>CM057458.1:229966000-231315500 GCA_016271365.2 Neoceratodus forsteri | reverse complement strand
TATGGTGGAAGGGTTCAAGAGAGGCTGGGACAGATACAGGTGGAGGGTGAAGCTGAGGAATGCTTGTCTGGGGGGGAACTCTGGCGGGGGAAAGGGGGATCATGGGAATGGCCAGGAGGATGGTATCGGTACCCATTCAGGGTATTGACTCCCGAGCAGACTCGATAGACCATGAGGCCAACTCTGCTGGCATTTTAGTATGTTAGTATGACACAGGGACTTGAATTCCTGTGTTTATTGTAAATCTATAAAATGCTGGCATTTGATCATTAAGAGAGTGTCGGATATGTATTTATTGGAAGCAAATGTAACAATGTAAAAGTGAGGGGTTGGGGCGGTCCAGATAGGTGACTACCTTTCTTTTGTCCTATTTTTCGTATGTTTCATAACTATTTACAGGACTCACTCTGCTGTTTTAAAGGGGACAGGACATTTGTGCTAATTGGCAGCAGTTAGTAATGTTCCTAGTAAGAAAAATGAAAGACTTGCCTCCAAATAAGACATATTTAACTGTACCTTAATAAACACTGATGTACAAAATGTGTTTTCAATTGTTTTCTTTTTGTGGACAACATTCTGCACAGTTCTCTTCATGGAACCAGTAATTTGGAGTTTTTACTATGTCATGGTTTGTGTACAGAATGCTAAACATGACCTATTGCCCTATCAGAACCATGCTTAGAGTTCTGTGCTCAAACCTGACATAGTTAAAACTCCAGATAACTGGTTCAGTGAAGAGAACTGTAACAGAATGCTGCCCATAAAAACAAAATAATGTAACCTTGTGCCCTACCGGCAACCCAGATTCGTGAATGGACTAGGGTTGCTCTGGGGCCAGCGAGGAGAGGGAAGGATGGAGCATCCCAGGACAGTTCTCCTTCCTAAGGGAGGTGGGATGCTGCGACGCGTTGCTTGTTTGCCGCCCAGCAGTGGCTGGGTGGTAGCACTTGCACACTGCAACACAGGTGGGGTCCCACGTACAGGGTTCTGAAGCTGTCGCTGCAGAGGTGAAGTTTGGACATTGCACCCATTGCATGTCCGTGGGCCAAGGGAGAAAAGTGGAGGAAAAACCCCTCCATGTGGCACAATGAGAGACCGACCCCTCGCAGGCACTGCACTGGTGGCCAGGCACATCCACTGGTCCTGTGGCAGAGGACACAGGTGAAGGTAAGTCCTGGGGGAGCCAGGTGACAGGGCTGGGGGGGGGTGCAGTCCAAAGGGGGCCACTGGAGGAAGCAAGGAGATAAATAAATAGTTTAAAAAAAAACACAATGTAAAATACAGTTTTTAATATTACTTTTTATTAAGGTACAGTAGCATATGGATCATTTAGTCTTACGGATATCATTTCTGTAAATGGGAAAATTATGAACAGTGACCAATTAGAAATAACTTCCTGTCCACTTTAAGCAGGCCTTGATAGAAAGTGCCACAAAACTGTACTTGTATGCTGTTTATTTATTGAAAATTCTAGTCGGGCATCTAGCATTTGTGTTCATTTATTTAATACATTTTAAAGAATGTGCTTATTATTGACCTAGGCATTCTAGTTTGTTGTGCTTTGCAATCTAACTAAAAATCCTGTTCTAAAAAACATTGAAATACCTCAGGAAATTCTTAGCGCTGGTCCCACCACAGGCATCTGGGGGTATGGCCTGTTACTCTGATGCAATTTTACTTTCATCGTGCACCTTGTGCCTTTTTATTTTACACTGTTTTGAATATTATTATGCACATCTGTTGTGTATTCCACTTTGATCCTATGTTGATGCACTTTATTGCTTGTCATTTGCATAGTGGTATATTCTGTATTTTCTTCCTCACCCCATCCACCTCAAGACACATCCAGAAACAGGCTGTTCACTCAGAATGTCTTTCTTGACGAAAGTCATAAACTAGGATTTATTGGAATTGCATGGGTAATAATGGGAGAAAAAGGTGGAGGCACAGAAAAGCTATTTCAGTGCCATGAAGCTTTCTAAATTTATGCACTGGAAGCTTGCACTTGGCCAGATCAAAACGGCCAGTTTGATTTAAGTCCTTTCTTATAAGATGTTACTAGATATTAATAATTGTAATCAGTGTTAATTGACAAAACAGTATTATCTTATATGAATTTCTCCTTGATATGTAATGGTTGTATAAATATTGTTCATATGAATTTCTGCTTCATGATGTCTTTTTCTTTTTTTCATAGATTACTGTCAAAGGGCTTGCTAAAGTCCAGATAAGCCATGTCCACTGCTATCCCTTGATATTTCCCTCATCACCCAGTTGAAGATATCAATCAGATTTGTCTGTCATGATCCCTCCTTCTACACACATACACGCCATGCGCGTACTGCATCACACACGCCCACATATATCCATGCTGCATTTAGTCTTCTAGCCACTGGATTCAAGGTACTCTACCAGCCATTCCTTTAACAGGGTTTCCATTAATTTCCCCACCACTGATGTGAGGTTGATCGGCCAGTAGTTGCTAACCTCCTCACTGTTGCTGCTGTTATTGGTGTCTATGCATTCAAACCAGTTTGCCTATGTGCCACATATCCATGGTGCACAGGCAGCTCTATGACAGAATGCAACGTACTGGGGTATTTGGCAGACCTTGGCAGCATTCACAGAAGGGATGCGCAGCCCTTCCACAGTGGACCCCCTGTCCAGTTGTGCAGCTATGCATGTAGACAGTTTGGGGCATGTCTAGGGACAAGTCCGCACACTGCTCCAGTCACAAAGGCAAATGTTAACAAGAGACTGCCGCTTCATTCAAAACACCTGTACCTGGCAAAGTATCGTGAACAAAAACAAACAGGAGCCAGCACCAGAATGCAGTACAAAATGTAAAAAGGTTTATTTAAATACTACATAAATACCTTGGTGGTGCAAAAAAAGAAGGGGGCACAATTTGAAGATGGGGGGTGGCTCAGGGGCAACGTGAGGAAGCATTTTTTCACAGGGAAGGTGGTGAACACATGGAACAGCCTTCCAGAGGAAGTAAGCGGTCAAAACAGTGGGGGAATTCAAGAATGCATTTCTAGTGGGGGTAGGTAGAAGTAGATTGTTGGTTAACTAGGATCTGCAGCTTATCCAAAAATTAGGGAAATGGGCAGACTGGGTGGGCCAGGCAGTCCTTATCTGCCATCAAAGTCTATGTTTCTATGTTTCTATGCAAGGACACTCCCAACCTGGTTTCCCTTAAAAGGCTTTCTCAAGGGATACTACTAAAGGGGAGGACAAGTTGTTTTAAAGTGCGTGACAACCAATCAAGTGAAATAGACTAATTTAAAGGTACAGTGCCTTAAAACCCAATAAAGTGCTAACACAGTATTTAACAAGATCTGGTGTGAGCTAAAATAGATGTGAAGAGCTCTTGGGTGCTTTTGCCTATTATTTCTAATGAATTTGCACAATGAAGATCTGCTGAGAGGTAGTTTCAATGTGATCTTCCTTTTACTTGGGAGGCAGTATAGTGCAAAGGTTTAGGGCTCTGAACTACAAACCTGGAGACCTGGGTTTGAATCCCAAGCTCCCACTTGCATACTGTGTGGCCCTGAATAAGTCACTTAACCTCCTTGTACTCCCAGGTCGCACCTGGAAACAAGTGTCGGCTTAGTGTGCTTTTCCTGGTTAAACAATTTCCCCTTACACATTTTTACAATGTGTTTTCCTAGAATATGCCTGACTGTCGGGGCGGGATGTCAGGAGGCGAATTGCTGGGAGGCATGAAGCGTGCTCCCATATATTTATCCTGGATAGTTCATAGAAGAAATGGCATCTCATTTTCAGTGGGGCTCTACATCTGCACAATATTATGCTGCATTGAATAAAATCAGAACACACTGAAAACAATATTTTACATCTGGAATAGACTACCTTGAATAAATGCATTATAAAAATGATAAAATCATGATCCACTGAAATCAAGATATTACATCTAATCTAGGATATCCTGAGTAAATACAGTGCGAAAATATGTAGCAAAGATCCCTATGACAATGAGATGTAGCTTCTCCTACGCTATCAAGGATACAAAATACAGGATAAAAATATTTAAAGAAATGTAAACTGAATGTCACTGTGTTCACTGACATAAACAGTTTCTTTATTGTTTTATAACATATTAGAATGCAGTATTTATTTCAAATGTTGTGGCCATGAGGATGGTGTGTATGTATGTGTGTTTGCTGTAGCTCAATACATAATTTTCCCCAAAAAGAATAGTGAAAATGCCTGCTGATTGCTATATATTTCACCTGGATAGTTCACAGAAGATCTGGCATATGTCTGAGACTGTTCTTATCAGATAGTGACTTAAGAGGTTAAGAAAACTGTATATCTTTTTAGATTTTCTGTGAAAGGGTGACATTTATGAAGTATGACTCTTTCTTGAAAGACAATATCTGCCCAACTGATGATTGTAGCAAGAACATTCTTAAATGCTAAGTATTTAAATGTGCCAAACTGTTGCATTTCAAAGGCGGTAAACAAAATTCCAGTTTAATAGGCAACCAATATTTAACAAGCTGTTTCAGTTTCCTAATGGCCATCTGATAAGCAGTTTGGAGTTAAGTCTCCAACATTCTAAACAGAAAGAAGGGAGTATTTTATTTCAACTTTCATAGTGATTTGTAGATGTGGAAGGATACATTGAAAACTCCAAAATATGCGTTCCACGATACTCCATTTTTCCAGCTACAGACAGTAAGATGGCCGTAGGCTCTACCCATAGCCATAAAACATATATATGAGGAAACATCAAGCATTCATTTAGACCACAATTGTAAATATAATCCTAGGAGTATGCAAAATGTACACACAACTTATACAGCATCACTTTATCAGAACAGCAAAACAAATCACTGTTAGTACAAAAAAAGAAAATGTCCCAGGGCCTTCACTTGTGCTGATGTGGGTATCTGCCATCCCCCATGGTTGACTCTCAGCTTCCACTCAAAAGACATAGTGATGTAAGCCTCACACAGGAACCTAGGACAGAATACAAGAAAGAGGTTAAGCCTCATGCATAAAAAGGAGACCTGCAGTGTTACCAGGCTAGAAATGGCATTAAATGTACCTGTTTTTTTCTGATTAGTGGCATCACATCCAGCCTATCATTCAGTCCAGGTAAGTAGTAACCTCCCAGCTGGAAAATCCACAACACCTCCCTTTGTTAAAGTAATGCCTCCGGATCTTCTCCCCATTTTCCCAGAGTGACCTTTCCAATATCACAGAATTAAAATTATGATCTTCTCTGTTCGGGCATTCTAACACATGAACAGCTAGTACATTCCTCAAATCACCTTTTTAACCACTCTCATGTGTTCCTCAGTTCTGAGTTTCAAGGTCCTAAATGTTTTGCCCACATAGAATGCTCCACGGTCACACCAAGCTAAGTATATAATACATGAAGAATCACAATTAATACAATTCCTGATATAGATGTTTTTAGCAGCATTACCACTGAAGAAACCGGTGGTCTTCTCCATGACAGGGCAATATTTGCACCATTCACACTTGAAGTTACCATGTGGTGATTCTGGGAGCCATGTGTGTGGTTTTGTCACTGTTGCTGGTGTTAAACTATTGGTAAGGATGTCAGCCAAATTTCTGGCCATCTTGTAGCTAAATCTGGGTGTGGTGGAGCAACTGTCCTTTAGGACAGGGTCAGTGCTAATAATACCCCAGTTGCTCAACACTGTGTTTTAATGGCTACAGATCTTTTACCATAAGTATTAACAAAATTGAGGTGTTGTTCTACTTCACGGATATGCACCCTCTGTGAGAGTAACTCAGTTCTGTTCATGGAGTTAAACTCTAAATCCACCTGGTCTAGAATCTCTGGTCTGTAGCCCCTTTGCTGGAATCTAACTTTCATGTTCCTACTCTGTGACAAGTAGTCCTCATCACTACTACAGTTACATTCTGCTCTCACAAACTGTGATTTATGAATGTTATTAATTAAATGTTTAGGGTGACAGCTTGTAGCATGCAGGAGTGTGTTTCTATTTGTAGATTTAAGGCACTAATTTGTCTTTATAGTACCATCGGCTTTTTGATATAGACAAATCCAGGAAAACCACCTCTTTTGGGCTTGCATGCGCAGTGAACCTCAAGTTGGGATTTGTGTTTTCCATCCATCCCACAAATTCATCCAGCTCTGCCCTGTCACTTCTCAAACCATCAAAATGTCATCTATAAAGTGCCTCCAGAGATCTATCCTATGGAGAAAAGGATTAGTCTCGGGCTATAGACTTTCTCTTCCCAGTAACTGAGATAAAGTTTAACGATAATTGGGGTGAAAGTCACCCTCATTGCTGTACTCTTCACGCAGTAGATAGAAAAGACCCTGATACAGAAAGGTATTCAATTGTTGTACCAGCTGGGCACATTCACAGAGAAAATGTGTAGGGCCAGGAGCATAATCAGTGCTGTTCTCCAACCAGAACTTAAGAGCTTGTAGACCCTCTTCATGGGATATGTTAGTAGAGAGGACTTCTATGTCACAACAAACCAGGAGCCAATCCTCCTGCAACCGTCTGAAGCCCCCAGTACCTGTGTGGTATCCTTAAGAAGAGATAGTAACTTAGAGACCAGACCCTTAATATTGGCATCCACAAATTGGGACAATGGCTCTAGCAGACTGACAATTCCCGATACTATAAGTCTCCTTGGTGGATCTATCAAGCTTTTATGTACCTTGGGTAAAGTATAGAAACAGGCTCTGATGGGGTGCATTACTGTTAAAAAATTAAAGGCAGATTTAGAAATTACATTATGAGCAAGTGCTCTGCTTAGTAACTCATCCACCATTTTTTTAAAGTCAGAGTAGGATCACTTTTAACTGTTCATAATGGCCCTGATTGCTAGGTTACTATGTAGTATTTAAATAAACTTTTTTACATTTTGTACTGCATCCTGGTGCTGGCTGTTTTTCCAGTCACAAAGGCGCAGAGTGCTAGGTGAGGGGGCACAGGATATGGTAGCAGGGACCCTGCCATATCTGTTGCACCCCCACCAGATGTGACCTGATGGCTGTGGTAGGAACAACTCCCCCCCACAGTGCTGCCCTATCCCTCTGGACAGACAGGAGGGTGGGGGATGCCATTCAAGCACTCACTCACCTTTTTTTACAACTCTATATTTTGTGCCTTCCCAGAATCTCCTGCTCCAGGTAGAGCAGGGTATTCACTAGGAGACCAGAAAGGGTATCGATTGGATACCTGCCTGTGTCCTTCTATTCACCTCAGTGCAGTTGCATGCTGAGGAGTGTGGCCACAGACAGGCTCATGGCAGTGGCCAGCATTCGAGCATACCAGCCACCATGTGCTCATTTGGGATTTGGGGATGTGGAGCTACGTGGGCTAGGTATGTGAGAATCATGCGTAACCAGTCCAGCACTGATGCATAACCCTCATGGAGCAGGATCATTTCTGCTCCCCTCCAGTCCTTAGGAACTACACCTGTTTCCAGTGAACTGTTGAATAAGGTCATCGGTTGGGCAGCTAGTACCTCCCTGAGTTTCTTTAGTACCCTTGGGTGTATCCCATCTGGTTCCATAGTCTTAGCCACTTTCAGAGCTACAGTTCCCTTCAAGACGCTTTCCTCTAAAAATGGAGTTGTGTCTATCTCTCCCCCTTTTGTTTCTGTTGCTTCTTGGTGGTCCATCCCCCCCCTCCCTCCACTGTGAAGAGTGGGCCAGATCACTGTACCTGTTCAGGATGTCTGCTTTTTATTGATCCTCTTTTGTGCAGTTTCCCCCTGCTACCCTCCTTATCCTCACTATCCCTCCCTTGTTTTCCTCTTCTCACATATGCACCTGAAGAAAGCCATATCCCCTTTAGCTACCCCTTTGGCTAGCCTTTCCTCTGTCTGTGCCTTTGCTCCCCTCACTGCCTTTCCTGCTTCCCCTTGTTTTACTTGGTACTGCATACCTCCCTGTCTTTCTCCCTCTGTGTTTCCTTATTCCTCCTGAACCACAGGGAAAATGGGCAGACTAGGTGGGCCAAGCAGTCCTTATCTGCCATCAGATTCTATGTTTCTGAATGTCACCCCTTTTTCCTTCACCGCCTTGGCCGCTTCCCTATAGAACCATAACAGTCTCTTTTTCCTTATACTTTTATTCACTTCCTTTATGCAGAGGTTGGTTGCCTTATTTAATGAATTAATTGGTTGCCTTAGGAGACAGTATAGCATAGTGGTTAAGGGCCCTGAGCTGCAAACTTGGAGACATGAGTTTGAATCTCATCAGCCCCCACTTGCATACTGTGTGACCCTGAGCAAGTCACTTAACTTCCTTATGCTCCAAGGTCACACCTGGAAATAAGCCTTGGCTTAGTGTACCTTTCCTGGTTAAGCAATTTGCCCTTTCCCTTTCATTTTTAGTTATGCTGTCCCTTATTTTTCCCCACTGTGCCACTACCCTTCCCTGGAAATCCCTACTCCAGAGGTAGTTTCTGAAGCAGTCACCCATTTCTTTAAAATACACCTTCCTAAAGTCCAGGACCCTCATCCTTGTGTGGTTTGCCTCTGTTCCCATTTAAATGTTAAACCACATTGTATAGTGATCAATGGTACCTAGGGAGGCCCCTCTGTAATGTCTGCAATGCTGTCCCTGTTCTTAAGCACCAGGACCCTTACTGCCTCATCTCTATTGGGTTCCTTGACTAGCTGCCTTAGAAAAGCCCCTTGGCAGTGCTCCTTGTTGAAGCTACAGTTGGAAGGCTTCAATATACATCTGGCAGACTGAAGTCCCCAGCTAGCAGCACCTCACCCTTACTTACCATCCTGCTGATGGCTTCTCAAGCACCTTATCCAACTCCTCACCTTATGCTGGAGGTCTGTATACCAGCTCTGTTCAGATCATGCCCCAGTACCTGTCTCTACGATAACCCACAGCAACTCGAGCCCTTCTTTTTCCTCCATGTGCCCATGTACTTCTATTGCCTTGATTCCTTCCCTCACAAGTAGTACACCCCTTCTCCCCTCCTCCTTTCCCTGTCTCTCCTGAACAGATAGTAGCCTGGTATGGCCATGTCCCAGTCATAGCTGTCAGCGTACCACAACTCTGTAATTGCTACCAAATCCAGCTAGCTTCTGCCATGTTGTCCTCCAGGTTTGGAATTTTATTACCCAGACTCCTTGCATTGTTCACATAGCTCTCCATACCTTACCCTCACCTGATTGTTTCTCTACTTTGTCCCACTCCTGCCTGTGCTGTTCCATGAAGCTTTTCTGACCCTCATCCCTTTTTACCTTCTCATTACCTGTCTCCTTTATGCCTTTCTTCTCAATTTCCTGATTCATATCACCATGTCCTCTACCTTGTCCTCACCCCTGTCTTCTTGTGCACCTGCCCTGACGGAGTTTACTCCTTTCAGGCTCTCCATCCCTGCTGCTTCATCATTTGGGGTAGGGAAATTGTTGCTTCCCTTGGTTTTACAGCCCTCCCCTCTCTGGTTAGTTTAAATGCTCATCCAAGTAGCATTTAAGCCTCCCATTAAGGACTGTGGTCCTTCTCCTGGAAAGATGCAGGTCATCTCTCCGATAGAGGCTCATATATTTCTGGGTTTGCCTCTAATCCTCAGTGTAGCTGAAGCCCTCCTTAATGTACCATGCCTTCAACCAATTGTTCAGTGGGCGTATGCAACTTAGTGCGGCGTCATGCTTGTGCAGCATTATTGATAGTCTGAAGGTACAGGTAGTTGAATGAATGATTTTTTGACTGTTAAACATTGATACTTTGGTCTTTCACATTTTCTGTCCCGTGGGGGACTACCACCCTCTCAGAGTACTGTGAAGGCAAAAGAACCCTCTTGATGAGGGTTCCATCACTAAAGATGCTACAGGAATATAATTCCTTTAGGCTAAAGGAACCTTAGGAAGAACCTAAAAGTACTGTGCAACAGGTAGTGAACACAGAGACTGAGTAGAGCACTGATTCACTGCAACAGGTGATGACTGATAGCAGAGACTGAGTGGAGCAATGACTGATGGCAACTGGTGACTGATAACAGGCAGTGGCATGGCTTCCATAAATAGAGAAGGAACAGCAGGACTGAAGGAACCAGCATCCAACCCCAACTCACAGTGGAAATCTACTGCAAGGGAAACACTATACTTAAATACATATATTACATTATGGCCTTCAGCACTCAGGAGAGAAAACATGGAGGAAATCTCTGGAGATCCATGGCCTTGGCCATCATCTCTTCTGGCATGGGAACTTATTACTGTGACAGCTCAGAATGCTAATTTGGCATTTGAAATTCAGGGAAAATTTTTTAAGGGATAGCTCTTTCTAACAGGATAAAACTGTGGGTGCCATGAGTCAATCTCTGCAGCTAAAGGAAGTTCTCACAATGAAGGCCCACTCATAAAAGCATGACATGAGTAGAGTAGCAACTGCTGAAAGGTTGTCACCAGCCTCAAGACAGTAGGGAGGCCAATCCTTGAATGGAAACAAAAGAAAAGGGATATGGAATGAGACAAAGTGGACCTTAGGCAGACACTGGGAGATTTGTTTCAGGGTGCTGCTGATATGGTTTACACAGCGTACAGACACCTGTGGCCTACAGCCCCATCCTCTAACTGATGTCTTAAATGCTACACCTTGAGGTGCCACTGACTGAAGATCAGTATGGCTAAACTTCCCTGGAGCACTGGACCTTGTGACATGGTGGGGTTGATGGGAGGCACTGCAGGAGACAATTGGCCTGCAGAGAAGGCCTCTACCTGAGATGATGGACTCACCTCAAGATGCAGACTTTAAGGGAACACAAGCTTTCTATCTACAGTAGAACCTTGAATGCAAAGATTCTAACCAATAATGACTGCTGAATGGAATGTCTGATATTGGTGGAAAATATAATGATGGAAAAGATATTGAAATTTGAACATACTGTACATCAAGATCAAAATGAGATGTAAACCCCAACCTCAGCAGGAAAGGCTGGATGCTGTATTCACACTAAGACTAGGGTGGTAAGCACTGAAGCGGACTGACTGAGTACACTAATTAAAATGACAGAGCAGGAATGGGAGTGGCTGCCTTGCTAGGAAGCCAGGTGAAAGCAAATGAAGAGGAATGCAGTTGAACAGAGAGGTTTTCAGGTATCTCAGTATGAACAGCAAATGGAAATACCTGAAATAGCACAAGTCCAAACAACAGAATGACATAGGTAGCACATACTGTACTTTTGGAAACTAGTAAGCAGACCAGGTAGCAAAACAGAAATAAACACAAGAGTTACATGAGGACTGGAGTGCAGCAAGAGTAGCTGACTGAGAAAAAGAAGTAAGTAGATGCTGAAGCCAGGATAGGTAGAAAAAGTCAAAACAAAATACTGACCTAGAAAGCAGCTGTTGAAGACATAAACCAAAAAGAAACCCCAAAAGTACAAAGGGAAAGCAGCAGACAAACACAGGGAGAAAAGGGGGGTGGGCATAGCTTCTGAATGAGGCTAGAGGAAACATAGACTTTGATGGCAGATGAGGACCGCTTGGCCCACCTAGTCTGCCCATTTCCCTACCTACAGGACAAGCTACAGATCCTAGTTAACCAACAGCCCATTTCTTCCTACCCCCCCCACATGAATTGCCTTATGTCTGTCCCATGCATTCTTGAATTCTCCCACAGCTTTAGACTCCAAAACCTCCTCAGGAAGGCTGTTCCATGTGTCCACCACCCTCTCTGAGAAAAATACTTCCTCACATTGCACCTGAGCTGTCCCCCCATTATCTTCAAATTGCATCCCCTTGTTCTTGCACATCTCTTTTTCTGAGAGATGCTACCCTCTTGGACTTTTTTGATTCCACTGAGGTACTTGAAGTTTCTATCATGTCCCCCCTCTCCCTCCTTTCCTCGAGGATATACATATTAAGCTCCTTTAGTCTTTCCTCATATGGCTTCTATTGCAGACCCTGCACCATTTTAGTTGCCCTCCTCTGGACTGCCTCCATCCTGTCTATGTCCTTGTGGAGATGGGGTCTCCAGACTGGACATAGTACTCAGATGGAGTCTCACCAACTGTCTGTACAGATGGATAACAACCTCCCTGTTTTCTGCTGGTGATGCCTCTCCCTATACATTCCAGTATCCCCAGCCCTCCCACTGCCTTCTCACATTGCTTGCTAACCTTAAGATCATCTGATATGATTACCCCAGGTCCCTTTCCATTTTGTTGTTACTACCTCCCCCATTGTGTAATCTTTTCCTGGGTTGTTGTTTCCCAGGTGCATTATTTTGCACTTCTTTGCATTGAATCCAAGCTGCCATACTTCAGACAATTCCTCCAACATTGCCAAGTCCCTTCTCATCCTTTTCGTGCCTCCTTGTGTATCAACCCTGTTGCAGATCTTTGTATCATCTGCAAAGAGGCATACTTTTCCTTCCAGTCCCTCTGCAATGTCACTTATAAAGACATTAAAAGGACTGGACCCAGTACTGAAGGTACTGAGGAAGGTGGCTTAAATAGCTCAGGAAAAAGGGTGTGTAACTGGTAGCTCCCCCATCAGACTGTAGGCATAGCCATTGTATTAAAAGCCCTGGTGCGGAATGTCCTATCCTTTCCCTGGCCATATACATGTCTTGTAGCACTTTGGCAAAGCCTCTGTGCAGGCAACCTACTTGAGGCTCCTCTCCAGCTCCCTGAAATTTTGCTGCACTGCCCCTATCCTGGCCCTTGCCTAGTCATTTATCCCCAGGTGAATAATGACATCTAGCTACCTACCATCTCCTGCTGCTATAGCGATCCTCTGGATCTGTTCTCCACCCCTCCAAGCTGAAGCACCTCTCAGGCACTTCACTTCCTTCTGCCTTTCTCCCACACATGCCAAAGTCTATTCTCCTAACAACAGAGTCCCCCAACAGTAGCTGCATCCTCTGCCTCAGCTGCAGGCCTCTTCCTCTCTCCTTGGGGCCTCTCCTTCTGAGGATAACCACTTCCCCCCTTCTCACTGCTACAGATGCCTCTTCCTGGCTCTCCCGTCCCACCATTATAGCGAAGGAATTGTGCAGTGGTACAGGTTGAGGAGTGTGTGCCCATCCCACCTTCCGCACCTTCCCTGACCCATTCAAAGTCCAACCACTCTGCCTCTGCCTAGGCATCCTTTGGAGGAGTGGTGGCAGACAATGAGTCCCTTGCTGGGGGCAGAAGGTTCTCTACAGCACAAAGACTGAGTGGCTTGCACTCCAGAAACAGGTGTGGAACTTGGAAAAACAGTCCAAAACCAAGTAGGTGCTCTTTTCCAGAAATATATTTATTTACAGCACTTTTGAAAAAGCAGTTCTGCAGGTAAATGCCCATACTAGGTAAGATGTCCATAACTGGATGCATTATTCCTAATGTGTTCTAACAAGGGTCCTCTACTCCCCTTAGATGGTTAATTGTTTCATGAACTACCTGAACAATTTATTTTTATATGTCTAAGTATTGTTTGCCTTTCTACTAGACTGCTTTCAATTAATAACCCTAGTTTTGTTTGTAAACGTACATTTTTTTTAATAATTCTGTGTCCCCTGTATGCTGGTGCTTCCCTAACCCCTGGAAGGGCTCAGCCCCTCATCCCTCATCCCTACTTCTGACCTCCTTCAGTTCCCCATGGCCTGTCTTGCTAGAGCCAGGGAGCCTCCTGCTCCCTCCTGAGTATGGGGCAGAGGAAGCCTGTGGTGTAGGAGAGGTCAGTGGAGGAAGGCATGACTGAGTTTTCAAAAATCTTTCTTTGTGCAATAGGGCTTTTCTTGATTATGGTTTCCATCCCCAAGACACTGACACTCATGGCGCCCTGGCAGATGCATGCAAACTGTGTGCTGTGTGGAGCCCAGCGAACATCCCCTCTCACTGCTATGCCTTTGCAGCACTGCCATCAGTGGTCACTCAGGAGGCAGTGTTGCAGACAAGGCAGTCACCCACCTTCCCTGGAGGAGGACAGCATCCAAAATGATGCTCAGTCCTCCTCCCCCAAGCCAGTAACATACCTTTCTCCATTAAAATGGTAGGTTGTTTAGTGTTTTCAATGGCAAGTTCTTTACCACAAATTTGGCAACATCAAATCACATTTGCCTTTTCTTCCTCCACAGGACATTTATCCATAATAGTGAATAGTATATAAGTATATTGTAAATTATTTCTTCATATGACTTTGGATAAAATAAATGGTGATTTCTTCATGATATGGGCAATATTGTGTTTTTGCAGGGGTCCTGTGGTACAGCAGTATACAAAAAGTACCTAGTACTTAGGTTTTAATGCAGTACAGAAGACCTACAGTATACTATTAGATAGGTCCCACTCCCTTTCCCCTCCCCCAGACACCAAAAGTGACATTTCCTCTCTCCCTACCAACCCCATAAATATTACCTTCAGCACAGGAAATCCCTCTATTGGTCCACTTCTAGTCCTTTAGTTCTCCTACTCCTGCCGATGCCAGACCAACACCAGGCTGTACTTTATTTTCCTTAGTTATCTTCAGGAATCCCTGCTTTGACTCCTTGAGACTCACATTCTTCAGCAGCAGCTGCTGCCATAACAAGTTATCCCATCCAGTTATGCACTACAACTAAAAGCAGTGGCTTTAATCTGGTCCTGTACAACAACAACTCTCCGCTACCTAACATGCAGAATGTTGTCAAACTTGATACTCGTTTGCAAGTTTGCCCTGATCCTACAACTAGCACCTAAGTTAGGCTGCATTCAGCATGTTAGGGTTACTGTGTGCTGTACAGGACTGGACTGCCTCACCACTGCCATGTCAAGTTACCCAATCCTGTGACTCACTGTTCACTGTAGCGGTTCACTAAACATGAAGTCAGTACGGCAGTGGTTGCTGCTGACAAATGGGAGTGGGATTCCCAAGGGGTCAGAGCAGATTCCTATAAGAATGACTAAGAAAATAAAATACAGTACTTTACTGACCTGGGATGTACTGGCTCTGGTTGTTATAGAAGAATATTAGGTCACGAAGGAGCCTACTACTGGATGATTGCCTGTGCGTGCTGGCAGATAATTAAGTAAGGAATAATCCAAGGTTAGGTGTATGGAATATTGTAAGAACTGAATGACCTAGGAGGGTTGTGGGGCCTGAGGCACAGCTGAGGGCCTTCACCCACCCAGGAAGTGAGGTTATTGCAGCATCAGCACACATCCAGTGTGGATTATTACACTTATAACATTTGTAAAATTATTGAAAATGTTAAAGAGCCTTAACACAGGGTTCAGTGATGCATACTATGCCCCCACTGAGCAGTACTTAAACAGTGCATACCCACACATCCTTTGGATGCTTATTTCTTTGCTGGCAGTTGCACAACTGCTGGTTCTTCTCCCTTAGGTGCCCTATCTTGCCACTCATGTGACTGCTACCTTGTGTCTCCTGCCCGCTCTGCTCTCCGCCTACATTTTTTGCTGTCTCCAACTAGCTGATATTTGGGGTGGCTGTGGTGGCTCCACTGTTTTGGTAGCTGTATCCCCTTCTGGTAATGTGGGGATGTAGCTTTTTCCTGTTGTCCAATTTGCTGTGTATCCACCTCCTTCATGCTACCTGCCCCCTAACTGGCTGCTGTCAGTCCTATGATCCTCCAGCTTACTGTTTGTGGCCAGCCTCATTGTTCCTGTTGCCTTTCTGCTGCCATGTCTGGCTCATTGCTTTGGTTTCAAGCAAAGCCTGCTTCACTGACTAGAGTCTAGGTGCTAGACCCGCTGTTTCATAGTTCCTGCCTGCCATTGCTTCTCTGCCTCCTGCCTCTTCCCTGCTAGTGGATGGACATTGCTGCTTTGGCCATGCTTTGGCTTTTGCCTTTTTTGTCCAATTCACCTGGACTGCACCCTTAGCCTGCTGCTACATCCCACATATGCCCACCTGCTCACTCAGGCAGTCCTACAGGTCTTCTCCTTGGTGCTCAGCTCTCACACTATGTGGGCTTCTCCCTCATCATCCTCATCCTCTTTTTCATCAGACTTCCAGCCCCAAGCACAAACCACCATTATCATCAATGTCATCATCCCCCAGACTTCCACTGCACCCCAAGGGCTCATTTATCCACTCTTCCCCTCATGACCCATTCACTGTGGGCCTTGTCCCTCAAGAGATTGACTTGAGCCTTGTCCCTCTAGGGCTTGACTCCAATGCTTTTGAGATTTGTCTCAGAGGACAGTGTCTGGTAGCTAACCCTGAAGCAGCTGTTATTCATCTTTCTTCTCCTTGGGGTTTCTCCAGGAATCTTTCAGTAATAGTGAAGTCATAAATGGGAGGGAAGCCAAGGCACCGTCACACTCAAAGAAAAATGAAAAAAGTAGTCCATCAAATAGTGAGCTACAAAAATTGCAACATTTTTTATTTCTTCATGTTCAGGTTCAAGTTTAGGTTTATCTGGTCGACATATGTCATTACAATTTATCAAAAGGAAACATAAATCAAATAAAATTGCCAATACAAGCAATTCATAGCTCCACACAGCCAGTTACAGACCTTTCTGCACCTGTTCGCGGGCTTGACTGGGACCCTTCTACTATTCTGATCTACTCTGTATCTCATGTTCTGAACTGTATTGTAATTCCTAGTTACAGTATCTACTAATCCTGTAATGCCACTCTATGTTCTCTTTTTTATTCAATTGCCTGTACTGTGCCCTGATGTTTGTATTGTACCTGATGTATGACGTGGAACCTTTGTAAATGAGTCTCTGACTCAAAGGTCTTTCTGAATATTTCACTATAAACAATAATAACAATAAGTATTAAAAAGTGACAAGATTTGTAAATCAGTGATTAATGGTTGGCATTGATATTAGTTGGTATAATAACTCTTGTCATAAAGCTAGCACAGTACAATATAAATCAAAATAAAAATAAAATAAAATACTTTTTGACAAATCCTGTTATAGATTATAAATTTGGTTAATGCATTTGAAAACTGTACAAAAATCTAATAGTAAGATAAGGAACTGAGAGCAAACCAATCCAATGAAGTGTCACGTCTAATTATTCAGGATCTAATCAAAAAGATCTGTAAACCTGAAGGCACAACCATCCTTGTGCTTTTGTGAGCCCCGACCAGATGCCCACGAGGCACATTCGTGACTCTTTTGATAGTAGGACTGGACCAGTTTCTACTCCACAACATGCAGACTAGAGCCCCAACATTTTGGCAGTCCTCCATTTTGGATAAACATGAGTTCACTGACTTTGACCCAGATACAAGCCAGCCAAACTGGTCACACATGGCTTCAGTTATAGGTCATTAATAGTCTGCTCATGTCAAAACCACTTCAGTAAGAACCCACATTAAGATCCTTTGTCAGTCAAGTGGCGGGTCATGCCCGTACTCCACCACATCTCTAGGCACAAAAACCAAGCTGACTATCTAGTGGGCAGACACTCTACACCAGGATAGCAATTTCTAGGGGCAGATCTCAAGGGCAAATACAGTATTTCATTTATAATAGCTACTAAATGCAAGATGTATGAAAGATCCATTAAATAAAATGAAAATAGCTCCTATAGAACCTCATTAATTAGGTGTAAACATATCATATAGTTTTATAATGAAGTCAAACCATATTTACCCATCCAATGAATAGGCATGAACATAATTAGCACAATATTATGTAAAAAAAATGTAAGGATAACAGTATGAGAATATAATAATATTATGTAATATTGTAGTACGTTAAAACCCCTTTGACTTATCCATTAACAAAACATTGTGTTATTTAACACAACAAAGTATAAAATGTCTGAAACAAAAATGAGCAGTTAGTAAGATGCAAATTAATATCTTTA
Source organism: Neoceratodus forsteri (assembly GCA_016271365.2). Classification (NCBI taxonomy): domain Eukaryota; kingdom Metazoa; phylum Chordata; order Ceratodontiformes; family Ceratodontidae; genus Neoceratodus; species Neoceratodus forsteri. Next base: position 231,297,720 of record CM057458.1, on the reverse strand, counting down.
TACCAGCTTTTCATGTCATGTCCTCTATCTGAAACTCATCATGTAAATTGTGCAGACCCAGACCCATACTTAGAGAAAGAATCAACCTTAGCTCATGATGAAGGATGGGCCTGATGACCACCAAATTTTAAATTCCCTAAGTTGTAATCCTTGTAAAGTCCAGCTTTATAGCTTAATATTCGTACCCGGGGATCCTTAGCTTGGCTCAATAGCTCAGCAACTCAAAATAGTTTAGAACAGTTTGGAGCTGTGGCCAGTTCACAGAAAATGCCACCTCAACTGGCAACAAAAAACAATTAAGGTAGTACTGTTAAAGTAATTAACCCATATGTGACTCCAGGGGTTCAGATTATTAATGGACCAAAAGAATGTATGCATCTATAGCTGTGGTGAGCTTTATAAGTTTACATAAGCACAACTTCTATTGCCCTGTGATGGCATTTACAATTTTCATAGAAATACCAGGAAGAAATCCCAGGACACACCAAAATAGAGACTCCATTTAAATGCAGTAGTCCACCTTTATGTAACATTGATTAATTAATTTAAGCAAGCAGGCCCCATTAAAACCCAGGAATCATTCTTCTTCTTATATGGTATTTTTTGTTAGTACTATAGCAGTTGTGCTAGATCCAATGAAAGCCAGAAAAATCATTCTTATTGTTCCTCCGGCAAATAAAGTATGAAAATAAAAACAATACCTCTATGGAAGAAAAATAACTCATATCATAATCATCACCACCCACCCAAGAACACAGGGCCAAATCTGAGTCCGTAGCAGAGTAAATAAATGCAAGGCTTTTATATCATAAAAGTGATTAAAGGAATTTTGCCCTGTAATTTACTTCCACAGGTCATAAGACAAAAGTTTCAAAAAAAGGAACAATATAAAATCGTCAGCTTAGCTCCTTCTTCCAAGGCTAGGCGTCCATGAAATCATTTGAAACCGTTGGCTTTTCTGGGGCACTCAGGTGTTGCTCAGTCCCTAACGATCTTTAAGAACTGCTTTCTTCAAGTTCTCTGGGGCAGGCACCTCCAGGGTGATTTTCAAAATATTGGGCTCACCTAGAAAGAAAAAAGAGAACAATGCTCCACTGAGTATAGTAACTCCAGCACCTCCAATTAGTTATAGGGCCCCTGGCCCTGGGCAACAATATCATACATTTTAGCAAAATGTTTAGGCATTTCTACACACATCTTGCACCTGCAGTCCTCCTCCTTCTCCGTTCAGCTGGTCTCCCAGTTCGTAGCGAAAGTTGTCATTTTCTACCTCCAGTAGCCCTCTTAAAACCTTCATTACTCGGGCAGCAAAAGGTTTCCCTGTTGGCAAACCTGAAGTGAGGAGCTACTGTATAAAAACTGGGTACTTGGTAGCAAATGGCCCAAAAAAAGAACCAGCAGTTCCTTGTCATCGGAGTGCTAGAAAAACTCAATACTATAAACAGAAAACTGAAACATTACAAGTTTCATTTCATTCAGTTAGTTAAAATGTATAAAAGAATAAAGGAGGTCTTTAAGATAAAACACCCTGCCAACACGGAGCAGGGAGCAGGAGCAGCCGGGGGACCACATTCATCTTCCGCCTCCTATTTCATCATGTGAATATAAATGCTAGTGTTCAGGTCTGACAAAGGTATGATATTGTTGCTCAGGAGGCAGTATAGTACAGTGGTTTAAGGTTCTAAGCTGCAAACCTGGAAACCTGGGTTTGAATCCCACAGCTCCCACTTGCATACTGTGTGACTCTGAGCAAGTCACTTAACTTCCTTGTGCTCCCAGGTCACACCTGTAAAAAAGCTTTCAGCTTAGTGTGTCTCTCCTGGTTTAAGAAAACAAACAAAATAAACAAACAATTGGAGTGGTGCAGCTAAGCCACTTGCCACTCATCGTGGTGCTTTGACTCACTCAGGGTTTTCATCAGGGGGTGTAAACAGGAGGGACAATAGAGAGGAAGAGGCCAAGATCTTTGAGTTATTTAGTCAATACGATGTGCAGGCCTTTCCTTCTAAAGTATGCCCTTTCTGAATCCATAGTGACTATGGTATAGTATGCTTTGATGCTGTCAGGAGCCTCATGGCATTGCAGAATATGCCTCCATTATTGCTACTTTTAGCTACCTAGATTTGGAGATTTTTGAAGCTAGCAAGCCTCCATTTGCTTCACCATGCAGAATGGGCAACTTGTCCATTTTATGTTGCTTGCACATGTGCAAGAAACATAGTGCCATCATCGGAGATTTCGGAGGTGTCACCTCCTCCTCAATTCAGTCAGTGTACTGGCAGGCGCGGCCCTGTAGTCAATGCATTTTGGAGCTGTCTCATGACATCGCCCAAAATGCAGTGGCATACAGTTGAAAGGGGAGCTACGCTCAGTGAGCACCAATAAGATATCAGCTGCTCACGCGCAACTCCCCCAGACACACGCATGGCGATGCTACCATGACGCACTGTATAGCCGACGGGTGCCCAATCCCCGCTGGCTGAGCTGCGTCCCCAGTAGTAGGTGCCATGCTAGAGCCCACCCCAGCATGGCAACAAATACCATAGCCGATGGGGTGCCCAATCCCCGTCGGCTGAGCGTCCGATCCTTGTGTGCCACGCTGGAAGCCCACCCCAGCGTGGCAACCAAACCATGGCCGATGGGGGTGTCCACATCTCATTGGCTGAACGCCTCTAACGCCTTTGAAGCACGCTGGGAGCCCATCCCAGCGTGGGCAAACGCCCCATGACATCTTTTTTTAAACCTGTAAATGAAAACGGTCCTGCAGCGCATCTCCCAACCCCTCTCCCACAACCCGCACCCACCCACGGACCCAGCCTCCCCACACACCCTCACCCATACTTACCTCCGGACTCCGGCGCAATGATCTTCGGTGGACCGGGAACACGTCTGCACTCTTCAAAGCCGACCGCGAACTGAGGAAATGCCGGTAAGCTGTATAATGGGCTAGATGGGGGGTTCAACTTTGTTGCATATCTCAGGCATTTTTGGGAATTTTTGCACCAAATTTTCAACATGGGGTTTTTGGGACCCCTTCTCATGAATGATGTCACTGTCATGGTGATGTTCGGGCCGAAGGGTGATTTCACGCAGTGACTGTGAAATCACCCTTCGGCCTGAATACCGCCATGACAGTGACATCATTCATGAGAAGGGGTCCCAAAAACCCCATGTTGAAAATTTGGTGCCAAAATTCCAAAAAAATGACTGTTTTACTAGCGTGCATTGCGCAGTTCCTACGCAGGCTTGTAAGTTCGTAAAATTTCAATATTTTCACTCCAGATTTTCAACATTGCCATTTTACCACACCTTCTTATGAGCAGTACAGCTGTCATTTTTCACATCTCACTCAAAATGTGTTCCTCATGTAGCGCAGAATGGCGCAGTCGGTGTGCAAAATCAATATATGGGACAGATTAAGAAAATCACAGTGACACTGTTCATGAGCAGAGGTCTTAAAATGGCTATGTTGAAAATTTGGTGAAAAAATTCCTAAAAATGACTGTTTTACGAGCGTGAATTGCGCAGTTCCTACGCACGCTCGTAGGTTTGTGAATTTTCAATATTTCCACTCCAGATTTTCAACATTGCCATTTTACCACACCTTCTTATGAGTAGTACAGCTGTCATTTTTGCATCTCACCCAAAACATGTTTTGCCCCATGTAGCGCACAATGGCGCAGTCGGTGTGTGAAATCAATGTATGGGACATATTAAGAAAATCACAGTGATACTGTTCATGAGCAGAGGTCTTAAAATGGCTGTGTTGAAAATTTGGTGAAAAAATTCCTAAAAATGACTGTTTTACGAGTCTGCGTTGCACAGCTCCTATGCACGCTCGTAAGTTTGCAAATTTTCAATATTTTCACTCCAGATTTTCAACATTGGCATTTTATCACACCTCCTCATGAGCAGTACAGCTGTCATTTTTCACATCCTGCCCAAAACATGTTTCCGCCCATGTAGCGCACAATGGTGCAGTCGGTGTGCGAACTCAATGTATGGGACACATTAACAAAATCACAGTGACACTGTTCATGAGCAGAGGTCTTAAAATGGCTATGTTGAGAATTTGGTGAAAAAAATTCCTAAAAATTACTGTTTTACGAGCGTGCATTGCGCAGTTCCTACGCACGCTCGTAAGTTCGCAAATTTTCAATATTTGCACTCCGATGACTTCCAAATACCTAAACAGCACATAGAAGCAACCAACATTTGGCATTGACAAATGCTTGTTCTTATTGATTTGGTGAGGGAGGTGATACTGCAGCAGAGGGGGACTTACAGGAAACAACAGCAGCTAGGAGCTCAGGGCAGCAAAAGAGCCCTGGCTCATTTTGATCTTCATGGCTGAAGCTAGCTAATCAGTGCCACGGTCCCTGCCCCAGGACTGTGCTGCACCACTGTGTGCAGAGCAGAGTACTCTCCAGCCCCAAGGAAAACAGCATGGCTAGGAGTACAGCAAACCATCAGTGCTGGAACACCAGTACTACAGTGCATGTGCAACCGTGCTTATGCTGAACAGGAGCTCTGTTTCCACAATTGGGTATTATGCCAGCAGCAACAACAGGTCCTTGACTCCAGGACAGGCAGCAGAGCTGGGACTGAACAACACAAGCACCCTCGTGTGTATGAAAAAATGATTCCCAGCCCCAGGGCAAGCAGCAGAACTGGGAACAGAGAAATGTTGGTGCCTTGCACCATTGTGAATACTGACCATGCACAGCAGACCCAGTAGCAGAGCTGGAGCTCTGATCAGAAATTTGGGTGCAACCACCAATCCAGCACCACTCATGGTTCCAGGGCAAGCAACAGGATCAGAACATGTTAAAATAAAACCTTGAGGGGTGCCTGTATTTTATCAGGAGCCTGTCCTCCAAGAGAAAAGCAGTTTGCAAATTTATAAACACATGGCTGCCACCTATGCAGCCAGCAGCTCCTGATTCCACAAGGACTACTGGGGAGGGGACAGAGGCATCACAGAACTTGTCGGGAAGCTGCAGCCAATCACATGACAGCAGCAGGATTCAGACAACTATCAGGCATTGCCAAGTTTCATGCCATATAAAATGACTGTTGAAGAGAAATCTTGACTCAGTACAGGACTGTCTGACATTTCATTTTTATTTCATATATGAAGCTACAGTAAGAACATTGAGCAATTCTCATTTATAGAGGTGTCCCAGGCTGACTTCATACAAAAATTGCAAAGTTATATAACTTACAAAGTTATGAAACACATAAAAAATACATTGTGTGCCATTGTTTATCACATCACAAATCTGTCAAAGGAACCATTTCTTTCCATCATATGAGGTGCCATGGTGAAGATTAGGCACAATCTCACTGTACTGATTTGTCACTTCATTGTCTCATCTTCTCTTCAGAAACAAAAATATATTGCCACACTAAAAATCTACTAAAAACATTTTTTAAATGTATTTTTTTTATTTTGTATAACAATGAGCCATTGTATAATAGCAATAATGACTCCAGGGTGTGGGTTGTGCTGGGATAACCTCACTTCTGGGACATTGGATGCACTCACCCTGCCACCTTGTGCCCAACCACCCAGGTGTGAGTTATCCCAGTACGACCACATCCTGTCATGCATTATTGCTTAAGTAATACACTTACTTTCTTTCTTTTTTAACTCAGCTGTACTGAAGTACTGAACTGAAGGTTACAGTGCAGTAGAAATGTTAGTGTTTGTCTCTGCCTCAGCCTTGTTATGGCCCAAGGTTACAAGCTACTTCGATTCAAACATGTCTTAAACAGTTTTTATTTTCCACACTTACATTCAGCCTGCCTTTTATCTCATGTTGCTTTTTTGCTCTCTGTTTCTTCTACATACTAGCAGTCCCTGTCATTTTTGTTACAGATCCCCCCCACCATTTCCTGTATAATAACCAGCATGCATATATCAGTGACAACTCTAAGTTATTGATTTATTCCATTTTTATGGCTGAATTGCATCATGATGCTATGCTGATGTAATGCTATCAGAAAAAGGGGTCTGACCGGAATTCATAACGTAGCACAGCTGTGTTGTTATGAAGGAGTGGAATTGAAGCATAGCTTCCTGAAAATCTATCCATTTCATCCCCATCCCCCAGTCACTGAAATGTGTTTCCTTCTTCTCCCCCTCCCTGCTGCATTATTTTCTTTTGTTACTGGGTCTGAACAGTACAGCACTTCCATTTTACTGTTTATTACATGCCGGTATGGTCAGGTTACAGTGGCTCTCCTGCTCACTCTCAGCAATGCTGTAATGCCCCATTCCAACATTTTGTAAGGTCAACAGGAGATCATAAAGGATATGCCCATAAATAGTACGGTTTCTACACTGAACGGGAGTGAATGAGTACAGACAGTGTTTTTTTTGGCATCACTACTATATCCTGAAACTCATTTCCCTGACACCCCGAAGCCTGACACACCAGAAGCCCAACACACAAAATCCTGACAGTGGGATTTTGTCCCCCCGGAGTTTGCTATATTAATTAAGGGGTGTGTGGGGAGCAAAGCCCCCAAACATGAAAAACAAGCAAAATCCCACTGTCAGGATTTTGCATCTCAGGATTTTGTGTTGGGCTACAGGTGTCGTGGAAACGAGTTCTGGATATAGTAGTATTTTTATTTTTTATTTTTGTGTTTTAGTTTCTTGAACAGAACTTTCCCTCTGCCCCTGACAAGTGATAACTTCAATTTTAAATAAAACCATCTGTATATCAACATTTTGCATGATCCCCTAGGAATAACCAGAAACTGCATGCCATGAGTTCCAACCCTTCAAGCGTTACAGTACATCAGTCTCTTCTCACACTGTGGGTGAATGTAAAAGGGGCTGGCTGGCTGCAGTGAGAGCTTCACTGTCATACTTGTGCTTCTTTAGCATTGTGCTATATGCTGAGAGACAAGTTGTTCTGGCACAACTTCAGCTTGGATGCCCTTGTAGGAGCTCATTTGACAGGGTGAGTGACAGGCAGAAATGGTGAACAATTTCCTTGCTACATATTCACCATCCCCATCATCATCATAATCGCAACAGCATAAAAGTGAGTGAGTGAGTCTCAGAATGAGTTAGTTGAATCACTGAGAACAGACGGGGGATAACTGCAGAATTTTGAGATCCCTGCATTGGAAGAACAATGAGCATTTTTTAACAAAGAAACCAATAAAAAAAGACATTGCAGGAATGGAGTTTCACTTCACATCACTATCAGACAGACAGAATAATAACTGCATAAGTGCTATGATTTAAAACAAAATAAAAAACTGGAATGTCTTGCTCTGCTGCAGTATCCCTGTGATCCCTTGATATATCTTGACACATGTTTTGTTTTTCATTTCAACAGCAACATGGTTACATTTTTGTGGCTAACCCACAACCAGATGCTTTTTGCATCTTCGTATCTGCTTTCAAGCTGCCTTTAGTTTACACTTAGTTTAAAGTACCCGGAAATTGTTTGATAGATACAGTACACAAACTTGATTTCAAAAGTCACAGTTGCCGCACAAGATGTAGAACATAATAAAGGTCAAGTCAAAACTTAAAAAAGGACCATACCTAATGACACTTTTCTTGTGTACAGCCAAATATGCTGTTTTAAATATCTTTTTAACTTAATCCACTTTATTGAAAAGTTTTAAAACAGTACAAAATACAAACAAAAGAAAATCACATCTCAAGGCAATAAACAAAAACCAAAAATACAACAACAACAATAAATCCATACAATTAGGGTGAAAAAATAAAATTATTGTACCCAACTCATACATGGTATATGGGGTGTACCATAGAACAAATCAATATCATCATGCCTACAATATATGGCTTAAGCATACTAAAGGGTAAAACACAAAGAAAAACTATAAAGTGAAATGGGTGACCAGCAACTTGTATACCCCTAAATAAATAAATAAAGACAGAACTATATGAGTCCATAAAGAATGTGATATATGACCTATGCAATCAAAAGAAGAGTGAGTAATTTCTCCCATCTGTTGTGAATATTAGAAAGGGCATGCCGCATATTAGCCACCAACATCTCCATTCAAAGAATCATTAGCATTTCATTATGCCACTCCCGATAAGTGGGAGATTCGTCATCAACCCAGTGGCGTAAGATAATCAATTTTGCCACTGCTGCTACTAAGGTTATATGATATCTTTGAGACACCACCAATTGATCAATACCTACTGTAAGCCTAAAAGGCAAATTTCTGGTGTAAAGACCTCTTGTAGGCCCTAATGTGGGCCAATGTGAGATTGGATTTGCATCCAAAATTTGTGAATTAGTGGGCAGTCCCAAAGTAAATGCTTTAGGGTACCTGTGGCAGTGTTACATCTCAAACAAATAGGGCTAGGTAACCATCCAAATTTATGCAGTTTCTCGGGGTAAAATAAATATTATACAAAATCTTATACTGCATAAGGCATAATTTATCTATTTTGATATAGCAGGAGATATAATCTCAAAGGGCTGATGAGCCAAAAAATTCTGAATGAGCTATTAATTCTCACTCCCAATAGACACTTTTTAGTTTCATTTGCTTTCATACAGTGTCTCGAAGAGATTTATAAAGTCTTGTTTACTAACGCTGTGAGCTCCCTGTAGGAAGAACCCTCAGAAAAGTGCCATGGGTGAAGACCTAACCCATACTTAACTGAGTGAGTTAACTGGAAAAAAGCAAACACTGCCAAAGAAGGTAGTGAATTTGTTGAACAAAATTATTCAAACGTAATCACTTGATCACATTCATTAAAAAAGAAAGATGATCTAACTTTGGCAAGGATAAACAGATAGAGGAATGGGTTTATTAGCAACCTTAAAGTTGGGATTAAGGTGTATCAGTTGAAGGGGGTCTTTTTGTGGAACATATCTCAAGACCTGGCATAGCTGTAAATGAATTTGAACTGAACAGCCTATGGGGCCAGAACACAAAGGAAGTGGTAAACTAAGTAAGCAATAATACTCGACAGGGTGGGCGAATTGAGGAATACCAGACCACCCAGGGGCGTAATGAGGCCCGACACCGCAAGCTGAGGGCCTTATAGCCCCTGGAAGGTCCAGTATTCCCCAATACCGCCCACCCTGGATGGTATTATTGCACTTAGAAAATGGGGCCTACAGAGTATTTCATAGAAAAAAAATGTAAATGTTTTAAAAGATGACGTAAATGCTGAAAATTCTTTAAATCAGGATTTTTCCCCAAAGTAGTCCCACTAACCAATAGAGGGCACTGTCACAGTTGTGCTTAGCATGTGATGTGCTAGCGCTGATAAAAAAAAACATTTATTTTTTTCACTCAGAGTAGCGCTTAGTACCCGACGTAGTAGCACTAACAGTGTAAAGTGAAAACCCATTTTGTTTCCCAGGAAAACAATTTTTATGGATTGCGAGCGAGGCTGGTCATGTTCTCGTTAAGCGAGGGGCAATAAAACGGTGTCTGATATCTTTGAGAATTCTAGGTGCCCATGGTTACCCTCAGTAATTGGGCACCCTGATTCAGCCCTTGTTTTGAAGCCGCGCCTATTGAAAGTTAATGTACCCTGTGAGTGGCTCTCAGTCAATGGGAGAACTCCAAGAATCTTGTCCATTTTCTAATCCAGGATAGGTGTGCTAAAGCATTTGGGATAATACCATTGACTTTGCATAAATGTGTCTCAATATATTTCCAAAAAGGGGCAGGAATATCAGGTTCTTTTCCCATCTCTGGTAAACACCAGGCTAAATATTTGCTAGCCTGAGATACTACATAGTACCAGTAAAAGTTAAGTAGCTGCAGACCCCCATGACATTTCCCCAACTTTAGTTTCATTACAGCAATGTAGGGTTTCTTATTTTTCCATAGAAAGCTGTGATCAAACAGTGTATCCGGCGAACCATGATTTAGGTAACAGGACTCCTAACATATTGAGAGGGTAGAAATTCTTGGAAACTATTCATTTGAATAATATATATTCTACCCCATAATGATAGCAGGAGAGCCTGCTACCATGCCTGATTAACTAATATAGTACGCACTAATGGGGAAAAATTTTGAGTAGTTGGGGAGTGAGAACCCAAAGCTATTTTAATACCCAAGTATGTAAGATCCAAAGTAGTCCAGCAATTCTGTAACTTAAGGGGCAAATTATGTTTATATGTCTTAGGGTTCAAGGGCATAATGACTGTTTGGGATATATTCAATTTATAACCCGATATAGACCCCAAATCCCGAAGAACCTGAAAAAAACACCAGGAGTGAAATAGAAGGGTGTGTTAAGTGTAATAAAATATCATCCGCATAAGTGAATATTTCAAAGGAAAGGGAACCAATCAGAATTCCAGTAATCTAAGCACTGAGAAAAATATGTCTAGTAAGTCGCTCAAGATATAAATTAAACATGTAAGAGGAAAGAGGGCACTTCTACATAACAAAAATGGTTCAAACAAGACACCATTACAATGGATATGTGCCCTGGGGGTAGAATAAAGTCATCTGGTCCATTTAATAAAATTTAAAGGGAAACCAAATGCTGCCAATGTAGTAAACAAATAGGGCCAGGAAACTATCAGATGCCTTCTTGGTTTCCAGAGAAATGAACAACAATGGGAAATTGGAGTCCCTGGACCATGAAAGCAAATGAAACATCTTCCACATATGGTCAGAGACCATATGACCCTGCATGAAGCCCGTTTGTTCTCTGCCAATTAAAGGTTTCCAGAGTGCCGCAATCCTAGAGGCCAGGATATGTGAAACTATTATAGTATTTATGTTCAAAAGAAAACTGGCTGATCATTACTAATGTCAGTATGGTCTTTACCCCAGTTTGGGGATAAGCATGATATGGGCATCCATAAAATCAGTGGGGAAAGCATTAACGTGATAACGAAAAATAAAGAAATCAGCCAGGTAGGGGGCCAGCTCCACCTAAAAATCTAGATAAAAGTAGGGGAAAACCCATCAGGACCTGGAGATTTATTGAGGGTAAGAGTTGAGACAGCCCGCTCCACCTCCATAACAGAAATGGGGGCAGTAACACAATGAACCAGGCCTGGGTATACTTGGGGTAAATTAGCTCTCTGAAGAAAGTCCAAAATTACATGGTCTAGGGGCAAATTATAGGGGTCTTCATTATACAGCTGTCCATAATAAGCTTTAAATTCCCCAGGTTTAGAACCTATGCATGAATGGGTGGAGTGGCTATACATGCATATTCAGTGATGTGTAGCCACTCTGCACCCATTGAGCCCCTCAAATGGAATGCTCGAACAGGGGTGCGAGCCCCTGCACCTGATCCCCTGGTGGTGTGAACAGCAATGTGCTGGGGTGCTTGCCAGGGCATGCCACACTATCGCCATGCACCAAGGTGAGTAGTGCTGCACACTGGGATGCATAGGAGGGTGCCCATTACACCAGGAAGAACCCTGCTGTAAGTCCCCTATGCACCCTTCCCCCTCACACACTGGACACCAGAATGTCCCTGCTGCTGGCGGGCATTCCCCACAGTGAGGGCCAGCCCTAACCCCATACCCCAGAGGCAGACATCCCCCTCACATACAGTGCAGCCCCATCCCACTGATGCAGCATTCCCCACACCAGGGCTTCACCGCCATGCCCATACTGCTCACCGCCAGACACCCATTGCTGGCAAGGCTCCCAGAGGGACACAGTACACACACACACTCTCCTGACAGCATCCATCCCCTGTCTGCAAAGCCCCACCCCCATGAGGGCCCCTGATCCGGGTAGTGCAAGCCCCTCCCCACACACACACATGTGCCCTGTGATGCCCTTCCCTGAACCACACCTCAGTCACCAGTGGTCCCCCCACACACCCGCGGCACAGACACCCCCCCCCGGATGGGTTTGTCGGTGCCGCGGCTTGAGCCGATTGGCAGCACTGCCCTCCACACACCTCCAAGGCCATTGGCCATCCGACATATGCAGATGCACACCACTGATGTGCACCCAGCTGTGTAAGAGATCGACTGTGGGACTTGGGATGGGCATCCAATGGATGCCCGCCTGGGTCTGCAGCTCCGCCCCCATCTGCCCTGCACAAACCTGTGCACTAGGGGGCTGCGGACAGGTGGCCAGTGATCGTGAATGCTGCCAGGTGCACACCTGTCTGCAGGTGTGGAGCTCCGTGGGTGAGGTATGCACCTGTGGCATGTGCCTTACGCCCCTTTGTGCATAGGGACCTATGTCTCTAGGAAAAGTTGGAATTACATTCTCTAAACTGGGTTGAATACCTGTAATCAAGCAGGCCATTTCTTGTTGCTTGAGCCGCATTGCAAGGAGTTTGCTAGCTTTATCCCCATACATTTCATAGTTTACTTTTGCCCAAAAAAGAGCATACTCAACTTGCTCCTGGTTTAGCTCATCATACTTGGTCCATTCCTGACTAAAACAAATTCAGTCCTGCTCCAAGGACAACTGATAGAGACTTTATTACATGCAGTTCCTATCATGTTATTTACTGCATCATTTGTCCTTGTTTAAAATATATTGAACAAACATCACAATCCTTGAAAACAAGAATTACAGAACACAAAAGCAGAATAAGATGTAAAGAGGAGAAATCTACAGTAGCACATCACTTCAACTCTTATCCACACCAGATTTCATATTTGAAATTTCTAGGGATTGAAAAAGTTAAAACACGGTTCGATGGAAGTGATTGGGACATAAAGCTGTTAAGAAGAGAAGCTTGGTGGCTCTTTACACTTAAAACTTTTATAAGCAGATATGGACTAAATGAAAATGTAAATTGGTCTTTGATTATTTGATATACTGCTTTTACATAATTGTGAGCATTTTTCGGGTTGGTGGGAGGTCAATTTTGACCTTGAGCATTTTAGGACTAATATGCATATAGTTGCATGTCAATTTCTGTAGTGTCTGGCTCCATAATCTATATATTCTATTTCTAGAATTGAATACGAATATCAAACTTCTTTAAAAACATTTTTGCTGTAATTAGAGGGTTAGCGTTAGAGTTAGAAGCCCATCATAGCTCACTTTAGTGTTTCCATTAAAGAAGCCTATACATAATAATACGGTAAAATTACACATTTAGTCATGAGTAAGTATCAGACTATCTTATTTTGTAGAGTGAGGATGAGTCTTATATCATTATATTGCTAGGATTCTAGTTTTTTTTTTTGTGCATGCAAACATTTAGATTCTAGTCTTAGCGTATATTGATGTTAGGTATATATAATTCATTCTGCTTTTTGTATATGCGGAAATTTAGACTTCTTTATACAAAAATATGTTTGAAAATGGGAGGACAAATTTGTTGACCCCAAACTTTTAGTGCATAGATAGCATTCGTTTCTTTGTTGTAAAATCTATATTTTATTTTGAAGCCTGTAAGAATGTTATAATCTCTTAACATAGCAGTTTTGATGTTTAATCACAAGAACATATGTTCATAATAATGAACTTTTCAGCATATTGCTGAGAAACAGTTACATTCAGGCCCAGATATTCAAACTGCACCCGCTGTGGTGCAAGCTTGGGCACAGCTCAACTTGGCTGCGAGGAGTGTGGACCAAGCGATATTCAAGGAGCTGCACCATGGCTCAGCAGCTTTGATATCGCATCCTGGCCACGCCCAGTGTGCATGATGCACTGGCACTGCGCCAGCACAAGTGGCCAGAGTGGAGCATGGAGAAGTGTTAGCCGCAAGTTTCATTCGCCATGCACAGCAACTCGCGATATTCAAAACTTGACATGCAAATGGGGCCATAATGTATGCAAGGTGCACATGGGGCCATTTGCATGTAGTCTCTTTATTTGCATGCAAAGTGTGATCCCGATGACTTGCCCTGGCACCCTGCCAGGCAGCAGCCGTCGGGACTGGCACCCCTGCAGCCCGATCATGGGCATCTGTGTAAAAACAGAAAAATGTCCTATATCCCTGGTGGTCCAGTGGACCGCCATCTGCCCGATCGTGGGCAGCTGTGTGTAAGAAGACAGATCTCCTATATCCTGGTGGTCAGTGGACCAGTGATTAGTGTAATCGATGGCTTCTGTTAAAAGAAAGAACTGGTCCAATATCCCTGGTGGTCCAGTGGACTGCTATTGCCCGATCACGGCATCTGTGATAAAATAGAAAGATGTCCCACATCCCTGGTGGCCTAGGGTTTCCCCTCCCACCTGCCCACTGAGCCCCACCACCCGCCTCCCCGGTCAGCTGGCGAGCAGCAGCACCACCCGCTGCCTCCGCCAACTGACAACTGGTAGGGTTGTACACCCATTGGTTCACAGCGTGAGCCACGGCGGCAGTCTATAGATTAGTTATTCCAGATATGTGAATGATTCATTCACATATCTGAAATGTAGTATGGTATGGTTGAATGCCCATTGGCTCACGCCAGAACCAATGGGCGACAGCCCCACTGAGGTGTCGTCGGCGGGCGGCAGGCAGGTGAGGTGCTGCTGCCCGCCGGCTGACCCGGGGAGCGAGGTGGTGGGGCTTCAGTGGGCGGGTGGGAGGGGAACCTTAGGCTACCAGGGATGTGGGACATCTTTCTATTTTACACAGATGCCCACGATCGGGCAGATAGCGTCCACTGGACCACCAGGGATATTGGACCAGTTCTTTTCTTTTAACAGAAGCCTGCGATCGGGCAGTCAGCAGTCTACTGGACCACCACAGATATAGGACGTGTTCTATTTTTAGACAGATGCCCGCGATCGGGCATGGGGGGCCCCACCAGGTGCAGCCGGAACTCGGGTTGCCACCCACAGGTGACAGCTGCCGTGTTGCGCCCTGCAATGTGGCAGCTCACCTGTGGGTGGCCATCAGTTGTTCCTTTTTTTTTTTTGGCATAACTTTGTGCTGGCACAGGTAGAGGTTGTGCATGCATGGCTCTGCACATCCCGTGCTGAATATCGGGCTGTGCAGACTATGCATGGGCATGTCCCCCCCACCTGTGCCTGCATACATTACTGATGTGCTCCGGTGCATCGGGATTTGTGCCGCACACTTTTCCCTTTTGAATATCACGCCGGGGCGCATCAGTGGGTTGTGAATTGTTGCGCCAAGCGCAACCCTTTTGAATATCTGGGACTCTGTAAACTTAAGTTTCTGCTCAGTTTTAACTATGAGATTTTTTCCCACATTTTTTGCTTTTTTCAATTTACGTGGTTTAAAGGGCCCCCTCATGTGCTACATGATGATTAGCAGAGATTTTATTGATTGTTTTTTGAAGGAGGGACCGCAGACAGCTCTTCGGAGCAACTTCCAGTTTCTTTAAGTAGACTGAGCTGAGGGAATAAGTCATTACAGTGACTTCATCATGCTGTATCTTCAGCATGATCCCCCACTGCTTGGCTTCCTTCATGTTGCACAGTAAAGCAACATTCAGAGTAATGCCCTTTTGTTGGCATCCGGAATAATGGCGGCGTTTTGTGCTCCATGAAATTTTATTAAGAGCAACAAAAAACAACTGATTACTATCCGCCAGCATTGTGCAAACTCCTTTGAAATGAGGGTGAGCCACAACATGAATATATATATATTTCTTGGTGAAAATATGAATGCATAGTATTCTTATAGCAGTTTTAAAACAACATAGCCCATATTTGTTTTGTACGAAAAGGGTCTGTTTAAAGATGTACAAAATGATTTCACATCATATCTAATTTCGAATTAAAAGGTATTAAAGTACTTGTGAAAGCAAACAAATATAAAAATAAGAATTTGTGGGCATCCCCTGCCCCATATATCTAATAGGAGAAGAAATCAAGCTAATTGAGCGTTTATTGAATTTTTTTCTAGTTCAGAGTGGCTACAATAAAATGAGAACATTTTCTAAGGAGTATTGCACAGATTTTTTGGAGGTATAGTCCAAACACTAGAAATATTATTGTTAAAGTTACTTTCTTTTTTTTTTTCCATTAACTCTTTATTTAGTTTTAGTTACAGGGTATGAATCAACACCCGCCACACAGGCAAAACATGAAACATATGCGTATATACAAATGCCAATGGGAGCAGACCCTGTAACAGACCCCCACCCCTCCCTCAACCTCCCTACCCTCCCAGCACAAGCTCAAGAAGGTAGCATACCCACCAATACTAGCTAATTCCTACACTCTAGACAGAGAAAAGGGCGTAAAGGAACCCCAGATCTTATCAAACTTGAAAGCTTATTCTGGAGGATAGCCGCATCCTTTCAATCCTCAAACAAGCTAACAACTCCTCCAACCACCTGTATAACTTAGCACAACAGAGTCCTTCCAGTGCCTAAGCACCATTTTCTTGCATGTAGCAGCAATTAAAACTATGTGATACCTTCTATTCTTAATAGGTATGCCAGAGACATCGCCCAGCAGACATATCTCTGGAGTAAATAGGTCACCAGCCCCAATAACGGGTTCACATTCCTTTAATCTCCATCCACAATGGGGTTACTTTAGGGCATTGCCAAAAAACATGCATCAAATCTCCTTCCCCTGCTTGGCACCTGAAACACTTAAAGTCATTCGTCAGCTTCAACCTGCCTAACTTTTACGGGGAATAATAAATGTTATGAAGAATCTTAAACTGCATCAGCTATAACCGATCCTGCAAAAGGAACTTATGACAGTTCATCCACAAAGCTTTCCAATTAAGCGCCAGACCCGGAAAAACAGAAGTCCAGTAAGACCCTTGCCAGGGATTTGAGGAATATACCCATTCAAACAACACCGAGTATATTTTAGAAATTGTATGTTGTATTCCCACCAAAGGCTCAAGGGAGCCAAAAACTCCAGCCTAGGATTCGAACTACCCCACTACCCAGCTGGGCAACCAGTAGGTGTCTAACCTGATATATCTTGAATATCGCCTTATAGAGGCAACCCAAATTTACTCAAAATCTCAACAGAGGGGAGAACCTCCCCCTCAGTTGAGAGAAAATCTCTCACACGACAATCCTCAGGTATAGGCAACCAGGAATGGCCCAGCATTCTATTTCCTAATGTAAAACGAGGGTTACCACAAATTGGTTGTGCCCCATCCTTAAGGTGGTCATATTGCAAAAAATTCGAGAGTTGAGAGTGGGCTCTCACAGAGACCCCAATTGGAGAGTTTCGCAACTGAGGAAGTAAAAATTTAGGTTTGAGATAAAGCAAGGCCTCAGGTCTAAAACCAAATTCCCTGATCAGGGCAAGCTCCACCTGCAGCCATAATGACATGTAGGAGAGCTGCCCCAAAGTGTCTCCACCCTTCGCCCACCTCAAATACATGCAAGCATGAGCCGCCCAGAAATAAAGGGCAAAGTGAGGAAGCCAGAGTCCCCCCATCCACTTAGGCGCTGCTAACTTCGAGTAAGCCATACGCGACTCCCTGTAGCCCCATACAAAGTTGGCAATCATCTTATGTACCCTTCTAAACCAGGACAGCGGTACCCAAATATTTAACATACTTAAAGGGTAAAACAATCAAGGAAATACATTCATTTTCACTAAGTTGATCCTCCCCCATAAAGAAATAGGTAATTTCACCCACCTCTCAAGGTCTAACTCTATGGCTCGCACTAAAGGATCTAAGTTCAATTGAAATATCTTAGCAGAACCCCTTGTCATTTTCAGCCCTAAGTACTTTATGTAATCCGATTTCCAAGATAACCCCAATTCTACCACTTCATGTTTAAAAACATAATTGTTAAGAGGATATACCACCGATTTGTCTAAATTTAATCTATAATTGGCCAACTTACCAAACTCCCTAATAACTTCCAACAAAGCAGGAATAGAAGCCCTTGGGTTAGTGACATAAACCAATAAATCATCTGCATACGCTGTAATTTTCACCATATAGTCTAGGATTCTAATGCCCTCAATGTCACGCTTACATACAATTGTCCTAATAAGAGGCTCAAGGTATAAATTAAAAAGAAGTGGGGACAAAGGACATCCCTGCCTCGTGCCCACATAGAGACAAAAGGGTCCGAGATAGCACCATTACAGCCAACCCTCGTAGTGGGTTAGAGTAGAGAGCTAATCCATCCCAAAAAGAGGTCAGGGAACCCAAATTTTTCCATAGCAGCCAACAAAAATCCCCAGTAAACCCTGTCAAAAGCTTTCTCAGCGTCCAAAGACAGCAGAGCCATAGCAGTACTACCATCCTCAGACACCGAAAAAGCATGGGCCAAAGTCTGCAAATGATCAGCAGACGACCGGCCCCTCATAAAGCCAACCTGTTCTGGGCCAATAAGTCCCAGTAAAACCTTACTAATACGCTCAGCCAATAATTTGGCCAGAATCTTGACATCATAATTAAGTAAAGATATAGGCCTGTAACTAGATGGATGTTCCGGGGGTTTGTCCTGCTTGGGAATTAGCACAATCAGCGCCTCAAACAAAGAATGGTCCTGCGCCTGATGAGAGAGGATATACCTAAATAGCTTAAGGAGCAGAGGGGATAAAAGCTCGGCAAACTTTTTATAAAAATTAGCCGAGAATCCATCCGTCCCGGAGTTCTATCTGGGGAGGCTCTGTATAACCGCCTCAATTTCACTCTGGTAATATCAGCCACTAACTGTGCTTGTTGAGATTCGGATAATGAAGGGAGATCCAGCCCTTCAAAAAGGTAAGCATTTCTTGTTTAGTAGGGGCGTTCTCCATTCTACTATACAGGGAATTAAAATAATTTTTGAATTCTTGCACTATCTCCTCAGGTGTAGTCTTAACCCAGCCATCGGCTACAGACATAATTCCTGGGATTAAACAAGATGCCTCCAATTGTTTAAGCCTCCTAGCCAAAAGTGACCCCGCCTTTTCCCCTTGGTCTAAATAAGTTGCCTTGGTCTTAATTAGGGCCAACTCCGCTTGTTCCCCCAGCAGTTTAAGATAAAGTTTCCTCAGCTTTACCAACTCCAGTCTTTCCTCATCAGTCGCCTGTACCGACACAGCGGTTTCTTTAATCCTGATTTTACCCAGTAGCTCAGTCAGAACCCGAACCCGCTCTTTCTTCCTTTTGGACGAATGCCAATCAGAATCCTCTACATATGCCTTGAACGCACCCCAAACCATGTCCGGTTAGTGTGATCCCCACATTATTAGCTATGAATTTCTATATGTCTAGAGACAGATTCAATGACTTGGGACTACGCAGCATCTGATTATTAATCCTCCATCTATTACCTCTTTTAGGAATAGTGGCAAAAGAGATAGAAGCAACAACCACAGCATGGTCAGAAAGCGGTCCCGGCATAATTTCAGCTTCTAATACTCCAGAGAGGAGTGCACCAGAAAAAAGTAAATAATCTATACGGGACGCCGATCCATGAGCTGCTGAGGTGAATGTATATGTCCTATCTTTCAGATGGACCACCCTCCATATATCCACTAGACCACACTGGTCCAATAGATCCACAAGGGCTCGATGAGCAGGGAAAAACTGCTAGCCCTACTCCTAGACCTGTCCATCAATGGGTCTAACACAAGATTCAGATCCCCCCCTAAGATCATGGGGATCTGCACAAAAGGGGTTAAGGTCTCTAAAAGATTAACAAAAAACTCCTGAGAGTCAGAATTGGGGCCATAGATTGCTCCCAAAAGTATCTCCACATTCTGAAGCATACACCTCACAAGCACAAATCTACCCTCATCATCCTGAGTAATCTGAAGTGGCACAAAAGGTATAGATCTGCGCAAAAGAATCATCACCCCTCTGCTGTGCGTGTTACCTTGTGCAGCGAAAACAGACCCTACCTGTAATCGCCTCATGGAGTTACAGTCCGATAAAAGCAAGTGTGTCTCCTGCAAGGACACAATGTCCGCCTTTAACACCTCTAGGTGCTTTAAAATACCATACTGCTTAACCTTCTGACGGGCACCCTTTATATTCCAGGATGCTACTTTATAAGCCCCAGACAACACCATCCTCCAAAATTCCAAACTCAGGACAAGGTATGCTACCCTGTAAGCTTATTATCTTTCCACTTAAGTTAAGAACTTGTGCACCCTCCCTCCCCCCTAAATGAGCCTTATGATCCCAATAAAACCTACATGGCCTAAACCCCCAGCCAGTCCCCTCTCCTACCCAAACCTCAACAAAAACTTTCGCTACTATACCTTCTCCTATACCATCCCATCCCTTCTCCCAGCATCCACATCCTATCCCTAACCCACCAAAACATTGTGCCTGAACCAACCCTTCCAACAACACCCCACTTTCCCCAATATACCCCCCCATCCACACTCTATTGGTCCGCGACATCAGGCCACAAAGCCACGCTCACCCCTGCTCCCCCCTCCCTTCAAGGCAAATGCCTCCACATTTCTGTTAAGCACCCCATCCACAACTGTAGTATCAACTCGCTAACATTAACTATTAACCCTACCAATAACTATTAACAATATTCCGGTGAAACCCACCCCACCAAGGCATCTTTTAACCTGAGGCCAACACATATAAACACATATAGCTACCAATACTTTTAACAACATGAGTCCAACTACTAGGAAAGTACCTAAGCCAACAACTCTTATTATCATTAAAGTCCCCTCAACACATACCCAATTACCAAACCCCCTCACCAAAGGTCCCACATACTATAATGTGTTATGTCCTTTGTTAAGCCAAAGACAGCTCAATCAAGTCCATTTTAAGCCCGTTGCTCAGGCCCCGTGCAAAAAAAAAAGAGGTTCCAGGATGGACCAGCACCAAAATTAGGCCCCAGTCCATATAGACTCAGTCCATTTTATAAACCAGTTCACGCATTGAAGGTTCCGCATACTACAACGAGTAGTTCAAAGCCCCTCTGACGAGTGAAACGTGCAGTATGGTGTCTTCCAACCGTCCCAAAGACCGCAGGCCTTCACCATGCAGTTCCTGCCACTGGCTTCAAGAGTCCTTAAACAAATTAGGGAAAGCTGTTTGTAATGCCAACTGGGCAGTCTCCACAGAGTCATAATGCCTCCACTCTCCCTCTATCAGGACTTGAAATTTCACCGGATAGCCCATTTTAAAGCGCACACCAGCCGCGATCAGCTTATTGATCAAGGGGTTAAAGGCTGATCTCTTCTGCCGCACTGTAATAGGGATATCCTGTGCAACCCTTAATCTTACTCCTTCCCAATACAAATCTTTAGTCTCTCTGGCTTTTGTAAAAAAAAACTGTCGCTCCAAGTAATTTAAGAAACGAAAATAAAGGTGAGCGGTGGCATTAGAGGGGGGCAACGGTCATAAAGCACGATGAGCTCCTTTCGATTATATAACTAGGACCATATGGAGATGGGCCTGCAATCTTTCTCCACGAATTTCAAGTAAATCTGATCAGGTCTGGCCCTTCCTCCTTTTCTGGTAAGCTCAAATCACTGCATTGTTGCGACGACATCTCCTCTAAATCTTCAACCTTCAGCTCCAGCTTGGCCACATGTTGTTTTAACAAAGTTGCCCCCCTTCCATCCTCTCAGCATTCCTCTCAAGCGAGCAAATTCTGGCTTCACTATCCATGATCCTACGGTCAAATCTTCTAATACAGCTGATATGCCTTTGATTTCACTGGCCATCTCTGTCATCTCCTGTTTAAAGGGGCGAAATTCCTCTAAAAATCTTGCTACAGTTAAAGTCTCGCCCTCCGGGACTCCTGGCGCGGAGCCCTGCACTTGTTGCACACTCAAGGCCCTTGCTTTTTTAGAGGCCTTCTCCGGGGATACCTGAGGAGTGTGTTTGGGAGGGGCTTTTCACATTTCTGCCTCCATAAAGCCCACAAACCGTTCCGCACAAACTCTCTTGCTGACATAAAAGACAAATCGTCCGAGGTGGATTTAAACAGTTGCGAATGGTAAAATAAACGGAAGGAGAATGGAGCCTCGGGAACACAGCTACTCTGTACTCTGCATCACGTGACTCTGTTAAAGTTACTTTCTTAGACTACTAAAATACAACATTAAATATTTTGTTCATTTTTATATGTTACAGCTTTCAAGTTCTGATGAAGGGACAAACCTAAGTACTGAAACGTTAATTAATTTTGAAAGCTATATAAAGATTAATACAGTTTTGATAATATGAAATGATGGAAAATAAAATAAAATAAAAATGATGGAAAATAAAAGAAAAATGATGGAAAAATAAAGAAGATTTCAACTATTGAAGTGGTGAATTTCTGAATGGGGTAGAGCTTCTCAAACAATAAAATAGACATTCTGTTTCTGGAAGTATTTGAGTCACTCCCCACGTTCTAAAATCAAATATTTTATATTTCTTAAAGTATGAGGACCATAAGGTGGAGATAACTATTTTTTATGTGTATTCCTGAGGACAACTGAGTCACATATTTTTCCAATTTTCGAATAGATTGGAGGAGCTCCTGTAACTGCATTTCTCTTAGTTTTTCCTCAGAGTGGCCAAGCGAATAAGCTTGCCTCTGATAACACATTTAAAGGCACTCTAACATAAATCCATAGGGTGAGAGGGAGAACTTGGAACAATAAATGTTTCCTCACCAAAATCAAAACACCCACCCTATAAGTGCTCAAACCAGCACCAAAAGAATGTCTAACCCAAAGACGCAAAAAAAAAAAGTATCATCTTTGATTAAAATGTGAGTTTCTTGTAGCATTACTACATCAGGTCTAAGTGTAGCAAGGTGTTTAAGCATTTATGTACATTTTAAAGGAGAGTTACCCCTTTGATGCTCCATGTTATACAAGTTAATTGTGAAACCGCCATAACATCACCAATGAAAAAGAGACAACTGTATGCAGCATACCCTCCAATCTAGAAACAGTCATCTGCCCCTTCATATATACACAGCGGTCCCTCTACATTTATCACCAAACCCCAAATATAATGAAACGTCCCTGAGTACCAAAATAAAGAATCTCAGTTGTAGAAAAAGAAAAAAGTAAATGCCAGCTGTAACAATACAACGCTAACAAACAAAAAAGATAACATCCTCAGGTTTCCCCTCTCAACAAGAAGGGGGTGGGAAAACACCCCAAGTGATGACACAAGATCATCAATTCTCCAATAGGCCATAGTGATTCAAGACCGTGGCTCATACTCTGGCAACCGGTTCCACAACAGCAGAGTGCTGGTGGTAGTGCACCGGGTCATCATGACGCTAAGTCACGATTTCGCTGACCCCTGTTTTTAAAGGGGGCTGTTCCCCCAGCACCCTCACCCCCTTTGTAATTATTCCAACTCCAGGGGGGGTGGACCTCAGAGAGGGAAGCGAATCTAAACATCCGGCACTGTGGTGCTCTGGCCTGTAATATCCGATGCCCTGAAGAAATGAGGCAGGCACCATGTCCCGACGGAAGTTAGAACCAGCAGTTTTGTAGAAAGTGGCAAAAAAAAAAGGGAGACAGTCCTCGTTCCTTAATCCTTCTAGGATTTAAAGATATTCAAAAATAAAAGCAAGGCGGGGGGAGAAGGAGAAAAAAGGGATGGCCCTGTCTGGTTCCAAGACCCAAGAGCTCCACTGTGGGGAGTGGGCAGATAGCTGATCCAGCAGTCTCCCCTCATCCTACTCGGTCTGTGTTGTGCAAAGCCAGGTCGATGAGGAACAAGACTGCCATAATGGCAGACTTGATAGCCTTGGTAGACCTGGCTTGCATCACAGAGACCTGGCTGGATGAGAATGCTGTTCCATTTTGAGACAGCAGTGCCAGCTGGCATTCCATGATACACACCCAGGAAAGGATCTGAGGGGGTGTGTGTGTGTGTGCCATTTGTTTTAAATCCAGCCTGGTCCTCAGTGTGCTACCTATGGGTCCTACTGGGTCATTTGGTGTGTTGTTACATGGTGGGGTCCTGGCACGGGCTTCAGGATCCTCCTGCTCTACTGCCCTCCAAGCAGGGAGGGAAACTTTATGAGGGAAATCAGAGTTTGTCACTGGCCTGGTGTTGGAGTCCCCCAGAGGTTAATTCTGGGGGACTTCAATGCCTGGCTCAACGACGAGATCTCGTCATTTGGGTGTGATCTCCTGAGGAGTATGGAGGCACTGAGTCTGGCACAAAAGGTCACCTTGGTGACCCACTCATATGGTCACACTCTTGACCTAATGTTTTCTTTGGGCCTTGAGGTCATGGACCTCAGTGTAGATCTGGAAGTTTGGTCAGATCACAGCACCATGGGGTTCATGTTTGGGGCACCCCCTGAAGATCCATCCTCTGTAGAGATGGCCTGGTACTGCCCTTTATGGGGATGGTCCCCAAAAGGACTACAGGTGGTACTGGACCTATCGAGTGTGGAGGCTGCTTGTGCGATAGGAATGGAGGAAGCAGTGGTGGCCTATAATCTGGCTGTCACTGCCACCTTTGATTCAATCACACCTGTTTGACCCTTATCTACAGTACTCACTGAAGACCTCCCTGATATGATGGGGAACTTAGGGAGTTAAAGATTAAGGGTCAGAGATTAGAGAGACATTGGAGGAGATCTGGACTGATGTAGGACAAATTGGTCATGAGGTCTCATTATAGTGACTATCAGGGGACAATCTCCTGAAAGAAGGCAGATTTTCTGTCCAGGGAGATTGCTGCGGCAAGGAACAGACCAGCTCAGCTCTTCTGCATGGTTGTCAGGCTATTATATCCTGCCTGTCTCCATGTGGGAGGAGCAGGTTTGAGCACAAGGTTAAAGAGTTTGCTCTGTTCTTTGGCAACAAAGAGTCCTCTATCAGGACATAGGTCTCCCTGGCATCACTCATAGGGATTGTGGGATTCATCCTGAGGCATGTCAGAGCACTCCTCCTGTATGTTCTGAGTTTGATCCAGTTGGAATTGAGGAGGTGGTGGAGATTGTCTTGAGGCTGCGACCAACACATTGTGATCTGGACCCAGCTCCAACCTGACTTTTGGTCAGATGTTTGGACTTGATTGGATCTTTGGGGGCTGGAGTTCCTTGAAGAGTGGTGTTTTCCCAGTGGCCTTAAAAGAGGCCCTGGTTAGACCCCTATTGAAGAAACCCTTTATTGGACCCAGATTGTCTCAGCAACTACAGAACGGTCTCACCTCCCATTTTAGGGAAGGTTATAGAAAAAGTGGTGGTCATTCAGCTTGAAGAGTGTTTTACATCCTCCTCCACCTATGAGTCTTTCCAGTCTGGGTTTAGAGCTGGGCATAGTACAGAGACCGCCTTGGTGAATGTGCTTAATGATCTCCTGATGGTGAGAGACAGGAGAGAGCATACCTTCCTGGTCCTCCTGGATCTCTTGGCAGCATTTGACACCGTGGACTATCCGTCTTTCAGATGAGACGTTAAACCATGGTCCCATCTGCCCGGATTGGTGGTAGTTCAGGTGGATGTTAAAGATCCCATGGCACTTATCGAAAAGAGTAGGGGAAGTTTTTATTGAAAAGAACATAACATCACCAGTTAAACATATTTACACAACAATACAAAAATTGTACACAGAAATATATATGTCAAACAAAAAAAGATTTCCAAAAAGAAGCAAATTTAACAGCAGAACATTTTTGCTTATCTTTGACTTTAACAGAGGATAAACCAGTCTCCACTTGTGACAAAATTATAGAAATAGGAACTAATTGTTGCTGAAAAATAAATTGACATCTGGCCTGCCAAAGATAAAATTGAATAAAGGCAAAAAACATTCAAGGTGCTGGGATGATAAGACTGCCATATACCTGTATAATCCCTAAGACCAAAGCATTATATGTTATCTGCTGCAGCATCGGAACCCCCAATGATCAGATGCCTTACACCAAAATTCTTTATGAACTGACAATCAATAAGAAAGTGAGATAAACTTTCTTCAATAGAGTTACAAGAAGACCTTAAACAGTATCTTTCAGTTGTTGGTTTGTATTTAAGATTCCCCACTTCTAATTTCCCATGTAAAGATATCCACACAATGTCCCATATAGAAGATGGTATTCTATAGTCAGTTAATTTACGTAAAGCAAAGGACATTTTGGTTGCACACAGTCTGGAAAAAGCAAAATGGAGCCTTGTACAGTAAAAACAATATAGTTATAGAAAGATTTCCTAGTATGTAAATAAGGTCATTAAATAATAAATTCCACTGCTACATTTTTTAAGAGGCATTCCATACAGGGGCAAATGATTTTGTTTAACAATTTAGAATACGTTGTCCATTTCTGGAAGTAAGGACTCCATAGAAAATAAGACCAGAATGCCAAAGGGAACCGTGTGATTCCAAAGGAAACTAAAGAATTAAACAAAAAAATGGAATGAAAAAACAATTGGATTTATCATGGACAATCCACCTTTCTTAACTGGTAAGTAAAGGAAATCCCTGCGAACTGATTTAAACGATTCCCCAAATCATCTGAAAAAGACGCTGTACAATCGTGTTTCTAATGAAACAGGTGCGGTATAAATAACTAAGGTATAAAAATATGGAATCAAAAATTGCTTAACAATAGAAACCCTTTCCGCTTCCCCAAATTTCCATTGTTTCCAGACATTCACTTTAGATTCCCTATTTTTAACTGCTTTTCCCAGTTAAAGTAGCCATATCACCTAACCCAAACCAAATTCCTAGAATTTTATTAGGTTGTGATGAGAATGGAATCCCAGTATCAAAGAGAGTATCCTGTTCAGGATGTAAAGAAAAATAAAACTTTTTGAAACGTTAAGTTCAGATCCAGAGATTTTCCCCAAATCTGAAAACAATGTAAGGCTTTCTGAAGGAAGGCCTATCCTGAATGTAAAGTGTAATATCATCTGCATAGGCGGTTATTTTAACCCTTGGCAAGGATACATCAGGGTCAAACCCATAATCTGGAATGCCCTGAATATATCGAATAATAGGGTCCAAAACAAACACGCATAAAGAGGGCTCAGGGGACAACCCTGCCGAACTCCCTAACTACAGGAACCGGGAGGCCCCATTCTTCCATTCACTAAAGGATGTATCACTGCTTCCGAATATAAAATCGAAATCCAGTATACAAAGAGTTTAGGAATTTTGTAGGTTAATAATATATTAAATAAGTAAGAGTGACACACTTTGTTGAAGGCCTTAACCTGATCCAAAGCAATAATAAAACCTGACCCTTTTCCCCTATCACTGTTGTCAAATAAGTCTCTTAACAAATATAAACTATGTTGTATCTTCCTATGTGGTACTGCACAGGATTGAGCGGGATGAATAAGGGACTCAGAAATTAAGGACAATCTATTTGTGAGGATTTTAGCAAAGATCTTATAGTCACTATTAAGGATACTTATCGGCCTCCAGTTAGTAAGTAAGGAGGAATCCCCTTTTTTAAAAATAAATTTCAATAAGGCCACATTAAATTCTGGAAACCTGGAGGTGGAGGTTAAGATAAAATTGAACACAAGAGGAAGAAAAAGACACATGTACGAAATGAAGGTTTTATAAAATTCATTTGGAATGCCATCCAAACCAGGGATGTTTTAAGTTTAAGGGATAGGATAACTTTTCCACTTCCAATGGAGAAATGGGTTTCAATAATTGAGCTTGAAATGTGGTGTCCATCACTGGAAGATAAGGCAAAAGTCCTCAGGCAAATTCCCACTAAGCTCGGGTTCTCCCCAAAGGTATCCAAACAAATTGCTGTACAACAGACATCATATCTTTCTCGGAGATTACTATTTTACCTTCGGAAGAGGTTAATTTAGACATTACAGTCCGGTCAAGGCGTTCCTTACCGCCAAATAGGGATCTGAAGTTGGTTGGGCTTGTACCCCAAATCTAAATTCCATGTCTAGTGATATAGCTCTACTGTACTGATATTCAACCATCTGTTTTTCTAATTCTGAGATTTGAGACAACAAAGGGAGTTTGTCACTCGATGGTAGTGACATCAGTTTGTAAAATTGATCCCGATAATGTAGGTATTGAAGATATTGTGAATTGGCCTTGTGTTTCCCCTTAGAACTTAAAAGGGATTTAATCTCTATTTTAGTGTCTCTCCACCAGAAAAAAAGGTTCTCATAACAACAAAGTGTAGAATGACGGGCAAAAAATAGATTTTGTAATTCCGAAATACAATCACTGTCCTCCAAGGAGGACACATTTAGACGCCATCTGGGGCTAGCTGAATATAGTTTAGGGGGAATATCTGCTAGACTAAAAACCCCAATTAAAAGGTGATGGTCTGAGAACTCAGTTGGTGTAATATATGTAAGGGAAGGTTTTAGAAACTTAGAGACAAAAAGATAGTCAATACGTGAAGAAAATATGTTCCTGTGATATGAAGAACCACCTGTACTATGTAATGACCTATAAACGTCCAATAGTCCAGCATTTTTAATAATCTGTTTTAAAGCTAAAGAATCACAATATATTTTTTTCTGGACTTCCCCTTTAAATTTAGTATCTATATCACAGTTAAAATCCCTCTCCAGATAACGTGTCTTTAGTATATAGAAAGGGCTTAACATCCTCAAATAATTTAACACGTGCAGTTTTAACTTGAGGGGCATAAATGTTTAATAATCTATAATCAAAGTCATGCCAGGAAAAATCTAGGAGCAGGGCACGTCCTGGACAGATGTCGACCAGTTTAGGAACTCTAAAGGCCGTGGAAGTAAGAGAGAACCCCAATCCCATCAGCTGCGTCAGGCCCAAAGTCCAAAAGGAGCCCCATACCCATCTTTTCTGTGTTTGTTTGATTTCAGCCAGGAGGATAACCTAGTTTCCTGTAAAAGAATAATGTCTACATTTAAAGTACCAAGAAAGGAAAGGACAGCAAGTCTCTTCTTAAAGTTCTTTATACTGCAGACATTATAGGAGGCTATTTCAGGGTCGCCATGTTGCAGAGATAGTACCATTAAGTTCCAGACTTCTGGAATGGCTAGTTTTCTCTTCTTCCTTTCTTTCCTTTTTTTCTTTTGCTAAGTCTGTGGCTTTGCTATCTTCTCTTCTGAAATCAATTCCGATAGGTGAGAAGTATCAGATTCTAAATCTGAGTCCCTACCTTCCAGTTGCAAAGGGGAAAAAAAAAGTTTTCTACTGGAGTGGGAGTAGTAGAGGAAGCTTTATTAGAAGCTCTCGTAAACCTACGGGGTTTCACTATCTCAAAGGGGGGGGCATGGAAGAAGAGGCCTGTTGAGAGTCAGAGATATCAGGTGGAGAAGATGAAATAGATACATCTGCAACCAAAGGAGTCACCTCAGTCTCTGAGGAGGAAGGCTTGTCCACCAAGAGGGGTGAAGGATCAGCCTGACTACCTGATGTGTGAAGGGATCCAGGATCAATCACTGTTTTCCCCTGAGCCTTGTTAATTAGGGCATCAGAATCCCAGCCCCCAGCTTTGTTATGAGAGGCCCGTGGGCATTGGTGAAAGGCATGGCCTTTATCACCACAAAGATAACACTGAAAGATGTTTTGACATCTTTCTGCTACATGCCCAAACCCTCCACACAATGGACATTTTAAAAGGTCACAGGAGCTACTTAAATGAGTACGGGCTCCA
Organism: Neoceratodus forsteri; assembly: GCA_016271365.2. Classification (NCBI taxonomy): domain Eukaryota; kingdom Metazoa; phylum Chordata; order Ceratodontiformes; family Ceratodontidae; genus Neoceratodus; species Neoceratodus forsteri. The sequence goes on along the minus strand of CM057458.1, from coordinate 231,268,340 downwards.
CATTTATAACAGGCGAGGCTGACCACTATAAAAACAGACCCCTCTATCTTTCCCTAGAAAGAAGCTGTTCGGTAAATGGATAATTTCACCATTTATTTGGGGTAACTTCACTTTAAATTTCCAGCTCTCTGTCCAAATACCTTCTAGGTCCAAGATAGCTTCAGGGTCCCATCACCTCACATTTATTTTGCAACCATTGGTAAATATTACCTATGCTGACACCTTCATTCCTAAACATGATTGTAATGTAACGAAACACTGGTTTAGTAAGGGGATAGCATAAAATGGAACCCACAAAGGGTATTTTCAAAATGGAGTATCTATCCCAAAATTTCTCTAAGCCCTAAAGGATTTAAAACTAATATCATAAGAATCCTCCTGAGATGTGAATTAATGCAAAAATATCAACAGGAAGAAAATTCATGGAACCTTTCAAAAGCGAGTTAGCAATATAATATCTATCCGGTGGGTTTGAAGGCCACCCTATATACATAAACGGACAGCGTTTCTTCTAGGTGCCTGTTCTAATTTGTTTTTAAACAAGTCAGACATTACTGCTCTGGGTTTTGCAAGCCAGCCTGTGCCCTCGTCTGAGCTAAATCCTGTACAAGTCCTATACCCTCAACTCGCCCAGGTATGGTCAAGGACGGGTTTCAGAGCTCTGATTATCATTAATAGTTTCCACCCCAGAAGTCTGAATGTCCATACCTGAGCTCAGGTTTGTAGAAACATTGGCATGCATGGTGGAAGACTGAGAACTGTCCGTCCATGTAGGGTCTGGGATCCATATGCCTGTTTGTGATTTTGTCCATCCAGCATCTTGTAAAACCTCCTCGATGACCAGTCCATAGTAGGGTAGGATGATTTTCTATTATGCAAGCCAAATTGTTGCTTTAGAATCTGTGAGGCCGTAGGTGTAGAACAAGGGTCCAGCGGTAGTATTCCCAGGTCAATGCAGCTTCCATTGTCTAGTGCGGCTTTAAAATAGGTCCCTTCCTGTATTTCCTGCAGTGCGTCTGCAAAGGCCGACCGAATCAGTCACACCGGCCGACATCGCGATTTCCACATGTGCCAGAAAACTTGATATCGAAAATAAATTAGTTGCAGCTCCGATTCAGACCGCGATTCAGTCTGAGGCTTCTCCTGATATTAAGCACTTCTCGGTTCTCGAGAGAGGCATTTTGCTCTGGTCTCCATTCCATAGTAGGCTTCACTGAGCCAGACAACACAGCATCCGATTCCATGCCTGACCAAGAGCCTACTGAGCAACCCCTCCGGATTACCCAGCAGCACTCTCTCCACACAGAGTAGGGGAATTTCCCCGCTGTCCTGGCCAAGTTTTGCTCATTCACTAAAAAATACCACCAAAAGCTTAATCTGGTTCAGGGTCAGTTGGCATTCATCTGTATCCTTCTCCCCCAGGTCGTGCCTGAAAATAGGCAGGATTTGTTTAGTGCACTTACCAGGTCAACAAAAACTAAACAAAATAAAATAAATGAGGTGCTGCTTGATGAACTGCGGTACTGGTGTGGCCTGTCCGGTAATGTCATCAACTGGTTCAGGTCATATTTGACAGGCAGAGTACAGAGGGTGATGCTGGGTTAGCTTCATCTAACCCAAGTCTCTCTTTGTGGAGTTCCGTAGGGATTGGTCTTGTCGCCCTTGCTGTTCACGGTGTACATGCTGCCATTGGGAGACATTATCAGGTTGCATGGGCTGGTTTTCATTGCTACGCTGATGATATCCCAGCTTTAGTTGTCTCCTGCACCTGGTAACCAGATGGCTGCCTCCATATTTAACAACTGCTTGGAGGAGATCTAGATTTGAATGACTCATAACTGGCTATGACTCAATCCCGACAAAACTAAGGTGCTGGTGGTGGATCCAGGACATTGTGGTGGGGAGGGGAGTTGGGAGATCCCCTGGCTTAGTACTGGGGATCCCACTGACCTCTCCACACCGGTGAAGGATCTGGGCATGATCCTCGTTGATGGCTTAACATTGGATTCTCAGGTGTTGGCCATCATTAAAATGGATTTTACCATCTGAGGAATATCACCTGGATCTGGGACCTTATACCATCTGAGGACCTGACCACACTGGTACATGCTTTTGTCACATCCAGGCTGGATTACAGCGATGCCCTGTACCTAGGGCTATCTGCAGGCAATCTCTGCTGGCTGCAGCTGGTGCAGAACGTGGCAGTGAGATTATTGACAGGTGTGCAAAGGTGTGAGCATATCACCCCTGTCCTCTGTGAACTGCACTGGATGCCAGTTAGGTGGAGGATTGTCTTCAAGGTTGGATTACAGACTTATAAGGCCCTACATGAAAGGGGACCAGTCTACCTGCAAGACCTCCTTATACCCCATCATCCATCCCAGGCTCTCTGTTCCACTGAGGGTTGCCTCCTTCGGTTCCCAGGGTTAGGCTACGGCATTCAGGTGATCGTGCATTTTCTGTTGCTGGCCTACCCTGTGGAACTCCTAACCATAACCTCAGGAGGCACCTTGGTAGAAACCTTTAAAAGGGTTTGAAGACCTTATTTAACCAGGCTTTTAATTTATAAATGTAACCCCCCTACTAATGGGGGTTCCTGAAAGCGTCCTCGGAGCTGCGTAAGTGCTCCTTGTCTAACTGGTGTCCGGCGTAATGCTGTTTGAATGTGGGCACGGTGAGTGCTTCTAGAGCCTCTGATCCTGTCTCTTTAAGAGCTGCCTGCTCGCAGGCTTTATTAGTTTGTATAAGGGGGGCTGTGGGTTTAAGGCTCGAATCCCACCTGAGCTGACGGGCAAATTGCTCCACTCCTGCAGTCGCTAAGAGAACAGAGGGAGCCTAATTGAGGAATGTAACTGTTTTGCTGGGAAATATGTAGCGTAACCATAAAAATATAGTTTGTTTAATCTGCCTTATTTGCAGCTGGGACTCTGTGTGTTTGGCCCCACCATCTTGGACCTGAACTACTGAAATGGGCCAATTATGGAAGGGGGGCCTTAAAATAGGAACCGCCTGAGCCAACCAGAACTTGGACTCCTCGAGGAGCCTGCCGACAAGCGGAGTAAATGGTAGGTGTTCTGGGAAGTGTAGTTTGGACCCTGGCACCTTTTTGCACCAAGGGGTGCGTGAGGGATAGACAGCCTGAAGCAACCAACCAGAGCTCTGTGGAGCGAAGAAACTGCCCTGAGACTGTCCTGGGGGCAGAGTTGTTGGTGATCGTGAAGGAGAAGGAGCTCTGGCTCCGGCGCTGTGCAAGTCTTCGCAAGGGAAGCGCGTGGAGTTGGGGTCGAGAAGGCTGGTGACTTCATCGCCAGAAGAGAGAGAGAGCGGACAAGATCCATGAGGAGTGCAAGCAGAGGAGGCTGTGCGAATACAGCTACTTACCAGGCTCTTCCTGTAGAGGACTGGAGAATCTGCTGAATCGCGCTCGTCTGTCAGGACAAGTGAAGCTGCGTAGTTAACCCTGTTTGTTCAGCAAAAGTGATTGGGAGTTTGGAGCAGCTGCCTGGTATGGTACCCCTCTGCATTGCATATAAATGTGTGGAGCAGCGTTTGAATCACAGGCTAAGCCCTGCAGTGGTGTGAGAGGGATCTGCTGCAGGATTCGTGAGTACTAAAAATCAGGGTAGCTCCCTATCAAATGTTCTCCCTGAGGACCAGAGTTGTATGGCTGTTCATTGGCTGCATGAATTGTGCCTGCGGCTATTACAGATCTAATCTAGGTACTAAATGCTTGTTTCTTCTCCAGGGCCCAACCAGTTGCAATGAATAGGCTAGCCTTGTAAGGCCTGGGTACCCAAAGACAGTGACTGATAGGTTTAGCCTGTGCACAGTGCCCTACATAGTAGAAATGTTAAGCTAATCAGCGTGATCTCCCCCATCCTTGTTACTTCCTCCTTAATAAATCAGATTTGTTGTTGCAAGGTTATCGTTTGAACTGTGTGTTTGTGCTACCCTTGTGTGTATGGGTTATTGTATAACTGCATCTTATTTTACAGGGGGTCTTCAGCACCAAGTTGGCCATCCTGACCTGGGAGAAGTGTAAGTCATAACGGTAGAGTGGGATTGCTGGTGAGCCACTAGTGGGAAGAAAAGGGGTTGCAGTGACCAGAGGGCTGTGACCAGGTCGCATTTGACTGTTCCAACCCCGACCTCTGGGTGGAGGCACCCGCCATTGAATCCAGGCCCCTCAACCTGTTATTAGCTGAGCAGGCAGGGGTAGTAGCCCTTGGGATAGCACCCCCTAGTGGTTACATTTTGGAGGCAGTGCTGGGATTAGTGTCCCCTAGTGGCCAAAGTAGACGAACTGCCCCAACATGGCCAAACTGAAGGGAAAACTGGAGGGGGATATCACGACTAAAATTAAGTTAGACCCTGTTCAGATGATGGTGCATAAACTGATGGGATGGGATGAAGCTGAAGAGTTGGATTCCCAGAAAATTGTGTTACTACTGGATGTGCCTCTGGGGATAAAGAACGCTGACATTGTTTCTGCAGTTGAGCGTGTTAAACGTTTAGGCAAGGTAGAGGTGAGGGGGCGAATGGCAGACCTACTTGACCAGAACTTGCAGGTGCTGCTTTTATGCAGTATAATTATAGACCCCGAGAGGGTTCCCCCAGTGATTTACTCGGAAGGTGCTCAAAAGGGGTGGATGGTCATTCATGTCCGGAGTGGTTCCATCACCCCAGGGTGGTCTCCCAAGACTAATAGCTTTAAAGATAAACTGCTTAAACTGCTAGCTGCAGAAGGGAGGACTACTCAGGAATTACTGCAGGTGTTAGACCTTTCTAGTGATCCCACCCCCCAAACCTCCCCAAGTACTTCTCCCGGGTCCCCCAAGAGCTCTATTCTGGCTTCACCTCCTATAGTTGTTCCCCTCATACAGCTAAACTATTACCGCAGATTGAAACTTTTTTCTGGTACTGTGCCTGTGCACTCAGGAGAAGATGATTTGGAGATTTGGATGGACTATGCTACCCCTTTGGTCCAAGAGTAGCAGTGCTCTGAGGGGGAGAAACGAAAGAGACTGATGGAGAGCCTGAGGGGCCCAGCTTTGGAAACCATTAATTTCTTGCGGGCTACTAGCCCCAAAGTCACTGTAGTAGAGTACCTTTCTGCCTTAGAGGGGATGTTTGGGAGTACAGAAACTGGGGAGGACTTGTAGTGGAAGTTCAAGTCAGCCAAACAGTGGAGGAATGAGAAATTGTCAGCCTTTGTCACCAGAATGGAAAGGGCATTGCAAAAAGCTTATCGGGGGTAACTGCCCCAGCATTGAATCAGGTCCGGCTGGAGCATATCTTGAAGTCTGCTAGGTTTTCCAGTGTGATATTGTTAAAACTCAAGTTACATGACCGACAGGCTGCCCCTCCCGAATACTGCCAATTGATGAGAGAGATTTGAGAAGTTGAGACTGATGAAGAGGGGTGGGAACCCTATGTGGAGTCGTGAATCTATGCCAGCCCCTAAGCCGGGAACCCGATGAGACCCACCCTCGAGGGGATTGAACAAGGGTTCTGATGCTTTCTGTGCCCCCAGAGGCCCAGGGGTGGGAAGTGCATGCTGTTCCTCTGATCCCGGTGGAGAGGATTTGAAGGCCGTAAATTAGAGATTTACGGAAATGGTGAGAAAAATTGAGACAACTGCTGTCAACCCTCCAAATTTGGGAACCTGAGTTATCCAGAAATAAATGACCTAGCCAAGAGGAGCCTCCCAGCTCCCGACGCCTCCTGGCAGGCGAGATATCTCCCACCCAACAAAGACCCCCGAGATACTAAATTCTGTTACCACTGTGGAGAGGATGGACACTTTCAGACTGAGTGCCGGTTGCCAGAGAATTTAAAGAGGGTCAACAGCAGGCTAGTCGCCTGGCATCGCAAGGCCTATACTAGACCTCAGGGAGGGCCTCCTCGGAAGAGTTTTGTGACCCGGGCCAATGCCCAAGCAACATCCAAAACCATGCCCCCTGAATGGTACATAGTGGGAGTGTTAAGCTAATCAACGTGATCTCCCCCATCCTTGTTACTTCCTCCTTAATAAATCAGATTTGTTGTTGCAAGGTTATCGTTTGAACTGTGTGTTTGTGCTACCCTTGTGTGTATGGGTTATTGTATAACTGCATCTCATTTTACAGGGGGTCTTCAGCACCAAGTTGGCCATCCTGACCTGGGGGGAAGTGTAAGTCATAACTGTAGAGTGGGGATTGCTGGTGAACCACTAGTGGGAAGAAAAGGGGGTTGCAGTGACCCAGAGGGCTGTGACCAGGTCGCATTTGACTGTTACAACCCCGACCTCTGGGTGGAGGCACCCGCCATTTGAATCCAGGCCCCTCAACCTGTTATTAGCTGAGCAGGCAGGGTAGTAGCCCTTGGATAGTGCACCTTAGGGGTTATATAAATATATTATTATGATTCATTTTTAAAGTATAATGATAGATAGATTTTAAGTTTATTGCTGCTGGCTCCACCTGAATTTGATTGTGGTTTTTGATTATTATAGTGTGTGTTTTATATTGTGTTGTTAATTGTTAATGTGAAGCGCTCAGAGTCCCCAGAATGGAGCAATATAAAAATAAAGTATCTATCTAGCCATCTATCTATCGATCTATGCAGCACACACACACACACACGCACACACACACACACACACTCTCCAAAAACGGTGCTCACTCTGCACCCAGAAAAGGGTCGCTTCTGCGATCCCTCGTTGCTTGTACAGCAAACCAATGAGCAGTGTCATATAAAAGTCCTTGTTAACTCCAAGAAAAACATCAGGTTAATCCTAGAACAGGGAGAAGCTACAGTCAGAAAACAAGTGAAAACTGTAATAATCAGACAGCCAAGTCCTCACCCTACACCTAGTAATGGGTCGTTTTTGTGATAACTGTGATGTGATATGGGAGGCTCACTGTCAGGCTTTCCTTATGGAGCATTGCTTTTCGATAAATACTGTATGTTTATACAGTATAATATGTAATATTGATGTTTTATGCTATACAAATTGGTACCAACCATCCAGTATGTATTTTTTTCTAAAGTTCAAAATAGGGATTGGTCAGTATTGTTGAAAATATTTTCAAGACCCAGTGAAGAAATGGTGATCCCCCCTTGAAATAAAACAGCTACTTATGGAGGCAATGCAGTGCAGTGGTTACAACACAGGATTAAAAACCAGGGGGAGCCTGAGTTTGAATCCCAGAACCACTCATTCACTGTGAGACCTTGAGCAAATTAGGTGTTCTTGTGCTCCATTCCTCCAAGCTGCAAAACTGAGTACAGACAGGATTCCAGTGAAACTGAAATGATGTATCTCAGCTGGGCAGTCTTGGGTAAATCAATTTTTAAAATAAAATTGGGAGACCCATTGAACCTGTTGGGAAGGCAATCCTTGGGGGTACTAGATGGCAGATAAGTCCTGGTGGAACCCAGCTTGTCTACAATTTCGGAAAGCGTTTTCGCCAAATAGAGTGTGATAGAACTTGCTCGGTTCTTTGCAACTAAGGTGGCCGACATCAGGCGCTCTCCAGCCAACACACTCTATGGGCGCTGCTGATGACCAGTGCTTGGTCACTAGTGTCCAGCTTCCGGAGTACCTTCGACCACCTGGAGTTCATGGATGTCATGAGGATTGTCCAGGTGCGGTTCTATGTACTGTAGTTTGGACCCAGGACCAACTTACCTGATTTTGGGTTGTATTGATTCCATCTGTCCAGTCCTTGCATGGATAGTTTGGTGGTCTTTGAAACAGGTGAGTTTCCTAGCTCCTGAAGGAGGCGGTGGTAACACCCCTCCTGAAAAAGGCTTCTTTGGACCCAAACTGCCATACGAACTACAGACCAATCTCTAACCTTCAAAAATGTTATAAGAAAGTAAGACATAATCCAAAGTCCATCAAAACTAATGTATTTATTAAACTCTTTTTCTTCACACCCATATACATGAGGCAACAGTTTCGTGGCTTAACGTCACTTCCTCAGGCCAATCGTATATGAACAGTGTTGACACTTAATTTTCATTTATTTGAACTCCACTGATCTGGAAGTCCTGATATATTACTCTCAAAACGAGCACCATGCCGCCCTGTTCCTGTTACCATCTGGTCACACTCTAAAATGGGCCAGTTCACTTCTGGTGAATTGTGCTCATTTTGAGAGTAATATATCAGGACTTCCAGATCAGTGGAGTTCAAATAAATAAAAATTAAGTGTCAACACTGTTCATATACGATTGGCCTGAGGAAGTGACGTTAAGCCACAAAACTGTTGCCTCATGTATATGGGTGTGAAGAAAAAGAGTTTAATAAATACATGAGTTTTGATGGACTTTGGATTATATCTTACTTTTTATAACATTTTTGACCATTGAAGCCTATAAGTAAGATTGTCTAGAATTACACTACTGTATATGTAAGGGCATCCTGTATCAACACCAGTAGCAATCTCTCACCTTCCCTTTTAAGGGAAGGTGATTGAGAAGGTAGTGGCCGTATAATTGGAGAGCCATTTGACCATCCATGACATCTATGAACCCCTCCAGTCTGGTTTCCGAAAGAAGCACAGTACTGAGACAGCACTGATTCAGGTGCTCAATGATCTCCTGATGGCTAGAGATCAGAAGAACCTCTCCATCTTGGTTCTTCTTGATCTCTCAACAGCATTTGACATTGTGGACCATGGGGTTCAGCTTGATCGTCTGAAGTTCATCTGTGGTCTGTCAGGTACAGTCCTCAAATGGTTTACATCTTACCTCACTGGAAGAACTCAGAGGTGGTGTCTGGGATTTATTCTTGGACCCAATCTCTTGTTATGTGGGTTCCTCAGGGATGGTGTTGTCCCCATGTTGTTTGCAGTATATAGGCTGCCCTCGGAGACATTGTAAGGAGGTGTAGGCTGAGGTTTCATTGCTATGCTGATGATACCCAGCTATACCTTTCATTGTACCAACCAGAATGGAGCTCCTGTCTTTAATAACTGCTTGGTGAAATCCAGGGTGGATGTATTCAAGCTGGTTGAAGTTGAACTCGGGAAAGACTGAAGTGCTGGTCGTGGACCCAGGACGCCGGATGGGGGGTCGGGGGTAGGTTCACACTTGGGACTATTCCTTGGGGGTTTACCACTCCCGGCCTCTGAACAGGTGCGTAACCTGGGGGTAATCTTTGGTGAGGGGCTGACCGTGCATTCCCAGGTGTCAGCCATTGTCAATACTTCCTTTTACCATCTGAGGAATATTGCCAGGATTAGGCACCTTGTTCCATCCAGAGACCTTCCTACGCTGCTTCATGCCTTTGAGTCCTCCCGCGTGGACTATTGCAACTCCCTGTATCTAGGGCTTTCTGGGGTTGAAATCCACCATTTGCAGCTAGTGCAGAATGCAGTAGCTTGGCTTTTGACAGGAACCTCTGGTTCTGTCATATCTCTCCATTGCTGCATGGTCTGCACTGGCTGCCAATACAATGGCAGATCACCTTTAAAGTCGGTCTTCTGACTTATAAAGCCCTACATGGACAGGGCCCTGACTACCTGAAAGAGCTTCTGGTTCCCTACCGCCTGGGCGATTGCTCTGCTCACCTGGCATGGTGTTGCTAGAGATTCTAAGGGTGTGTTTGAAATCTTCTGGGGTCCGGCATTTATGCATGCGGCCTTTCTTTGAATTCTCTACCCCACCAGTCACGTGAGTGCGTGATTGTGGAGGGATTTAAACGAACTTTAAAAACTAATTTGTGGCACCAGTCATTTGGTGACTGATTGGCTGTTTTTGTTTTAATTTATAAATTTGTTTAGATGTTTGTGTACCAACTAAGCTGCTGCAACTTGTGTAATATGTTATCTGTTTTTGAACTTGTTTGGTGCCTTGGTTCTGGAAAGGCGCCATAAAAATAAAGTTTTATTATTATTATTATGTCAGGTTGATGGGGCTGGGGTGGCCAGTGAAGAGTGAGGGCCGTCTGGTTGGAAGGGAGGAACAAAAATAGGTCACTACAGTAGTATTGTGTGTGGCATTAAAGAAAAGAAGATATAGTCTCTGTCCTTTAGGTGCAGAGACCTCTAGACGGCAGTCATCTCTGTCTCTTTATGAGCTATCTCAGACTTAGACAAGCTCCCACTGAGTATCCAATCCCTGTGCCTGTTTTTCTAATGTGGGTTGCGAGTTGGATGGCATCACCCCTATTATTATGAGTCTAGAAACAGAATTTGTCAGTAGAAAAAACTGGTAGGCCCACCTAGTCTGCCCTATTTTTCCCTACCTATCTGACACTTCTGACCCTATTTGGTCACTGGTGTCTCTCTCACCTGCCTTTCCTCTACTTATTCTGAATGTGTGCCTATCCCAGGCATGCTTGAATTGACCCACAGTCTTCTTCCACCGCCTCTTCTGGCAGGCTGTTCCAGGTGTTCACCACCCTTTCTGTGAAGAATATTTCCTCACATCCATCTTAAACTCCCCCCCCTCATCATCATCACGTGTCTCCACGATGTGGTGCTTTTCTTCCTCCTCTGAAAGAGACTCCCCACCTGCAGCCTGAACACCCCTGTGAGGTATTTATAGGTGTCAGTCATGTCCCCTCTTGCTCTCCTCCCTCCAGGGAGTACATGTTGAGATCCACAGTCTCTTCTTGTATGGCTTCTGGTGAAACCCTATACCCTTTGGTAGCCCTCCTCTGGACCTCTTTCACCCTGTCAATGTCGCCCCAGGAGTGTGGCCTCCAGCACACGACACATTACTGTAGGTGGGTCTCACTAGTGAGCTATATAATGGCAACACCACCTCCTTCTCCTGCTAGAAATTCCCTCCTCTGCACGACAGCATCCTACTAGCCTTGCCTGCTGCCTTCTCACACTGCCCTGCCACCTACCCGGAGGTCCCTGTTCCTTCATTGATCATATCAATTACAGCTGAAAGAACTCTACTGTCTGTCTGTCTCTCTCTCTCTCTCTCCCTCTCTCTCTCTCTTCTCTCTCTCACTCTCTGTCTCTCAACATTTGGCACACAAATGTGGATCAGTACCATAATACCCACTATATGTTCCTAGCCTACACCACTCTTCCCTCCCAGTCGTCAACTACCTTCTCTACTGTAGAGTGGGTGTTCTGTCACATGAGGGATGGCTACTTCCCTTCTATGTGGGTGTTCTTTTATGCTAAGGAAAAAGTCCCCTCCCAACCCCTGAGTAACTTCTGGTGTTCAATTTGCATAAGGTAGGTCTCTTGTAAGAATTCCACTGTAGTACCTAGCACCCCAATTCCTGTAGAACTTGTGCTCTTTTACTGGTACATGGATCCTCCTAACATTGTATGTGGTAACCTTTAGATCCATCATTTTATAAAATCCATTGCATCCCTCAATAAACTCTTTCTAGAGACACCCCACCCCAAATAAACAACCAAACTGCAAAACTGGAATAACCATAAAACAGATCAAACCTATTCCCCCAACACTTCATGGTGATTTCTGGCATCTATTGTTTGTGCATCTAGTTGTCTACATGAATGAGCTGCCTCAGCATGCTGTTAGCGGTTGCACCCCTTGCATGTCTTGGAGTGTGGAGTGCCGGCCCACCCAGGCATACACCACTCATTATCTATCTCACCACCATTTGGGGTTATCTCTGTCCCTGTTCTAGCCCTTCTCCTGACTGTCACTCAAAGTTTCAGATTTAAAATGCAAGAGCCCCTGCACCCACTTTTCCTGTGTCGCGAGGTGGAGTGACCCTCCTTGCCCCCGTCCCATGATGCCCCCATTTTGTTTGCTTCTCCAGGCACCAGGTAAAAGTGTTCCATTGCTGTGTGCTTGCTGCTCCTCGACGTCATGCCAGTGCCTTTCTGTCTTTGCATATCGCCTGAGCTTATTTGCTGCTATGCGGTATCCAGAGCTCCCGCTGGGGCTCTGCTGCACATATCCTCCATCTCTTCCATTTAGAGTGCCTTGTAGTGTTCAAATGGTTAACCTCTGGCTCACCTGAGTCACATTTTGCCATACTATAATGCTATGATGGCATGCTGCCATGCTGGGCAGGGCTAGGGAGACACCATTGCCTCACTCGAGGCAGACCACCCTCCCCGCATTCAGCTTCCTTTGGGTATCATTACCTTGGCCTTCTTTTCCTTCAAACCAACTCTACCCTGGGTGACCTACAATTAATTCCTACAGCACTGGCCAAAACTACCTGAAAGTTCCTTTAAAGCTGGTACAGCTAGGCCACACAAGGGAGGAAAAGCTCCACCACCAGCTCAAACCCACTATCTGAGAACTTTGGGTCATTAAGCCTCTATTGCATGACCTGAGAAAGCATGCAAGCAGCTTTAAAGTGCATCTGCAGAAAGGTGCAGAGACGCTGATTACCTGCTCTGCAACCTCGCGAGACTACGCTTTTAAATTTTACCTTTTCCCACCCTCTGCGGCCCATAGTGAGATGCTTTCACTTGTTGGACATCTTTAGATTTTAACCCTTCCTATCAGAGGATGAACACCTGGAGACACACACACACACACACACACACACACACACACACACACACACAAGCACACACACCTCCAATGTGTTGACATGATAGATATGAGTAAAGTCTGTGGTGTATCTTCCACCCCATGGTCATTCCCCTCTGATCACCCTGGAACCTCTAACAGTATGATGGCCCAGTGAGCACTGACTATGTTTAAATCACCTCCCAGTCTATTTTTACCATGACTCATATTTTACATAAATAGTACAGTCAGTCTATAACTGCTACATAAACCAATATGGAATATGTAACAAAGACAAATCAGCTAGCAGCATGTAAGGAAAATAAAAAGGATATGAAGACAGAGTAATACCAGTCAGAAAGAAAATACAAGTTCAGGCCGGTCTCAAAAGTCTCTGTGTCATCTCCTGCTGTTCACTTTACCCCAAAACCTGTGCTCATTTCCTGCTCATGTATACAACTGCGATGTAGATAAGTGCTGTTCCTGTAGCTGCTTCTTTTGCAAAATGACCCCCCAGCTCCTTGATGTGGATAGTGATAGATCTTGTGTCCATTTTCTAGGTATCTGTCAGTTTCACTGATGCTGATACTGGTGCAAGTCTTTCTCTTTGGCGTATTGCATGGAGTCGGTTTGGTCCACTCTGATCTCCCATTGCTGTACACACTGGGCAGCATCCTCAAGACATCTAAAGAATTTAATCCCCGATGTTGTGAAGATTTTTATTTGAGTAGGAGCAGATAACTAGGTTCTTAACATTTTTTTCTTTGAGGCCCTTTACCACCAACACAATTTTTCTTCTCTTCTCCATTACCAGTGTTGTGAAGTCATGTTCATGGTAAATTCATGTATTGCCAAGTGTCAGCTCCTTTTTCCCCCATGCCATCCTCAAAACTTATATTTTGATGGAATAATCGATGAACTCCTCTTTGCTCAAGCTCAGCCTTGCCGTGGCCTCTGCCGACTTGGGGGCAGGGGCGTGTTGCGCTTGTTCGATTTGCAGTTTGATATCTTTGTCCAGCCCCTACAGGTTCTTTTTCCTTTAAGAATGACTCCACAAAAATCTTTCATTTCCTCCTGCTCCACCTTCTCATGAACACCATTGAGATGAAAATTGCTCCTCCTTGTGCTCTGCTGTAAATCATCCATTTTTTTCAGATGGAGTCCTTTCCCATTTGTTCAAATGGAAAAGGGCGACATTGTGGTGGTCACCTTGGCCTGATATTTTGGCCAGCATACCCTCAAGATCAGTTGTTCTAGCTGGCACCAATCTCTCATACGCTTCTTCTTGTTCAGTGATGTATGACTGGATGTTTCGCTAGAGCCCCACTCATTTTTTAACTGATGGATATGTTTCTGCAAGATAGCTCAACAGTTTCCCCTTCCTACTCATACATGCTGGGGCATTCCAACTCAGAGTTCCTGGGCAAGCATGGTGCTGGTAGACCCTATTTTGCAATCAAAGAGAGTTTTTGGGTTTGGTGCTAGAAACCCCCAAACCTTTCAGTCTCTCCTTCACAGCCATTCTTATTAATGCACGCTTGTCCTTTATAGACTGAAAATCCCTGTTTTGACAGAAGATTGTTAATGATTTTTCAGTCAGAGATGTGGTGGTCATTTCAGAAGCTGCTCATGGCTCACTGGCATCACTGGAACAGTCTTACTTTCTAAACAACAACTACTGTACATGTAACAGGAAGGGAATCCATGAAACATATTTTAATGTTGTAATGGATTGAAGTTTTCATGTAAATAGCAAATTTAGTAGGCAGTGCATTTCAGATGGCCAGTATATAGCAAATCAATCAATCAATCAATCAATTCTTTATTTTACCAAGCGGAACACCATTGAGGTGAACTCATTTAAGAGGTGGACCTGGGTTCAGAACACAATACATAGCACATAATACAGAGTAGTACATAACCCACAAGGGGACTGTGTAAAAATTATTACAACACAAAATCATAAATATACATCAAGGTATAATCAATACAAGGCAAAAATCATAAAACACACAACATTTTATAATCACATAACCACAGAGAACACATAGACACATAGTGCCTACATTAATGTATACAACTACAGGTGTTCTATGGTCAGATAATAACATGTTCAGAATATGCAACCACCCCTCCACTAAATAGTCTTATGTTACAATCAAGGATACATGAGTAGTGCTGCAGTCTATACAGTTTGTACCTGATCATGCAATAATAAAATTATTAGACATAGACAGTATTTAAAGGTGATAGGAAACAGTTTCTACATCTCTAGAAGCCCTCCAGTTGACCTTTTATTGACTACCCAGTATTCTGATATGTTTTTGACCTTTTTTGTTAAACTAATAATCTAATTGTGTTGTCTTTGTAACCACCCCAATCTCTCTCTCCTCAGCAGTTGTTGCTGTCCCTTTTCATACTGCCTGCACATTCTATGACATCACAAACACCTTTCCAGGCCATTCAGATGAATAGCACGGAATGGGAGTTATTGATGTCATAGAATGTCTTAGAAATATGAAAATCAAGAGCAGTATCTGCTGAGGAGAGTGGATCTCTATGTAGATCAGAGGGCACCCCAAAGCTAACTTATTTATTTAGTAAAAAAATCTTCAAAACATATCAGAATGCATAACTGGCATGGAAAGGAAGCTGGAAGGGCAGATAACTATGTAAAATCATTTCCTATCACCTTTAAGAGGTATTCAACTGAAGAGTACTAGAACACCTGAGTTTAAACAGTCTTTACAAATTAACAAGGAATACAAACAGACTATACATGTTGTTCTGATTGAACGTGGTGAACGGGAAGGAAAAAGGGTATTCAAGGTGATAAATAAAGGGGAGTGGAGGGAAAGGGGAGGAGGCATACAGGCATGTATAAATGTAGGTGTAAACCACTTAGTTTTTACCTTAGGGATACTAAGTTCTAAAGGAGAAGATGCATGTATGCAACCTTTAAGTTCCCAGTGATGTGCATCTTTTGGGCACTCCAGTATTAATCTGGCCAAGTGGTTGTAGAATATGTCCAATTTATGCAAGTTGTCACAGGAAGAAGTATCAAAGGCAGTACCGTAGAAAGGGCGGGGTGGGCGGTGCTTCAGCACTGGGCGCAAGCCTCCAAGGGGCGCAATTTTCAATGGAAGCCTGCGTATTTATTCACTTGCAGTACCACTTTAAATTTTTTTTTGCTCACTTAGACTGTAATTATAACTGGCTGTCAGCAGGGGTGCATCTGCCAAAGAACAGCAAGTTTCGGGGGGGGGGTTAACATGAGCTGCAGGTAAATAGTCATGTGGTGGTGGTGTGTAGTACAGCGAGTGAGAAAGAAAGAAAACTAGAAGTGGTCACAAACGACATTATAAAAGGTACAAGCGAGTGGTTGACACTAAGACTGAGAGTACAGCCAGACAGTCATATATTATTGTGATACTTGTGAGAGTAGAGAGGAAGAGGTGTGACAAACGAGAGATCCATTAGTGAGGTCCTGTCCAGACCATCTTGGATTTTTAATTGTAAGCATAAGCATATTAGAAATAAGTCTGTCGTCCTGTCTCCCATGTGTGAGCCCCCGAAAGCCGAATTCCATATTGTTCAAAAATCAAATTTGTGTCCTGCTTGCTGTTTAGTTTTGTGCAGACTGCGTAAGTGAGTCTGAACTCTAGTCTGATTTCTGAAATGAGTGTATCTGCAGCGAGGCAGTGCCAACAACGGCGGGGAGTAATTTTATCGATTTGAAAAAATGGAATTGGAATTTAAATTGGAAATCATGTACTGATCTGATTCAGATATTGCACTGATCTCATCATCAGAAGGAGGAATGGGAAAGAAATCTAGCCAGTTGCCGGCACTCATCCATGCCAGCCGACTGCCAGGCCCGGGCTATGGGCCCAATCTGATTGGGCCCCAGCCTAAGCTAGCGAGTGGGTGGTGTAGCGACTGCTGCTGTAGTAGTAGTTCATGGGACTGACTGGGACAGTGGGATGGGAGTGAAGAAGTTGCCAGTTGCGGCCGCCCACCCCCTCTTTGGCTCTTCTGCTAAGTTTGGCAGACTAACTGCCATGGCGCAAGCAGGCTGCGTGGCACCATCCCTCCCACCCCGTAATTTTCTCTCCTTCTCTTGCCCTGTGTCCCTTGCACACCCAGTGATGCATTCCATATCATACAGGCTCCCCCGTGCTGCTTTCCCCCATCCTAATACTCCAGGCGGGCAGCACTGCTGACCTCGGGGAGTCAGCATATTTAATTTCCTCTGTCTCACAATCTCAGTGCACAACATAAACAACACTATTCAAAAAGTTCAAGCAATTCAAGTTATCAATTTAAAATAAATTCTGTTTTTTGTGTCGAGCCAAGAATATCAGAGTAGATTGAGACTCGAGAATGAGATGTTGCTTACTTGCTTTATTAATTAGTCAGTCAGGACCCTTCAGCTCTGAAGATGTTACATTCTTTTTCTGCTTTAAAATCATTTCAAAACAGAGAAGGAAAAAGAGTAAAAGACAAGACATGGAAAGTTTGGAAACTTCTAAATATTTAAATTGTTCCACGCCTGAGTCCACTCCTGAATAAAATGATTGATTAATTAGGCTTTTCCTGTAGCATTCAAGTATGAATTTTCTTCAGGGTAAGGTAATTAGAAAAGCTGAAATCCATTCCAAAAAAGATGTGAGGCGACTTAGTGATAACTTTACACGGTGTAGATTCCTGTGGTACATAAGAGCTTTGTGTGGTAGTAGTTATCCGTATCTCCACTGATTGAAATGAACTACCTACCTACAGAAAGGTAAAATTAACTGCTGGGGTGGAGGTAACAGATTTACTTGTTTGTGCAATTTGCAGCACTCTCCTTCACTGTGAAGGAGTACAAATTGTCCAAACAAGTAAATCAACTTCACTCCTTAATATTCAGTGCATCACAGCAGTCTTTTTTTTTTTAACCTCAGGGTCTCAATTTTCAGTAACTATGGTGGGTAGCAGCTCTTCATGGGTGGAAAATGGCTGCACCATTGTGCTTCCATGATTATACCATACAGTACACAATACTGGCCGAATTATTCCTCTTGTTGTTAGAGGGCATAAACACAGGCTGGATTGCACTTGGGACCAAGTCACAAACTGGAATTGCACTAATCTCGGTGAATGCCATTCTGTGAATCGGGTGTAATGGTCAGTGCAGGGGCATCCAGCCTGAAAAACATCCCCCCCCAAACCTATAATCCTCGAATAAAGGGCCCTTGTGGGTCACTGATTCCAAATCCTTCATGGCCTAGTGGCTTCACTCCCTGGTGACCCAATGTCAACCCCTAGGTACAATTAACTGAGACCAATTGTGGAAGGGCTGCCACATTTATGTGAATGGTACTGTGGCCCATTTGTGTGGTAGCCCCACCCACCCACAATATCCTGAAGTGTCTCAGCCATTCAGGAAGGGGTCCAGATTCCAGTTGAATTTAGCCAAGACTTGGACCAAGAGGGTTACATTTTTGCTGATTGTGCTAAAGGGTCACACTAACTACTTGGCTGTATCAAGTAGTACTGAGACTGGGGCCTTGGCCTTCCCCCCCATATATGCAGCCATTAGGGATTTTAATTCCTGTTCATGTGTTTGAGAGTGGGGCAGTGATTTATTGCTTTGGTGATGTTGCCAGCCTGGATCCAGTCTCCTAGTACTAGTACTCAGTACCAGACTCATTGCTATTTCATGAAGAATCAGCTGCAGCACTCAGGACAGCCAGCCATGCACTGTGCAGCAGCAGCACTGGCACTGGCTATATTTAAGCATATGTGTGTGTGTGTGTGTGTGTGTATATATATATATATATATATATATATATATATATATATACATACACACATTACAAATAGTGATTCTGAGTAGTAAAATACCCATAATAATATATGTTTCCTAGAACTGTTCTAGTCTTCACAGCAATTGTGCAGTGTGAATGTACTGTTTCCTCCTGATTTTCCAGCTTATTATGTTATATTTTAATGCATCTATTTTTAAATTAGTAGTCTGCAGTCTGTTGTGGAGTCTGTCTGGATTCTGAAAAGGCAGAATCAAGGTGGTTCAGATAAACAACACCATATACAGTATTATGCTGTGATTTAATTTGAACCATCTTGCTTCTGCCTTCTGGTCTATCCAGAGTCTGTCACATCAGACTATCACAGTTGCATTATAACATAATAAACTGAAATCAGGAAAAAGGTACATACATGATTCTTTTAAAAAGCACAATTACAGTTATGAGTACACCTAAGATATATATAGATTTTATAATTTATGGTTATAATATTTATGAGATGCCATGGTACAAAAACGAAGATTTAAGAGGTTGGGGAGGGTTCAGAAAAAACAGGATCCAACTGTGCGACTTCAGGGGTAGGGAACATGTAACAAAAGTGTTTTTTCTTCAAGAAAAGCCCCAAAACTCACCACAGAGCATGTAAACCCCTCAGAGCTTCTGGGGGCCTTGCAACTCCCAGACCCCCCCGGCTCTTTTCGGGGGGGGGGGTGCAAAATTAGTCTCTTGCCCAGGGCACCAAAATGCCTTCCTATGGCTCTGATCAAAGGACATCTACATAGTCCAACGGTGGAAAAGTTGTGTTTGAATAATCTTAGTTCTCAGTTCTGATTTAATGCAATTTTTAAACTGATACAAAAAGTCAACTCTTTCTCCTACTTTCTTAGTTAACATTGTTACAAGAGTATTTCCTGTATCACTAGGGTCCATCCAGTAGCTCAGGTATTTGAATGTATCGAACTGCTCAATAAAGCTTCTATCAGTTGCCTGAATGGTCATTTGGGACTCAAAAATATTTCTTAATTTGGCCATGGATCCAAAAAATATTTGCTTTGTTTGAGTTTTGCTTGAACTTAGAATCAACAAAAAAAAGTTTATGAACTGATAAAATCTTCCTGCAATTTACAGTACATGGAACCACAGTTAAGGAGGCATCAGTGGAATCAGCGGCATGGGAGGCATAGATAGCAGTATCATCCACACAGAGGTGGTAATCCATGCCTCCAGTGCTAACACCTAACCCTTTAAAATATATGGTAAATAAAAGGTGTTCCAGGGCACATACCTGGGGACCCTTCCGGATATTTCCAATTCCAAAGAACCCCTTCTATTCACATAAGTTTTCTGTATGCAACCCGGAAGGTAACAGGAGAACCATTTAGTAACTCCAGTACTCACACCAGCCAACTGTAGACTTCTCAGCTAGTGATGCAACAAAATTTTATTACACTGGCGAAATTCCAACGAAATTGCAATTTTCGCTGCATGAAACATTTTGCGTAATTTGGCCCCGATGGCAACATTTTGCCTGTGAAATTTAAGCTTGTAATTACTCCTTTCATCTGCACATTTCACTGCATGTAAGTATCAGGTGAATTTTTTTTGGCAGTTAATCTTTTTGGGAGATTTCAGATTATTACATATGGAGAACCATTAGACCAAATGGCTGACAAAGTGGTTACAAACATACCACTTAATACAAACAGCAGGCACCAAACAAAGTATCAGGTGAAATTGGGAAAAAAAAGCATCACATGACTCTTCTCTAGCAGACTGCTGGTCACATGGGTGACTGCACTTAGCAGGAAGGCAGACTAAATGTACTTCCTTTAGAGCTGTTTCAGCTTAGTAGGAAGTAGGAAAGGAGAGAGACTACAGCAGAAGAGCTCAAACTTATGTTTCTAAAAAGTAGTGTTTGTGTGCGTGTGTGTTTGCATTTGCAGCTTATTTAATTTGTGATCTGTTCCCATTAGTTTAAAAGTTAATATTTTCTGTTAGTGTTTTTCTTCATTTTATATTTATCAATCTTTTTTTATTGTATGTGTGTATGTGTGTGTGTCTATAAAACTCTCCTTTCTTTTCTCTCTTTTTTGGTGAGTTGTAGGAGGAGAAGAAGATAGAGATTAGAATGGATAATTCTAAGACTGAGAAGAAGGCAGCTGGATCACCCCACCCAGTGTCCATATTAATAGTTGGGCCTTTATGTCTGTGCCCCAACAGCAGCAGGAGCATGTGCCCCCATCCCCAGCAGGAGAATGTAGCCCCAGTCCCCAGGAGCAGCATGAGCCCTCACCCTTTCCCAGCAGCAGGATCCTCCTGTGGCCCCCACCTCCCAGGCAGCAGCAGCAGGCACTTCCAGATGCTACCCCCCAGGCTGGAGCATATGCCCCCTACCTCCCCCGAGCAGAAGCATGATGTTCCCTCTGGCCCTGGGACATCAGCTGTTGCCTCCCCAGAAAGTGTCATCAGCTGTGTGGTGGTTTTTTTTGTTTTTTTTTAGCAAAAACACAAATGATAATTCTGTTGTGATCTGCAACTTGTTTGGCAGATCAGTTAGAAGGGGCAAGACCGGGGGTAATTTTGGCATTGGTGGCCAAAGGAGCCATCTGCAGCACCACCACGCTGCAGATTGGCTTAAAAAGCAAAAAGAGCTGGCAGCAGGTAGAGGAGCCTGGGGTGGTGCTGAGCAGGTAGAAGGGGAAGGAGACCAGCAGAAGGCAGGGGCCAGTGGTCAGCATAGGTGCCGCAGAAGACAGCAGCAGCAGCAGTAGCAGCAGGAGGCAGGTGCAGAGCCCCCATCACCCTCACTCCAGAGATACAGGTGTCACAGGGTTCATGGTGGTGACCCAGCACAGCCTGCAGCTGCCCCAGCACCAGCACCAGCAGCACTGAGAGTTGAAGAAGACCTGAGAGCATTGCACAAACAGGTGGGAGCTCTGCGCAGTGAGTTCATTGATTTCCAATAGGTTAGGTCAGGGAGACCTCAGGAAACTCCTTCAGGAGCAAGAAAAAATGTCTGAGCTCCTGATGGAGTTGTGTTGTGGTGGTGGCAAGGCAAAATGTGTATCTGGCGCCAGTGTAATGGTCGACCTCCAGACCAGTCAGTGCAGCACTGGCAGCAACATTTTTTTTCTTTTTCTCTTGTCCTTGCTTTCTTACTGTCTCTCTTCCCCCATCTGCACCCTCTAAAAATAACAAAAAGCAATATATATATATATATATATATACTTTATATATATTATATATATATATGTCTTCTCTTCTTCTATATCCTTTTGTTTGTTTTGTCCAGTTTTTGTGTGCTATGCAATGTTTATGCTCCTTCCTGTCCTCTTTCATATGTATACCCTGTCCCTGACCTGACCCTTATGATGCCCCCTGTCATGTGTTACCGTCTGTCAGTCACTTTTAGTCTTTTACCCATAATCACTGTACCTTTCTACTTGGTGTATGTTAGTCCCTCTGACTCTGTAATGTATGTGTTTCCTCCTCCTATCCACAAATGTCAAGTACTGTAATTTGTAAATTGTTCCTAGAAGCAAACTTTTTCCCAAGGCTATGTGTAATGTTGTGGGCTGGCAGCAGTTGTTTTGGCTGTGTGCAGGATCAGTCTGAATGAATATGTACACAACAATCATAGAAACATAAGCACTTTTATTGCGATGTTAAACATAATGTAAATTTCTTTGGTGCTTAACACATGTCCCCATGGCCTGGCCACAATGGCCGCAATGTTAACTTGGTGTTACAGTGCCCAACCACACCGCCACAACCGCCACCACCACCCGGTCCAAAATGTGCTCTAGTAGGGCTACAGTTTAACACAGCCTCTTGAAGCCATGCTGTGCAGAGTAGGCATGCTAAGACGAGAAATATAGTATGACTGGAAAAAATTAGGATGACATTGAGAATGTAGAGTGAGACAGAGTGTTGCCACTGCCTAACATGTCCCATAATTCCAGAAATGTTTCCCCAAAAATGTTACAGTAAATCAAGACCAAAATCAGGTCTCAGCCATGATGTTTTAGGGTGCCCCCTCACCACCTAGACATTAAATAGCCATTTTAGGACCTAGTCATTTAGGACATAGACAGGATGGAAGCTGTCCAGAGGAGGGCAACTAAAATGGTGCAGGGTCTGCACTGGAAGACATATGAAGAGAGAGACTTAAGGAGCTTAATATATAGCCTCGAGGAAAGGAGGGAGAGGGGACATGATAGAAACTTTCAAGTACCTCAGTGGAATCAACAAAGTCCAAGAGGGAGCATCTTTAGAAAAGAGGTGTGCAAGAACAAGGGGCACAATTTGAAGATGGAGGGCAGCTCAGAGGTAATGTGAAGTATTTTTTCACAGAGAGGTTGTGGATGCATGGAACGGCCTTCCGGAGGAAGGTTGTGAGTCGAAAACAGTGGTGGAATTCAAGCATGCATGGGACAGTCATAAGGCAATTCTAGGGGGTGAGGGTAGGAAAAAGTAGGCTGCTGGTTAACTAGGATCTGCAGCTTATCCATTAGGTAGGGAAATGGGCAGACTGGGTGGGCCAAGTGGTCCTTAACTGCCGTCAAATTCTATGTTTCTATGTTTTCTATGTTCGCCCAACATTTCTGCCTGAAATTCACTGTTGCCGGTGCCAAACGAGGCCTACAAGTCCAGAAATGTTTCCAAAAAAATTGCACAGTACATTGAGACAGAAATCAGGGGTCAGATATGCAGTTACATGGCTCACACCCACCATGAGGACCCAAATGTGCTGTTTTCTGCAGTGTCTAAATGCTTTTAGGGCTTAGTGTGATGCTGGCTGGTTCCAAACATGGCCTCAAGTCCAGAAATGCTTCCAAACAAATTGCACAGTACATTCAGACAGAAATCAGGTGTCAGGCATGCAGTTACATGGCTCACACCCACCATGAGGACCCAAATGTGCTGTTTTCTCACTGTTTAAATGCTTTTCGGGACAAGTGTGGTGCTGCTGCCTAACATGCAATATAAGCCACTTTACCACGATGAGAAAAATAAATCCTATTGCAAAATGGTCCTGCTGCGACTTAAACTTGTACTTAATTCCACCTGCTGCTGCTTTCTCAGTTGATTGCGAACTGTTGAATTATCATTTCACAATGATGATCCCCTGGTTAGCTCTGTTGTCTCTGTGGTTTAAGTCAAGTGTGGATTGAATGACATTTTGAGTGCTACTGCTGTTGCCTGCCTGTAGCTGCTGCCTGATGCTCTGACTAGTTGCCACGAGAAGTAATGCTTTGTCTGCTTCATGGGATCCTCTTCACATAGTCGATCGATGCTGCTGTTGCTGCTGCACATGTGACATCTGTATTTTTCGGTGCAAGAGAAAGTGGATGGTGAGTTGGTATTGGGACATCATGAGTTCTTATATGTTTGTACTTATTTTATATTTATCTAGTGTGCTGAGGAGTACATCATCATGTCAACATGCATGGCAGCCCAGGATTTGGATACGGGATGTTGGAATGCACCACATTTAACATTGCTCAAGGACAAGGTAAGTATTGAATTTTTCATTAGGGGATGGATAGGTGACTGCAGCATGGATATCTGAGTCAGACTGTAATTGTATTATTTTTTTTCTTTTTTAAACACATGCAGGAATTCAAGAGCTGTTAACTCCAGGTGCACTACTGCTGCTGCTGCTGTTCAACACGTGTGCAATTCATTAATTGGTGGTAAGTATTTCTTAATTTGTGATGGTCTTTGGTGGGCAGGTGGGTAGGCAGGAGGAGATGGTTGAGGTCGGGTTGGTGGATATCCTAACATACTAACATACTATTTGCCAGCAGATTAGGCCTTACGGTCTATCGAGTCTGCTTGTACCTAGATCCTTAGTTGGATGCCGAGACCCTCCCATTCCTTGTTCTCCAGAAACCCCTATCATCCATCCCCACCCCCCCGGGACAGGCCATCATCTGATACATCCACTTTCTGTGTGTCCCACCCTCTCTTGAAGCCCTCCACCGTGGATCTCTGAACCAGCTCACCAGGTAGTGCATTCCAAGGGTCCACCACCCTCTCTGTGAAAACCTCCTCCTCTTCCCCTCACCTTCCACCTTCCAACTTCAAACCATGCCTCTGGTGATACCTCCTGCTTTAGTCTAAAGATCCCTCCATGTTTACCCTATGTATTCCCTTGAGGTGCCTGAAGACCTCAATCATGTCCCCCCTGTCTCTCCTCTCCTCCAATGAAAACAGGCAGAGCTCCTCAAGTCTGTCCTCATAAGTCAAATCCCTAGCCCTTGTATCATCTTTGTTGCCCTCCTCTGTACCCTCCAGGAGCTGTATGTCCCTCTTCAGTGTGGTCTCCAGTACTGTACAGTACTCAAGGTGTAGTCTAACCAGTCCATTGTACAGCGCAGACTCACTTCCTTGCTCCTAGAGGTGATCCCCCTACGATGCATCCCAACGTCCTGGTTTGCCTTGCTTGCTGCTCTCCTGCACTGCTCAGAGTTATTCATACATGTATCCACCATGCCCTAGGTCTTTTCCCTATTGAGGCCTCCAGCGCCTCCTCCCAGGGTGTACCCGTGTTGGGTTTCCCGACCAAGATGCAACACCTTGCACTTGGTGATATTGAAATTTACTCCATGTGTGAGCCCAGCTTTCCAGGGTGTCCAGGTCCCTGCAGGCCACCCTCCCTCTTCTCCCTCAACTACTGCTCCCATCTTGGAGTCATCCGCGAAGAGACTCATTTCACACCCTATACCCTCCCTGATGTCCGATATGTATGCATTAAACAGGATCGGACCCAGGACCGAGCCCTGTGGTACCCCACTACCAACCTCTCTAGGGTTCGAGAGCTCCCCACAGCCCACTACTCTCTGAGTGCGTCCAGCTAGCCAGTTTTCAATCCATCTGACCATCAAAGGGCCTACTCCTAACCCCATCAGTTTCTCCACCAGACCATTGTGGGGGACAGAGTCAAACGCCTTGCTGAAGTCCAAGAATAATACATCCACAGGCTTACCCCTGTCCAGTTCTGATGTTACCCATTCATAGAACTCCACAAGGTTGGTTTGACATGATCTATCTGGCACAAACCCATGTTGCCAACTATCCAGACCTCCCACCTCCTCCAAGTACACCCCCAATCGTTCCTTTAGTATACTCTCCATTAATTTTCCCACCGAGGTCAAACTGATGGGTCTATAGTTACCTGGTACTTCCTCGACTCCCTTTATGGATTGGTACCACATGTGCCTCTCGCCAATCCTAAGTACCCTCCCTGTCTCAAGTGACTGCTGAAAAGCTCCACCAGGGGTGCAGCCAGTATGTCTGCCAATTCCCATAGTACTCTCGGATGAATGCCATCCGGCCAGGAGATTTGTTTTCTTTAGGGCCTTGAGGGCTATACCACACCTTTTGGTGGAGATAGCATCATCCGTCCCTCCCCTTACTGGTCTTTTATCCTTATCAGATGTGACACCCTGGGTACCTTTCCTCCCTCTTGCTCCATTTCTGTTGCTCCCTGATCCCTCCCTGCCTTCTATCCCTTCATGCCTTGCTTAGATATCCATCCCCTCCTAGTGAACACAGAGGCAAAGTACTACTTAAATACCTCTGCCTGGTCTCGCCTCTTCCCACCACCCTCCTTCTGATCTCAATCTGCTGAGATGGCCTTAGTTTTCTCCACTCCCAATGTAGCGGAAGAACCCTTTCCTCCCATGTATCCCCTGTGCCAGCTGCTCTTTACTGACTTTGCTCCCTCACCATACGGGTGACTTTTTCAGATGCAAGCTGGTACATTTCTTATCCCTATCCCTCTTGTTGTTTTATATTTTTTGTAGGCCACCTTCTTTTCTGACTGCTACCTGTACCTCACTGGACCACCAGCATGGTTTATGTGACCTTGCTCCTTTACGTTTCAACTTAGCGCAGATCCTGACTGCCTCAGCAGTCCCATTTATGACCTCCCATCTCCTTTCCACACTTGTCGCTGCGGTAATCCCTTCAAGTGATCCTTGAGAATATTTCCCATGCCCATAAAGTCTGCCCCTGAAGTCCACTGCCAGTGTCCTAGATCTCACCCCACTCCCCATGCTTATTTGAAACCAGACAGTATTGTGGTCACTCCCAGTCAGGGGTCCTGTACAACTATGTCCCTTACCAGAACCCATCTGCCAGAACCACATCCAGGACATGCCCTCCTTGTGGGCTCCATCACATGCTGTGTTAAGAACACATCCTGGAAGCCATCCAGCAGCCTCTGCTCCTTGGCCACCTTAGAGGACATGGTTCCCAGTTTGTACCTGGCATATTAAGGTCCCCATTAACACCACTCCTTCCCTTTTGGACCACACTGGGCAATGATGTTGTCCAGCAAACCATCCTCTAGAACATCACTCATCCCGGGGCATGTTACTCCCAGCTTGACCTTATCTCCTGCTGGGGATCGGGAAGGTGACCCATAAGGCCTCACGTTCCCTCTGCCTCTTCTACCACAGCAATTTCTATATCATCTCTAATGAACATAGCCACTCCACCCCCTCTGACCTCCTTTCTATCCTTCCTAAGCACAGTGTGCCCCTGTACATTTAGGTCCCAGTCATGGTTTTTGTTGTACGTCTCGTGACTGCCGCCACATCCACCCCGAACAGCATGGCCTGGAACTCCGGCAACTTGTTTCCCAAGCTCCTGGCATTTACTAACACCAACCCCCACCCCTTATCCCTGATCCTCTTTGTCGAACCCCACCCAGATTCCTTATACTTCCATCCTCCCCCTGCTCCTCCTGAAACCTCCACCTCCAGTCTGTTTCCCCCCTCCCCCTCTTGGGCTTGACGGCTACTCCCCTCATCTGGAGGAGAGGGCTTCTGGTCAGCCCCTCCCTCATCCCTTCCCCCCTTACAAGTTTAAACCCCACCTTTCTTGTATGTAGTCAGCCATGTAGTCAGCCATCCCCTGTTTAAGGACTTCCTTCCCTAATGGGGCAAGATGAAACCTATCCTTGGCATATAGTCCCTTATCCTCCCAAACTCCATTCCAGTTCTCTAACACCCCCAACCCATTCTCTTCACCCCACACAGAGATGTCAGACTTTGACAGTAACTATCATATATATGGCTCTGTCAATATTTGGGATTTCCGCTGCTGGGGTGCGTGGTATGTTTCCTCTCTCCAAATCTGGCTGCTGGGCGCTGGTTGTGCTCATCAGACATAATCTGTTCATGTCAAGTGTTCCAGTTTAACAGCCCTGATGTAACTATAGCTTCCTGTAATGATTGGGGGGGGGCACCCAGTAGTTGTAACAATGCTAAAAATGTTTTCTTCTTTTTTTTTTTTTTGTCAGACAGGCACAAAGTACTTGAAGTGGAATGTTGGCTTGGTTTTCTGGTGGGCATTTGCGAGTATCCCATCTCTGTGCAGCATTGGTGACTAAATAGAAGTCTTCCATCCTGGTGTGTGGATGCTGGATCAAGGTGCTGCACCTGTGAGGTGTGGGCCACTGCTGATAACTAAAAACATATGGTGGAAGACTGCTGGAGGAGGAGGAGGAGTAATTTAGCTGGACTCAGAGGCAGCATTAATGTATACTGAGTAACGTAGAACTGGCTGTGCACTGTCCGACTAAGTTGTCATTGTCATATATATAGTTGTGGCACACTCACTAGACATTCATTCATGGTGTCATGGAGGAGGCATATGTAAAAACGGGGGTGGGGTGCTAGTGCTGGCTGTGGGGGTGAGCCACAACACCTTTAGCCTTCTTCCAGTGATACATCATCCATGAAGCAGCCCCTACAGTCTTCGACACTGGAGTCATCACCAGGTGGAAATTCAGTCAGCATTGCTGCTTCATCTACCTCCCTGCTACTAGAGGCCTTACCACCGTGGATGTCTTCGCTGTCATCATCGACCACGAGACACAATTCTTGGGCAACACCATTGAAATAATTGTGTTATGTGGAATGTAAGCCTCATTCATCTTTATAAATGCTAGGATGGAAACATTCTTAGGTGACAGATTTGTCCTACAGTCATGCACAATGGCCCCAGCAGAACTGAACACCCGTTCCACACTGACTCTGGATGGTGGGCAGCTGAGGTATTTAAAAGCTACAGATGCCAGTGCAGGGCACTCACTCACTTTGTTGCTCCAGTACACCAATGGCTCTTCAGTGATTCCAAGATGCTTGCTGTCCCATGTGGGCATCCACCATATGTTGTGCTGCCCGAGTCTTGCTGCCTCATCATACTCCTCCTCCTTCTATTCAATTTCTTCAATGCCCACCTGGTACAGAGCATCCCAAATGGGATTACTTGCTGTGCTGTGCTGCGACTTTGAGATTTTGTCTGATTTGGTGGCCTCTGATGATTTACTGGTAGTAGCAACACCTGGTATTTCTTTATGTGCCTTTGTGTCTCTGCATTTATCATCTGTGCCCCATGTACCTGTCTGACAAGGTAATTGGTCAATTTCTCCACTACTACACGATCCCTTCAATCATGGCAGGAGCCACATTTGTACCATGGATCCAGCATGGTAGCAACAGCAAACTCATTAGACTGTATAATGCCACAGATATGTATTAACAACAAAAAGGAAAGGGACCTGGTGGTAATCATATCAGATGACCTTAAGGTTAGCAAGCAATGTGAGAAGGCAGTAGGGAGGGCTGAGGGTATACTGGGATGTATAGGAAAGGCATCAGCAGCAGAAAACAGGAAGTTGTTATCCTCTGTACAGACGGAGAGACCCCATCTGGAGTACTGTGTCCAGTTCTGAGACCCCATCTCTGCAAGGACATAGACAGGATAGAGGTAGTCCACAGGAGGGCAACTAAAATGGTGCAGGGTCTGCAAAGAAGCCCGTATGAGGAGACTAAAGGAGCTAATATGTATACCCTGAGGAAAGAAGGAGAGGGGGACATGATAGAAACTTTAAGTACCTCAGTGGAATCAACAAAGTCCAAGAGGGTAGCATCTTTCAGAAAAAGAGACTTGCAAGAACAAGGGGACACAATTTAAAGATAGAAGGAGGGCTGTTCAGGGGCAATGTGAGAAGTATTATTTCACAGAGAGGGTAGTGGATGCATGGAACAGCCTTCCTGAAGAGGTTGTGGGGTCTAAAACTGTGGGAGAATTCAAGAATGCATGGGACAGACATAAGGCAATTCTTGTGGGGGGTAGGAAGAAATAGGCTGTTGGTTAACTAGGATCTGCGGCCTATCCTGTAGGTAGGGAAATGGGTAGACTAGATGGGCCAAGCGGTCCTTATTTGCCGTTCAAAGTCTATGTTTCTATGTTTCTATGTTATTGCTGTCCAGTATATGGAGCATGTGACCCATTGCATAAACAGAACACTGATCCAGTAGCGAAGCAAATTCACAGAGGGCCTGGGAGCAAGGTGATGTTATAGGGCCCCCTAGTTTTGAATAAACATCAAAATTATGAATTGGGCCCTCAAACTTCATGGGCCCAGGTGCCACTGCACCCCTACACCCTTGTAGCTATGCCCTGCTCGATCATCACTTTCCTCCATCTGGTGACGGACATTTACCAGTGTCTGCCTCAGCACACATATCAGGGGTATTGACTGACTTATGCAGGCAGTGTCTCCATTTACAGCCTGTGTTGCATGCTTAAATGGATGCAGAATGTGTATTATGCCATCCATTTGTCGCCACTGCTCCATTGCTAGGGTGATGGACACTACAGCACTGTCCCTGGTGGTTGCAGCAGTAGGTAATCTGAAACCACCTTTTGCTGCTCATAAAGTCAGTCCAGCATGTACAGTGTGGAGTTCCACCTGGTAACAACATCAAGCTTCATACAGTGCTGAGGCAGATGGTTAGTGCACTGCAGCTCACGCAGATGGCCAGGGCCTTTGCAGAATGGGCAAAGTGAACACAGATGTGTCTGGCAACAGACAGTTTCTTTTATTTCATCGTGGTCCAGAAATTGCTGCACAACTAGATTAAGGCAGGGCCAGGCAGGGACCCTGAAAACATCGCCACTAATGCACTTAACAACATTGGAACCATTGTCACTGGCAATAAACCCTGCTGTGAGTGACTGAACATTGATCCACTCATCAGTGTTATTTAGCAGCACATTCAGCATTTTCTCAGCAGTGTGAGACCCTGTAACACTTTGCATTATTATGGTTACATTCTGTCGAATACCAGGTGCATTGCTACCACCACAATTTTGTTTCGCAGCTTTTGCCAGGGCCCAAATCAACAACCACCCCAGGTATATGTGCCCAGTGTACTGTTATGCACAGATATGAGCTGCCCACTGTCTGCCCACTTGTCCACATATCCATGCTAAGGTGGATATATTTTAAGGAAGAATGCTTCATGGCATTTAGAACGGACTGTGAAACTCTGCTGTAGAGTTCAGGCATTGCACGTTTAGAGAAATATGTTTGTGATGGCACTTGCCATTTGGGACAGGCACGGGCCATAAAACAGCAGAATTCTGCATGCTCCCCAAAGGAGAAGGGTAACCAGTCGATGGTAAGCATTTCAGCTGTGGCTGCGTTCAGCTCACGTGCAGCAGCATGATTGGGGGGGTACTTTGAGTGCCGCTCAAACACACTCCTCAATGTGGGCTGCATCTTGGCAGCGGGTCGACAAAAGCGCTTTACTTGTGCGACCAATGTTGTTTTTGCTAGGGTACCAGGTGACTCTTGAGGCCTAGGATGTGCAGCATGCATGAAACTGGCTATTTTGCTGGATTTAGGGCCTGATGGTGTACTTTTATGATTCAAGGGAGTGGCAGCTCCACTGCTACTATGTCCACTGCTCGGGAGAGAAAATAATTCCTCACACTCCTCCTCCTCCATCGACCCACTCAGCCCTCCCTCATCCTGCTCTATTGCACTGTTGTCACTAACATTAAGCTTGACAAGGGAAGACTTACACGTGCTTTACACAGCTGACAGATCGCCACGGTGTCATCGGCTGCATCAAGCATGAAAAAATCCCAAACTAGGGACTTTGCAACTCTAGATTTGACATGATGGGACTGAGACTTGGACAGCATAGCCAAAGGTGTGGAAGTTTTTGCTTTTTGTGCCACTTGCATGATATCCACCAGGCTACGTTTGGGAGGTGGGATGACTGGACTGCTTGTTGTAGGCTTGCTGATATCCTCACCCTCAGTCTTGTCATCTAAATGGGCTATATCATCACCCTTCATCTTTTTCACTTCTGGCTCCCACAGGGGATCCAACACCTCACCATCATCATCTGTACCAAAACATATTATATCCTACTCCTCATCCCTATCACTGGCTACTGCCAGACAAACTTTTCCCTTCTGGCATCTCCTCACTGGGGCTGACTTTCCTTATCTCCTTCTCCCGGAGAAACACACTTAAGCTGGACACTATCACCCTCACCACCATCAGCTCTTTCTTGAGCAGGAGCAACAGTCACACTGATAACTTTTTCAACCTCCTCCTGGACCTCTGTGCCTCCACTGGTGCGAGTGTCTCCTTTATTCCCAGTATCATCCCCAACAAGCATACTAGCTACAGACTGGGCAGTAAAAAAATGAGTCACAGACTTCAAGCCAGTTCTAACTTTGATTTTGCTGCTACTGTCTGCCACAGCACAGCAGCAGCAGAGGCCACAGAGAGGCAGGATTCACAAATAGGTTTGCTTTTCCATCAGACTTCTTTGAGCCACCTCCCACCTAGCACCTTCACCTGAACATCTCTTGGCAGGCATATTCATTTTTGATATAGTAGCTGACTAGGTCAGGTAGTAAACAACAGTGGTGTAACAGGGAGGAAAGGGTTAATATGGTAAGCAAATTCAATCGAGAAAACAGGAACGCTGCAATATAGAGGCTAGATCACAATTTTAATTTCTGTGAGCAATTCAACAATGCACTGTACCTGGATATGTCAACAATGGACAAGTCAAGTGGTCAGGTCACTGTACACGAATACTTTCAATAAAAAAAATAAATCACGAAAGTGATTCAGCAAAGGGAAACAGGAACAGAACTACTCAGTCAGAAGAATGTAGTAACTGTTCAGATAAAGTGACCCAAAAAAACAGTCAATATGTAAGAAAAATATAACAAATAAGTAGCACACAAACTACAGATCTTCAGACATAAATTACAGAAACTCACTCATAACTTGTGAGAAATATATAAAATCTTAGGAACTAGCCTTCTCTACTTTCATTTCACACACACACACACACACACACACACACACACACACACAGAGAAACCACACGGTGACACTCCTCGCTCACTCCCTCACAGACACAGAAGAAACTGAAACACTAAGTTTAACTAACTATTCTCCAAAGATACAAAAACAAAAAATGTTCACTAGCAGCACTAGGAACTTAATTTGCGATTTTTGAGCAATTAACTTAAAAATCACAAAAAGAGGTTTTGAAAGGTTTGTTGGCTGTGATGCACCACACTGAGCTGCTCTCGATTCAACAGACAATATACTGTGCAGGAAACACCCTGCACGTGAGAGTTCCGCTGTCTACTCATAATGCATTGCAATTTTGCCAGCATAATTGTAAAACATCAGCAAAATTGAGGCAAAATGGTGAAATTTCACCTTCAGGACCAAAATTGGTGTAATTTAGACATAATTTCACACTTTGCATGAAAGTTGAACTGGGGGTGAAATTACATTATGCCTAGAGCGAAATATTTCATGCACGCAGAAATATGTAGAAATATTACGCTTATGAATTTTTCGATTTTGCACATCTTATTCTCAGCAAAATTATGTGATCCACTGTGTTGAAGTTTATAGGATATTATAGATTGAGTGAGGATCCCAACCAATTGGAGTGCTCCTTTTTCTGAGCGTGAGTCACTCTTATTCTGTGAAGAGTGTCTCACGTGCAGCTGCCCTGGAAATAGGCACATTTGGGACAGGGTTTTTAAAAATGGAATATACTATTGATCAATTCTGATCAATAATATATTAACACTGCCACCATGACCTCTCTTATGGTTGTAATAGTGGTCTTACTTAGATCCTTATGGTATCAGAACCACTCATGTTTGGTTTACAGTTCTCATACCCTAAAAGTACAGGTTAGACCACTATTACAACCGTGAGTGGTCTTGGTGTCAGTATTAATATACATAACAGGGATGACTGGATGAACTGAAGGTCTTTTTCTGCCAACATTGTTTTTGTTTCTATAAAGGCCTTGAAGAGGTCAACAAAGATGGATCTGGTATATTTCTTGGAGTCCATAGCTTTGTTGACATCATCCAAGATCCTCAACATGGAAAACACTGTACTATGTGGGGCCTGTGAAACCCTAACTGATAAGGATCATAGAAATCACTGTCTTCCAGAAAAGACCACAGCTGCTTAGAAACTAATTTCTCAAATACCCTTGAGATCATAGACAAAAGAGACATGAGATGATAATTTGTCATTTGATGAGGGCTACCGTCTTTGCAGATCAGGACCACATTGGCTGGATTCCATGCCACAGGAATTTTCCCACTGGGCAGAGACCAGTTGAACAAATATAAAAAATCACTAATGTGATTTCAGCCAATCAGCATGCAGAACCACTTTACCTCTTATCCTGTGTACAGTGTGCTCTTGAGCAGGAGTGTTTGGATGGAGAGCTCCAATTCAGTGCCGGGGGGGGGGGCAGCACAACAAAATTAAATCAAAGTAGCAATGGTATTGAGTAGCTCCAAGGTAGGGATGTCTCATTATGTTTGCTTGCATGCATGTGCAAGAAACATAGTGCCATCATCCAAGTTTTTGGAGGTGTGGCAGCCCTCTTGCAATTCAGTCAGTATGTTTGCAGGCGCGGCTGCAGTTCTCCAATGGCTGCTGGTGCTGTCTATGACAGCAGTCAAAAATGCAGTGGAGTACAGTTGAAAGGGGGAGCCACGCTTCAGTGAGCAGCGATAAGATATCGCCTGCCTGCGCGAGCTCCCCTACACACACACACACGCACGCATACCGCGCATCAATTCCCCATGCACACACTACATAGGCCGACGTGGTGCCCAACCCCGTCGGCTGTGCTGCAATCCCCAAACGGAGTTTCACATGCCATGCTGGTGCCCACCCCAGCATGGCTACACCTCTATAGCCGACAGGGTGCCCCAATTCCCGTCGGCTCCACTGTCTCCCATAGTACAGGGATGCCATGCTGGGAGCCCACCCCAGCATGGCAACAGATGTTACAACGGGGTGCCTCAAAAGCTCTTCCTTGTGCCACACTGGGAGCCCACCCCAGTGTGGTAAATATCCCGAGTCGTCCCATCGGCTCCACTGGTGTCCCCCCCAGAGTACGCTGGGAGCCCACCCCAGCATGGCAACAGATGCTATCGCTGATGGGGGTGCCCAATCCCCCATCGGCTCCATGCCCCCTCCAAAAAGCCATCCTTGTGCCATGCTGGGAGCCCACCCCAGCGTGGCAAACGTCCCACATCGCCGCCATTTAAAAAAAAAAAACAAACCTGAAACACAAAAACGGTCCCTTGCTGTCTCCTGCCCCCACCCGCGCCCACCACTGCACACCCTGCCTCCCCACACCCCCCTCACCCCATACTTACCTCCAGACTCCCGGTAGCGGCCCGATCTTGGTGGACCAGGAACATGTCTGCACTCTTCAAAGCCGATTGCGAACTGAGGAAATGCCGGTAAACTGTATATATAGAATAATGGATAGGGAACTGTGCACAGCAAGGCTGTGTTTCCATCGAGGGGGTTGATGACATCATAGACCTCGAGAGTGAAGCTCGAGAGGTCCCTATGATGTCATCAATTCCCCCGAGATGGAAACACGGCCTTGTTGCACAGTTCACTATCTGTTATTTTATATAGTATATGGTTCCCCCAAAATGTGCCAGCAAGTATCTGTCAGTTTCTGTACCTTTCTGTAGCTTGTTCTGACACTGCCATTTCCTCCCAGTGCATGCTGGGGTCCCGCTCCACTACCGACCCTGAAGGTTCTTGCTGTCGTCTTTATTCCCCAGGACCACTGATTTATTAAAAAAATTAAAAGACTTAACAAATTGATAGTTTGGAAACACGGCGTCGACTATGGCAGTCTGTGTCCAAACTATCTGAGAAGCTCGTGCCC
The DNA here is from genome assembly GCA_016271365.2 of Neoceratodus forsteri. Classification (NCBI taxonomy): domain Eukaryota; kingdom Metazoa; phylum Chordata; order Ceratodontiformes; family Ceratodontidae; genus Neoceratodus; species Neoceratodus forsteri. Next base: position 231,232,993 of record CM057458.1, on the reverse strand, counting down.
AACCGCTCACTTAGTGGCGCCGCCATGTTGTACAGTTTTTTTTTGTGAAGCTCAATGTTTCAGCCAATGGGGAAACAGTTGAAGGTTAAGAAGTTGTTGTACTATCGTTGTGATGTCAGAACGATAGTACAACAACTTTTTTGACCTTTGAACTGTCCTACAACAGGATTTGGAAAACCACTGTTTTCCATCCGCAGTAAACCCTAACCATATACTATAATGGGATGGAAAGGATTTTTTCAACTTTGCTGCATATCTCAGGCATTTTTTGGAATTTTTGCACCAAATTTTCAACATGGGGTTTTTGGGACCCCTTCTCATGAATGCTCTCACTGTCATGGCATTAATCAGGCCCGAAGGGTGATTTCGCAGTCACTGCGTGAAATCAACTTTTGGGACCGAGTAACAAAACAACACTGCCACTGTTCATAAGGTGGGCTCTAAAAGCCTATGTTGAAAATTTGGTGGAAAATTCTAAAATGACTGTTTTACGAAAGCAGCATTGTAGTTCCTATGCACGCCATAAGTTCGTGAATTTTCAATGTTTTCACTCCAGATTTTCAACATTGCCATTTTATTACACTGTCATTTTTTCACAACCTGGCCGAAATGTATTTTCACCTTTCAGCACAGAGATGAGTGGTCGCTGGGAAATCATTGTTTGGACAGATAAAGAAAATCACAGTGACACTGTTCATGATCGGAGGTCCCAAAATGCCTGTGTTGACAATCTGCTGTAAAAATTCCCCAAACTAATTACATTACGGGTGTGCGTTGCACAGTTTCTATGCACGCTCGTGACTTCACCAGTTTTTTTAATATTTTTACTGCAGATTTGCAACATTGCCATTTTTGACACCTCCCCATGAACAGTACAGCTGTCATTTTTCACATCCTGTTCGGAATGTGTTTTTGCACCTGTGGTGCTAAATGCTGTAGTAGCTGTGCATAAGCAGCTTTCAGTAACAAACTGATATTGCCACTGTTCATGAGGTGGGGTCTAAAAACATGTTGAAAATTTGAGTGAAAATACCAGCGAATGCTTGAGGTGTTAGGGTTTCCAAGCATAACGCCCCGCCCTGTAGAGAATGACAGGCATCAGGGGTGTGACTTGGGATTCTTGCCTGTAATGCTGATACCATTCCACACCCTGCAGCCAGTGAGAGGCATCGAGGTATGCCTTGGACTCTTCGGCCCCAAAGTTCACCCCATTCTCCTATACCGCACCCATCTCACCGTATTTCCTTTGAAATTTAAGCTCTTTATTGATTTATTACAATAGACAGACATGCGGTACAGTTAACTTCCAAAACTGTAACATACCAATACAAACATCAGATGACATAACTACAGCAAGAAACAGAATGCCATATCAACCCCCAGCCCCTAAAGGTGCCACCCAAATTCAATCTGAAATATGTGAACCGATTAGAAGTGCATCGGGACCCAAAATTGCAGTGTTCCAGAAACCAAAATAAAACAAAATAAAAGGGGAGATATTCCTGCCAGAGATAACACTAATAAGGGATTTAATGCAAATACAGAGCGTACAATTTGCCCCATTTCTGCTTAAAGTAAAGCTAACATTCCTGGAGCTGGCTATTAATCTTTCCACCTTGAAACATAGGGAGATTTCCTTGATCCATTCATTATAAGAGATATCCAGTTGATCTAGCCAATGTCTAAGGACCAATCTCTTAACTGCCATTGAGATTAGGGCTATGTGGAATTTCCGTTCCTTAACACTGATATCTGAATATAACCCCAATATACAAATCTCAGCTGTAAATAATTCCTTAAGGCCCAAAATCGGATCAATATTGGCCTTAATTGTGTTCCAGAGTGGGGCCACCTTATCACATTCCCAGAAAATGTGTAGTAAATTCCTTCTCCTTGCCACATCTTGTGTAGTTATTAGACTTTAACTTACCAAATTTAGTTAACCTTGTTGGCTGTAATACATATTGTTCAGAATAAAATATTGTATAAGTTTATTCCTATCCAGAGTAAGGTATTTATATGTATCTCTCCAAATCTGAAACCAACTTACAAGAGGGCTGGGTAGAGAAGACCATGTCTTGGAGCCAGGTAGTGGATTAGTGTACTTGGCTACCAAAAGGTAACAATATAATCTGGCTATACCATGGGGATTGGTAGCGCCCTCCTTTACCTGTTCCAAAAAAGATCTTGTTTAGGAAGGTGCACTAACATACCCAAAACATTTCCCCAGAGAATGCCTCAATCGAAAGACTTTAAATATATATTTCTGTGGAATATTCAGTGCAGTTAGCAAGCTATCAGAGGAACGAAGAGAACCCTGAGAGTAACAGTCTTCCACTGAACGGTCATGAATTTGGGGGAGCCAGTCTGGAGATAAAAGTGATCCCCCAATTTTAATATTAGGGTTGAGAGTTAAAGGTTGAGCCACATCTTTTGTATATGAAATTTTAAGAAAACTCCAGCAATGAGAGAGAATTCTAACAGAAAGACCTATGGGCGAGTCCGAATATCTTCCGCAAGGATGAATAGTTATAGTAGAGAATACTGGGGGACTTAGGTTATATTTATTCAACAGTTTAAGTTCCAATTCCAGCCAGGCGGGTTTATAACCTTCATACTGAGGATTACTCCAATGCCCCAGCCTAACTAACTGGCTGGCCCAATAATAAAACCTGAAATTAGGGAGACGGAGACCCCCCCTTATCCTTAGACAAACTGAGCTTAAGATAAGATCTTCTGGGGTGCTTGCCCCGGCAAATAAATTTAGATAAGGCCGAATGTATCCGATGGAAGTAAGTTATAGGGAGTCAAATATTGAGAAGGTTCAGAGGGTAAAAAATACGAGGTAATATATTCATTTAATTATACTGATCCTTCCCCTACCGATAGCGGAAGGCTATCCCATCTATTAAGGTCCTTCTGGATTCTCTCCCACAAATCGTCCAAATTGAGCTTTTAAATACCTCCACATCTCGAGCTAAATATATACCCAAATACTTGAGAGAAGTCGAGGCCCATTTCATGCCAAATTGAGAGAAATTGGCATGAAACGTAAGGGAGTTAAGAGGGAATATCACCGACTTGGATAGATTTAACCTGTAGTTGGATACCTTTCCAAACTGATTAATAATACGTAAAACTTCCCCTAGAGAAAATTCTGGGTTCGAGAGATGCAAGAGAATGTCGTCTGCAAAGACAGAAAGGGTCAAAACTTGCTGAGAAATAACACATCCTGTGATCAGGGGTGAGGCCTTGATACAAAGGATGAGAGGTTCCAGATACAAATTGAATAGCTAGGGGGTCAAGGGACAACCCTGACGGGTACCAGAATGCAGGGAAAAACGGGACGAAAAAACCCCATTACAATAAATCCTGGCCGAGGGTGAGTTATACACTGCTCTGATCCACTGGATGAAAGTCTCTGGGAAACCCATTCTAGCAAGAGTGGCCCACAGGAAATCCCAATTAACCCGATCAAAAGCCTTCTCGGCATCTAAAGCAACCAGTGCCATGGGAACTTGGGACTTCTGTGACTCCTGAAAGATATGGGATAGTGAGTGCAGGTGATCAGCCACTGATCTACCCTGAACGAACCCCACTTGCTCTGGACTCAACAGTACCTGCCATACCTGTTTGATTCTTTGGGAGAGAATCTTAGATAATATCTTAATATCATAATTTAACAGTGATATTGGTCGGTAGCTAGCTGGTTCCAAGTGGGGTTTATCCGGCTTGTGGATCAGAATAATTGTAGCCTCCAACAGTGAAGGATCTAGGGAGTCTGAGGAAAGTATGTGATTGAACAAATTTAAAAGAAGAGGGGAAATCTCTTTACTGAAAGTTTTATAAAAATTTGGCGGAAAACCATCAGGTCCTGGGGACTTATCCAGGGGTAAACCTTTAATGGCCTCTTCTATCTCGCTCAAGGTAATAGGGGTGGTTAGTAGATCGCATTGATGCACTTGCAGGCAAGGGAGGGAAATCCTATCCAAAAAATGGTCTACCTCCGAACGGGATATCTGAGAGGCTCCGGTACCATACAAATCTTTATAAAAGGATTCAAAAATTTGCGCAATATCCCTTGGAGAGGTTTTGATTGAGCCATCCGATGCCTCTAAGGCAGGGATCAGTCTTGAACTTTTGGCCTCCCTGAGCCTTAGAGCGAGCAATCTACCAGGCCTTTCCCCTGATCGAGATACCATGCTTTGGTTTTGAGGATGACATATTCCGTTTTTTCTTGGATCAAGCCTTCATATTCATTCTTAAGTTTGCATAGCTTCTCAAAGTCTGATTGAGAATTAGAGCGAGAAAAGGTCTCCTCAGCGGACTTAATTTGGTTAGACAGTGAGGAAATCTTAATCCCCCTCATCTTTTTCCTCCAGGAGGCCAGCTTAATAAATTGCCTCTAAGGAAACATTTTAGAGAACACCAAATTAAATCTTCTCTGACCTCAGAGCTTTGATTAATTTCGAGGAAAGAGCAGATCAAAGATTTAAATTGAGAAACAGTATGATCGCCCTTCAAAAGTTGAGTGTTGAGCTTCCAAGTAGTACCTCTCTGACCAGGTGGGCCAGGAGACAGCTTGATCCAGGCCAGGAGTGATCCAAAATAACGATTGGCTCTATACCTGAGTGGGATACATTGGCCAGAAGAGAGGAGCTAATTAGAATGTAGTCTAGCCTAGACCATGAACGATGTATTTGGGAATAAAAGGAGTAACTACTGCTGAAGGGATTCAAAACTCTCCAGGGATCACATAGACCTATTAAGTTCATGAAATCACTGAGAGCTAATTGAGCGGGGGTAATAGGTTTTTTAGATCTATAAGTTCTGTCTAAATCCTGAGTTGGGGTGGTGTTCCAATCTCCACCCAAAATGAAATTAGCCGGCAGAAAGCTACTCAGCTTATCAGCTAGTTGCATAAAAAAATTAGGGTCCCCACCCACTGGTCCATAGATTGCCCCTAGAACCACTTTCATATTATTGAGCAAACCCTTGACCAAAACCAGTCTGCCTTCCTGGTCCGTAGAACATTCCTCCTTTATAAACGGAATACCTCTTTTAATCAAAATAGCCACACCCCTGCTAGCTGAAGTACCTTCAGAGACAAAAACTTGAGAGAACCCCTGACGACACAGTCCTTTCATCTCTGAAGCTAACATATGCGTTTCCTGTAAAAAAATAATGTCATTATCGAGAAGGGAACAATTTAACAGGATCTGAGTTCTTTTAACCCCATCCCTTATAGCTCTGACATTCCAAGTAGCCACTTTAATAAACCTCATAGCCATCCTGAGCCATGAAAGGGAATGAAAAAACGAGGGAACACCAGAGGACCCATGACACTTCCAACCGGCACTTCATAATGTGGCACCTTCCTAAACCCCCCAACCCTCCCCCCATAACCGAAAATAGATAACTTTACAAAGAGAGGTACTAAGTTGAGAATCTGAGAACGTGGAACTAATGTCTACCTTAATTAACAAGAACAGCCAGAAATAGTCTGTAAATAGTAGGTTAACCCATACCATCCCCAATCCCCCCATCGACCCAATGTACTTTAACCCACAAAAACTATATACACAATACCCCAATGAGATAGTAAATTAAGACCTATGCCCCGAGTCTGGGTTAGTAAGGCCCCCGAAGGAACACCTGCCCAGGACTTAACCAAACCCAGCTAAAAGCTAGTCCAATTCTCAAAAGTCCTTAATACTGAAAACCCATATCCAAAAACCAAAAACCAGTAAAGAAATTCCTGAACTAGGTGCACCATCTCCCTTATTTAGCCGTGAAGCATATCTCCCAGTGGCTGTCCACCCCTTAGCTCCCACCCCCACCCATGGATCATTAGAAAAGAAAAAATATATATTCATCATGCCCTGTAAATCATCATCATGCAACACTCCTGGGATCGCATAGCCGCCCCCATCCGCATTTCTAAAGCCCATCCAAACCCGCTCTCATCCCGGAAATACAGGTTATTAGCATATCTAGCCAGCCCAGACATTTTAAAGAGAACAGCATTTAAAAGTGATTTCTACTGGTACCAGTATCCCAGCAAGCGATCTGGTCCGTAATATCCACCAGTCAACCATTCGGCCATCCCTCAATATATTACGCCCAGGAGGAAATCGTGGTGGAGGAACCATTAAGGACCCAGCGGTCCGTCCCTAAAAGGGACCTGATGAAAATTCCTCCCTGTGAGGCGAGTTCCCCGTTATCCTCCGCCCTCAAAACTAGGCCGCACTCCTCCAGATCCCAAGTAGGCCCGCCAGGCCTCGGTTCAGGCACCCCCATGATCCCGCCCAGCAAAACCAGGAATACAGTCAGGACAACTATCAATAGGTAAGAGTTCTTCTCATATTATAATCAAGTGTAACCAAAGAAGAGAAAAACCCCAATGCATTTCAAGTCTCGACAACAAGTTCAGTCCCCTTTGAACAAATTAGGAAGTTTCGAGGTGAGCTCTGCCAACGCTAGCTCGGGAGTTTCATAAGTAATCCAGACGCCCTCCAAAGAGACCTTCAGACAAGCCGGATAGTTCATCCTGAATTTAATTCCTGCCGCTATTAATTTTTTCACAATAGGGTGAAAAGCAGCTCTCCTTTGTCTGGTCTCGTAAGGCAAATCCTGTGTAATGCGGAGTTTAGCACTGTCCCAGTAAATCGATTCCAGCTCTCTGGGACTTCGTAAGCACATGCTGCTTCTCGATGAAACTTAGAAACTTTATTATAATGGGACGAGGAGGGGCTCCAGGCTGAGGCTTGGGTTTTAGGGACCGATGAGCCCTCTCAATGTGATATTGCTGGCTAATTGGCGAGAGGCCTATAATCTTGTTTAACAGCTTCTGGATAAAGGTAATAGTGTCCCCTCCCTCTTCGGATTCCAGCAGACCGAGGATTAAGATATTGTTCCTCCTGCTTCTGCCCTCCAGGTCTTCCGTCTTCAACTGTAATTTGTGCACTTGCTGACGAAGCCTCGTTACCTCTGGGTCAATTCTCCCCTTCCAGCTTTCCAATGAGGTCTCCCTAACCTCCATGTCACCCACTTTACGTGAGAGTGCTCCGGAGATTACTCTTGATGGACTTCACTTCAGTGGATATGTCCTGAGAGTTTCATGAAAGGAAGCAACTCCTCCAGAAAATGATCCTCAGTGAGCAAATTAGCAGCAGTACCAGGTGGATTATGTTTAGCTGCCTGCCCCAGATTCTGGCTCCTGGCTTTTTTGGTGGTCTTTTCGGGTGTCATGAGTAGATGTATGCTAACTCCGGCCTGTTTCATCTCTAGTCTCCATAACCCAGGAGTTCGCGCTGCTTCCAAATAGGATCCGCTAAAACGCCAAAATTAAGAGCTTCAGGTAGAAAAGGCAAATATAGAGATAGATTTTCAGTCAAATCGGGCTATAAATAGGGCAAAATCGATTTTTATCGGGTGGTAAGTGGGAGCTCCAGGAAAGGCTGTCACCGGTCTCTCTGCATCACGTGACCTCTCCTCACCATATTTCCTGATGGAATGGGGTGCGCATAAGGGCCAAAGACCCCAAGGCACCCCGTGACACTTGTCAGTGTCTGCAGGGTAGGGTGTGGTGAAATGGTGTGTCCGTTATGCCTGACGACCCAAAGGCACACCCCAATGCCTGTCACTCTCTGCAGGGTGGTGGTGGGTTGGCTTCAGTTCAATACTTCACTGCCATTCCTATTATGCAGCTCTGTAACTTCTACACTACCAATGCCAGTGCCAGCAAGCAAACATTCGGCATTGACAAATGCTTGTTTTTGTATAGCACAAGACACATACTGTATACATGCTAAACAATGTAAACACAGATGCTACACAATACAGACATACACACGAATGCAAGCAAGCACACACACACTAAAGAAACATACCCCATACAATACATAAACTCTGAATGTTTAACCTGATCATTTCCTGCACTGGGGCCTCTGGAGTCAGCACAATCTTTTGTAAAAAAAAAAAGAAGTCTCATGAACCGTGACTGATGAGCTTCTGCTACTCCCTCTTGTAATTCATTAATGTCCATAAAGTGGGACAGTTATATTTTCCCTTTTCCTGGCTCCTGGGTCACTAATATGACCCTCAATTATGTCTAGATACTGGGGAAATGCCCTGATGGAGCAGACGGTTACACTAAAATGTGATTGACCCCTGGGACAGTGCCATGATACCCAAAAGATCCCGAGAGATAAGAAAGATCTGACAGAACAGAGCAATAACAATTCAATATACTAGTGCTTCCAGACATGATTAGACTTTGAAATTGCCCACTTTTATGATGCAGAGCAAAGACAAAGCCACCTCCTCTGGGACACTGACAGGATTTCATGCCAAGCAAATTGTTGTGTGTGTGTGTGGGGAAGTGCACACAGTTGAAAATAGTTTAGGGAAAACATTTTTTTTTTCTTCAAAATGCTAAATTACACTTTTACAGCCTTTTTCAACACCAAAAACAATTGCCTGGATAGCAGTGTGTGGGGGGCACATGCCCCTGCCCAGAGTCTATAGGCATGATGGCACTGTGAACCAGCAAAACTGAGCAGTATCTTATGTATAAGGTAGGAACTTGCATATCAGCTTATCATGTCATAGGCAAGGATTGATTAAACTACCTCTGTTTTGTTCCACTGGAAAAGTTATTTTGTAACACGATGACATTAGGTGGCCTTGAACTGTCCAGCAACTGAGATTCTATCATTTTTCAGGAGATGGACATGTTTACAGTATTACTTCAAAGTTTAGCACTTTGCCTATAATGCATAGCAATTTGGTGGGTGGGGATGTTCCCATAAGCTGGCAGTATTTAAAATATAACTGCCCCTCGAGTAGAACACTAATCTCATCTGATGTAAAAGTTGTGTGGGGGAGGTTTTCCTGTGAGTTGACAGCATTTAAAATGAACATAACAATTTTATATGAGCTAGGAAAATGTAACTGCCCTTGCCCTTTGGGGCACCTCTTCCATCCCATGGAGCAATGAGGAGCTTCACAGGTTCCTGAAGCAGGTGTCTTTGATCTGTACCACAGAAGTGGCAATCTGAGGGCTAACCATACTGAAGAGATGTTTATTTCTTATATTCAGGGAAATAACAGTAAGATTCCCCTCATCCCAGAATGTGTACTACCTTTCATTCACAATTTAATGGATAAGAATAAAAAATAAAAATAGCAGGCTTTATATATTCAGTGTTAATGTTTCTATGATGTTTAATAATTTGTTTATGATCTATAATAAGTAAATACCTACCTGAAGCATTATCTGGAGCATCAGTATATCTTTGGGAACAACTTGAGGGTAAATGAAGTGTGCACAAAAAGAATAAAAAATAAAAACAGTGGGCATTTTATGTTCAGTATTAACGTTTCTGTGATATTACTGTAGTTTAATAATCTGTCAATGGTCTTTAATATGTACTGGTAAATAGCTGCCTGCTATATTATATGGAGCATCAGTACATATGTGGGGAACAACTCAAGGGTAAATTTAGGTGTGTAAAAAAGGGTTCACCCATATCGCTGCAACAGTCATTTTGTTGACACCGATATGGATGCAAGCAATATGCCACCCAGCATGTCTGCACCAGGCATTGTGGTTCCAGGGACAGAGAGTGCCAAAGCACTGTTCCAGGAAATAGTCATGTTTTGCAGGGGGTCTTGCCCCCCTCAACCCTCAATGCAGGAGGCTTCACCCCGCGCACCCCCACAACTAAATATAACCTCCACTGGGGTGGGCTTGTCCTTGAGGCAGAAGAAATTGTGTGGTGCAAAGGGTGGCATGACCAATGGGTGATTTAAAATCAAGATCACCCTGTCATTGTCGCCTCATTGTGGCGCCCCTAATTGCGGCAACAAAATTCAGTCGCTGTTCTAACGGTATACCATAAAAAGCATTGGACTTCAGGTATGTTTTGCACTGAGATGCTGATACTTCCGTGCAAAGTGAATATACATAAGCACAGTGAGACTTGGCAGGTATAGGAGTGATGGAGGTTTTGTTACTTGCATATCTAAACAAATTTGCCGTTGCCTAGAAGCTATTGAGACTGTTGCTGAAATCTGGTACTCACGGTTGACTGACACTGTTACACAAATCCAAGTCTGCAGATATGTGAAATTGCCTCCGTGCAACTAGCCACCAAAGTGAGATAGTTTAGTCCATAACCCCCATCCTAATATGGCCATTCTACAGTCATCAACAAAACAAGAGTTAAAGGACCTGGCTTGTTTACCTTACAGAACTGGTGATCTGACTGATTGACTGAAGAATACTGCAGATTCCTTCATCTACCAATCTGCTGCTGCTTCTCTTCCACATCATGATTTTCTTTCCTGCTGCCTAATATTTTAGATTTCTCTAACTTCACTGTCTGCCTAGTTGCAACTCATTATCTGGGATCAGGGAGGATCCTGTTGTTGCATTTTAACTGCAGTGAAATTTCAGAGCATCTCCAGACACTGTTGATCCCCTGAGTTGATCCTCTGAGATGTTTACCCACCAGCGCTGGCTCTATTTGATGCTGGACCTACAGCACGGCAGATCAGTCAGCCTTTTGAGTCTGACATCCCCGATGCATGGCAATCACTCACTCAAAAGGTAACTTTAAACTTGATTGAGATGCACAAAAGGGTACCCATGACCACAATAGGCACTTACAAGTTATGCTTGTTGGTTCCTACAAAAATTGCTATTCATTGAGATGCGTTGGACCCCCATATTCAGAGCGATTCGGATGCGCATGAGAATCAAAGCACCACACAAAAAATTGGGCCAGTCAGCTCTGGCGGGATATTCAAACAGAATGTGGATCAGAAAAGACCGTGCAATCTATTTGAATATCGGACTCTCTATGTGTGCATGCACAACTGGCAGCCATGTACAGCATAGACGCATTCAGAAACTGAGGGCTGAAGACTGCCCATGGGGATGCGTGGCACATACCTGTGTGTGCCACAGCTCCCAGCGGGGTGGTATTCAGTCCAAATATGCAGATGAGCCCATCAGGCATGCATGGTGCAATGGGGCATTTGCATGCCCATTATGGGCTCATCTGCATGGCTGCACAACTGTGTTGTGCGCCAGGCCAGCCCTCCCCTGCCCTGAGCACTGTTTGAAGTAAAATAACACTCCAGCCCTGTTTCCATAGTGTATATTCCCCCCCTCCATCCCTGATCTCATGTAAATAAAAAAACCTCCCTGAACACCTTTTCCATAGTGTAGCAGACCACCCTCCCCATCCCCGATCTCATGTAAATAACAAAAAATCCCCAAACATCTTTTCCATGGTGTGGTGTCCCCTCCTCAGCCACAATCTCATGTAAATAATAAAAAAAATCCCAGAACACTTTTCCATAGTGTAGTGGACCCCTCCCCATCCCCAATCTCATGTAAATAATAAAGCCCCTGGACACCTTTTCCATAGTGTAGCGGACCCCTCCCCATCCTCGATCTCATGTAAATAATAAAAATGCCTGGACATCTTTTCCATACTGTAGTGGACCTCCCCAGCCCCAATCACTTGGAAATATTAAACACACCAAGCCTCTTTTCACAGTGTAGTGTCCCACCCCTCTGGCCCCAATCACCGGTACCACAATCCAACCCCGATCCCTGTTCCCTGGTGGCTAGTGGTCCCACCCCAGTAAGTGATAACTCACCATCCCATCCCCCCTATCCCGCTCCATGCCGGCGACTAGCACAGCCCTCCTCCTCATCACCCTGCCATGGACAATTTGTATGGGTAGCAAACACAAGTTGCAAATTCAAATAGAAGGGACTCCTGGCTGAGGCTAGCACCAGACAACTGTTTGAGGTTCTAAAGAATTATAATGGGGACAACAGTCTCAGAAAACACCCCAAACTAGTGAAGTGGCAAGAGGCAAGCAGTATCAGCAACTGGTTCAGATATATCAAAAAGCCAAACTTTAAACTTCTGTTATGGTTACTTGGAATATAACTATCAGAAAAACACACACCAGCCAGCACTTGGTGTTAAGACACAAACTGGACTACTAGATAGGATGTTTGGGAGATAATTTAATTGAAAAAGAGCATGCTGATTTGATAAATGTAGTTGATCTTGCAAAGCAGAATAATCAGCAACATATTTCCTCCGTAAATCATAGATAGAACAATAGCAGGTTAGAAAAAACATATTAGCAGCAAACCAGTGTAACAACTAATTTATGGCTGTTGATTACATTTGGGTAGCTCAAAAATATATTGTTTGGAATGGAACAAGTTTTCAAGGCTGCATCTGCACAGCAGCACGTAAAGTAGTAAAGTGTTAAGAGCCACCGACACCTCAAGAAGAACTTTGAAGAACATAATATTTGGACACAGGGCAGCTTTTATTTTCATTAGCTCTGTATTTCTTATCTCCATTATTGATTACTGAGGTTGATGCATGAAAACAAAAGAGCTGATGAGGGTTCATCAGCTTCTATTGCTTCTTTCCAACCTGATGTCATAATGCTGTGCTTGTGACATCACAGTTTTCCATAGCAATAGACTGTGATGTCACAACAGAGCATTATGATGTTAATGGAGAGTAAGTTATACAGGCAGATGGCGCCAAGGGATAAAGATCCTGTTTTGTAGAATTTCTTTAGTAATAAATAATGAAGAGGAGAAATCTACACAAGATATGTGAAATACAAGCTGAATTGTGTCCAGCTATTACATTTTCCAAAGTTTTTTCAAAGGCGCAGCTGCTCTTTAAAAATGAGGCTAAGGCTAGTGCTGTATTGTATGTTGGTATCACAGTGCACAACCTTCTAAATCAATGTAGTCAAAATGCAGAGAGTTGCAGTTAGGACACTCTAACAGGGTTTAGAAAGTTACTTGCTATGAGTATACTGGCTGTATTATCATATAAAGTGCACAGGGCTACTGTATCAAAGTTAAAAGTGTACTATTTATATTGCAAGGGCTGGGGGTTACCTTCAATCTTTCTTGAATATATCGAGCTGAGCATCCCTGCACAAATTAGACTTACCAAGAGAGGAGCTACTGGCATTTAAAAACACCATTAAATGCACTTGTGATTGAACTTAGTAAACTGGTGGTAGTAAACTCTTGAAAAATACTTGTTTTCAGCCAAATGGGCTCTAATTTAAATGAGCCATATGTTATACAGTAAAGCTTCCTTGCCAACAATGTTCAACACTTTTTAAGTCCTATGTAGAAGTTTGATAGTTTGAGGCGCCGTAAAACTTGGGGCAGCCAAAACAGGATCAGAATATAAAGAGCAACAGTGCTGTGTAGTCAAGCAAATAGTACAAATATCTGTTTGTGCAAAAATATGGCAAAGGCTTGGAATTTAAAGTGCCAGAAAAGTGCAACTTGATAGAAAAAGTAATTGATATTATTACACTCTGAGTCAAACCTGTGAAGTACAGAGTTTCTGGGGACTTGAAACACCAGGATCTGGTCTGACCAATGCTCCTCTGTAAAAAAATGCTCTGCTTAGTATGTGGCTTCCTGCTTCACAAATGTGGATGAATGTATTAGTAGCCTGAATGGCCTGAATTTGCAGGCTAGGAACCACAGCTGTAATGCTGCAACACAGTGAGAAGAGCAACGCATACTTTCAACCTGACTGATGCGATGCTTACTCAAAACATATGCTTGACAGGCTTTATCTGGTGCCAGACCTACAGTATGGCAACTCAGTCAACTGTCTGGTCTGGGAACCCTACTGCATGGCACATTATTCATGCAAAGGTATCCTTAAACTTGACTGAAGTGCAGAAAAGTACACATGACCACAGTAGGTGCTTACAAGTTACACATGTTGGTGCCTAAAAACAACTATAAACTTATTAGAAGTTGTTCAAGGTAAACTTAAGTGATTATAATAAGTTAATAGGGCCTCCAAAGGGGTGTCTCTTGGGTATAAAGAGACTCCTCTCACAAGGTTTGGGCAGACAGAACCACTCAGCTTTGCTTTGCAGTCCTCTCAAGCAAACCTCACACTTGGAGTCTCTCATTTCATGAGAGACCCACTCGGAGGTCCTATTTAAGTAATAAAGCATGACAGGGCATTGGTGGTACTAGGTTTACCCCATGGTCGGGGCGTAATGAGGCACAAGGTGAAGCCGAGTGCCTTCAGACCCCTGACTGTTGGTTAAACATAGTACCACCAATCAAGTCTGCTGATTATATAAAATGGGCCCATAGACAACTTTTAAAAAACGAACACTCTAAAAGTTTTCAAAGCCACAAAAAATATAATATGTTGCTAAGTAATGTAAAATAGTCCCTCCACAGATGTTTTTCACCTGTCAGTCATCTGTCTTTCTTCACATTCAATACATTGTGTGATTGTTTACCATGGAGTAGAAGAATTAAAAGCTCTGCATTATTCCAGTAGTAGAATACACCCCCACACACACACAGAGAATGATAACATGGAATACATGAATTCAACTAGTACGCACACACACACACACACACACACACACACACACACACACACACATATACCTCTCAAGTGGAGCCAGAACCTCAATTTTATCTGTTGCCAGGTAAGGAGCAGAGAGTTCTCTGGCAAACCAGTAGAGATGAGAGGGATTTTTCATGGTCATCAAAGAAACAACAGCAATAGAAACTCTGAATAGTACTTGATTTTTCAAAATTTGTGTATGTGTGTAGGAAGGGGCTCTTGAGTGAAAATAACATTCAATTATTAACTTACTTTATTTAATTTAATGGACTTTTATTTTAAGGCCTAGTTGAAGTTTTTTTTTTTATAAATGAGTAAAGGTTGCGGCCATGTTTGTGATGGAAATTAGGAAATAAGTTGCTTATGAATTCTGTGAGTTACCCTGGTTGGCAGGGACTTGTTTTTAACCATTGGTGGTGCGCCCTTACTGCCATGGCTAGGACCAAGTCTCAGCCAATCAGGACACAAGGGATTTTCTTGCCAATTTAATATTAATTTATCATTTTTTTTTTTTGGGTCATTTTTCTTACCTTGGCCCCCGGTCTGCCATCCACGTCGAGGCATCCACCTCCTCTGGCCGCCATCCAGAACACTCCAGCTCCCACCTGGGGATTCACTGCATACCCCACAGCTTGTTCCCCATGTTGGGGTGGTGGAGAGACCCCCTATCTCTGCTGACACAGGATCCAGTCACCGCAGTGAGCCCTCGGAGCTGGGCATCTCACTGAATGGCCATCAAGCCGCTACGACTGGTGCCATTTTTCCCTGTTCTTATTCTTCCCCAGAGTCAGAGGGTGTGCAATGATGCCAGCAGCCATGAGTGAGCATGCTTCCTCGCGCGTCCCCATCCAGGTGTCTGCCCTCAACTCCTCCCCAGTGTATGGCATGTGTCCCCGACCCTCAGCTTCCGCCAGGGGTAGTCAGACATTGACCATTGTGGACCACCCTCCCCAGAGAGGAAGAGCAGTCCATTGGATGCTCAATACCTCTCCTACCCTGCCAGCCCTCAGTGACCTGTGCCCGATCCCAAACCCAGGTAGCCAGCATGGTGCGAGGTGTGGCGTCCAATGCCTCAGCCCTCAGCACCACTGGGCCAGCTAATAATTTATAATTTAGCAGATAGGCATTCTGATGAACTGCAAATGTAAACAATGTAGGGAACAAATTATCAGGACCATTGCTCTTGTTGTTCTTCAAGCTTAGAAACAGCTCCAAAGCCTTGAGAACCTGCACCTCAACTAACGCAAAGCATCTAGTGGCATCCCCAGCATTAAGAATATCCTATATAGTAAAATCTGAGGTGTGCTACTGCATGTTGTCTGGAATATAACTTCAGTTCTTACAGAATGTTAGCAAATCTAGTGGATATATGCTAATCCATTTAGTTATATGAAAGAACATTTGCTGAAAGGTTACAATTTACTGTTAAAGACTGCAGTCAGAGTTGGAGGTATTTTGAGTACATTGCCTTTCTAATGTACTTATTTAATTCCAACTTAAAAAATTTCAACATACTTTTGCATTTGTGTAAGGCTTTTTGAGCTGAAGTTTTGATGAAGGACTTTTTTTACAATGCAAATGTCTTAGACGTCCTGGCATGAAACAGAGGTTTCAACAATAAAAAGCAAAACTCAAAAGAGACTTAATAGGACACTGTCAACCATTGAGTGATGTTTAAAATCCCATTACAACAAAAGTGCCTGCACTCCCTGCAGCCTTCTTAATGGTCTTGTAATGTGTCTGCCTGCACAACATATGTGACAAACTCTAGCCAGAGCCGATATGGCTACGGAGAGCTTGTAGGAGTGGCAGGAAACGAGCGCCGCCAAAGCTGTTGAATGGCATAATGCCATTTTCACATTTCTACATTGTGCACTTTATCTAGCTCTAGATTTATGGAGTTTTCCCCCAGAAATCATACCTTGAACTGTGTATGTACCATTAGTGAGTCATACTGGGGTTCATACTAAGGTCTGTGAGAGTATGAAAAGTCCAATAGCCCATAAGTGAGGGAGGAAGTAGAGTGTACTGGTTAAGGGCACTGTGCTGCAAACTTGGAAAACTTGGTCTGAATCCCACAGCCACTACTTACATACCATGCAACCATGAGCAAATCACTCAACTTCCTTGTGCTCCCAGGATGCACTTGGAAACAAGCCTCTGCTTAGTGTGTCTGTCCTGGGCAAAACCTTTAAAAATGTAAAACCGGAGTACTGCTCCCTTAACATTTCAGTGTGTAAGTGCTAGTAGCTTGGTACAGTGTTCATCTCTATGTAGTTACCTAATTTTCATTTGAATATATTTTTATTTTCATTGACTTTTGTTTCTAAATGGAGACTGTTCCATATGCCTAGTACCCTTTGGGTATAAAATATAGTACTTCCTCTTTTCTGTCCTAAAACATTTTGAAGTGATGATGTCACTACATATGGGGTATTTAATTAGATCCGGATTCTGCAACCCTGCTCCTTGACAAAACTCCTTCAGAGCAAAGTGCCAAGGCATTTGGGGCACACCTTGTCAAAGTTACTTTTGGATTTGACTGTTTTTTTGGCATTATATTGCACAACATCTGCATCTTGTATACCTTGCAAGCCAAGTTTCCCTGTTGGTCTGCTGCATGTAACACTAGACTTCTTCTATTAATGGAACTGGCTTTGCATCTACCACCTGTCTGTTTGCCTTTTGTGAAGCCTGGGATACTGATGATAGAGCAAATCCTGCCACACTGAATGAATTATTCACTTTAGAGCAAGAGGAGTCAATACCGCAGTGCAGCTTCTGCTCAGGGACAGTACAGTAGGTGGTCAAGAAATTAACATGAGACAAATATCAGTACTCAAGGGACTATGGTCCTTGAAGGTAGATAAATCACTGGGGCCAAAGGGGTTGAACCAGAGGGTGTTTAAGATGGTGGAGCAAATACTCAAGCAACCTCTGGCAAATGTATTTAACAGGTCCTTGGAGACAACTGAAGTGTCAATTGAAGAGTGGCTGATGTAATGCCCATTCATAAAGGTGCAGGGATGGATGAGTCAAGAACTATAGGCATGTTCAGTCTGGTCTCAGCAGTGGTAAAACTGCCGGAATCTATCATAATGGAAAGACTAGTGGATTTCTTTGAGGTATGAGGACAGAAAAAAATATAGACAAAATGGTTTTGTGACAGAAATGTAATTTATTACAAGTCTGATTAATTTCTTCAACTGGGCGATGAACGGTAATGAAATGACTGAGGTTTAAGCCTGCAAAACATTGTATATCATAAAAATAAGGATTCACAACAAGAACACGCGTGTAATAATAATATCATATGATTCACAGATAGAACTTTGGACACATTGGACATACCTAGCAATACTGCTGTATGATTGAATATGGAATAAGCACCCTTATTCTACTTCATTGTAAGTTATGGATTACAACTGTATGGACTTTTTTAATATAGAAGTTAAAAAAAAAAGAAATGGCTCAGGTGGTAGACATGTAGTACATACTGTTCCTGGACATTTGTTAAGTATTTTACTCAGTTCTGCACAAGAGATTAGTTAAATTAAGTTACATAGAGGTTGGAGATAAACTAGCTCAGTGGATCAAAAACTGACAGGAAGGGAGGGAGGAAGTAAAAAGTCATTACAAATAGGGAATATTCAGGAGTGAGGTATTTAATGAGCGGAGTGACACAAGGGTCAGTCCATGAACCACAACTCATTAACATCCTTATCAGTGACATAGCAGAGGTGATACAGGGCAAAATTCAGTCTCTTTGCTGATGACACAAAGCTTTTGGGCATAGTGGATAATGAAGAGGGTATTCAGGAAATGAGGGAAGAGGGGGGATGTGGAGAGGTTATGAAACTAGTTCAGGGTCTGGCAACTTGGGTTCAGTGCAAAGAAAGTGCAAGGTCATGCATATATTTATAAAATGTGAAGAAAAAAATGGAAAAATCCTGCTTCCTGATTGATCCTAGCTGTTCTTTGGAAGTGCCTAATGCATGGCTAAAAACAAAAGTTCTGCTAACCGGAACGCAGGACACCAAATAAATTCTTGAGTTGGACTATAGAATTTTAGAAAACACAAAATCCACTTTTTGTTTCCTCAGAGAGATTATCCCACACCCCTGTCTCTGCAATACAGTAGGATCAACCTCTTTCTCTGTCTCCCAAAAGACAGCAGACAAACCAAATGCAATGGGAGTTAAATTACACACAATGTTTGCTGATACTTTTTTTTTTGTGCTTTACAGATGCCACACTCCCCCCAGCTAGAAGGGATGCCAGCTAACCACTCACTTACTTGCTCATACTTCCTTCATTTCAGACTAAGCTACATTTACTGACCTCTTAAATCATGTTGTTTGGCTTGTAGTCCTGGACACTATAGAACCTTCTTTGTTCTTTGGCTTGCTTACTCCCCTGCTTGCACTCACTACTTTCCTTCTCTGTGCACATGCATTGAACAACTGCTTTGTTAATTTTTTCCCAGTGCTACATGCAGTAGCTTGCACCCACTTGCCTTCACTCCATTCATTCTCTTCTGTAGACAGAACAACTTTTCTCAGTGCTCTTCCTTAGCACCTTTCACTGGCACCCATCTGCTGGCTGCCTCCGGGTGCTTACCCCCGATAGAGGCAGAATCCAATTTATTCACTGGTGGTAAGTGGGGTCGTTCCTCCCTGTGTTTTACCTCCTTCCCCCTTTGCAGTGCTTGCCCACCAGCCCTGACTGAGGCACAGTCCTCCTGGTGGGTTCTGTGGAGCTCCCTTCCCATGCTCTTTTCTCACCCCTTCCTCCCACCATTTGCCATGGCAGCAGTTCCTCACTGAGATGGCCGACTGGAGCTGTGGTCACGAGGAGGACTATTTTTGTGTGCAGACTGTGGTGTGTAACCGTAAAGTGTGTCTGGGTGGGAACAACTGCCCCAGCCTTTATGGTTCTGCCTGCAGCCGTGGACAAACAGCAGCACTGCTGGGAGGAAGCCTGGCCATTGACACTGAGCACCACCAAAGAAAACTGACCCTAAATACCTGGGCCAGGTGGTGAGTGGGCAGTACACCCAAAACTTTATTTTGTTTAGCACAACAGGTGCCTGAGGTGGAAAAGGGGCTAAGGGAGCAAAGGTGGGCAGACCACCCAGTGCCAATAGAACTGCAAGTGGTGAAGCAAAAGAAATAGTCTGGCAATGGCTGTGTTGCGCATGGCCATGGCGGACTGTTTCCAACTGTTTTTTAGTTTCAGAAGATAACTCTGAAACTACAAAATGGAAGCATTCCACAGTCACACGCTTTTAAGTTACCGACTACAAAATGGCTGCAGGCTCCGCCTTCACAGTTGTAAAAATTCCCACTTTTTCTGATTTTGACTATAGAAGACAAACTGGTGATCCCCTCTTGTTCACAACCACTGAACATTTATGCATGCTCACATATGAAAATTGTACCCAAATGCTGGCAGGCTCATTCAGGGACAAGTTTTCTCAATTTTGAGCACTCTGAGATAAACACTGAACTATGTAGTGTAACATAAGCTGAACTTACCAGTTTGCTTCTATTTCTGAAATGAGGGGATGCATCACAGGTAAATCCACATTTGAAATTCAAGCCGTGGCACCAGGCATGCGTACCATGCCCTGGGTCACAGCTTCACTTTCAAATGCAGATTTACTTGCGATACACCTCTCATTTCAGAGAAAGAAGTAGACTAGTAGGTTCAGCTCATGTTGCACTATATAGTTCAGTGTTTATCTCAGGAGTTCTAAATTGAGAAAAATAATTCCCGAATGAGCCTGCCAGAGCTTCAGTGCCATTTCCATATCTGAGCATGCATAAGCATCCAGTGGCCGTGAACAAGAGGGGTTCACCAGTTTGCCTTCTATAGTCAAAATCAGAAACAATAGGGCTTTTTAGACATGTTGTGCAGGTAGACACAATACAGGACCATTAAGAAGGCTAAAGGGAGTGCAGGTACTTTTGTGGTAATGGGATTAAAAACATCACTTAATGGCCGACAGTGTCCTGCAGCTTGTGTATGAGGATTTTTGTTTTGATACTTGGGCACCATTTAATTGTCAAAAGAAACATTAGTATTGCACCTTTTTTTTAAATTAGTAATATACATTTTCTCTTCAAGAGGATGCAGGCGTCTTAGCATAAGAGGAGATCTGAATGAAACTTTTCAGAAAGAGTCATTTTGGAAAAACATTAGTCTCTACTTGAATTTTTAAAACTAACTGCATTTTGTGCACTGTGGAACTGTACACATGCTACACTATCAGCATGCACACTATTAAAAGGGTAATTGCTTAACCAATGGAGGTGCTTAGCAAATGGAGGTGGTCAGAGATAATGAAAATAAAACAGACATTTAGCAAAATATGATCTCCAATCTGTTATGGTGCTCTTCTAATGATGCCTGGGTAAAGGATGAAATTCATAAGTCAGGCATGGACAATCTGAGGATTAAAATAGTGGGCCCAATTCAAAGGCTTTTTATAGCGCATAGCGTTATGCCACACCTGATGGCATAAATCACACCTTGCACCAAAATAACACAATTCCAAGTTGCAATGTGTGCCCTGCCATTGTGGGTTGCACAAAAGGTGGACTACACCACCCACTACACCCACAACCTGCAACAGCATGGTGCAAGGGTGGATTAAGGCAGCAGCTATGCCCCATTCCAAAAGGGCGGCTGGGGTAACCCACCTATGCATTTCCAGAAGCTACAATGGTGCAGTGGAGTTAGACCAGCAGGGAGATGGTTTAAGGGGCATCCATCTGTGCCAGTTGATGGATGCCGACTTCACAGTGCCGTGGTACACATGAGGCCTGTCTCCCCACACCCCTCAACACAACTATGCTCCCATCCTCCCGAATGACGGGGATCCATGGGGTCCGATTCCCAAAGTGCCCCCCAGATGTCATTGCCATCTGGCCTTCACCCTCCTATGCCCCCTGGTGCATGAGGTGGTGATCCAGGGTGGGGGAGCAGTAGAATGCATGCTGCAACTTGCGTTGCCCAGGCCCAGTGCACCATGTGCTTGACACTAGCCTGCAGCTGCCGCAAGTCATAGGCATAAGTGCTGGGGACTCTGCTTGTCCTGGAATATGACACAGGGTCCCTAGCATAACGCCATATGGCGCAACTGGCATACACCTGTGAGTTGGCCATGCCTCTTGGAATCGGGCCCGCAAGTCTAAATAAATTTAAGTAAGTTTAAAATAAACCTTACTGAAGGCAATAAAAAGTAACAGTCTAGAAAATGGTTTAAACTCCAAGAAGACAGAGCTGATTGCACATATTAAATATTGTGTTACATATATGCGCTGGTTTTTAAAATTTTATTAACAAAGCCTTGCCCACCAACACTGTTAAGTATTAACTTAAAAAGAAACAATGGGCCAGATATTCAAAACTTTGCCCCAGGGTTAAATTAGCACTGCCCGGTGTGCTAAACCAGCCTGGAACCAGTAGCCTGCTATATTGAAAAGGGTTAGCCCTGGTGCTAAACCTGCTGAATATAGCATGCTAAAGAAGCCGAGCAAACTGGGCTGGGAGTGCAGTGCAGAAATAGCCCGGGAAATAAGACAGCTCTGAATATAGCAACCAGGAAGTGAAAACCACAACAGTAGCCCAGTGCACAGCAAAGTGAAGGAAGGTAAAGGTGAACCATGTTGCCAATGTGTGTGCTAGCAAAGGAGTGGATTCATTAAAGCTGCAAGCACCAGCGCATGTGAAATTCTGCAGAAGTGTACTATATTTCTGAAACATTTGCACAGCACAAAACATATTTGCACAGCGCAAATGTTTGCCTGGGGCAAAAATTTGCTTTATTCAAAAGTGACATGCAAATGAGCTTACTTAGGCAGTCTCTGAGCAAACATCCAGATTAGCATCTCATTATGTCCTGATCTGCATGTAGTTTGCCCAACACTATTGCAGGGTCCCACCTGTAGGTCAGTCTGGAAGTACAGGGGCTGGCTAGGTCTGCACACAACTCCACCTGTAGGTCAGTCTGGAAGTGCATGGTGATAGCTACAGGCTACAGTTGTACATTGGTACGGAACCATATAGAATATTGTGTACACAGCACAGGCGCAGGTGGTGGTGCTGTGTGCAACTGTAAAACTGTAGTTCCTGCTATAGTGCACAGCAGACACTACTGTAACACAGGGGCCTGTAGTGTGAGGGACACATTAATGCTTGCGGTGTGTAGGTCATCAATGACTGCTGTACCTTACACAGTGACAAGCCCATCTTGCAGATGTGTACTGACAGTGGACATTACTGTTATGCTATTGTGTGACCCACAGATGTTGCAAGACTGGCATGGGATATTCACAGTGACATATACATGGCTGGCTGTGTGTGCTGTGGTGTCTGTACAGATGTGTGGTATGTGGCCGGTGGGGCACATACCACAGACAGGCACACTGTGTTGGGATATTCCCAACACTGAACCAGTTGCACTGTGTGGATTGTGCCAGCCTTGTGGCAGCACCCAGTATGTGGTGCAGACTGGCTACCTGTACACTCTCCCCCCAACACCATCCACACCCTCGGTGCTGCATGTGTGTACTAGATTCTGTTGGTTTCCACCGAAGGGTAATCTGCAGGTGTGTGCTGTATGGACACACTGTCATGGTGTCAACTGGGCGCTGGGTCACTTCTTACTGCCTGGCATGCCTCGGACCAGTGACAGATGATGGCATCATAAGAGATGCCATCCATGTGCACCATATTTCTTCCATATCTAGTTTCTTTCTATGTTTACTATTTACTGGTTAGTGTTATGCAAAGCAGTGCAAAAGTCACGTAAAGCTGTGCAAAGCCACAAAGTCATGCTAAGCTGGTTTGCCCATATTTAAGACTACCTTTTCCTGGGTGGTAATTTTCATTGCACAAAATGTCATGCTAAGTCACGCAAATCCACTTTGTGTGGCGCTAATGCACTGAATAGAACATTGCACCTGTATTCATGTACACACACACTCTTTTGGCCCCTTGCATACATTATACTTTTGCCCAGTGCTAATGCAGTTTGCCCGCACTATCTGACTTTTGGAATATAGCAGACTCGCGCAAACCAGATGCAAACCCTGTGCAAAAGGTTTGTGCCCAGTGCAAAGTTTTGAACATCTGGCCCCATGAGTACAAGTCAGAATATCTGATAAACAAGTTTTATTTTTTTATACTTGTATTTTATTGGTTTTTAAAGAAATACATCATCACATAAAGAAACATTCTACATCAATAAAAAAACTAGTTAGTTTCTTTACTTATAATGTAAAACGTGTCTCACTCGAAACATGAAAAATGGAGGGGGTGGGTGGGAAAATTCATCTTAGTTAATAGAAACATCAACAGAATACCTGCTAAGTTACAATATTTCCAGCTAAAATTTTTAACCAATTCATCACATAATCTGTGGTAAACCTTAGCGTTTGATTTTTTAAACATTTGTGTGATGATTTTCCCCCTACTAATAGATATCACCACCTCCCACTATTCCTTCCCAAATTGCTTGCATCAAAATAAGCTAAAAAGCAATAACATTTTTCAAATAATGTCACTTTTAATCATTTCTTCTTCTGAAAGTGTGGGAGAGTCTGTTCTTTTACTCCTGCCTTGTTTAAATTGGGCCCTGATTAAGGCAAAGAACTGGTCTACATCAAAAAAGAGCTATTGAGCTCCCTTATACTTAATTTTCGCTTCAGCAGGGGCTAAAAGCTGAAATTCTGCCCCTGTTTCAACTATCTCTTGCCTAAAACCAAGAAAACAGCATCTTCTCTGCTGAGTTCCATATGTGTAATCCAGAAAAACTGAAAATTGAGATGATTTATACATCAATGGTGATTTAATTCTTGAAAGACACCAAATTAAATTTCGTTCAGACTCAAAAACAAAGGTGACCATGACTGTTAATTTTTTATTTCAGGTTGTGTCTGCGTCTACATTTGCACTGAACTTTATTGTAGTTTACTAGGTATTCTGTATGCTGTTATGATAAATGGTAAATTATCCACAGGTAATTTGAATGTTTTAACAAATGTATCTTTTATCATATCTCTTGTAGATTCAAATTCAGAGTCAATACAGAAAGGCAATTGCTGGTTTTCAAGCATTTATTTTGCAAGACATTGCATAATTATCTCTGATTAGGTTTTCAGTTGTTGCTTCTAAGCCGAATGAACGATTCTCACACGTACTGTAACTATATCTTGTTTATTTTTCTCGACATTCTTAGACACTGCCTCTATCTTTTCCCTGTGTTGTTTGGCATTTTGTTGCAGGAAATCTATTTTTTCTGATAAAGCTTGGAATTTTCTATCAAATTTTTCAGTCCAAGTAAGTAATTTCTCCAATGTGTCACTAATAGAGTCTATTGTGTGGCAGGAACCTGTAGCTGCTGTAGCTGCATCAGTTGTAGCCCTATTGGTTTGAAGCACAGGTATAGCAAATAATTGTACCCTCTCCAAGTCAGCTTTCCAGGGTTTACATTCAGTATTTTTATCTTTGGTTACCAGTAAACGTTCCTTCAGTACAGGGTTCATATGATCCAGGGAAGCAAGACGTTTAGAGGTGGGCTCTACCATAATGTGCCCACTCAGAATTTCTGTCTTTTGCAGTTCTAATGAATATGTGTCAGCAATTGGGGGTTTAGGAGAGGTCGGGTGTAAATCAAAACCTGAAGCTTTTACTTCTCATGGGGAAGTCATCTCTATCAGCCCTCTTGCCGGTCTCCACTGCTCGGCCATCTGCATCTTCTTAACAGAGCTAGGGCTCTGCTCTCCTGCTCCACAGATGCCCTCAATGCCAGTTTGCAGATGAAAGTATTTCTTCAGTGGCTTAATCTTCAGGGAATATTCTGAAGATGAGGACAAAACAGCCTTCCTTTCCCTGCCATCAAATCTTTCCTTGAAATTTAAGCATGGAAAGCAGTTTTTTGTAAGTCACAGGTAAGAGCTCCATTCTTCAAGCTGCTACCTGTAGCCATGCTGACTCCACCCCGTATATACATTTTAAATGTTGTAATGTTTTTAAGTGCCGTCTGACTGTTTGTTTTTTGTCTATTGTTGTTTGCCCCCCCCATTGCCCCACCCTCAGGACATACTGCTCTTCTGCTTCCTTTGATCTTGTCAAGAATGAGTAGATATATTTAGACTGCACTAATTAATTTCATAATAATACTACACTGTATACAACGGTGCTGTTGTTATGGTTAGTTGTCTTCCCTTTTTTCTTAATTGCTTTTTCCTTCTTTTCCTTTGTTTTCTTCCTGATGTTTCTTGATCACTGATTCTGTGTTGTTGCCATGTCATTCACTAGTATTCTCTCATAATTGATATACATGCAGTTTATTAACATGTTGCTTCTGTACTGTATCTTGCTAAGGTAAACCAATAAGCTATGTTTGAAAAAAAAAAAGAATATGGGAGAGGGCCATACCAGGCTACAATCTATTCAGGAGGGACGGGCAGGGCAGGGAAGGGGGTGCTTTATGTGAAAGATAACATAAAGGCCAGAGAGATTCAAGGAGAGCAAGGAGTGGGAGAGAGATACTGTGGGTTATGCTTGAAAGAAGAACAGGGTCAGCCATCCGCACAGGGGTGATTTACAGACTATCAGCCCCGGGGATGTGATGGATAGGGAGATGATGCTGGCTATCCAAAGGATGGTGGACAAGGGCGTTGGGTACCACTGATTGGTGACTTCAATATTCCAGATATAGAGGGGAGTATCCCAGCAGCAGGAACAACCTGGAGCACATTTATCCTGGACTCTCTACAGGGGGCCTTCCTTATACAACTGATCATGGAACCCACACGGGAGATGTCGATACTGTCCTGGTGCTCACAAATGGGGACAGTGTGACAGAGATCACAGTAGTGGAGCACCCAGGAACAGTGACCAACGGTCAGTGTGGTTTGACATAACTGAGGGGGCAGAACCCAGCCACACAAAAATATGAATACTTCACTTCAGAAGGGCTGATTTTGGACAAATGGGGAAATGCTTGGAAGAGACACTAGCCAGAATAGGAAGGAAAGTAGGGGTGGAGGAACAGTGGGCAGTATTCAAAGCAGGGATAACAAGGGCAACACAATTATGTGTAAAACAGGTTAGCAAGGGGAAAAGGAAAAGGAGATCATTATGGTATTCAAATGAGGTAGCAGAGAAACTGAAGCCATAAAAAATAACATTCATGCAGTAAATAAAGACACAGGCAGAAGGGGACAGGAAGAGGTGCCAGGAGAAACAAAGGGAAGCAGGGAGGGCAGTAAGGGAACCCAAGGCACAAACAGAGGAAAGCATTGCAAAATAAGTGGTTAGAGGGGACAAAACCTTTTACAGGTACGTCAGTGAAAAAAAGAAGGCAAAAGGAGGGATAGTGAGGCTGAAAGGGGAGGACGGGAGTAGAGTGGAGGAAGACAACAATAAAGTAGACATACTGAACAGATACTTCTGCTCAGTCTTTACAGAAGATGGGGTAGGTAATGGGCCTGAAGGGAGTGGAAAGGGCATGAAAATGGATACAAGCCTGATTCCATGGAAAGGGGTCTTAAAGAAACTGGGAGGAATAAGAGTTGATAAACACAGAAACATAGACCTTGACAGCAGATAAGGACCGCTTGGCCCATCTAGTTTGCCCATTTCCCTACCTACAGGATAGGCTGCAGATCCTAGTTAATCAACAGCCTATTTCTTCCTACCCACCACAAGAATTGCCTTATGTCTGTCCCATGCATTCTTGAATTCTCCCACAGTTTTAGACCCTACAACCTCCTCAGAAAGGCTGTTCCATGCATCCACTACTCTCTCTGTGAAATAATACTTCCTCACATTGACCCTGAACCACACCCCTTCTATCTTTAAATTGTGGCCCCTTGTTCTTGCACGTCTCTTTTTCTGAAAGATGCTACCCTCTTGGACTTTTTTGATTCCACTGAGGTACTTAAAAGTTTCTATCATGTCCCCCCTCTCCCTTCTTTCCTCGAGGGTATACATATTAAGCTCCTTTAGTCTCTCCTGATACAGCTTCTCTTGCAGACCCTGCACCATTTTAGTTGCCCTCCTCTGGACTGCCTCTATCCTGTCTATGTCCTTGCAGAGATGGGGTTTCCAGAACTGGACGCAGTACTCCAGATGGGGTCTCACCAACTGTCTGTACAGAGGGATAACAACTTCCTGTTTTCTGCTGCTGATGCCTCTCCCTATGCATCCAAGTATACCCCTAGCCCTCCCTACTGCCTTCTCACATTGCTTGCTAACCTTAAGGTCATCTGATATGATTACCCTAGGTCCCTTTCCTTTTTTGTTGCTGTTACTACCTCCTTACCCATTGTGTATTCTTCCCCTGGGTTCTTGTTTCCCAGGTGCATTATTTTGCACTTCTTTGCATTGAATCCTAGCTGCCATACTTCTGACCATTCCTCCAACCTTGCCAAGTCCCTTCTCATCCTTTCCAGCCTCCTTGTGTATCAACCCTGTTGCAGATCTTTGTGTCATCTGCAAAGGGCATACTTTTCCTTCCAGTCCCTCTGCAATGTCATATAGAAGACATTAAAAGGACTGGACCCAATACTGAACCCTGCGTACCCCACTAGTAACCCCTCTTTCTTCAGAGTGGACTCCATTTACAATTACCTTCTGTGTTCCTGTTGTCCAGCCAATGTTTTACCAGGCTACCACTCTGGGACCCACTCCCAGGCTGGTTAATTTGACTATTAATCTTTTGTGTGGGACTGTGTCAAATGCCTTGCTAAAGTCTAGGTAGGCCATGTCCACAGCCCCTCCCTGGTCTACTATTGATCACCCAGTCAAAGAAATCATTAGTCCGCTGCCTCCAGTCTGAGAACCCATCCTCCCATGATTTATTAAAAAGGTAGTCAGTGGTTTCACTAGTTCCCTCCTTAATTCTTTTAGAATTCTGGGGTGAATTCCATCAGGCCCCATTGCTTTGTCCATCTTCAGTTTTAGGAGTTCTTGCAGAACCCTTTCTTTTGTGTAAGGACTGGGACCGACCCCCCTATCAAGAGTGCTTCTGTTAATTGGAATAGGCTCTTCCCCCTCCTCTTTTGTGAATACTGAGCAGAAATATTCATTCAGTATCCCTGCTTTTTCACTGTCCCCCTCTGCTCACCCACCGTTCATTTTATTCAGTCTCACTATCCCACCCTTTGTCTTTCTACGCTCGCTGATGTACCTATAAAAGGTTTTATCCCCCTTCTTAACTGAGTTGGCTATCTTTTCCTCAGTTTGGGCCTTTGCTATTCCGACTTCCCTCCCTGCTTCCTTCTGCCTTAACTGGTACAACTGTCTGTCCTGCTCCTTCTGTGTTTCCTTATACTTCTGGAATGCTATCTTTTTCTTCCTGACTTTCACAGCCACCTCTTTTGAGAACCATAGTGGTTTTTTCTTTCATTTTGATTTGTTTATTTGCTTCACACAAAGGCTTGTTGCCTCTGTGATGGCAGTTTTGATGATTTCCCATTGTTGCTCCACACCTCCTTCTAGCCTGTTTGCTTGTGCTTTGCTGAGGCACTCTCCCATCTTGCCAAAGTCAGCCCTCCCGAAGTCCAGTACCCTCACTTTTGTATGGCTTGACTCTGTAGCTGAGTTTAACATGAACCACACTGTTTGATGGTCACTTGTTCCCAGATGGCAACCCACTTCTAGGTCTGAGATCCTCTCACTGCCCCCATTTGAGAGTATGAGGTCTAAGATTTCTCCCTCACAAGTGAGTTCCGAAACCAGCTGTCTGAGGCCTGCCACCTGTAGGGCATCAAGAATGGCCCTGCTCTTGGATGTGGTTGCAGCAAATGTGCTCCAGTTATGGGACCAGAAGGTGCATAACTGACAGGACAGCAGGACACAGAGGGTGGTGGTAAATGGCTGTCACTCAGCAGAGGAAAAGGTGACTAGTGGAGTGCCACAGGGATCAGTGCTGGGTCCAGTCCTCTTCAACATCTTTATCAGTGACATTATAGAAGACCTAGAAGGGAGAATTTGCCTGTTTGCTGATGACACGAAGCTCTGCAACAGGGTTGACACATAGCAGGGTGTGAATAGAATGAGTAGAGATCTGCAGAAACTTGAGGACTGGTCAAGGGAGTGGCAATTGAGATTTCATAAGTTTCATAGGTATTTCAAGCTAGAAGACAATGAGTCCATAATGCTTGCCTTTTGATCTCTTGTCTATATTTATACATATTTGTCTGAATTAGACATCACTAGATCCAAATTGGATTTAAATATATCCATATTTGGACTCTCTACCACAATTGTCAGAAGACTGTTCCATATTAGGACTGATCTTACACTAAACCAATTTTTCCTCCTTAGTGAGTGCCACTGTCCAATCAATAGCTGTCTTTTATGTTTACGGCTACTAAGTCTAAATTTGGATTCTATTACTCCCATCCCCTTAGTAAGGGCTGAATCCTGTAATAAGCCATAAATAATTACTAAATAAATTTAATGCAAAGAAATGTAAAATAATGCACATGGGGCACAAAAACCCAGATATAACATATCAGCTGGGGGGTATAGAATGCTCCAAGCAGGAAAGGGACCGAGGGGTTATCATTTCTGATGACCTCAAGATAGGGAGCCAGTGTGACAAGGCAGTGGGAAAAGCAAACAGGATGCTGGGATGCATAGGCAGGGGTATCACCAGCAGGAAAAGGGAGGTCATAATTCCACTATACAAAACATTAGTGAGACCACACCTTGAGTAGTGTCCAGTTCTGAGATTTTACCTACCTAAGGATATAGTCAGGGTGGAGGCAGTTAAGAGGATGGCAACAAAGATAGTGCAGGGGAACAAAGGCTATAATATAACTTTTTATAATGCAGCACTTGAATTTGCCTTAGGCCTTACTCCAACAATATTTTTATCAATTACCAAAAATAATTATAAAATTCAAATATGATATTATCCCTGTTCACCAAGTTCTAGATAACTGCAATAACATTTCTACCACCCCTAGAAGTATGTAAAATATATGTATTTTACTTTATTTGAAACTGTTGCAGTGAATTTATTTATTACATGGCACACTTGAGGAACTGTTTATTTATATCTTAAGGCCTGTGATATTACTTTTATTGGGTAAGGGTTTTTTCTTAGTTGTGACCACAGAATTGTATTGGTTAGGCTTATAGACACACCCAGTTGTACAAGTACATTTATTTTAAGGCATGGGAGATGTTACACTTTGCATGACATACAGGATGTTGTATAGTTTGCCCTATTTGGAGTTTTAAGACAAGTGCCTGTACTTTTTAAACTTTGTTTGTGGTTTAGAACATTTTGTAACCATTTATTTTAACACTGGGTAAACTTGTGCACTGCTTGGACAATGTAAAACTTTACAAGTTTTGCTTTGTCTGGCACCTTGGATTTATCCTTGGTTTTATTGAGTGGCACCTTCTTTATAGTCCTTGGTGGGCCTTAGAAACAGAACTGCACTGAGAAAAATGGGATTTACTTTCTTTGTGAAGAAAGTTAGGCATTTGTTTTAATTACAGATTTACCACATTTTGTTTTGACATGCAAGCCACATAAGCTTTACTCTTTTATTTAACCAATTTTTATGTTTGCTTGCCGCATGTGCAAGAAACATAGTGCCATCATCGGAGATTTGGAGGTGTGTCACCTCTCCAATTCAGGCACTGTGCTGGCAGGCGCGACCTGTAGCCAATGCATTTTGGAGCTGTCTATGACACTCTCCAAAATGCAGTGGCATGATTGAAAAGGAGCTACGCTTTGAGAGAGCAGCGTATAAGAAGCTGCTCGCCGCAGCTCCCCAGCCGCAGGCATGCGCGCTTCGCGATGCAAAGCGTATAGCCAACGGGTGCCCAATCCCGTCAGCTGAGCTGCGTCTGCCCCCCTCCCAGTAGTTGATGCCATGCTGGAGCCCACCCCAGCGTGGCAATCAGTCATTTTGCCGGCCGGGGTGCCCAATCCCCATCGGCTGAACGCCCCCAAGTCCTTGTGCCATGCTGGGAGCCCACCCCAGCGTGGCAAATGTCCAGGTTTTTTATATTTTTTTTGCTGACGGGGTGCCCAATCCCCATCGACGGCTTAAAAGTCCTTGTACCCACGCAGGACTACCCAGCGTGGCAAGCGGTCCACAAGTCTTTTTTTTATTTTCCCTGTAAAACAAAAGCGGTCCCATGGCGCATCTCTGAACCCTCCACAACCGCACCCACCACTCGCTAGCCTCCCCCTTACTTACCTCCGGACTTCCGTGACTCGCGCGACGATCTTGGTGGACCGGGAACACGTCTGCACTCTTCAAAGCCGACTGCAACTGAGGAAATGCCGGTAAGCTGTATAATGGGCTAGATAGGAGGGTTCAACTTTATTGCATATCTCAGGCATTTTTGGAATTTTGCCAATTTTCAGCATGGAGTTTTTGGGACCCCTTCTCATGAATGATGTCACTGTCATGGCGTTGACTGGGCTTGAAGGGTGATTTCGCGCAGTGACTGCACAGTGACTGCGAAATCACCCTTTGGGACTGAATACCACCATGACAGTGACATCTATGAGAGGGCCTAAACCCCCATGTTGAAAATTTTGTGCAAAATTCCAAAAATGACTGTTTAACTAGTGCATTCGCGAGTTCCTCACGAGCGCTCGTAAGTTAGCGAAATTTCAATATTTTCACTCCAGATTTTCAACATTGCCATTTCACCACACTGTCTTATGAGCAGTACAGCTTTCATTTTCACATCTCACCCAAAATAATGTGTTTCCAGCCCTTGTAGCGCCAGAATGGCGCGAGTCGGTGTCTTAGAAATCAATGTAGGGACAAATTAAGAAAATCACAGTGACACTGTTCATGAGCTGAGGTCTTGAAATGGCTATGTTGAAAATTCCGGTGAAAAAATTCCTAAAAATGACTGTTTTACGAGCGTGCGTTGCGCTGTTCCTACGCACGCTCATAGGTTTGCGAATTTTCAATATTTCCACTCCAGATTTTCAAAATTGCCATTTTTCCACACCTTCTTATGAGTAGTACAGCTGTCATTTTCACATCTCACCCAAAGCGTGTTTCCAGCCCATGTGTAGCACAATGGCTCAGTCGTTCTGCGAACTCATATGGGACACATTAAGAAAATCACAGTGTCACTGTTCATGAGCAGAGATCTTAAAATGGCAATGTCAAAACTTTGGTGACAGAATTCCTAAAAATGACTGTTTCACAGTGTCGTTGCACAGTTCCGCTGCCTTTCGTAGGTTTCTGCGAATTTTCAATATTTCCTCCCAGATTTCCAACATTGCCATTTTCCACACCTCCTTATGAGCAGTACAGCTGTCATTTTTCACATCCTGCCTAAAACGTGTTTCTGCCCATGTAGCGCACAATGGCGCAGTCGGTGTGCAAACTCAATGTATGGGACACATTAACAAAACCACAGTGACACTGTTCATGAGCAGAGGTCTTAAAATGGCTATGAGGAAAATTGTGTGAAAAAATGCCTAAAATGACTTTTACGAGCATGCATTGCACAGTTCCTATGCATGCTCGTAAGTTTGCAAATTTAATATTTTCACTCTAGATTTTCAACATGTCCATTTTATTAAACTTCCTTATGAACAGTACAGCTGCAATTTTTCATATGTCACCCAAAATGTGTTTTCGCACATGTAGCGCACAATGGTGCTGTTGGTGTGCGAAAGCAATGTTTAGGACAGATTAAGAAAATCACAGTTACACTGTTCATGAGCAGAGGTCTTAAAATGGCTATGTTGAAAATTTGGTGACAAAAGTCCATAAAATGGCTGTGTTCACAGTGAGCATTGTGCAGTTTCCACGAATCCTCATTAGTTCATGACTTTGTAATATTTTCAGTCCAGATTTTCACTAGTGGCATTTTTCAACACTTCCTTATGAACAGTACAGCTGCCATTTTTCACAACATGGCGGCGTGTTTTCACACTTTCAGTGCAGAGATGGTGGTCGCTGTGGGAAATCATTGTTCGGCACAGATAAAGAAAATCACAGATGACACTGTTCATGATCGGAGGCGCAAAATGCCTGAGTTGACAATCTGCTATAAAATATCCCAACCTGCTTATATAGCGAATTGTGCGTGCACAGTTTCTATGCTATGCCGTGACTTCACCATTTTTTAAATATTTTTACTACACATTTGCAGCATAGCCATTTTACACCTTCCATGAAGAGTACAGCTGTCATTTTTACATCCTGTTGAATATTTTTGCACCTGTGTTGCTACATCCGTAGTCACTGTGCATAAGCAGCTTTTGGCTACCAAACTGATATTCCCCTGTTCATGAGGTGGGGTCACAAAACAAACATGTTGAAAATTTGGCGTTAAAATACCACGAATGCCTGAGGTATTAGGCTTTTCAACTAAATCGCCAACCCTATAGAGAATGACAGGAATCAGGGGTGTGACTTGGGATTCTTGCCTGTGATGTTCATACCATTCCACCCAGCAGTCACTGAGAGGCATCGGTATGCCTTGGACTCTTCACCCCAAACTTCACCCCATTCTCCTATATCGCACCCATTTCACCAGTATTTCCTAATGAAATGGTGCGCATAAGGACCAAAGACCCCAAGGAACACGTG
Source organism: Neoceratodus forsteri (assembly GCA_016271365.2). Classification (NCBI taxonomy): domain Eukaryota; kingdom Metazoa; phylum Chordata; order Ceratodontiformes; family Ceratodontidae; genus Neoceratodus; species Neoceratodus forsteri. The sequence continues at coordinate 231,198,915 of CM057458.1, read as the reverse complement.
ACACTTTGTCAGTCTCTGCAGAGGCGGGGTGTGGTGAAATGGCGCGGTCGTTATGCCTGACGACCCAAATGCACACCCCAATGCCTGTCACTCTCTGCAGGGTGGTGGTAGGGTTGGCTTCAGTTCAATACTTCACTGCCATTCCTATTACGCAGCTCTGTAACTTCTACACTACCACTGCCAATGCCAGTAAGTAAACATTCGGCATTGACAAATGCTTGTTAGAATTACCAAAACTAGATATATTAATTACATTAGAACCTACAAAATTAGTTTATTAAATCATTTTGTTTACAATAGAATATATTTCATTGTTTAAAAACATTATGACTTTTTAAAATGGAATAGGCTTTTTACCTCTGTCCATAAGATTTATTGGCCATAGCCTAGAATTGGTTTTAGCCTTTTTAGAAGGTTATTTTTAATTAAAAATGCATTACCTGCTTTTTTGTAACATACACTAGACATTTAATTACCCCATTTTACCAAATTGAAATTTTAACCAAACTTTACTGACCTTTTTTGACCTTTTTTTCATAACCTACAATTTGTATGCTGTTACTAAGGTTTTTTAGCTTTCTTGAGTCACATAAGGCATTACTTAATTTATTAAAGAGACTTTTAGACATTAGTGCAACTTTATTTATTTTTTAACCAGGAGAGAACACAATAAGCTGAAAGCTTTTTTACAGGTGTGACCTGGGAGCACAAGGAAGTTAAATGACTTGTTCAGGGTCACACAGTATGCAAGTGGGGCTGTGGGATTCAAACCCAGGTCTCCAGGTTTGCAGCTCAGAGCCTTAAACTACTGTGCTATACTGTCCCCTTTAGTGCCTGAATTTAGAAAAGCCTCATGAGTTAGACTGTTTTAATGTTTATGTTACAGTGAAATATTTTTGCTTTTTGTTGGGGGATTAATTTGCCCAGGCAGAATTTGTATATTTTTTTGGCAACATTGCAGTTTTACCATGGCATTTACACTGTTGTTGAAACTAACTTTGGATACATAGATACATAGACAGTGTCGGCAGATAAGGGCCTATGGCCCACCCAGTCTGCCCATTTGAGCTTGTAAGTTCAGTTTATGTTTTCCTAGAAGTCTGTTGCCCCTTACCCCTGACCTCCAGAATTCCTTTATGTCTATCCCATGCATTCTTAAATCCCGTGATTGTTTCAGCCCCCACCACTTCCTCTGGCAGGATGTTCCACTTGTCCACCACGGTTCTGTGAAGAAATTCTTCCTCATGTTTCCTCTGAATCGTCCTCCCTCAACTTCATCCATGCCCTCTAGTCCTGGAACATCTTTTTAACTAAAATAGTGTATTCCTGCACCCTGTTCCTCCCTGTGAGATACTTGTATGTCTCATCATATCCCTCTCCCTCCTCTCCTCCAGGGAGTACATGTTCAGTTCCTTCAACCTGTGTTCATAGGACTTGTGATGCAACCATGCACCATCTTTGTTGCCCTCCTCTGAACCTCTCTACCCTGTCTATGTCCTTATGTAGGTATGGTCTCCAGAACTGTACACTGTATACTCCAGGTGGGGCCTCACTAGTGTCTTGTATAGCAGAATTATATCCTCCCTTTTCCTGCTGGTGATGCCCCTGCCTATACATCCCAGCATCCTATTTGCTTTACCTGCTGCCTTGTCACACTGTTTCCCTACCTTGAGGTCATCAGAGATGATAACCCCAAGATCCCTTTCCTGTTTGGTGCATGCTATATCCTCACCCCCCAACTGATGTATTGTGCCACAGTTTTTGTGCCCCATATGCATTATCTTGCACTTCTTTGCATTGAATTTTAACTGCCAAACCCCTGACCATTCTTCAAGTTTCTGCAGGTCCCTTCTCATTCTGTCTACACCCTCTGGTGTGTCTACTCTGTTACAGAGCTTTGTGTCATCAGCGAACAGTGAAATTCTGCCTTCTAGGTCCTGCGCAATGTCACTGATGAAGATGTTGAATAGGACTGGTCCCAGCACTGATCCCTGTGTTACCCCACTGGTCACTCTTCTCTCTGTGGAGTGACAGCCATTTACCACCACCCTCTGTTTCCTGCCACCCAGCCAGTTACCTACCCACCACACTACTGTCCTGCCCACACCCATATCCCCAGTTTGTGTAATAGTCTTCTATGTGGCACAGTGTCAAAGGCCTTGCTGAAGTCCAAATAGGCCATGTCCACTGCCCTCCCTGATCCACCTCCCTAGTCACCCAGTCAAAAATTAAAGAGGTTGGTCTGACATGACCTCCCCTGGTGAAACCATGCTGCCTTGGGTCCTGTAGTCCATTGACAACCAGATGTTTCACCAATCTCTCCTTCAGTAGTGCTTCCATGATCTTCCCCACTACCGAGGTGAGGCTGACTGGTCTGTAGTTCCCTGCTTCCTCTTTGTTCCCACTTTTGTATAAGGGGACTACATCTGCTGTCCTCCAGTCTTTGGGTACCTCCCCTGTTTCCAGTGATCTGCTAAACAGGATAGCCAGAGGTTCAGCCACCACCTCTCTTAGTTCTTTAAGGACCCTGGGGTGCACCCCATCTGGCCCCATTGCTTTATCAACTCTTATTACTTCCAGTTCCTTCAGGAGCCTTTCTCGTGTAAAGGGACTTGTGTCCATTTCTGCACCATTCTCACCCCTTGTACTCCATTCAGACCCATTACCCTCCTCTTCATCAGTAAAGACTAAGCAGAAATACCTGATCAATATGTCAGCTTTACTGTTGTCATCCTTCTCGTGGCCCCCATCCTCCCCTTTCAGTCTCACTATCCCTCCCTTTGTCTTTCTTTTTTCACTTATGTACCTGTAAAAGGTTTTGTCCCCTCTGCCCACTGATTTTGCAATGTGTTTTTCTGTCTGAGCTTTGGCTTCCCTTACTGACCTCCCTGCCTCTCTTTGCTTCTCCTGGTACTTCTCCCTATCCCCTTCTGCCTGTGTCTTTTTGTATTGCCTGAATGCAATCTTTTTGGCTTTCACTTTCTTTGCTACCTCTTTAGAAAACCATAATGGTCTCCTCTTCATTTTCCTTTTGCTAACCTGCTTAATGCATAATTCTGTTGTTCTTGTAATCCCCATTTTAAATACTGCCCACTGTTCCTCAACCCCTGATTCTTGTCCCATTCCCCTTAATGCCTCTTTCAAGTATCTCCCCATTTTCCCAAAGTCTGCCCCCCTAAAATCCAGGATACGTGTTTTTGTGTGGTTTGGTTCTGCTCTTTCTGTGATTTCAAACCACAATGACTGGTGGTCACTGTTCCCCAGGTGCTCCCCCACTGTTACCCCCATCACACTGTCCCTGTTTGTGAGCACAAGGTCCAGTATTGCCTTCTGCTGAGTTGGTTCCATGACCAGTTGCTTGAGGAAGACACCTGAAGGAGTCCAGGATAAATCTGCTCCTAGTTGATGCTGCTGCTGGGATGCTCAGTCCACGTCTGGAATATTGAAGTCTCCAACCAGTACTACCTCACCCTTGTCTGCCATCCTTTGGATGGCTAGCATCAACTCCCTATCTGTTTCTTCCTCCTGGGCTGGTGGTCTATAGACCACACCTGTGCAGATGGCTGTCCCCATTTTCCTTTCCAGCTTAACCCACAGTATCTCTTCCCCATTTTGTTCCTCCTGGATCTCTGTGGCCCTTATGTCACTTTTCACATACAGTGCCACTCCTCCTCCGTTCCTGCCTGCTCTGTCTCTTCTGAATATGTTGTAGCCAGGTATGGCCATCTCCCAGTCATGGTTATCATTACACCAGGTTTCAGTGATGGCCACAATGTCCAGGTCTGACTGCATCATGACAGCCTCTAGATCTTCCATCTTGTTGCTAAGGCTCCTGGCATTTGCACACCTCTTTTTAGAAAGGTTAGTTACAGGGATAGCATTTTTAATTTTACTTGTTATTGTATATTTACATTTTATTTTAATCTTTTTTTTTTAAAATAACAGTTTTTTTACCATGCCAGCAATGGAGTGAACAGGATTTATGAGTCACATAGTATTACTAGTTTTAACTGTACTGGGTACAGTTGAGGAGGGATTTTGCACAGAAATAAAAAAGGTCAAGAAGTGATTGAGCAACTTGGAGTACATAGTTTTGAATAAGAGCTTGTATGTCCTTTAGTTTTTTTAATTCCTCCATTTCTTTCTTAGGGCCAGTTATTCAAAACTTTGCCCTGGGGCTAAATTAGCACTGCCTGGTGGGCAAACTTAACCCAGAGCACAAAGCAAGCTATATTTAAAAGGAAATAGCCCGGTGCTAATCCTGCTGAATATAGCAGTCTAAGGAACCCTGGCAAACAGGTCTTGGAGTGCAGGGCAAAAATATCCAAGAATAAGACAGCACTGAATAGCAACAGGAAGAGCAAACTGCAAGCTGCAGTGGGCGGGTGAGGAGGGGTCTGCTGGACCACCAGGGATAGTGGGCGTACTTATTTATACAAATGCCACGATCAGGCTGAGAGTGGTCCACTGGACCACCAGGGATATTGGATTCTTTTTATTTTACACATGCCCGTGATCGGGCTGAGAGCAGCCCACTGGACCACCAGGGATATTGGATCATTTTATTTTACAAATGCCCGTGATTGGGCATGGGGGGCACCGCCAGGGTGCAGCCAAGAGCTTTCGGTGGCCACCCACGGGTGGCAACTGCCGTGTTGGCCCACTGCAATATGGCAGCTCACCTGTGGGTGACCAGCTCAGTATTTCTTTTTTGGATCAACTCTGTGCAGCGCAAGTAGGGTTACTGGCGATGCGTGGACTGAGCACATCCAGGGCTGAATGTCGGGATGTGCAGGTATCACATGGGCACGCCTCCTACCTGCATACGCCACACATACTGATGCACTCCGGCGCATCGGGTTGTGTCCGGGCACAATTCCATTTAAATATCATGCCGGGCACATCAGTGGGTTGAATGGTAGAACACTGTTGCACCATGTGCAACCCTTTGAATATCTGGGCCTTAGTATTTAGCATAATCTTTATGTCTAAAAACATACACATTTATAACATCAGTGTTTAAATTATATTTTTGTGTGAGATCTATTTTAAAATATTTAGCATGCAAAATGTATTTTTTTAGTTTAAACCTTTTAGACTATATACCCCAAGTTCTGTAGTTAAAAGTACGTTTTCTTGTTACTTTTCTAAATAAGCCAATTTAAATTACTAAAACTACGAATCAAAAAAATTATTAATATAAATAGTAATTAAAAAGTTATTTAAATTTCTTGTAAAAGTGTTTTTTTCCTCTCTTAACTTAAAAATCTGGGTTGAGTCTGGCTGTAAGTAAAAAATTCTCTTTTGGTCAGCTTGTCTTTTCTGTTTTTCCCTAAAACCTAAACTAAAACTCTTTCACATCAGCTTAAACTGTCACTAATTATTAAAAGTTAGTTTGTAAAATTCAACAAAAAAATTAGACAACAGTATTTAAACAGTCCTATAGCAACACTTGTATTAAAAAAAAACTTTTGTAAATAGCAAAGTTGTCTTAGTAACTAAATTCAGACTTCTTTATGTTAATTTAGCTGCACTTAAACCTTAAGACATTAGAATTATTTTATTCACAAAGCTGCATAGCTTACTTTCACTATAAATCAAGATGTAGTAACAATGTCCCATTTGTAACTGATCTTCGAGTTTTAATGGGAAAATATTTCTTGAATTTAGAAAGTAAACCCAGCTTTTAATTAACCTTACTACTGATCGCGTAGACTTGGGGAAAGAAAAAGTAAGTCCAAGATCCAACAAAACACCCAGATACTTAAACATGTTAACTAGTTCAATTACTGCCCCCTATTGTTGTGAATCAAAAGAGTAGATTCATTTTTCAACGAATAAGGTGTTTCAAACAACATTGTTTAATTTGTTTTACATTAAGAATCAAACAATTGTCAGTCAGCCAATTACAAACATTTTGAAACTCACTCTCCAAAGAAGATGTTATCTGAGGAATAGATTTAGCTTGAGAAAAAACTATAAAATCACCTGCATTTAACAGACATTCACATGATTTACGGACTAAAGGAATTTTATTAATAAACAATGAAAACAATAAGGGGCCCAGTATGGACCCCTGAGGAACTCCAAGATTTAATGGCCTATCAGACTAAACTAGTGAAACCAAATTAACAAATTGAGACCTACTAGTTAAATAATCACTACACCATGCTACCATGTTCTCTGGAAAAATAAGCTGACCCAGTTTTAAACATAACAATGGATGATTAATAAGGTTGAATGCCTTGTTCAAGTCCATGAAAACTATCCCCATTAAAAGGCCATTTTCAAAGCCCCAGAGGACAGCATTCATGAACCTGACCAAGGCAGTCTCTGTTCCATGATTTTCTCAAAAACCATCTTTTTCTTTTCCAAATTTAATATACTTCATTCAGTGTTGAAGAAGGAAAAAATTATCAAACAAGACAAACCATAAATGTTAGGGAGCATAACAGTGTATACCATGCAACTAATTGTACAGATTGGCCCAGATATGCAAAAGGGTTGCGCCATGCGCAACAGGGTTGCGCATATACAAGTCCTACATTGCGCCATTCTGCGATATTCAGCAGGAGGCAGTTGCGCCACTGAAAACAGGTTGAGCAACAGCGCAATGCAAATGAATGCATGCTCAACAGGAGGGGGAGGAACCATGCATAAACTGCGCAACCCGATATTCAGTCGGGTTGTGCAGAGTTGTGCAGGCGCAACCCCCAACCTGCGCCTGCACAACTTTGAGCCAAAAAAAAAAAAGGATCAAGTTGAGGGCCACCCACAGGTGAGCTGCTGTATTGCAGGGCGCAACACAGCAGCTGCCACCCGTGGCTGGCCCCCAACTCAGTCCTTGTGCCCCCACCAGCCCGATCGTGGGCAGAACATAAAACAACCCCCTCCCCCACCAAAACATCTCCCAATGCCCGATCCACGGGCAGAGCGTATCATGACAACACCCCGCCCAAACAGCTCCCAATGCCCGATCGTGGGCAGAGCGTAAAACAACCCCCAAACGGCTCCCAATGCCCAATCACGGGCAGAGCGTAGAAACAACCCCCAGTGCCCGATCGCGGGCAGAATGTAAAAGACCCCCAACCCGAATATCTCCCTGCTGGTCCAGTGGACCATAATGCCCGATCGTGGGCAGAATGTCCAGTGACAACCCCCAAACATCTCCCTGGTGTCTAGTGTCCCCCACCCACATCATTGGGGCTGTCTCTTGGAAGGAGACACTTTGGTGGATGTCGATGGTCTACACTCTACACAGTATTCCATGGGTGATAATGAAGCTATTGGTTCAGTTACACTACCAGAACCTTTTTCATTGCAGGTACCTACTATGCCACCACCACAGACAGATGAATGGGAACATCAGAAATCTAGAAGGATGACACGCAGTGCTTCACAAAAACTGGGAAAGGGTACTGTTGAGTTGATTGACACTGGTCTTAGCAGGAAAAATGGATTCCTTCCACTTGCAAAGAGGAAACAATGGGAGGAAGAGGAAGAGGAAGATGACTCAGATTCATCTTCCATGAGTTCTTCTCAACTGGAGAAGGTAACTGACTCTGAACTTCCTCTTCAGGAAACAAGAGGGGTAGTTAATAAAAAAAAGAAATCCAAACGAACTGCTACAAAAGCCCCAAGGGCAGTGGTTTCTGAAATTGATGTAATTTTTAACACTTGACCAAGGAGTTGCACCTGACTTTGTGCTCACTAAATGTCAATAGTCTCAAGAACCATAAAAGAAGACTCACCACCTTTTCTATTTATTGCAGGTCATCAGCTAGACATTTGCTTGGTGTAGGACACTCATTTACATACCATCAGGGAAACCAACTGAGCATCAAAGGACTGGTTTCGGGGTTCTTCTTTTTGGTCTCTGGGGAGGAGTTATGATAAGGGATTGGGTTCTTAATTCTAAATCCTGACCTCTGAGTCTCCTGACTTATTGATTTAGTACCTGGGAGGGCGTGCATTTTGGATGTGAGACTTGGGGCTCATGAGATGAGGTTCATTAATGTGTATAATTATCAAACAAAAAATCAGAGGGTTGATTTAATGAAGCAGGTGCAACCGCATTTATATACGACTAAATCTGTGTTTTTTTGGGGGGATTTTAATTGTGTTTTATCATTATCTGACAAAACAAATAGAACACAGAAGTTGTACACTGATTCTAATTTTTTGAACAAAATGTATAAGCAAGCACGGCTAAAGGACTGTGCGGCTGAATTTAATCAACTGCCAGATCATACCTTTTCTAGAGGGTATTTTTGGACTCAAATTGACTTCTTGTGTGCCTCTCAGTGGGTCCCAGTGCTGAATTTTTCAGTTTCTCCTGTGGAAACCTCTGACCATAGGCTGATTAAAACTTTAGTAGGGACAACATTGAATAAACCGGGCCCCAATCCAGTTTGGAGAATGAATTCAGCAAACTTAGAAGATGTGGAAACCTGGTGTGTCATTCAAGAGGAGTTAGATGCCAGGTTTTCCATCTTTGAGTTGTATGACAACTCTCTTTTTTGGTGGCAAGACACAAACAGAACCTAAAGGCAGTATGTAGTTCCTTGGCAAAAAAGGCTGCAAATAATAAATATCTCACTTATTTGCACTTAAGAGATAGACTTCAGATGGTGTTGTCCCAGTCAGTTGAAACTGGAGAAGTTCTCCCTGAGGACATACAGACTGCTAAGGTTGAAATGAGTAACTATCAATATGACAGAGCCCACTCATTGTTGCTTCAACAAAAGTTTGGTACTCAAGGAAAACCTCAAAATGTCAATCCATGTGATTGTTGTGCAAGAAGATTTGAATCTAAATACGTGGCTGCTCTGAGAACTGATTCTTGAATAGTGGTGGATACTTGAGATGTGATAGGGGGTGCTGTCCAGGATTTTGTGGAGGCTTTCTTTAGTTATAACACTCCACCTCTTACTGGGATTGCTGAATTTCTTAGCCAATTAGAGATACCTGAGTTGTTAGAGGTTGATAAAACATTGCTGACTTCTCCTATCTCCCAAAAGGAGGTGGAAGAGGTGATAGGCAATTTGCATAATGGGTCTTCTCCTGGTCCAGATGACATACCAGCGGAATTTTATAAACAATCTATGGGGATGTTAAGTAAATTTTTGGTGACTATTTATAGTGATATATTATCTGGTTTCGTCTCTTTATTGACAGCTTTGGTGGATAGCCTTTTAATTTTTTTATACAAAAAGGGAGATAGAGTGGACCTCCGGAATTGGAGGCCTATCAGTCTTATTAACATGGACTGGAAGATTCTGTGCAAAAGTTTATGCAAATGTCTGTCATGGGTAGCCCAGGAGGTAATTTCTTCTAGCCAGATGTGTGCCATTTCCCAACATAGTATGGGGGATGTGGCAAAAATATTAAGAGAAGCTTTTGATGAATCTGGGGTTTCTGGGTATTTGATTTCACTGGACCAGGCCAAGGCTTTTGATGAGGTTCCTCATATCTTTTTGTTCTAGGTATTGGAACATTATGGAATTCCTTTGATTTTTATCAATTGGCTTAGAATTATTTATAAAGAAGCTTCTTCTCGACCCTTGGTGAATGGCAGACTAGGGAAATATGTGAAGATCCGATGGGGCTTTCAGCAGAAGTGCCCTTTGAGCCCTCTTTTGTATGTTTTTTTCCTTGGACCCTTTATTGAGGACATTGAATGGGGGGGGCATAGTATTTCACACAATCAGGGAATGGGGGAATTCTTTTCCAGTAGCCTTGGCTTATGCTGATGATACTAATATATTGGTGGCAGACTGGGTATTTGGGAAGCAGGCCAAGGTGGTGGTGGACTCCTTTTCAGTTATCTCAGGCTCTAAAATAAACAAACAAAAAAGTAAAGCTGTGGGTATACATATTCCAGGTACTGCCCAGCAGGAAATTGGGGGTTAACCCATAACTGAACTGCCAATTAAGACTTTGCAACTTTGGTTTGGAGCTCCAGATTTGGCAAGTTTGAACTGGGAGTTAGCCTTATCCCAAGCTGACAAGAAACTGGGTAAGTGGAAGGGCTACCCTATGACAAAAAAAAGGGTGTACAAGTATAAGACTTTCATTGTACCTCTTTTTTTTTAAATGTTAGCCAACTTTATCCTTTGCCAGTTAAGTTGGAGGTGAAGATGTTTAGTGTGGCTTTCGGATTGCTTTGGGGGAGCCAGCTGAACCCTACAAAATGAAATAGTACTTACTGGCCAGTTGGTAAAGGTGGCCTTAATATGTTGAATCCAGTAGTATTCTTTTTTCCATGTTTCTCTATGCTAATTTTGTGCCTATTTTAATGAGGAAACAACTAGACTGGGTCCCTCTGTTAAAAGACAGATGCCTCTACTTTTGGCAGAGATGGGAAACCCAGCAATGGGGGACATTTCAGGGTATCCCACAGAGTATGTCTCCTTATTTAATGAAAGTCTGTAGAAAGTTGAAAGCTTGGCATGTTATGACTTTAGAAATTTTACACAACACCAGAAAAATGGAGTACCAAAAAATCCTGCATTCGGTGTGTTTTATTGAACCTTGTTTTGTTACGCAAGAGTCAGTAGTGCTTTCTGAGGTCCTTGGACAATTGACAGAACCAAGGATCCCTCCAAAGGTGTGGGATTATGTGTGGCTCCATTGTCATTCTAGATTAAATGTTCGGGGGAATCATTTTCGTAAGAGTACAGGTAATTTGGAGAGATCATGTTTAAGGAAGCGTTGTGAGGTAGATACTAAAACAATGACACACCCTTTTTTTCAGTGTGGGTATATCAGAGATTTGTGGAAGTTATTGGCATCTTCTTGAGGTATCCCACAGTTGCAGGATATGAATCATGAAACTTTCATATATGGACAGTATGGTCAAGATGTATGGAGGGGTTATTATAAAGGGACGACTGGAGTGGTGCTGGCTATCATAAAATGGGTAATTTGGCATACAAAATGTCAATTTGTGTTGCAGCAGAAACAGTTACCTTTATTAGATCTGAAGTTCAAAATAGAGCAGGAAATTTGTATGGTGTATAATAAAGAAAGAATTGCTTTATCTAGACCACTGATGCAAAACTGGTGAAGGGGTTGGGGATCAGTTCCTTTTTTACAGATTTCTGACTGATTGTTATGTGGATGCTGGGTATTGCTGATATGCTGGAGGGCAAATCTTTCTTATAAGCAGTATTTGAGGAGGGGGTTGGTTGTGGGGTGAGGTATATTCTCTGTTTCAAGCTGCATCTACCTATTTACTATAACTGTGACTGGGTCTTATGTGGATCATAGTTGTTCGCTATGGGTAGAATCTAGATTTTTTTGTTTTATGGATCTGTATCATTTATGTGGTTGGTGGTGGGTGTTTGAGGTGTGTTAGTGAGACTTTGTTTTGTTTGGGTGGATGGGGTATGTTTTGGGGCTATTATATTTTTTTTTGTGATGTCTTGTATGTACTTCAGAAGGTGTTTGTATTTTATCTTTTTTTTGCACTTCCTTATGAATTGTCTTGTAGTTTTGTCCAATAAAATATTCCCCTACTCTTTGGTAGGGGGAGCTGTTGGATCATGGCCTTGACCTTGGAGACTGTTCAGTGTGCTGGTGTACCTGCAGGTCCAGCTGAGAAGCCTATCTTATCTGGTATGTCTGTTTCTTCTGATGTTATGGACACATAACTGAATGATAATCTCTTACTGGAATGTGCATCTTCTGGACTTTTGCCTGCTTATGAACTGTGGCTCAGGACTTTGCTTGCATCTAACCAGCAGCATGTTATGGCTGTAATTGAAGTGGATGCTTGTTCTCATCTGATGCCGACTGGATCTGCTAATATCTGTGCTGAGCCGTGGTCTGCCCCTGTTTCTGACCTTTGCATTTTGCCAGCTACTTCACCTGTGCTAGCTGCTCCTTTGACAACTGACTCCTCTGTGAGTCAGCCACCTGCTGTTCTCATTTGTGATGCACTAGCATCAAAGGCTAACCCCCCTATTGGCTCAGTGGCTTCCACATCTACTGATCCTGCCTCTGACAATCCACTACCTTCACGTACGAGTGCTGCTGCTGCTCTCTTAGAGCCTGTAAGTACAGTTTCTCTCCCTTTGAAATCCTGAATGGCCAAACCTGTTGTAGAGTGTACATTACGATGAGGGAGAGCAGTTTTCTTCACTGGATTCTCATAGGATGGGAGGCCTCTCCAGTGCATTGGAATATTCCCTTCAGGGTGCAGGATGGAAGCCAGGAACGGAGGGTCATTAGATACCGGACCCTACTCATAGTCCGATTCATGGTCACTGACAGCAGTCCAAGGAATCCAAAGGCCTTGCTAAAGGGGGAATGCCTCTCCACCCATTTCTTTTGCAACAGATTCTGACTTGAATTTGCATGCTGCAGATGTGCAACCTACTGCTATAGGGCCGATTTCTTTAGACAAGGTTCCGCTACTGTCTGCCTCATCATTGGCAGATGAGTGCACTAGTAGTAAACTGCCTACATGGGTGGCCATGTGGAGGTTGCCTCTCCACTTCCAGATCTTCCTTCTGACCCCAGAGATTGTGCCAAGACCCGCTGGGAGGAATTTCAAAAGAAGGACACTTTCAGTAGTCAACCTCCTCTGCAGTGGAGAAATGCTGTCAGACTACAATATTTGGGGGGGCTTGACTCTTGCTCCTAATAGAAATTATGTTGAAAAAACCCTTACAAAGGGATCCTTGGGTTTTTTCACAAATGAGATCTATGCCCTTATACATATTTTGGGAAACTGGCAATTTGACATCAGCTTTAAGACTCCCCAGGCCTGGATCGGTTCTGGACCATGTATGAGATGTTAAGATTTACTGCTCTATGGTGGCCCTTTCAGGCTATCCCCCTTACCAGACCTGCTATTAAAGTTGTTACCATTTTATTTAGGAATGAGAATGTAGCTGTACATGATATTACTCATTGGTTGCAGCTATGGTGTGAGATATTGGGTGCACCACAACCTATCTTTGACACAGAGCATTTCTGGATGGGTGGTTGGAAATTTAGGGTGTGGCTGAGACATAACAATGTAGGCCCCATCCATTTACCTAATAGCCTGTTTTTGGGCCAGGAGCGGGGTCATTGTTTCTATGTGGGACAACCTAGAACCTGTTTTAAATGTGGATCTTATTTGCATTTAAGTGCTGCTTATGATTGGTTACGCTGCTCTATTTGTCTTACCTATGGACATGCTAGTATGTATTTTATGAATGAGCTTAAATGTAATTTGTGTGATGAACCTGGACATGGGTTTTGGACGTGCCCCTGGGCAACACACAACAGAACTGATTGTCCTAACCAGGATATTGTCCTTACTGAGGCACAGAAGAAGGATATTGCTGCTACTAAACCTTCTACTGACCCTGTTGTTGTTGTCCCAGCTCCCCCCCACACTTATCTTGCTATGAAGGTTGTTGAGTCTCCTGGGCCTCCCACCCCCCATTGTCCCAGTTGCAGACCACACACCTATAGTTCCTTTGGAATTTGGTTCTTGTATCGCTCTCCCAGTTTCTGCTACAGTTGAAGTGAACACTGATTTGGTCCCTGCTGTGGACACTGTGGTCATGCTGCCACCTGAAACGGGTATGCAGGCCAAAAGGAGGGCGCTGAAACAGACTAAGACCAAGTCAAAGTTGGCTAAGGCTTCTTTGTCTGGTACTGGGTTATCCTTAGTAATAAATTTGCTCTCCTTTCCAGAAAATCTCAGTCTATAGATCTGGAAGGTGATTCTGACACTTCATCTCAGGCTCATCTATCCTCTGATTCTGAGGGTGAAAAATCTCAGGACACTGACAACCATGTCCAGCCTCAACAACTTTGTGTTCACCCTCAACAAAGCACTAGATCTGGAAAGATTACTTGATTGATCCCTTTCCCTTTTTGAGTATCTTAACTTTTGATCAGGGCTCCTGCTGTTCAGCTGAATGTTGCAATGCTAAATGCTAAGTGTCAAGAATGCTCGACATAGACTGTTGACTTTTAATTTACTGCACGAATTGTCTTGTGACATTTGTCTCATCCAGGATACCCGATTAAACACCCTTTCTTTGGTATCCTTGGCTAAGAAACTCTGGCATTGGGGCCCTTCTTTTTTTTTCTTTTGGGGAAGACACGTGTGATGTTGTTGGGTTTTGTTTCGTGAGGATGGGTTCGAAATTATTAAGTTAGTGGAAATTGTTTCTGGGAGGACACTCCTTTTGGATTTCACTTATTTCCACACTGCTTGGAGATTAATTAATATATATGCTCCTGTCACAAAAAAGGGCAGGGTTGACGTCTTTACTACTATTGAGCGTTATTTATTTACGTCCAAACATATCATTTGGGTGGGTGAATTTAACTGTGTGGTAGCCAAGCAAGACAGGAGGGCCCTTACTGATAAGGACTTCTGTTATACCAATTGTCTCAAACGTATTCTCACTCTTACCTATAATGTATGTCACCCACAGTGGGGTCATACTTTCTTTAAAGGCTGTTTATCCACTAGGATAGACTTTCTTTCTGATCATATGGTGCAAGTACTCCATGCCAGGACTATTCCAGCTGAGACTTTGGATCATGTTGTTCTGACTGCTACTCTAGAGGTGGGACCCCATGCTTCTACTGGGTGGGGTTATTGGAAATTCAGTATTACCTTGTTAAATAATGTACTTTTTGTTCAGTAGGTTCAGGACCTCTTGAAAGTGGGTATGACAGTGGTTGGGCTTACGGACAATTTAAGCAAGTGGTGGGTAGACACTAAGAATGAACTGCGGTTCCTTGCTACCTATTTTTCCAAGATGACTACTGTTACCCAGTTCAAAAAGTATCTAGCCTTGATAACCCATTTAGAGACACTTGATTCTAATATTAATACACATTGTCAATTTAGCTTCCAAGTACAAGTAGTTAAAAAAGATATGGAGGCTCTGCAGTATTCTACGGCAGCTTCCCTATTACATGAACATAGGATTTGTTCCTCTGGTAAAAAGGGGTTTGAGGATGCTTTTGACTTTAATAGTAAGAAAGCATCAGATTGGGTTCTGACTGAGGTGGTGGGACGCAATGGCACTACAAGTACTACTGTACCTGACATTTTGCAGGCAGTTACTGCATATTTTATGGACATGTTTGCTGCTTCTTCATTGGATGACCATGACATCAGACATTTCCTTATATGTCTTTCCATTCCAGATTGTACAGATGCACTTCTCCTACCCTAGCTCTCCCCGATTTGTAGTGATGAGGTAGCCTGGGAAATGTCTCGCTTAAAGACTGACACTGCTCCTGGTATAGATGGTTTGCCTTCTGAATTTTATAAATCTAGTGGCTCACTTCTTCATGATATACTTGCAGCAGTCTTTAACTGGTGTTTGCAACATCAGACAATTGTCTTTTGTTTTTGTATTTCCATTCAAATTCTGATATTTAAAAAGGGCGATAGGGGAGACCTCAATAATTGGAGACCATTGAGTCTCTCGAATACTGATTTGAAAATTTTGATGAACATTTTGAATGCTTGATTGCTGCAAGTAGCCCCTTCCCTGATTTCTGTTTCTCAGACTTGTTCTATTCCTGGCAGAACTATTGAACATAATCTCTTACTGATTAAGGAATTGGTGGAACAGGGGAAATATGACAAAGTTACTGGGTTTCTCATGTCCTTCGACCAGGAGAAGGCATTTGATCAGGTCTCCCATCAATTTATATTTCAGGTGCTGAGGTCTTATGGTATACCTGATAAATTTATTTCCTGCCTCACTTTATTAAATATGCTGCCTTCTTTCTGCCACTAGTAAATGGCTATTTGGGTTCTTATATCCCTATTCATGGGGGGGTCAGGCAAGGGTGCCCCATGATCCACCTGCTTTGTTTTTTGGTTGGACCCATTGCTGAGAACCATTGATCAAGATGCTCTCATTACTGGTGTTTATCCTAAAGATGGCTCATTGTGTGCTAAAATTGCAGCATATGCAGATGATGTGCATGTTTTTGTTTCTGATGTTGCCTCAGGACACAGAGAATTGCAGCATTATGATACCTATTTGGTTGTGGCTGGGGCATCATTGAACAAAACTAAGAGTTTTCTGTATTCTCTTAGTACTACACCTCCTGACATCATGGACCTGCAGTACAGGGTATTGCTGTTCTGCAAGGTCCCATCAAGGTTTTGGGGATTCAGTTTGGGAAAGGAGATAATGCTGTTTTGAACTGGAATGAGAAACTTGAGATTGCTGAACACCGAGTCGCTGTATGGACATCATGGCAACAATCCAAGAAGACAATGGTTGCCCTTGTTAAAACATTTCTTCTCTCCATTTTTTATACCTCAGTGTTGTTTACCCTATACCCCAAACTTTGGAAACCATTCTTCTTAGTCTTTTCTTTCCAGATCATTTGGGGGAGTAGATTGAACCCCATCAAATGGGATGTGTTATATCTCCCTGTTGCACAGGGAGGTTTGAACTGTGTCATTCCCATTACATTTTATTTCAGCATTTTTTTCACAGTAATTTGATTACTCTGACTATATGGGTAGTCTATGCAGATCATTGGATCAGTTCATTGCATAGACTGTGGCAATTGCCAGGGGGTAGGCCTTTTCCCGGTTTCTTCCTTCACTGAATACTAACAACCTGCTATTAAAAAACTTAACGAATGGAAAGAACTTCCAGATCAGATATTGTCTAAACCAAGTAAATATATTTATGCATTTTTACAATCTCAAGCTCATTACATTTCTCCTGTTTTTAAAGGCATACCTGACCCCCGTTATGGACGAGTGCTTGAATGTTTGACTGATAAACTAATCCCCTCCCAGTTTGTAGGATGTCCTGTGGCTCATTTGCCATGGCAGACTTAATGTGAAGGGTAATGCCAAACATAAAATGGTTTCGGACAGGATGTGTCCTCAGCAATCTTGTATGGCACAGGAAGAAACCATGGACCATTTTTTTATTCAGTGTCCCTATGTACAAACATTTTGCCATGATCTAGCTGTCAAGTGGAAAAATTCTTGCTCGCAAGCTGTTACTTATGCTGAGATGGTGGGTGGTTTCTTGCTGCACCATACTACTCTTGATGGAGGTATAGTGAGACTTTTCTTTGCCATGATTAAATTTCTTTTATGGCAGGCTAGATGTAAATTCATCTTGCAACAAGTGTACCAAGCACCTCCATGTGTGACAGCATGGATCAAACATGATTTGTATCAACACTGTCTTTTTGAGCAACAACATTTGATTTATGATGCATGGATTGCAGTTGGAAGGAAGTTCCTTTTTTGAAGGATAAAATAGGATAACTTATTTTATTTATCCCTGGTTAGGGAACATTGTATCTGTTTTTGTTATATTCATTTCTGAGAGTTCTTTCCCTTACATGTATTTTACAGTTGCGTTCTTGTTTTCTGTTTTGTATTATTTATATTGTTTGTACTGTATTATGTAAACTGTTGGTTGTTTTCCTCTTCTTATGTTGTAATAATAAAACCTTCCCCTACTCTTTTCAATAAGTGCCATGAGATCTTTAACATCCACCTGAACTACCACCAATCCAGGCAGATTGGAACTTGGTTTATCATCTCATCTGAAAGACGACACCTCAAGAGTGCAGCACCCCCCTCATGCTGCACTACAGTGTCAGTATTGGGATATTAACCCAAGCGCCAGATGTGGGAACTGATCAGAGTCAGACCTCTAGCAGCTAGAAGGGGATGGAGAGCTACTCTTTTCCTTCTAGGATGGTGAATCTTTTGTGGCTCTGTGATCACTCACTTCCTGCTCCCAAACAGGAAGTTCCTCTTGTCAGTCAAATCCTGTGCCTATAAAAGTAGAACTGGCTTAGGGTGCGGGGGTGGAGGAGAGAAAAGGAGGGCAATATAATTCCAATAGAGAAGTATAGTTATAACAGCAGCTCCTTCCTCTTGGTGTTCTCTGGCAGAAGCTATCTAGGGCAGTTTTTAAATCTGGCTTTAACCTGCCTTCCTTCTAGCTAAGCCACTCCCCCTACTTTACAGCTCTTTCTACACCTAGTTAATTGCACAGATAACAATTCCCTTCAGCCACCTGAGACAAACACCTAGATAACTGCACAGATAACAATTGTCATCCTCATTCCTCCAGCAGCAGCAGCTCACTGGCACCACCTATACCCCAAACTTTCCCTGGTGCAGGATTTGTTTTTACCACTAATCTAGTGGTGACAGCATGGTCACTTGTAATTTATGAAAGGCCTGGGTCAGCTTGGGTACTAGGAGTCAAAGAACACATTTAAAAATAAGTCATAGGCAAAGTGGGAGAAGCAACAGATGGAAGTGAAGAATGGTTGTTGTGTAGGTGCCAGTGGTGGTCTGTCAGTGCCAACAGAGGTCTGATGAATAGGGCCTCAGAAAAATTCACATTGTGGCAGCAGGCAATCACTCTTGAAACAGCTGCCCCATGAGTTCTTCTTCAAGCTGCTGAACCAGAAGAACCAGCAGAACCAGCAGCAGCACCCCCACCCCCAGCAGCAACAACATCCATACTGAAGCTCACCGACTAAGGGACAAAGTGGGGGACCTCCATTGTCGGATCATAGAGGTGGAGCTGGGTATTACAATTATCTGCTTCAGTCAGGAGTAGGGTAGGTGAAAGCTGTGAATTCTGCTTTCATGGAACTTCATCAAAATTTTGGAAATTTCACTGAAATTGTGGAACTTTTGCCATTGGCAAAACTGGGATTTTCCATGGATTTTTGCCGAGTTCTGCAGACTTTTTTTGTGAACTTCAGAAAAATGCATATAAAATGCGGAATTTATTCTAACCATAGTTTAATGAACTGTCAGTGAATGAACACCTGCTTGTACAACCATGCGGTCATTCACTGACAATTCAGTGGGCCACTGGTAGTGGAGGAGAGAGGAGTGCTGAGCTGGAGGCCCACAAGGGAGCAGGGTGGGGAGGGGACTGGGGTGGTGGCAGATGAACTGTCAGGGTGGTGGTTGGGGGGTCCAATAGACACCAGGGAATTGGGATTATTTTTTTTTAATAAGGGATCGGGGATGGGGAGGTCCACTAGACACCGAGTAATACTGGGAATTGAGAGGGATGAGTTGGTGGACTGCCAAGTGTTTATTTGTGGATTAAGGAATCCAGGATAGAGAGGGTGGTATGCTAGACATTAGGGAAACAAAATGTTTTGAGGGCCATGATCAGTGGGTGGGGGGCCACTAGAAGCCAGGAGGGTCCATGGAAGGGAATGAGGGTATTTACTAGGACCCCTGATCAGTGTGTGTGTGTGGGGGAGGAATTGATGAATTAAACTGCAGTTAAAAAAAAGCCTCAGAACTGACCACTGGCAGTGATCCTTTCTGCAGATTTGTTTTCTGCAGTTTAATAAATTAACCCACAGTTTGTATATTTGTTCAGCAGTTTTAAGGCTGAATTTCCACAAAAGTTCAGAAAGCGATTTCCGAACTTTTGCAGAAGCGAAATTCACACTTTCACTGAAATTCTGCCAGCAAAAATATATTTTTTCACACATTCCTATTCAGAAGAAGCTGCTTGAGGGAATAGGTAGCTTTGTCACAGTAGTGCAGGTGCCAGTGATAGTGGCACTGAGTGAACTTGGCACTTGTTTCTTGCTTAAAAATATTAAAGCAGATTAATTCCCTGTTACTGTTTAACTGTTTGCTATCCTCTTTCTAGTTTTTCCTTCCTACTGTCCTACTGTATTTTTTCCCAAAATACACAAAAATTACATAAAACATTTAAAAGTATAACACATTTAAATCTATTTGTACTATCTATTGTTTTACTAGTTGTTTCCTTTTTTTATATCTGCACTCTTGCTACTGTCTTAAAGAAAATAAAACCAAAAAACACAAAAATGTATATTTCCTACCAGTATTTTCTTGACACCTTTCATCTCTATTTCTGGTTCTTGCATTAATTTTTCTCAGCTACCAGAATAAATATGTCAGTCTGTTACAGGTAGTCTGCATGGTACAGTACTGTGTTACTTGTACATCCTCCAACACTGTTGTTGTGACTATTTGCATAATTCTCTTCTCCTAGAATTTTCTTGAGTGTGCACAAAAATTAGACAGGCTGCTACATGTTGCCACTCAATAGTTCACAGTAGTGGGCAAGATTATGGAGGCACTCATTAAGGAAAGGATAGTGCAACACCTGGAATCCATAGGGGCACAGGATCCAAGACAGCTTGGGTTTACAAAAGGAAGGTCCTGTCAAACTAATCTCATAGATTTCTTTGACTGGGTAACCAGAGTGGTTGACCAAGGGGGGGCAGTTGATGTCACCTACCTTGACTTCAGCAAAGCTTTCAACGCTGTTCCACATAGAAGATTGATAAATAAGCTCAGAGTGGGTCAAAAGTTGGTCAACTGGGTGGCAAACTGGTTGACAGGCAGAAAACAGAGAGTGGTGGTAAATGGTATACAGTCAGAAGAGATACAAGTCACAAGTGGGGTACCTCAGGGATCAGTTCTGGGGCCAGTCCTCTTCAATATCTTCATTAGTGACATTGCAGATGTAAGGATTGTCTGTTTGCAGATGACACCAAGATCTGCAACAGAGTAGGTGATTCAGATGGGGTGGGCAGAATGAGAAGAGATCTGGATAAACTAGCAAACTGGTCAGAAGAGTGACAACTGGGATTTAATGCAAAGAAGTGCAAGATCATGCACATAGGGAAGAGAAACCCTGAGGCCACCTGTAGGCTGGGAGGGGAGTTGCTGGCAGTCACAAAGGAAGAAAGAGACTTGGGCATCATCATCACTGATGACCTGAAATCATCCAAGCAGACCTCTAAAGCAGTAGGTAAGGCTAGGGGGATGTTAGGGTGTATTAGTAGGGGTATCACAAGTCATAAGAGGGAGGTAATAATCCCTCTTTTCAAGACACTGGTTAGGTCCCATCTGAAGTACTGCGTGCAGTACTGGAGGTCACATGTTCACAAGGACATTAACCAAATTGAGGCAGTCCAGAGAAGGGCAACCAAAATGGTTCAGGGACTGTATCAGAAGACATATGAGGACAGATTAATGGAGCTCAATATGTATACCCTTGAGCAAAGGAGGGAGAGAGGTGAGATGATCAAAACATTCATACACCTTAAGGGCATTAACAAGGTGAAAGAGTCTAACATGTTTAAATATAAGAAAAAGAAGAGGACAAGAGGACGAAGCATGAGATTAGAGGGAGGCCGATTAAGGAGGAATGTGAGGAAATTCTTTTTCACAGAAAAAGTGGTGGATGCATGGAATCGCCTACCTCGGGAAGTGGTGGCTATGAATACAGTGCAGGGTTTCAAACAGGCATGGGATAGGCATAAGGGAGCAATGTAGAAGAGTATGAATAAATAGGCCACTGACAGAGCAAAAGCCGATGGCACATTTATAAGCTAGAAAAAGAAATGGGCAGACTGGATGGGCCTTGTGGTCCTTATCTGCCATCAACCTCTACGTTTCTATGTTTCTATGTAACTTCCCCAAACAGTCTTATTGTAATGCACTTTGTGTTAATTGTGTGTTAATCACAAATTCGCATTCATTCTGTGAATTCCTGAGTTTTCCTGTAGTGTCAAAATGGACAGGCTGTTAAATGCTGCCAAATAGTAGTTCACAGAGTATAACTGCTTTTTAAGCCATTATCATTCACAATGAAACCCGGTTTCAGGTAATGTGGTTGCAACCACTCATTCGTCTCAGTCAGGAGCAATTCTAACATTTTTTGATCCACATAAACACTTCATTGACAGTGTTACATCCTAGAAATACCCAGAATGTTGCTACCACTGCAATTGGGCTTCATACAGTTTTTCTCCTTTCCAGCATCAAATGATATCCCAGATACCTGTGTCAAAATGATTAGAATACATTGGTAAGAGATGCCAGCTGTTTGGCCACTGGTCCACATATCCATACTAAGATGTGTGTATGGTGATGATGAATGCTGCAAGTCATGTAATACTAGGCATGTCACAGTCCTATAATGTTCAGAAATGGTACAGCTGGAGAAATAGGTTAATGACAGAATCCGCCATTTTAGACAGGCATTCACCATCAACCTTCAGAACCCCACATTCTCCACAAAAGTGAATGGCAATAGATCAACTGCCATCATTTCATTAGTTGCTGTATTCAGTTCCTTTGCAATAGCATGATTTGGTGGGTATTTGATATGTTGCTCAGACATACTATGCAGTGTATGCTGCACCTTTTGGGCTGCTAGGATACCAAACAGCTAGAATCTATGCACTGGCAGCATGGCTGATGGGGTAACATTTGACTCAGAATGCTGAACAAATTAATTACGTATTTTTTTTATTTTATGGACTGGGGTTGATGTACTTCAGTGACTCTGGCTGTTAGTACTGAAACCAGTGCTGCTACTATGACCATTACTAAAAATCCCATTGACTCCTTCACCTCACCTCTGTTGTAATCATCCACAGTCACTGCTGACTCCATTGGAGCTGTATCCATGCCACTTCAGGATACCTTGCACAGTGAGGATAATTAAGCAATAAGGCATGACAGGGTGTGTGTTATTGTGTAATAATGTCACTCCTGGAGTGGGCTGAAGTATGAGGTGAAGCTGAGTGCTTCTACCCTCCAGGAGTGACATTATTACACAATAACACACACCCTGGAGTGCCTTATTGTTATTATACAATGATTTGTTTATAAACAGAAAAATGTTTTGAAAAAAGTAACATCTCACTCACATTTATTTAATAAACCTGTGAAGGGGCATTGTGGGGTATTTTGCCTGGATTTATTGTTGGGGGAGTGACATAAAATTAAACCCTGGCCCAGATGTTTTGACTAAAATACAAATAGCACATGATAATGCCCGGAGTATAGCCACTAAAACTGATCAATTGGCAACAATAGTACGTGTACAAAATCCAAGTAAATTGGGCCTGAGTGAAAGCTGGTTATCAGAAAAATAAGTGACCATGAGTTGAATATTCTTGAATATCAGTGTTTTAGACAAGACAGAAAGAGAGAGAGTGGAGTCATGTGATGCGCCGAACGTGAAAGCAGGGTGGATTCAGTGCTCTCGCCAAACCTCCGTCAATTTAGTTTTTAATCCATTAACGAGTGTAGTCTGCGAACTTACCGTGTTTTCTTTTGTTAGTTTAGCGAGTGAAGAACGCGCTAGAGGAATTCCGGAAGCGATCTGTGCTAATAAGCACCGATATGGAAGCGGAGATGAAACCGGCTCTCCTGAAGCGTACCCAGCCGGTCTCGCCTGAAAAGCAGGCCAAGAAGGCCAAACAGCAAGCGCCTTCCTCCTCCACAGTACAGGCCTCGATTTTTTCCCCTCCCAATCCATTATCGGAGGATCGCTTTTTAGAGGAGATGAGACCTCTTAAAGAGGCGTTAGCAGAGATCACCACAGAGCTTAAAATCATGCGGGGAGAGATCTCGACTTTGAGACAAAGAGTCTCGGATAATGAGGCTCGTTCTGCTTCACTAGACAACTGGAGAAATAAAACAGAACCCGAATTCTCTAAAATGAAGCAACAAATAATTAAGTTACAACAGAAGACAGAGGATCTGGAAGGCCGATCACGCAGCGAAATAATGTTCTAATACATGGAATACCAGAGGGAGGAGGGTTCCTCCTGCATACCATTTATCCAGGCACTGCTAGCCAAAGTAGTGGGCCTTCCCACACAACCCAGTATACATTATTGAGAGAGCCCACAGGTTGCTGCGTTCAAAACGGAACCCCAGCCCCTCAAGGCCCATAATTATCAAGTTACTTAACTATTTGGAGCACCAGCACATCTTAGTCAAGGTGAAAGAATTGCAAGCCATCACTTGGGAGGGAAAGAAGCTCCGGATCACACAGGATCTTCCATTGGAGACGAGACAGCGGAGGGCCACCTTCCACCCCATAGTGTCCGAGCTCATCGCTGCCAACATTAAATTCAGGATGGCCTACCCTGCTTGGCTTCAAATATCAATCGATGGCAAGTGGCACAGTTATGAGACAGTGGGTCAAGCCCAGGAAGAATTGTCACGTCTGATGCCAGCATTATTTAAAGCCCCTGAATCACCACAGCTTTAAATCATTATTGCCTTTACTGCTGGCTCTTTTGGAAGGATGTATAGTAAATCTGACTTATAAAATAATTACACAATAGTATTCCTGGTTCTGGGCAGCCATCCAATCTCTTACTTGCTGGCGGACTCTTTCTTTTTTCTGGTGCATCTCCTCCCGGGAGCCAATTGGGTTTTCTGGATGTAGCGTGGTGTTGCTGATGGCCCCATCTGTGTGTGGGAAGGGGGAATCTCGGTGGTTCTGGAAGGGCACTCCAGGGACGATCCTGTATTTCTGGAGGATACTTTAGGGTGTTGCACCAAGGCCTCGGTGTTCCCTTTTTTTGGGGCCCTAGAGGAATCATCAACCGTGGGCTGCTAGTTCCATATTAGCCTGCAACTGCTCTAAGCCCCTCGTCCAGTTTCTTATATAGGGATGTGCAGGAGACCGAAGCTCTCCACTGGACTATCAAGTTTTCCCTTGAAGGAGAAGATGGAGGAACGATGTAGCAAGAGACTCCAGGACAGTAACAGATGCTAACGTCATCTTGCTCACTTTTTACCCATCTCTTCCCTGCCTCATCTGTTTAGCCCCATCCCTTCACCTCCTCTAGAACCCTCTCTCTCTCCTCACCTTTAACCCTCCCACCCCCTCCTTCCTTTTCCCTATTCCCCATTCAATCTTCCCCCTTTTTTTTTATATATAGCGGAGCAGACTTCACGACATATAGGGGTGGGGGGGACACTGGAACAGGGCCAGGGCATGTCTGGCCTGCGTCACTGGAGAATAAGGGACTGCACCTGGCCTGCCTCATAGGGAATTCCATTACCTCGCCACAGATAGGAGTCCGGCTAATATTAATTATAGGTTATTTTGGGTCAGACCCTAAGACTTTGCATTATGGACTTATTCTCATGTTTCAAACCCCTCACGGGGCAACGTAAATCTTCTCTATGGGGGAAATGGAGGCTGGGTTCTTTGGGAATCTGATAACAAAGTATTGTATACGTTATCTTACTCTTGCTGATGGGAGGAGGGTGGGTCAGGATGTACATAGTTTATTAGGGGTTAAAGATAAAAATAATAAGGATTTGTATATCTATACCAGTGTGTTACAAGAGGGACCTATAGTCTCTGTGGGGTTTAGTAAGGGGGGGAAGTTTGGCTTCAAAGTCTTTTGGTTCCTTAAGCTTTTATTCAGGACACTGTGGATGGTTTATCTTTTGAGGGATATTTACGGTTATTAAAGGGGACTGTGGTGCATTCGGGCTAGGTACCAGAACATATTTATTAGATGGACAGAGGCTTAATGGCAATCAATAACATCAAATTTGTACCATGGAATGTGAGAGGGCCTGCAGCACTCTAAAGAAAATGCAGATAATAAAACATCTGGAGTCTTTCCAGCGAAGGTCTCCTTTATTCAAGCGCATTTATTACGCATGAGGTGGATAGTTTCGAAGAAGAGGGTGTCGGTCAGGTCTTTGCATCTGGAGCCTCATCAAGGCTGGGGTACAGCAATCTTTATCCATCGGTCACTAACCTTTCAACCCATTCGACCATCTCGGACCCTATGGGCAGGTATATTTTAGTGAAAGGTATCCTGAATCACATAGAGGTTTTGCTAGGGAGTATTTATGGCCCGGTGGGGGGAGACCCATCCTTTCTTGCCAGTCTGATGGGGGTATTACAAGGCTTCCTTTCCCTCCCAGTGATACTCGGAGGAGATTGGAATCTGCCTCCCACACAGGATCTAGACAGATCCAACCCTATTCTCACACCCCTCTCAGCAGCCAAAAGGGTGCTCACAGATTTCATGGAAACACTTGGTCTCTGCGATCCGTGGAGAACACTGAACCCGGTTGCCCGGGAGTTCACATTTCATTCTACAGTTCACAATACATGGACTAGACTTGACTATATCTTATGTAGTAATTCGCTCCTCCAAAATCTAAGCAATTCGGGCATAGACGCCAGGGTGATATCAGACCATGCCCCAGTCTGGATGGTCACGTTACTGGATTCTAACATTATTAGGGATCCACTATGGAGACTAAATAACCAGCTCTTGAAGGAGGAGTACATTAGTACCAGGATATCAGAGTTGATACAATTTTTTTTACCTGGAAAATCAGGGCTCCATAACTAGGGCTGACCAAGAATGGTGTGCATTGAAGTGCTACTTGAGGGGCGAATTTATTCGCCTAGCTTCCGCACGTAAAAAGAGGATTGAAGCGAAAACCCGTTCCCTCCTCACTCAGATTAGAATGATAGAGCAATCTCTGTCTGTATCCTCCACAACGGATACACTTGAAAATCTTTCATCTCTAAGGAACCAATACTCGGTATTGTTGCAGGAAAAAGCTGAATTTGCGATTTTGAGAACCCGTGTAAAATACGTAGAATGTGGGGAAAAAGCTAGCCATTTGTTGGCTTTGAGACTAAGGAAGTTGGAAGCCTCCAGGGCGATTAACTCCATTGAGGATCCCAATGGGGTGATTCAAACTAATCCGAGAGACATACTCTCTGTACTTAGAACCTATTTCTCATCGCTCTATAATAAAGTAAATCCTTCCCTCTCTGCGGACGAAACACTTAACTATCTCGCAACTCTCTCCTTACCATCCTTAGACCAGGACCAGCAATCGTTATTAATATCTCCCATCTCTACTCAGGAGATTTTAACAGCTATAAAGGATTTAGCCCCTGATAAATCCCCAGGGCCAGATGGATTCTCTCCGAACTTTTACAAAGCATTCGCCAAGGCCTTGGTACCCGGCCTACACCGTCTCTATCAATACTTATTGACCGGTAGTGCTCAGGATCCCACCCTTTTAGATGCCCTTATCATCCTTCTTCTTAAACCAGGCAAGCCTTCACACCTCCCATCAAGCTATCGTCCTATCTCTCTATTAAATTGTGATATTAAGATCTTGGCAAAAATCCTGCCAAAAGGATTGAGCAGGTATGGGTACCCCTAATTAGTCCCGAACAGATTGGGTTTGTTGCAAACAGGTCTCGGTGGATCACCACCGTAAATTGCAATATCTCTAAATCGGCTCAGGACTCTTCCTCTCCAATGATTTTAGTTTCCTTGTGGCGGAAAAAGGCGTTAGGCAGAGTCGACTGGTCTTTTCTATGGGCTACGTTACAAGTCATGGGCTTTCCCCATTATTTGTAACCTGGATACAGGCTTTATATGCTTCTCCTAAAGCAAGGCTGTATTGTAATGGAGTTATGTCAGATCCTTCCCACTAACCTCGGGTACGAGGCAAGGATGCCCTTATCTCCTTTTTATTTAATCTGTATCTTGAACCCCTTCTTAGATCCTTAAATTCGTCCCCATTAATATCAGGCATCCCTGTGGCTAGTAATGTGGCTAAAATTTCAGTTTTTGCAGACGATCTACTCTTACATCTGTCGAACCCAGTTTCGTCGTTGAGGTCGGCTTTAAGTAAGATCGAGGCTTTCAGCTTACACTCTAACTATAGGCTTAACATTACTAAAACTGAAATTTTTCCTCTTAATTGCTTTACGTATAGAGCAGATTTTCTTGAATTCGGAATGAAGTGGGTCACGCGTTCTATCAAATATCTGGGGATACACATCTCTCTTAGTCCATCGTTGATGAGGAAACTAAATCTAGAGGATCTATGGCGAAACGTTCAACAAGATCTTCTGAGGTGGTCTAAGTTACCTTTGTCATTGTGGGGTAAGATCAACGCGATTAAGATGAATGTGTTACCTAGAGTCTTTTACCCTTTAAATATGTTAAATATATGGATCCCTCAGTCCTTTTTTAAGGATATTCACTCTGGAATAAGCTCCTTTCTCTGGAATAATAAAGCTATCAGGAAATCTTATAACAAGTTATCCTAACCCAAAGAATATGGAGGGCTTCGGCTTCCTAATTTCTTTTATTATTATTGGGCCTCACATCTCAGTAAATGTGGGAAATGGCTATCGGTCACTGATTCTCATCTCTCTCAAGGATACAAACCATTATGGCTTCAAATGGAATTAGACCTAATGCAGGTTCATGATATTGACCCGAAAGCTCTCTTCTATGGATCAGGCAAAAATATTCCTGCCCCACTTCGTTCTTTACCCCTCGGTATCTCTTTACGAGTAGTATTTCAGGTTTACAGGCATTTCAAGATTTCCCAGACAGAGGATTTCTCTCAACCTATATCTCAAACCTAATCTCCATTTGGGTGGCTCAGTGATATCGGTAAATGGTTGCCATCCATTTCGGGCTGTAGTGTAAAAGACTTCTACTCATCTAATCACATTCTAGATACAAAGGAAATTCTAGAAAATTTCAGTGGTCAACCAAACTAGTCTTTAAAGTATATCAATTACGGCACCTCTTGTATACTAAATTTGGAGATAGCAAGAGTTCCCTCTTGCCCAATTTTCTCTCTAGTTGCGGAGATTATTAACAAACCACACAGTGTTTTGAGTTATATAGTTTGTTATATAGATTTCCGGACCCCATCAAATCCTGTCCTAAGATCTGGAAGGATCTATATCCTGAAGAAGATGCCGATTGGCAGTATATCTGGAAGAATCTATATATTTATCATACACAAGATAGATATAGACTTACACAATATTGCATTTTAAATGACCTTTATTATACCCGATCAGACTGGCAAAAATGAAAAGGCCACCTCAACAAAATGTCTTAGATGTGATCAAGGGAGGCTCCCCATTGCATATCTTCTGGTTTTGCCCATCAGTATCCCTCTCTGGACTCAAATAGAAACCTCATTAGATCCCTATTGGGTTTACGTGGGCTCTTTTCACCTAAGGTCTGTATTTTAGGTGATTACCTAGACATAAAAGTGAAGGAGAGGAGATATCATATGGCGTTGATATCCATGGCAGTTAAAAAACTAGTTCTTAGACATTGGAAAGACTGCTCCGTTTTAACTTATATGGAATGGTTACATGAGATAACTTTCGCTCTCCGTGTTGAAAACCTTATAGCACAGGTGACTCGTACAGCATCTTCCTTCAGGAAGAAATGGGGTAAGTTAGATGCCTTGTTATTAAGGAGGCAATAGGAAACATGACAAGCTGCGGGCCCCTCTCCATTTAACATTTATCATCTAACAGCTCCTTTTTTTTTTTTTTAGTGCCTCCTTTGTTATTCCCCTTCTTTTAATAAATCGGATACGCCCCTCTGCCGAGGGTTCATTTAGTTACTGGTACCTAAGATGTTCAACGAGTAGATCAATTTGCACCACAGGGTTGGGGAGGGGAGCGAGATAAGGAGGGAGAGTCTTTAGGTTATCCTTTTCAATTTCAACATCTATGTAATGGTTAAATTTTGTTAATGTTCAACTCCTTTATTACTATCTCTTGAGGTTTTACATGAAGATGCTGGAATAATGTAACACAATGGTTTAAATTGTCATGGTCAAACTTAATAAAACATATTGAATTACAAAAAAAAAAGAAAGAGAGAGAGAGTGTGTGTGTGTGTGTGGGGGTATGTTAAAAATGCCCTCGGTCATGTTCAGATTATGTTAAGAGGAACTGAAAATAATATATAGTTAGTATAGCACAAATTAATGTGGTTATTGCTATGATCTATTCTCCCCCTAAGACTAAATAAAAAAATATGTAAGAAGTATTAAATAAGATAGGAGATTGTGTGGGTGATGAATTGATAATATTACTAGGGGATCTGAATTGTGACTGGTTAAAGTCATGGGGTAAACAACTAAAGGATATAACTACTATATTGCGGCTAAGACAACTTATTAATTTACCTACTCATTTTACAAGTACTTCGAAAAACTGGAACTGTCCTAGATTTTATATTTACTTCACTGCAGTTACAAGTTGAAGCTTCTGGCATTTTGACCCCTTCCCCCACCACACCTTGGAGACCATAATCCTGTTTGGTTAATCTTGTCTACTTCCCAACTTGTAGGTCCACAGAAACACCTAAAGCAAAACTGGATTAGAGATGTAAGAAATTTCTCAGAAAATAAATTTTTATAAAGTGTGAGACTACGAACATACAAATGTGCCAACAGAAACAGACCACCCGGTCTATCTAAGTCTGCTCGAGTGTGCAGCCAACACCCCTAGTTTGCAGTTGCCCCAACCCCCTCCCTTTTGTCATCCCACTGCCACCCCCTCCCTCACTCTCCCCTGTTCTCTGCCCCATGCCCTTTTGAAGCTGCACACAGATTTACATGATACCACCCATTCTGGTAGGGCATTCCATTTTGCTACCACCCTCTCTGTGAAATAGTGTCTCCTCATTTCCTTCCTAAATCTTCCTCCCTCCATTCTTAGCCCGTGCCGCTAGTGACCCTCCCCCTCCTTAACTTAAAGACCCCATCTGCCCCACGCTTATTGATTCCCCTCATATACTTGAATGACTCTATCATGTCCCCCCCGACCTTTCTATCCTCCAGGGTGTACATACTGAGGTCTCCAAGCCTGCTGTCATAGTCTCTCCCCTCTATTCCACATATCATCTTGATTGCCCTCCTCCACACCCCCTCCAACAGCCTGATATCACACTTTAGGTATGGCCTCCAAAACTGCACACTGTACTCTAAGTGCAGCCTTACCAGTGATCAGTAGAGGGGTAAGATCACCACGCTTCTCCCGGACAAAAGCCCCCTCGCTATGCACCCCAGCATTTTGTTCACTTTTTTAGCCACTCTCCTGCAGTGGGCAGTGTTGTTCATGGTCCCCATTATCATTACCCCAAGGTCTTTCTCCTCCTCAGTGATCCCCAACTTAACCCCACCAGCCAGTATTCTCTCCTTGGGTTCTTCACCCCAAAGTGCATAACCTTACACTTCTTTGCATTGAACCATAGCTGCCACCTCTCTGACCACTCCTCTAGCTTGCTTATGTCCCCCTGCTGCTGCTTCCACCCCTCATCTCCATCCACCACTGCTCCAATTTTGGCATTGTCAGCAAACAGACTTACCTTTCTCACCTCTCCATGTCCAATGTCTGATATGAAGACCCCAAACAATACTGGCCCCAACACAGAGCCCTGTGGCACCTCACTCATCACCAGCCTTGAAGTTGAGAACTCCCCTCTCACCACCACCCGGTGCAGCCTCCCACTCAGCCAGCATGTAATCCAGCTCATCATTTTTGCCCCTATTCCTACACCAGTTTGTTTCCCCCAAGCCACCCATGAGGCACCAAATTGAAGGCCTTGCTGAAGTCCAAGTAAAGAACATTCGCTGCATAATCCTTATCCAGTTCACCTGTCACCCAGTCATAATATTGTATCAGGTTTGTTTGAAAAGACCTCCCTGAAACAAACCCATGCTGCCTCACATCCTGGAGGCAATTGTCCTTCAGGTACAACACTAGTTTTTCCTTTAGTATCATTTCCATGAGTTTGCACACTATGGATGTGAGACTTACCGGATGATAATTACCTGGTTCATCCCTTGGCCCACTCTTGTGTAATGGCACTACATGTGCCATCCTCCAGTCCAGTGGCACACATCCTGACTCCATTAAGGTGCTGTACAGATCCATACAGAATAGAGAAATGCTGTACAGAATAGAGAAATGGGATGTTGCTAGCCTTGCTTGTAGAGCAGAAAGCAGCTAACTAAAGAAGCTACATTTTCTTGTTAATTTAAAACTTATATCTCAGCAGGAGTCAGTGTCAGTTAAGATTAAGTAGACAGATAACTTTATTAGAAGTAGAAAGGGTCTTATTTAGGGTTAAAAATAGAAAGAAAGGCAGTGTGTGTTCTGTACAAGGAAAGGTACTGTATCAGGTGACTTTGCTAAACCAGTAGGAGGAAAGAGAGCTTACCTGGGGTGTGGTTTAGACACCAGAAAAGTAGGTGAGTCAAAATATAACTTCCTGTTGCTAGCCTTGCTTGTAGAGCAGAAAGCAGCTAACTAAAAGAAGCTACATTTTCTTGTTAATTTAAAACTTATATCTCAGCAGGAGTCAGTGTCAGTTAAGATTAAGTAGACAGATAACTTTATTAGAAGTAGAAGGGGTCTTATTTAGGGTTAAAAAAAGAAAGAAAGAAAGAAAGGCAGTGTGTGTTCTGTGCAAGGAAAGGTACTGTATCAGGTGACTTTGCTAAACCAGTAGGAGGAAAGAGAGCTTACCTGGGGGTGTGGTTTAGACACTAGAAAAGCAGGTGAGTCAAATTACAACTTTCTGTTGCTAGCCTTTTTCTTACTAATTGCTCTCCATCCCACCACTCCCTCCTCCCTCCACCCACCCACCCACCCACCCAAAGCCAGTTCTACTTTTATAGCCACTGGATTTGACTGTCAACAGGAACTTCCTGTTTGGCAGTAGGAAGGAAAGGATCATAGAGAAACATTGGTTTTGTCAACCCTAAAGAAAAAAAGTAGCTCACTCTCCCCCAGCAGCTGGTGGTCTGATATTGAGCAAGGAAGAAGGAGGCTACTGAAGAAGATAGGAAGTTGCTGTCCCAGAACAGGAAGGGTCAGAGTTGTAAGGAGAGGAGAGAGTAAGCATCCAGAGAAACAGTAGAGAGGACACAAAATAAGACATGATAGCAGTGGTGCAGTGCAATGGCTGTGGGGCGGCAGTGTTCTGGGAGACTGCGATGCTGCCCTATTTTCAGGCACCTCTCTGGTCTGAGAGAGGAGGTTGCCCATCTCCAGGCTGACCTGGCTAGGATTCGTGTAACCTCCTCCCCCACCCAGGGACCACCAGGGCCAATGCCACTACCTCAGAGGTTGCCAAGAAAGAGGAGAGGCTGGACCAGAGTGGGCTCAAGGAGGGAGAGGGTGGTGGAACAGAGTTGCATCCCTCCAGCTGTACCTCTCCACAATTCATTCGCTCTTCTGGTGGATAGTGGTTCCTCTATGGAGGCACCTGCAGCGGAGACCAAGGAGGATGATGGGAACCTTCACAAAGAAGACTCACAGGAGGGTGGCATGGGATCCCACAGGGGAAGGAAACAACTCCAGGTGGGGGAATCAATCATTAGGGAGTAGAAATTGGGGAGGAATGGGAGAGGGAGGCAAGGTGCCTTCCTGGCGCCACGGCTTGGAGGGACAGGAAGCGAATCCTCAGGATCATGGGAGGAGCTGCATAAGGGAGGGAGCTGGATGTCATTGTCCACCTAGGGACAAATGACCTGGCTAGGAATGAGATCAGAGCAGTGCAAGAGGAGTTTAAAGAGTTGGGAAGGGGCCTTAGACAAGTAGTGCATACAGTAACCTTCTCGGAGGTGCTGCCTGTCAATGGCAAGGGAGATGCTAGGGCACTTCTCACCAGGGAATGCAATGAGTGGTTGAAAAACTGGTGTGGAGCTCAGGGTTTTGGCTTTCTTTGGGGACTGGGGAGCCACCTGGAGGGATGAAGACCTATACTGGTGCGATGGTCTGCATCAGTCCAGGGAGGAACCAGGATCCTAGGTGAGAGGTTTCAATGCTTCATTGGCAAGCATTTAAACTAGCCAAAGGGGAGGCACTGAAAAGGAGCAGGGAAATCCGAGCCTCCCCCCACAAAACATGGTGATTAGTGAGGTAAACACCAAGGTACAGACGTTATTAGGGAGCAGCACAGATTTAAATGTAAAAAAAGGCAAAGGCAGTAAGGACAGAAATGGGGCTAAAAGGGGTAAGGCTATCATAAAGTGGAGGGTGATGAGTACCAATGCCCTTAGTCTGTGTAACAAGCTCCCTGAACTAGTGGCCTTGATGGAAGAGGGTTGCCTGGATATTGTGGCAGAAACATGGTACACAGAGAACCATGACTGGGATGTCAACATACCAGGATACACAATCTACAGGAGGGACAGGGAGGGTAAAAGAGGAGGAGGGGTAGCTCTCTGTGTAAAGGAAGGGATCAAAGCAACAGAACTAAAGAGTAAACAGGGAGCAGATGAGGCACTTTGGGTCACCCTGGAGACAGGAAATGGCACCACAATCCGTATGGGGGTTGTATACAGATCCCCATCTCAGGGGGAGGGAATGGACAAGGAAATGATAGAAGGCTTTCTTAGAATGGCAGAAAAAGGGGAGGTATTGTTGATGGGGACCTGAATATGCCAGATGTTAACTGGAGCAACTTTGCTGCAGGCACATCCAAGAGCAGGGTCATTCTTGATGCCTACAGGTGGCATGTCTCAGACAGCTAGTATTGGAACCCACTGGGAGGAGCAAACTTAGACCTGGTACTCTCAAATGGGATGGAGAAAGATCTCAGATTTAGAAGTGGGTAGCCATCTGGGAACAAGCGACCACCAAACAGTGTGGTTCATGATAAACACAGCCATACAATCAAGCCATACAAAAGCAAGAGTACTGGACTTTAGGAGGGCCGACTTTGGGAAAATGAGAGAGTGCCTCAAAAGCACTAGTAGACAGGCAAGAAGGAGGGGTGGAGGAACAATGGGGAGTGATCAAAACAGCCATCACAGAGGCAACAAGCCTTTGTGTAAAGCAAATCAATAAAACACAATGAAGGAAAAAACTGCTATGGTTCTCAAAAGAGGTGACAGGGAAGGTTAAGGAGAAAAGGGCAGCATTCAGGAAATATAAGGAAACACAGAAGAAGCAGGACAGAGAACTTTATCAGTTAAAGCAGAAAGAGGCTGGGAAGGCAGTCAGAATAGCAAAGGCCCAAACCGAGGAAAAGATAGCCCATTCTGTTAAGAAGGGGGAAAGACCTTTATAGGTACATTAGGGAGTGAAGAAAGACCAAAGGAGGGATACTGAAGCTTAATAAAGAGGAGGGAATGTGGGTGAGGTGACAGTGAAAAGCAGGGATACTGAACAAATATTTCTGCTCAGTATTCACAAAGGAAGAGGAGGGAGTTACCTAAACCAAACAAGAGAAACACTCTGAAGAGCGGGGTCGATACTCAGTCCATTTACAGAAGAAAGGGTTCGAAGAACTGATAAAATTGAAGGTGGACAAAGCAATGGGGCCTGATGGATTCACCCAAGAATTCTAAAAGTACTAAGGAAGAACTAGTGACACCACTGACTACTCTCTTTAGCAAATCATGGGAGGATGGGGTGGAACCTGAGGACTGGAGGAGGGCAGATGTGATTCCTCTTCACAAAGTGGGAGCAGGACAGAGGCAGGAAACTACAGACCAGTTAGTTTGACCTCAGTGGTAGGGAAAATGATGGAATCATTTCTGAAGGAAAGAATTGTTGAGTACCTAGAGGCCAGTGGGGCACAGGACCCAAGGCAGCATGGATTCATGATGGGAAGGTCATGTCAGAGGAATCTAATAGATTTCTTTGACTGGGTGACCAAAGTAGTAGACCTCGGAGGGGTTGTGGACATGGCCTACCTAGATTTTAGCAAGGCATTTGATACAGTCCCACACAAAAGATTAATTCACAAGACAGCCAGCCTTGGAGTGGGTCCTAAGGTGGTAGCCTGGATAAAAAATTGGCTAGACAACAGGATGCAAAGGGTAGTAGTAAATGGAATACACAGTGAAGAAAGGAGGTTTACTAATGGGGTACCGCAGGGTTCAGTACTGGGACCGGTCCTTTTTAATGTCTTTATAAGTGACATTGCAGAAGAACTGGAAGGAAAAGTATGTCTCTTTGCAGATGACACAAAGATCTGCAACAGGGTTGATACACAAGATGGAGTGGAATGGATGAGAAGGGACTTGCAAGGTTGGAGGAATGGTCAAATGTTGGCAGCTCAGATTCAATGCAAAGAAGTGCAAGGTAATGCACATGGGAAACAAAAGCCAGGGAAGTGTACACAATGGGGGGTGAGATAGTGACAACAGTAAAATAGAAAGGGACCTGGGGGTAATTATATCAGATGATCTAAAGGTGGGCAAGCAATGTGAGAAGGCAGTAAGGAAGGCAGGGGGATACTGGGATGCATAGGAAGAGGCATCAATAGTAGAAAACAGAAAGTTGTTATCCCTCTGTACAGACAGTTGGTGAGACCCCATCTGGAGTACTGTGTGCAGTTCTGGAGACCCCATCTCTGCAAAGACATAGACAGAGAGGAAGCAGTCCAGAGGAGGGCAACCAAAATGGTGCAGGGTCTGCACCAGAAGACATATGAAGAAAGACTAAAGGAGCTTAATATGTATACCCTAGAGGAAAGGAGGGAGAGAGGGGACATGATAGAAACTTTCAAGTACCTCAAGGGAATTAACAAAGTCCAAGAGGGTAGCATCTTCCAGAAAAAGAGATGTGCAAGAACAAGGGGGCACAATTTAAAGATAGAGGGGGGATGGCTCAGAGGTAACGTGAGGCAGTATTTTTTCACTGAGAGGGTTGTGGATGCATGGAACAGCCTCCCTGAGGAGGTTGTGGAGTCAAGAACAGTGGGGGACTTCAAGAATGCATGGGACAGGCATAAGGCAGTCCTAGAGAGCGGTAGGAGGAAGTAAGCTGTTGGTTAACTAGGATTTGCAGCTTATCTGTTAGGTAGGAAAATGGGCAGACTAGGTGGGCCAAGCGGTCCTTATCTGCTATCAAATTCTATGTTTCTGTCATCCCTGATTTGGACCTAACTGTTGAGTATTTTATATCTATTTTTCTGAAGATTTGTGACACTTACACTCCTAAGGTGAAACAATAAAATAAACAACCCAGATTCCCTTGGATAACAGAAACATCACTAAAAAGTCAGGGTGAAGAATAGAATCTGGAAAAAAAGCATTAAAATCAAAACTGGTTGAAGACTGGGAATCATTTAAAATAAAAAGAAATGAATGCAGAAAGCTGACAAATAGGGTAAAGTTGAAATATTACAGAAACACATTGGACCAAAACACAGATCCTAAATTTTTTTTAGATAGTGTAAGGCACTTAACTAATCCAGGTGGGGAAAGAGGCCAGAGAAACCTAACAATAAGAGCTGGAAATACCCTAACCGAGGCTCCTAAGGTGGTCTCAGACATATTGAATAAGTTCTTTATCGAGCTTCCTGGTGCTAGAGATATACCAAGACCAGGTCATGGAAAGGCAACTAAAGATACAAAAAACGCATTGGATTCCTGCCTATTGTTTAGATTCAGGAATCTAACTTCATCTGGAGTAAGGAGAGAATTACTCAAAATAAATATCCACAAGTTAGCAGGATTGCATGGATTAGAAAGTAGATTTTTTAAACGGGCAGCTTATTATATTTATTTATTTATTTGTGAAATCAGTTTACAACCTTTGAGCCAGAGGCTCGTTTCCAAAGGTACCTCATCACATTAAAGACATACATAGGGTTTTAGGTTACATAGCATGGGTTTTGCTAAAAATAGATGTTCATCAGTGGCACCACGTCACACTGAGGTCAGACAAAATACATTTAGGTTACAGGGTACAAGTTATTGAGAACAGGTGTTACACAATTTGGTATCAAAAATTGAGCAATCTAATAGGCATACAATGAAACAGCTGGCACTGGCCAGAGTTAGACATTAAATGCGGTGTGCAGGAAGAAGGTGGTGGGGAGGGTTAGGTGGAGAGCCACCCAGTGGGCGTTGTCATGAGAAGTCGAGTGGAGGCTGCCTTCAGAGACAGGAGCAGCTACGGTGTTGAAGAGTTGGTTTGAAGGTGGTTTGAACTTGGAAATGGTGGTGGCATTGGTGATGGGAGCAGGGAGAGAGTTAAACCAGGATGGGACTCTGTAGCAGAAGGACCTCTGGCTATGGCTGGTTCTTGATCTGGGGACCATTAGAGTGGTCTTGTTGGATGACCGTGTTGCAATAGTGGGTGGGATCCGGTGGATGGATGCCATCACCCCAGGAG
Source organism: Neoceratodus forsteri (assembly GCA_016271365.2). Lineage (NCBI taxonomy): Eukaryota > Metazoa > Chordata > Ceratodontiformes > Ceratodontidae > Neoceratodus > Neoceratodus forsteri. The sequence goes on along the minus strand of CM057458.1, from coordinate 231,161,143 downwards.
GGGAGAGCCCGAGTAGGGTTTTTTTTGGAGGAGGCAGGTTTGATATTGGAGCCGTTCATCCAGGGTAAGGAGTTTAGCCTCGTCATACAGCTGACAAGTCTGTGTGAGCCTGGGGGCACCAGTAATCAATCTGCAGGCTTTATTCAGGGTTAAGTGAATTTTTTTGAGTGCAGTCGTGTCGGCAGCACCATAGACTGGTAGACCATAGTCTACAAGGGACAATACGGAAGAGCGTAACAGTGAGCCGGAGTGAATTTCGGGGAAGGCAGGTTCTATGGCAGAAGAGGATGGCAAGCCATGTGTTAGTGGCGGATGTCAGGGCATCAATGTGGTTGTGAAATGTGAGGGCTGAGTCGAAGGTAACCCCAAGGTATTTGTAGAAGCAGACTTGTTCCAGTTGCTGTTTGGTACTAGGAAGGATATAGAGTGGGTGGTTGCTAGCTTTGTTTTGGGGGTGGGAAAAGAGCATAACTTTGTTTTTTTTAAGATTGATGATGAGTCTGCGCTCCTTAAACCAGGCTTTGACATTATTGAAAGACTGCTGTATTGTGTCCTGAAGGTGTGGGATTGTGGTGGGTGGGAAAAAGGACAGCGTCATCTGCATACAGGAGAATTTTGCCAGGGCATGCACTGGGCAGTGTGTTCAAATAGAGTGAAAAGAGAAGTGGGTCCAGGATGGAGCCTTGGGGAACCCCTGAGTGAATGGGATGGGTATCAGAGAGTATCCCATTGATTTTAGCACACTGTGATCGAGTAGCTAGATATCTTGAGCACCATGCTAGAGGGCCAGCTGAGGGACCAGTGTGGCTGAGAGCATTCAGCAGAAGAGGGTGGGAGATGGTGTCAAAAGACTTTGTGAGGTCGATGAACACTGCACCAGCTAGGGAGCTGGTATCCAGGGAGGAGTGTAGGAAGTTGGAGAATTCAATTAGTGCAGTGCTGGTACTGTGACCAGCACAGAAGCCATGTTGCTCTGGGCATAAGATGTTATGCTAACTAAAAGAAGCTACATTTTCTTGTTAATTTAAAACTTATATCTCAGCAGGAGTCAGTGTCAGTTAAGATTAAGTAGACAGATAACTTTATTAGAAGTAGAAGGGGTCTTATTTAGGGTTAAAAAAGAAAGAAAAGAATGAAAGGCAGTGTGTGTTCTGTGCAGGGAAAGGTACTGTATCAGGTGACTTTGCTAAACCAGTAGGAGGAAAGAGAGCTTACCTGGGGTGTGGTTTAGACACTAGAAAAACAGGTGAGTCAAATTACAACTTCCTGTTGCTAGCCTTGCTAGTAGAGCAGAAAGCAGCTAACTAAAAGAAGCTACATTTTCTTGTTAATTTAAAAGTATATCTCAGCAGGAGTCAGTGTCAGTTAAGATTAAGTAGACAGATAACTTTATTAGAAGTAGAAGGGGTCTTATTTAGGGTTTAAAAGAAAGAAAAGAAAGAAAGGCAGTGTGTGTTCTGTACAGGGAAAGGTACTGTATCAGGTGACTTTGCTAAACCAGTAGGAGGAAGGGAGCTTACCTGGGGGTGTGGTTTAGACACTAGAAAAGCAGGTGGAGTCAAATTACAACTTCCTGTTGCTAGCCTTTTTCTTACTAATTGCCTCCATCACACCTCCCTCCTCCCTCCACCCACCACCCAAAGCCAGTTCTACTTTTATAGCCACTGGATTTGACTGTCAACAAGAACTTCCTGTTTGGCAGTAGGAAGGAAAGGATCATAGAAACATTGGTTTTGTCAACCCTAAAGTAAAAAAGTAGTGGACTCTCCCCAGCTGCTGGTGGTCTGATATTGAGCAAGGAAGAAGGAGGCTACTGAAGAAGATAGGATTGCTGTCCCAGAACAGGAAGGGTCAGAGTTGTGAGAGAGAGAAGTAAGCATCCAGAGAAACAGTAGAAAGGACACAAAATAAGACATTATAGGAGTGGTGCAGTGCAATGGCTGTGGGGCGGCAGTGTTCCAGGAGACTGCAATGCTGCCCTATTTTCAGGCACCTCTCTGGTCTGAGAGAGAAGGTTGCCCATCTCCAGGCTGACCTGGCTAGGATTCGTGTAACCTCCTCCCCCACCCAGGGACCACCAGGGCCAATGCCACTACCTCAGAGGTTGCCAAGAAAAAGGAGGCTGGACCAGAGTGGGCTCAAGGAGGGAGAGGGTGGTGGAACAGGTTGCATCCCTCAGCTGTACCTCTCCACAATTCATTCGCTCTTCTGGTGGATAGTGGTTCCTCTATGGAGGCACCTGCAGTGGAGACCAAGGAGGATGCTGGGAACCTTCACAAGGGAGACCCACAGGAGGTGGCATGGACCCCACAGGAAGGAAACAACTCCTGGTGGGGGACTTAATCATTAGGGGGTAAAGTGGGGGAGGAGGGGAGGGAGGTGGTGCTTCCTGGACGCCAAGGCTTGAGGGACAGAGCGAATCCTCAGGATTGTGGGAGGAGCTGTACAAGGGAGGAGCTGGATGTCATTGTCCACCTAGGGACAAATGACCTGGCTAGGAATGGGATCAGCAGTGCAAGAGGAGTTTATAGAGTTGGGAAGGGCCTTAGACAAGAGCATACAGTAACCTTCTCGGAGGTGCTGCCTGTCTATGGCAAGGGAGATGCTAGGGCACTTCTCACCAGGGAATGCAATGAGTGGTTGAAAAACTGGTGTGGAGCTCAGGGTTTTGGCTTCATTGGGGACTGGGAGCCACCTGGAGGATGAAGACCTATACTGGTGCGATGGGTCTGCATCAGTCCGAGGAGGAACCAGGATCCTAGGTGAGAGGTTTCAATGCTTCGTTGGCAAGCATTTAAACCTTAGCCAAGGGGAGGCACTGAAAGGGGCAGGGAAATCCGAGCCTCCCCACAAAACTATGGTGATTAGTGAGGCAACACCAAGGTACAGAAGTTATTAGGAGCAGCACAGATTTAAATATAAAAAAGGCAAAGGCAGTAAGGACAGAAATGGGGCTAAAAGGGGTAAGACTATCAAAAAGTGGAGGGTGATGAGTACCAATGCCCTTAGTCTGTGTAACAAGCTCCCTGAACTAGTGGCCTTGATGGAAGAGGGTTGCCTGGATATTGTGACAGAAACATGGTACACAGAGAACCATGACTGGGATGTCAACATACCAGGATACACAATCTACAGGAGGGACAGGGAGGGTAAAAGAGGAGGGATAGCTCTCTGTGTAAAGGAAGGGATCAAAGCAACAGAACTAAAGAGTAAACAGGGAGCAGATGAGGCACTTTGGGTCACCCTGGAGACAGGAAATGGCACCACAATCCGTATGGGGGTTGTATACAGACCTCCATCTCAGGGGAAGGGAATGGACAAGGAAATGATAGAAGGCTTTCTTAGAATGGCAGAAAAAGGGGAGATATTGTTGATGGGGACCTGAATATGCCAGATGTTAACTGGAGCAACTTTGCTGCAGGCACATCCAAGAGCAGGGTCATTCTTGATGCCCTACAGGTGGCATGCCTCAGACAGCTAGTATTGGAACCCACTCGGGAGGGAGCAAACTTAGACCTGGTACTCTCAAATGGGGATGGAGAAAGAATCTCAGATTTAGAAGTGGGTAGCCATCTGGGAGCAAGCGACTACCAAACAGTGTGGTTCACGATAAACAGAGCCATACAATCAAGCCATACAAAAGCAAGAGTACTGGACTTTAGGAGGGCCGACTTTGGGAAAATGAGAGAGTGCCTCAGAAAAGCACTAACAAACATGCAAGAAAGAGGGGTGGAGGAACAATGGGGAGTGATCAAAACAGCCATCACAGAGGCAACAAGCCTTTGTGTAAAGCAAATCAATAAAACACAATGAAGGAAAAAACCACTATGGTTCTCAAAAGAGGTGGCAGGGAAGGTTAAGGAGAAAAGGGCAGCATTCAGGAAATATAAGGAAACACAGAAGGAGCAGGACAGAGAACTTTATCAGTTAAAGCAGAAAGAGGCTGGGAAAGCAGTCAGAATAGCAAAGGCCCAAACCGAGGAAAGGATAGCCAATTCTGTTAGAAGGGGACAAGACCTTTATAGGTACATTAGGAGTGAAGAAAGACCAAAGGAGGGATACTGAAGCTTAATAAAGGGAGGAATGTGGGTAGAGGGTGACAGTGAAAAGCAGGGATACTGAACAAATATTTCTGCTCAGTATTCACAAAGGAAGAGGAGGGGGAGTTACCTAAACCAAACAAGAGAAACACTCTGAAGACGGGGGTTGATACCAGTCCATTTACAGAAGAAAGGGTTCTGAAAGAACTGATAAAATTGAAGGTGGACAAAGCAATGGGGCCTGATGGGATTCACCCAAGAATTCTAAAAGAACTAAGTGTAGAACTAGTGACACCACTGAGTACTCTCTTTAACAAATCATGGGAGGATGGGGTGGTACCTGAGGACTGGAGGAGGGCAGATGTGATTCCTCTTCACAAAAGTGGGAGCAGTACAGAGGCAGGAAACTACAGACCAGTTAGTTTGACCTCAGTGGTAGGGAAAATGATGGAATCATTTCTGAAGGAAAGATTGTTGAGTACCTAGAGGCCAGTGGGGCAGAGGACCCAAAGCAGCATGGATTCATGATGGGAAGGTCATGTCAGAGGAATCTAATAGATTTCTTTGACTGGGTTACCAAAGTAGTAGACCTCGGAGGGGTTGTGGACATGGCCTACTGTAGTGATAGTATAATATGTTGATTATTGTGACTCCATTTTGTATTATGTGACTCCATTTTGTATTGTGTGACTCCATTTTACATGCTGCTTCATTTAATTGGTGTTTTGCTCTTTAGATAGCCTCATTATTATGTTTTGCTTCAGACAGTGTATTTGCTGACTTGAAGGTTGCATATTATCAGGCAACCTGTTTTATGTAGTTTTGTTTAAACTGCTTAGCTCATAGTGTTCTAGGCACTCGACCAGTGTTTGGAGCACAGTGACCTAGCAGGTGTGGGGAATTCTGAGCAGTCCTTATCGTGTGAATTTGCAGCATCCTGGAAGCCCGGCCAGCTTCTAGAATGTGGAAAATAACACAATGAAGGCTGCAGGTTATTTCAGCATAGAATAAGATATAAATGTAGCTTTCTCAATGCCTGGTTTGAAGCCTCTCCTGCAGGGTGGACGCATCGCTGTGGGGCCAGTTCCCAGTTCGAGGACTCCTAGCCAGGCTGACAAAGAGCTTCCAGCCATTGGAAGAGGGCTTGGATGATGCTTTATTGAATCGGTGATGTATCATGTTTGTTAATTGAAGTATATATTAATGCTGATAGTGATATTGCTGCTAAATGAAGTGTAATTATCTTTTGCTTGCAATAAATTGTGCTGATGTGTGAATGCCAAGTGTGATTATTCCTTTGTGACTCTTCGATTAGGCAAGACAATTTTGGCGTAGTCGGCAGGATTCGAAAATAAAATGTCTATTTTTAGGAAAAAGGATGAGTTCTTTTTTTTTAAAGGTGTATTAAGGCTCAAACAAGCAAGGGCAACTGCCCTTTGTACTTGTAATTTATGCTTGCTGCAAGTATATACTGTTAGAGCCAATGATGGCTTTCACAGTTCAGGCTGCTTTTAGGAGAAAAGCAGTGGCTGATTAGTGAAGTTAGATAAGCAACATCTAGAGAAGAAAAATAAACTACTGTGGATGTATGCACAGTAGGTGACTTCAGATGGGATGATTTGAAAATCCTCCCCCATGTTGCCTATCTGTGTAGTTTCAAGTTTTTCTGTATACATTTGATCCTAAACCCAAGTACTGGAGACCTCTACCAGATGGATCTCAACCTAGTACTGTTAGAGATTTTTGTTTGTTTTGTTTTAAACTGCAAACCAGAGCTCTGGAAAAGACTTGGTTTGGCAGGTTACTAAAATATGCTAAAAAGAAAACCTTTCAAGGGTTAAAACCTTTGAAAGAGTTAATAACTGCAGCGTTTGGAAATTATCACGAGGTCCTCAGTCAGTTTTCTTACTTAGACTAGTGTATCGGAAAGAAGAAAAAAATACCTTGGCACCGGGTAAGTCTGAATTTTTTTTATTCAAAGTTGTTTTATATCTGTGTTCTGTAATTATGTTCTGTTGTCAAGGTTGCGAGATAGGATTGACTGCCTTCAGTGCACAACAGGTTACAGAAAAAAAAAAAAGAAGAAGTTTCTTTGCCTCATAGCTGACTGTTTTAATTGGCTTTATTTTTAATGGAACATTTGTGCTGCCTAGATAGGGTCAGTGAAGAACTTTTGCTTGGTGGAGCAGGTAGTGTTGATTATGACGTCATATAGATTGCAATGTGCAGAAAGAATTATAGTTTGCAAGCAATGTGCCAAGCCACTGCTAGGTGAAAATGTAATGTGTTAACAGCTATAAATGGCTTTATCATACTTCTAGTTAAAACCAGAAACTTTTTGCAAAATGGCAGAGTGCCATATTTTAGTTATGTGCCAAAAGGTGTAATCATGTTATACGAGATGTGTTCACTTACAGATGATGTGTTTAAACAGTGTTTTGTTCTGGAAAGATTTGGCATGGCAATATGTATAAATGTGTTGGTTTAAAAATTGTCAGTGTTACAAGACAGGCAGGAGGCAACACATATATCTAAACCACGTACAGTTTTCTAATGGAACTATGGGCATTACCTCAGCAAATTGGTGTGAAACAATGTCAGTCTTATTTTATACGTATGTACGGTATTACCATCAATCTGGACATTTTTGTCATGCTTAGGATAAGGGAACCCAGGGACGCTTGGCTTCTTTTATCCTATGGAAATAATCTTGTTTTATTTTTAAACTGATGTGTGTTTGTTTTTGTTGTTTGTCTGTGTTTCACAGCTAACCTTTTTATTGCTACAGTATTCGAGCTGTCTCTTGCACCTCGAGCTGTGTCTTCCACCAGTAGGAGCTTGGAGGGAGGGGGTCCTGCAATGGATTTTAAAAGGAATGCTGGTGTGTCTTATGGTCCATTTGGCAGAGCTAGTTACCCCTGGAGGAAGGATTCAAAGGGTTAACTGTAATGACACTGGTTGTAAAGGAACCTGGAGTTGGAACAATGATACCAAAGATAGAACCCAGGGGAACTTTAGCTGCCCATCCGGACAGAAGTGTGTGGTACTGAACATGACATTTCACCAGGGTCAATCTCTGGATGACAACTGGTGGCCCAGAACAATATGCCTACGAAACAGATGAAATCTCTTTGCAGAATAAGACTGCTATTAAATGCTGCAACTTACCGAATAGTTGCATGGTGACTGTACAACATAGACTTGATTGCTGCATGAATCAAACAGACATTTTTAATGCAAGTATTACTTTGATTGACATAGACACATTATTCTGCATGAATGCTACTGCAATAACTAATAGAACTACTTGGGCAGATCACATTACAGTGTTGAAAAAACATCCTGTAATTAGCAATGATAGTATAGTTAAGGTTCCATCCACATGTACATCAGTAACGTAGCGGTATCAGAAAAATGTAATCCATTTTAACATAACGTTTATGTTTAGTAGAAAATGCAAATATAAAAAAACTTGGTATGATACGCTATTAGGTGGAGCAGGGGCAGGCATGGGAATTTTAAATAGTGTGGATATAGAAACACTGACTAACAGGCTTCAGGCAGTAGGAATTGATGTATTTAGCAATTAACTACAAGCTCAATGGATGCCAACTGTTTTCTTATCCCAAAGATTAACTTTGAATTATGATTTTGAGTTCTTGCAGTTATTTAATGCTTCACAGGTATGGGGAATGGGAGTAGTAGAAAATATTTTGTGATTTATTGATTGGACAGAATGCACAATGCGACATATGTATTCTATAATGCAAAGAAATAAGGCCCAGAGTGATTTAATGAGTAATAATGAATATGTGTGTGGAGGACCGTGTTCGAATCATGGATTCCTAGTAATCATTGGATTGTAATGTCATCCACCACAGTAAAATGCACAGGTCCCTGATAATGAGATCAATCAAGATTGAATATCTCGTTAAATAAAATTAAACAGATAATTCAGGAAACAGATGTAATGAAATCATTAGTGCAAAGTCAGGTGCAAACTACGATAGTTAAAAATAAAATGATTGATTTAAGTTCCAAGATTCAACAAGAGACTACAGGATGGTCTCCATCAGCTACAAAAGTGTTAAATATTCTGATACATCTTATCATAATCATTGCTGTAGTGACTTGTTACTTATCATGTTATATTCGTAGTAATTTTGCTATGGTACCAATATCATACAAATCGTATTCACAATAATCAAAGGACCGAATGTAGTGATAGTATAATATGTTGATTATTGTGACTCCATTTTGTATTATGTGACTCCATTTTGTATTGTGTGACTCCATTTTACATGCTGCTTCATTTAATTGGTGTTTTGCTCTTTAGATAGCCTCATTATTATGTTTTGCTTCAGACAGTGTATTTTGCTGACTTGAAGGTCGCATATTATCAGGCAACCTGTTTTTGTAGTTTTGTTTAAACTTCTGCTTAGCTCATAGTGTTCTAGGCACCGGCCAGTGTTTGGAGCACAGTGACCTAGCAGGTGTGAGGAATTCTGAGCAGTCCTTATCGTGTGAATTTGCAACATCCTGGAAGCCCGGCCAACTTCTAGAATGTGGGAAAATAACACAATGAAGGTCTGCAGTTATTTTAGCATAGAATAAGATATAAATGTAGCTTTTCAATGCCTGGTTTGAAGCCTCTCCTGCAGGGTGGAGCGCATCGCTGTGGGGCCAGTTCCGGTTCGAGAGACTCTAGCCAGGCTGACAAAGGGCTTCCCAGCCATTGGAAGAGGGCTTGGATGATGCTTTATTGAATCGGTGATGTTTTGCTTAATTGAAGTATATATTAATGCTGATAGTGATATTGCTGCTAAATGAAGTGTAATTATCTTTTGCTTGCAATAAATTGTGCTGATGTGTGAATGCCAAGTGTGATTATTCCTTTGTGACTCTTCGATTAGGCAAGACACCTACCTAGATTTTAGCAAGGCATTTGATACAGTCCCACAAAAAAGATTAATTCACAAGATAGCCAGCCTTGGAGTGGGTCCCAAGGTGGTAGCCTGGATAAAAAATTGGCTAGACAACAGGATGCAAAGGGTAGTAGTAAATGGAATATACAGTGAAGAAAGGAGGGTTACTAGTGGGGTACCGCAGGGTTCAGTACTGGGACCGGTCCTTTTTAATGTCTTTATAAGTGACATTGCAGAAGAACTGGAAGGAAAAGTATGTCTCTGTGCAGATGACACAAAGATCTGCAACTGGGTTGATACACAAGATGGAGTGGAAAGGATGAGAAGGGACTTGGCAAGGTTGGAGGAATGGTCAAATGTATGGCAGCTCAGATTCAATGCAAAGAAGTGCAAGGTAATGCACATGGGAAACAAAAACCCAGGGAAGTGTACACAAAGGGGTGAGATACTGACAACAGTAAATATAGAAAGGACCTGGGGGTAATTATATCAGATGATCTAAAGGTGGGCAAGCAATGTGAGAAGGCAGTAAGGAAGGCAGGGGATACTGGGATGCATAGGAAGAGGCATCAATAGTAGAAAACAGAAAGTTGTTATCCCTCTGTACAGACAGTTGGTGAGACCCCATCTGAGTACTGTGTGCAGTTCTGGAGACCCCATCTCCACAAAGACATAGACAGAGTGGAAGCTGTCCAGAGGAGGGCAACTAAAATTGTGCAGGGTCTGCACCAGAAGACATATGAAGAAAGACTAAAGGGCTTAATATGTATACCCTAGAGGAAAGGAGGGAAAGGGGACATGATAGTAACTTTCAAGTACCTCAAGGGAATTAACAAAGTCCGAGAGGTAGCATCTTCCAGAAAAGAGATGTGCAAGAACAAGGGGCACAATTTAAAGATAGAGGGGATAGCTCAGAGGTAATGTGAAGAGTATTTTTCACTGAGAGGGTTGTGGATGCATGGAACAGCTTCCCTGAGGAGGTTGTGGAGTCAAGAACAGTGGGGACTTCAAGAATGCATGGGACAGGCATAAGGCAGTCCTAGTGGGGGTAGGAGGAAGTAGCTGTTGGTTAACTAGGATTTGCAGCTTATCTGTTAGGTAGGAAAATGGGCAGACTAGGTGGGCCAAGCGGTCCTTATCTGCCATCAAATTCTATGTTTCTATGTTTCTATCATCCCTGATTTGGACCTAACTGTTGAGTATTTTATATCTATTTTTCTGAAGATTTGTGACACTTACACTCCTAAGGTGAAACAATAAAATAAACAACCCAGATTCCCTTGGATAACAGAAACATCACTAAAAAAATCAGGGTTAAGAATAGAATCTGGAAAAAAGCATTAAAATCAAAACTGTTTGAAGACTGGGAATCATTTAAAATAAAAAGAAATGAATGCAGAAAGCTGACAAAAAGGGTAAAGTTGAAATATTACAGAAACATATTGGACCAAAACACAGATCCTAAATTTTTTTTAAGATAGTGTAAGGCACTTAACTAATCCAGGTGGGGAAAGAGGCAAGAGAAACCTAACAATAAGAGCTCGAAATACCCTAACCGAGGCTCCTAAGGTGGTCTCAGACATATTGAATAAGTTCTTTATCGAGCTTCCTGGTGCTAGAGATATACCAAGACCAGGTCATGGAAAGGCAACTAAAGATACAAAAAATGTATTAGATTCCTGCCCATTGTTTAGATTCAGGAATCTAACTTTATCTGGAGTAAGGAGAGAATTACTCGAAATAAATATACACAAGTTGGCACGATTGCATGGCTTAGAAAGTAGATTTTTTAAACGGGCAGCTTATTATATTTATTTATTTATTTATTTATTTGTGAAATCATTTTACAACCTTTGAGCCAGAGGCTCGTTTCCAAGAGTACCTCATCACATTAAAGACATACATAGAGTTTTTGGCTACATAGCATAGGTTTTGCTAAAATAGATGTTCATCAGAGGTGCCACGCCACACTGAGGTCAGACAAAAATACATTTAGGTTACAGGGTACAAGTTATTGAGAACAGGTGTTACACAAGTTGGTATCAAAAATTGAGCAATCTAGGCATACAATAAAACAGCTGGCACCGGCCAGGTTAGACATAGAATACGTTGTGCGGGAAGAGGTGGTGGGAGGTTAGGTGGAGAGCCGCCCGGTGGGCGTTCATGAGAAGTCGAGGTGGAGGCTGCCTTCAGAGACAGGAGCAGCTACGAGTGTTGAAGAGTTGGTTTCGAAGGGTGGTTTTGAACTTGGAGATGGTGGTGGCTTTGGTGATGGGAGCAGGGAGAGAGTTAAACCAGGATGGGGCTCTATAGCAGAAGGACCTCTGGCCAAGGCTGGTTCTTGATCTGTGGACCATTAGAGTGGTCTTGTTGGATGACCGTGTTGCAATAGTGGGTGGGATCCAGTGGATGGATGCCATCACCCCAGGAGGGGAGAGCCCGAGTAGGGTTTTTTTTGGAGGAGGCAGGTTTGATATTGGAGCCGTTCATCCAGGGTAAGGAGTTTAGCCTCGTCATACAGCTGACAGATGTGTGTGAGCCTGGGGCACCAGTAATCAATCTGCAGGCTTTATTCAGGGTTAAGTGAATTTTTTTGAGTGCAGTCGTGTCGGCAGCACCATAGACTGGTAGTCCATAGTCTACAAGGGACAATACGGAAGACATAACAGCGAGCCGAAGTGCATTTCAGGGAAGGCAGGTTCTATGGTGGAAGAGGATGCCAAGCCGTGTGTTAGTGGTGGATGTTAGGGCATCAATGTGGTTGTGAAATGTGAGGGCTGAGTTGAAGGTAACCCCAAGGTATTTGTAGGAGCAGACTTGTTCCAGTGGCTGTTTGGTACTAGGAAGGATATAGAGTGGGTGGTTGCTAGCTTTGTTTTGGGGGTGGGAAAAGAGCATAGCTTTGGTTTTTTTAAGATTGATGATGAGTCTGCGCTCCTTAAACCAGGCTTCAGCATTATTGAAAGACTGCTGTAGGGTGTCCTGAAGGGAGACAGGATTGTGGTGGGGGGCAAAAAGGACAGCGTCATCTGCATACAGGAGAATTTTGCCAGGGCATGCACTGGGCATGGTGTTCAAATTGAGTGAGAAGAGAAGGGGGCCCTGGATGGAGCCTTGGGGAACCCCAGAGTGAATGGGATGGGTATCAGAGAGCATCCCATTGATTTTAACACACTGTGATCGAGCAGCTGGATAGCTTGTGCACCATGCTAGGGGGCCAGCCTAGAGACCAGTGTGGCCAAAAGCATTCAGCAGAAGTGGGTGGGAGACGGTGTTGAAAGCCTTTGAGAAGTTGATGAACACTGCACCAGCTAGAGAGCTGGTATCCAGGAAGGAGTGTAGGAAGTTGGGGAATTCAATTAGTGCAGTGCTGGTACTGTGACCAGCACGGAAGCCATGTTGCTCTGGGCATAAGTTGTTATGCTTAGCCAGATAATCAGTGATTTGAATGGCCACCACTTTCTCCAGGGCTTTAGATGGGGGGAGAGGATGGAGATTGGTCGGTAGTTGTTGTCTGACGACCTGTCACCCCCTTTATGAATGGGTGTGATTATGGCTGTTTTCCAAGCCTTGGGAAATTGTCCCAGGCAGAGCGATTGGTTAATTAGGCTGGTGAGTGGGGCAAGGACTTCATCTAGCACCAGCCTGAGAATACTGTTGTCCAGTGAGTCACTGCCGGGACTGTTGCTATTCAAAGCTTTGATTAGGATGGGTCTGGCTTCCCGGGACAGAAATCTTGTGCAGGTGGAAGCTGGTGTGCTGGAGGACAGGGGGAGGTTGGTTGGGGGGAGGGTCAAAGAAATTACTAGGGAGGACTGAGCTAAGGTCAGTGAAAGCGGTGTTGAGCCTGTTAGCTATGGTGGCAGGCTCGGTGGTGGTAGTGCCATTGCTAGTGAGCTGGAATGGGGCAGGGGAGTGTGATTTTTCCATTTAGTTGTTTAATATTATCCCAGAAAGTCCAGGCGAGCCCCAGGAGGGAGGAGTAAGGGTGGCCTGGTAATGGTCCTTCTTGGGCTTTCCTGGTGGCCCAGACCTATTCTGGGCTGCATTGTAAGCTCTGCCTGTCAGACAGCTGACCCGTTTCAGTGGCAAGGTGCCAGAGGTTATCCCAATTTCTTAGTAATTGTAGAAGGGCAGGGCTAACTCAGGGTGCATTCTGCTTTTTGGATCGGATTTTGGTGAAGGGTGCAAAGAGATCGCAAGCCATGTCAATCAATCAATCAATCAATCAATCAATCGATTTTATTTATAAAAGACACTTTTCTCCAATACAAAGCACCTGCACAATATCATAAAACAATAAATAAACAGAGTTTAAAACTACTATAAATCATTAAAAGCTATACTAAAAAGGTGGGTTTTCAAGGCTCCTTTAAAGCTCAGGATAGTCGGACTATTTCACCTGATATTGCATCTACAATTACATACATTTTAACTGGAGTTTACAAATAGGATATTTTCTTAAATCTTGGAGGATGAGTAAAGTAATTCAAATTTTTAAGGTTGGTGAAGCAGCAGAAGTAAATAATTATCATCCTATAGCTATACTTCCATCTTGTCTAAGTGTATGGAAAAACTTGTCAATAGAGAGATCTCAGAGTGTTTAGACAAATATAGGTTGCTGATCCCTACCAATCAAAATTTCGTTGGAGTTTTCAACTTCTACTGCTTTATTAGTGTTCAGTGACCTGATCTGTACTTTTTGAATTCAGGTAGGGAGACAGGAGTTGTCTTTATTGACCTATCTAAATCATTTGACCTAGTGAACCACTCCATCCTAAGTGAGAAGTTATATGACCTGTGCATCTCTGCTGGTCCTTTATTTTGGCTCAAATTTTACCTAACTGGGTGTACTCAGAGGGTTAAGGTATAACATCATTTGTCTGTACCTCTTACAGTTACTAGAGGGTTCCCCCAAGGGTCCATCTTGGGAACCCTCCTGTTCTTAATCTTTAATAATTATGTACCCTCTGTAGTACAACACACAGCTATTAGGCTATCTGCTGACGATACAGCAATAGTAGCCTGAGGAAGGAATATTCCAGATCTTCAGACCAACCTACCAGCCGACTTCACTAGGACTGAGGAGTGGTTCACCAGGTCACAGCTACTCATGAATGTAAAAGAACAAAACGATGCACTTTGCTACAAAATGCAAAATGTACCACAGCTACAGATTTTACTAACAACAAAGTATCAATAGCACTAGTGATCATTTATTGTTATCTGAATAACCTTTGATTCTATTAAGTTTTAAAGACCATATTTCCATATCAACTGGTAAAATAAATAAGAAATTGGGAATGTTAAGGAGAACCACTAGAAGTTTAAAATTTCAGGACCAGAAAAGGATAACAGAACAGCTTATTTTGCCTACCCTTAAATATGGGTAGTTATTTAATTGAACAGCAAACAAGCAATTGTTGGGCAAACTTGACAAATTACAATACAAAATTGCTAGATATATTATACAGTATAGCCATAGGATGCACCATTATTTGCTTTTAAGTAAATTAGATTGGTTACCTTTTGATTTTGAGTATTCTAGGGCTTGGATGGTTTTTATTCATAAATATAAGCTGTATTATCCTGAATATTGTATCTCTCAAATTCTTTCACCCACTGAACCCAACCTTAAGAAAAAATTATTTTGATCTGTCCATCAAAAATATCTACCAGTCAAAATGGAAAAATAAATATGGGTATAAAACAGTTACTTCTCTGGCTGCACTATTCTGAAACAAATTACCTCAACAAAACATACTGAAACTGTACGCAGTGCTTTTATTATGGCAGTCGAGGATCTATTTTCCTTTACTTGTCAGTGTAGTTAGAAAACTTTCACACTTATGGTTCTCAAACTGTAAGATGTTGTAAATATTGTCTTTGTTTATTGTACCCTATGTTTTTGCATTAATTGTTGTGTTTCAGTATTATATTTATTATTATATATAACATTTTTAATGTTACCTTAGATAAACACAGGATTGGCTTGTGAACTGGACTGAAAAGCCCAAATGACATGGTCTCCTGTATAAAAATAAAAATAAAGTTTTATCTACCCACCTACCTATCTTAGTTTTTGCTCTGTGTAGTTATATAATCAGAAAAAAGTCCGCATTTTCTGATTTACTCACTAGATGGTGGTGCAGCTGTATGCTAGCTTTTGTTTCCCTGTGTGCTGCTCTCCTTCTCTGCTCACACATAGGTCAGTATTTCTTCCTATTTCTCAGACTGCTGTCTCACATCCTGGCTCCTATACTGATGTGTAACACTTGTATTTGTTTTATATTTTATTTTGGTTGTACTGATGGAGCTGCTTAACATAAATATCTTTTTGTTTGCAATTTAATAAACTTTATTAAAATAAGAAACAAGATCTAAAACATACAGAGATAGCAAGATAATATCAACAGTCATATAAACTATCATACAGAATAAAGATGTAAACAAAAAAAAACACAATCCCCCAGGCCTCCTTCCTCAAAAACGAAATACCCACCCCACCCCAACCATGCAAGCAACAAATATGATAAAATATGCAATATGAAAAAGTAGAAAAATAACTTTAGGAGTCAGGTAGACCTCAAATGCTTAGGAGACCTCCAGCAAAATCCAAGTCACTATTTAGACATCTGAAGGAGTAAAGGGAATAGAGTATGCAAGGAAAATCTCAGCCACCCAGCACTAATTAGTAAAAGGCAGCCTAACAGACTTGAAATTGCATCCGGACCTGATTGGCTTTGGCAATGGCCCTTTCTGCATTTAGAACTCGGAAGGCTTCCTGAAGCCACTCTGTTCTGGAAGGTACTTTGAAATAGTAAGAGTCATACTAGGAGGTATAGATGTACAGAAGGCCAAAAGCCCATGAATGTGCATCTCCTACCATAGCAAGTATCAATCACCTTTACCCACATTCAATAGGAATCTATCAAATTTGAGTTTGAAAGATTTATAAGAGTCAGCTTCCAGAATTTCTCTCGATAAGGTATTTCATACCGAGATAACACGTTATGTGAAAAATTCCTTAACTGAGTTTTCAGATAAGTAAGTCCTAATTGATAACTATGACTTCTTAGAGAAAGACTCTTTGTGTCAATGAAGCCCAGATCAGGAAATAGTGTTGGATCCCTTATGATCTTAAACATTAGCAGAAGATCACCTCTTTTCTCCTAAGCTCCAAGGAATAAAGGTTTAAAGAACATAATTTAAAGTCATAATCTGCCTTATGAAGCCCCTGAATCATATTAGCAACTCTCCTCTGGACCCCATCCACTCTTTTTTTTTTTTTGAAATTCTCTTTTATTGGTTTCCAACTATAGTTACATCCATTTAGCCAGTAACATCTGAACATAATACAAATATTCAGTATAGCCTAGAACCCAGAATAAGATGTCATGTAAGAACCGCAAAAGAAAAAAAAAAGGGGAAAAGGAGGTACAAAGGGAAACTAGAAAACAGCAAACAGGAAAAAGCCAAAACAACAGTCCCCCCCCCTCCCCAATGAGGGCGTCACCACTGAAGGAGATAGAGATGATAAAACTAACTCCAGTAATTAAGTACTATAAAAATACTTAATCCGGAATGCAGGCCGGGGAAACTAAATCCTACAAACTAGAGAGGCGAGAGGTTATGGAATTAGTGTAGAGGGAAAATAAAAAGGAGCCAGGAAGCTCAGAGGTAGGAAGAGTGTTCTTCCTAGCTCAGTTTCCTTAAAAGTTATGGGATCTCTGTCAATGGAGATACAGAGCATTTAACTTGCCCCATTTCTTCTGGAAGGCCATTGGGGAGGATCTAATGTTAGCAATCAATTTCTCCACTTTGAAACATTGGGACATTTCCTCCACCCAATCTAGGTATGAAATCTCAAGACTATCTGTCCAGTGTCGAAGGACAAGCCTCTTAACCGCCATAGAAATAAGAGCTATATGGTATTTCCTTTCCCTAACCATGATACCTGTGTAGTCCCCTATGATACAAATCTCTACTGTAAAAAGGTCTTTCAAACCTAATATGGGATCTAAATTGTCCTCAATTGTCTTCCAGAGAGGAGCAATCTTAGAGCAGTACCAGAAAATATGAGGAAGGTTACCCTGTTCTGTCCCACACCTGAAACATTTTGAGGGAACCGAGAGGTCAAATTTCGATTTCAGCACTGGTGTAATATACATGTTATTAATTATAAAATATTGGATCAACCTATTCCTGTCTAAGGTATTGTAAATGTACAAATCTTTCCAGATTTGTCCCCATGGAAACGGAGATCCTGAGGGAGGTAAAGGCCAGGATTTAGAACCAGTTAGAGGGATGGAATGAACAAGCTTCAGGAGATAAGTGTACAGTTTGGACACTCCATGGGGTTTAACCGCACAACTTTTAACCTCCGTTAATAGTGGTTTAACAGTTGAGGGGGGTACTGCTGATCCAAACTTTTTGTCGACCAGGTGTTTTAGTTGATATATCTTGAAAAGGGCATTGGTGGGGATGTTCAAAACCAACAATAAGTCAGCTATTGAGCCCTGCCTACCCTGCACATAAAGATCTTCCACTGAAAGCCCTTGTATTTGGGGTAGCCACTTAAGGACTAACGTTTTGTTCCCTATCCTAATGTTGGGATTACACATCAATGGCTGACCAGGGTCTCTAATATATCTGATTTTAGCAGTGGAGTAAAATTGATTAAGTATTTTAACTGTGGCACCCACTGGGGAATCCTGAATTTCTCTGGGAAGAGATGTAAAATGACAGTAAAAAAGACTAGTGGGGTCTATATTATGCTGTTTGATAAGGTCAAGGTCCAGATTTAACCATATGGAGAGTAAGCATCTTCCAAATCCCCAACCATTTCCCTGCTTTGACTAGGTGACTAGACCAGTAGTAGAATTCGAAATTTGGCAGTCTAAGACCCCACATATCTTTGGGAAGGCATAGTTTATCAAGGCTCACCGAGATTTATGGTTCCAAATAAAATCAGTTAGGGTTGAATGGACCTTTTTAAAAAAGGACTTGGGTAACCAGATGTCTAGGAGATTCAGGGGGTAGAAGAGACGGGGTAGGATGTTCATTTTGATGATGCTTATCCGGGCACCCACTGATAATGGCAGTTTCCCCCATCTTTGCAAATCAGACTTAATTCTGTCTAGCAGATCCTCTAAATTGAGCTTTTTAACTAGAGAAGGATCCCATGCCAGATAGATGCCAAGATATTTCAAATAAGATGGGGTCCACTTCATGCCCAGATGGGACACAGAAGCCCGGGTAAGATGCATATTAAGGGGGAAGATCTCCGTCTTTGCCAGGTTAAGTTTATAATTGGATAACTCCCCAAATTGTGCTATTATCTCCATTACCACCCGCAGGGAATCAGCCGGGTTAGCTAACTGCAAAAGGATGTCATCCGCATACACTGAAATCTTAGGAGTCTGATTGAGGACGGGGCATCCCTGGATCCCTGAGGCAGTTTTAAAGCTAAGTAACAGGGGTTCCAGGTAAAGACTGAATAGGAACGGGGATAAGGGCAACCTTGTCGGGTCCCAGAATGTAGTTGAATGGAAGACAGAGGATCCCATTGCAATAGATCTTGCCGTGGGGGCTTATATAGTGTTTTGACCCAACCCATGAACTCCTCCAGAAAACCAAACTTGGACATAGTATACCATAAAAACTTCCAGTTAACTCGGTCGAACGCTTTCTCCGCGTCCAGAGCTACCAACGCCATAGGGACCTGAGAAGTTTGAGCTGCCCCAAAAACGTGAGAGAGCGATCTGATATGGTCCACCACTGACCTGCCCTGTACAAATCCTACTTGCTCACTGCTCAAGAGTGGGGCCCACACCTGTTTAATGCGGGAAGCCAGAATCTTGGACAAAATTTTAATATCACAGTTGAGCAGCGAAATAGGTCTATAATTGGCCGGGTTCCGAGAGGGTTTTGCCGACTTGGGGATCAGGATGATAATAGCCTCCAGCAAGGATGGGTCCAGAGTATCAGCTGATAAAATATAGTTATACAAGTCCAGGAGCAAGGGGACCAAGTCCTGGCAGAAGACCTTATAAAAGTTGGCAGGAAACCCATCCGGGCCAGGACCCATCCACTCTCTTGACAATGCTTCAGTAAAAGTAATTTGGTCACTTCTGCTATACAAGCCATGAATGATCTATGAGAATTAAAACCAATCATAGTATAATTACTCAGGATACAAATCTCTTCTGTAAAATAGTGGGCATGACCAAAAACTGGAAGGATCAAGGACTGCATGGTGCACCAAAAATCCACCACATTAGAGCATGACCAAATCATATGAATTAATGTCCCCTCTTTCAGAAAACATTGTGGACAGGAAGAGTCTGATCGCTTGCCCATTTTATATAATTTTGAAGATATAAAATAGAGTTTATGAAGAATATTGAACTGGAGCAAGCGAAGCCTGTCCTCTTTATTTTCATGTTGCCATCCTTGTCGAACAAAATGCAAAAAACTACTGAAACTAAGCTACCTCTGAAGTAGTAATGCTTTCAAGTCATTATATGCATGAGGTGTGTGTGAACCTGCAACTGTTTCCGCTGCTCCTAATCACTAACCACTGTTAGCTTACTCTCCCAAGACTAGCCTTAGCCATGAATGTCTTACCCCATGTTAATAAGTGCATGTTTTACTAATCCTTATGTACTTATTACTCTCAGTCCCTGTACCCCTTTTGCTGTACATAGGCAAGTCTTATAGGGGGCATCTGCACCTAAGTGTAAAATCTGTAGCTCCCAGGTGGTTGCACCTTCACAAGCCACCACCTGAAACCATTCACCTGGATTCATCTCTAACAAAGCACCGCTAAAGCCACCAACCAATCAGTTTGCGAATGCCTTCTGGCCCTTGCTCCCAATTGACTTCTGCAGTTTACTTCAGTGATCCTTCCAACTCCTGCAAAAATCGAATAGTCTGCCTGTACTATGCTAAAATAACTGTAACCACCTCTTTTCCTCTCCAATGGGATCCTCTTCCATATGGCTTAGAGTGCAATTCTCAGGAACATGAGTGATTATGCTCCTTTTTTGAACCTTTGCCTGTGATTGTCCCTAGGCACCAACCATATTCATTACCTACCCTGCCTTGTGACCTTCCCAGAGCCCAATGATCCATTAGTCATGGACAACCATAGTGTCAGTGGCTCAGTAGGTAGCACACTCACCTCTGAGGCTGGGAGATCAGAGGGCTGTGGGTTCAGTTCCCACATCTGGCACTTGGGTTAATACCCCAGTACTGACACTGTAATGCAGCATGAGAGGGGTGCTGCATTTCTGAGGTGCCGTCTTTCAGATGAGACGTTAAACCGAGGTCCCATCTACCTGGATTGGTGGTAGTTCAGGTGGATGTTAAGGATCCCATGGCACTTATTGAAAAGAGTAGGGAATTTTCCGTGTCCTGGCCAAATTTCCTCATTCACTGAAAATACCACCAACAGCTTAATCTGGTTCAAGGTCAGTTGGCATTCATCTGTATCCCTTCCCCGGTCATGCCTGAAAATAGGCAGGAATTGTCTAGTGCACTTACCCGGTCAACAAAAGCTAAATAAATAGATAAAACCAGCGCCAGCCTGTAGATTTGGAAAATATGTGAGGTAGGCTCTATCCCATCCATTGCCTCAGTACCTCTCACACATTCTATCAGCAAGTCGCTGGTAGAGCCACCTCCCAGTCCTAATGTTAGCACTCCCTGGGGATGCCATTGATAGTGCCTGGCAGGCTGTTTGCTCCTTTCTGACCCAGCCATAACTGTTTTATTCTCTCTTTGTAAACTGTGTCAAGAGAAAGCTGTGATCACTTATTTTGTTTGACTGTTATGATAGCGATGACAAAGTCTTGCTTGTGTTTTTTTTTTAAGAAAAAATCCTGTGATAATATTCATCTCTGAATCTCTGTGGTCTAGCCTGTTCTCATTATTTTATACCATTCACTGTGTCTTATTGATGATCCCGAACTATCTGTTATGATATGTATGTCTGTGTGTCTTGATTTGCACTTCTACTATGTTTTATTCACATTGTAAATATAGCTGTTTGTACTATAATCTGGACTTCACCAGGTCCATCTTGTAAATGAGCTTGTTCAATGATGTTCACCTGGATAAATAAAGATTTGATTGATTGATTGACTATAGCCATTTTCCATATAGTTGTCCACTGTCCTAAAGTATAGGTAAGACTCAAGGCCTGTGCCAAAAACACTATAGGTGGGACTTAGCCCAAGAAAGTTTGCCTATCTCCTTATATAATCTAGAAATTGCCTTCAGCTGAATAGCTAATATTGACAAGGCATTAAAACGTGCACTGGCTTTTGTGCCAAGGTGGGGAACTTAGGTAACCCATAACACAGTGTTGTAATTGCCCATACTATAAAAATATTTGTAGTTGGAGCTGAAATGTTGCTCTAAAAGCTTCAAAGGATAAGAGTGACTCTCTATTCATCAAATCATCCAAAGATGAAACTTTCACCTACTTCCATTTGCTGGTGGTTTCTTATCAATTAATAAATTAGCATTGTTGAAAAGGGTCTGACTAAGATCTAATGTGTAGGACAGATGGAAGATATGACAAAGCTGAGCATTGGCATTAATGTACCAACCTATAGGGGAAGTTCGAAGAGGTGTCAGGAGTTGAGCAAAGGGAATATATAACAGGAAATGTAATACTAATCTTTGCTGCTCTGTCACAGCTTGCTCAATCCTAAATCAGTTGAGAATATAAGTTCTGTTTGTCAATGGCTGACCCCATTAAAAGTACTTAGCACTAAACAAAACAAAGTAATAGTTTAGCACATGTGTAGATTCAGGGAACCAACTTCTCAGGGTCGGCAGAGTTAAATTAGAGCTCTACAATGAGCTTTCCCTAACCAAATAAATTTGGACCAAATAACATTAATATAATGAAACCAGCTCTTGGGAAAGGAAAGGAAAGATTCAGCATATTTAAGGGTATAAGAGGCAGACAAAACAGCCATTTTAATTACATTAACTCACCCCATAAAGATATAGGTAGTTTTTGCCACCTTGTGAATTCAATTCCATCTGATGTATAATTGGATCCAAATGTAGTTTTCTCAAGTAAATAAAGTCTGAGGTTAAGTTGATTCCTAAATACATTAAAGATTGTGATTCCCAATTGAGACCTAAATATGAAATTTCTGCCTTGGAACAATTAACTGTGAGAGAGAAAACTTTAGTTTTGGTCAGATTCAATTTGTAGCCAGCCAACTGCCCAAAATCTGAAAGCAGGGATAAAGTCACTAGAAGAGAAGAACACCAGTTAGAAATGTGAAGTAGGGCATCATCCGCAAACATGGAAAGTTTATATTCCCTGACACCGACCTTAATCCAAGAAATCTGCTTCATATCTATGATTTTCCTTGCAAGCAGTTCAATATATACATTAAGCAACATGAGGGATAAGGGGCAACCTTGCCACATACCTCTGGATAATGAGAATGGGGCTGACAGTTCATTATTACAAAGCACTCTGGTTGAGGGAGAAGTATAGAGAATTTGGATCCATCCCATATATTTGCATGGCAATCCACATTTTGTAACAAAGTGAATAGATAAGTCCATGACACTCTGTCAAATGCCTTTTTGAGTCCAGGAGACCAGCACAGCATTTGTACTGGCCTCCTGGACACAGAAAACAAATGAAACTGTTTCCTAAAATGGTTGCTGGAATGATGACCTATTATAATCCTGCTTGCTCCAGCCCTATCAAGTTGGTCCATTCTTTTTTAAGTCTAACAGCCAAGACTAAAGCAAGGAGCTTGTTCTCCAAATTCAGAAGAGAAATTGGTTGGTAATTATCTGAGATGTCAGAGTTTTTGCCTGGTTTTGGAATCAAATATTCCTTGGAAGTCAATTAAAATCATTGTGGCAAGTAAGGTGAAGGAGCACAAATAATAAAAAAAGACATACAGAATATATCATAATTTCTATTTGAATAAGTAGGAGGTAAAGAACTGTAATAGCATCACAATGCATCAAGCCAATTTTCCACTAATAAACAGCTCATACCTGTACATAATAAAAGAGAAGATCTCCACCTAAACAAACCAACCAAAGGACAAAGAAACATTAGCAGCACAGAGGAATTGATCAGATCATTGTTAGAGCTGTGATATATACCTTCGAGCTAAAATCAAAAACGCCATGTGAAGGGACATTAAGATGGAGAAAAGTCTGCTTTACTGGGCCCACAAATCAGACAATTCCAACAAAACTAGATATAAAAACAAATGTAAAATATAAAATAAGCCTGCACTATCAGTTATAAACCCTTAAAATCAGTTCAAGGCGTGGAGGATCTCTTAGGCTGGATGCATAGTGTCTTTCATTGACGCATCTAGAAAATGACACATTTCAGGAAACAAAAAGGTGCTTCTTAGCCGTCAGACAAAAATAGTCCACCAGTGTAATAAATGAAGATCTTGTTCTCTCACAAACTAGCTATCTGTTACTGAGTTCAAATAATCCTCTCCAACTTGGGTCCAAGCCATGAAATAAAAGAATCACAAGAAACCGCCATGCAAGTATTGGATCAAGTGTTAACCTAGTCCACGGCTGATAGTCAATCACAAAGATTAACTGCAAAGTAAATAGTCTCTAGGCACTTCCTCAGGGGTTCCAGAGAGAGAATAAAACAATAGAGCCTGTACCAAGTCAGAAAGCATAGTCATCCAACAATAGAATTCCTGCCAATCAAACTGATTAAATTTGGAACTTGTAGAAGAAACAAGAGAACCAGGCAGAAGGATCATCCGGCTTTACTGAACAGATTGGATAGAATTTTAGAAAGTTCATCTTGGGCTTGAGAAGCAGTGTCAAATCTAAAATCTCCCTTAATGGTAGACACCACAAGCCTTGCTGGATACAACACTTTGTGTTTAATGTTGGCAGCCCATAGTTTTGACTTAATATCGCAATAGGCAGCACGGTCTTGGTGTACTTTGAAGGTTAAGCTAGAAACCAATTTGAGTGTTTTACTAGCCCAATGGAGCTTCTTAATAAACCGGGAAGCTTTCAATAAATGGTCTTCATCCAAATAGTTTAGTACTCTGAAGATCAGCGGGTTGGGGGGATCACATTCAGGAGGCTTAGGCCTTAAAGATCTATGCACTGCTCGATGATATAACTTGGCCTGCTAGGAGAAGGCCCCACTATTTTTGGCCAGAATTTTTAAACAAACTCAATGGGTTTTTGCCTCTCTTCTCCTCTCCCTCAGGGAGCCTCAGGAGAACTAGATTGTTACAAGACCTACCTTCTAGGTCATCAAGCTTTTGTTCCAGGTTAGAAATGTTTCATCACAGTGTTATCACCTCACGCTCAACTTTGTTAACCTGATCGTCCACAAATGATATCCAAACCTCCATATTGTTGACCCACTGGGTAAGCACTTTAACCATGGGCTTGATATCTTTGAAGTCATCAATGAGTGAAAATAATGCAGATTTTATGGTTTGCATCTCAGCATATAGTTGGTCCAAGGTTGTTGTCATCAGGATTTCTCCTGTTGGTATAGGCAGAGAAGCACTATGATGTGGCCATTTGGCTTCAAGTGTTTAGCTGCTGTTCTGCTACCCCTCTGACTCCTTGAGTTGCAGAAAGTGTTAAGTCAGATTGTTGGTCCGTATTTTCAGTAGCCACAACAGCAAATCGATAAAACTGAGTAATTCCTTCAGTAGAAACCTTATCTAAAGGTAAGGGGTTGGAAATATAATGAATGAATATCCTGGTCCCAATGGAGCATTGCAGGAACACTGCTATCTCCAACACTGCATCATGTGACTCCCCAATACGAATATCTTAACTGACCCGAGGAGTGCGACCCAATCAGCAAGTGCAAGTACTGCAGCTATTCCATGACACTGTTGAGACAATTCACTGTTACTACAGCTTTGTTTTAGTTTAAGTGTATTTTATTTTGCATTTTTGTTTATTTATTCTGTTGAGGGAGGTATGGATGCATGGCAACTGACTTATGGAGTAGAGCACGATGTTGTGTGCATGTGCTACAATGAATTCTGTTTACAAATATCAGGGGACTGAAAAGCCACTGTTATGGCTCTCTACTTTTTCTTTTAGGAGAAACATTACCAGAAAAGACTGTGATACTTATGGATGGTGTGTGTATGTTTTCAAATACTGCAAATGGCGTTTCTGAATTTCTCTACCTAACGGTGCATGTGAAGTCATGTCGGCTTTGGGATTCTCCAGGAGGAAGGATATTTTACTGTAAACAAAAGCAGACAGAGTGCACATAGGGAATGCGGTGCTTCAATAAATGGCTAAAAGTCCTTGCAAGATACAGTTTAGAGCACTCAACACCCCATAAGAGGGATGCAGAGACCAGGCAGATTCTCACAAACTCATTTATTTCAGATGAACAGACACATGTCGTGGCCTAAGTGCTCTAAACTGTATTTTGCAAAGATATTTTTAATTTACTGCAGTGATGTTTATGCCTGCCCTACATACAATACAGTGATGTTGTTGCCTACACAAACAATACAATGAGGTGAGCAGCCAATCAGGTTACTAGAAATTGTCTTACCATTGTATAGTAAGGGAGAAGGCGCCCCTGCAGTGGCTTCCCTTTGGTGCTGAGTTGGCAAAACAGGTGCCTGGACTTTATTTATTTATTTATTGAAATGTTTCACCAGGAAAGGCACACTGAGCAAAAAGATGCTCGTCTCACGGTGCAACCGTGGGGGGGGGGTTATAGAGGAAAGCAACTGTATACATTTGTATATGGAAACGAATTACACAAATGAATTACACATTGGAACATAAGTATGACACCTCAGAAACATGAAGTAGGAGTAACATAGGAAACATTGTAACAAGGAATTATATACATTGTTACATGAAGTGAGAGAAAATGGTACAAGGAATTATAATGAAAAGGGTGTCAAATATAACTACATACATGTCAGCTACTAATCTACAGTAACATGGTAGACAGAGAATCGAGGCTAGAAATGCAGTAGGGGGTAAGTGCAGAGGTTGTAGGATATATGCCAGCATTTATGGCCATAGCTAAAGCCACTGGTCAGGCCGCATGGGATCTAGGATAGAGCAGTGGGGGGAAGGAGAAGATGTGGGGGGGAGGGAGACAGTAAGACAAGAGGAGGGGGGGAGGGGGAGGTCAGCAACACTGGCAGTTTACTACATAGTAGTTTATCAGGGTAGAGGATATGGAATGCCTAGAGGAGGAGTGACTATGTGTGCCAGCAGGTCATTCCAGAGCCTCAGGAGGTGGTAGGAGAAGGCCAATTGGCCAGCAGTGGTCAGGCGGTGAGGGATTACCAACAGTCGGGAGTCACTAGATCTAAGGGCATGAGAGGGGATTGGGGTGGCAGATAGGGAGGAGGTGAGGTAGGGTGGAAGGGACCCGAGCCAGAGGTTGGAAGCAAATTTAGCACTATGGAGTAGGCGCCGGCTGTCAAGGGAGGCAAAGGCCACCGCATGGTAAAGCCTGCAGTGGTGGGTGGAGGGGGGCATTGAGGGCAAAGCAGCAGAAAGCATTGAAGAGAGGGTCCATTCTGGATACAGTACTTTAGGAGTGGCATTATAGACTACATCACAGTAGTCAAATGTAGGTAATATCATTTTCTGCACAGTTACATCTCACTGGTAGGGGAGGCAACCATGGTTTCTGTGCAGAGCACCAAGTTTAGGGCGCAATTTTTTTCATGATAACATCCACATGAGCAGAGAAGGATAGATGTCAGTCAAGCCAGACACCAAGGTACCTAAAAGTTGACATGTCCTAAAGGACAGTCCCATCAAGGGTGTGGAAGTTCAGGGAAGTAGTAAGCCTGGATAGCCTCTGCCTAGTGCCGAAGGTCATGGAGACTGTCTTATTGGTATTAAGGGAGAGTTGGTGGGAGCTAAACCAGTGCTGAACTTTGTTGAAATAAGCCTCAAGACTGGTAGTAACCTCCTTAGGAGTATGGCCAGAGGAAAAGAGGATGGTGTCATCTGCATACATGTGAATTGAGGTAGATGAGCAGGTTTGAGGCAGGTCATTTAGGAAGATGTAAAAAAGAATAGAGCCAAATACTGAGCCTTGGAGGTCACCAGTAACTATTGGGAGTGGAGGAGAGGTGGAATCAATAATTTTTATGGATTGAGTTTTCCCTTTCAGGTATGCTCTGAACCAGCTGGTGGCAGGCATAGATAGGCTGGCTTTAGAGAGACAGGATAGCAGCAGGGGGTGGGAGACAGTGTCAAAAGCTTTGGCTAGGTCAACAAAGATGGCTGCAGTAATGAGACCATTGTCCATCCCCAAGAGGACTGTGTCAGAGAGTCATAGGAGGGAAGTAAAAATATAGGATTTATAGACAACTCTACTACTTTTAATAATCCAGCTTGCTACAAGGGGGATGGACTGCACTTAAATCACCTTGGAACTAGAATTCTGGGGAACAAAATAAATAGTCATAAAGTTTCATTTAAACTGGAAGGGGGGGTCTCAAGAGACCACATGATTATAATACATACAGCTAAACTTACAAACTTTAATAACCTGGGCTGGAATGGTGTATTGATTAATGCTAGAAGTTTGACCAACAAGTGTGATGAATTTAAACATCTTTTGGAAATAAATAATACCCAAATTGCACTAATCATTGAGACATGGTGGGAAGAGAATGACTGTTGGGATAAAGACATCTTGGGATATAAGGTATACTTTAAAAGTAGGAGATACAGGAAAGGTGGTAGGGTGGCTATATACCTACAAAACAACACATCAAGTGAGGAAATTCCAGTAGATATTCCTAACCTTGAATCATTTTGGATTAAACTATATCCCCAGATAGGACCCTCTATTACCTTAGGATTAATATATAGACCTCCCTCTATAACAACTGAGGATGACAGGACACTTCTAAATTATGTAGAAAACCTGGATCCAGCAAGTAATCTTATGATATTTGGGGACTTTAACCTATCTAATATTGACTGTCAAACAGTTTCCAGAGCAAACAAAACTGAAAGTCAATACCTGGATCTCTTTCTGTAACTGGGGTTAGGACAAAAAGTGTAAACTCTGACAAGAAACAACAAAATATTGGACATAATTCTAACTAATACAGAACACTGTATTTCCAATATTAGAGTAAGGGAACCTCTTAGTAATAGTGATCATAATAAGTTTTTTTTTTTTTCAAATTATTGGAAAACTAAAACCAACAAACACTGGACATAATCTGGCATTAAACTTTTACAAAGCTGATTTTGAAGGTATAAAACCAAGCTTAAACAATGGGACTGGCCTAAAGAATATAATGCATTACAGTTGAGGGCAAATGGAGATCTTTGACACACAAATTGAAAAGTTTTATTAAAACATATATACCCACAACAAATAAGAACAAAAACAGACACAAAATTTCCCCAGTCTGGTTTAACGAAACAATCAAACAAGCAATAAACAACAGAAAAGACTCTTTAGGAAGATTTGAAAAGGGTATTTACATCTTGTCCCCAGGTATAGGATATTGGTGAAAAGTACAAAAAGCATGATAAGGACTGCAAAATCTAAAAATGAATTAAAGTTGGCACATAGAGTAAAGGATAATAAGAAAGCTTTTTTTGCCCATGTTAACAGAACAAAGGGGAAGACAAACCCTTCAGGAGCATTTACAACAAATGAAGGGAAAAAAGTTTCAAATACCGAAGCCGCTAGCATTCATAACCATTACTTCTGTACTGTACTGTATTTAATACAAGCAATGAAAGGATGCAAAATGTTGTAGATATACCCCTTAATGATGAGCCCAATATATCACCTATAGTAATTCTTATTAAGTTAAGGAACTTGGACATCAGTAAATCACCAGGCCCGGATGAAATCCATCCTAGGGTGCTAAAAGAAATAGCTGATGATTTATATCTCCCTCTTACTAACATACTACAACATTCCCTTACAACCAGAGAGTTCCTCAAGATTGGAGGGTAGCTACAGTAGTGCCCATTTATAAAAAAGGCTTGAAAACCAACCCCGAGAATTATAGGCCTATCAGCCTAACTTCCATTATAGGAAAAATACTCGAAAATATTATCAAAGATCTTATACAGGAGCACCTACAGCAAGCAGGGCTAACTGACCCAGCATAGCATGGGTTCACTAAGACTAGGTCCTGCCAAACTAACTTACTGTTTTTTTATGAACTAGTGACTAAAGCGATCGATTTGGGTAAACCAGTGGACTTGGTCTTTTTGGATTTTGCCAAGGTGTTTGACAAACTGCCCCACTTTTAACTTATTAATACCCTGGGAAAATACAATCTAAACAACCATATAATTAATTGGGTTAAGAACTGGCTCATAGGACAAAAGCAATGAGTTATTGTAAACAGGGAGTATTCAAAATGGGCTCCAGCTACCAGCGGAGTACCACTGGGGTCGGTACTGTGATCCTGTCTCTATAATATCTACGTATCTACTTTAACTATCAGGAATCCCAATATACTGATGTTAAAATTAGCTGATGATTGAGGGTAGGAGCAGTTATAAATCAACCTGATAGAAGCAAAACAAAATGGTTATATTAAATGCACGCTGAAAATAGAAAATGAGTTAAAATCTCGTTTGGCCTTGAGTCTTCTTCAGGAAATATCTAAAGAGAAAAAGCTTAGTGTAGAGGATATATTCTAACTAATACAGAACTCTACACTAACTTGTTTTTTTTCTCTTTTAGATATTTCCTGAAGAAGACCTAAGGTCAAAACGTAGATTTTTAACTCTATTTTCTATTTTCAGCGTGCATTTAATATAACCATTTTGTTTTGCTTTTAGACCACATGCTGACGCAGCGCCTTGTCTTTGTTTTTTTACAATCTGATAGAAGTAAAGCACTTCGATAAGCCTTGGACACTATACAGAGTTGGGCTAATACCAATAAATTATTATTAAATCCTATGAACTGCAAAGTTATGCAACTAGGTATACACAACAAATGACATAAATATAAATTAGGCAATACAGATTTATTGGAAACAGAACAGGAAAGAGATCTGGGGATAATTGTAAACCCCGACCTTAAAACACATTGTAGGAACCAAATTGGTAAGGCTAATCAAGTACTAAATTGTATATTTAGACATATTTTGAGCAGAACAACAGAAGTGTTACTCACCTTGTGCATTGCAATGGTGAGGCCACTATTGGAGTACTGTGTGCAGGTGTGGTCACCATTCTATAAAGAAGATGCCTCCCACAATGACCCCATGCTGCTACAGAACTCCCTCCAACTAGTCTTTGACTCTGCAGCTACCTGGTTCACTGAGCACTGACTTGTTATCAACCTTAAGAAAACAAAAACGATGCTCTTCTCCACCCCAAAATAAGTACAGCAAGTTTCCCTTAGCTGTCCACTCCACACCCAATCTCGTCATTGACCAGGTGCAGTCCTATAAATATCTTGGTATAACCTTTGACCCTGCACTTTCATTCCATGGACATATATCTGCCCTAAATTCTGTCGCCAACTCACGGCTAGGCATTCTTTACCGGCACAAGAAATGCCTCCCCCCTGATGCCCTCCACCTGGCTGTCACCTCCTCTGTCATGTCTCTCATTGACTATGGCCTTCGGTCTATGGCTCAGCAGATCAGACTGCCCTCAACAAGGTTCACCTCACAGTTAATAAGGCCTGCAGACTTATCACTCGTGCTCCCAGACTCACTCACACATGTGAGCTGTACACCTAGCTACCCTACTCAACCTGGAAAAGCGACTCATGTATCAGACATGCCAGCTCACCTTTAAAGCCTCATGCGGCCCATCCCCCATAGGGCCTATCCAACTCCATCATACTGCACCGACTGATCACAGTCTGCCAAGAGCTACCTCTAGTTATTCTGAGAGCCAGGACCTCTCAAGGTCAGAGGGCATTCCTCACCAGGCGCCCCACTGGTATAACTCCCTCCTGCCAGTGTCTCAAACTCACTAACCTTAGCTTGCTTTAAGCCCAGGCTCAGAAACTTTCCTGCTTAGCTCTCGCAAATGCAACTGCTGCTAGCCTAGTGTAAAAAAAAAAAAAAAAATACTCTGTTTGACAATGCTCACTGAGGCTCCCCCTTCCTTTCCCTACTAATTCCTTCTCCCTATCTCCTTCCTTCTACTCCCTGCTCTCCTGACCATAAGTTTTGCACCTTTTGTTATCTTTTTGCTTGGAGATTGTATTCTATTGAAACAAAATTGTAATTGAACTGTAACTTTTTGTTTGTAAGTACTGTGTCCCTTGTACTACTGTTCTGATGTCCTCTTTGTGACAGTACCTTTGTAAATGAGCCTCTGGCTCAAAGGTTTCTAAACTGATGTTTAACTAAATAAATAAAAATAAATAAATAAGATACAAATAAATGGAGACAGTTCAACGGAGGTTTACTAAAGCTCTCATATGTAGGTCAAATATGACTTATGAAACTAGGTTGAAGACTTTAAATTTGTACACTCTGCAATATAGAAGAATGCGGGGAGACATGTGCCTATTATGTAGAACACTTAATGATACTACCATCACTAGAGAGTTAGGAATCATCAGAGTAGACAAAAAGTTTAATACCAGAGGGCATGTTAAACAACTATGTGTTTCAAAATGGAAAACTCTACGTAGAAAGCACTGATTCAGCCTAAGGGTCATTTCTATAAAGGAACCAGTTGCCAGCACAAGTATTGGACAGTCCTAATATGGAATCATTTAAAACTAACCTGGATGTAGCAATTGGAGGTAGGGTAAAGTACCAAAACTACTAGACTATACTGGCAAGCTTTGCAGACTTTATGTCTTTGTAGCTTGATAAAACCTATGAAACCTATGAAACTTATGAAAGTGGTTATAGAGTGGTTCTTTCTAAATCCAGACTGGAGGGGGGTGAAGAAGTTAGATTCCTAGAGGAAGCTGCAGAGTTGAGAGAGCATGAAGTGCTCCTGGAGTTTTGCTAGGGTGGTGAGGAGGGATATAGGGTGATAGTTGGCCGCAGAGGTGGGGTCACCTCCTTTGGGAAGTGGAAGGACTGTGGCATGCTTTCATTCCACAGGAACTGATTCAGAGGCAAACAATAGGTTTATCAGGGCAGCTAGCGGAGCTACAATGGCTGGGGAAGATAGGTAGAGGAGTTTGGGGTCTAGCCCATCAGGGACATTTCCTTAGAAAGGTTTAGGGAGAGCAGGGCATCAAGAGCTTCTGACGGGGAGAAGGTCCCAAAGTGGAAGGTGTTAGATTTGGGGGGATTAGCAGCTTCAGCACGGCAGGTAGGTTGAGCTGCAGCCAGTAGGGAGGCAGGGAATGAAGTAGCACATGTGGTGAAGTATGAATTGAACTTAGACGCAACTGTGAGTGGGTCAGAGAGAAGAGTACCATTTGAGAACAGAAGGGGGGGAGGATTTGTCGATGGGGGGAAAGGAGTGGATAACTTTCCAAAATTTAGATGGTTTAAATAGGTTGGCATTGAAGGTGAAACATAGAAACATAGAAACATAGACTTTGACAGCAGGTAAGGACTGCTTGGCCCACCTGGTCTGCCCATTTCCCTACCTATAGGATAAGCTACAGATCCTATCTAACCAACAGCCTATTTCTTCCTACTCCCACAAAAATTGCCTTATGTCTGTCCCATGCATTCATGAATTCTCCCACAGTTTTAGACCCCACAACCTCCTCAGGAAGGCTGTTCTATGTTGTAGAGTAAGCCTGCAGTAGAATGTTGTTTGTACATTGCACGGTTCATGAGATATTGTGAAAGTACTGTCACAAGGGTTGAAATAGTACCTGTCCAGTGCTTGTTGGTGCCCATAGCTCAGAAATAATGTGAGATATGGGTACAGTTAGTGATAGTGGCATGATCTGCTCGCTATCATGGTTACAATGACACTTGAATTGTTTTTCGAGTTGTTATAGTTCCCAAGATATGCACAAATTACTGTTACAAGGGTGTTGTGCCCTGTAGTGCTGCTGCATGGCTCTGTAGCTTTGCATAAGTGGGAGTGTGGGCCCAGATGCATATTATTGGGCTAAAATTGGAAACTTGGTGGAAGCTGGGTTCTGCCCTCCCACCAATACATTTTTTTTACTGCTTATATTAAATTTTTTCAAAAAGTAAGGAGATTCTATGCAAAAAATGGTGTTAATGCGTCATTTAGGGTTGAATCAAAAAAAGTCAGGAAATGAGACATTAGGGTTGAACCCCTAACCCCCCTCACACACACCACCCCAATTCTCCACAGTCTGACAGATGACTTGGTATGTCATTGGGGTTGTGAGGCCTAAATCTCCCCAATTCTCCTTTACTGTAGCATGTCAGCTTGCTTGGTCATGGAATATACTACAGGGGTGCGATCACACCCCTATATTTACTGTTATGAAGCCTCTTCTATGTTAAACTCAAAATTTTGCTCATTAATAGCTTTGGACTCTTTCAACGAATTTGCATGAAGTTGGGTATGCATGGTGGGGCATGGCAGATCTCTTCATTTGCCAAATTTCATTTTGGTTGGACTTACAGTTTTTGCACACCAAAATGCTGAAAATGCACTTTTCGCCAATTATGTGGCAACATTTTTGATTTTGTCCATGGCACTGTGCGGTTGTCATGTGGCTTGCTGCTCTACAACTTTGCTCAGCTGACAGAGTTTGGGTTAAGGAATATGCCACTTTTTATTTGGTGAAAAAATATTAATCCATTCAAACGTTATTAAAGTTTTAATTTCCCATTAAGTCAGTGGGGAAATTTATATGTTATTTTGTGAAAGAAGAGTAGGGTTTGGCCATCTGGTCTCACCTCACAATCAAAGATTTTGCAGACTTGTGTTCAAAGAATCTTAGATCGTGAGGAATTCTTTGATCGACGGACGTCATCTTTTAGTTGCAGTTGGAAAAATTCAAATATCTCTGCCCATGGGGGACTTCTGAGGAGAAACTATGGTGAGTTTTGTTCAGGGGTCTTGCCTCTATTGAGCCATGCCTGTGGTTTCTTTCAAAATTGTCACAAAATAGAGTTTTAACTTTTTAAATCTTTGATCATGGCTCGTTAACGATCTTTAATCGCGAGCCTGCAAATTCTTTGATCGTGAGATTCTTTGACCGCGATCTTTGATCACAAGGGCATGACTAGATGGCCACATGGAAAAATCCGTTTTTCAGCTCAGGGGTGGCTTATTAAGCCAAATGAGGGTGGGTTTTGCTCATGAGGCTTTGTTCTATTGAGGCATGGCTGTGGTTTCATGTATTTCTGCCTCTGCCTAAAAATGTACTTTTAAAATTTTTTAGTGTTTGATCATGGCCTGCAAATTCTTTGATCACAAGCCTGCAAAATCTTTGATACCAAGATTCTTTGACCGTGATCTTTGATCATGAGGGTGTGACTAGATGGCAACTTGAAAAAATCAATTTTCTCAGATCAGGGTTGGCTTATTAAGCCAAATGAGGGTGGATTTTGCTCAGGGGGCTTCATGCTATCAATGCATGGCTGTGGTTTCATGCATTTCTGCCTAAGAACTGACTTTTAACATTTTTATCATTTGATCTTGGTCTTGCAAATTCTTTGATTGCAAGCCTCAAATCTTTGATCTCGAGATTCTTTGACCATGATATATTTGATCTCGAGGGCGTGACTAGATGGTCACTTCTAAAGTCAAACTAAGGGTACCTCAAGTGAATCAACAAAGTTCAAGAGGGTAGCATCTTTCAGAAAAAAGAGATGTGCAAAAACAAGTGGGCACAATTTAAAGATAGAGGGGGGACAGCTCAGAGGTAATGTGAGGAAGCATTTCTTCACAGATATGGTTGTGGATACATTGAAAAGCCTTCCTGAGGAGGTCATAGAGTCAAAAACAATGGGGGAATTCAAGAATGCATGGGACAGACATAAGGCAATTCTAGTGGGGGGGTAGGATGAAGTAGACTACTGGTTAACTAGGATCTGCAGCTTATCATTAGGTAGGGAAATGGGCAGACTAGGTGGGCCAAACAGTCCTTATCTGCCATCAAATTGTATGTTTCTATGTTATGTTTCTAAACTAGGGTGGGATCTGCTCAGGGCCATTTATTCCGTTGAGTCATGGCTGTGGTTTCATGTATTTTTCTCTAAAAATTGTTTAACATTTTTTATTCTTTGATTGTGAGCCTGCAATTTCTTTGATTGTTAGATTCTTTGATGCGATCTTTGATCGAGGAGAGGACTAGATGGCCAGATTGAGAGGGAACAGATAGCACAATTTTAACAATTTTTTAATTAAATATCTCAGAAAAGTTTTTTTTTTTAACTTGAAATTTGGAGGGTATTGACAACATATCCTGTAGATGTGAATTATAGTACTTAGGTGTCAGACAATACATTTAATGTGGAAATATTGTGTGAGGCAGTTTACATTTTGCAGTCAGCATTTTCCATGGTGGTAGTGGCTTTAAATTACTAGGGTAGCTAGCCTTACATCCATAGATGTACTTTTCAGTCATTAGGTGTGTAAAATGTTAATAGGTGTAGAATTCTCTCAGTGCGATGAATGAAAACCTGAGACTTTCAATTTTATATCTCGGAAACAGATTGGTCTTTTACATTGAAATTTGGAGCATGTTGAGGATGTGCTATCCATGTGAATTAAGTTGTTTAGATATTGGAAAATTAATTTGCTGCACCCATATTGCTTGACACACTTTATGTTTTGAATATGGCGTTTTGCATTGTGGTACTAGCTTCACATTTATAGGGTGTCTAGTGTTACTGCCATATAGGTAATTTGTAGTGGTTGGGCATCTGACATGTAAACAGGTGATGAAGTATGCCACTCTGATGACTGACACTTTGCTTTCTTTCAAAGGTGGTGGGTGCCACACTCCCAACCATATGCACTGTCAGCAATACAAATGATATTCAATACTTGAACTCTTATCTTAGGCAGGAATTTGCAAGTTGGTGGAAGTACGGGGCCCAAAGGGCAACGCTCCTACTTACTTGTGCAACTTTTAACTTTTCTATTCTTTTTCAAAAAATAAGGAAATTCTATGCAAAAAACTTTGTTAATTCATCATTTAGGGTTAAAACACAAAAAGTCAGGAAATGAGACCTTTAAGGTTGCCCCATCCCCCCCCCATGAACCCGTCCATCATCCCAAGATTGACAGCTGACAGGGTGAGTTAATGGGGTTGTGAGGTCTAAATGTCGCCCCATTCTTCTTTACTGTGGCTTGTGAATATGATTTCGGATGGAATGGGGTGACATTTAGGACTCACAACCCCAATGACACCCCCGTCAGCTGCCAATCTTGTGATGATGGGTGGCTCCATGGGGGAGGGCAACTTTAACGGTCTCATTTCCTGACTTTGTGGTTTAAACCTAAATGATGAATTAACAAAGTTTTTGCATAGAATATATATATATATATTTTTATATAAAAATAGGGATATAACATGGCCTGACTAAAGATATCTTATTTATCTTCACAGAGGCCAATGATATGATATCTCACAGTGGTGAAGCCATGAATGAGATATCTTGATGTCATTGGCCTCGAGTAAAGATAAATATATCTTCAGTCGGGCCATGTCATGTTCTGTTTATACAATATGTGTTTTGGGCCACATGTGATAGAATCTCTTCAAAAAAAGTTCTCAATACCCCCTCCAAGAAGCTCCAACACAAAATATGAGATACAGTATGTGTTTTGGAAAAAAAAATATTTGGTGGATTATTATAGTTTTAAAGAAATTTATCTGGTTGATACTGCCATTATTTTTACACAAATAATCATTTAAATAAGGATTTAAAATGTGAGTGGTTGATCCTGTCCCTCTGAGGTTTGATAGCCCACTAGTAGCCATATTGGTAATTTCACTGTTTTCCTGAATTATTCCCCTGCAACAGAACTGATGACATGTTTCATAAAAAAAATTTAAGTTGATCCTGCCATATTTGTTTAGCTAAATACTGATTTAAAACACTTATCTGGTTGACCCTGCTACTTTGCGCTTTGGTAAGCATAATAAGACTTTCACTTTCCCACAGAAATGTAGCATGACTGGGAACTAGTAAGAGACTCCCATAACTCGCTCCAAGGCTGTTGTAGTAAAGCAGTCTCCATGAGCTAAATAAGAAAAAAATGTGGACTTCTGGTCACTTTAAATGAATTTCTCCACAAAAAGCTGCCAACTGTACTGAGAATAGAGAGAGCGAATCAGCAGCTTCAGAGCAGCCGAAGGAAGAGTCAGCATGTGTTCCTATAGCTACAGACACTCACGTTACCTTCTACTGCTCTGAAGCTGCTGACTTGGTCTCCCTATTCTCGGTACAGTCGGCAGCTTTTTTGTGGATAAATTCAGTTAAAATGACCAGAAGTCCACATTTTTTTCTTACTTAGCTCATTGAGACTGCTTGATTATGAAGGTCTGGGAGCGAGTTATGGGAGTCTCTTACTAGCGCTCGGTCACGCTACATTTCTGTGGGAAAGTGAAAGTCTTACTACCGAAGAGCAGAGTGGCAGGGTCAACCAGATAAGTGTTAATATACAAAGGACAATGTGTCACTATTTAGAGAGATTGGACATTATGTTAAATGTATGGCAGCAGATTAGTAGTACTAATATCGCACGGTCACGCTACATTGGAGAACAAAAGTTAAAGTTGTGACTGTGAGAATGGCAGTTTCAGTATGACATATAAGAGTGTGGAGATAACTGCATGGCATATAGGAACATGGAGATATCAATGATCTCTTCACTGGCTAATGCAGATATCACTTTTTATTCTTGCATTTATCCCAAAACACACATTGATATAAATATATATATATTATTTGCAAAAACTGCGTTAATAATTATAATAATAATGATAACTTTATTTATTTAGCGCCTTTCAAATACCGAGGCGCTGTACAAATGAATCATAAAATCAGAATATACATATGAAATCGACAATTCATAACAGCATCAGTCCACAAAAGCCTTGTTCCACAGAAAGGTCTTAAAATCCCTCTTAAAGGCTTCCATGGTCATGCATTCTTTAAGCCGGAGAGGCAGAGAGTTCCAAAGGGTAGGGGCCATGAACCCAAAGGCCCTAGCCCCAGAAGACTTCAATATAACCCTTGGAACCTCTAGCAACCCCTCATCGGCTGAACGGAGCTGTCGCATGGGGTGGTAAGGAACCAGAAACTCTTTCAAGTAGTCATGGCCGAGTTCATGCAGGGCTTTGAAGGTCAAAAGACCTACTTTAAAGGTGATCCACCACTGTATAGGCAGCCAGTGCAGATTGCACAGCACAGGGGTAATATGTGTCCTTCTAGTCACCCCTGTCATTAACCTTGCAGCAGTGTTCTGAACTAGCTGCAAGTGGCGGATATCAACCCCAGGAAGTCCCAAGTAAAGGGAGTTGCAATAGTCAAGGCGAGATGTCATGAAGCATGGACCAACACGGGTAAGTCGCTGGACAGAACAAGGTGTTTCACCGTGGCGATGTTCCTAAGATGGTAGAAAGCGGACTTAACGATTGCTGACACCTGATGATGAAGAGTCAGCCCGTCGTCAAGTACCACCCCAGGTTACGGACCTGTTCAAAAGAAAGGATCAGATCCCCCAACAATATGCCAGAGGCTGACGGACCCCAACCCACCTGTCCCATGTCCCGGATCCACGACCAAAACCTCAGTTTTACCAGCGTTCAACTTTAACCAGCTCACATTCATCCAGTCCTGGATTTCAGCAAGGCACTATTAAATACTGAGAGAGCACTTAACCTGGTCGGGGCAAAAGACAGATAGAGCTGGGTATCATCAGCATAGCAGTGAAACCTCAGCCCATACCTTCTTACAATGTCTCCGAGGGGCAGCATATACACTGCAAACAACATGGGGGAGAGCACCGAACCCTGGGGGACACCACATTGCAGAGGGAAAGGGTCAGAGGAAAAAATCCCCGACACAACTCTCTGCATTCTCCCAGATAGAAAAGATGAAAACCATCTGAGCACTGTACAGGACAGTCCACAGATGGACTCCAGACGTTCAAGCAAAACCCCATGGTCTACAGTGTCAAAGGCTGAAGAGAGATCAAGGAGGACCAAGATAGAGTGGTTCCTCTGATCTCTCGCCATCAAGAGATCATTGAGCACCCGAACCAGAGCAGTCTCGGTACTATGCCTCTTACGAAAACCAGACTGGAGAGGTTCATAGATATTATGGATGGTCAAATGGTCTTCCAGCTGATTTGCTACTGCCTTCTCAATAACCTGCCCAATAAAGGGAAGGTTAGAGATTGGTCTGTAGTTGGAAAAAACAACTGGGTCCAAAGAAGCCTTCTTCAAAAGGGGAGTCGCCACAGCTTCCTTTAGGGAGCTAGGAAACTCACCCAATTCTATGGAGCACCAGATTATTTGAACCAGAAACGGGCTAACGATCTCAACACAACCCAAGATTAGGGAGGTAGGGCCCGGATCTAAACTACAGCATGTAGGGCGCATCCCTTGGATGATCCACATAATATCACTGAATGTCAGCAGGTCAAAGGAACACCAGGAGACAGAGGATTCTGTGACCAAACGCCAACCAAAAGCTTCCCCCTTAGAGTGTGTTGAATGGATCTAGGATCTGATGTCAGCAACCTTATTCGCAAAGAATTGAGCGATCTCACCACACTCCTTTGTGAAAAAGCTCGTACGACTGGAGACAGGCTGGGTTGCACAGCCTGTCCACAGTTCTGAAGAGCTGAGCCGGTCGATTCTGAGCGACAGAGATCTCCCGGGACAGGAATTCTGCCTTCTTATGGGAGATCTCTGATTGGTAGAGCTGATAATGCTCCTCCAAACTAAGGCGGTCGGCATCCAGAGCAGATTTCCTCCAATGACGCTCTAACCGTAGTCCCACATGTCGCAACTCCCTCAAGGACCCATCGAACCATGGGGCCCAAGGCCGAAGAGAGAGGGGACAAACACGGATGGGAGCAATTGAATCCAGGGCCAAGGAAATGGCCTGGTTATAAGCCAAGAACATAGCCTCTGGACCCAAGCTGGCAGTCGGAAACTCTGAGAGGTTCAACACCGCCATCCGGTCTTCAGGGAACATGTCCCATAAAGGGCTGTAACAAACCATCTCCACAGGGGCAGACCTACGAAGGGGAGTACAAAAATTGAAGCTCACGGTGTAGTGATCAGACCAACTGACAGGTTCAACCACCAAATCAGAGCCTCAATCCCCAGAGAAAAACTAAATCCAAGGAGTGACCATGTGATTATCGCAGTAGCCGAAACAATCTGTGTAAGGCTCAGTGATGTCATCAACTGGAGGAAGTGCTGACCAAAGGCAGAAAGTTCGTCATCGACCCAGGCATTGAAGTTGCCCAGAACCATCAGTCTGGGTGACTCCAATGCCATATCGGCGATGAAGTCTGCCACTTCCTGCAGGAATCGTCTCTCATCTCCTGGTGGACGGTAGATGAGGGCTATCCTGCAACCCACAGCAGCCACGATGGTACACTCAAAGGATTCACCTTCCTCAACTGGTACACCCGTGAGCCAAGCTGGTCTTAAAACAGACCGCTACTCCCCCAACCCCGCGATCCAATCTCAGGTGGTGAATCACTGAGTACCCAGCTGGAACAGTAGCCTCTAAAATAGGACCAGCATTTCCATCCAGCCAGGTCTCGGTAATGCAAGCCAGATCTGCTGTCTCAACAAAATCAGAAATAATAGCTGATTTGTTTTTAACAGATCTGGCATTGCATAACACCGCCCGAGGTGGACAGGGATCCGAAGCCATCCCGATTACTTGCCCATCCAAATAGGAGGAGCCCTTGGGTATGGAGACTAGGCATGGAAAACCACGTTCCAGGCTCCATTTCACCCCAGGGCATCTTCTGGGCTTAACCACCCCTATGCGAGAGGTCCGTTCATTCGCCCTACCATGTTCACGACCCCCGCCATGCCCACCCCCATCCCATGGGCAATACAAAGCGCCCAACAGAGCTGGTAGGTGGAAAATGGGAGGGCAAAAAGGGTGGAGGGCATGGAGGTTGGAGGATGAATAATGCACGACCGGGTTATCTAAGTAACACATAACAAAAGTGGGAAACAAACTAGCTGCAAGCAAATAAATAAAAAAATCCTAGTTTCTCTAAAATAAAATACCCACAATTACATTTAAACTAAAAACCCACCCAAAAACATAAACCAACCTACTGACTACACAACCAAAGATAAACGATGAACAGATTATTAAAGAGTCCAAATATATAAGGACAGGAGGCCCTCTCACTGCACCCATTGTCCTTATCACGATGAAGCAGGATCCAAAAGAGAAATTGCGGTTGTTTTTAGGCACTCTCACTGCCAATGAGTATAATGTTGAAAAGTCCAAACATATAAGGACAGTGAGGCCCTTTCACTGCACACACTGTCCATCCAATAAAATCAGTAATAAATGAAAACAAAATCCAAATTATTCTAAATAAACATTCAAAAAATAACAATATGCAAACGCAGTGCAAACTTATGAATGGAAGGAGAAGATGACTCTTTGGAGATAGTGATCGATTTAGCTGTGAGGCATCAGGAGGCTTCCTTCCCCACCACACCCCCAAAACTGCCTAATAAGGCCCAGTTATGCCACTGATACCCACCGCTTCAGATACCCCTAGACCAGCTGAATAAGGCCGGCCCTAGAGTAACTTAGAAACCTCCCCGGAACCCCCAACTCCTTGAAGGGAACAGTTAGGTTAATGCAACAGTTAGGGTTTTTATACAATGACAAAAGTGAGGAAATTCAATATTAGGCTTTTGACCCTAACTCGAGCTTCCCCCACCCCCCACCCCTCCCACTGGCGCACACACACACACACACACACACAAACACACACAGGCACAAACATAGACACACACACACACACACAACTATGGGGGCAGTACAAGACAAGAAAACCAATCACAGACATGCACCATAACATAACAGAAATAGCATACAACTTCTTAAACATACCACAACAGGCATCCATCATCATGTTTCACCAACTGTATCATTTCTCCTGCCATTCCAGTCTCCTATATGTGCACAGCCTTCTACATAACAGCATATTACTGACAGTAATGCACATGTGTAGTTAGAGTGTAGAGCCATTTGGTCTACTGCCGTGTTACCAACTAGTCAATTTCTGCCTAAAAGCATTGCAGTGTGCTACTACCAATGTTGGCATTTTGCATGAGAGCATACTGCACACCTCAATTTAGTTGCTTGTTATTGCATTAGACTATAGTTGCCATTTGTGCATAACAAGGCAGTATGATGTGTCAGCCTACTTGCCCATTTGTGGATAACACAATAATATAAATACTTAAATACATAGATTGTTAAGGAAATGGTACTTAGCTCCTAGTGACTTGACAATTTCTACATAAAACATTACACTATAATATCATGAAATTTACCATTTCTGCATGTTAGTATACCCATGGCTCCACCTACCAGTTTCTCTGTAA
The DNA here is from genome assembly GCA_016271365.2 of Neoceratodus forsteri. Lineage (NCBI taxonomy): Eukaryota > Metazoa > Chordata > Ceratodontiformes > Ceratodontidae > Neoceratodus > Neoceratodus forsteri. The sequence goes on along the minus strand of CM057458.1, from coordinate 231,118,685 downwards.
AACTTTAAAATAACTGGTAAGAGAGACGTATTACTGGGGTCAAAGGACCAGCAACTTGACCATTTCCACATAGCAGCATATCCCAATCTTCCCACCTAATTTTTGACTTTTGCATATCACCATGATAAAAATAGACAAACACATGACTTGGTGAGAACACAGGAACTTTAGGCCCACTCCACTTGCATCAAGTTTCCAAAGTTACCCATTCCTTCACAATAGTATGATATAAAAGTACATCTCATGTATTAGTGAGTTGTGAGGCCCTCTTAGTTTCCTTGCTACACCAGCTTGCATATGTGTGGATGACGGCATAGCCCATGTTGTCACCAAGTTGCCCATTTCTGTATAGCACCATAATATGAGTAGCAACATCATGTATTACTAACTGCTTTGTATTTGTAGATAACAACATACACTCACATTCCCAGCAAAGTTTTAATTTATCTTAAACAGTACCATATGAGAGATTAGGCAGTTGTACTGGTAGCTCTATCTGATATGCTTCTAGCACATCTTGCTGTAGGCAGACGACAGACTGGGATGCCAGGAGAAGTGATACAGTTGGTGAAACATGATGATGGATGCCTGTTGTGGTATATTTAAGAAGTTGTATGTTATTTCTTTTGTGTTATGGTGTCTGTCTGTGATTGGTAGTCTTGCCTTGTACTGCCCCCCATAGTTGTGTGTTTTGTGTGTGTGTGTGTGTGTGTCTATGTTTGTGCATATGTGTATGTGTGTGTGTGTGTGTGTGTGTGTGTGCGTGCGCCAGTGGGGGGGGGACCTGAGTTAAGGTTGAAAAGCCTAACGTCGAATTTCCTTGCTTTTGTCACTGTAAAAAACCCTAACAGTTGCATTAACGCTGTTGTTTGCAAAGAATATATATATATATATAGTGGGTGGAATATTCAAACTGTGCCAGGCTGTGGTGCAAGCCTGGGCACAGTGCAACTGGGATGTGCCATGGTGCTGACAGGGTGATATTCAATGGTGCTGCGCCATGGCTCAGCACTGTTGAATATCACTCTGTGGCCACTCACAATGTGCATGACACAGTGGCACTGCACCAACCCAAGTGGCCAGAGAGGGGCAGGGAGATGCACTAGCGCAAGTGCCATTGCGCTAGGTGCATCACCTGTGATATTCAAAGGTGCACATGCAAATGGGGCCATAATGTATGCAAGGCACAAATGGGGTGAATTGCATGTCATTATGGCCCCATTTCCATGCAGGTGCACTCATCCCCAGTGACTTGCACCTGGCGCCCTGCCAGGCTGCAGCTGTTGGGGACTGATGCCCCCTGCACAGGTGGCAAAGTGCCCCACTGCCCGTTCCTGGGCATAAGTATGAAAATGAAATCCTCTAATATCCCTGGAGGTCCAGTGGACCACTTGCAGCCCAGTCACAGGCAGAAGTGTAATGAAAAAACCTCCTATATCCTTGGGGGTCTAGTGAGCCAATGGGCATGCTGCCCATACCGAACTACAGATGCCAGATATGTGAATGGGATACATATTTGAATGTGTAGTACATTATGGGCTGCACGCCCATTGGCTCACGCTGTGGGCCAATGGGTATACAGCCCTACTGACGGTGTCAGTCGGTGGGTGGCAGGGCAGCAGGCTGGTGGGGTGCTGCCACCCACTGCTGACCAGGGGAGCGGGTCGGTGGGGATCAGTGGGCAGGTGGGGGGTCCACTGAACCACCAGGGATGATGGGTTTCTTCTAATCCTACTTCAGCCCACAAAAAAGTAGACACATCCACTGGACCACCGCGATCAGGTGTGCAGTGGTCCACTGGACCACCAGGGATAATAGGGTTGTTATTTACTTCACTGAAGTCCGAGATTGGGCAGTCAGGTCCACTGGACCACCAGGGATAGCGGAGTCTGTTTTTTGGATTCTGCCCATGATCAGGCTGTGGGGCACAATGTTGTGCTACAGGGAGCATCGGTACCCAATGGCTGCTGCCGGGCAGGGTGTCAGGTGCAAGTCATCAGGGATCTAAGCACCTGCATGCAAATGGGGCCATAATGACATGCAAATAGCCCCATTTGCTCCTTGCATACATTATGGCCCCATTTGCATGTCAACTTTTGAATATTGCGGTTGCTGCACCTTGTGCAATGGAACTTGTGCTAGCACATTCCCATACTCCACTATGGCCACTGGCGCTGGTGCAGTGCCACTGCGCCATGTGTACTGCGGGTGGCCAGGGTGCAATATTCAATGATGCTGAGCCATGGCAAAGCTCTGTTGAATATCACCCTGTCAATGCCCCTGCGCACCCAAGTTGCGCTGTGCCCAGGCTTGTGCCACAGCCTGGCACAGTCTGAATATCTCGGCCTTTGTGTACAAAGAATGTATGCATAATAATGAGCCTCAGGGCAGAAAATGAACTGTTGGAATACTAAATTGCTTATATATCAGGAATCGTGAGACATAGAAAACAAATTAAAATTTCACATGATTCGTGAGTGTCCTGGCTAGGTTTCTGCTAGGGCTACACATTGGAGAAATGAAAATTCTGTATCTCGCACCATTTCCGAGATACGAGCCCCTAAATGTGCGGTGAACACCACCATGTTAGTCTATGGGAAATAAACATCAACTTTGGAGTACTGTAACTTGGCATCCGTGCAATATTTTGTCACCAAACCACCATGAAAAGGCACATCTGAGAGATACTAGCTGCCTTCCCTCCAAACTTCAGCTCAAAAGACCAAACCGTTCTTTTGCAGCAGGGTGGCAAAGAACTCCTGTCATTTTGGCCATAGTCTGAAAAAGTGGTGTCACAATTTGTGAAAGCTTTCACAAAATTTTGCTAAAGTGTCACAGGTGCGACACTACTTTGCAACACTACTTTTCCAGAAATTTGAAAAACATATTCCTGGGATGCTTATGCCCAAAATAAAGACATGGCTAGCATCCTGAGGGTCCGACTAGGTGAACACAAAAATAATTGTGTTCCAAGAGGGTCCCAATTTTAAATGCCAAGCATTTTTCTGATCAGTAACTAAAAAAAAATGGCAGATTTGCAACACTACTAGGGCCATTTGTGACACAAAAAAGTGCATTTGCGAAAGTGTTGAACTTTTTGTTAACTTTTCCCATTGACTTATAATAGGAACTTGTTTTTTGAATAACTTTTGAACTGTTCAATATTTTTTCCTGAAATCTTCAAAAGGCACATCTGGAATCTTGGCCACACAATCCCTGATGTTTTTGGACCAGCCGCACAAACCGCACAACCTGTAGGGATGAGCAAAGAATGCGCAAAAAAGCATAATTGTGCATTTGGATGTCGCCTAATAACTCCGCAGCCGTATATCCGACCAATACAAAAGTTGGCAGATCCCAAGATCTACCATGCCCAACCAAAAAGTTATTGAGGTGCAAAGTTTCATTCTTTAACCCTAAAAAGTGCTACTCAACCCTAACTATGGTAGCACTATCATACTACAATTTATATATATATATATATATGTATATATATATATATATATATATATATATATATATATATATATATATATATATATATATATATATATATATATATAGAACAAAAAACACTGTTTAATGCATCAGTTAGGGTTGTTCCACAGTGACGAAAGTGAAATTCAGTGTTAGTGTTGAAGACCCCTCTTGCACCCCTCAGCCCGCCTCCCCAACTGGAATCAGGGTGTGCTTTGGGGTCATTGGCCTTAAGTCTCACCCATCACATGTGTGAACAAGTTGAGACATAGAAGAATGGGGTAAAAGTTGGGACCGATGACTAGCGCGCGCACCTGGATGCCAGTTGGGGGCATGAAGCGAGGGGTACAAGATTCAACAATAACTTTCATTCCTCACATTTTTCACGAGTGCAACAACCCTAAACTGATGCATTAAATGGATATTTGCCTCTAATTTCCTTTTATTGAGAAGAGGACTAAAATAGTGAATGGAATGCTCCACCATGTGATTTTTGTGACATAGTAGCGGTAACAGCAACACAAAAACAAGCAGTAACAGTTACACACCTGGTGACACAATGTAAATTGTAAAGCAAGCATTACTAGAAACTCAGGCTCAAAGTCATGCCAAAGTAAACAGTGAAACAAACAGAGATGCAAGCGCATTCGTAAACACAACTGGAAACATGCACAGTCACAGTACCACTGTTGTAAATGCAAATGATAAGTGTAACAGCGACAATAATGCAAAAGGAAACAGAAATGGAAATGTAAATGCAAGCGCATATGGAAAAGCAAACCATAATACGCACAGTGATGGTACCACAATTGTAAATGCAAATGATAATGGTAACTGCAACAGTAATGTCAAAAAAACAGAAACACAAATGCAAACATAAGCACATATGGAAATACAAACCATAACACACACACAGGCAGGGAATGCAATTGGAAAAGCAAATAGTAGCAGTAAGAACAATGACGACGCAAAATGAAAAGACAAAATGCAAATGAAACTGGAAGGGCGGCCGCCAACAGAAATAGCAATGCTCACAGTGACACTAAGCAAAACACAAACACAAATTGTAGTGGAGACATTAATGATAACAATAAAGCAAATGCAAACAGAAATGCAAAGGGTAACGCACACGGTGGCGTACACAGTAACAGTACACAAACGGGCACGGAAACACAAGTGTAAAGCCTACGTGTAACAGTAAGTGAAGCACACACACTGTATTGTTCCTGGAAAGCTCCAATGAGAAAGACAGTGAAAACAAGGAATGTATGCGTAATAATCTGCTTCGGAGCAGAAAACAAGCAGTTGTAATACTAAAATGCTAATATCTCAGTAACCATACGAGGTAGAAAAAAAATTAAAATTTCCGTGATTCATGACTATCCTGGCCAGGGTTTTATGGCATGCATAGCACAGAAGGAGTATGTATGGTCATGATGAAAATTCCGTATCTCACACCATTTCTGAGATACCAGCCCTGAAAGGTACGGTGTACGCCACCATGTTAGTCTATGGGAAAAAACGTCAACTTCAGAGTACCGTAACTTGGCCTCTATGCAATATTTTGTCACCTAAAAGCACATCTGTTGGCTGCCTTCCCTCCAAATTTCAGCTCAAAAGACCAAACTGTTCTTTTGCAGCAAGGTGACAAAGAACTCCTGCCATTTTGGCCATAGTCTGGAAAAGTAGTGTCGTGATTTGCAAAAGCTTTCACAAAATTTGCGAAAGTGTCATGAGTGCGACACTAATTTGTGACACTACTTTTTCCAGAAATTTGAAAAACATATTTATGGGGTGTTTAACCCCAAAATAAAGACATGACTAGCATCCTCAGGGCTTGAATAGGTACACACAGAAAGAATTATGTCCCTAGATGGTCCCAATTTTAAATGCCAAGAATTTTTGTGATCAGTAACTAAAAAAAATGGCTAACTCATGACACTACTGGGACCATTTGTGACCCTAAAAAGTTCATTTGCGAAAGTGTCGACCTTTTTGTAAACTTTTCCCTTTGACTTATAATGGGAACTTGTTTTTTGAATAACTTTTGAACCGTTTAATATTTTTTCACGAAACCTTCAAAAGGCACATTGGGAACCCCAGCCACATGTTCCCCGAAGTTTTCGGACCAGTCTCTCAAACAGTGAGACCTGTAGGTGCCAGCAAAGAATGCACAAAAAAAGTAAATGTGCACACGGATGTTGCTTAATAACTCTCCAGCCATACATCCAACCAGTCTGAAGGTTGGCAGAGCCCAAGATCTATGGTTATGCCCCACGCCTGCCAAATTTCAGGCAAATCCATCAAACGGTGGAAAAGTTATTAAGGTGCAAAGTTTTACCCTTTAACCTTAAAAGGGCTACTCAACCCTAACTATGGTAGCACTACCATGCTACCATAATATATGTATATATCAATCAATAATTTTTTTACTTATAAAAAGGTGCCTTTCCAAAATCAAGGTGCCTGTACAATAAAAAAAAACAAATAAAGTAAAATTACATACATTATATAAATTCCAATAAATATAAAACCACATAAAAAACACTTCAATTACCAAAAGCCAGGTCAAAAAGATAGGTTTTTAATGCAGTTTTAAAACTCTGGACAGTTAGGCAATCTCGTACCCGATGAGATAGAGAATTCCACAGGGATGGAGCAACAAAGCTAATTGCCCTTGCCCCAATGTCTGCAAACGTACCCTGGGAACATCTAGCAATCCCTCATTGGTGGATCAGAGAGGACGGGAGGGACAGTACAGACAAAGGAGATCTTTCAGGTAGCTTGGTCCCTGGTCGTGTAGGGCCTTATAGGTTAACAAAGCAACCTTAAAGGTGATCCGCCATTTAAGCGGGAGCCAGTGCAGATCTTGAAGCACAGGCGTTATTTGACTGGCTCTTGAAGCACCAGTCAATAGCCTGGCAGCCGCATTCTGCACCAGCTGCAAGCAATGGATATCAACCCCTGACAGCCCTAGGTAAAGGGCATTGCAGTACTCAAGGCGGGAGGTAACAAAGGCGTGAACCAACATTGGAAGATCATTGGGAGGAACCAGATATTTCACCCAGGCGATATTTCTCAGATGGTAAAAAGAGATTTTAACAACTGCTGACAACTGTGATTTCAAAGTAAGACAGTTATCAAACATAATGCCCAGGTTCCATACCCAGTCTGAGGTAGCTAGCTGGACACATCCAAGCCACAAGCCCGAAGGTGAGCCTGCCAACACACCCACCTCACGACAGCCGGGTTCACAACCAACACCTCGTTTTTTTCAGGGTTCAACCTTAGCCAGTTCATGTTCATCCAGACCTGGATTTCAGCAGACAGCTGTTGAGCACCGAAATGGCATCATCCTGTTCAGGGACAAAAGACATGTATAGCTGAGTATCATCTGCATAGCAGTGAAAGCTCAAGCCATACCGTCTAATAATAGCTCCTAACAACAGCATATACAGTGCAAACAACATGGGCGCTAAAATGGATCCCTGCAGAACCCCACAGGGCAGGGAGAATGGAGCTGAGGTACAAACCCCAGACACCAATCTCTGAGTCCTACCTGTGAGGTAGGATTGAAACCAACTGAGAACAGCCCCTGATAGTCCACAGATAAGCCGCAGGTGATCCAGCAGCACACCATGGTCCACAGTATCAAATGCTGCCTAGACATCAAGAAGCACCAAGATGGAACAAGTCTCTCTCTCTCTCTATCAGGAGGTCATTTAGTACCCAAACAAGAGCCGTCTCGGTGCTATGTCTCTTCCTGAAACCGGACTAGAGAGAATCATATATATTGTGGCTGGTCAAATGGTCATCCAATTGTAAAGCCACCACCTTCTCAATGACCTTAATTAAAAATGGAAGGTTAGAGACAGGCCTGTAGTTTCTAAGACAGTCAGGATCCAAGGAGGGCTTCTTAAGAAGAGTCCGAACCACGGCCTCCTTAAGAGAAGATGGAAAAATTCCCCTCTCCAAGGATAACCTGACAATCTCAGCAAGGACTGGGCGATAACATCAATGCAGCCAAAAAGCAAGCGTTGAGGGCCGGATCCAAACTACAGTTGGTAGGATGTAAAGTCTGGATAACCATCACAATATCACTGATTGTAGGCTGATCAAAGTCACACCACCCAAACCGAAGGTCGGACATCTGTCAACCACTGCTACTCCCTAGAAAAAGTGTCATGCGGACTTCAGACCTGATCGTGGCAACCTTATCTGTGAAGAATCAAGCAATCTCCTCACACTGCTCTTGTGAAAAAGCATTTCTGGGCTGAAGACAGAGTGGATTGCACAATCTGTCCATGGTCCAGAAAAGCTGAGGTGGTCGATTCTGCATGGCAGCAATTTTACTGGACAGGAATTCTGCCTTCTTATGGGAAATTGTTGATTGATAGACCAAATAATGGTCCATCAAACTAAGCCTGTCACACTCCAGGCCAGATCTCCGCCATTGCCTCTCTAGCCTTCGTCCAACTCTCCTCAACTCCCTCAGGTCCTCATCAAACCATGGAGATCTAGGGCAAAGGGGCGAGTGGACAAACACGAACTGGAGCAATGGAATCCAGAGCCTCTGTCACTGCCTTATTATAGGCAAGCACAAGATCCTCTGGATCCATGCATTCTCTCGGCATGCCCGATAGGTCAAGCTCTGCCATCAGGCCATCTGGGGATATACCCCTCAAAGTGTGGTACTCGACCATCTCCATAGGAGCAGGCCTCTTAGGGGGGGGCCTCAAAACTGAAGCTGATGGAATGATGGTCCGACCACCCAACTGGTTCCACCACCAAGTCAGATATCTCCATCCCCAGGAGGAACACCATGTCCAATGAATGACCACCAATATGGGTTGAGGAGGAAATAACCATGTGTGAGGCCCAGTAAATTCATTAACTGGAGGAAGTCTTGTCCAAACTGAGAGTTCATCGTTGACCCAAGCATTGAAATCCCCAAGGATCAACCATCTATGGGGTCCCAATGTTAGGTCGGTGGTGAAGTCCGCAACTTCCCTCAAGAAAACATTCCCATCACCTGGTGGATGGTAGACGAGAAGAATCCTGCACCCCACACCCTCTCCTGTGATACATTCAAAGGAGTTGGTGGTTCTCACTGAGATTTCCCTCAGGTTCAGTTCTGATTTAAAACAAAGGGCCACACCCCCAACCCTACGATCGATCCTCAGGCGGTGTATCACCAAGTACCCCGGAGGAATCGTAAGTGAAGCAAAACAGGGCCAGCATTTCCATCCAACCAGGTCTCGGTGATGCAAGTCAACTCCAATTAACAAGATCCCCAATTATGGTGGTCTTGTCCCTAATCGGCCTGGCATTGCATAACACCACCCAGGTTCGATGATTAGCCATAGGAGACTGAGTTTCCTGTCTGCAGTATGCAGAGCCCTTGGGTATGGGAACCAGACAGGGAGAACCCTTTCCTGCACCCATTTCACCCCAGGGCACTCTCCTTGTCCCCACTATCTCAATCCGTCCTCCTCTCCACTCCCCTGCAGGCCGAGTCCCTAGCTGAGCCTTCCTTGCTGCTTCCCAGACCTCTACAGCGTATATATATATATATATATATTTTTTAAGCAATATACCCGAGAGGAGTGTGGGTATACTGGTGGATTTACCACGGCTGGTGTGGTTTGGTCACGGGGCCGCAGGCCGGTGACTTAACCGCTATCCAGCTGTGGTAAATCCACCAGTATACCCACACCCTGGAGGGTATATTGCTATTATACAATGGTAGAAATAATTTGTTAATATGTTTTGTATTTTTGATATATTTTTATTAATTATTTTCTGATAATCATGTTTATGTTCTTCCGCTGAGAAAAAATAGTTCCTTTTAGTATTAAATATGCAGATAAATAATGAGGAGCTTTAAAACATTTTTAGTTACGAAAATGAGCCATCTGATCCAGAAAAGTCACGTATTAAATATGCAGAATGAGCCATCTGACTTAGAAAAGTCACAAACCAAGCAATTAAATGTGATAGAAAGCTCTCTGAACATCTCCCGATTTGGCCTCAAAAACTACGAGAGAACATCACCAGATTACCCTGCTATGCAGCATCAGCTGTCCGTCTCCGTCAACTGCAATACCGGTATTCCCCATATGGACGGAAGCGTCGTTTACTGTGAAGAAAAAAAGTCAATGCTTGCTTGTGACGTTTAACTTTTTTTTCTTCACAGGAAACGCACTTCCGTCCATATGAATGAAATCTGAACGAGCAGACGACTGCTACTACATGGGCGTGGCTAAGCTGATGATAATTTCTCGGTATTTTGAAGGCCAATCGAGATGTTGAAGAGGTTTCTGTGCCATTTATTGCTTGGTTTGTGTCAATGAGTGACTTTCTTGGGTCGGATCGCTGATTTTCGTTGTTGAAATGTTTGAAATTACTCGGAATCAAGGAAATGGAGTTAGCTATTTATTTTGTTTTAGTTAGGTTTTCAGTTGCGCTGGTAGCGGCGATTACAAATGGCGGTTAGGTTTGAAGTTTAACGGTGGCAGTGATACTTGTTGGCTGGCACCTTTCCAGTGGGTATATTGGAGGATTTATAACTGCTGTAAGGTGCCAGCCAACCAATCAAAAATGCAGAGATTTGTGTTGCTTTCTGAGTCCATGGTATAATTATATATATATTATACCTGCACAATAGGGCAGGTATAGTTAGATTGCACAAGCCACTTTTATGTTAAACCCAAAAGTTTGTATTTTAATAACTTTGCAACCATTTGTTTGATCTGCTTGAACCTTTGCATGCACTGTGTAGTGCAATAGATCTCTGGGTCTGGGAAATTTTGTTCCAGTCAGATGTTTGGTTACAGAGCTGCCGAGCATTGAAAAGTGTGAACAATCTTCAACTTTTTTGAATTCTTTGCTCACCTCTACAACCCAAACAGTTTATCTGACTGGTCTGAAATTTTCAGGGTATATGCAAGCTGGGCCAAGGAAGTGCCTTTTAAAGAATTGGTGGAAAAATATTAATCCTTTCAAAAGTTATGAAAGTTCAAAGTTTCCTATTATAGCCTATGCGAAAAAATATACGTCCAGCTTGAAAGCTTTTAAAAGCTTTCATGAAAGCAATTTTGCTTTTAAAAGCTTTTGAGCTAAGCCAATTTGTGAGCTGCTGCCATCTTGTTTTCAGTTAGCAGCAGACAAAAACGGCCACAATTCAATAATTACTGCCCTTAGGTAAACACTGTCAGTTGTGTTTACCTAATCGGGGACTGAGGAACACACTGGGGACATCAGATTTTCAGTCTGATCCCCAGAAATCCCATTTTCATGACTGGTCCCCCATAGTGTCATAAATTGAGGAAGAAATGAATATGGCACTTTTGCAAACGTGGGACACTTTTGTTAAAGTGTGTCACCCACTTCTTCTGCAAGTTCCAACATTAGAATTGTGAAAATGGTATTTCTGGAGGTTGGATTGATAATCGGATGCCCCCAGTGTGTTCCTAAGCCCCCAAATAGGTAAACGCAACTGATAGCATTTACCTAGGGGCAGTAAATAAAGAAAACCATTCCCCAACATGTTTTGGCTTCTATGTAGAATCTTACATCAGAATTTGTGATGTAGAATCCTGCATCAAAAGTGTGCAGTGACGGCAATGGGGTGCCCATTCCTGTGTCAGTATGCCTCCCCCACCCTCAAACACTTATGCTGTGCAGTCCACCCCAGTGTGCCAAGATTATTTCTTTTTTGTTGTTTTTGACACCGGGATGCCTACTCATCCCACAATGTCTTTTTAACACTACAAAAATGAAAACTGTCCCTTGTCATAGCCCCCTCCCCATCCCACTGCTCTCTGCTGCCCCCATCTCCCCGCACCCCTCCACACCCATATTTACTCTCCAGAGGTCATGATCAGCAATCTTCTTTGGACTAGGGACATGTCTGCACTCTTCAAAGCCAAACTGTGATCTGAGGAATCAAGGTAAGCATATAATGGGAGTCTATGGGGGGGGTTCATCTTATTTTGATATTAAGGCCAATTTTAGGAATTTTGGCCCCACATTTTCAGCATGGGGTTCTTGGGACACCACCTCATGAACACAGTCACTGTCATCTTGTTACTCATTCCTGGAAGGTGATTTTGTGGTCAGTGGACGGAATAACCTTTTGGGACTGACTAACAAAATGATAGTACCTGTGTTCATGATGTGAGGAACCAAAAACCCATGTTAAACATTTGGTGCGAAAAAATCCACAAAATGACTGCATTACAAGCGTACATTGAGCAGTTTGTATGCACACTTGTAACATCACCTATTTTAAATATTTTCACTCCAGATTTTCAGCATTGCAATTTTTTCACATGTCCTTGTGAACAGTGCAGCTGTTATTTTCACATCCTGCAGAAAATGTGTTTTCACACCTGTGGCGCATAATGGCACAGTCGCTATGCGAAAGCAACTTTCAGAATGGATTAACAAAATCATAGTGCCACTGTGCATGAGGGGAGGTTTCAAAATGCCCATGTTGGAAATTTGGTAAAATAATTCCCAAAAATGTCCGCGTTACGAGCATGTGTTGTGCTGTTTCTATGCACACTCATAACTTTGCCAATTTTTAATATTTTCACCACAGATTTTCAACATCGCCATTTTTAACACCTCCTTATGAACAGTGCAGCTGTCATTTTTAATATCCTTCCTAAAACATGTTTTCTCACCTATGCCGCAGAATGGCATGGTTGTTGTGCGAAATCAACTTTTGGGACAGATTAACAAAATCACAGTGCCAGTTTTCATGAAGGGTGGTCCCAAATAGCCCATGTTGAAAATCTGGTTCAAAAATGCAAAAAATTCACTGCGTTATGAGTGTACGTTGCCTAATTTTCTTGCAAAATTCTCCATAATATAACATTGTGATGCCCATGACACCTTTTGACACCCATATCTCAAAAATGGCTTGATATTTGGATTTTTCGCTACTCGCAACTGTGGACTAAGCTTGAATGGAGGTTTCAAAGTCATGGAAACCACCGAAGTGGAATTTTTTTCATAGCTACTACTGTTACTAAGATATTGACAAATTAGTGTTGCAAGGCTTCATTTTCATGTCTGTAGGGCTGTGTTATGTCCTCATACTTGTGCACAAGTGAGGTGCGGGCCCAGAGGCCTGTTCTCTCACATTTGCATCATACAAAGGTTTCAACATTAGGGATTGCAGGGCCTGGGTGGGCTCGAGCTCCCACAACAACCTACCATTACATTATACTACATTTTACAATGGAACTGGTTTAAATGTTTCCAGTAAACCAGCAAAATGCATCTATGGAAAACATTACTGAGATATCAGCTTCCATGCCACCTTTTTGGTGCTCATATCTCGAAAGTGGGTGAGGAAAGAGCCCGTAGTGTTGCAACGCTACCTTTAGTTTTTCAGAAGTACCAGTAGTGTTGCAACACTTCCTGCTCTTGCTTATTCTCGCTCCCTCACCAGCCACCAATTATTTCTCATAGCCATTCTGTTTTTCCAAGCTGGTGCCTAAGCAATCGCTTGAATCCGATCGTTCAGGCTGCTACCCCCGCCCCCCTAATTTACACTTTTGCACCTTTTGATTTCCTTTATCTTCCAAATTCCCATTGCCGTCTTTCCTCTGCCACAGATACTGCACCCACATCACCGCCTTTTGTTTCTCCTAATGTTGTAAGAGCCTACTCACCACAGTCTCCTTCTCTTTTTTCTTATTCTCACTACTTGAGCCCTGGTAGGGCCAGCCGTGTGCCTCCTTGGCACGGTTTCTGGGCCCTGGAACTCCACGCCACTCCAGACGCCTCCTCCTCCCGCTGATCTACTCATTTGAGCTGGGTAAGGACATCCTCTGGGCCGGGGAAACTGTGATCAGCTGCTATTGGCCAGCCACACCTGAACCGAACTGTGATTGGCCTCCAGCTCAGACCCTGCCTACTGATTGGTGACTTGAACTGTTGCTTTTCTGGGCTCGCGCCCATTCACTTGCACTGCTCAGTGCAGAAGTTTTACCCGCCTCCCCACCGACCTTTATTTAATAGTCTCTTCACTCCGCCTCCCGCGCAAGGACCCTCCCTGATCTTTCCTCATCTCCTGTTCCCACAGCTATTTCCACTCCCCCTACACATGCACGTTTCCCCTCTAGTTTTGCTCTGGTAAAATAACCCAGTTCTCAAACCACCTTGCCCTCTTTGTTTCCCTCTTTATTTTGCTTTCCTGCTCTGCTGTCTGCCACCTCCTGCTTTCTCATCCTTGCTTCCCTTATCAGATATGCCTCTCTCCTGTCACCTTTCCCTGTCTTTTCTAACCCTCTTCTTCCTTCCTCCTCTATGCCATCTGCCAATTTCCTCCTACCCCACTCCACCCTACACTCTGACTACCCACATACACTACCTTCTATCTGGTACTATGGCATCTCCCTTATTATCACTGTTGCACCCTTCTGTCAAGGATTGGCTAACGATGACAAGTTACACTAATAATTTGTGTGAAGTTCATCCTCTGCTTTGCCATCACCTTGCATTGGGACCCTAGACGACTGCACATTACTTACCCTGATAAACAATGGAGGTGTTATTCTTCACACTATGAATTATGACAGATACATAGATACATAGATACATAGACAGTGTCGGCAGATGAGGCCTATGGCCCACCAGTCTGCCATTTGAGCTTGTAAGTTCAGTTTGTTTTCCTAGAAGTCTGTTGCCCTTACCCTGACCTCCGAATTCCTTTATGTCTATTCCATGCATTCTTAAATCCGTGATTGTTTCAGCCCCCACCACTTCCTCTGGCAGGGTGTTCCACTTGTCCACCACCCGTTCTGTGAAGAAATTCTTTCTCATGTTTCCTCTGAATCGCCTCCCTCCAACTTCATCTCATGGCCTCTAGTCCTGGAACATCTTTTTGCTTAAAAATAGTGTTTTCCGCACCCTGTTCCTCCCTGTAAGATACTTGTATGTCTCTATCATATCCCTCTCTCTCCTTCTCTCCTCCAGGAGTACATATTCAGTTCCTTCAACCTGTCTTCAAGGACTTGTGATGCAATCCATGTACCATCTTTGTTGCCCTCCTCTGAACCTTCTCTACCCTGTCTGTGTCCTTACAGGGTATGGTCTCCAGAACTGTACACTGTACTCAGGTGGGGCCTCACTAGTGTCTTGTATAGCAGAATTATGACCTCCCTTTTCCTGCTGGTGATGCCCCTGCCTGTACATCCCAGCATCCTATTTGCTTACCTGCTGCCTTGTCACACTGTTTCCTACCTTGAGGTCATCAGAGATGATAACCCCAAGATCCTTTTCCTGCTTGGTGCATGCTATATCCTCACCCCAACTGATATATTGTGCCAGGGTTTTTGTGCCCCATATGCATTATCTTGCACTTCTTTGCATTGAATTTCAACTGCCAAACCCCTGACCATTCTTCAAGTTTCTGCAGGTCGCCTCTCATTCTGTCTACACCCTCTGGTATGTCTACTCTGTTACAGAGCTTTGTGTCATCAGTGAACAGTGAAATTCTGCCTTCTAGGTCCTGCGCAATGTCACTGATGAAGATGTTGAATAGGACCGGTCCCAGCACTAATCCTGTGGTACCCCAGTGGTCACTCTTCCCTCTGTGGGTGACAGCCATTTACCACCACCCTCTGTCCTGCCACCCAGCCAGTTACCTACCCACCACACTACTGCCCTGCCCACACCCATATTCCCCAGTTTGTGTAATAGTCTTTATGTGGCACAGTGTCAAAGGCCTTGCTGAAGTCCAGATAGGCCATGTCCACTGCCCTCCACTGATCCACCCTCTAGTCACCCAGTCAAAAAATTCAATGAGGTTGGTCTGACATGACCTCCCCCTGGTGAAACCATGCTGCCTTGGGTCCTGTAGTCCATTGACAACCAGGTGTTCCACCAATCTCTCCTTCAGTAGTCCTTCCATGATCTTCCCCACTACCGAGGTGAGGCTGACTGGTCTGTAGTTCCCTGCTTCCTCTTTGTTCCCACTTTTGTATAAGGGGACTACATCTGCTGTGCTTCAGTCTTTGGGTAACTCCCCTGTTTCCAGTGATCAGCTAAACAGTATAGCCAGAGGTTCAGACACCACCTCTCTTAGTTCTTTAAGGACCCTGGGGTGCACCCCATCTGGCCCCATTGCTTTATCAACTCTTATTACTTCCAGTTCCTTCAGGACCCTTTCTCATGTAAAGGGACTTGTGTCCATTTCTGCACCATTCTCATGCCTTGTACTCCCTTCAGACCCATTACCCTCCTCTTCCTCAGTAAAGACTGAGCAGAAATACCTGTTCAATATGTCAGCTTTACTGTTGTCATCCTCCACAGCCCCATCCTCCCTTTCAGTCTCACTATCCCTCCTTTGTCTTTCTTTTTCATATGTACCTGTAAAGGTTTTGTCCACTCTACCCACTGATTTTGCAATGTGCTCTTCTGTCTGAGCTTTGCCTTACTGACCTCCCTGCCTCCTTTGCTTCTCCTGGTACTTCTCCCTATCCCCTTCTGCCTGTGCCTTTTGTATTGCCTGAATGCAGTCTTTTTGGCTTCACTTTCTTTGCTACCTCTTTGGAAAACCATAACGGTCTCCTCTTCCTTTTCCTCTTGCTAGCCTACTTAATGCAAAATTCTGTTGTTCTTGTAATCCCCATTTTAAATACTGCCCACTGTTCCTCAACCCCTGATTCCTGTCCCATTCCCCTTAATGCCTCTTTCAGGTATCTCCCCATTTTCCAAAAGTCTGCCCCCCTAAAATCCAGGATACGTGTTTTTGTGTGGTTTGGTTCTGCTCTTTCTGTGATTTCAAACCACAATGACTGGTGGTCACTGTTTCCCAGGTGCTCCCCACTGTACCCCCATCACACTGTCCCTGTTTGTGAGCTCAGGTCAGTATTGCCTTCTGCCGAGTTGGTTCTATGACCAGTTGCTTAGGAAGGCACCTGAAGGAGTCCAGGATAAATCTGCTCCTAGTTGATGCTGCTGCTGGGATGCTCCAATCCACGTCTGGAATATTGAAGTCTCCAACCAGTACTACCTCACCCTTGTCTGCCATCCTTTGGATGGCTAGCATCAGCTCCCTATCTGTTTCTTCCTCCTGGACTGGTGGTCTATAGACCACACCTGTGCGGATGGCTGTCCCCATTTTCCTTTCCAGCTTAACCCACAGTATCTCTCCCCCCATTTTGTTCCTCCTGGATCTCTGTGGCTCTTATATCATTTTTCACATACAGTGCCACTCCTCCTCCCTTCCTGCCTGCTCTGTCTCTTCTGAATATGTCTCTCAAACTTATGCTCCTCCTCCTCCTGATGTCTGGAAGCATCCATCCTAATCCTGGCCCTGTCTCATCCAGTTCTACTAATATTCCCAAATCTGAGGGGGGTCTCACCATCGCCACACTAAATATCTGCAGTCTTCTTCCAAAACTGGCCTCCCTTCAAATCTTTGCCAGCCAACACAACCTTACATTCTAGCCATAACTGAAACATGGCTGACACCAAACACTCCCGACCATGCAATCTCTCTGCAAGGTTACAATATTCTCAGATTGGATAGGACTTCCAAAAGGGGTGGCGGTTGTGCAATCTACATAAAAGACTACCTCACCAGTCACTTTGTCAGTTATCCCTCCACAAACACCTCAGTGCAACTCCTTCCTATCAAATTACTCCTGGGTGCCCAAAATAAAGTTCTCACTGTTGTTGCTGTCTATATCCCACCTAAAGACCCTGGACCTGGCCTTCAGACTGTCCTCAAATTCATAAAGGGCAACCTCCTGACATCGAGCTCCTTCTCCTTGGTGACTTTAATATCAACTGGCTCACCTCTGATGTAGAGTCTACAAGGATGCTATCCTAGCTGCAAACCCACGTAGATGATAAGCTCCCCCACCCGAAAAACTACAAATCGGGAAAAGCACCCTCATAGACTGGATCCTTACAAGCCACCCTGCCCACATAAGAAATGTTGCTGTTCTCCTGACTCCCTCAGTGACCACTCCCCTGTCATCTGTACATGGTCAAATAAGTTCTGAAAGCCGCCTCCAAAAAACATTTTTAGCAGAGCACTACCCTATGGCAACTTTACACATCTCAAGGCATGTCTCAGGCAGCAAGACTGGTCCCTAATTTACAATACTCAAGGCGTTGATTCAGCCCTTGACTACTTTATCACTACTTTCAATGCCACCTGCAACATCTATGCTCCTGTTAAAAAGCGCAACATCAAAGCACTCTCAAACCCCTGGGTCACGGCCAAGCTCCTGGCACAACTCAAGGATCGGGACCACCTCTGGGCTATTGCAAGAGCCAAAGGCTCTCCAACGGACTCTCAAAACTATAAACAGACTTGCAATTACTGCACTAAGCAAATCCGATTGTTGAAGAGTTCCTACTATACGAATGCCCTCTCCAACTCCTGGAGTAATGGGAAATCCTTCTGGGACAACAATAGAAATGTCACAGGTAAACAGACTAAGTCCTCTCCCACTCTAATGACTGTTGATGGAGTCACTACCCTAGACCCAATGGTCATGACAAAGACCCTTAATGAAACCTTCACAGACCTCAGTGGAGTTCTCCCTAAGGATTTCTTCTCTGAACCTGTGTCATCAAAACAAACACCTCCTACTACCTCTCCAATCAAACCCCCTTTCCACTTCAAATTAGTCAAGGCTCATGATGTCTACAAATATATTAAGAAGGCTATCTCCAAGTCCCGAGTAAGTAGTGATACTATTGACCTCAAACTTCTGTTGCTTACTCTGGATGAGGTGCTGCTCCCACTTACAAAAATTTTCAACCTCTCCCTCTGCCACAGTCAATTTTCCAGCAAATGGAAATCAGCACTTGTCACCCCTGTATTCAAAAATGGTTACAAGTCCCTATCTGGTTACTATCGACCCATATCTATACTCCCACCCTCAGTAGGCCCTCGAACATATAGTGGCACACCAACTCACTGACTACACTTCAAAAGTATAACATCCTCTGCACTCAGCAACATGGATTCAGGAAAGGGCACAGCACATCAACTGCCTTATTGGAGTTCTCAGGTGCTATCCACAATGCCTTGGACAAAGGTTACCAAACCAGAGCTGTTTTCATTGACTTAACAAAGGCATTCGATACTGTTCACCATGGCTTACTGTCAAACAATCAATCCCTTGGCCTCTCTCAAAGCTCTGGAAACTGGGTTAAAAGTTATTTCTCACAATGTACCTAAGCTGTCAAAATCGCAGGAGCTGTCTTAGACCCTAAACCCGCTCTCTCAGGTGTTCCCCAGGGATCCATTTTGGGCCCTCTTCTTTTCAGCATTTTTCTAAACTCACTTCCCAATTCATGCCCTGAACAAATAATCTTATATGCTGATGATGCCGTAATTCTATCCTCTCACACAGACCCAAAACCCCTACTCCACAGCCTTCAATTTGCTTTTACCAAAGTTGAGAAGTGGTTCCTTGATCACAAACTGGTCCTTAACCACAAAAAAACAAAATCAATGCTTTTCTCTAGCCCACAAAACAAGAAAAGGCAACTACCACTCACTATCAATACATATCTGGGAAGTACTCTAGAACAAGTGACTGCCTTTAAATATCTTGGAATCACCTTTGACCAAGGCCTAACCTTTGCTACCCACATTGATAAGACAGCAAAAGTGGCAAACCAGCAAATTGGTATCTTGTTCTGGAACCGGCAGTTCCTCACCCAACCTGCATTAAGGATTGCTATTCAAAGCTCTGTCATCTCAATCATTGACTATGGCTTAATTATATATGGGTCTGCCTCAACCACCTGTCTTAAGTGCATAACAACCTCCCTCAACAAGGCCTGTAGACTGCTCACTGGCGCTCATAGACGCACTCACACATGTGAGCTCTACACTGAAACTGGTTGGCTGCAACTATCAAACTGCTTAAAGTACCTTACCTGCCTGATGGCTAAAAAGCAACCATGGGCCTTACCCCTCCGTGTATCCAAGACCTGCTACACCCAAATCCTTGCATCTGTCTCACCAGAGGACCAAATCATCAACCTCTCCAGGTTCCCTGATGCTGGACTACTCAGGGCCAACGATCATTTGCTTACTGTGCACCTAGCTGGCTAAATGTCATAAATATCCTCATCTCCCCCTCCACACCCCTAGGAGTCTTCAAATCTCAGCTCCACTCTCACCTCGCTGCTTCCAGATCCTGTGACTGCCTTGATTAAATTACTTCTTTCTCTTTTATTTTTCTCTTCCTCTTTCCTCACTACATTTCTTGACAAAGGCATATGTGAGGCTCTTTTCTCACTATTGACTGCTTCCCTTCCCTCCTCCTGCTCTCTAAATAGTACATTTTCTTGTGAGTCTTTTTCCCCATAATCTATTTTTGTTTTGTTTATGAAAAGTATTTTGTTTCCTTGTCCTATACTAATTTTGTCAAATTTAAGGTAATGTGTCATTTCTGGACATTTTTGTCAATACCTAACTCATTTGCCTTTCTTTGTAACTACACTTGTTTTGTACTCAATTGACATGGAACCTTTGTAAAAGAGCCTTTGGCTCAAAGGTATTAATTCCTAGAACAATAAACTAAACTAAATTCTACCTTTAGTTTCACAAAAGTATCAGTAGTGTTGCAACGCTACCTTTAGTTTTGTGAAAGTACCAGTAGTGTTGAGACACTACCTCCAGTTTAAAAAAAGTACCAGTATTGTTGCAACACTAGCTTTAGTTTTGCAAAAGTACCAGTACTGTTGAGACACTACCTTTAGTTTTATGAAAGTACCAGTAGTGTTGTGATACTACCTTTAGTTTAACTAAAGTATCATTAGTATTGCAGCACCACCTTTACTTTTGCAAATGTACCAGTAGTGTTGTGACACTACATTTAGTTTCACAAAAGTACCAGGAGTGTTGAGACACTACCTTCAGTTTAACAAAAGTACCAGTAGCGTTTCAGCACTACCTTTAGTTTCACAAAGTACCAGTAGTGTTGCAACACTGCCTTTAGTTTTGTGAAAGTACCAGTAGTGTTGCAACACTACTTTTAGTTTAATGAAAGTACTCTATGTTGACCTATGGGAGTTTTGTGAAAGTTGTGGAATTTTGCAGAATTAAAACCCCAAATGAGCCAGTTTCTTTGCCATTTCATAACAAAAAATGGTTAGGGCTTTTTGACTGAAATTTGCAGGTAGCAAGCCCTGGCTGCACAGATGTGCCTTTTGGAGGTTTGGTCACAATATTTATGATGCTTCAATAGTTACAGTGCTCCGAAGTTGCCACATTTTCCATAGGATATCACTGCAGTGCCCACTGTGCCTTTTGGCACCTGTATCTTCAAAATACCGATTTTTCACAGGGACCTTAATATACTTTTAGGTGGAATAAGCCCTCATGGAGGTTTTGAAGACATGATTACAACTGCAGTGGGAACGTTTCCTTGGTTGCTATGGTTACTGAGATATTGTCAGATTAGTGTTGCTAGGGTTCCTTTTCATGACTATAGGGGTATTGTATGTCTCCATACTTATGCGTAAGTGGGAACACAAGGTTCAGAGGGCCTGCGCTCCCACATACACAAATCATGAATATCAGTGTGCAAAAATGGGCAGTGTGAGGGGTGCACAGTGCCTGGAGGGCCTGCACTCACACAACTGAATACCAGTTACATTACACTTTCTCAAAAAGAAGGGAATTTCATTGCAAAAAACTTTGTTAATGCATCAGTTAGGGTTGATAGTACACCAACAAAGTTTTTAAATTTGGTGTTAGGTTACTAAACCTACCATCAGATCCCCACCCTCTACTCTCCCTCACACCAAGAGGCATTGGGGTATGTGTTGGGGCCATCGGGCCTAACTCTCACTGCATTCTCTGATACTGTACAACTTCAGCTTGTTTACAAATGGAATGGGGTGCATTAACAAAGATTTTTCAAAGAATTTCCTTACTTTTTGAGATAGTATAATTGTATCCTCATTTGGCTGGGGGAACGCAGTGCCCTCCAGCCCTGTGCTCCAATCCTTCCATAGATTCATACATCTACAGTTTGCTGCTGTAGAAGCATTTCAGCCAAAACAGCAACCAAACTGTTAGCATGGCCATGTTATTACCCCACCTAATGAATGCTGGGCTGAGAATTTTCAAATCTCTGCTGAAACATCATTCTGTGCCACCACAATGTCATTCCATGCCACAGCTGAGAAAACACATTTTGGACAACATTAGAAAACTGACTGCTGCCACATTCATGAGGTGATGTAAAGAAATGGATATGTTGAAAATGTGGGGTGAAAATATTGAAAATTATAAAAGTTATGAGCAAGCATAGAGAAATGTCAACAGATGCACACAGCTTTGCCATTTTATCATATTTGTTCCCAAATTTTAACATACCCTTCTTATGACCCCACCTTATTAACTTAATTTTGAAATCTGGTCCAAAAGGTGTTTTTACCAACTGACCACAAAATAACTTTTTGGGCAGGATTTGTGAAATGACACCAACAGTGTTCATGAGGAGGGTTCTCATAAAGGGTACATTGAAAAGTTGGTGTCAAAATCTTCAAAAATGGCAAAGTTATGCACTAGTGTTGAAAACCCCATTGAAATACATTGAACCACATTTGCCTTAGTTGCTCATATTGCACTCACTGGTTCCAGCAGCAAGATATGTTTGTTTGATCAGAGAGTGGATCTTCACCCTATGATCTGTTCAGATAAGTGAGGATGTGGAGGAGGTGTACTGGCGTGTGGGGTGGTAAGTACTGAGTGGGAGGTGGGATTTGGGGTCTGATCAGTGAGGGATCATTTTCTTTTTGAAGGTAAAGCAAAGCAAAGAAAAACTTACAAGACCATTTTTATATCAGGCTGGGACAGCATTTGGCAGGTGCCACTAGGGACAATAAAAAGTAATGGGGCCAGCCATAGGAGTGGGTGCCACTAGACACCAGGGATAATACAAAAATAATGGGAATGGCAATTGAGGGTCAGCATGCCACTAGATGCCAGGGAAACAATGGGGCCAATGACTGGAGGAGGGGTGCCACTAGACACCAGGGAAAGGATTTCACATCATAAAAATTATCCTTTTTCATGACTCATGATATGAAAAATCATTTTTTTTGTATCACGAGTAACAAAAAAGATTTATTATCTGAAAAAGAAAACTCAAGGACATTTCTTCAATAGATAAGTGCAGAATCCAACTGAGGGAGTCCCAATAAGAAAGCTACATGTGTTGATTTGTACTCAACATGTAATTGTTTTCAGTTATTGGATTCTGTGTCCGTTCCTAACTATAAAACAAAATGGTGGCCACTCGAAAAAAGATTTCCCATTTGTGACTCAGGATGACCCATTTGAAAAAAAGGATTACCCATTTGAGACAAAGGATCCTTTTTCAAGGGTCGATCTAACTGAGAGTGATCTTCCCATTGAAAATAATGGGAAACTTTAAGATTTAATAACTTTGGAAGGGATTATTATTTTTTCACCAAACCTTCAAAAGGCACATCTGTGACCCATGCCCATTCTACTCTAAAAAGTCCAGACCAAAATCTCAAGTTTTTTGTATTTTTTTGTGCTGTGGCATGATAAGGAAATGAAAAAATGATAATTTTCAAATGTTTTCATACTCTGTATCACCGCACCCATGCATCTGACTAGAATGAAACTTGGCACATTAAGAGATAATCAGACCCTGATTGTGCATTCAAAAGTTCTTTTCGAATCAGTTGAACAGTTGTGAAATCATTAAAGTTCAACATTTTGAGTTTAACATAGAAGTGACTGTTCAACCTTAACTATAGGGCTTGACTGCACCCCTATAATACATATACTGTATATATAGAGATAGATAGATAGACAGATAGATAGATAGATAGATAGATAGATAGATAGATAGATAGATAGATATGAATATAATTATATGGGTACCGTAGCACCCCATAGTTAGGGTTGAGTATGCTATTCAATGTTAAACCCCAGTGTTTGCACCTTAATAACTTTGTCATTGTTTAACAAAATAGCACAAAATTTGGCATGTGCAGTCAGGTCAACCCTAATGCCCACCCCATTCCCTGAGCAAACAACATCACACTTGCTCTCCTTTCTTCCCACAGAGCCTGCAGCTATAACAAATGGTGCTGGCAACAAGTGTCAGGACATACATCTATACCTTTGAAGAGTGTATCACTGTGAGGCAATGTCGTGGAGCTGTACCTTGTGCTTTGGACTGGAGGCTACAAGTTAGGTGTGGAATGAGCATTAGGGTTGACAATCCCAAGAACGACCCGACTGCTGATTGCCCAAGACTCAAGAGACTCAAAAACCTAATGCTTTTTCCTTTTGCTGATCCCGCTCCACAAGAGTGGTAGCAGGGAGGAGGTGGGAAACTACAGACCAGTCAGTCTTACCTCAGTAGTGGACAAGATTATGGAGGCAGTCCTTAAGGAAAGGATAGTGCAACACCTGGAATCCATAGGGGCACAGGATCCAAGACAGCATGGGTTTACAAAAGAAGGTCCTGTCAAACTAATCTCATAGATTTCTTTTGACTGGGTAACCAGAGTTGTAGACCAAGGGGGCAGTTGATGTTGCCTACCTTGACTTCAGCAAAGCTTTTGACACTGTTCTACATAGAAGATTGATAAATAAGCTGGGTAGGCTCAAGGTTGGAGTCAGAAGTTGGTCAACTGGGTGGCAAACTGGTTGATGGGCAGAAAACAGAGAGTGGTGTTAAATGGTATACAGTCAGAAGAGATGCAAGTCACAAGTGGGGTACCTCAGGGATCAGTTCTGGGGCCAGTCCTCATCAACATCTTCATTAGTGACCTTGCAGATGGGCAAGAGGGCAAGGCTTGTCTGTTTGCAGATGACACCAAAATCTGCAACAGAGTAGATGATCCAGATGGGGTGGGCAGAATAAGAAGAGATCTGGATAAACTAGCAAAATGGTCAGAAGAGTGACAACTGGGATTTAATGTAAACAAGTGCAAAATCATGCACATAAGGAAGAGAAACCCTGAAGCCACCTATAGGCTGGGAGGGGAGTTGCTAGCAGTCACAAAGGAAGAAAGAGACTTGGGCATCATCACCACTGATGACCTGAAATCATCCAAGCAGACCTCTAAAGCAGTAGGTAAGGCTAGGAGGGTGTTAGGGTGTATTAGTAGGGGTATCTCAAGTTGCAAGAGGGAGGTAATAATCCCTCTTTACAAGACACTGGTTAGACCCCATCTGGAGTACTGCGTGCAGTATTGAAGGCCACACCTTCACAAGGACATTAACCAAATTGAGGCAGTCCAGAGAAGGGCAACCAAAATGGTGCAGGGACTGCATCAGAAGACATATGAGGACAGATTAACAGAGCTCAATATGTATACCCTTGAGCAAAGGAGGGAGAGAGGTGATATGATCGAGGCATTCAAACACCTTAAGGGCATTAACAAGGTGAAAGAGTCTAACATGTTTAAATATAAGAAAATAGCAGGACAAGAGGACACAGCATGAGATTAGAGGGGAATTAGGGGAATGTGAGGAAATTCTTTTTCACAGAAAGAGTGGTGGATGCATGGAATGGCTTACCACAAGAAGTGGTGACTATGAATACAGTGCAGTGCTTCAAACAGGCATGGGATAGGCATAAGGGAGCAATACAAATTACTATGAATAGATAGGCCACTGACAGAGCAAAGGCCGATGGCACATTTACAAGGTAGAAAAACAAATGGGCAGACTGGATGGGCCTTGCGGTCCTTATCTGCCGTCAACTTCTATGTTTCTATGTTTCTATGTGGGTATGGAGTTAGGATCAAAAACCCTAACACCACATTTCTCTACTTTTGTTGCATTAAGTTACCCTAACTGGCACATCAATTGTTTTTGTATATCTATATCTATATCTATATCTATATCTATATCTATATCTATATTTATATCTACATATATGTATATGTATCACTCTCTCTCTCTCTCTCTCTCTCTCTCTCTCTCTCTTATATATATATATATATATATATACATATACTGTATATGTATATGTGTGTGTGTGTGGATTTGTCATAACTAGTAATCTTTTGTTATGATTTAAAAATCATACAGATGCATGCAGATGGACCAGAGTAGTACAAACAACTAAAAGGCATTGGGCCAGATATTCAAAATTTTGCTGGGCACAAACCGCTTGCACAGGTTTAGTGCTGGTTAGGTGAGTCCGCTACATTCAAAAGGTCAAATGTCATGTGCAAACTGCATTACCACCACTAAAACTATAATGTATGCAAGGCAAAATGAGAGGACATGTCAGCGCCAATGCTATATTCAGCAAATGAGTGCTACATAGTGGCTTGCACGATGTTATCGCAGTACTTTTCACGGTGCAAATTACTACCCAGGAAAATGTGGTCTTAATCTCAGGCAAGCCAGCTTTGCCTGACTTTGTGGCTTTGCATGGCTTTTTGCATGACTTTTGTGTGGCTTTATGAACCCTTACCAATAAGTATGACACAGAAATAAGCCAGACATAGTGGAAACATGTTGCTCACTGATGGCATCACAGATGCCATCATCTGCCACCGTCCCAGCCATGCCAGGCAGTATGTGGTGACCCAGCTCCCAGTGGATACCATGGCAGTGCAGCCATACAGCACACACCTGCAGACCACCCTTCTGTGGACACCAACAGATGCCAGCACACACAAGCAGCTATGTGAGCATGGAGGGTGTTATGGGAGGATGTACAAGTGGTCAGGCTGTGCTACAGACTGGTGTGGCCACAAGGCTGTGGCACATCACACAGTGCACATGGGCCAGTGTTGGGAACACCCCAACACCAGTGTGCCTGTGTGATTCTATGTGCCCCCCAGCCACATACTGCACGACTGTACAGACACCACAGCACACATAGCTACCATGTATATGTCACTGTGAGCATCCCATGCCAGTGGTGCAGCATCTGTAGGTCACACAACAGCATAACAGTAATGTCCAGTGTCAGTACACACCTGCAGGTTGGGCCTGTCATTATGTACAGTGCAACAATCATCTCTGATCTACACACCATAGGCATTGATGTGTCCCTCACACTACTGGACCCTTGCTACTGTAGTGTCTGCTGTGCACTGTAGCATTAACTAAAGTTAAACAGTTGCATGGAGCACCACCACCTGTGCCTGTGCTGTGCAGTTCCCAGGGGCACAATATGTTATGCTGTACTGTATAAATGTAGCCTGCAGCTATCACCATGCAGTCCCAGACTGACCCTAGAGGTGGAGCTGTGGGCTGACTCCAGCCCTGTACTTCTAGACTGACCTACAGGTGGAGCTGTGGGACCCTGCAATAATGCTGGGCAAACTGCATACAAAAACAGGTCATAATGAGATGCTAATCTGGATGTTTGACCAGAGAACTACCTAAGTAGGCTCATTCACATGTCACTTTTAGATACAGCAAAGTTTAGCCCTGGGCAAACATGATTGCGCCAGGCAAATGGCTTAGCTCCACGCTAAACCTGCACAAATGTGTTAGCACCACCCAACCATTTCGGAAATATTTTACAGTTTTGCACAATGTAATTTTGCATGTGCTGCTGCTTGCAGCTTTACTGAGTCCACGCCTTTGTTGGCACACACATTGGCTACATTGTCCACCTCTGCCTTCCTTCACATTGCTGTAAACTTGGTTGCTGTTGTGGTGTGCACTTCCTGGTTGCTATATTCACAGCTGTCTTATTCCCAGGTTATGTTAGCACTGCACTCCCAGTCCAGTTTGCCCAGCTTCCTTAGCATGCTATATTCAGCAGGTTTAGCACTGGGGCTATCCCTTTGAATATAGCAGTTATTGGTTTGTGCTAATTTAGCACCTGGGCAGTGCTAATTTAGCCTTGAGTAAAGTTTTGAATATCTGGCCCAGAGTTTGTAGCTAAAAGAAGTATCTATTTCTTTTAGAAAAAAGATAAATATATTTATTTTCCTATTGGTATACATTGGGATGCAAAGTAGTTAGCAGTTTCTGACATCACAGTAACAGAATTCTTTTGAATTATTTTTTTACCAGCAGTGTAAAAAGCAAAGGCAAACCTCACTTGTTTAACCACATGAATAAATATTTTATTATAAAACTAGAAGGTAATTATTAACACATAAAAACACAATATCAATCAAAGTTTGTTTGATTACATGTCATTAGAAAACACAGAGATGGTAATCCACAGCCATCAAACAATCATAAAATTTTTAAATATATATATGGTTTGATGGCAGAATAGTCTTAAAAGCAATTTATCTAAGCTATCATTTCATTTAAATGTACATATAGGGAATGGGACACCGACATAGCTCCCCTATATCAAAAGACCACGACAAATTCTAAGAACAATGTCCAAGATTTATCATCAGCCTTGATAAATATACATTCCAGAGTGGAAAAGAGTAAACAAATCAGAAGCCATAATTAGAAGGGACAATGAGACTCCTCCTACATTCAGGGACATCAAAATGCCAACCACCACCCACTGTAACATTCCAAGGAGTGATGATTTGATGCTCCATAAAGGATTCTGACAATTATAATTGTTGACTGGTAGGAGCCAATGTTCCATTAGGTCCCCACTTTCCCACCCTGTGGTGACACCTGAGATTAGGCCCACATTCTTGCTGCCTTCAGATGGGCAGCTTTACGTAGAGCCCTTAACCATCCTCTTTACCGGTAGGTCACAACAGAACCTTCTAAGGAACAGGCCTCTGCTCCGACATATATCAGCACAGTTAGGCCATAACCTAGTTTTGCATCATGTCTCAACCTCACGTTATCTACTTAAGTCATCAGACAGGCACTGATGTCCCAAAAAACAGAAGGCAACTTTTCATCCCTCTGTACTAGGCTAATCAGAGCTATATCTCCTTCCAGAACTCCAGTTAAAGTATTTCACCATCGTTTCATGGCCCAACAATAGTCCTTAGATACTTATTATACAAAATTGTATGCTGAGGTATGGCCTAAGGTTATCGATTTAAACAGTTGTAATTCTTAGTTAAAATACAAAATATTAGGATCAAGCATGATTACTCTGCCAGACCAAAAAAAAACCAATACCGAATAAAATTTAAGAAAAAAATTAAAATTAAAAAAACTAACAAACAATTTCAGCACATCGTCATATTAAATAATGTCTATACATATGGTTACCTATACACATAGGTCCATGGGAGTCCATTCAATTGTGTCAAATTTCAGATTTATGCTCCGTTATCCTGGGAGTCCTATGAATAATGAATAGAGCACAATAGCCTGACTAGTTGCAACAAACTAGCCATCAGCTGTTAACTGCTGTATTCAATAAACCTGGGTGGTTGAATCATATGGCATAATTCGCACTATTATTAACAGTTAGCTGGTTTTGAACTCAACGTATATATTTTTTTTTTTCTTTTATTATTTATAGCTTTGGCTCGATTTGAGTTCACGTTCAGCAATTCAATGACATAGGAAGTCTATGGACTCTGATCATTCAGTCATTTGAGGAATAATTGCCAAAAAACTGTTGTATGGGTAAATCAGAAACTAGTTAAATAAATCAAAACACAGTTTATCATAAAGACATGAAGCTTTACACTTTGAAGAGAAACGAAACTCCTTAATTTTGCCATTAAGTGGTCCAGCCAGGAGTCATTATAGCTGCTGGGAGAAATTACCAGCTGATAATTGGCCATTCAAAATTGTCCAGCAGTGTCCAAACAATGGAACTATTTTCAAATTATGAGGACTTATGCTCCATACCTTTAATAGAGAAGTAGGCGTTACCTCCTTGAGCTCCATACCTGTGTTTAAACAACAGTCGCCACACAGGGGGTGCTTGCGACATATGGCAATCTCTCCCAACTAAAACGGTCCACACATTTGCAAAATACAATGGGCACCAAAATTTGCATCCTGTTGTGCCCAAAGACAAGCCAGTACTTCAATCAAACAAGGTTTTTCTGATCCATGCAGAAGACCAGGAGATTATACTCTCTTCTTGATATGTCTCTCACATACAGCTCTTCTGAAATCCAAGATTTATTCCACATCTCTTATGTGTTTTAGGCTATACGGAAATAAAATAAACATCACTCATCTGAGTGTAATAAACCTTTTACCAGAAATATTTGTTAACCCTAACCCTAGGCAACCTTAGCATACCTTTCAATAAAAATAAGCATATCAAAGCACTGATAGTGCTTCAATACATCTGCGCTTATACACCTCCTGTACTCACAGTTTACTAGAAAAATAAACCAATTAGGCCCACCTGCCCAACAAGATGAGCATTGTTACTGTGCACTCCCTTATCTTCCTCTTGGCCCACTCTATCCCAATGTTACTTCTCTTTGCCTACCTGCAAGCCTTACAACATTGCTACCTGGAACGATGAAACCACACTGTGCTTCTTCCTACTGCCTGCAATGTAAATCCCTGCTGGTACTGTTGCTTGTATTGTCCCTGTGTGCTAATTCTCTTTAATGTAATCCTTCACTTGTTTTGCCTGTTGTTCATGTATGTACCTTTAAATCTCCTCGGTCACACCCTGAAAAATTGTTCATGTATCGCATTCTTGTAATCTCCAGGGCCACACCTGAAAATTGTTCATGTATGTACCTTGTAATCTCCCAGGTCGCACCTGAAAATAAGCAGTTGGCTGTCTAGTGTGCTTACCCGGTTAACAAAAGCAAATAACTAAATAAATAAATAAATAAAATAAAGTATTTCCAGGTGTCATCATGCAGCTCACTTATTTCACAGTCTGAAGCTGCTTCAGAGATACAAATTGCTGTATGATCTCTCCTTCTCCTCTCTCATTTGTGGGTGCTTTCTTGAACTGGCATTCTGTGGCCAAGGAAGCTGTTGCCACATCATGTTCCCAGAGAATCCGGGTTGCATACTTGTTTCACACACCCCACTTGCAAAACACTTCACCACAATAAAATATAACCGCTATTACTTCAAACCAGCAGCTCTAGTGAGAACGCTGCTCAACCACTCTGCTGACAAGGAAAATGTACCTCCTGAAGGTTTCCTCAATAAGTCAACAATCAAGAAACGGGGTTTCATTCACCAAACAAATGGGGTGAAATCCCCCAAAAAAGAAGCCCCACAACTCAAAAAGAGAGCACCTCTTTCCAGTGTGTTGCAGAGTGGAGCAGCAGCATGGCCATCATGCTGCTCCACCCCCAGACAATACATACAATAGTTAATTGTCTACTAGAAGTGAACACATGGGGCAGGATTTTCAAAAGGCTTACATCACTGCAGGTGCTGGGTGCTTCAACAATGTGGTGCATGGGGCTTGTGGTGATCTAATGGGAGTTTCTATCCCATGTGGCAATTGCTGCAAGTTAGACCAACTTTTTCGGGTCTAACATCTGGCAATCCTGAGGGCCTATTTTATGGAGCTCTTGCCAGATAATTGGTGCAAGCTGCTGTAAATCGTGAAAACTGTCATAACTGTGCCTCAGATTGTGGAATTGGGTGGAGTTGTGGAATGGGGTTGCCATGCTGCCAGAACCTAAGTGTTGTGGTGCAGGGTTTGGCACAAGCCCTGTAAGTACACTTTGAAAATCCTGCCCATGCTCTTTAAAAATATACTTTCTTTAGAAGTTTTTTTAAACTGTAAGAACCATATATGTGTTTACTTATGCAAATTCTTATTCTAAGGTATGCATTGTTTTATAAAATTAAAAAAGTTCCACTGCATGTGAACATGATAATGTAGTTTTTTGAATAAACATAATTATTCAGAATGTTTGTTATTGAGTTTGCAGACTTTATTTTATCATCTGTATGATAATGTATAACATTTGCTTTGAATCTAGAATGAAAATGTAAGATGGTCTTAGTAAGGAGTAAATAAATGGGGTTTTAACATGTTTCAGACTTTTTCTTGATGATATATTGAATGCTATGGTTTGGCAGACACTAGTGGTTTTCCTTTAAAGGAGGACAGCACCCTATTCAAGTTGAGTTTAGGATATAAAGGTAGACCACCAGTCCATCTCTAATGTAATCTATTCATGAGTTTATGGCAGCAGCAACTATACTGTTTATTATTGGAACTCAGTACATAGTACGTCATCTCATTTTTCTTTGGGGCAGCACATACAGTAACTCTATCCACCTCCCCTCAAATTAGTAAATATACAGGGCTGTTAAAGTATGCTAACTACACTAATATAAAACTCAAAATTACTTCATATGAACATGAGGTTTGAATACTTATAATCATAGCTGACAGTAGCTTTTAATAGCAGTGGAAGCAACATTATTATTTATTAGTGCAGAGTAAATTACAATGTCTTGTGTTTTCCTAGTGTGCACTTCATAAACCTACAGGAACTAACCTTACATCTTGGTTCAACTTTTAAAGCATACTTTCTACTATTTCAAGTGTTGTACAATTTTTCATTAGTTGTCCTTGAATTGACACTTATCACCAATAAGTCATTTGTACACTTGCTGGTCAGCTTTTACTTGAATGTAATGCTGTTTATCAAGTTGAATATCTGGGGACCAGCTCTGCTACTGTGTCAATGTTTTTGATTATTGCCACTCTGCTGTTTCTACACTGATTGGTGATGCAGCTACTTAACATTAGTAGCATGACCAGTGCTACAAGGAACACAGGGCAATAATTCAAAGATGGTGGACACACTACTGGGAAAAACAATACTTAAGATATTCTGTCTTCTGACAAACAATTAACCAAGCAAGAAGCATCTTCACTTAGAAAGAAATGATAGAACTTCATGCAGCTGATATACTTAAAGGGGACATAAACCTAATGGAGGCTTTGCATTGAAACTATTGAAGTATTGTTAGCTTCTGCTAAACTAATATCACCAAGTTTGGGTATTCATCAGTAATTATAAAAAGGAATAACAGGCTGGGAAAAGGCCAGAATCATTTAATGAACCCTACAAAAGTGGGAACAAATATTTCAAAGTGAACATATCAAAATGCACAGCATGGGAGTTGAAGAGATTACACACGTGCCAAAGTTTCATATTATATGAAAAAGTTAAAGCACAGTTTATGTTCTTCTTAAGAAGGGATGCCTCACCAGTTAAAAAAGTATTATTGCATCCTAGTATATTTTGTTGAAACATTAATGAAACACTTAAAGTAGCAGTGCAACAAAATTGGGCAAAACAATTGACCCTACTTTCTTTCACTATAAAATATTCCAGTCATATTCTTCTTTTATTTGGTGGTAAAATATTCTAGTTCCACTAAAATGTGAACATTTTAGAAATGTTTTAATTTTGTTTTTTCTCAAGAAAAAAAGATGGCCACCACATGTGGCTTAAAAGTACCTGTGGGGTCTATGTGATAATGGCGAACACCTAAAGGTGATCGATGTTATTGCTCAGTCAGAGTGCTAAACACATTTTTGGCACTCTGACAACCCTGGCGCACCAACACAATGGCACCAGAACATATTTTTACTACTTTCTGTGGGGGGGCTGTGCCCCCCAACACCCCCCCATGGGAGGCTTTTCCCCCCACACCCCCTACTTAAGGATTCTCAACTCCAGTGGGTGCATGTTGGTGGGGTGAAAGTAGTAAAAATAAAAAGGTTCAGGCCAGGTGCAATAAAAATTGCACCAGTGCCCGGACCCAAACCCAGTACCTCAGCCTCCCAGCCATTAACCAATCCCGAGGCCATGATGCAGCTTGACCAACAACTACAGTGCCACTCCTAACCCTCCACCCTTCCCAGCCCATGCTCACCGTGCTCCTCCACCCCTGCACGCATAATGATAGTGACATCTTGTCACCTAGTTCACCCATCCCATCATCTGGTCACACTACCTGTTGGTCGCCATGAGTGGATTACGTGGGGAAGGTGTCACTGTAACAGACGGCACCCTTCCTTATGCGCCTACTTCATGGGTTACCATACCAATGTGGACCTGTTAAGGATTAGGATCAAGAAAATAGAAAAAAAAACACATAGTGTGCAGCATTGGAGGTACCTAGAAAACTAGATCTGACATAAATCTGTATATGTTTATCAATTATAGCTAATACTAGCTGTTTTGGAAAAAATGTTTTTGATGCACTGCTGCTTTAAAATGTATCTCTCAAAAGAAACTGGGGATGGAGGGTATCCTATCAAAACAGCGACTGTGGAATGACAAGCCAAGAAGAGGGTGATGGAACCACAGCACTGACACTCTTGCAGGTGACTGGGGTTCTTCCCATCCCTGAGGGAATGCCCCTCCCCAGAGTTAGTATATAAATTAGCAAGGGTGCAGGGGCAAAGCCACTCCCTGTGCTGGGGGTGTAGGAGTGAAGCTTCCTGGTAGAAAAGACTTATTTCACATCTGCTATGCTGCAGGATCTGTACCTCTTCATGGGTTACAATCTTACAGTCACCTTTATGGCATGGAACCTGGATGGAGATCAAGGAGGCTACACATATTTAAACTTCCATTTATATACAGTACAAAAAAATAAACCAAGGTGTGTATGCCTTTTATGAAGGGATGTATCACCACTGTAAGAGAATGCCATTGTATTCAAGCCTATTTTGTTGATGTCTAGATGAAACACGTTGCTTAAAATCAATGACTGACTCATATGCTAATTCAGTTTTTGCTATGCTTACTCAGCAAGGCTAGTCATATTATAATGCTGGTACACAGGGTTTAGTGTAAAATGCAAGCTGAGCACCCAGTCCACATTCATAAAGGACTGTTTATAATTGATTGGAATGACCACTGCTATTCACAATGGTGGTTGCAAGGCTTCCATATGCTGTGATACTGTGATAAGAGGTGCCATGCAAATGACCTGCAAGACCTTGCTCATGTATGGCAATACTTCCTTCTCTGGTTGCTGAGTTTGCAGCACCTCTGATGGTAGAACTATTATAGGCTATAAGGGTACTGCTACTGAGTGACCATGAATGTGAGTGGCAATGGAGGACAGAGCTTTCTCTGAAACTCACCCTGTGGGTTGATTTTCATAAGTATTGGGGCTAGGAATTGGCACCATTGGTTTCCATAGACAAATTAGTTACCTGGGTGTGTGAGGGACACTAGATCATCAGGAGATAATGTGAGATACAATTTAAAATCAATAAAGATTGATCCAGATAAGGGAAGCAGGAAAAGGGTCTTCAGGTCAGGAGGAGGAGGAGGAGGAGAGTCATGTGGTCGGTGAAAGCTAGTTCCATGAAAGTTGTGCCAGAACTCTGTGGCTGTTGCTAACCAACAGGTGGTCACTAATGTCTGGTGGTTCCATTTGCATTGGGCAGTTTCAGGAGAGGTACTTCTTCCAGTGGCTGTCAGTTGTTTGTTTATAGCAAAAATTGGAGGTGATACAACAGAGAGCTTCATTGCAACATGTTTTGTGCCCGAAGCAATTGTTATTGAATGGGACTATAGAATTCTTATAAAATGGGGAGAGGTGATCCTTTATTTTAATTGGTTGTTATCTGTACATCAAAAACATTTGAAGCACAGGTAAAAATAACTATGTAAAGCAGGACCGCATAGCAAAAAAGAGAGAGTAGTGTGCCATTAGAACATTTATATTTAAAATACTGCCATGTTTTCTTTGATTGCTAACTTCAATAGATAGATACATGGGCCTAACAGGCAGGGAGCAGGCTGGTAAAAGACAGAGGGGGTCTTCTTAGGGAGGTTAATGGCAGACTGGATGGGCCATGGGGTCCTTTTGACAGTTTCTATGATTCTATGATAACATGGGCCATTCCAGACTAGCGGCCGATCGGGGAAACTGTAGTAGAGCTTGATTTCTACTGACAGGCAAAAACCAGACAATTATAAACAAAAACTCAGACCTGCTGCCTCACTATACTTTTAACACATTGCCCTGACAGATAATTGTTTGAAAAACTCAGGCCTGATGACACACTTTACTCTTAGCACATCTTCTTCCACTGTGGCAATCATGTTGCTGCTTCCGTGGTTTAAAAAAAGAAAAAGAAAGCCTTTGCCTAAAAAAAAAAAAGAAAGCCATTGCCTCATTTGTTTTTAAGTATAAATTTTCCACACTAAATTTGTTTGCTTCCTGATACACTGTTTGGGGGCTGGGCAGTGAGAATTAGTAGAAATGGTACCCCTAAACTACTGTTGATTGCTCCATCTTGTGAGCATGTGTGTGCCTGCTCGCGCTTTGCTTCAAACTGGAGGAATGAGAGGAGAATTTGAATCTTCCTGCTGTACTTTTCTCAGCTAAGACTCAGTAAGTCTGCTACATAGCATTGAGAAGGAAGAAGCAGTTTGTAAGTCACCTTCACTCCGCTACAGTCGCTTCTCTGAGTTCCTGCTCATACTTTCTGTGATGCTGTACTGCCATCTAACCACTTCATTTAAAATAGATACACAGTTGTACATTCAGCAGAGTGCATAACAGCAACAGCACACATATACACACTTACATTGGGTGGAGTGAGGAGGGGTTCAGGGGGGTTAGTGCTGAAACCAGTACTACTGATGCCAAGAAGGGAATGATGTCATTTTATAGCAGGTGGAAGGAATGTTTTATCATAAATTTTCATAAGAAACTCTCTTTATCTACATAGAATCTTCATTTTACTTACTGTAAAAATTAAAAAGAAAGTAGCCCATTTTATAAGTGCAATAAGACACTCTGGGCTGCATGGAACAGATATTCTACACCTCCAGAGGATTAGGCACTCGGCATGTGGACTCGTGCCTCACTATGCCACTAGATGTGCAGTAATATCTGTTCCATGCACACCCCCATTGTGTATTATTGTTTACTTATAATGCCTGCATTTATCTCCACTCTTCTGAGGTGTCATTTTATTTTGCAAATTTGGTGTTAGTAGTTTGATTGTTATTAGTTAATATTTACTAGTTGCATAAAACAATATATGGTTTTCAGCATTTTGAAACTACGTTATACACAGGTGAAAATACATATTATCACCTATATACTATGAAGTTTGGCTGATTTTGACTTTCACATTCTCCCTTGTGTTCTCAAATCAGCTTTCTCCCCAGTCCCTTACTGTCTTACAGCTACCATGATGCCAATCACCATAGTAACAACCTTTCTATAAACTCAAATAAAGCCCAGCTGCATGTACTGTAGTATTAATAATTAAAAAAATCACTCTGGATTTGGTTTATATCTAAATCTTTTTCTCACATGTATGTGATATACATCAAAAATGTTGTATGGCTCATATATATGAGTAAAAACTTTCAATTATAAATCACATCCAGAGTGACTTTTCTATGTAATACTTCATAGTACATGCAGCTGGGCTTTATTAGAGTTTGTACAGTTGTGATATACACCTGGGCTCTGTATGTTTGCTTCTGGATGTCTTTTGTTGTTGTCTAACAACCTTTGTATGCCTGATTCTCACTGTGCACTGCTTCGTTTAGCTCTTTTTTCTAGTGTAAAACTGTCCTTTAAGCTCTAGCTCCACTGAGCTGTCTTAAACTACAGAAACACTGTTTAGCTGACATAAATTAACAAATGTTTACTTAATGCATTGGTAACATGGAAGAACAGCTGCACCAACAATCTGGAGGAGCATAAAGACCCAACTCATGGCCAGATGTGATGTCCATTGACTAGAGATGCAGCAAATTTTAATTCCACCTAAGTGAACATGAAGTGGCATTTTGCATTGTCACTCTACTGCAGAGTGACCAGCATGAAATGCCCATTTCTCCTTGTTATTATTACTGCATTGTCATTCCACCTTAACGCTAAGTAAGGAAGAGGACAACAATACTGGCAGCCCCCACACACACAGTCACTAGGATTAATGTGCATCCCAAAATGGTACTGTTGTTTTGTCTCCAGAAAATTCCCAGTGCTGATGAAGTGAAATGAGAGAGGTAACAAAAAATACAAAGTCTCCCAGAATTAATGGCACACTCAGTCATCAGGGCAGTTGTCAGACAAAGTCACCAGAATTAATGTTCATCCCCAAAATGCTACTGTCTTGTGTCCAGAAAATTTCCCACTGCTGACGAAGTGAAATGTAAGTGTAACAAGACATGCAAAGTCTCCCATCTTAGAGATGCAGCAAATTAAAATTTCACCAGTGAAGTGCCCATGAAGAGTGCACTTATGCTGTCACCCACTACGCAGAGTGGCCAGCGTGAAATGCCAACTTCACCTTGTTATTGTGATTGTGACTTTTCATTATAGTTCCACCTTAACCTGAAGTAAAGAGGAGTGACAACAATATTGTCAGCCCACGGGCCCCACACATCACATGGCTTACAGTACTGTAACTCACATGTTGTACAGAAATGTAAATGCCTATCACTGTAGTTCCCTCATGGCAATGACCTGTATCACAAAACTCCCAATTTGAAATTTGAAAACTCATATCAATGAGATCAGTAGTGAAGTCTGGAGGGATACTACA
Organism: Neoceratodus forsteri; assembly: GCA_016271365.2. NCBI lineage: Eukaryota > Metazoa > Chordata > Ceratodontiformes > Ceratodontidae > Neoceratodus > Neoceratodus forsteri. The sequence goes on along the minus strand of CM057458.1, from coordinate 231,080,799 downwards.
AAACAGGCTTACATGATGCAGGTAACTAGTAAAAAGTTAATTTTGTGATTTGTGATGTGATCGGAATCATGATCAGATTCATGACCTGAAATATGAATTTATTTTTCACGGACTTAGAGCTGATGAGCATATTGGGAATACTAATGCCTATGGCTGTACTTCACTGATGACCTGGCTGTTCACAAACTCACCAGCTTGAAAACTCATATCAATGGGTACAGTGGTGAAGCCTGGAGAGATACTACAAAACATGAATTTTGTGATTCGTAATGTGATCGTGAATTGTGTGCACCACACCAGTATTCTGAAAGGAAGCTAAAGAAACAACTGTGACTTAAGTAACAGATGGAGATTGGGCCCTAAAGAGATGCAAATGCACAGACAGATTAAGATTGCACTCTGCACTAAAAAGATGCAGACACAAAGACACAACAACAACAACACCTAACCAGTGCTCACCATCAGAAATCCACCATCAGAAATCCAAATTTGGAAAATAATACCTTTTGCCATTTGGGGGGGTGGGTAGTGCACAGCGGTAACAGTCCACTACTACCAATAAAGATACCACAAGCAGTACAAAAAATTCATGCAGGTGCAGTGGATACCAGGTTCACACTGCTGCAATTACTCTGTGGCACAATAAATGGTATCTGATTTAATGGCAAGCATGCATCGCACACACACACACACACACACACACACACACACACACACTACAAGTAATGCATAGCAATTTGAAAACCTTTAGCAATATAACCAAATGTTTTGAACAAACTGAAATTATACACTACTGCACCACAACATTCAGCAAAAAAATGCCAAGAATTACTGAAAATATTACTGTGTGTACATTAACACAGTTATACAAGAAAAATATAACCAAAACAGAAAGACTGCCATTTTCTTCCAGTTAATCTACCTACACCACAGATACTGTACGCCCTCCCCAAAGCACACTTCACAGTAACACAGTCTGACTGTTCTAAATTAACATTAAAAATCCACACAAACAATAAACACTCAATGCTATGAGCACAGGAGGGTTTCCTACAATCGATGTACTACATTTTGAGCAAATAAAATGGCTCAAAAGGCTTTTTAACAGCTTTTGGAGGATTTGAATGGCAGAGCTCTGAGAGCAAACTGTCTCCAGCTACCACTGCACACACACACTACACAGAACTGAGGCTGTGCAGAACAATCTACAGCCCATGTGACCAGCAATCCCATGAAGCACTGTAATTCGCTTGGAACTCAATAACAAGGTGAAGTGTTGCAAAGTACATTGATTTCAGTGTTACTTGCCTTAAAATTGGCAGAGAAGTGGTTTGGGAAAGGCAGAGTAATGTGAAGTCATTGTTTTCAATGGACTTCACGTTCCCCCAATTATGTGAAGTACTCCGCTTTAGTCGTTCGGAGCAATTTCACAGATTCCGCTACATTCTGCATATCACTGCGGGAGCTTAATTCAGCACACTTCACTCACCACTACCATTGACATGGAGTAGAGGACCCAAGAAGGAAATGTTTGTAGATATAAGGCTTAGGTTGCCATCCAACCAGGATTGTTTCTACTACTAATAGTAATGATGATGATAATAATAATAATAAATCCTTTTAATTTATTTCCAATAAATAACTGTGGAGATGGATAAATAAATCTTAATGATTCATTCACAAATCTGGACTGTCATGTACGGTATGGGCTGCATGCCATTGGTTCTGCTCTGCACCAATGGCGCGAGTCTACCGGCAGTTAGTCGAGCTGGCGCGGGCGGCAGGTGGATGGGAGCGCCACCCGCCGCCGCCGGGGGAGGGGGGGTGGGCTTCGTGGGTGGGTGGGGTGGGGGGAACTAGCCACCGGAGATGTTTTGCGGGGGTTCTATTTATACTCTGCCCGAGATCGCATTAAGGTCCACTGGACCACCAGGGAGATGTATGGGAGGAGGGGAGCCACACTGCTGCCCGATCGGAGCTGCAGGTGCGTCAGTCCCCGACGGCTGCTGCCTGGCAGGGTGGCCAGGCAATAAGTCCTCGGGATCGGCGACCTACATGCTAATACATGCAAATGGGGCCACACTCAGATGCAAATGGCCCCCTGCACCTTGCATGAATTATGGCCCCATTTGCATGTCACCTTTTGAATATCGTGATTTTACGCATGGCGCAATGGTACTTGGCCACCGCAAGTTGAATGCTCCACTCTGACAACTTGCGGTGGTGCAAGTTTCACTGCACCATGCACAGTGGCTGTGGCTGGGGGGTGATATTCAAAGGAGTTGCTCAATAGCGCAACTCCTTTGAATATCGCCTGGGCCACACCCCTGCACAACTATTTTGCGCAGCGCAAGGGCTTGCACCTCAGAATGGCGCAGTTTGAATATCCAGCCCTGGGTGTATACCTGCAGCAGCAGTGGAGCTCCAAACATCTAAATGTATGGAATATTTTCATACACATTCACAAATAATGAATTGTGAAAAAGTAACCCCACTGTAACTCTACAATTGACTTAATCAACTCCTCCACATTTAATGGTTTCTAAGACCCTTCAAGAAAGTCATACTCTGGGAATTTTCAGGTACTGTATCCAGCCCTAAAAGTGACCGAGTTGTAAGCAGAAAATATTTTTAGAAATGCTCACAAAATAATAAATTGCCAGACTTTAAGCACCAGTAAGTTCAATACCACTCATCAAAGTGTCATGAAACTTTAAATCACTTTGGGACTCCTTACACAAATAAGCATGCCAATTGTCAGGTCTGTAGCTGCAATAATATCTTAGTTATGGCTAAGTCAAAATATATATATATATATATATATATATATATATATATATATATATATATATAGATCTATCTATCTATCTATCTATATATATATATATATATATATATATATATATACACACACATATATATATATATATATATATATATATATATATATTTATTTCATGAAATTCTGTGGAATTTCCTAAAATTCATGTAATGTTGTGAAAATTCAGATATGCTAGTTTCACAAGTCCTACCATTGATGATGTTGGTGTTCAGCCTGTAGCATTTGTGGGGTGCTAAATCCTTTCATTTGTGGGGTGCTAGTTTCTTGCTATCCATGGGGCATTAGGCCCTGGTTGTTCAGGGGGCAGTGACCCATTGGTGTTTGGGAATGCTTGTCACTTGCTGTTTCAAGGGACTGATCCCTTGCTGTTTGTTGCTGGATCAAGGTAATTGCACAGCACTTTACAAACGTACCTTAAAAGGGTGTCCTGAATTGTGCTAAGTGGGTTTACAGGCTTAATTGAAGTAAATGAGAGGAAATGACTTTCATGATTGCAGGTTAGCACTAGAAGTGTTAAGCCTGAGTAACAAATCTCACCTTTCACAGGTTTTGTCTTTATGTTTTTTCCATGGAAGCATAATGTTATCTCCTTTAAGGTGGTAAGGCTATGGGCATTTGACCCACACCAGCATTTGTGGAGAAGGGTGTCAAGCCCTGGAGAGACAGAAGGATACAGAGGTGGATGGAACAGAAGCAAAGTGGTATTGACAGTCTGCTTGATAGGTCAAGGTTAGGGAGTACAAATCAGGCAAAGGACTAGATGAGTTCTTTACACTTGCTGTACATGTGGAATTGTATCCTAGCTGTTCTTGGGGTACAGATCCCTTGTTCATTGGGCACAGAGCCCTTGCTGTTCATGTGGAACTGACCCCAGGCTGTATATTGGGCATTGACCCCTTGCTTTTCATGATGAACTGAAACTTGCCAATTGTGCACTGAGCTCTTGCTGTTCATGGTGCAGTAAGCCTCACTTTTAATGGTGCACTAAGACTTGTTGTTTTTGTGGTGCAGAGCTATTGCTGTTTATGGGGCAGTGAGCAGTTGCTCTTCATGGAACACTTAGCCCTTGCTGTTCATGGGGCATTGAACGTTGTTTCTCATGGGGCACTGAGCTATTGTAATTTGTCAGTAATTAAGCCTGTGGCATTTGAAGGGCACTCATCCCATGCTGTTCATGGAGCTATTGCTGTTCATATGGCATTCTTGTAGGATGTGGAGCCTCAGCAGAGAAAGATGGAAGATCCACCAATGGTATAATGACTGCAATAGGCTGAACAGTCAGAATATTGAAGCAGTGAATGATAGTACTAGAGGGAACACAAATCCCTCCAAAAATGCAAAGAAAGTGTAGATGTAACACCATGCCAGATACCATGAGATGGCACACCTTTCGAGATGGTAGGAACAAAATCAATGTACTGCCAGTGGCACTAGTGGCAAAACTTTCAACAGATTAGTGTGGTTCAATTTCAGCTGGTTTGCATTTGTATCCCCCTAGGGCAAGGCTAAAAATAGGCAGTATTCTCTAGCCCTGTGGTGCTCAAGCCCAAAATCCTGGTGGCCTCAAAGGGTCTCAATGTGCAACCACCAGAACTTACTGGTGGCCTCACTCTTATATTTCTTCACCCTAGACCCCTTTAATACACCAATGCCTCTGCTATAGCACATTTCTTTTTCACACAGTATGTATTTAATCAAGTCCTTGAAGTATTTTCACTTGAAATGTATCTCCTATGTTTTTTAACTTAAAAAATGTGCCCATTCCATTACCTTTGTAAATGGGTCTCTAAAAGGCTTTGTGGCTGCACAAAATTGTACTGGTGGCTGCATGTGGCCACAGTGGCCTCATTTGATAAACACTGGTCTACCCTCCTTTCAGGTCAATAAAAAAGGAGAAACCAGGCCATGAGGACAGCAATATGTGCCAAGCAGGCTCAGAAGAAAATAATGGGAAAACAGACAAAAAGCAGGTGTGCCACTCATCAGTAAGGCAGCAGTATAACCCCATAGCAGGCACTGAAGTGAACAGAGATAAAAAAAAAATATTGAAACAGAAGCAGCAGCAATGGATGAAACAGCAGTGCCAACATAGGGAATGAGGAGCAGCGCTGAAAGGCAACTGAATCAGGAAAGCCGAATAGGCAGAAGTAGGACAGTCATGAAGAGATGCATGGAAAAAAGATGAATTTGGAGAGCTGTACCATAGAACAAAATAATGACTTCACGCTCAGAATAGAGGCAACACTCCAGGTGAAGCAATGAGTGGCAGAACTACTAATTAAGAAGCAGCCCAGTGAAGGATCTGTAACTTACAAACAGGGTTAATACGAGTGAGTCAGCAGTGTGCTACATCAAGTGGACCATGAGATACTGTACCTTGTGCAGTAGAATGTGTGAAAATCCTTATATACTGATACAAGTTTGCACAGCATACATTTTACACTTCTGTTTGAAGATGTGAAGCAGGAGGAGACATGGAGGACTTCATGCCCCTTCCAAATTTAACTTTTTGCATTATGTTTTACAGTATATTACTCATCAACAATGGAAGAAGCAGCTTGCATGGCACAACATGCTTCTTGAGTATTTGCAAAGGCAGCCAGGAGCACATGCCAGTGAATGTCAGAGACAAGAATACAAGTTTCAAATGCATGTTGGAATCCACAGTGAGCTCACTAATACCTGCTTTTGCCCACAAAGTTCAGAAATGCTAAAAACACTATTTAACCATTTGCAAATGGCCACAGCAACATAGCAAATCCTATCACTATCCAATTCAAGTATGAAGGAGTACAGTGTCATTGGCTGCTCAAACAGGGAAAGTAGGAAGCTTGTGAGGGACAGAGTACATATTTAGGAACGCAAACAAAACTTTTTATGTTTATGAATGTTCCATTTTACAACGATAGCCCAGCTGATATGCCACAACTTTTGGATATGGACAACTTTTGTGTCAGAATTCTCTTGAAGACATAACAAAAATGGGAGAGACTGCAAATTGGCTTCCTAGAATATAGTGATAGCAATTTTTCCTGGATATGTGTGTCATTTGTGAAACGTTCTGATTGCAATAAATAATTTTTTAACATACATTTAATAGATGCAGTCACTGTGTCAGTTTATTTTAGCTCAGTCAGCCTTAGTTCACTGTGCTTGGGTCCCTAGCCTTAGTTCTCTGACTACTGAACAGCCTCCTGCTGCTCACTGTACTTAATGTTGTCTCACTGTTGTGTCTCAGTTGTATGTATATGGTTTAATCATTAGTGTTTGCATATCTTATGCCTCATAACTTTCTGCTGTACCTCATTGTGCCACAGTTTACTGTACTTGCCACTTCTTTCAGCCTATAGTACCAGCACTAGTTGTTAATAATTTCTGTATCATCTAGTGTGTGGTATCTGCCTACAGCTTGGCCCTAAGAGGGCTAACTGCTCAACTGTCTTGGTTATCCCCTCTGTAATTTACAGTACTTCTGCCTTTCAACCTTTTTAGCTGCAACCATCTATTACATTGCTCTTTTCCTACCTCCTCGACCTTGCTTTTCTCTCCCTCCCACCCTCTGTCTCTCTCCCTCCCTTCCTCCCATCTGGTCTGCTCACTCTCTTCTCCTAGACACCCTCCTTCCCATTTCTCTCCTTCTGTGTCTTACCCACCCTACCACTCCTTCCTCTACTTTCCCACCTACTCTCACCTGCAACCCCTGTCCACCCCAGACTGCTGCATTCTTCCTCCATGAACATTGAAACCCTCCATCAACCCTGTGTCTCTCTGTACTCCCCATCTCCACCACTCCCCACCTTTAAAAGGGTGGAAGTCTCACTCCACTGTCCTTCCCCTTTCTTCTCCTATTTCTTGCTAGTGATGTTGAATTCAATCCTGGCTCCTCTTCTTCCTACTCTTCCCTTGCTCTACCCAAGTGCCTCACTTTTTTCCACCTGAATGCAAGAAGTCTTCTCCAAACGCTAGATTCCCGTAATGTCTGTTTCTCCCAACACTCCCCTGATATCTTGTGCTTTACTGAACACTGGCTGTGCTTTAGGTGCCTGACTCCAGCTTAGCTCTTCCTGACTTCCACCTCACTCATCAGGACTAAGGCAAGCTTGGTGGTGGCATTGCCCTCTATGTACAGCAGACTCTCTCCTGCACCATCTCTTTCTTTGAGTCACTCCCCTCCTCACATGAGCTCCTGCTAGCAAAGCTATCCCTCTCCTTCACCCTCCCAATCTTTGGTGGTGTTATCTATGCCTCCCAGAAACTCTCTCTCCCTTTCCTGGTAAGCTCCCTCTCATCTCTCATTTCTCAAATTAGCTCATCCTCCTTGGGGACTTCAACTTAAATTAGCTCTCCCTGCTTCTAAGCCTACTCTTCACAAAATAGAGTCCTTGAAACTCACCCAACAAATCACCGAACCCACCGGACTCAATCTGCACTCCTCAAACCACTCCCTACTGGACATGGTGCTCTCCTCCCACCCCCATAATATTAAAGTTGCAGGCATTCACCCGTAGGCTTTTAGTGACACTTCCTAACCTATTATGTCAGGAAAGTGTGTCTCACTTAGTCTGCCCCAATTACATTTGGTTTATGCCTCTCAGGTCATTAGACACTGATTCCTGCCTAAATGACCTTGCAGTCTCTTTCTGGTCCCCCATGTACTCAGCCCCTGACATTGATTCAGCCCTATTTCTCTTCAGCACTATTTTCAACAATATCTGGAATATCCTGCCCCCCCCCAGAAAGGCTAGGGTTACATGCTTCTACCACACGTGAGTCACAGCTGACCTTATTGACTTGTGCAAGTCCTAGGACTTTGCATAGGCACACTTTAAATCTTCCCAGTCCCTATCTTACTCTCCAGTCATAATGGGCACTAAGGAATAACTGCACAATGGCTGTTTGCACCACTACAGCCACTATTTCAAGGCTAACCTCCAATCAAATCTCTCATCTCCCTAAATAATTTTGAATGGTTATCTACTCCCTATTTGATCTCCTACCCAGTCTGCTCTCTTGCTATTCTGGTGGGTGACCAACTAGTATCTGTCCCCTCCTCCATAGCAGCTCTTTTAACAAATTCTTCACTACCTGTGTGCTACCCTGTCACTGTCCTCCAGACCCTATCTGTCTCCCCCCACCCCACACATTCAAAGGCTTCCACTTCCCTTCTATCTCACCCCAGGAAGCCTACCTTACCATTATGCCACTTAACCCTCCAAGTCCAGTCCTGACTGTCTGGAACCCAAAATCCTATGAATCTCTGCTCCAGACATTGCCTCCCTCTCTCTCTTATCTTCTGAACCTATCCTTTTCCTTCTGTGTTGTTACTCAGGCCTGGACATTTGCTAAGGTTGTCCTTCTGTGTAAAGGGGGTGACCCCTCCACCCCCTGACAACTACAGGCTAATATCATTCCTCCCCTCTCTGTATTGTCTGATCTAGGTTTGCTGACTTCCTTACCTCTACTAACCTTTTCTTTCCATTACAGTCTGATTTTAGAAAGAACCATTCCAATGTGTCATCCATGCTGAATGTAACTGACACTATCCTCAACAGGATGGATCAGAGACACATCACTGAAGCCATATTCATTGATTTAGCCAAGGCTTTTGACTCTGTGTTCCACCCATTCCTACTAAACAAGCTATTCTTGACAGGCCTGTCTGTATCTGCTATAGTCTGATTCTGTTTATACCTTACAGACCATCAACAGTCTGCTCATGTAGGAGGCATCCTGTCCCTCCCTCCCAATCCTAGAAGAGGTCCCACAGGCTCTATCCTAGGCCAGATTCTTTTTTCTATCGTCCTAAATGACCCCCTTCAGCATGTGTCACATTGCACATCCACATGTATATAGATGACATGATCATCTACTCCTCCAGACCCTCAACTGCAGCTGTGGAGGTCCCACTACAGCATGACTTCCACAATGTGCTGCACTGGGTCCAGGAGAATCAGTTCAAAGTAAACACTAAGTAGACTGTGTCCGTGACCTTTGGCACCAGACAGAAATTGGCAAGGTTTTTGCCTGCCCCTGTCTTCTCCATTTTGATGGTGCTCATACTGACACTGTCCTCACTTTCAAATACCTTAGGTCTCAATATTAGGAAAGCTTGATTTCTCTGCCCATATTGAATCCATCTGTCAAAACTTCACCCTAAGCTTTATGGCTTGTACCACAACAATGACTGCCTGTCCCTCCAGGTTCATCGGAAGTTACTAAAATGATCCTTCCAGTGTTAAACTATGCAGATGTGGTCTACGGTGCTGGTCCCACTAGTTTCCCTAGTCAGGCATCATAATTTTGCCACCAAATCCCCACCCCACACTCACCATTGTTCTCTTTCTTCAACCCTTTCCATTTTCCCTCTACTTCAATATTGCCTATCCCACTGCAATTCCTTTATCTCCAAATACTGGTTTGGCTCCCTCACCCTTACATTTCCTCACTCCTCTCCCCCAGTTCTCTCCTCCTCTCACCTCTATGTACCATAGACTCCAGAACCTTTGCCATTCCTCACCCTCAGTCTTGTGCTGGGTTAGCTGCCTTCTCCTACCATCTCTCCTCCTCTGGAATCAGCTCCCTCTTCCCATCATCTATCCCCATCCCTCCATGCCTTTAGATGCATAGAAATATAGAAACATAGACTTTGACAGCAGATAAGGACCACTTGGCCCACCTAGTCTGCCCATTTCTACCTACTGGATAAGTTCAGATCCTAGTTAACCAACAGCCTATTTCTTCCTCAACCCAATTAGAATTGCCTTATGCGTCTCTCCCATGCATTCTTGAATTCTCCCACAGTTTTACACCCCAACCTCTCAGAATGGTGGCTCCATGCATCCACCACCCTCTCAGAGAAAAATACTTCTCACATTGCCCCTGAGCCATCCCCTTTATCTTCAAATTGTGTTCCCTTGTTCTTGCACATCTCTTTTCTGAAAGATGCTACCTCTTGGACTTTGTTGATTCCACTGAGGTACCTAAAGGATCAATCATGTCCCCCTCTCCCTCCTTTGCTCAAGAGTATACATGTTAAGATCCTTTAGTCTCTTCTTGTATGGCTTCTCTTGAACACCCTGCACCATTTTAGTTGCCCTCTCTGGACTACCTCTATCCTGTCTATGTCCTTGCAAAGATGGGGTCTCCAGAACTCAACACAGTACTCCAGATGGGGTCTCACCATCTGTCTGTACAGAGGGATAACAAGTTTCTGTTTTCTGCTGGTGATGCCTCTCCCAGTATCCCCCCAGCTCTCCCTACTGGCTTCTCACATTACTTGCTAACCTTAAGGTCATCTGATATGATTACCTCCAGGTCCCTTTCCATTTTTGTTGTTGTTACTACCTTCTGCCCATTGTGTACTCTTTCCCTGGGTTTTTGTTTCCCAGGTGCTTTATTTTGCACTTCTTTGCATTGAATCCAAGCTGCCATACTTCTGACCATTCCTCCAACCTTGCCAAGTCCCTTTTCATCCTTTCCACCCCCCCGCGTATCAACCCTGTTGCAGATCTTTGTGTCATCTGCAAAGAGGCATACTTTTCCTTCCAGTCCCTCTGCAATGTCACTTATAAAGACATTAAAATGGACTGGACCCAGTATTGAACCTGCGGTACCCCACTAGTAACCCTCCTTTCTTCGGAGTGGATTCCATTTACTATTACCTACTGTGTCCTGTTGTCCAGACAATGTTTTCCATTTGCTACCACCCTGGGACCCACTCCCAGGCTGGCTAATTTGTTTACTAATCTTTTTTGTGGAACTGTGTCAAATGCCTTGCTAAAGTCTAGGTAGGCCATGTCCACAGCCCCTCCCTGGTCTACTACTTTGGTCACCCAGTCAAAGAAATCGATTAGATTCATCTGACATGACCTTCCCGCCATGAATGCATGCTGCCTTGGGTCCTGTGTCCCACTGGCCTGCATGCTAAGATCTACTCCTGCCCCACCATTCCTGTCATCCCCCTCTCATGAATCCTTCTCCACTCTTTCCTCACAACCTCACCTGTTCCCCACCTATATCCTGTTACTCATCTACCTTGGCCTGCTGTGCTGTCAGCCGCACTATAGGTATGTTGGCACTCCATTTTGTTGCTCTGTTGCACACATTGTTCATTGCAACCATGTATGTTACTATCAAGTATGTTTCTACACAGTGCTCTGGCTATACACTCAAGTTTTGATATTTTATTGCCCGATAAATTTATATTTTTGTATGGTGCACTTTGAATGCTAACAACTGTTCTTTATTGAATGTACCTCCACTTTTCCCTCCCTTGGCCCAGTGTGCCTTCCAGGATCAAAATTTTAAATAAATAAATAGTTTTGTAACATTCCAGCTTAGTTCGTTTGACTTTTCCATGCTCCCAAAACTGTGGATAACTCAATACTTGTGGTTTCAACAAGTATGCCTATAACTGATTATTTTGTTGCACTAATAAGGGAAAAATGTTAACTAGAAAAGAAGGAGCAACATTTAAAACTATAGGATTAAGCATTCCCTACCTCACTCATTTTCACAGACAAGTAATGTAGGTTATATCCCTTATAATGGGACTTAGTCTGCTTTCCCATAATGTTTGGAAGAAAACATTAAGAATTGATACTTCTACTGTAGAACTGCAGGCATAGTGTAATCATAGCTGGTATAAAGCAGTACAGGTACTAAATAAGATTTTATCATAAATACCCTTTTTAATTTGCTCATGTTCCAGCCTTTACAATGAATAACAATATTGGATGCTTGATATATTTTAAGTTTCTAACCATACTAGACTATGATTTCTGCTCCAAAATAAATACCTAATATTTTAGTTGGTTCTTCAATTATTTGTATGCCTCTATTTCTGTAGACTCTCCATGGTCAGAATATCCCAACTTTATTCCAACACATTTCTATGTTTAATGTAGATCCTGATGCACCTGAAAATGTCTGAACAGACTACAACATTTCATTACCTGCATCTACATCTTTAACTATTAACATAACATCATCTGCATATACCATTAGCAAAAACCAGTTCCTGATCCTCCCCAGCTATTGGGAGTTGTATTCTGAGATTTCTCTTCAGGGTACATGATAGGGGACTAAACATAACACATACAGTAAAGGGCTTAAGGGTAACCTGTCGGAGTCCTCTTTATTAAAGAGTCTCCCTTCCAGTCATTTACTAGCTGACTAACTTTTGAGGATACATATAACACAGAGATCCAAATTGTTCAGGAAGGCCATATTTGCATAAAGCATAAAAAGAAACCTGTGTAGCATACTGTCAAAAGCCTTTTCCTGGTCTAGGCTTAATAGCCACATGGAAGCCAATCCCATATTCCCATAGTCCACCACATCCCTTATATACAAAAGGCAAGCCTATATTATTCTTCCTGGGATCGAGCAGAACTGAGTTGGTGACGCAGATGCATAGCAACCTTTGTCAAATGGGGGCATAATGTTCTAGTCGGTATATTAAGGTATGAATTAAGCAGACTTAAAGGTCTCACATTTTTTTAAATTAAATTAGGTCCCTTTTTTATGAATCAGAACCAATATACTGCTGGTCATGCTTGGAACCCAGGACCCTGATTCTAGTAAATAATTATAAAGGGCCAGTAATTCAGCACCCAGTGAGTCTTCTGACAGTTTATACAATTCATTTGGCAAACCATCTTCCTCTGGTGCCCTGTCTGTTCAAAGTGTGGATATAACAGCATGTAACTCCTCACATGTAACCCCTTAACCAAATGGGATTTAGGTTCTAAAGACAGCTCAAATTGATATGTCTTGCAAGTATTCCTGACAAGACATATCTTTCTTACAGGCATCACCTATTGAGCCTGAGAAAATTCAGTAACTATATCCAGTATACAAGTACTGACTCACCCAAACTTGGAACCTCTTCCCTGCTCCATCCATCTATCGCCCTCTCTACTCACCCTAAAACATGCCCTTTCCCATTATCTTCCTACCTCTTGCACATGTTCCCCCTTCATCCTAACCCTCCTCCTCTTGAACATTCCCCCTCCCCTGGTCACCCCTGAAAAAGGGACTTCTAGGCCCAGTGGGCTTACCGGGTCAGTAAAATTCAACGAAAACAAAAACACTTAACCCCTCTTCTTTCCCCTTCCTTCTCTTACCCACATACTTCCCTACTTCAGCCTCCTCCCACCTCCTCCTTCCCCTCCCCCAACCCTATCCCATGCTTTTCCTTACCCTATCCCTTTAAGGCTGCAGGGGTGGAGCCCTGCAGATGTCTTGCTATCACTTGAAGAAAAAGGCACTTCAGACTTCCACCAAAGTACACTTTTGTAGTTGAATCATGATTCTTTCACTACCTAAAATCACTCCACTGAGAGAGAGTTTGATTCATTCATTGAATGTTAAATTTATTTATTTATTTATTTAATTTATTTAAACTTTGATAACTGGAAATGCGCACTGAGTCAGAGCTCGTTTACAGGTGTGACCTAGGACAGGAATATAGAACACAATACAAAATGAGTGTAATAGAATACATGAGCCTCAAATAAAACAGTGCAAGAGGCAAGAGTTATGCTACAATATGAACAAAAACAGATGTTGTGCAGCATACAGTACATAAGTGCAATTGGCAAAACAATTGTGAAAGAATAAAACTGATGTAGGCAGGTCTGGAACAAGGGAAGGTCAGGCATTAGAGTAGCAACAACAGCAGATAGAGGCTAGAAGCAGTGGCAATAAGGGAGCTGTTTCACTTCAGAGCAGGTGCATAAAGGACAGGAGTGAGGTGTCTAGCCAGAGAGAAGGCAGAAGTTGGTTCCAGAGAAAGGAAAGACAGAAAGAGAAGGTGGACTGACTTGCCATGGAGTGTGGGCAAGTGAGAGAAAAGGAGTGACATACTCCTGAACACAGTGGATAGGGGGAGGGCTAGCAGGGGTTAGGAGTGAGGAGAGATAGGAAGATAGCAACCCAAATCAGTATTTGGCAACAAAAGCTAGGGAGTGCTTCAGAAAGTGGTGGGAGAGGGGGGAGCTAGAAAGAGATGAGTAGAGGAAGCAGTAGTGTGTGGGTAAAGGGGAGTTTGTAGCAAAACAGCAGAAGGAATTTAGAAGGATGTCAAGTCTCACAAGGGAAGAAGAGGATGCAGTACTGTAGACAATGTCAGCATAGTCCATCACAGGGAGGATGGTTTTAATGACCAATTTACGATGCAAAAATTAGGAGAGGCAGTCCTTGTAGCAGTTCATTACACCTGGCATTGGGCATTACTTGACACGAGTGTGTCTAAAAGGACTGAATAATCAAGTTTATTGTCTTGCCATACTCCAAGGTATTTGTATGCAGAGACATTTTCTAGGGAGCTGTCAGGGTGGAAAAGACTGGGGAGAACAAGATAGTTGAGAGTTTCTGCCTTGACCCAAAGGTCACGGAGACAGTTTCCATTGTATTACCCTCAAGATGTTTGTCTTGAACCAGTGTAACATGCTGTTGAAATCACTTTGGAGTGGGGTCATTACATCAAAGATGAAGGGTCCTGAGGAATAAATGATTGTGTTGTCCATGTACATGTGGATTTCAGCATGCAAGCAAGCTGAGGTGGAGGTCATTAATAAAAAGGGAGAATAAGACATGTCTAAGAATGGCACCTTGGGGAACTCCAGCTAGGATTGGGAGGGGAGTAGATGGGGTTGAGCCTACCTGGACAGCCTGACACTGGTTTTCTAAGTAAGAGTTGAACCAGTTTACAACTGTGGTAGCTAGACCAATTTGATGGAGCTTGCAGAGCTGGAGTGCATGGGACACTGAGTTGAATGCTTTAGCCAGATCAATAAATATGGCCGTTGTGATGTGACCCTGGTCCATACCAGGTAGAATGTCATTTGTGACATGCAGTAGGGAGGACGTGGTCGAGTGTTTTTTTCAAAAACTGTCTTGGAACGGGAAAGTGTGTTGAAGATGGTAAGGAATTCACACAGACCCTGTGTAGATTAATGATTCTTATCGCTTAGCAAGGAGGGGTTGATAGCTCCTGGCTGGATGGATCACCAACTTTGGTGAGGGAATTATCTTAGCAGTTTTCTAAGCCTGGGAGACTTTACAGAGGAGAGAGGGAGATTTAACAGGTAAGTAAGGGAGAGGGCAATGGTTGGGGCTAAGATCCAAAGGATCTCAGGGCTGATCCCATCAGGGTTGCTTTTGGTTGGGTTTAGGGACATCAAAGCATTGCATACCTTGTATTAGGAGAAATGGGGAACGTGGTAATAATTTAGAGAGTGAGGATCAGGGACAGGGTGGGTTGCAGTAGAGGTGTTGTGGACAGTGGAAGAGATGAAATACTTGTTTAGGGTGTCACAACAGAAGGTAGCCTCAGTGATGATGACACCATTTAATGAGAGGACATGGGTAGTTTGTTGGGTGGGGAGGTCAATGAGGGAGTGAATGGTCTTCCAGAAATTTTGGGGAGCCTTGGAAAGAGTGGAGGAGATCCTTAGTAGTTGGCTTTGGCTGTGCAGGTAGCCTTGGTGCATATCTTTCTTAAAGATGTATAAACCTGGAAGGCAGTTTGGGACAAGGAATACTTGTTGGTGGCCCAAGCATGGTCACACTGTTTACATGGGGCAGTTAGAGTGGCATTTATAAAGGGATGGTGGATATGTTTGACATGAGCTTTTCTTAGGGTGGCATGGGTGCTCCATACCCTGAAGGACACTGGTAAAGGTGCTGAGGTTGAGTCAGTGTTGGTGACTGAGAGTACTTGGGACTAGTTTGCATTGAACAGATCTAACATAAGGGCATTGTTGTCAAGGTCTCTGAGGGAGGTGCCATATATATTTGGGGGAGAGTGTGGAGATGCACCTTCCTAAAGCAGTAGGTCAGACAATGGTCACTGGAAGATGTTTGGGAGGATTCCTGAAGTAATAATATCATGGCAGCGGGAAGAGAGTACCCAGTCAAGTAATGAGTGGTTATATGTGAGTGTTTAGCTGAGAAGGGTTACTTTAGGAGTTTGGTGAGACTGAATAGTTAAATATTTTGAAGTGTGGGTTTAGAGGATGGGGAGAGCCTGTTGAGGTTAAAATCACCAGCAGGATCAACTCATCAGAGGATGTGTGTGTGGTGATAGAGGAGATGCATGAAAACAAGGAAGCAGAGGACAGTCTGGGGGAAGTGTATAACACTCCAACATATAAGGCAAGAGAGCCAGGGATGGCAAACTTGGCTATAATTAATTCATGAGAGGAGGTGAGGGACTCACACAGTATAATATAACATGAAAAGGATTGGTGGATGCCCAACCCCATTTTCCCCTGTCCTGTTGGAAAAGGGCGTAGCTCGGGAGGTGAGGTGGGAGCCCAATACCTTTGAGGACATTCTCCTGCTACATGTAGCATTCTCATGCCATCTCAAATTACAATCAGTGGATGAGCTCAGTGTAAGCAGCACATGCAGCTTGTTAAACTAAACACCAGTAAGAAGAGCAATTCCTCTATGCTGTATTTTCTCCACCCAACCAATCACTCTGCTGAGAGGGAGGAAAAGAGAGTGAGAGAGAGTTTGATTCATTCCTTCATTAAATGTTATATTCCTGCATACATGCAGTATGCTCATACTGCTCAAATTACAATCAGTGGATATGCTCAGTGTAAACAGCATGCAACTTGTAAACTAAGCATAAATAAGTGGAGAAATTCTCTATGCTGTATTCTACCCTCTATCCCTTTACATATTGCTCTGAATCCAGCATAGGGAATTGTATTACAGGTTATGCTGAATAAACTCTAAGCAAACTGTCTTACATACTGCACTGAAAGGCTACAGTGAATCTAACTTTTTCAGATTATGGTCTATCTCCCCCACCCCACCTAACCCTTGCTTTGCCAGGGACTGACATATCAGTTCAAAATTTCTTTACATTCCAGTTCAGACACACACACACACGTATGCTCATTTCCAGTCCCTGACTCCTCTCACTTTTAGTATCCAGATCCAGTCCGTGAAGCCAGTGAAACCATTTTAGTTAAAAGAAAACAAAACAGGCACAAAGACATACTGTATTTATACTGTGTAAAACAAAACACAGGCACTGCATCAGCATGTGGTCTAAAAACAAAACAAAATAGTTATATTAAATGTATGTGAAAATAGAGAATAGAGTTAAAATCTACGTTTCACCTTAGGTCTTCTTCAGGAACTATCTAAAAGAGAAAAAACAAAATTAGTGCAGAGGGAAGTAAAAGATGATATATATGTGGGAAAGAAAAGGAGAGGCTCAGAGAGAAGAAGTAATAAATGGCAAGATTAAGAGAGAATCTGTGAAGCAAAAAGGTGATGATGTGAAAGATAAAGCATAATAGGAGTGAAACAGCTTGAGAAAACCCCAGGTGGGAACTAATTAACAGGGCCTAGTAAGAAGACTGAAAGGTGACAAATGTGAGGAAAGGAGATAGAGATGGAGATTTATGGTGAAAATGAAAAAAAAATTAAATGTGTACAGACACAAACAGACTTTAAGGAAAATAAGGGGTGGCAGAAAGATGTTAGGGGAAAATAAGTCATCTTTTGTACTCTATCTTTACATTCATTAAACAGATTAAAATGTACAATTTTCCTAGTGTCCCAAATTTGTGTTCTTCATTCAGTGATGACAGTCTATTGTACTGATGATGCTGGAGTTCCATTTTAAGTTGAGGGATCTGCTCAGAAAAATCATTTTTAGTTTGTACTGATGAAGATACTAGTTTATGTAACTAAGCTCAAGTTTTCATGTACTGTAAGCATTTTTCATTTGATATTCTCTTGCCAAGTATCAAAACAACATGCAGAGGTCTGTTTTGTGTCTTCCACTGAATAATGGGTTGTCATAAATATTGAACATGGTCTTCCTAGCCAAAATGAGATTTTCTAATTTACACAAAATATTCCTATCCTCCAGTAAAGTAGCAAACCCCATGACCACTTTTTGAGGGATTGGGCTTTCTAGTGCTGGGTAAATACTGTGAATTCTGAATTTCTAGAAATTTTGTGAATTTTTGTAAATTTTATGAAAAGTGCTTATAGGGTCACCAATTCAGAATAGAATAGGAAGGAACTAGTGGAGGGATCAAGGGAAGGAAGGACTGGGAGGAGGTGATGGGACAGGGGTGGTGGGGGCAGAGGGAACTAGTGAAGAGGTGGAAGAGGGAAGAATGGACTGGGGAGGGGGTGGGGAAGAGGGAATGGAGGCCAGGGGAACTAGTGGAGAGGGGGAGAAGAGGGATTGGAGAAGAGGGGAGGGAGAAATACAGGGGTAAAAGGAGGCCAAAGTCAAGATAGAAGGTAGTGTCTCTGAACAACAGAAACCTGGGAAGTAAAATGGTTGAGATGCAGATCTAATGGCTAAAGGAGATGTGGACATAGCGCCTATCACATAGAAATGGGCCACACCAAACCACAACTGAGATCTTGCAGTTCCCAGTTACAAAATGTATAGGAAAGATAGGGAAACAGGTGAGGAAGAGTGGTTCTGTAAGTGAAGGCAGAGATAGCCTGTACCACATAGGAAGTGGCAGATGGAAATACAGAAGTATAGTGAGTGCAGGTCCAAGTCAATAAGGGAAGAAAACTAACTATGGGGTAGTTTACAGACCACCTTCACAAGATGAGGGCTTAGACAAAGTACCAGGGTCCCAGATCATGGAAATGGCAGGCAAGGGTGAGAAAGTAATTGTGGGGAATTTCAGTCTACTTGGGGTGGACTGGAAAATCCTAGCTACCTCAGCACCAGGGACCAGGTACTGCTGGATGCATTCTAGAATGAATTCCAGGGGAGTCATGGTGCCCACTAAAGAAGTTGTCATGCTGGACCTGGTCCTGTCCAATAATGGGCATGCCCAGGAAGTAAAGGGAGAAGAGGCACTTGGGCAGAGGAATGATCATGATCAAGAGAAGAGTTCTAGATTTCAGGAAGGCTGACTTTAATGAGATATGAAAAAAGTCTGGTAGGGCACCTTACTAGGATCTACAGGGAGATGAAGAGCAAACAGAAATGGACTAAAATACAGAAGGAATGGACATAATTCAGTTCTGACAGTGAGTATGCCAAAATCAAAAGCAAAAAATTCAAGGCCAAATAGCCCAGCTGGTTTGGAAAGAAAGCAGAAAATGCAGCAAGGGAAGAGAAAGCAGCATTCTGGAAGTACAAATGTACTCAGAATGAGGAGGATAGGGAGGTTTATAATGATAATCAAGAGTGGTATGCAGAGTGGTTAGAAAGGCAAAGGCTGCTAGAGAAGTAGATCTGGCACAGGGAGTAAAATTGTGTGAGAGGGCAGTCTTCAAGTATATAAGGGAGAAAAGGGACATAGAAGATGAAATTGTCCAGTTAGAAAAGGAGGAGTGTTGGCAGAAGGAAGTGAAGAGAAAGTGGAGGTACTTAAGAAGTATTTCTGCTCCATTTTCACTAGACAGAAGGATGGACCATTGCTGCAAGGGAGCAGAAGGTGGGGATGGGGAAGGGGTGTCCCTGATGGTGTAATAAAGGTTGAGATGGTGTTAAAGGCCCTGAAGGTGGACAAACTGCAGGAGCAGATATAGTGCATCCAAGAGTCCTAAGGGAACTTGCGGAGGTGCTGGTGAGCCTCCTGGCAAATCTATTTAACACCTCTTTGGAGGCTGGAGTGTACATTGAGACTGGAAAACTGCACATGTGGTGCCTCTCCATGAAAGCAGTCTAATGGATAAACCAGGAATTACAGTCCAGTCAATTTCACCTTAATAGTGGAGAAACTGATGGAGACTATCCTGAAGGAGACACTGGTGAGTTTTCTCAAGGAAAACTAACTGCAAGATGAGAAGCAGCATGGGTTTGTGTCAGGGAGGTCCTGTCAGACTAATATGATTGACTTTTTTGACTGGGTGACCAAGACAGTGGACAGGGGCCACACAGTCAATGTCCTGTATCTAGACTTCAGCAAGGCCTTTGACTCTGTATCTCATAAGAGATTGGTCAGGAAGATGGATGGATGATCTGGGGCTGGGAGCCAAGCTCCATAGATGTTTCAAGGTCTGGTTAAAGGACAGAAGCCAAAAACTGATGGTCAGGGGGGAATTCTAGGAAGCTACGCTGTTGAGCAGTTGGGTCCCACAGGGCTCGATGCTCAGACTGATGCTGTTCAGCATCTTCATCAGTGATATAATGGATGGGATCATGGGTAAAATCTGCCTGTTCATGGATGACACAAAGCTCTGTGGGAGGGTAGACATAGAGGAGGGGTGGAGGAACTAAGGGAAGACCTGGCTAGGTAAGAAAAGTGGAATGGCATTTGGCAACTGGGGTTCAATGCTAAAAAGTGCAAAGTCATGCACCTGTGGCAAGGAACCAGAGATCAAATACTATCTGAAGTGTGCAGGTTACCAATTCCTGATGAAGAAAAGGACCTGGGGTTTATCATCAAGAGTGTCCTGATGCACTTGTCACATACTGTTGCCCTTTCCGCTTATGTTCCGCATTCGCTTTCACTTATCGTTGACATCTGCGCCCACCATGTGCGTTATCTTTTATGCTTTCATTTGTTGCGTTTCTGTTATTTTTTGCCATTTCTGTCTACAGTACTGTTTATCTTTCTGTTTCCACTTTACGCCACCATGCCCATTGACATTTCTGTTCGTAGGCACCATGTTATTATGTGATTAACACTTCATGTGGCAGACCGTTCCCGCTCTACGCCATCAAGCGTGCTGCTAATTTTCTGTTCTCATTTGCGCTAGTGTACCATGTGTGCCACTGTGTTAGTATTTCTGTTTGCGTTGTTGTCCATGTTAGTGTGCCACAAGACATCATGTGGCAGGGCCCCGCACTCCCGCCACTGCATTACATTCACTATTTTTCGTTATCATTCTCAAAAAGAAGGGAAATTAGAGGCAAAAAACTCCATTTAATGCATTAGTTAGGGTTGTTCCACAGCGACAAAAGTGAGGAAATTCACTGTTAGGGTTGAAAACCCCCTTTGGAACCCCCCACCCATGCCCCCAAACCAGCATTGGGGTGTGTATTGGGATCGTGGGTCCTAACTCTCACCCCATTCTCCTATACTTCTGCTACTTTACACATGTCATGGGGTGAAAGTTAGGGCTGATGATCCCAATGCCACCACATGCGTCATCCTTTGCGTTTTCATTTGCACTTGCCTTTCTGTTACTTTTTTGCCATTTGTGTCTACAGTACTGTTTCTCTTTCTGTTTCACTTTGCGTCACCATGCCCATTGACATTTCCGTTTGCAGGCACCATGTTACTATGTGAGATTACATCACGTGGCAGACTTTTCCCGTCTACACCACCCTGTGCATTACCCTTTCTGTTCTCATTCGTGCTTGTGTTACCATGTGTGCCACTGTTAGCATTTCTGTTTGCGTTGCTGCTCCTGTTACTATGCCACAAGACATCATCTAGGCGGGGCCAGCGGGGCCCCGCATACCGCATTACATTCATCTATTTCTCGTTATCATTCTCAAAAAGAAGGGAAATTAGAGGCAAAAAACTCCATTTTATGCATTAGTTAGGATTGTTCTGCAGCAACAAAAGTGAGGAAATTCGCTGTTAGGGTTGAATACCCTAACTCCGAAATCCCCCCACACACACACAGACACACACACACACACACATTCAAGTATGGGGAAAGACCAAGTCAACACAACCAATGACAGACATCCAGCAGCAGGTGACAGAAATAACAAACAATTGTCTAAATGTACTATGAGACATCCCCACCCACCTGACCAGGTACTGCATGCTCAGTGGAGATCAACAGCAAAACTGGGGCCATGTACACCAAACGTACACATCCCTGATTGCAGCTGCACACAACGTACCACACTTAGTAGTTGCATGGCCTTATCTACCGATGCCCCAAACCACACCACAACTGGTACTGTGCCGTTAGTCAATATAAATGCTGAAGGTGCATGATGACAGTTGTAGAAAGGTTTTAACACTAGTGAGTATACATTAATTAAGAGAAGCACATAAATTAAGTACAAGACACTACCATGCTCAAGATAAAAGTAGTGCTACATTTAGTAGGTGATTTACATAGTAGTACATTTACTGCAATGGTTTACTGAAGATAGAGAGGCTGATGTAACTGTATGGAAAAGCATTGCCTGTTCAACGCTGTGAAATTTGTACTGCCAGTATCACATGCATTCTTACTGATGAAGGTATACTGCTGATGTACATACATAGACCTTCAGTGTGTTTCAATACTAAAGATGCAGTAAGTATTGTTTGTAAGAAACATTGTAATTGCATGGATCAGGCCAAGCAACTTCTAAATATCATAGCACTACTGAGCCAACAATGATGTACCTGTATCGGAGATGTATATAGGATAGATTTTACTGTAGGCACTTACTGAGTATGTTGTACCTGATAAAGACAATCTCATTGCATCTGTGATGACTAACTTATTCAAGTAGTAATACATTTACTATTGTTGCAATGAGTGATCTATGCCACTTATGGACACAGTGTAATTTTTTTTAACAGTTGTTTCATACTCAGGCTGCATGCCTAGTGTTTGGGTTTGCCACACTTCTGTCACTGATGCTATCAAAGTGATAACTATGTTAATTGTGGTACAACAGGAATCAAGTAGGTATGGTGTAGATATAAACAGAATGTCTTTTAGTATTGATTTAACTCACAATGGGGTAAGTGTACTAGGACAGCAGGGGTTATTCTCTATCACTGACTCTGTCAGTTATAATCACACTAAGGTTTCGATGACTGTAATGATCAAGTTACACTGTTCATCTTTATGAGTTCATATTCACAGCCATTCTCCAGTAACTAGACAGTGTATGGTGTAAGTGGGTGGGACACTGTGTTGCAAAGCTGCTGCAGTGCCTAGCAGAGGGAGAGTATCTACTCATAAAGACAATTAAGCAATAAGGCATGACCAACAGTTATGTTAAATGGTCTGTTAATCACCCTGTAGGGGTTTAATGTTGAATGAGGCATAGCCGAGTGCCACATGTCGCTAGACAGTGATAAACTGACCATTAACATAATACCTGGGAGTTGCTTATTGCTATCATAATAAAACTGTTTTTTAAACAACATTAAACCATGTTCATCATATGGTTAGGCTCTACATGTACTGTATGTTAATAAAAACTAAACATAAGGCTGTTACAATGTTTACAGTCAATTAGAAAGCTGCATTTCTCAAACCCTTGTTATAATCAGAGATATTTTACCTGTACAACTCCTTGGTTTTGCTGAACTCTATTGCTCAGGTGGCCCTCCACATGTGGTGTGGTCTGGTGGGGTATCGGTAAGTAAGGCCATGCAACTACTAAGTGTGGTACGTTGTGTGCAGCTGCAATCAGGGATGTGTACATTTGGTGTACATGGCCTCAGTTTTGCTGTTGATCTCCACTGAGCATGCAGTACCTGGTCAGGTGGGTGGGGATGTCTTGTAGTACATTTAGACAATTGTTTGTTATTTCAGTCACCTGCTGCTGGATGTCTGTCATTGGTTGTGTTGACTTGGTCGTCCCCCATACTTGAATGTGTGTGTGTGTGTCTGTGTGTGTGTGTGGTGCTGGGGGGGGTGAATTCGGAGTTAGGGTTTTCAACCCTAACAGTGAATTTCCTCACTTTTGTCGCTGTGGAACAACCCTAACTAATGCATTAAACGGAGTTTTTTGCCCTTATATATATATATATATATATATATATATATATATATATATATATATATATATATAATATATGGAGATGGCCAATAATAGTATTCTATCCCATGTAAAAAAATCCTGGCAATACAACAGTACCCAAAGTGATAATACCAACATTGACAACTGATAATACTATTGTTCAGAACTTGTAATACTATTGTTTGAGCTCTGAACTATAGTATTATCACCAAACCCAAAGAGTGCAACCTCCAAACACTTAAATGCCATAGGCCTGTTCCAGACATCACCACGGCAACCTCTTAGCATGCATGGTGACATTTAGAAAACTGCGTCTCCTGATTCTACACGCTTCTGAGGGCGGCAAAACAGTTGAAAAACATGGTGGCCATCTCTTGTTAACGAGAGAAAATCGTCCCTTCGCTCCAGTATCACCGCTTTGCAACACAATTATCTGGCTAATCCTACTGAAAACATCAAATGAAGGTAGGACTGAAATCCAAACCGAACTTGCTCAAGAGAGACACTGGCGAGTGAGCGAGCAGGCGTGATAGAATGGGATGGGGTGGAGACGCGAGGACGAAGACAGTCAGTGTCTGAGTTTTCACTACAAGAGAGCCTGCCCTCACAGTACCACACAAATAAAACTTGCATCCATATATTATAAAAATTAAAAAATAGGTCAGTGTCCATTACTCGGGAGAAATACCATCTCGAGGTTCTGGGAACAAGGGAACCTCTCAGTCATATTACTCCCTTGTAATAGACACTCACCTATTATTCTAATTATATATGTATGTATATGTGTGTGTATATATATATATATATATATATATATATATTAGAGGCAAAAACTCCATTTAATGCATTAGTTAGGGTTGTTCCACAGCGACAAAAGTGAGGAAATTCGCTGTTAGGGTTGAAAACCCCCATGGACCCCACCCCACCCCCAACCGGCATTGGGGTGCGCATTGGGATCGACAGCCCTAACTCTCACCCATGACATGTGAAAGCAGCAGAAGTATGGGAGAATGGGGTGAGAGTTGGGACCCACAGTCCCAATCGCGCAATACCCGGTGAAAGTGAGAGGCTCAGGGGTTTTCAGCTAACGCCTCACTTCACTGTCAATTTCTTACTCACATTAAATCAAGTTTTGCCTCTAATCACTATCTTTGAGAATGATAACGAAATAGTGAGATATAATGCAGCAGCGAGACGCGGACCCAGTGATTTGGCATACTAACAGGGACAGCAATGCAAACAGAAATGCTAACAGTTGGCACACATGGTAACACAAGCACGAATGAGAACAGAAGAATGCGCACATGTGGTGGCATAGTAAGGAATGGTCTGCCCCGTGATGTGTGTCACATAGTAACATGGTGCCTGCAAACAGAAATGTCAATGGGCATGGTGATGTAAAGTGAAACAGTAAGATAAACAGTACTGTAGACAGAAATGGCAAAAAAATAACAAACACAAAGCGCAAATGAAAGCGCAAAGGATAGCCATGGTGGCGCAGATGTCAATAGTAGAGTAAGCGAATGCGGATCCATAGCGGAAAGGGCAACAATAACAGTAATGTAAAGCGCACAGGCTGGTTTCCCTAAAACCTGCACTGAGAAAAGACAGTAAGTACAAATAATGTATGCCAAAATAATGAGTATCGATAGCAGAAAATGAGATCTTGGAATACTAAATACATTATATCTCAGGAACCGTCTGACGAAAAAAATGTAAAAGTCATATTATTTACAACTGTCTCGCTAATTTGGATCTTAGCCCCATTATGGGGCTAAGAAGTTTCTGACGAAAGTCCATTATCTCACACCCGTTTCCAAGATACGGGCCCTGGAAAACAGCGAGCGCCATAATGTTAGCCTATGGGAAAAAAGAAAAGTTCAGAAGCGCCATAACTTTGCTCCCTTTAATGTTTTTCACCAAACTACTGAAAGAGCACATCTGTGGGCTGTTGGCTGTCTTCCCTCAAATTTCAGGAAAAAGACCAAACTGTTATTTTGCAGCAGGGCTCCAAATGATTTCTGTTAAGTGTCGGGCGACGTAATGTTATCCTATGGGAAAAACCGTCAATTTTGGAGTGCCGTAACTTTTCCGCCATGTGACATTTTTTCACCAAACTACTGAAAGGCACATCTGTGTACTGTTGGCTGTCTTCCCTCCAAATTTCAGGAAAAAAGAGCATACCGTTATTTTGCAGCAGGGTGCCAAAGGATTCCTATAATGCTTCGGGCGCCGTAATGTTATCCTATGGGAAAAACTGTCAACTTTGGAGTGCCATAACTTTGCCGCTGTGTAATATTTTAATACAACACTGAAAGGCACATCTGTGAGATGTCGCTGCGTTCCTCAAATTTCAGCCCAAAACTCCCAGAGGTTATTTTGCAGTGTAGTGCCAAAAATTGCTGTCATTTTCCACAGAACTGAAAATTACTGTCGCAATTTCTGAAAGCTTTTAAAAATTTGCCACACTTTCGTGAGCACGAGAAGTAATTTCTTGATACTTTTCAGAAATTTGAAAAACATATTTCTGGGAGTGTTTTACCACAAATAAAGACATGGCAAGCATCCTCAGGGCCCGACTAGGTGAATACAAAAAAAATTAGGTTGCTAGAGGGTTCCAAATTTAAAAGCCAACCATTTTTCTGATCACCAACTGAAAACAAAATGGCCGATTTGCGAAAGTAACAGGCCCATTTGCGAAAGTAAAAACGCATTTTCGAAATTGTTGAACTTTTTAACTTTTCCCATTGACTTATAATGGGAAACTGTTTTTTGAATAACTTTTGAACCGTTTAATATTTTTTCATGAAATCTTCAAAAGGCACATTGGGGACCCTGGCTGCATGTTCCCTGAAGATTTTGGGCCGGTCACACAAACCGTATGACCTGTAGGCGCGACCACAGAATTCCAGAAAAGCGTAAACGCGCGCACAGATCACACTTAATAACTCCACAGCCGTATATCCGACCAGTACAAAACTTGGCAGATCCCAAGGCCTATGGTTCTTGATCACAAATTCCAAATTTCAGGCAAATCCATCAAACAGTTGCAAAGTTATTAAGGTGCAAAGTTTTGGGGTTTAACATAGAAATGGCTCCTCTTAATATATATATATATATATATATATATATATATATATATATATATATATACACATATATATTCTTGGCAAAAACTCCGTTTAATGCATCAGTTAGGGTTGTTCCACAGTGACAAAAGTGGGAAATTCTCTGTTAGGGTTGAAAACCCTAACTCAGATCACCCCAGCACCACACACACACAGACACACACACACACATTCAAGTATGAGGGAGGACCAAGTCAACACAACCAATGACAGACATCCAGCAGCAGGTGACAGAAATAACAAACAATTGTCTAAATGTACTACGAGACATCCCACCCACCTGACCAGGTACTGCATGCTCAGTGGAGATCAACAGAAAACTGAGGCCATGTACACCAAGCGTACACATCCCTGATTGCAGCTGCACAGCGTACCACACTTAGTAGCTGCATGGCCTTACCTACCGATGCCCACACCACACCACACCACAACTGGTACTGTGCCGTTATTCAATATAAATGCTGAAGGTGCATGATGACAGTTGTAGAAAGGTTGAACACTACTGAGTATACATTAATTAAAGAAGCACATAAATTAACTACAAGACACTAGCATGCTCAAGATAAAAGTAGTGATACATTTAGTAGGTGATTTACATAGTAGTACATTGCTGCAATGATTTACTCAACATAGAGAGCTGATGTAAGCGTATGGAAAAGCATTGCCTGTTCAGCGCTGTGAAATTGGCACTGTCATATCACATGCATTCTTACTGATAAAGGTGTACTGCTGATGTACATACATAGACCTTCAGTGTGTTTCAATATTAAAGATGCAGTAAGTATTCTTTGTAAGAAAGATTGTAATTGCATGGATCAGGCCAAGCAACTTCTAAATATCATAGCACTACTGAGCCAACAATGATGTACCTGTATTGGACATGTATATAGGATACATTTTCCTGTAGGCACTTACTGAGTATGTTGTACCTGATAAAGACAATCTCATTGCATCTGTGATAACTTATTCAAATAGTAATACATTTGCTATTGTTGAAATGAGTGATCTATGCCACTTATGGACACAGTGTGATTTTTTAACAGTTGTTTCATACTCAGGCTGTATGCCTACTGTTTGGATTTGCCACACTTCTGTCACTGATGCTATCAAAGTGATAACTATGTTAATTCTGCTACAACAGGAATCAAGTAGGTATGGTGTAGATATAAACAAAATGTCTTTTAGTATTGATTTAACTCACAATGGGGTAAATGTACTAGGACAGTAGGGGTTATCCTCTATCACTGAGTCTGTCAGTTATAATCACACTAGGGTTTTCGATGACTGTAATGATCAGAGTTACACTGTTCATCTTCATGAGTTCATATTCACAGCCATTCTCAGCAGTTAGACAGTGTATGGGTGTAACTGGGTGGGACACTGTGTTGCAAAGCTGCTGCAGTGCCTAGCAGAGGGAGAGTATCTACTCATAAAGACAATTAAGCAATAAGTCATGACCAACAGTTATGTTAAATGGTCTGTTAATCACCCTGTAGGGGTTTAATGTTGAATGAGGCATATCCGAGTGCCACATGTCGCTAGACAGTGATAAACTGACCATTAACATAATACCTGGGAGTGGCTTATTGCTATCATAATAAAACTGCTTTTTTAAACAACATTAAACCATGTTCATCATATGGTTAGGCTCTACATGTATATTAATAAAAACTAAACATAAGGCTGTTACAATGTTTACAGTACATTAGAAAGCTGCATTTCTCAAACCCTTGTTATAATCAGAGATATACCTGTACAACTCCTTGGTTTTGCTTAACTCTATTGCTCAGGTGGGCCACCACAAGTGGTCTGGTGTGGTGTGGGGCATCGGTAGGTAAGGCCATGCAACTACTAAGTGTGGTACATTGTGTGCAGCTGCAATCAGGGATGTGTACGTTTGGTGTACATGGCCTCAGTTTTGCTGTTGATCTCCACTGAGCATGCAGTACCTGGTCAGGTGGGTGGGGATGTCTCGTAGTACATTTAGACAATTGTTTGTTATTTCTGTCACCTGCTGCTGGATGTCTGTCATTGGTTGTGTTGACTTGGTCCTCCCTCATACTTGAATGTGTGTGTGTGTCTGTGTGTGTGTGTGTGGTGCCGAGGGGGGGGTCGAGATTAGGGTTTTCAGCCTAACAGCGAATTTCCTCACTTTGTCACTGTGGAACAACCCTAACTGATGCATTAAGCGGGGTTTTGCCATGAATATCCTGTCTTTTCAAGTATCACTCAGCATACTACATGATTTATAGTCCTAAGAATAGTGCATATACACATAAAACAATGTTCCAGTATCAGAAATATTTCAACTGTTGTGGTTGCATTTACTGTCATTGTCTTAATTACTTTATTAATTGTCATTTGTCATTCTTGTTCCATGTAGTAGTTTTAATGTTAAAGTGTCTTAATCATTTTGTTTGTCAGCACATATGTTAATTTAAAAATGTGCACAACTAAAAGACAATATGACATGAATTGGACACTATTAGTTCATGTACTGAACAAATGGATATGCTACTATAGTAACTTGAGATTTCATAGAGTGCTTCCACTACCAACTGAGGTGGTACCATCAATCATGTGAACAGCGGTGGAAGAGGTTTGGTGTACTGAATATATATACTGGACCAGCAGGGCTATGTTACGAGGGGTTTACTGCTTACATCACAAGAGCAGGAGTTTGAGTCCACTGGACCACCAGGGCTATGTTAGGAGGGTTTACTGCTACATCCGTGAACAGGAGTTTTGGTCCACTAGACCACCAGGGCTATGTTCGGGGGGCAGCTTTACTGTTCACATCCTGTGAACGGGAGTTTCAGTCCACTACAGCACTAGGGCTATGTTCAGCAAGAGGGGGGATGTATTTCACACTGATACACCCTGCAATCAGCTTTTCAGTACACTGAACCACCAGGGATGTATTCGGGGCAGGGTTGTTTTTAAACTAAAGCAGCCCGTGGTCAGGCTTGTGGGGGAGGAACATTTCTGCTATTGCCCACAATAGGGCCAGTGGGGGGTGTTGGGGATTGTCACTCTTTTGACCACGATCAGGCTGCACAAGGGGACATGAAGTGGGTTGGGGGCCAGCCACAGCTGTCAGCTGCTGTGTTGTGCCATGCAATGCAGCAGGTTACCTGTGGGTGATCGTTGACTTGAGCATTTTTTTGGCCTCAAAGTTGTGCAGGCGCAGGTTGCGGGTTGCGCCATCACAACTCTGGACAGCCTTGCTGAATATCAGGCTGTGCAGTTAATGCATGGTTGCTCCCCCTGCAGTTCATCATGCATTCATTTGCATTGCACTGTTACTTAGCATGTTTTCTGTGGTGGAACTGCCTCCTGCTGAATATCACGAATGGAGCAAGTCTTGACTTGAGCAGGCAGTACCCTATTACACATGTCACAACCCTTTTGAATATCTGGCCCATAAAGTATAATACTAATAGAAGGAAGGCATTTGTCACACAGAGACTGCTGGCCATTGGAATGAGCTCCCCTTGTCACTTATTTGTCCTAAATCAAAGATGCTTTTTAAAACTCAGCTGTATAGAAATTTTTATGAAGGAAGCTAACATGACTACATAAGAGATACTGGCTGGCAACAGCTATGGCCTATTCTTTACTGTCTGGCCTCCTCCACTCCCTTGAACATTTGTATGAACCTTTCTATTAACTATCTTTATATTAGGGATTACAATACTACCACATATACCCAATGTTAAGATGATATGGTTATGACAATTGGCCCAAAAAAATGTTGGGGCTTGAATGTCACACTTTATCTCTTGAATAGCAATAACACACCAAACACAACAGAGTATAGTTCAACTATTTTTACTATAAAAATAATTTCAATATAAAAAATTACTAACTAAAATTTTTTTTTTATAAATACAAAAATAGATTTTTACAAAATAATATATACATACACCGAAAAAAACATATAAAGTGTGTATTACATCATACAAAAATTAAAATAAAATAAAATATTTTTCTTTATATTAATAAAACTTATAAAAATATATTTATTCTTTCAGTTCAGACGAAGACTTGCGAGGAGGTGTATGCACTGCTTGAGGCAATCCAGGCTGGAAGCTGGATTCAATGTGGAGGCACAAAAAGAAGTGGAAACTGTTGCGCCCTTGGGAGATGATACCGGACCGCTATGAAGGGTGGCCAGTTTCACCCAGGGAAGCTGCAGGAACAGATGGTAGCCGTGGAGGTGAAGCACTAATAGCTGCAACAGCACCATCACCCACTGCTATGACCGGCTCAAGGACGAGGTTCACAGTCTGCTGCTGTGCATCCAAGAGAGACTGGATTTTGTCCACGCCTCAGGATCACAACATTCTCCTTCTGCAGACTGAGAACCTGGGTGCGATAAGCCGTCTGTAGCAAAGGCGACAGCTTACTGTGCACCTCTTCGCAGTCAGCCACCACAAAGAAAAAAAACAGTTATGATGAATATATAACACAAATTCAACAATTACAACTGTAAAATATATCCAGAAGCAAATGATTTGATACCTTTTAATGGACCAACATAGATGTAACAACAAGAACAAAGTGCTCTAGCTTTCGGACCAACCAGTCCTTCTTCAGAAGCTCATGGCAGTTGTTTAGAAAATACAATACTTATAACAGCTAGATAATGCAGAGAAAACAAAAAAAATCCCCATTGGTTTAAAATACTCATTTAAAAAAACAGAAGATGATGTCAGAGAAGTTTAACAGTACAATACTGCCTCAGTCCGAATGAACCTTGGGTTCAGATGTTCTTAGTGCAACACATACAAAGAATCCTACTGCACATAAATTTAATTGACATAAGATAACACTGCTGAAGCAGATAACTCCCAAATCAAGCCATGAGTGTCACAGTCAGTATAGGATGTGATTACTGAAAGGCAACCCACCCAACTTAAAGACAAACTAAGATAGTTATAGGGCTCATGAAATTACAATGTATGCATTAAAGACAAGAATTACCAGTAAGTTGTCTAAAAACATCAGTACACTGTGTGATGTTAAAACCTAGCTGGACATGCCACCCAGCTGTATTCTCAAGCTAAATAAAAGGCCCAAGAAATTACAAAAACCTCAGGACTATATAAATGATAATTTAAATATAAATTGATAATTAGTGTTAAACAAAAACTCTAGTCAGGAACCTCAAGGATTTCAGACCATGCAGCCTGATATGTACTGATGTCAATATATACTGAGAATGTAGCAACTTCATGTACCACAAGTGTCTAGGAATATAGTCCTGAGGTTTTGTAATTTCTTGGGCCTTTCTCCCGGTATGAGAGTCTAGCCACCACCCATCGCCCCTGGGAATCGAGTACGTTTGTCCTCTATACCCATGGTGAAGCTCACGAGTAGGATGGCAACCCCTCTGGACTTGGAGGTTGCACAACTGGCAACTAATGAGCCCACCCAGAGCTTTTCCAGCCAGTGTACTATTCTGCTTGTCAAATGAGTCTCCTGAAGTAGGGCTATATCCGTTCCCATAGATTTGAGAAACTGAAGCACCTTAGTCTGTTTAGCCGGATGGTTAAGCCCCTTCACATTCCAGGAAACACATTTCCAGCCCTTGGGGGATGATGAGCTGCCTGCCATGATTAGTATTGCCTACCAGGTGGGAAACAGGGGATGTGCAAGGTAATATAGTACTCACCCACCAGTGATACCAAGGGTAGTGTTCAGAAAGAGACAGGGGTTTCACCTAAAAGAGGGTTCTCTTCTCAGTCAGGTAAGTTCTGTGAATAGTGTGGAACAGTGTGAGAGTCACAGACTGCTGCAACATTGTCTACACAGATAAGTTATACTATCAAAAGAAGAAAAAAAAAACAAGTAACATTTAGTAACCTACAGAATGTAACCACTGTAAGAAAAACACACCATACAGTGTATATATGAACTAATAACTTTGTCTAAAGCTAGTCTGAATCAGCTAATGATGCTGAAGTTGTCGTGTGAAGTAGCTTTCTAAGCTCTATGCCACACTGTTTCCAGCACTAAGTACTGGGATAGAATCACAACCAAGACCAGTGTTCCATCCCAACCTGGCCCTGAGCTCTACATGTATCCGGACCTGGGATCCATTGGTTTCAACGGTATCTCACCATTGTCAAGCCTCTCCTGTAGCTGGGAGAGCATTAAGCAACTGGAAAGGGAAAGGGAAGGGGGAGGTCTGGGGGGGAACCTCTGTTGCTGCAAATTCGTGAGCGAGCTTGGCGTGTATGCCTTAAGAGCTCATATAAAAGGCGGTGGTCAGTTAATTCTTTAGCAGGTTAGCAGGGCTTTAAGCCCCATCAAGAATCCTATCTTGGAAGTAAAGGAGACTAATCTGTCTTGAGCGGTATTCACATATCAGCGAGGAGAAGCCCCTCTAGCAGATTTATCCCTATGTACATCTTGTCGGGTGACCAGGAAGGCATTGGTATTCCAGGGTTTCTCAATAAAATGGGGCGCTACAGCGGAGGGTTAAAAAAAACACGTGCCACCCATGTTAAGCTCCATCCTGTCCCACCCCCAGCATAATCCCTGAATTAAGGACCTATCTGTACTGATAGAGAAAAGATCTAAATAATGTCTGGATAGTCCTGGTTGTCAGCTGTCAGCTCCTGAGGCAACATGTCTTTCTGCTAGGGGTTTGTCAGTTCCATTTAGTCTGGAGGAAGCTCCCAGAACCTCTGCAAATGTTTTGTTCCCAGGTTTGAGCAATCCAGAAGCCGCTGCTCTTTCGGCCTCATCTTCTTCCCTCGTAGTTGCCCAGTCCAGTGATGTGGTAGACTTTATTGGCTTGCCAGGATCTGACTCTGAGCCATTCAGTCCTTTGGCTCATTTTGCTGCTGCACGAGAAAGCTTGGCCGGCGGGGAAGCAGATAAACTTGTGGCATCAGGCTGGGTTGGACTTCTTGAGCGGTGACGGTTTTGGGCATTGGTGGGGCACGCATAGCTCCCCAGCTTGTCTGGTAACTGTAACTCTGGTAGAGAAGGGTGATCCAAATTTTGGGGGCTATGAGCTGCCCAATTCCCCGTACCATTCCCTGTGGCTCACGGCATCTCCTGCAGAGCGATAGTGGGGGACAGAGTTCTCGCCGTACCTGTCTGATTACGTTTTTCTTTCCCAGGTTCTCGCTTCTCCTTGCCTGATGTTCCTCTTGGTGTTTGGTCCCCTGGAGCCAGAGGCATCTGGGAGATGTAGTTTGAGGCAAGAGATTTGGCCAGTGCTGATGAATCCAGGATTCAGCCTCCCTCGGGGATTCTACCAAAAAGGCCCTCCCTTCCCTATGGATGTGCAGCGCAGTAAGTTTTTTGAATCTATATTGGAAGGCATTGACTTGCAGAAACTTCTTAAGGGGTCCGTACTCTCTTCTCTTGGCAGCAACTTCTGGGGAGAAGCCCCAAATGAAATTGTAGCTCCTTCCAGACGAGTCTCGATGTCCCGGTGACTCAAGTAGCTTTTCCTTAGTTGAGTATTTCAAAATGTAGCGTGATCGTTCTTGGGGCAGTGCAGTCTGTCCTGCCAGGTACTCTGTGGTGCCCTTTCCATGCCTATTGGGTCTCACTCACCTGTCCCCAGGAGTTGGGGATCCAATCATTTAGAATGGGAAAGAGGGTGAGATCTAGGACACTGGCAGTGGTTTCAGGGGCAGACTTTGTGGGCATGGGAAATATTCTCAAGGATCACTTGAAGGGGATTACATCAATGACAAATGTGGAAAAGAGATGGGAGGTCATACAACGGGGACTTCATGAGGCAGTCAGGACCTGCGCTAAGGTGAAACGTAAGGGAGCAAGGTCACATAAACCATGCTGGTGGTCCAGTGAGGTTCAGGTAGTGGTCAGAGTAAAGAAGGTGGCCTACAAAAAATATAAAACAACAAGAGGGGATAGGGATAAGGAAATGTACCATCTTGCATCTAGAAAAGTCACGTGGATGGTGAGGGGGCAAAGTCCAGTAAAGTGCAGCCGCTGGCACAGGGATACATGGAAGGGAAAAGGGGTTCTTCCAGTACATTGGGAGTGGAGAAAACTAAGGGCCATCTCAGCAGATTGAGATCTGAAGGAGGGTGGGTGGAAGAGGCGAGGGACCAGGCAGAGGTATTAAATGAGTACTCCGCCTGTGTTCACTAGGGAGGGGATGGATCTCTACAAAGCAAGGCACCATGGGGATAGAGCGTCAGTGAGTGGGATCAGGGAGCAACAGAAATGGAGCAAGAGGAAGGAGAGGTACCCAGGGTGTCCATCAGGATAAGGATAAAAGGCCAGTAAGGTGGAGGGACGGATGATGCTATCTCCACTGAAAGGTGTGGTTAGCCCTCAAGGCCCTAAAGAAAGACAAATCTCCAGGACCGGATGGCATTCATTCAAAGTACTATGGAATTGGCGGACAAACTGGCTGCACCCTGGCGGAGCTCTTCAACAGGTCGCTTGAGACAGGGTGTACCTAGGGATTGGCAAGAGGCATGTGGTGCCAATTCATAAGGGGGTAGAGGAAGTACCAGGTAACTATAGACCCATCAGTTTGACCTCGGTGGTGGGAAAATTAATGAGTACACTAAAGGAACGATTGGGGTGTACTTGGAGGAGGTAGGAGGTCTGAATAGTCGCAACATGGGTTTGTGCCAGGTAGATCATGTCAAATCAATCTTGTGGAGTTCTATGAATGGGTAACATCAGAACTGGACAGGGAAAGCCTGTGGATGTATTATTCTTGGACGTCAGCAAGGTGTTTGATTCTGTCCCCACAATGGTCTGGTGGAGAAACTGATGGGTTTGGGAGTAGGCCCCTTGATGGTCAGATGGATTGAAAAATGGCTAGCTGGATGCACCCAGAGAGCAGTGGTCAGTGGTGAGCTCTCGAACCCTAGAGAGGTCGGTAGTGGGGTACCATAGGGCTCGGTCCTGGGTCCGATCCTGTTTAATGCATACATATCGGACATCAGGGATGGTATAAGGTGTGAAATGAGTCTCTTCACTGATGACTCCAAGATGGGAGCAGTAGTTGAGGGAGAAGAGGGGAGGCTGGCCCTGCAAGGGGACCTGGACACCCTGGAAAGCTGGGCTCACACATGGAAATTAAATTTCAATATCACCAAGTGCAAGGTGTTACATGTTGGGCGGGGAAACCCTAAACACAGGTACACTCTGGGAGGGAAGGCGCTGGAGGCCTCAATAGGGGAAAAAGACCTAGGGGTCATGGTGGATGCATGTGTGAATAACTCTGAGCAGTGCAGGAGAGTGGCTAGCAAGGCAAACAGGATGTTGGGATGCATCAGTGAGGGATCACCTCTAGGAACAGGGAAGTGATTCTGGCGCTGTACAATGGGCTGGTTAGACCACACCTTGAGTACTGTGTATAGTACTGGAGACCACACTTGAAGAGGGACATACAGCTCCTGGAGAGGGTACAGAGGAGGGCAACTAAGATGATATGCGGAATAGGATTTGACATATGAGGACAGACTTGAGGAGCTCTGCCTGTTTTCATTGGAGGAGAGGAGAGACAGGGGACATGATTGAGGTCTTCAAGTACCTCAAGGGAATAAATAGAGTAAACATGGAGGGATCTTTAGACTAAAGCAGGAGGTATCACCAGAGGGCATGGTTTGAAGCTGGAAGGTGGAAGGGTGAGGGGAAAAAGGAGGAGGTTTTCACTGAGAGGGTGGTGGACCCTTGGAATGCACCTGGCGAGCTGGTTCAGAGATCACGCTGGAGGCTTCAAGAGAGGTGGGACAGACACAGAAAGTGGATGTATCAGATGATAGCCTGGCCCAGGAGGGTGGGGATGGAAGATAGGGGTTTCTGGAACACAAGGGGAGGGCCTCAGAACCCAACTAGGATCTGAGGTTCGAGCAGACTCGAAGAACGTAAGGCCTAATCTGCTGGCAATTAATATGTTAGTAAATTGCTCCATGTTGGACCCTTCTGCTCCCTCTGGGATCCCCAAGATCCTCACATTGTTCCTGCACCCCCTGTTTTCCTGGTCCTCTGCCTGATACCATAATCGAGCAAGTTTAGTTTTGTGTTCCCTCAGGCACTGCCGCACTGCCAGGTGTTGCTTCTTCAAGTCTTCTGTCCGTTGCTCTAACACATTCTGTTTGTCCTCAAGTCATCGGACATCCGCAACATTACCTGCCAAGGATGCCCCAATGTTATCTAACCTCATCAGTAAGGCCTCCAACATTTTGGTAATATTCAATAAGGCATTCCCTAATTGGGCTTGTTCGGGAGTTGCAGAGGCCTGCTGCCCTCAGGCCTCCTGAGCCTTAGATTCTTGGCCTTCCATTAGGATCGGGAATGCTGCAGAGTGAAAGAAGCTGCACAGCTTTCCCTCACCCAGTCGGTAACCCAGGTGTGCTGTGGATCTTGACCCACTCCTCTATCATTGGGCGCTAGACGTACTGGGTACCGGAGGAGGGATAGAGGTATCTGGCCCGCTGTTTACTCGGCTTGCTGCAGCCTAACTGGACTGCTCGGCTCCTAGCAGAAAAGCATGGGATAATGCTGAATTACCGCGGCACCTTCATCAAAAATCCTAGAATTCTGAGTGGCAGAGGTGCAGAGGGGATTTCCAGTTGCAAAATTAAACTTTCAGTCTGGCATATTTACGGATTGAATGTGATTGTTCGCCAGGTTGAGATGGAGCTAACTTTTCAAGCTGCCATTATCGTCGGTTCCAGGCCACGCCCCCATAGGCACTGCTATGTAGAATTGTGATGTTCGGACACAGGCAAGTCATAACTAGGGATTTAGTTAACACCATTTTGGAAGTATTTGTCTTCCAAAAAATAAGGCAAAATTTTCCAAAATAAAGGGGGAGGCAGTCATTGACTTCCAAATGTAAACCAAAAAATTAGATGACTTCTAAAATGGCAGGCGTGGAAGTCAGAAGTGATGGATGTTTCTGAAATAATTTGTATTTTACCACTAATATTTATATTAACAGCCATAAATTGGTCATTCCTACAATAGTGACTTCCAAAATGTGGATCCAGGAAGTATTTTGACTTCCAAAAAATTAGAATGACTTCCTGATTTCGACTTGTGGAAGTTTTAGACTTTCACTAAAAATAAATTAACTGAACCCCTGGTTATAACTCGGCTGTTTTTGACCTAGGGACATCAACACAGGCATCCATGCATTTTGTGGCAGAATCTCCAACCCTGCTGCATTTGGTAAGAATCAGTTCAGCAAGCCGCTCAGTGGCATGGAGGCTGAGTTACCTTACCTCCTGCCATGCCGGTGACCTGGGTTCGGAAACAGAGGCAGGTTGCTTAGAGGTGGGTTGGGGATGGAGGATTGAGCGTCCCAAGGACAGCTTACTCCCTCGGGGGGGGGGTGCAGGATGTCTCACTCAGTGGCTGCCACCTAGTGATCCTAGGTGGCAGTGCAGCAGGACATGAAGGAAAGGTGCCCACCCATTGGGACACTGGGGACCACTTCTGCAGAGATGGAGTGTGGACAACATGTTATTGCACTTGGTGTGGGCCCAGGGAGAAATTGTTAAAAAAACAGCTGAAGGATAAAGCCTGCCCCCCACAGGCCTTGCACTAGTGATCGGGCACCTCCAAGGAGACCCTCTGGCAAGGATGAAGAAAGAGCATGGTAAGACATGGAGAACCCTAGTGATGGGGCTGGGGGAGTTGGTCAGATGGAGGGGCAGCTGGGCAGCCAACAGTGGATAAAAAGAGGATAAAAAATAATCAGTTCTGTAGATTTAAAGGGATCTTTAAATGGAGTACAGATTGCCATATGTAATATTTATGCTCCTAATGGAGAATTAAGTGCCTTCTTTTATGTAATTTTTCATGAACTAGGCAAAAGCCAAATAGAGAGAATAATTTTAGGGAAGACTTGTATTTAGCACATGACTGTTTACTGGATGGAAGTAAACCCACAGTAAGAGAAATTAGTAATAAAGCACAGAGAATCCTAAATGATATCATGACTTACTTGGGAATGATAGATTCTTGAGGCTGCTACACCCTACAGGAAAGGATTAAACTTGTTATCCCTTTATGCATGATTCTTATCGTATAGTAGATGCAATTATACTTTCCAGTCCTCTCTCTAATAACATAATAATGTTAAGATTGGATCATCTGTAATCTCAGATCGTGCCCCTGTTACTTTTTCACAAACAATATCTACAGGCCTAAAAGGGCCATATATCGGTGGTGCCTAAACTGTACACTGTTGAGAGATAAAAATTTCAGAACTGGCTTAAGGAAGAAACCAAATTAGGTTTTGATTGCAATGACAATGCTCAACCTCAAAGGCCATTTGTGGGAGGCATACAAAGCCTACTGTATGTCAAATGAAGAATTCTTAGGTTTGTTGCAACAAAAAGAAAGAGAAAGGTTCTTGCTAGAAAAGGAGAATAGATAGAAGCTTTTGGAGAAGTCTTACAAAAAAGACAAAAATGCTAATACAGAATTATTAAAAAGAATAAAAAAACTAAATTTGACATTAATAAGGAATTATACAGAGAAAGCAGAATTTGCTATTTTTAGAACAAAACAAACCTACTGGGAGTCAGGGCTCTTGGGGATGCGGGTACCCACATCCTTTATACTCGATGAGTGGTTCAGGATGTGTGTTTGTACCCAGTGTGCATCCCTCTAAAGCAAAGCATCATTGGCAGGACTCCTCTCCACCATTGACCCTCCAAGCCCTTATTTACAGATTTTAAGACCCCTTACTAAATTTTCATATAGAGTTTAATGTCCTAGATGTGTGCCGATACTTAAATTTCTTTTCTCACCATCAAGCTTGAATGCTCGTAATCTTGCCCCTTGAGCAAATCACGATGGGGTGACATTACCAGTATTCAGGCCAGGTGATGAGAAAAGAAAGCTGTGGGTCTGTATGGGTGACATTAAGATATGTATTAAAAATTAAATAAGGGTCTTAAAATCAGTAATTAAGAGTTGGGTGGAGATGGTGCTGGGATTCAGATAGGTGGGTTTTTCCTAAGGGAGCGGGTGGAAGAAGAAACTTCAAGATAACAGCACAATAAAAGGTATACATATGATGCCCAATGGGACTTGTAACAAGAAACACATTACAAACGTGTTTCTACTATCTTAGTAATGTATATGCTTGACTGCTGTATCTGTTTGGTAGAAGCCTCAGTAAAGCCTTGACATTTTTAAATAAACGTATAGGGTGGCAGTGATGGGACTCAGATGGTGGTGGATTTATTAAAGGAGGGGGAGTTGTGACTCAGATGGTTGGGTGTGGGCTGTTCGCTAAAAGACTAGGTGGGAAGGATAATTTTAACAGATATTAAAAGGGATATTGCAGACTGACACTTGTAAACTAAGCAATAAATAGTTTGCATTTTGCAAGCTATTTCTTTTTCATAGTATTCATAGTAGTATACAAGCCAAAACTGGCAATAGCCCATGCACAGCTTACCCTTAACTCAAAATGGAATAACCACATATAGACCGTGAGGCACAGAAAGTGTCCTGATCCTTTTAAATGCTGTCATATTAGTGCTACACACCACTCCAAACGGCAGCCTGTTCCATGTGCCCACCACCCTCTGAGTGAAACATTCTGCTCTTTCTTTGTTCTATAACTTTGACCTTTAAGTTGGAGCTCATGTGATCTCATGTTACGACTACTGGACTTATTTTCCAGACCCAGGCTCTCCCACAGGTCATTGTTAGTGAAGGCTCTATAGATTAGACACAGCTCCCCTCAAATGCATCCTTGTATTGTTGGTGTTTAATCAACTTGATCATTCTAGTAGCACTTGTTTGCACCCCTCCAGCAGAGAGATGTCAGTTTTTGCTGAAGGAGATGTGAATTGTGCACAATACTCTAAATGGGGCTTTACCAAAGAGGTGTACAAGACATCAATACCCTCTAATCTCTGCTAGTGATGTCTTGATATACACCTTTTTTTTTTCAATTCTTTTTCCCTCTGGTCATGGCCCCAAGGTCCTCTCTCAGGCAACCTAGCCTTGTCCTGCCCACCTGAAGATCTCCGAGTTAAGCCTCCTCTCTCCCTCCTCCCCGATGCCAGCACCCCCGGCTAATCCTATCCAGGGTGAGTCACCCCCTCCTACCTGGGCACACTTACGAGTCAGACTCTGACATTGGACGAGGAGTGGATCCAGGAAATTGAAGGCCGCCCATGGAGAGCCCGGTATTGGGCATGGTGGATAGATGCCATCACCTGATCCTCGGTGCCGGGTTCTTCTGTCTTCTTGGTTGCCCCCTCAACGTGAGATGTGCAATGCTGCACAGCCCGTGATGTAGGTGCTCCCACCTAC
This sequence comes from Neoceratodus forsteri, assembly GCA_016271365.2. Classification (NCBI taxonomy): domain Eukaryota; kingdom Metazoa; phylum Chordata; order Ceratodontiformes; family Ceratodontidae; genus Neoceratodus; species Neoceratodus forsteri. The sequence goes on along the minus strand of CM057458.1, from coordinate 231,039,863 downwards.
ATCCGAAGGCAGCTGTCTGACATCGTCCCCCTTACTATATGAGCCTGAGTGTGTAGCAGTGCCACCAGTCTCCACTGGGGGGCACTGCTGCACCGGGCTACTCCTGGATCCTTCCCCCAGAGGGGAGAGCAGTCCAACGGATGCTCAATCCTCTCTCACCCCTGCCGACCCCCGACAGTCCGGGCTCATTCCTGAACCTGGGTCACTGGCATGATGTGAGGTGCAGCATCCAGTGCCTCAACCTCAGCACACCACCAGCCTGGCCTTGATAATAGGCCATTAGCCCTTTTGCCATTGCTAGGCCATTTTTATTCATCTTAAGTTCTTTGGTGATAATTACCCCCAGATCTTTCTCCTCAGTGGTCTCCCATAATGTCCTACCCCAATAGCGTATTTTGCCAGAATTTTAGTGCTACCCAGGTGCATAACAGCACATTTTTCTAGGATGAATACCAATTTATGCTCCATGGCCCAAAGTTCTCACCTTATCACTTCCGACCATAACTTATTTATGTCACTGGTGTTCTGAACCACACAGCCTAGTTTGATGCTGTCAGCAAATTTTGACAGCCAACACCTCATAGACGTAATATATTTATTTACTTATGTAAAGGTTTTACCAGGAAGGCATGCTGAGCAGACAACTGCTTGATTCCAGATGCAACCTGGGGGCAGGGGGAAAAGGAGTACATGCATGATGGACAATAGACCATACATTACAACCACATTATAGAACATACATGGATTAAGAGCAGTGCAATGCAGATTGGATAACTGTACATTCTTACATTGACATTATGAACCAAACATGGATTAAGTGCAGACCACAAATAATTGAATGAGGCAAGTGACAATGGAAAGTAGTACAGATACATAATAAAAGCACCGATTCACATAGAGGCCTTTGAGGCTGTCAGCACCTAGAGCTGGTGGGTAAATGTGCAGGTAGAAGAGAAATGGGCTTTGAGAAGAGAGTTGAGGTTCAGCCTGGGGTGAGCATGTCTGCCAAATAGCCAGGGGAAGTGAGTTCCAAAGTTTGAGCATGCGATATGTGAAAGCTGACTGGCCTGCCGAGGTAGCAATGAGTAAGATGGACAGGAGACATGAGTCATTGTTTCTTAGTGCATAACCTGGGGGGCTGAGAGTACTGAGGCTAGATAGGGAGGGAGGGAATGTGCCCAGTATTTTGCCATGTCACTAGCACAGTGTGCAAGGTGCATGTGCTGAAATGAGGGGAGTTTGAGGGTCCTGAATAGGACACCATGGTGAGTGGAGGGGACAGTCAAGGGCAAAATGGCAGAAGGAGTGGAAGAGGGATCCAGTCTGGTTAGGGTGGACTTTGGGTGGCATTGTAGACTACATCACTGTAGTCAAAAATCAGGAGGATCATCTTCTGCACAATCACTCAGTGAGCCAGCAAAGGGATGCAGCCACTGTTGTAAAACTACATAGGGTGAAGCTTGTTGTGGATGGCATCAATATGCACAGAGAAGTCCAGGTGCTGGCCAAGTCAGACCATGAGATATCTGCAAGTTCTCAAGAGTATCCCATCCAGGGTGTGGAAGAAGGTGGAGAGGAGCATAGAAAGACTCTGCCTTGTGCCAAAGGTTACGGAGAGAGTTTTTTTGGCATTGAGAAAAAGCTGATTTGAGCAAAACCACCGCTGAACATCGTTGAAGTCCTGCTGGAGTCTGGTCGCCACATCAGAGGGTGAGGGGCTGGGTGTGTACAGTACAGTGTTATCCGCATACATGTGAATGGATGTGTATGGGCAGACAGAGGGAAGGTCATTGAGGAAAATGGAGAACAAGAGCGGGCCAAGGACTGAGCCTTGGGGTACACCAGAAGTAACTGGGAGGGGAGCAGAGGTGGTGCTACCAATTCAAACAGACTGGGATCTGCCTATCAAATAGGATTGAAATGGTTGATGGCCATGCTTGAGAGCCTTGCAAGAGAGAGAGCCTGGATAGAAGAAGGGAGTGGGAGACAGTGTTGAATGCTTTAGCTAGGTCAACAAAATGGCAGAGGTGATGTGTCTACGTCCATACCAGTGAGGATGGAGCCAGTAAGCCTTAGGAGAGAGGTGGTGGTGGAGTGGGAATTCCTAAAACCAGACTGATAGGGTGTGAAAAAGGAAGAGGAATCAAGATAAGAGGAGAGTTGAGTTAGGGTAAGGTATTCTTGGATTTTGGCCAGTATAGGAAGGAGGGAGATGGGACAATAATTCCCAGGAGCAGAAGGGTCACTGCCTTTGAGAAGGGGATGACTGTGGCATGCTTCCATTTGGTGGGGATAGTGGCTAAAGAGAACAACAGGTTGTATAGCAAAGCCAGGGGGGTGGCTATCGCTGGAGTTGACAGGTATAGCAGCTTGGAGTCCAGGCCTGTGGCCCATTTTGCCATTGGAAGGATTAAGGGTGAGCAGGGCTTGTAAACTTCAGCTGGGGAAATTGGACAGAAAGCAAAAGAGGGTCAAGCTGAAGTCGCTTAGTTAATGGGGGAGGGGGTTTGCTGGTTTGAAGGGGAGGGGATTTCCAAGTCAGGAGTGAGACTGGATAAGAGTGATGAGGTACATTCTGTAAAAAAAGAGTTGAAATGAGAGGCCACCTCGAAAGGGTCTATGAGCATGGAGCCATCTGCGTTGAGTGCTGGGGTGGGGGGCTGTGATGGAGGAGAGAATAGTGAGTTAACCACCTTCCAAAATTTAGTTGTCTGACTTAAATTGATGTGGAAGGAGTCTTTGAAGTAACTGGCTTTCGCCTTACAGATTTTACTTGTACAAGCATTTCGTAGGGCATTATACTTTTGTCGATGCATGGATGAGCCGGAGATCTTGGCCACCTTCCAGGCCTGCTCCCTAGCCCTGAGGAAGGCTGTAATGCTCACAGAAATCCATGGCAAGTGAGCACTTCTCATTCGAACACATCTGAGTGGGGCATAGAAGTTCCAGACCACGATGAACCCGGACTTGAAATACTCCAAGGCAGAGTTGATTGAGGTGGCACATGAGATGTCGGACCAATCTATGCTAGCCAGGTCATACAGGACAGATGCCAGGTCCAGCGATTTAAAGGATCTAGGGTTCTGAGAGGGATTGATTTTTGGCCTATGTATTTAAAGGGGGCATGGTCCCAGCACAGATCCCTTTGGCATGCCACTCATCACTTCTTCCCATTTTGAGGTATGACCTCTCAGACTGACCTGCTGCATCCTATTGGTGAGCCATGATAATATCCAACTAACAATATTCATATGCAATCCCAGGTTACTTAAGTTCTCAATAAGTTCCCTGCATGGAACCTTATTGAATGCCTTGCTGAAATCTAGAAAGACCACATCACATTCTTGACTAGCTTACACAGCACTTTGTGTCATATAGTAGTTGAGATGAGGGGGCCCAATGATGCTGGACTTCTTTGGGGACCCCTCACAAAATTCTGGGCCTCTCAAATTTATTTAGAACCCCCATATTTTTTTCAGAGAGCTCATGACTAAATTCAAAAGTCCTACCAAGAGCCCTGGGAGTCAGAAGAAAAGGGAAGTAGGTTGCTATCCTACAGATTAAAACAATTACAAAATAGAGATAATATATGCAGCATATCATATAAAAATAACAAGATAGTGGTTAAGCCAAAAGGCATTAGAAAAACATTAGAAAAACATTCTTTGAATGTTATAATGACCTTTATAAAATCAAATATCCCTTAATAAAAATATATTAGACACTTTTTAGATAAGGCAAATCTCCTGACCCTTTCTAAAGAAAATAAGAATAAACTAAATGTGCCCATAACAATTGTTATATGGTTCAGACAGTGCTTGTTTTACATACTGCATCTACATAATGTAGGTTTTGAGTTTGGATACAGAGGCCAGGCCAGTAAGTAGAATGATGTTTCCAAGGTATAGTTGTGTGGATGAATAGAGCTTAGGTACTTAGGCATGGACATGAGTAAGTCATTGATTATAGTACATGATGAGCTGAAGTGAGATAGTGCTAGATACTGGAACAGATGAGTTATTCGTTATGAGTTGATGGTTTGGCTTTGCTCTGTATCCCACCATAGGAAGGATGGTTTAGTTGATTAGGATGTGACACCCCACAAAAAATATGATATCTCGATTATCTCCTCCAACTCTGGAGAGTATGGCCGGCAGCATGCAGGAGAGAAAACCCCTTAGGCTACCAATCTGTCCATCCTTATGGGCATACTAAAGGAGCATATTCCTAATTAATTAGATTAATGGTAGTCCAAGTTGCAGATTCCAGATGATCTAGCAGAACAAGGCGCAGTGAGAGATGAAAGGTCAGGAACACACTTCCAATTCTTGCATAGCGCTACAGGTAGCTGTATGAACACATGAAGCATCCAGGTAGATTTGTATTGAGGTGAGCATTGTTGGACACGCCTAACAGATTCAGGATAGGGCTAAATGTGAGGAGGTCCTAAGGCTGGCAAATGATAGATAGTAAATGTAGAGTACATATATATCCAGGCTCTGACACTGGCGGGCAGGATGAAATCAAGTAGTCCAACCTCTAGGCTTCTGCTGATAGAAGGCTTATGAAATTCATGGAATGATAGAAGGCTGAGATGAAGCTGATGAGTGATGAACCCATTGAGTTAATATCACAAAGAAAGTAGAAATTTATGCTCAATTCATGATATAGAAGGCATATGGTAGTAGAGTTGAGCTGAAATCCTGGCAGGATTTGAGGTAGTAAATTGAAGCAATACAGTGTGAGGTTAGGAAGCATCCAAGGGAGTATAATGGTGCAAGCCCAAATAGGTAAGAATGTGCGGCTGGACCGCGTAGGTTAGGAGGTGAGGTAGTAAGTAGCAGGTAATGTAGACCAGTTGGTCAGTTGATAAGTAGTAGAATGTGGCAGCTAGTCCCATGGTTAAGATGCACAGCTGGACCCTCGTAAGTCAGCTAGCAAGGTAAGTAGAGTGGCTAGCAGTCCAGGTAAGCTTAAGTGCAGCCAGACCATCGTAGGTCTGCTGGTAAGTGAGTAGATTGCAATGGAACTGGATGTATGAGTAGATGGAGAGCTCGAAGATCTCAAGGCCCAGATGGGCAAGTAGGTCTTGTAAGCAGGTGACACCTCGATGAACCTCCAGACCATGGGGGCAAAAGCAGGTGCAATGTAGAAGTATACTAACCTTCTAGGCCCAGACTCTGACATGGCAGGCTGACAGAAATTATGAACCTCCAGGCCCAATGCTGGACGAGGCAGGCATAGTGTAAGAATAGTCGAACCTCCAGGTCCCAAAATGTTGAGGCAGGTAGAGTAAGAAGCGAACTGGAAAGTAGTTAAATGAGCACTGATGAGCTGATCTGAGGGAGCCTCTGAGTGTTGAGACCTTGCAAGGTCGAATATACTGTATATGTAGTTAGCAGAATTCTAGGCAGCCAGAAATGAGCAGAGGCAGTAATGCGATGATTAGTGCGAGCAACATGTAACAAGTTGTAAGCAAGGGGACCTGCACGTAGGCTGGTAGTAGTAGTAGACAAAGCTGCATGGAATGCAGAAGTAGTAGCAAAGGAGTAAATTGGGGAGATTGTATATAGTACCTTGAAGACCATTGAGGGAATGGGATTACGTAGGTAACTAGACACCTCCTGTTAGCATATGAAGTGAAGCAGCATAGCAAGTAGTATCAAGGGAATTGATTGCCACTGTCCGGAATTGTAATCTAGATGGAGTCCATATAAGTAAGAGGGTATCCTTGACAAGTAAAGTCGTCGAGCAGGCAAGGAGGCTGCAGTATCCAAACTCTAGTAGTATGCCTGAAGACGAGAATCTGTGGCGATGTATCCATGCCTAATGAAAGTCGATGAGTGAGTGACATGGCAGGAAAGGAACAAGACAGCTTGCTAGACGAGCCCTGCACATGGCCAGTGCAGCTCTGAACTAGGGACTCATCGGCCATCGGCCTGCGACGTTGACTAGACAGGGACGACTAAGGGCTGCCAGAAGAAAGCCTGCAGGGCGGCAGGAAGACGAGCACCCACGGACAGCCAGTTATGTAGGTTCACTGAGCACTGAACAAGTCTGTTCATTAAGTTCAGTCTATGGTGAGAGAAACAGACAAGAGCCACCAGGATGTAGGGTAGCTTAGCGAAGGGGTAAGTGTGCAGCATACACAGAAAGATGGTAATAAGTAATGGTAACCCAAGACCCAAAGGGCCAGGGAAGGTAGCGGTGTGCTGAATCCACATCCCAGAAGTCTTGTCAGCAGGAATTGTGGAATGAATATGGACTACCCCGGATATTGTAGGGATCAGGCATATGCAGGTCTTGTTGACTTTGAATGGTGAGGGCAGTACAGATAAGTATGGTTAGGGTGACATAAGTATCAGCAGTGTTCAGACGTCTTTATCCAGCTGTCTTTGCCCCATTTACAATGCTACAAGTGTAGAAATTAGGTGCCAGATCATGTAGTTAGACCATTATGGTGCCTATCACCTCCTATGGCCCTATCACTGGTTCCTGCCATGCAAGGAATTTGGTATAAAATAAAAATGCTTGCAGTTAAGTATAATAAAATAACCAAGACATTATACTTGCATATTATACAGTAGAGCAATCCTAGCAGGTAGTCAGAGGTGTCCAGCATTCCTCATTGCGTAATGACAAGGGTCTGAGTAGTATAACCTGCATGCTGCTAAAGCAGAGCAGAGTGAGTAATAGGCAGTACTGAATAACAGCCCCAGTAAAGGAGAATGAAGGAGCAAGCCCCAAGTGAAACAGGAACTGGCAGTAGTGGTGAGGAATGCCAGGCAGAGAACTGAGCAGGCAGGTACTACAGGTCATGAGGTTGGAGAGAAGGGTAGGTGTAGCGTTGGTCTACTGTGAGAAAAATAAAAACACTCAGACTCAAACAGAACTGGCTAGGGATGCCGGAAAGGAGCAGCAGGTACGTGGAGGTAGTCCAAAGAACTGGATACACGATTGCAAGGAGCCCAAGGTGCGAATAATGAGCAGGGGGAACCAGGAGAGAATCCAGTGCAGCTAGGAAGTGACACGGCGGTACAGGCTCCGGAAGGTGCAGATGGCAGACTGAGGAGATCCACTGAGGGAGCTGAATGAACAAAGGACGGCACAAACTGTGGCACTGTAGCTGGAGGCAAGGTAGAATCCCCAAAAAAGAAAATGGAGAAACAAACAAGAACACATGAGAGGAGGGTGGGCTGGGAGAGAGAAACAAAGGGGGCAGAATGGAGCAAGGAGAGGAACGTGCAGGGGGGGAGAGCCAGGCCCCAGCACCCAGCACGGAGCAAGCGCAGCAAGTGTGTCTTGCTCTAAGCAGAGCAGCAGGGCTCTGCTGCTTAAGTAGATTATGGTGGAGGAGCTCTTCCCCCATATGACCACAGGCAGAGCCTTCCAAATGTGATAAAAATAACCTTCAGATCCCTTTCGATAAATAAAACTCCAGGAACTAATGGTTTACCAGGAAAATTAGATTCCCACCTAAATGAGGAGATTAGTCAACAACTCTTAGAGGTCTACAATAAATCAAAAGAAAATTTTCAATTACCCCTTGTGACCGAATTGATAAGACCTGTCCCATTTGTTATGCAGACAAAGTTAAACACAAGGATCTGTTCTATCCTCTCCTTTTTTTGTCTCTTGTCCATCTAATTGCGCAATCAAATTTTCTTGTGAGACCAAGGAACTGATCACTCTGACAGTCTCATAATTCTCCCCCTCCTGCTATCTCCCTGCCTTGACTTGCTGTTTCTAACTTTTCTTCCCCCTTGCTTATCTGTGATTATAAAAATATATGTGAATCTTTATGTGAAACTGGGTTCTTTGGTTTGAAAATGTATATAGTTATATTGTTGAAAAGATTGCAAAAAGCTATTTGGAACTCAGGGGTTAACCTTAAGATGCAGTTGGACCTACACTAGCTCATTTGCAGAGTTGTCAACAGGAAATCAGTCCTGGGACACAATGTTCTGTTTTGTTGCACCTATAAGGAAATAAACTGACAATAACTCTGATATATTTTGGGAGACACAGGATGTCTCTTAATGAGCTCAGGATGCAGAAGTTAATTGCCATGAAAAAAAGTAAAAGACATTGGCTCCCATTTTCAAAAGAGATGAGCGGCACATCTCTGGAACAAGCGAAGATGAGCTGCTTATCTCAGAAGTTGCTCCAAACTCCCAAATTCAAAGGAAACAGAAGGGACACCCCAGCTGAGATAGGCCATGGTCAAAAGTTAATGTATGTGGCCCAAGTTGAAGGGGCATGCCCATGAATATCCTGCAAATTGGGATATTCAGAGGAGATGGGCCACCCAAGTGCAAGATGTGAGAGGTGCAAAGTTAGGCATGGAAAAAGCATGCCTAACTTCTGGCCACCCACAGGCAGGCTGGCACTGCAGACATGAGCACAGCAGCCTGCCAGCCCACGCATCCCAGTAGCACCCCCACCCCACCCAGCCCAGCATACCCTCAACTGTCCTTGATATTCAGGGACCCCCTGACTGTGCCTTTAAAATGTCCCTCTGTCCCACAAAAATATGTGTTGTCCTGACGGAACAGTGGGGACTGTTACCGCAAAACAATGACAAGCATCAAAACCGTAGGCCTGTCCATCTGCAGAACATGCATGTAACAGTAATCCCTTGAGTCTGTCAGCATTCACAATGAACAGAACAATGTAGGCAGCCATGTCCTTGATTCTGGGACTTTGTCCCTGACATATCTCAGCTACAACACTGTTGTATGAGGAAAGAGGATGGGAGGCATGCAACCCAGTTCCCCAATGCCCAGTTGCCCTGCAATATTGTAACATCCCCTTTTCTATAGTGGGAACCCCGCCTGATCCACAGCCCTGTGCAAGAAAGTGAAAGTCCCCCATTCCGTAGTGTCGGAAACCCCCATCCAGTCTAATAGCTTGGCAGAAGACACCAGGAGAAAGGACTGCAGTGTGACTGGACTTCTCTGCTGGGACTAAAGAAGAAGAACTCTTGTACTTGGACCTTTAATTTAGGGTAAAAAAAAAAAACTGACAAACAAAACAAAAAAAAAAGTGTGTGTGTTTGTCTGAGTTAACTGAACTGAATGGTTATCTGAACAGTTATCTAGATGTAAATCTCAGGTAACTGAAAGGACTTAATAGTTGTGAGGTTTAAATTACTTGTAGAAAGATCTAGTAAGTAGGGGGAGTGGCTTAGCTAGAAGGAAGCTACATTTAAAGACTGCCTTAGAAAGATTCTGCTAATAGCTTGGCAGAAGACACCAGGAGAAAGGACTGCTGTGTGACTGGACTTCTCTACTGGGACTATATTGTTCTCCTTCCCCTCTCCCACCCAAAGCTAGTTCTACTTTTATAGGCACAGGATTTGACTGACAACAGGAACTTCTTGTTTGGGAGCAGGAAGTGAGTGATCACAGAGCCACCAAAGACCCACCATCCTAGAAGGGCAAGAGTAGCTCTCCGGCCCCTCTAGCTGCTGGAGGTCTGCCTCTGAGCAAGTAAGGGTCTATTGAGAAATATAGGATATTCTTGTCTCAGAACAGGACAATCAGGAGCTTAAAGGGCATACAGGCAGAAAGTAAGGAGAGAGAGAAAAAAAAACAGAGGAAAGAGTAAGGATTGCAAACAGTTAAGGGGCCAGAAATAAGACATGATTGGAGTGGTGCAGTGCAGTGACTGTGGAGCAGCAGTCTTCTGGGAGACGTTCTGGAGGATGCGGTGTTGTCCCATCTGCAGGCACCTCTCTGGGCTGAGGGAGAAGGTTGCTCATCTCCAGGCCGAGTTGGCCAGGATTTGTGGGACCTCCTCTTCCATCCAGGGACCACCAGTGCCACTGCCGTTGCCTCAGAGGTTGCCAAGAAAGAGGAGTGGTTGGACCACAGTGGGCCCAGGGAGGGTGAGGGTGGTGGAACAGAGGTGCATCCCTCCAGTTGTACCTCCACAATCCTATGCCATTCTGGCAAAGTGTGGTTCCTCATGGAGGCACCCACAGTGGAGACCAAGGAGGATGCTGGGAACCTCACAAAGGAGACCCATAGGAGGGTGTGGGGGACCCCGCAGAAGGAAACAACTCCTGGTGGGGACTCCATTGTTAGGAAGGTAGAACTGGGGGAGGAAGGGGAGAGGGAGGTAAGGTGCCTGCCTGGCGCCATGACTTGGAGGGACAGGGAGTGAATCCTCAGGATTGCTGCAGCAGCTGCACAGGGGAGGGAGCTGGATGTCAATGTCCACCTAGGGACACATGACCTGGCTAAGAAAGGGATTAGAGAAGTGCAGGAAGAGTTTGTGGAATTGGGGAGGGGCCTTAGACAAGTAGCATGCACAGTAACCTTCTCGGAGGTGCTGCCCATCTTATGGCGAGGGAGAGGCTAGGTGTTCCGCACCATGGGATTCAATCAGTGGTTGAAAAACTGGTGTGGAGCTCAGGAATTTGGCTTCACTGGGGACTGGGGATCCACCTGGAGTGATGCAAGCCTATACTGGCATGATGGGCTGCATCTGTCCAGGAGGGGAACCAGGATCCTAAGTGATAGGTTTAAATGCTTCATTGGCAAGCATTTATTTATTTATTTAGTTAAACATCAGTTTAGAAACCTTTGAGCCAGAGGCTCATTTACAAAGGTACCTCGTCACAAAACTTTAAAACTAGCCAAGGGGGGAGGCACTGGAAAGGAGCATGGAAATCCTAGCCCCCCCCAAACAATCATGGTAGTAAGTGTGGTAAACACCAACATAGAGGTGTTGATAGGGAGAAGGGCAGGGGTAAATGGAGAAAGTGACAAAGGCAAGAAGGACAGGGATGGGGCAAAAAGGAGTAAGGCCATCAAGAAATGGAGGGTAATGAGTACCAATGCCCGTAGTCTGGTCAACAAGCTCCTGAGCTGGTGGCCTTGATGGAAGAGGGATGCCTGAATATCGTAGCAGTCACAGAAACATGGTACACAGAGAACCATGACTGGGATGTTAACATACCAGGGTACATAACCTACAGGAGAGACAGGCAGGGGAGAAGAGGGGGAGGAGTAGCTCTCTATGTAAAGGAAGGGATAAAAGTAACTGAACAAAAGAGTAAACAGGGAGGAGAGGAGGCACTGTGGGTCACCTTGGAGACTGGAAAGGGCACCACAATCCGCACAGGGGTTGTGTACAGACCCCCATGTCAGGGAGGGAATGGACAAGGATATGATAGAAGGCATTCTTAGGATGGCAGAGAAAGGGGAGATACTGTTGATGGGAGACCTGAATATGCCAAATGTTAACTGGAGCACATTTGCTGCAGCCATATCCAAGAGCAGGGCCATTCTTGATGCCCTACACGTGGCAGGCATCAGACAGCTAGTTCGAACCCACTCATGAGGGAGCAATCTTAGACCTCATGCTCTCAACCAGGGGCAGTGAGAGGATCTCAGATCTAGAAGTGGGTTGCCATCTGGGAACAAATGACCATCAAACAGTGTGGTTCACGTTAAACTCAGCTACAGAGTCAAGCCATACAAAAGTGAGGGTACTGGACTTTAGGAGGGCTGACTTTGGCAAGATGGGAGAGTGCCTCAGAAAAGCACTAACAAGCAGGCTAGAAGGAGGTGTGGAGCAACAATGGGGAATCATCAAAACTGCCATCACAGAGCCAACAAGCCTTTGTGTGAAGCAAATAAACAAATCAAAATGAAAGAAAAAGCCACTATGGTTCTCAAAAGAGGTGGCTGTAAAGTCAGGAAGAAAAGATAGCATTCTGGAAGTATAAGGAAACACAGAAGGAGCAGGACAGAAAGCTGTACCCAGTTAAGGCAGAAGGAAGCAGGGAGGAAATCAGAATAGCAAAGGCCCAAACTGAGGAAAAGATAGCCAACTCAGTTAAGAAGGGGGATAAAACCTTTTATAGGTACATCAGCGAGCGTAGAAAGACAAAGGGAGGGATAGTGAGGCTGAATAGAATGAACGGTGGGTGGGCAGAGGGGGACAGTGAAAAAGCAGGGATACTGAATGAATATTTCTGCTCAGTATTCACAAAAGAGGAGGGGGAAGTGCCTAATCCAATTAACAGAAGCACTCTTGATAGGAGGGTCGATCCCAGTCCTTTCACAGAAGAAAGGGTTCTGCAAGAACTCCTAAAACTAAAGGTGGACAAAGCAATGGGTCCTGATGGAATTCACCCAGAATTCAAAAGAATTAAGAGAGGAACTAGTGAAACCACTGGCTACTCTTTTAATAAATCATGGAGGATGGTGTGGTACCCGAGGACTGGAGGAAGGTGGATGTGATTCCCCTTCACAAAAGTGGGACCAAGACAGAGGCAGGAAACTACAGACCTGTCAATCTGACCTCTGTGATAGGGAAAGTGATGGAGTCACTTTTGAAGGAAAGAATAGTTGAGTACCTAGAGGCCAGTGGGGCACAGGACCCAAGGCAGCATGGGTTCACAGCGGGAAGGTCATGTCAGACAAATCTAATAGATTTCTTTGACTGGGTGACCAAAGTAGTAGACCAGGGAGGGGCTGTGGACATGGCCTATCTAGACGTTAGCAAGGCATTTGACACAGTCCCACACAAAAGATTAATAGTCAAATTAACCAGCCTGGGAGTGGGTCCCAGGGTGGTAGCCTGGGTAAAACATTGGCTGCACAACAGGACACAGAAGGTAATTGTAAATGGAGTCCACTCTGAAGAAAGAGGGGTTACTAGTGGGGTACCGCAGGGTTCAGTATTGGGTCCAGTCCTTTTAATGTCTTCATCAGTGACATTGCAGAGGGACTGGAAGGAAAAGTATGCCTTTTGCAGATGGCTAAGATCTGCAACAGGGTTGATACACAAGGAGGCATGGAAAGGATGAGAAGGGACTTGGCAAGGATGGAGGAATGGTCAGAAGTATGGCAGCTAGGATTCAATGCAAAGAAGTGCAAATAATGCACCTGGAAACAAGAACCAGGGAAGAATACAATGTGGGGAGGTAGTAACAACAACAAAGAGAAGGGACCTGGGGTAATCATATCAGACGACCTTAAGGTTAGCAAGCAATGTGAGAAGGCAGTAGGGAGGGCTGGGGTATACTGGGATGCATAGAGAGGCATCAGCAGCAGAAAACAGGAAGTTGTTATCCCTCTGTACTGACAGTTGGTGAGACCCCATCTGAGTACTGCATCCAGTTCTGAGACCCCATCTCTGCAAGGACATAGACAGGATAGAGGCAGTCCAGAGGAGGGCAACTAAAATGGTGCAGAGTCTGCAAGAGAAGCCGTATGAGGAGAGACTAAAGGAGCTTAATATGTATATCCTTGAGGAAAGAAGGAGAGGGGGACATGATAGAAACTTTTAAGTACCTCAGTGGAATCAACAAAGTCCAAGAGGGTAGAATCTTTCAGAAAAGAAGACGTGCAAGAACAAGGGACACAATTTAAAGATAGAAGGGGCGGTTCAGGGGCAATGTGAGGAAGTATTATTTCACAGAGAGGGTAGTGGATGCATGGAACAGCCTTCCTGAGGAGGTTGTGGGGTCTAAAACTGTGGGAGAATTCAAGAATGCATGGGACAGACATAAGGCAATTCTTGTGGGGGGTAGGAAGAAATAGGCTGTTGGTTAACTAGGATCTGCGGCCTATTCTGTAGGTAGGGAAATGGGCAGACTAGATGGGCCAAGCGGTCCTTTTCTGCTGTCAAAGTCTATGTTTCTATGTTTCCATGTTTCTAATCCACAGTCATGTGCAGAAAAGTGAAAGTTCCCCCGTTCCATAGAGTAAGGAACCCCCCTGCCTGATCCACAACCCTGTGCAGGAAACTGACAGTTCCCCCTTTCTGAAGTGTGAGGTACCCCCTCCCTGCCTGAGTCACACCCCTGTGGATGACAGTGACAGTCCCCCACTTATCTGTAGTGTAGGTTCCCCCCACCCCAGACCCATAACAGGATACTTGTTTGATGTAAAATTCCTGCCTATAAGTCCCCAGCTGCACAAAACACCTGCTGTAGTCATCCCCCATATGATCAATAATCCCATGCTGCACACTGTTCCTTACTGCTAGCAGCCTCACTCACCAGTGGGCATGACACCCTGACCCCCACCACACACCCTGTGCCAGTGACTGCTACAGCTCTCCACCATGGCAAGCCGCCGACTGATCCAATCAGGGAGCCGTATTGGCTGTCACCAATGGGTTCGTCCTATGTACAGTATGCGTTCCCGATTGGATCAGTCAGCGTCTGGCCATGGCAGGGTGTGGAGGACTGTGCCAGTCACTGGTACGGGGGTGTGGGGGGTGCAGGGAGGCTGTCCTGCCTACCAGAGCGGAGGTGGGGGGCCACTACACTATGGAAACTTTGCAGTACAGGATTGTGCATCACACAAGGATTGTGGACAAGTGCAGCTTTTGCGATCTGGGTTCAGGGATCAGAAACAGGGTGGGGGATCCTCAAAGGTGGCACTGTGGTACTGGAGTACATCAGGGATGGACGGGTGGGGATCACTCTTATGACACAAACAAAAAGCTGCAACTGCACTCGGACCAAATAAAAGGCAAGTGTGACCAGGAAATTCAAACCGTGACAAAGTTAATTCCACAACCTGGTATGGTCCACGGTAATACACAACACAGCTCTCAAGCGCTTTGACTCCAAATGAGTCTTCCTCAGGGGTGGAGCTCACAGTGAAGACAAACCTTAAATACATGAAAACTGGTGCATTCAATTCATATAATTAGTGAAAATTAAAGAAAACATACAAAACATCAACATAACCTGTTGTACCCTTCCTTGAACTAAATGGTGGTAAAGTCCAATACATCACCTAATCATTAAATCAATATATTTCTCTTTTAATTCCAAATTATGGCAAAATGTATTCCATCAGTGCTACCAAATTTCACATTTACATCTTAGTCATTTCTAATAGTCTATTGTCATTATAAGATTCAACAGTCAGCTTCATTCTACAGTCCTATTACTGATACTTTTAGATTTATAAATTTCTCATTTTTCACTACAATCCATAAATTATTTAAATGCAAAATTGGAAGAAAGGACAGATGTCCAAACCTTCCAGTTAGCCAAGGCATCAATCGCAATTTCTCATGGCAACTCTCAAGTAATGAGGGGGATTCCATCTCCTGGGACCTCCTAGAGAATGAGTCCAAAACAGAGGGAAACCCTAAGGGTTCGGGCAGAAAAGTTTTGAAAACCTAAAAGAGAGGAAAAGCAAAGAAAACATATTAGCATCTTGCAGTCATATTAACTTCTATCCACTTATTGTCATCACTTTTTAATCAGGAAGGGTTTTAAATCCCATTTCTCTTTTAAACCTCCAAGCTTAACACTGTTCAGTTTATAGATCCACTGGCTTTCCCATTGAAGAAAAAGATTAGATCTATTCCCACCATTTTTTAGTGGGGGTACCATCTCGAGACCCACACATTTCAGGCAATCAGGGTCAGAGTTATGTACCTGGGAAAAATGTGTACCTACTGGTATGTCTTGTCTTCCATGTAAAATGGAATGAACATGCTCCTGTATTCTCTGTTTTAGGGATCTAAGAGTTTCCCCCACATATACAAGGGAAGGGAACATTGTTTAACCAGGAGTAGCACACTAAGCCGAAGCTTGTTTCCAGATGCGACCTGGGAGCACAAGGAAGTTAAGTGACTTGCTCAGGATCACAAAGTATGCACCTAGGCTGTTGTGGGATTCAAATCCAGGTCTCCAGTTCTGTAGCTCAGAGCCTTAACCCACTGTGCTATACTGCCTCCATATACAAGGTTGCAGTCACACCACAACACATAAACTACTTATGGAGTGTCACATGTAATCAGTTCCCGTATATTTACAACCATATTCTTTAGCAGAGGATGTCTAAATATTCTCATATTAGAGCTGTACTTGCAGATATTGCATCGCACACATTTATAAAAACCTGATGGTCTCTTTGGTAGCCATATAGACTCCCTTGCTGTCAGTTTCTTCATTCTACTATGTACCAATCTGTCTCAAATTTTTCACCCTACTAAAGGTGACCCATGGTTTTCCCCAACTACATGTTAACCTCAGGGTCCACCCTGTAGAATGGACCAGTTCTGGTATATCACATTTCCAATACGGCCTGCAATGTGATTGTACTCGGTAACAAAAGTCCATGGTTGTTGTTGTGATCTGTCCATGCCCCTCTTTGCCAGACATACGTTCTACTTTTTCCTTTGTTTCAATTAGTAGTTTACTACTGTATCCCCGTGCCTCAGATCTTTTCACTAGTTCATCAACTTGTTCTCTAAATCCTTCCTCAGTACTACAGTTTCTGCGTAAATGCAGAAGCTGACTATAGGGAGAGGCAACACCAGTAGAAAACAGGAAGTTGTTGGCCCTCTGTACAGACCACATCTGGAGTACTGTGTACAGTTCTGGAGACCACACCTCAGCAAAACATGGACAGGGTGGAGGCTGTCAGAGGAGGGCAACAAAATGGTGCAGGGTCTGCACCAGAAGACATATGAAGAAAGACTAAAGAGCTTAAGATGTATAGCCCTGAGGAAAGGAGGGAGAGAGGCGGGGTAACATGGTAGAAACTTTCAAATACTTCAAGGGAATCAACCAAGTCCAAGAGGGTAGCATCTTTCAGAGAAAGAGATGTGCAAAAACAGAAGGGCACAATTTGAAGATCGGGGGGGGGGGCAGCTCAGAGATATAGTGAGGAAGTATTTCTTCACAGAGAGGGTTGTAGATGCATGGAACAGCCTTCCCGAAGAGGTCATAGAGTCAAAAACAGTGGGGGAATTCAAGAATGCATGGGACAGACATAAGGCAATTCTAGTGGGGCGGGGAAGGAAGAAGTTGGTTAACTAGGATCTGTACCTTATCCATTAGGTAGGGGAAATGGTCAGACTAGGTGGGTCAAGCGGTTCTTATCTGCCATCAGATTTCTATGTTTCTATGTAGGGTATCACATTCTCTAGTCTGGGTGGGTGGGTGCTTGTAGCCAGCAGGAGAGAATTAGTGGCTGTTCGTTTTCTGTAGCATCTTGTTTGAACATTATGATCTATGATGTTGCCAGTCACGGTCACATCCAGAAAATCAGTTGTGTTAGCATCAGTGGTGTGTGTGAATCTCAAATTCAACTTGTTATCACTGAGCCACTGCATGAATTCTGGGATCCCTTCCCTGTCCCTTCCCATACACACAAGATGTCATCAATATAGCAGTACCAGCCTTTGATATGCTTATGGAAAGGTTAAGCCCCTGTTCAATACAATTTTCTCCTCCCAATGACCCCAAAATAAATTTGTGTAGCTCGGTGCCATAGCTGCACCCATGGCTGTGCCACAGTTTAGTTGAAAAAATTCCCCCGCAAATTCAAAATAATTGTGTGTGAGTGTAAAACCAATCAGCTGCACAATAAGCTCCTTAGGCATGTGTGCAACATCTGTCAGTGAGTCCAACCAGTACCTTGATGGTGCTATATGGAGGTGTATAAAGCATCAACATCCTCCCCTCTCCAAGTGTAGTTCTCTTCCCATCTAAAGTCCTGTAAGATCTTTAGAAGTTCTGTACTGCCCTTAATACCTGCCACTAGAGGGATTCTTGGTCTTTCATTAGAAAAAAAAAAAATATATATATATATATATATATATATATATATATACACATACCCTCTGAAAGACACAGTCCCTGGCTACCTGGCCTTCCTGGCTGTATCTTCACTTCCCACTGATCCAGCTACTGCTCTTCTGCCCCCTTCTCCTAGCCCCGCCAGCCTGTCTTAACCCCTTCCCTCCGCCTACCCCGAATCCTACCTTAATCATGTGCCTCCACCGTTCTCTACCCCTATTCTATTTCTTCTTGCCTGTCTTCCTCCCCTACTGCATGCCCCAAAAGCCTGCTTTCCCTCCCTCCCCCACAGCTTCCACATTCCTACATCTTTCCTCCACTTAGGCATGCTGCACACTGGTCACTGCCCCTTGCCCAGGGTCCATCCTACCGCCATGAAACTGTCTTACACCCACACTGGTCCTAGCCCTCCACTCGGGTCCCCCTGTCTCGCTTACCCTCACCCACTATCGTCGATGTTCTGCAATTTCCTGAGATGCTAGCAGGAGAAAGCATTCCTTTAAAGAAATACGCCCTTGGCTCCTTGAGGCTAGTCCTCCTCCTCCTAATGCTGTCAGGCAACGTGCACCCAAAACCCTGGCCCATTCTGATCTAAAGCCATTAATCTGAGCAAGCCTTCGGTGCCCTCTCATTCATATCAATCAACATCTGCAGCCTCCTTCTAAAATGGATTCCCTACCTGCCTTCACCAGCCAGCACAGCCCTGACATCCTGGCGGTTGTCAAACCTAGCTCACGCCATCAGTACTGACCATGCAATCAGCCTTCCTGGCTACACACAAGCGTCTTTAGGCTGGATGCCTCTCAAAAGAGGTGGGGGCTGCACTCTCTACCTTATAGACTCCATTCAGGGACACCACATCATTACCTCACTCCAACCCACAACTGCTCAGATACTGCCAGTGAGAATCCTCCTCGGAGCCCAAAACAAAACCCTCACTGTTGCCACCATCTACATCCCTCCCAAAGAACAGGGAACTGGTCTAACCGCTGTTCTTGACTTTGTAAAGTCACTCCCACCAGACGCCAAATCCATCCTCCTAGGTGACTTCAACATCAACTGGCCTATGGCTGATGCTAGTGCACACAGGGATACCATTGCTGCGGCAAACCTCACACAATGGTTGACTCACCAACCAGGAAAAATTACAGGACCGGCACCAGCACACTCTTGGACTGGATCCTTACCAGTCACCCATCATGGATATCTAACACTAATGTCCTCCCTGACTCTCTCAGTGACCACTCCCCTGTTAGCTGCACCTGGTCAAATAAATTCATCAAACAACCACCAAAAACTATCACCAGCAGGGTTCTACCAAGTGGTCACCTTCCTCGACTCAAATCCCACCTCCTCCATCAAGACTGGTCCTCTATCTTCAATGCAACCAACGTAAACACTGCCCTTGACCACTTCATAAACATCTTCACTGTGGCTTGTGACATGTATGCTCCTATTAAGAAATGCAAAGTCAAATCACTCAGTAACCTCTGGCTCACAGGTGACCTCCTCAGGATGCTAAAAACAAGAGACCACCTATGGGAGCTGGCCAGAAACTCGAAGTCAAAACGACATCCAAAACAACAAACGTGCCTGCAATGACTGCACCAAAACCATCCGGCAAATGAAGTCCACCTACTATAAGCATGCCCTCACAAACTCCTGGGGCAATGGTCTGGAATTCTGGAAGAACAGAAAGAAACTCACTGGGAATCCACCCAAACCCCCCTATCAATACTCAACATCAACGGAACCACAACCCTCAACCCAAAAACCATTGCGGATACCTTTAACAAAGCTTTTACCGACCTCAGCGCTGTCCTACCCCAGGACTACTTCAAAGATGGTGAAGCCCCTCTGTCCGCAATGAACACTACTCCCACCAGCTCCCCCCACTTCTACTTCAAAGCAGTCAAGGCTCACCAAGTGTGCAAATATGTAACCAAAGCCCCTGGTAAATCAAGATTCAGTAATGACTCCCTCGATCTCAGAATCCTGTCTCTCACACTAGATGAAGTGCTTAGTCCTCTGACCAGAATTTTCAATCTCTCCCTCAGCCTTAGCCAGTTCTGAGACAGATGGAAATCTGCCACTGTCATCCCAATCCATAAAAGTGGTGACAAAACTGCCCACGATAACTACAGACCTATCTCCCTACTACCCCCACTCTCCAAGGCACTAGAACGCATCGTCTTGGACCAGCTCACAGAATACCTGGATATGTACAACATCCTGTGCAAGCAACAACACGGGTTCCACAAAGGTCACAGCACCACCACAGCCCTACCTGAATTCACTGGCGCAATCCACAATGCACTTGACTCTGGTGAACTACTAGGTTCAATCTACATTGACTTAACTAAAGCCTTTGACACCGTTAATCACCGCCTCCTGCTTGTCTAGCTTCAGAACACTGGGCTGTCAACTGACTCCATTGGCTGGTTTAAGAGCTACCTTGAAGAACGGTCCCAAACAGTAAGAATCGCTGATACACTCTCAGACCCTAGACTGGTTTGCTTGGGAGTTCCCCAGGGCTCCATTCTGGGACCCCTCCTCTTCAGCCTATTCTTAAACTCACTACCTGACAGCTGCCCAGAACAAATAATTCTCTCGCCCATCGATGCTGTGATCCTCACGTCGGACCCTGATCCAATCAAATTACGAAATAAACTTCAGCAGGCCTTCTCCTCCATCGAATCATGGTTTCTAAATCATAAACTGCTTCTCAATCGGAAAAAAACCAAGTCTATGGTCTTCTGCAGCCCCCACAACAAAAACAAACAACTCCACCTCTCCATTGCAACCAACAAGGAGCCATCCTAGAGCAAACACAATCGTTCAAGTACCTCGGCATCACCCTTGATCCCCACCTCTCATATGCTGTCCATATCAGCAATGTTACAAAGTCTGCCAATGCAAGGTTAGGCATATTATTCTGGCACAGGAAACACCTAACCCCAGAAGCACTGGCAGTGGCCGTCCAAAGCTCCATCGTCAGCATCATAGACTATGGTCTTATCATATATGGGTCTGCAACTACCTCTGCGTTCAAATGTATCGCAACCTCCCTGAATAAGGCCTGTTGTCTCATCACTGGCTCACATCACCATACCCACACGTGACCTTTATTCCCAATCTGGATGGCTTCAACTGGACAAATGCATAAAATACCAAACCTGCATCATGGCCAAGAAAATTGTAATGGGTCTGGACCCACCTGGAGTCTGTGCCCTCCTTAAGCCTAGACTTAGGAACGTCACTACAAGGAGATCCAATTCCCATCTACTACACATCCCACGATGTCGCATGACCCAAGGACAAAGATTATTCACCTATCGGGTATCCAACTGGCTCAACTCTCTTGGCAGCGACATAGCGACTGCTCCAACACTCGGCCTCTTCAAGTCCAAGCTGTGCCTCTCACTGCTTGTATCCTGTGATTGCCCATCTTAACATTTCCACCGTTCCAGCTGCAAATGCCCCAGCACCCAGCACTTACAATCAGTCTTTGCACCCCTAGCACCTTACCTGTCATAGTCCTCAACAAGGCCCCTGGCTGCACTGTCTTCCACCTCGCCCACCTCCCCCATATCTCCACCCTGCCCCGCCCCAACCACCTCCTGTCTCCCCTTACCCCTGCACATCCTCCCACCCAATCTCCTACCCTCACTTCCCCATCACCCACCCCCTTCCCTTGTCTTGCTCATAGCTCAAGTCTTTGCACTGGTTATTACATGTCTGTAAGTCAATGACTATATGTTTGTAACTAAAAATGATGACTGTTGCACACGCTGACGTGGAACCTTTGTAAAAGAGACTCGGCTCAAAGGTATTGTAATCCTAGATTGAAATAAAAAAAATAAATAACTAAAAAATACAGGATTTAAGGACTAAAAACTGAAGGAAAAAAACAACAAACTTTCCTACATTCTGAGTAATGGAGCTACAATCTAAAACTATCAGTCTCCCTGGGGGTTTATGCTGATTCTTGTGGACCTTTGGAAGAGCGTAAAAACCTGGAATAACAGGACTCTCAGGCCACAAAATTCATACTCTTTGTCAGAAATGTCATCCCTATCTAAAGCATTCTTTAGTATTGTAAATAATTCCTTTTGTATAACATTGTAAGATCAGTGGTCTGCCTCACATAGATTACTTTCATTATTCAGTAATTCTAATACCATTTCTTCATATAATTTTATCTATTCATAATCACGATATCCCCGTTGTAGGTTTAATGACAATAGAATCTCTGGCTGACAACTCCTATAATGTCTTTTTTCTTTCCTATTCAGGTTGTAATATCTGGGGGCGGCATGAGTGCTTAGACTTCCCTTTACTTGTTAATTGTTTTTTCAAAACTCTGTATAGTAGGGTTACTAATATAGGGACAAAATGTGGAACCAACAGCAAATTTGGATTTTCTCAGTTTTGTTAAATACCCTTTTGCATTCAACATATTGTTACCTGACACAGCAAGATCGGAGGTTAAGGGGTCATGTTCATCCGTATTTTCATTCGAAAGACTGCTTAATGTTTGCAAGTTTTGTAATTCAGTCTCAAAGTCCGTAAACATGTCCTCAGATATTTCAGGTGATGGGCCCATTTGTTCCCTTGGCCCGAAGTCCATGTTGGATGCTACATGCAGTACATAATCCATGTCTTCATCCGGTACAAAAATATCTTCCTCTAAGTTTCCACCCATGTCTCTATCTGTATTTGTTTCCTTTGAGAAGAATAGTCTCCATTTAATCTTCCTAAAAATCTTGTGCAAATCTACAAATATCTGGAAGTCATTCACTGTTTGTGTTGGAATGAAGCCAAGATCTCTCTCCAAAATGGCAGTTTCAGTGTCCTGCAGGTATACTCTGATAGGTTAATTATTTAGCTCATCTCCTCTTCTTGGCTTTTAGGGCTCACTCGACCCCTCCTGTTTGTTCTTCCACCCCTCCTGCTGCATCGTGTCTTTCGTCTCCTTTTCTGTTGGTTGATGTCCACTGATCCTTGTCTAAAAAAGGTTTGGGGCCCCTTTTATTCATGTTTTCACCTTTTTTGTTCTCATGCCTATCCCGAGATTGATTTCCTGCCTAGAAGCGTGCCCTAGATCTTCCTCTGCTTATAGAATTATTTTTAGGCCATTTAATGATATTACCATGTTTGTAGTCATTCTGATCCCTCACAAGCTTCCTTGTTTTTTTTTATCAATTACCTCATTCTCATATTTATTCAGTTTCCCATTAAGTTTGGAGTCCAATTCCAGGAACTGTGAGTGCTCTTTAAAGTTCAAGACTCTAGTTTTAGCCTCCTTGAGCTCTTTCAACAGTTCCTCTATTTTCAAATTATCGTTTTTAATAAGAAGTTGTATAAATACCTTGGAGCACTCGCAGGTAGCCTTTATCCACTCCTCCTTAAATATAAACTCCTCAATCCTGCTCGATGGCGCTACCGTGATTCTAAGTCCTCTTGGTACAAGCCCTCGTTCCAAATATTCCTCCAGAGTGGAGATGTTGTTATGTTAGATCGATTTCTTTAATCAATAGTTTTCAAATTCAAGAAACGCTGCCTTAATGCCTTCTGATTCACTGGCTGCAGAAGTTCTTCTACTTATGTAAGCATTCTCTGGCTTTCCTTCTCCTTAGGTTTGAGTTTTAGAAATCCTCCCAGTTGTAACCAGTTGTAACCCAGTTCCATTGGCGTAGTTCGGTTTCTGCTTGCTGCATATTCAAATGGCAAAATGCAAGATGCAATCTACAGTTCCACGGAAAGATCTCTTTGTAAAACTCCTCAAGTTCCGTGGTTCAATGTGTCGTAATATAGTTACCGTGTATTCTAATCAAGGGTGATGCTTGCACTAAAGGAGTTCCAGTTTTTTTCTCCCAAGCATCTTACAGTCTGCAGCACACAAAGGCCAAATAACAAACAACTCCAGAGAATGGTGCTGTGATCAGATTACCCTCTTATGATTGGTGCAGTGGCACAAGGGTAGCCTCTGAGACGATAAAAGTACAAATGAAAAAGCTGCAACTGCACTAGGACCAAATAAAAGCAAGTGCAACCAGGAAATTCAAACCGTGAAAAATGTATTCCACAACCTAGTGTGGTCCACAGTAATACACAACACAGCTCCCAGCGCTTTAACTCCAAGCGAGGTCTTCCTCAGGGGTGGAGCTTACAGTGAGGACAGACCTTAAGTACATGAAAACAGGTGCATTCAATTTCACATTATATGAATTGAATGCTGTTTCATACATTGGGATTTGTCTCACTGTGAACTCCACCTCCGAGAAGACTTGTTTGAGATTGGCTCTGGGGAGCTGGAGCCCTTGTGCTGTGGACCACACTCAGGTAATGGAATCGACCACTACAACCCAATTTTCGCAATTACCTGCCTTTGCTGAACCGCAGTGCGGTTACCTTTCGTGTGCTGCACCAATGCCAGGAGTGAGCAGAATCCCTGCCACTGCAGCTGTCACTCAGAAGATAATCAATGGCGAATGCCATTCTCTGAAGTTGTTTGATCACTCTTATGGCACAGTGCCATTTTATTTACAACTGAGCAGTGTTGCATGAGATGGGGTGTCACTCTTCTGTCAGAGTGCAGATTCTTTATTACTGGGCAACACTGCACGGGACAGGGTGAGGGATCGCTCATATGGCAATGTGCCATTGTATTTCTCAATGGGCAGCGTTGAGCGGGATGGGGGTGCAGGCCTGTCCGGTGCAGCCTGTGGGGTGCAGGCATGCAAATGAGCTCAAAGTGGGCATGCATGAGGGCCATTTGCTCCACGCACACCTAATGGGCTCATTTGCATTTCTTGGGTGAATATCAGCTTTAGGGGTGCTGCGCACCTGGGATGCACTGGCGCATCCCCATTAGCAGTATTCACCCCTTCCCCCCGGGATGCACGGGCATATTGTCCATTGCCCCCCTTTATGCTGCCAGCACTGGTTGCCATATTCAAACGGGGTGTGTGATCCATTGGGATCGTGCATCTTGTTTGAATATAGCATTTTGGATGCACCAGTGCAACATTTTGGGTGGCGCATCTAGATGTGCCGTGCAACTGCCCACTTTTGAATATCCTGGCCATTATATATAAGGAGAGCAATCTTTTGTTGGAGAGAGTGAGAGATTTAAATTTGGAGATACCTTCAGACAGAGGATTTGTTTTCAATCAATCAGTCAATTATTTATTTATAGAAAGTGCAATTCCAAAACATCAAAGCACTTGTACAATTAAATAATCCTATAAACTATCATATAAATCCAGACAATGACAGTAAAATCATAGAATTATTAAAAAGAAACCAATTAATCAAAATCAGGGAAAGCCATACCAGACAGATGCGTTTTGTTTGAACTGCCTTTATAAGAGCTATCCTGCACAATTT
The DNA here is from genome assembly GCA_016271365.2 of Neoceratodus forsteri. Taxonomy (NCBI): domain Eukaryota; kingdom Metazoa; phylum Chordata; order Ceratodontiformes; family Ceratodontidae; genus Neoceratodus; species Neoceratodus forsteri. The sequence continues at coordinate 231,014,899 of CM057458.1, read as the reverse complement.
TTTTATTTTATTGTTAATGATAATAAAGAAAACAAAATGCTACTTGCAAATTTTGTAACTGCTCCTGATTTTCTTATACTTTCTGATCTTTGCCTCGATGACCCCCCCACACTATTAGATGCAGTCATTACAGTATTGCATAAAAAGGATAAGAACCTCATGGAACCAACCACCAGCCTGTGTCACCATTAAATGTAGGCTGTAAAGTATTGGCAAACATTCTGGTTAATAGGCTACAGGGGTACATATGATCGCTGATTCACTCTGACCAGTTTGGATTCACTAATGGGAGAATTGGCTTGGAGAGCATAAGGTTAGTAACATCAATGTGGTATGCAAGATAATCAAATGATACTTCCATTATTATTGCTAGATGCCTATAAGGCATTTGATTCATAGAGTGGGATACTTGTCTACGTGTTTAGAAAAATACAACTTAGGCAAAGTTTTATAAAATGGACCTCAATTCTCTACAAGAATTCAATAGCTAGGGTCTGTAGAAATAGGGATATCTCAGAGAAAATATTCTTAGAGAGTGGAACACAACAAGGATGCCCATATTCATACCGTTATTTATATTAGCAATAGAACCCCTCTGGTGTACAATAAGAATTATACAATGGCAAGAAAATTTCCTGGACTCTGACTGGTCAATGTGTGCCTGAGACAATGATGTTATTATACAATAACATCAGTGTATTGATCTTTTGGATGATTGTTATGAGCTACTTTAAAGAAACAGAAATACTGCTACACTAAAATCTACTAAAACTTTTTAAATATTTTTATTTTGTATAACATCGAGCCATTGTATAATTACAATAAGGCACTCCAGGGATGTGTGTTATCATGTAATAACGTCACTCCTGGAGTGGTGGAAGCACTCAGCTTCACCTCGTGCGTCAATCCACCCCAGGAGTGACGTTATTACATGATAACACACACCCTGTCATGCCTTATTGCTTAAATAACAAAGAAATCCTAGGAATAACAGGTATTTGTCAATGCCGAATGTTTGCTTGCTGGTATTGGCATTGGTAGTGTAGGAGTTAAAGAGATGCATAATAGGAATGGCAGTGAAGTATTGAAGTAATGCCAACCCCCACCCCAATCCTGCAGAGATTGACAGGCATTGGGGTATGCCTTTGGGTCATCAGCCATAACACTCAAGCCATTCCACATCACCCCACCCTCCAGACACAGACAGGTGTTGCAGTGTGCCTTGAGGTCTTTGGCCTACGCTCATCCCATTCCTAAGTAAATAAGCTGAGATGGGTGCAGTATAGGAGAATGGGGTGAACGTTATGGCTGAAGACCCCAAGGCACACCTCAATGCCTGTCAGTGGTTGTATGGTGGGGGTGTGGGTGGAATGGCATGAGCATTATGGCTGACAACCCCAAGTCACACCCCTGACACCAGTCAGTCTGTACAGGGTGGGCGGAATGGTTGGAAACCCTAACGCCCCGGGCGTTTATTAGTATTTTTCCTCCAGATTTTTAACATGGGCTTTTGAGGACCCCACCTCATGAACAGTGACAGTATGATTTCATTACTCAATCCCAAAAGGTGATTTCGCACAGTGAGTATGCCATTTGGAGCCATAGGTGCAAAATCACATTTTGGGCAGGATGTGAAAAATGACAGCTGTACTGTTCATGAGGAGGTGTGAAAAAATGGCAATGCTGAAAATCTGGAGTGAAAATATGAAAAAAAGGTGAAGTTACGAATGTGCATAGAAAGTGTGCAATGTACACTTGTAACACAGTCATTTTTTGGAATGTTTTCACCAAATTGTGAACATGGCCTTTATGGGACCTCCCTCATGAACAGTGACACTGTGATTTCATTATTCTGTCCCAAAAGTTGATTTCACACAGCGACCACTCATTCTGAGCCATAGGTACAAAAACACATTTCTGGAAGGATACAAAAAATGACAGCTGTATTGTTCATAAGGGGGTGTGAAAAAATAACAATGTTGGAAATTTGGAGTGAAAATATTAAAAATTGATGAAATTATGAACATGCATAGAAACTGCACAATGGATGCGGATGCCACAATAACATGATATGACAACATAACATGATAATTACCACTGACAACAACTTATTATTGTAAAAAAACATTATTGCGGTTATTGTGCAGGACGATATATTGCGATATACAGTGGTAAAGCACCTCAGCTTGCTTTACCAGCAGCGTATCCCTTTCCAGGTGTAACCATGATTCCTGATTCACCACCATCCTCCTATCAGATTTTTAGTATTTTTCTTTAAAATAAGAAATGCAGTGCTGGCCATGTGGCATGGAGTTTTGAGAGCCTGAGCTCCTCACCTGTTGCCATGTTGGTAAACCAAGTTCAGGAAAAGACCTGGGTCACTCGAAGGCTGGCTGCATGAAGGAGGACTGAGCATCCATTGAGGGCTCTCCTTTTTCATTCAGATTTTTTTTATCCCTCTGGGGAGCCCCTGGCAGGAGCTGTGGCCTCCCTTCATGAAGAGATTCATCACTCTGGCTCCTGATGTCGCCATATCACTGGCCGCTGCCAGTCTCACATGGATAGCCCCCCGCAGTGGGGCCATGAGAGAGGAGACTTGCACTCCCTCCCCCCAGAGACCCAATCCAGATCGCCGGGGCCAACCTCTGCGTATGCCGGGAGCCATCATTGAGCCTGCCAGGGCTCAGTTTTTCCTGTTTTCTCCCATCCCCCCTCCCTTGCAGTCAATGAGCAGGACAACATGTCCTACCTCCCCTGAGAGAGGAGAGCAGTCTTCTGGATGCTCGATCCTCTCTCACCCCTGCTGACTCCCGGTGACCCGAGTTCGTTCCTGAACCCTGATCGCCGGTGTGGCACGAGGTGTGGCATCCAGCGCCTCAACCCTCAGCACCACCGGGCTGGCAATGGCTCTCCTTTTTTGAGGACAGGGGACAGAGTAAGCCACTGCTTGATCACAGTCTAGAGGAGGATGAATGATGCAGCAGTAACAGCCTTCTGATTGGGTTCAGGGGCTGATTAAGTACGGCACATACTCGCACCATCGCACATGTGCCAGCCCAAAGGATGGGAAAAAGAAATGGGGAGGGGGAAGGTATGTACACCAGTTGACTTACTTACATAAAACTGGCAGATAAAGACTGTTTAGCCCATCTAGTATGCCCATATTCTCTACCTAATGTGATATTGCAGACTCTACTTGATCTCCGGCTTTATCCTCCCTTTCCTAACCAATAAGGTTCCCTTATGCCTGTCTATGCATTCTTGAATCCCGTTACAGTTTTTGCCCTGTCCACCTCCACTGGGAGGCTTTTCCAGGTATTCACCACTCTTTCTGTGAAGAAGTACTTCCTCATATTTCCCCTGAATCCACCCCCTCCAGCATCAGAGCATGACCCCTTTTTCTTGAACACCTTTTTTTCTGAAAAATGCTTCCCTCATTTACCCTATTTATATCCGTGAGGCATTTGAATGTCTCTATCATATTCCCCCCCCCTTTTCTCCAGGGTGTACATATTGAGGTCCTTTAGCCTCCCCTCAAAGGGCTTTTGATACAGGCCCTGCATCACTTTAGTTGCCGCCCTCTTGACTGCCTCTACTCTATGTCCTTCTGGAGATGGGGTCTCCAGAACTGGACCCAGTACTCTAGGTGAGGTCTCACCAATGATTTATACTGTGGTATCACCACCTCCCTCTTTCTGCTGCTGATGCCCCTTCCTATGCACCCTAGCATCCCACTAGCTCTCACCACTGCCTTGTCACACTATTTGGCCACATTCAGGTTGTCATATATGATTATCCGAGGTCTCTTTCCTGCTTGGTGTTCATCAGTACCACTACCCTCAACTTGTATTCCACCCTGGGTTTCTTTGCCCTAAGTGCATGATTTTGCACTTCTTAGCATATGTAACCCCCCTGCAAATGGGGGTTCCCAAAAGACTTCCAGGAGCTTGCTTGAATGCTCCAAGCCTGAATGGTGTTTGGCATTTAAGCCATTTATCAGTGAGTGTTTTTAGAGCCTCTGGTACTGTCTCTTTAAGAGCTGTCTGCTTGCAGACATAATTAGTTTGTATGGGGGGACTGTGTGCTTCTCTGTTTGAGTACCACTCGAGCTGCTGCCAATTCACTCCATTTTTGCAGTCACTAGGAGTGCAAAGGGAACCTATCTGAAAGATGTAACTGTTTGCCAGAAATCATTTACAGTAATAATGAAATTACAGTTTGTCTAACCTGCTTTCTTTGCAGTCAGAACTGTGTCTGCCTAGTTCCTCATTCTGGTTTTGAACTGCTGAACTGGACCAATCAGTGTGGGGTAAGCTAGCTCTAAAATGGTGCCTTGGACGAATCAGAACTTGGACCCTCTCCTGAGCCAGCCACAAGAGGATTGTATGGGCAGTGACTCTGGGAGATGTAGTTTAGACTTCGGCGCCTTTTTGGACCAACAGCAGCAGTCTATTGTGAGTGACAGCCAATCCAGTCAAGAACTGGGAGGAACTCAAAGGAAGTGCCGGTTTTGTCTGTTGGAGTTTCAGTTTAGATCTGGCAGTGAAGGGAAAGAAACCCTGTGCTCCTTCAGTGCACAGTTTCAGTCAAAAAGCGTGTGTAAGGCCCAGAGTTCGGTCTGCAGCTTGTGTAACTGCTTGTTGGACTGAATCCATCCTGTGAAGAGAATCAAAGGATCTCTGAAGAGTAGAAACCAGGCTCACCCTGTAGAAGACTGGAGAAATTGTTGAATTGCACTCGGTCTGTCAGGAACTGAATCTGCTGTGTGTTCTCCCGGGTATTGTGCAGTAATTGCGATCGGGATAGAGAAGCAGCCTGCCTGGTATAGTACTTTCTTTTTTACCATATAAATGTGTGAAGAGTCTCGTGGAGCTCAAGAGTAGCCCTGCTGACGTTGAAGGACCCTATCTTGTTTGGAGGTCGTGAGTACTAATTCAGGGTCGCTCCCTGTTGAATTGCCACATTAAATCCAAATGGAATCACTGTACTGCTGACTGTTTAAACTAATTTTTCTTTTCACTGTGTGAAAGGGCCCTACCAGCTGCCATGGTTTGGACTAGCCACTAGGGCTTGGGTACCAGGGACAGTAACTGGTAGGGATAGGCCTGTCACAGAGCCATAGGTAGATAGTAAAGTGATAAGCTAATTAACCTGATTTCCCTGTCCTTGTTATATTCCCCTAAATAAATCAGAGCTGCTTGTTTCAGCAAAGTTATACTTCCTGAGGTATTTGTCTATGTTAAAGTACTGTACTGTGATTGTTGCACTGTATCTTATTTCACAGGAGGTCCCAGTGCCGGAACTAGTCCTGGGGTAAGTGTATACTGTGAAGGTAATTCTGATATATTGTGTGGGCCACTAGTGGGAAGAAAGGGGGGTTGCAGTGTCCCAGAGGGCTGTGACCAAGTAAGTTTAACTATTGCAAACCCTGACCTCTGGGTGGAGGCACCCACCATTGGATCCAGGCCCCTCAACCTGTTAGTGGCAAATCAGGCAGGGGTAGTAGCCCCTGGGATAGCGCCATCTAGGGGTTACACATAGAATCTAGTTGCCACACTTTTGACCACTCCTCAAGCTTTCTTTGATCTCTATTCATTACACACACACACACACACCTCTTCCAGAGAGTCTACCCTACTGCGGATCTTTGTGTCATCTGCAAAAAGGCATATCTTTCCTTCCAGCTCATCTGCAGTGCTGCTAATAAAAGACATTAAAAAAAGGACCAGTCCCAGTACTGATCCTTGTGGCACCCCGCTGGTCACCCTCTCATACTCAGAGTGAGCTCCGTTTACCACCACTCTCTGTCGTCTATCCCCCAATCAATTTCTTACTCAGTTTACTACCTTTAGACCCACTCCCAGGCTGCCCAGCTTGTTTATGAGTCACCTATGTGGAATGATGTTGGAGGTCTTACTGAAATCTAGGCAGGCTACATCCAAGGCTCCACACTGATCTAACAAAAGTAACAAGGCTCATGTTACTTGAACACTGACTCCAATTTGTACTACAAGTTGGGTTAAAATCATTAAATTTAGTTATAAAATGCCACCCTGAGTGTAGACTTGCATGGAGCATGCGCATCCCCGCACTAGGTGTATAATGACCTCACAAAACAAGGAAGCGCGGGGATGACATTGGCGATCAGGAAGTGGAAGGGATCACGCAGCTAACCCCCCTAGGGGCAAATATGATCCTTCCTTCCTTAGGGGCTAAACAGAAAATTTTTAAACTACTATGGAGGAACTCCCAGTCAGGTAAGGGAGTCTCCTGATGATTTTACAGGCAAGGAGAAAAATCCAGGAAAGTCGCTCTTTAAACAAGCAAGTAAAAATATTTGCTCATTCACATTTTAAAAGGTATTGTATTCTGTGTGTATAACACATGTATTAATTGTGTATTTGAATTTTTATGTAAAAAATGCAAGCAATGTTATAGAAACATAGAAACATAGACTCTGACGACAGATAAGGACTGCCTGGTCCACCCAGACTGCCCATTTCCCTACCTACTGGATAAGCTGCAGATCCTAGTTAACCAATAGCTTACTTCCTTCCACCCCCAACCGGAATTGTCTTTTGTCTGTCCCATGCAGTTTTGTATTCTGCCACTATTTTGACCCCACAACCTCCTCAGGAAGGCCGTTCCATGCGTCCACCACCCTCTCTGTATAAATTTCAGAGATTTTATTGTAAAAATTAAATTTTTTAAATATTTTACTCTACATTATTTTACAACAAAGACTTCAAAATAATGTGCATAAATACATAGCATTGCTTGAAAGAGAGTCAAATATGTAAATTATGTAAAAATTGAATTTAAATAGTTTTGTGCTAACATTGCTGCACAAGTGGCAAAATTATCGTGATAATTTCATCACAGTTATCGTATTGTCAAAATGTTAATATCATGACATCCCTACTTTCGTAACACAGTTATTCTTTGAGTCTTTTCACCAAATTTCCGAAAGGGGCTTTTTGGGACCCCCTCATGAACAGTGGCACTGTTGTTTCATTAATTGGTCCCGAAATGTGATTCTGTGCAGTGACTACAAAATCAGCTTTCGGGACAGAGAAACAAAATGACAGTACCAGTGTTCATGAGGTGGGGTCCCAAAAACCCTATGATAATTTGGGACCAAAACTCAAAAACTGGTTGAATATCAACCTAAGTTAAAACCCCATTGGCTGCCATTATAGGGCACAGTCCTTTCTTCACTTCTGGTTGGTCTTTGAAGAGTGCAGACATGTTCCTGGTCCTGAAAATCACTGCTTCTGACCTCCAGAGGTAAGTATGGGTGAGGGTGGTGAGGAGGTGGGGTCATGAAGGCGTGTGGGTTGGGGGAGGCAGGAACGACGAGGGATAATTTTTTTTCAGATTTAAAAAAAAAAGTTGGGGGACTGTTTTATTTTTTACAGGTGAAATATTAACAAAACAGATTTTGGCACACTGGGGTGGGCTCCCAATGTACCAGGGTACTGGGGGGGCAATTCTGACCGGGGGATTGGGCACCCCGAGGTTGGCTGAGAACATGGGGCATGGGGGGATGGCGCATCCAACACTGGGAGTGGGCAACCTGGTGTCAGAGACATCAAAGAAGTATTTTTTGGTGCACTGGGGTGGCCTCCCAGTGTGCCACATTAATGGAGGGAGGGAGGGGGGATACATGGTGACATGGGGATTGAGCACCCCGATGTCGACAGGGGACAGAGAATGGAGGGTGCTGGGCAGGCAGCAGCAGTGGGAGGGAGTGTGAGGTTTTTATGCTGGTGCAATGGAAAATGGAGAGTGTGAGGTGGGCAGCAGCAGTGGGAGAGAGAGTGGGAGGGTTTTATGCTGGTGCGACAGAGAACAGAGGTTCCAGGGCGGACAGCAGCAGTGGGAGGGAGTGGGAGGGTTTTATGCTGGTGTGGGGAACAGAGGCTTCAGGGGCGGGCAACAGTAGTAGGAGGGAGTAGGAGGGTTGCATTATATGCCGTGCAATGGTGAATGGAGGATGGAGGCGGGCAACAGCAGTGGGAGGGAGTTAACATTTAAATTTGTTGTTCTGCTGTGTGCCTGGTTGGGGGCTGATGCTACAATGATGAAACTGTCCCTGATTGCAGCAGCAGATTTCTTTCAAGTGCGGCACTCGCTCTGAAATTGCCACCATCGGCAGCTTCAACAATAATTGGTGGCCGAGGGACGCTCCAATTATAGCGTCCGCTGCATTGGCCACAACACTGCCACACCTCTGCAATGCTTTGCTATCTCAATATGTTTCTTTCGCGCTGCACCCGTAAGCAAACATAAAAATTAATGGAAAGGAACACACGACCTTCACTTATGCAGATGATATTCTGTTAACACTTTTAAATTCACAAACTGCAATTAACTCCACAATTGCAATCTTAGAAGAATTTAAGACCTTCTCTGGACTCACCATTAATTGGAAAAAAACAGAGATACTGGCAATAAATGGAGAGAGAACTAATTTAAAGAATTTTGAAAAAGCAAACATTTAGGGTAGAATCCCACCTAATTTATTCAGGTATTAAGACAGCTAAAGACCTGACTAATATGGCCAGATTAAACATTGACCCAATCTTAAGCAAAGCCAAAGAGGAGCTGGGGAAACTGTGCAAATTGAAATTTTATGGGGCACAATGAACGCTTTTTGGATGATAACAACCCCCAGAATAATGTATTTATTGGAAAACATCCTGATTGCCATGAAGATATCCTGGGTTAATAAAGTAAATAGACTGATAATAAAATTTCTTGTGTGAAGGCAAACAACCAAGGCTATGGATGGAGAAGTTATGGGCACCTTGGGAAAAGGGACGAATGGGATTCCTAGTCTGAAAGCAAATCACCAAGCCTTGAGGCTTAAGCACCTGAACAACTGATTTCTTCCAAAACAAAAACAACCTCTATTTGTGAAATATGAACATGCAGTTATCCACACTCACTCACTCACTCACTCACTCACATAGTCTTTAAGACACTTAGTGCTATGAAAAGAGCTCACTCAGGCATGCTGACACTTGCCAAAGTGGTCCCACACTGCACCAAATTGCTAAGCATAACAAGCGTCCTAGCACAGTTTATAGTCTTATGAAAAACCAGAAAATTAAGTTTACTAACAAGATACTAGCTAACAACAAATGGGAGCAGAAAGGCATCAATGCCTGGGGATATAACAGATTCTAACAGTGGTACTTTGTATTCCTTAATGGACTTAAAGTAGCAGTGCAATAAAATAGGGCAACAAACTGGTCCTACCTTTTTTTTTCCACTACAAAAAATCACAGGCATCTTCCAGTTTTATTTGATGGTAAAATTTCTAATTTCACTATCATTTAAGTATTGTATAAATATTTTTATTGAGTTTGTCCCCAGAAAAAAAAGATGGGTGCCAGATTTTGCATAGAAATAGCACTGTAGACTTGGCAAGGGTTTGAACTGATAGGCTAATATTTTTATTAATTGTAGCTGAGGCTTGTTTTTTTTTTTTTTTTTGGAAAAGCATTTTTAGTTGCACTGCTGCTTTAAGGTATCAATTCAAAATACCCTATGTACATTTTCATTATTATTTGAAACTGAGGTCAGCTTTAAAAGGAATTTTAGATGCCGATATGTCCACCATCATCACTGAGAGTGGGAGTTGTTGTTAATCATTTCTAGGGGAAAATGTGGGGCAGGAAACATTTACAAGTTACCATGGAATGAAGACTCCGATCTTACCATGGGCACCAAGAAGAAATGGGAAGAGAGGCTTGGGGCCCGATTCACCAAAATCACCTGTGTGTTCAGTACATCTGGGTCTTGTGGCATTCCTAAAACTTTTGTGAATCAGGCTTATGATGTCACACATTGGGAGTGATGTCATGATGCAGCACTGGCATGCACATTATGATGTCATGCTATGACATTGCACATGTGAAGCACTGCGCCGTGCATGCACACATACCATTCTGTTCCTGCTGTGTGCAGATGACCCTCCCTCAGTCAGAAACATGCATACTGCTGTGCTAATCAATGTTAGTGCAGTGCTAATGCCAAAACATGTGCAAATGGCAGGCCACACCCATACAGCCAGGTAACTGCCACTAACTTGGTGTGAGGGCTGGTACTAGGAACAGTTCTGCAATGGCAAACAGAAGGAGGAAGACTTTTCAAAAGGGACACCCATTTGTCAAACACAGAGATGGCCAACCTTTTGACCTGGTGGTGGCCAGGGAGGACCAGCTAGTGGGTGGGGAGTCTGAGACACAGGCAGGTCAAGATGTGAGGTGTGAGCCTTTGTGGGGAGGCAGCTGTCACTGTGCACCAGGGTCACTCGGATGGGGTACCGGTGCAGGCATTGGTTTAATGGCTTGCCTGCAGCAGCTGGGGGTGATGGTGGAGAGTGGAATTGTGCCATGGTCAGGTGAGTACAGATGGCTTTATATGTGGTTTGTGTTGTATCCTGTGTGCAATATTTTTCCATGCTAATGTACCTCTGGGTTTATTTTTTATTTTATTTTAGTCTTTTGTAACCATGTAATGCCATTAGGCACAAGTGCTTGTTTTCAGGGCAACCCAGGAGCACTGGGTGGTTACGTGACTTGCTCAGAGTCACACAGTATGCAAGTGGGGTTGGGGAATCAAACCCACGCCTGTCTGCTGGATGTACCAAGCCCATTCACAGCTCATTGCGCTAACCTCTAGGATATCCTGCTAGCCCCATGGCTGTTGCTGTCCATGAGGAAATATGCATTGTACCTGTGTGTTGCTGTTGTGCCCTTTCTGTCCTATGGGACCTGCTCCACTTTATAGCCAAAGCTTGCCAATGCAGGTGTATGGGACCACTGTCCCAATAGAGGTCCCTAGTGCCCTGTACATTGCAGGACCTGCTGTAGATTTCTGGGCCATGCACCTGCCATGGCACCAAGGTGTGTGCTAACACAGTGACATGGATGTGGTGTCAGGGTGAGTGACTATGTCATGTGACATGTGGTCTACATTTACCTATGGTGGCAGGTGTACTAACAGCACTTCATAGAAGCCACAGTCTGTTCCATGTACACTGTCCATGTTATGTAGCGTGAGTGCGGTACACATATGTCATCTAATACATGGTATACTGTTATACTGTTGTGTTGAGCTCACCTATGATACAATGTCCTCCTCTACTGTTGCAGAGGTATGCTTTCTGTGCTACTGTTTTATGTGACATGGGGCTATATGCATCCTACTATGTACTATGAGATGTACATAGCATGTAGCTGACATGTATGGGTATGTTGGACAGAGGAGATGAGGACAGCTAGATATGGGGACTAAACAGGCCTGGCATACACAGTGCTGGTGCACAGCTACAATAGTGGTACATAGCGTTCTGGCTTCACCTGAGCCATGGCTCACCTGTCTGTGTGGGGTTCCACAGCTGTGCGTAACATTAAGACATGGCTCTGCACGTCCTGTCCATCCTTTGGAGCATTGTAGCACCACTGACACTGTGGTGTGTCAGGGGCTGTGCTATCTACTGGTTTGATCATCATTATGACAGGCATGCTGCCCTGTGTGTATATTGTGTCTTGGCATGCATTACACTGTGTAGTGGTATGTCCTTTGTGCCTCAGTAGAAAACAAGTTGTCAGAAGAACTGTACAGACAGTTGGTGAGACCCCATTTGGAGTACTGCATGCAGTTCTGGAGACCCCATCTCCGCAAGGACATAGACAGGATGGAGGTAGTCCAGAGGAGGGCAACTAAAATGGTGCAGGGTCTGCACCAAAACCCATACAAAGAGAGACTAAAGAAGCTTAATATGTATATTGTATACCCTCGAGGAAAGGAGGGAGAGTGGGGGACATGATAGAAACTTTCAAGTACCTCAAGGGAATCAACAAAATCCCCTGTTTGACACTGGTAGCACAGGGTTTTGGTTTCTCCCTGAACAAACATGTCCCTGCATTGCTCATTTGGTGAACATTTCCTATGGTAAATATTGCACTTGAATTTTGGACAACTCTTGTCCATGAACTCACATTTTAATATTGTTCCAGACATGTACCTGCTAAGCATTTGTACACTGTAATTGTGCCTGCACTTTATTGCTGTATCATGTAATGCACTGAATTATGTTTCACTGTTCCTCCTGTCTCCCTTCCCCTGAGTTCCACCTGGAAATGAGCCTTGGGTCAGTGCTCCTTTCCCAGTCACCAGTTTTCAAATAAATAAATAATACAATTTGCCATTATGTTCACTACACTGTGGGGTTTAGTTTTAGTGCCCCCCTTCACAGGCCTACGCCTGTGGAGATGGTCAGGTATCGCCCTTTACGAGATGTTAGCTCTGAAGGCCTGGTGGTGGTACTTGACTTATCGAGCCTTCCAGTGGCAAACAGTGACCCAGAAGCCCTTGTGGTAGCCTATAATATAGCTATCTTGGTGGCCCTGGATGTCGTTGCTCCTGTCCGTGTTTGCCCTTTCTCTCTTTGCCCTCAGTTCCCATGGTTTGATTGGACCTTGAGGGAGATGAGGTGACTAGGACGAAGGTTAGAGTGTTGCTAGTAGAGATCCTCCCTTGATGCTGACCACTTTAGATTGATGGAGCATTATGAAGCCTATCAATCTGCCATCACCCGTAAGAAGGTAGAGTTTCTCTCCGGGAGATTGCTGCTTCTCAGAATCAACAAGCTCAGCTCTTTTGCACTGTAGACAGACTGTGCAGCAGTCTGCCTACAAGTTCAAAAGGCCTTTTCATAAATATAGAGTGTGATGAACATGCTCGATTCTTTTCAACTAAGGTGGCGGACATTAGGACGGCACTCCAACTAGCACAATCTAAGGGCGTTGCTCTGGATCAGCATGTGGCCGTTGCTCCTCAGCTTTCCTGGAGTACCTTCGACCGACTGGAGTTCATAGATGTCATGCGGATTGTCCAGGGTGCATGCCCTACATGCTGTAGTTTGGATCCTGGACCAACTTCCCTGATTTTGGGTTGTTTTGATTCCATCGGTTCAGTCCTAGCATGGATAGTCTGGTGCTCCTTGGAAACAGGTGAGTTTCCTAGCTCCCTGAAGGAGGCGGTGGTAACACCCCTCTTAAAGAAAGCTTCTTTGGACCCCAACTGCCATGCAAACTACAGACCAATCTCTAACCTTCCCTTTTTAGGGAAGGTGATTGAGAAGGTAGTGGCTATACAGCTGGAGAACCATTTGACCATTCATGATATCTATGAACCCTCCAGTCCGGTTTTGAAAGAGGCACAGTACTGAGCCAGCATTGGTTCGGGTGCTCAGTGATCTCCTGATGGCTAGGGACTGGAAGAACTGTTCCATCCTGGTTCTTCTAGATCTCTCATCAGCTTTTGACACTGTGGACCATGGGGTTCTCCTTGAGCATTTGAGGTTCATCTGTGGACTATCGGGTGTAGTCCTCAGGTGGTTTATATCATACCTCACTGGAAGAACACAGAGAGTGGTTTCCAGGGTTTATTCCTTGGACCCAGTTTCTCTGTCTTGTGGGGTTCCTCAGGGCTTGGTGTTGTCCCCCATGTTGTTTGCAGTGTATATGCTGCCCCTCGGAGACATTGTAATAAGATATGGGCTGAGGTTTCACTGCTATGCTGATGATACCCAGCTCTACCTTTCTTTCGCACCCGACCAGGATGGAGCTCTCTCGGTCTTTAATAACTGCCTCAAAGAAATCCAGGAGTGGATGGATTCGAGTTGGCTGAAGTTGAACTCAGAAAAGACAGAGGTGCTGGTTGTGGATCCGGCATGTCAGAGGGGGGTCCGGGAGTTGGTTCACCCTCCGGGCTCTATCTAGGGGGTGTTTCACTCCTGACCTCTGAACAGGTGCGCAATCTGGGGGTAATCTTTGATGAAGGGCTGACTCTGCATTCGCAGATGCCTGCTGTCATCAAGTCCTCATTTTACCATGTGAGGAATATCTCCAGGATTAGGCACCTTGTTCCATCCAACAATCTTCCTACGCTGGTCCATGCCCTTGTGTCCTTGCACTGGACTATTGCAAGTCCCTTACCTAGGGCTTCCTGGGGTGGAAATCTGCCACCTGCAGCTGGCGCGAGAACACAAGCTGACCTAGCTTTTGACTGGTATCTCCTGGTCCAGTCATATTTTGCCAGTGCTGCGCAGACTGCACTAACCGCCAGTATGTGGCGGATCACCTTTAAAGTTGGTCTTCTGACTTTTAAAGCCCTACATGAGACTTGGCCGGACTACCTGAAGAGCTCCTGGTCCTTTACACCTGGGCAATCACTTTGCTCAATGAGCAAGTCTGTCTACAGTCCTGGACTACCTAGTCCATCTCTAGTCCCTGGGCCTCAGGCCCTCAACCCTGAAGGTTCATTTGGCAGCATTGACAGCTTATGCATCAGCTGGCAAAGACAGGTCAGTGGCCTCACAAACCATTTTCAAAAGTTTTTTCAAAGGCCTTAATCACCTATACCCACAGTAAAGACCCTGTTCCTGTCTGGTACTTGAACATGCGTATTGCTCAGCTGATGGAGGCTCCTTTCGAGCCTGTGGCAACTGCTGCATTGAAGTATGCCACCTGGGAAGCAGTTTTCCTGGTAGCAGTGACATCTGTTAGAAGGGTGAGCAAGTTGCAATCCCTCTGCACAGATCCTAATTACATCATATTTTACTTGGACAAGGTAGTCCTAAGAACTAACAGAAATTCCTTCCCAAAGTGGTTTCTGAATTCCACTTGAATCAATCAGTTACACATCCAGTTTTCTTTACAGCAAAATCCAGCTCAGAGAATGGAAGCTCCACAGTCTGAATATGAAGAGGCACTGTACTACCACCTGGACCACACAAAGATATCAGGTCCACTAGCACTCAGTTGTTAGTCACTTATGGTGAAGTGCGGAAAGGAAAACTAGCATCCAAGAGAACCAGTTTTCATTGGATAGTTTTCTGCATACAGTTCTGTTATGACAAGGCTGGTAAGTTACCACCGGAAGACCTTAAGCCGCACTCCATAAGGGGCACCTCTGCCTTTGTGGCAGCATCAAGGGGTATTTCCTTTCAGGTAATCTATAAAGCAGCTACTTGAAAAATTGGAACACTTTCAGAGTGCATTACTGTCTGGACATACAGTCCAGAAAGGAAGCCAGCATTGGCACTGTTGTCTCACAGAACCTTTTCCCTAAGTAGGTTCTATACCCAGCCTCCCAAGGTACTGCTATGGAGTCTGCATTTGTTAAGCATAAGTGAGGGATTTCTGGGATTTGAAGGAAAAATTACTCACCATAGTACTGTTTCTTCCAAAGGGATCACTCACTATGTTTACCAATCTTAATCCCTACCTCCCTTCCAGAGCCTGGTAAAAGGATCAAACAAGAATCAGTTCTTTCTATTTGCTTGAGTATTACTTGTTACAGAGCCTTCACGGTTGTTGCTAGTTGCCTCAGCTGTCTAGTTTTCATAACCATTAAAAATGTTCTGTCAAGTTTAAACTATATTTTAGAACTCTGAAACAATTTTAGTATTTTTTGGTAGTCATTTAATTAGTTTTAGTGGTCACTGCTCACCCTAGCTTTAGAAATAAACCTGACGTTAGAATGTAGGAGTGAGCGTAACCACACAGCAGAGTTTGAATTTCATTATGAGTTCCATAATTAGCATAAAATTCTAAAAGCTCCAGGGTGGCTCATTTCATGGGAATAATTGCCGCTGTTAAGCATAGTAAGGGATCCCTTTGGAAAAAACAACATTACCATGGTGAGTATTTTCTTCTTCTGTCTTCATATTCACTATCTGCACTGGTAGACTGTCCCATAGGTTTACCACCCTCTGTGACCCTCTGTGAGAAGAAGGGCCTCCTAACATTAACCCTGAATTTAGTACCTCTGAGTTTTAGGGTGTGTCTGCATGACCTGCTGGACAACAGATTAATCATTTCTGTCTGTTCGGTCTTGTTGATCCCTTGAGTATGGTATGTGGATGACTGAGATCATATTCCCTCCTAGCATCCTTTTCTCCAAGGTGAGCATGTTAAAGGCCACAAGTCTCTCCGAGCATGTTAAGGGCCACCAGTCTTTCCGCATAGCTTTTATATCCCATAACCCTGATCATTCGACAGCCCTGTGTTGAACCATCTCAACTGCTTCAAGGTACTTTTGGTTTAAGGGTTCTTGTGTGCCTCATATATACAACACTGTTGTAATTTGCCCTAAGCTTTTTCAAACACCATAATGTTAAAGGCCTTGCTGATGTCCGGATAGACTACATCTGAGATTCTGCCCCTGTCCAGCTTCCTTGTCAACCTTTTGAAGATGGTGATCAGGGTGGTATGGCACAATCTGCATCTTAGAAAGCTATGCTGAGGGGGTGACAGCCTTGACCTGAATCTTCTGTCCTTGATAAAGGATTCCAGGGCCAGGGTTTCAGGCCTTGTCCAGCACTGATGATGTTAGGCTGACTGGCCTGTAGTTGCTTGGGTTCAGTTTTCCCCTTCTTGAAGATGGGGATACACTGGTCACTTTCAGTCCTCTGGCATCGCACCAATATCGACAGACTCATAAAAGATCTCTGCAAGTGCCCCTGTTAGTTGTTCCTTTTATCTGTTTACCCCACCCAACAGCCCCCATCTTCCCAGCCACCCCAGCCCTGTCACCCCAGCTTCCCTTAGGAATTACCTTCACTCTTGTTCACCCCAAGGCTTGCCCCCAGTTGGATCATCTGGGTTCTTAACCCTCTGCAAGACAGATCTGGTCTGGAAGTGATGCCTGAGTCTCCAGGTGCAGGGCCTGCAAGGGCAGTGTTATCTTACTGTTGGGGCATTTCTGCCTTTACTAGTCCTGTTCCCCAGGAGGTCAGAGATAAGGGTCCACAGGTGCTCAGGTATTCAAGTGTATGCGGTGCAACATCAGCCAATGTCCTCCCACCCCTAAGCTGCTCCCAACTGCACCACCACCTGTGGTCACCATCCTCCCAGAGGAGGAGGAGGAGGAGAAAGTATCCTCTGGGTTGCTGAATCCTCCTGCCTCCAGCCAGCCTCCAACATCTCAAGCTTATTGCTGGACTCGGGTCGCTGGCATTGTAAACATCAGCACTACTGCTGTGCCAATGGACCAGCAGTTCTTTTAACTGTATTATGATCCTATGTGTATTCTGGCAGCCCCTTGAGACTTATATGTGTAATCCTCCCCTGTGGGACAGGCAAGAGTTGCCTGGGACCAGGTTGGTAGGTAATACTAAAGGGGTCCCTTCCATCACAGAGTGAAGGGTAAAGGCTTTGTGTCAGGGGGGCCCCATGTGGTGCATTAGCTTACACTTGTTTCAGCTTCTATGTGCTGTCTGGTCCCTCTCACTGACCCTGCTGGGTGCCTCCTTCACTGACACAATTGGAAGACACAGAGATGCAGTTAGATGGAAACAGAAAATGCAGCTTCAGCCTTTTATTTAGAGCAGCACGCCCTGGCATTCCTGTCTATTTACAATGGTACAATAAAACAGACAAAATGAGGTCAAACAGCCACAGAGAGGTGAGAAAGCATTTGATAATTCATAAAACAATATGAAGAGGAAAACCACGTAGAGTTACTTCATTTTTGTAACAAGGCTCATCTCACAGCATACTGTAGTCCTGTTTCAAAGTGTGCAGCAAACAAAGTGTAGCACAAAGTATGTTCATCAGCTTGCAGCACTTTCATACAGTTGATAGTAAAGTGATTGATTGTGGCATCCTGAGCACCAGTGTCCTACCTCCGTGACGTGAGTTCCATGGGTGGCCTTGCTCAGTGATATTGTCACAGCACCTTCCTCAGTCCATGCTGATTGAATCAAAACTAGTAGTCAAGTCCAGTGAATAAAGACATTTCAGAGGTTAAAGTCAAGTCTAGCAACTTAATACTGCACAGCATCAGTAGTATTGTACCTTGGTATCACAAAGCAGGAGCAGGGCATAATATAGATTAGCATCATGCCTCCAGACCACAGTCTCCGAATCAGGGTCATAGGGTTCTCACTTTCCACACTCGTGGGCTTTGCATAGTGACAGGGCTCACCAGTCAGGTGTCTGAAACTGGAGAGTCATTCGTAACCAAGAGAGACTGTGACAAATTGTGGCTGTTTGGCCAATGTAGCAAGTGAGGGGAACAGCCTCAGACCCATGACTTCCCCACTGAGATCTGTGCCTGCCCAGTGTGTAAGCCAAGCAGAACCCCAGTGCCTCCAGTTTTCTCTTTTTCCATCTCTTTCATGCACCTGAGCCCCAAGCCCCCCCAAGGGGAAGACTGACATGAAACCTCAATCTCCTTATCACTCCTCCATCACATACACTCACAGTGCTCTATGTCATCCCTTGAACTAAGGAGAGAACTGACAGGAAGCCACACACACAATTGACATGCCATGTCTTCCCTTGAAGGAGTTGGACTGACTGGAAGCCCTGAAACCAGGAGCTCCAAGCATTTTGTACTGTTTACCCCAATTACCAGGAGGTAGGAACCCAGCCATAAGGTGGCTCACCAAACATAAGGTGGGATACACCTGGCATGATCTTCATCAGGTAGTCAGCTTCCACAGTGGAAGAAATATATATAGGCTGCATTGTTTTTATCCCTGATGGCAAGGGCCTACCCGGTGAACAATCCCCAAGGGGTCCCTTGGTGAACACTAGGGTAAGGTAGTCAGCATCTCTGTTTCCTCCACAGCTTCATACTTTACTCACTCTATTTTCAGGGGCTATATCTCCTCCTCCTTCACCTTCCTCCTTCCATGTATGTACTGGAAGGCTTTGCAGGTACTACCCACAGTTCCCGCTGCTACCTAGGCTTCCAACCCTCCTTGGCTTTCTTAATTCTAGTCTTGCAGTCCTCAGTGTTGCTCTGTACATTTCTCTGGCTTGGATACAACCCGTCTTTTTCCAGTAGTCATAGACCTTCTTTTCATTAAAGATCAGTTGCCTTAGGACCCTGTTGAGTTGGGGGGGGGTTCATATTGGCCATTTACCCTTAGTGCTTACAGGAACACAGACTTCTGCATGTGTTTCTATCACTTTCTTCATTTAACCCCACATTTGCCCTGCATTGCCCATCTGATGCAGCTGCTTCACTTTCAGCCTCGTGGTCACCAGGTCCTTCATTTTGGCAAAGTCTGCCTATCTGAAGTTCTGGGTCCTTGTGATTGAGGTCCAGCTAGTTTTCTCAGTCACCATGGAGAAGGTGACCTAGTTGTGGTCACTGTCTCTCACAGGTTCCTTCACATTCACACTGGAGATGACCCCATACCGACTTCTGAGAACAAGTCAAGGGTGGCCTCCAGCCTAGTCCTCTGTTGAATATGCTGTTCTAGGAAGCAATTCTCGAAGGTGGACAGGAATGTGGTCTCAGCTGTACTGTTAGCCTTTTCAAGGTGCCAGTCTACGCCCAGGGAATTGAAATTCCCCCTGCATCATATTTGGCTATAGTGTATGGGAGAGTGTTGATGTATATGAAATCCTATTACTAGAATTTCCTCGTTGTGGGTGCAGTAGCAAAATTTCAATGTTGTTGTGCTGCACTAGTGATGTCACTACTGGAGCACTTTCACGCAGCATACAGTAAGTATATGAGCCGTGGCTACTGTAATTAGCGCTTCAAGACATTTTGTCAGTTTCAGTCAGCAATAACAAGGGTCAGAGTGATGGCAGCTGTGGTTCACTCAAAAACAAGATCAGAAAGGGAAACATTTATCTCCCAGCATACTGTGCTTGCCCATACACTATAAAAGATTGTGTACCATACACATACGAGACTAAGTTTGCATCTCAAGGTTTCCATGGTAACAAGAGACTTATCAAGCTGTACTCTCAAGGGGCTGGATTCACAAAGCTTCCAGAAGGTGGAAAATCTTCCCTAAGTCCCCAAAACTGCCGTAGCTACGGAAAAAAAGGGGAGATTGCTCTAAGTGCTATTCACAAAAACCTCTGCAGTTGCAGAAAAAAACACTATGGACTGTGGAAAAAAAGTGCAGCTGCGGAAGTCCCTGAGAAAAAAGGTGTAGATAAGTGGCACAGCTCCTGCAAGGTAGCCTTTTCATCCAGTTTTGTTTCCATGATTCGGGGAAAAATGTTACACACAGTGGAATGAGGTGTAACTCTCCCTCAGCAAACTGCAGTAGAGCCTCAACAATTGGAATCAATTAAGGTGGAAGCGATCCACAGGTAATAGCATCTCAGATAGTATAGCAGTGGCTGATGTTACAGCAACAAAAGCACACATTGCCATGATACAGTATGGCAACATGCAACAATCACCAGATCCAGTGCAGCTCATGACAGAGCCCCACAGGCAGTAGGGCCTGACCAGCCTGAAGTGAATGCCACCCCCACAGGCAAGACCCTATCAGTCGATCGATTGCTTTGATTTATTAAAATCCCAACAGGAAAGGGTATACAGAAATGTGTAAATATCAGCCCCATAGTACTGAATGGGGCATGCTCACGAAGCCTTTGTTTTGTGACATCACAAAATGGGGCTGCGTAGGCCGATGTGGAGGCATGGTTTCCTGACCGGGAACTCGGTCTGTTTTTTGCGGGCATGTTGAAAAAAAAGTTTATGAGGGCTGTATCTTTTAATCGACATGGAATTTTTGGCCAAACTTCACCAGATGACTCCTAAGCAGGTCAGTCATCATACAGGCTGGGGGAAGCAGCTACTAGGAAGCTGCTCTTTAAATCTGAAAAATTAACATTTCTTTCTGCCTAAATTGGCTAATTTCTTACTTTTATCTCAATGGAAAAGGGTTCTCTTAGTTATCATTTTACAACTGTAATGTGAACAAGCCAAACCACCAGACACCAAGATGGAACCCCATGGTTTGGTCCTAACTATGAAATGCCTGCAGTGGTTACTGTTATATAGAGTGCATTGCCTAAATTGACTCATTTAAAGTAAAGTGCTTTCATCTAAGTAATTCACAGGTGACCAAAGGGAGCATTCTAAAAGAAGTACCACACAACTCTCAAATTCTAAACAAGATCCAAAAACAACATGCTCTACCCTTGTTTTATTCACAAAGTTCAAATCACATTTCTGAGAGGGGTGCTACTATTTTTTTGAACTCTTACAACAAAGTCCAGTGCTCCCGGGGAATCTGAGAAGTGAAAATGTCTTTCTGCCTAAACTGCCTAATTTCTTACTTTTATCTCCATGGAAAATGAGTTCTGTTAGTTATCATTTTATAGCTGTAATATGAAGAAGCCAAACCACCAGACACCAAGGTGGAACCAAACAGTTTGCTCTTAAAATGACCGCATTGGACACTTTCATAGAGAGTACATTGCCTAAATCTGTTCCTTTAAAGTAAAGTGTATCCACATAGATAATTCACAGGTGATCAATGGGAGCGTGCTAAAAGGAGTACCACAAGACTCCCGAACTCTAATCAAAATCCAATCAAAGTACCAGTGGTACTAAAGGTGCCAAATAAGGTCTGTTAGGTGTGAAATAATTATGTATTAAAATACAGTATACTGTGTGCTTTCCTGGATTCAAATCACTGATCCTTTGCTTGCTAAGCAAACACACATTCAGTGTGCCACTGAGCTGCAGATAAGTGAGTTGCAGTTTCTATTGTGTAGCAATATGTCACAACCTGCAAAACGAGCAACTGAGAATCTAATTCCAGCAGGTGCTATTCCTTCACACATTGTTGTTCTTAGCTAAATTTACTTCTAATTTAATTTACTATTCCAATTCCATACCACCATGAATTGTTACTCAAGTGAGTTTCCAGCTTACAAAAAAATAAAAATAAATAAACAAATGTACAAATCCCTGCCAGGATTTGAACCACTGATCCATTCATTGCTTGCTAAGGGAACATACAGTACATTCAGTATACCACTGAGCTGCAGATAAGTGAGTTGTAGTTGTAGTTGAGTTGTAGTTCCTATGATGTAGAGGTGCTGTCATATCCTGCAAAACAGGAAACTAGGGATCTAATCCGATCAAGAGATTTACCTTTACAAACTCACTTTCTTAGCTACTTCTTATATAATTTAGCATTCCAATTCCATGCCACCATAAATTCCCATTCAAATGATTTTCCATCTTAAAAAATGTAAACAAATGTATAAATCCCTCCCAGGATTTGAGCCACTGATCTTTTGCCATGGCAGACAGCAATACTGGACCTGCTGCTTACAAATGGGGACAGCGTGACAGGGATCACAGTGGGGAAGCACCTGGGGAACAGTGATCACCAGTCACTCTGGTTTAACATAACTGAAGGGGCATAACCCAGTCACACAAAAACATGAATCCCTGACTTTAGCAGGGCTGATTTTGAAAAAATGGGGAAAGTCTCAAAAGAGGCACTAGAAGAAATAGGGAGGGAAGTAGGGATGGAGGAACAGTGGGCAGTATTCAAAGAAGGGATAACAAGGGCAAATTTTGTGTAAAAGAGGTTAGCAAGGGGAAAAGAAAGAAGAGAACATTATGGTATTCAAATAAGGTAGCAGAGAAAGTGAAAGCCAAATAAATCTCATTCATACAGTACAAAAAGACACAGGCAGAAGGGGACAGGGAGAGGTACCAGGAGAAACAAAGGGAGGCAAGGAGGGCAGTAAGTGAAGCAAAAGCACAAACAGAGGAACACATTGTGAAATCTATGGTTAGGGGGACAAAACCTTTTTACAGGTATGTCAGTGAAAAAAAGAAGGCAAAGGGAGGGATAGTGAGGCTGAAATTGAAGGACAGGAGTAGAGTGGAGGATGACAACAGCAAAACAGACATAGAGGCCCAGATATTCAAAAGGGTTGCGCATGGCGCAACAGTGTTTGTTACGCCATGCACAACCCACTGATGCGCTCTGGTGCAATATTCAAAAGGGAAAAGTGCGCCGCACAAATCCCAATGCACTGGAGCGCATCAGTAATGTATGCAGGCACAGGTGGGGGGAAGGGGCGTTCCCATGCACAACCTGCACAGCCCGATATTCAGCCCGGGGCGGCAGAGCCATGCATGTGCAACCTACCTGCGCCAGCACAAAGTTAAGCCAAAAGAAAAGGAACAACTGATGACCACCACAGGTGAGCTGCCGCATTGCGGGGGCACAACACGGCGCTGCCACCTGTGGGTGGCCACCAGTTCCTGCCACACCTGGTGGCGCCCCCATGCCCCATCACGGGCATCTGTTTAAATAAACCCACCGGTCCAATGTTCCTGGTGGTCCAGTGGACCACACTCCACCGATCACGGGCATCTGTTAGAATAAACCCCCGTCCAATATCCCTGGTGGTCAGTGGACCGAGGTGCCAACTATCGCGGGCATCTGTTTAAATAAAAAAGTCAATATCCCTGGTGGTCCAGTAGACCGAATGCTACCCGATCGCGGGCTATTTTAACAGAAAATTTCCTATTACCCTGGTGGTTTGGGTACCCCCCCCTCCCACCCACTGAGTCCCTGCCCCGCTCCCCGGTCAGCCCGGTGGGTGGCAGCACCACCCGCCTGCCGCCCGCCCGCCAACTGACACTCAGTAGGGCTGCATGCCTATTGGTTCACAGCATGAGCCAATGGGCGAGCAGCCCCTACCGTACTACACATTCCAGATATGCGCTAGCGCAGTTCCATGCTCCACTCTGGCCACTTGCGCTGGTGCAGTGCCACTGTGCCATGCACAGTGGGGGTGGCCAGAGTGCGATATTCAAAGCTGCTGAGCCATGGCACAGCTCCTTTGAATATCACCCAGGCCACACCCCTGTGCAGCCAGGTTGAGCTGCGCCCAAGCTTGCGCCACAGCCTGGCACAGTTTGAATATCTGAGCCACTGAACACATAACTTCTGCTCAGTCTTTACAGATGTGGGGGTAGGTAATGGGTTGGAAGGGAGTAGAAAGGGCAAGGAAATGGATACAAATCTGTTTCCATGAGAGAGGGTCCTAAACGAACCAGAAGGAATAAGAGTCAATAAAACTATGGGGCCAGATGGGGTATGCTCAAGGGTGCTGAGGGAACTAAGGGAGGTGGTGGCTAAACCCCTGGCAAGTCTGTTTATCTGGTCACTGGAAACAGGGGAAGTACCCAAAGACTGGAGGACTACTGATGTAGTCCCCCTTTACAAAAGCAGGAACAGGGAGGAGGCGGGAAACTACAGATCAGTCAGCCTTACCTCAGTAGTGTGAAAGATCATGGAAACACTACTGAAGGAAAGAATAGTGGAACATCTGGTTGCCAATGGTCTACAGGACCCAAGGCAACATGGTTTTACTGGGGGAAAGTTGTGCCAGACTAACCTCATTGAATTCTTTGATTGGGTGACAAGGAAGGTGGTTGGGGGTGCAGTGGACATCAGCAAGGTCTTCGATACTGTGCTACATAGAAGGCTGTTAAGCTGGGGAACATGGGAGTGGGTAGGACATGGTGTGGTGGGCAGGGAACTGGCTGGACAGCAGAATTCAGAGGGCGGTGGTAAATGGCAGTCACTCTGCAGAGGGAAAGGTGACCAGTCGGGTGCCACAGGGATCAGTGCTGGGTTCAGTCTTCTTCAGCATCTTTATCAGTGACATTACAGAAGACGTAGAAGGGAGAATATGCTTGTTTGCTGATTACACAAAGCTCTGCAACAGGGTGAACATGCCAGAGGGTGTGGATAGAGGAGAGATCTGCAGAAGCTTGAGGACTGATCAATGGAGTGGCAGCTGAGATTTAATACAAAGAAATGCAAAATAATGCACATAGGGCACAAAAACCCAGGAACTGCATATTAGCGGGGAGGGTATATAATATGCTCCAAGCAGGAAAGGGACCTAGGGGTTATCATCTCTAATGACCTCAAGATAGGGAGTCAGTGCAACAAGGTGGTGGGAAAAGCAAACAGGATGCTGGGATGCATAGGAAGGGGTATCACCAGCAGGGAAATGAGGTCATAATTCCACTATACAAGACATTAGTGAGGCCACACTTTGAGTACAGTGTCCAGTTTTGCAGACCTTACCTTCATAAGTACATAGACAAGGTGGAGGCAGTTCATAGGAGGGCAACCAAGGTGCTACAAGGATTACATCACAAAACCTGTAAGGACAGACTGAAAAATATAAATATGTACTCCCTGGAAAAGAGGAGGGAGGTATGATTGAGACATATAAACACCTCGCAGGGACGAGGAAGGTACAGGAAAATGCAATTTTTCACAGAAAAAGATGCTCCAGGACTAGGGTACATGGGATGAAACTGGAGGGAGGGAGGTTCAAGGGGAATGTGAGGAAGTACTTCTTCATAGAGAGGGTTGTGGACAAATGGAATGCCCTGCTGGAAGTGGCGGTGGAGGCAGAAATGATTACAGGATTTAAGAATGCATGGGATAGGCATCAGGGGAACTTGGTTGTTGGAGGGGAGAGGACAACCTAGTTCTGGGGAAGCTTGGAAAAGCACAGTTATGTATGCAAATGGGCAGATTAGGTGGGGCATAGGCCATTCTCTGCCATCAACATCTATGTATCTATGTACATGAACACACATTCAATGTGCCACTAAGCTGCAGGTAAGTAAGTTGCATTTCATATGGTGTAGATGTTATGTCACAATCTGCAAAACAGGCAACTGGGGATCTAATCCCACCTTATGAAGCCAGACTAAAGTCACTGGGATTGTAGTCTTTAACAAATAGAAGAAAGAGGGGAGATCTGTTGCTTTTTTATAAAGTTTTGCATCAAGAAAAATTAAGAAATGAACTGGGATTGGAATATAGGGAAAAGACTTATAACTGGAGAAAACATGACCAACAGTTAGTGGGAGAAAGGTGCAAGACAGATATAAGGAAATATGGTTTTATATGTAGGGCAATTGAATATTGGAACAAGTTGCCAACATATGTTGTACAAGCAGATTCCTTTTCTACTTTTAAGACTAGGTTGGACAAATATTTGACAGTTGGTGACTGACGCCTGTTACCTCCACTGAATTGTGGGGACAGCCTCCATGGGCTATTAGCCTTCTTGACTGTCTTAGATAACTTTAGTACCAACTTTCACAAATTGTTGTTCTTAGCTTAATGTACTGATATAATTTACTATTCTAACTCTATACCACCATGACTCACTACTCAAGTGAGTTTCCATCTTACAAACAAGTTGAAAAATGTTTAAGTGCCTGTCAAGTTTCAAACTATGTCTACCTGAATTTAAACCACTGGTCCCTTGCCTGCTAAGCAAATACGCAATCCATGTACCACTAAGTTGCAGGTCAGTGAGCTGCATTTTCTAGGGTGTGGAGGTTGTCACAACCTGCAAAACAGATGACTGGGAATCTAATCTCAGCAGGCAATTTACCTTCACAAATTGTTCTTAGCTAAACATGTTTCTTATATAATTTACTATTCCAATTCCAAAGTACCATAAATCACCACTCAAGTGAGTTTCCATCTTACAAAAATGTTTTTGAGTCCCTGTCAAGATTTGGCCTACTGATCTTTTGCCTGTTAAGCAAACACTCATTCATTGTACCACTGAGCTACAGGTAAGTGAGTTGTAGGTTCTGTGGTAGAGCAGTAATGTCACAGCCTGCAAACAGGTTACTTGAGATGTATTCAAACATAGACAAAACTCAGTCGGGACTAATTTAATTGACTACAACATACTGTAGAATTAAGTTCAGTTATCTGAGAGTTTGCTACTTAGCTCTGCTGAAACCCTTCACTAAAGCAGCAGTGACATCAAACAGTCTGTGTCATGCTACAAAAATTGTAGTCTGAAAGAAAAATTGTGCAATACAAGGGATCAACCCCAGGCTTGTTCAGGTGTGAAACCGATGGCAAGCCCTAAAAGCCCTATCAGTGACATCATGAATGAAATCAAGTAGCAGAATCACTCACACTAAATGTAACCTTAAACTTAACTGAATGCACAAGAGTGTGCATGACCACAACAGGTGCTAACAACCATGCTGTTGGCACCTAAAAACACCATGTATTACCCTAATTTTATTCACAAAGTTCAAATCACATTTTTGATAAGGGATGCGGCTACTTTGTGAATAAAATAAGGGTAGGATGTGCTATTTTTGGATTTTGTTTAGGCATTGTGAGTTCTGTGGTACTCCTTTTAGCATGTTCCCTTTGATCACCTACAAATTACCTAGGTAGAAGAGGTACTTTACTTTAAAGGAGCAAGTTTAGGTAATTCATGAGTAGCCACTGCAGGCATTTCATTGTTAAGACCAAACCGTGGAGTTCCACCTTGTCGTCTCGTGGTTTGACTTGTTAACATTACAGCTGTAAAATGATAACTAAGAGAACCCCTTTTCCATGGAGATAAAAGTAGGAAATTAACCAATTTAGGCAGAAAGAAGTGCTAACTTTTTAGATTTACAGTACCTTGCGGGGGTGGGGAGTGTGCATTGGATTCTCTTTGTTGTAAAAGTGTCACAAAACCAGTACATCCCTTGGCCTGTATTCATGAACATTATCTCCAGTGTTAACACCACTTTACTTTGCCTTTTCTAACGCAGTTCAGCAATTTCCCATGTTGTTCTATGGTACATTGCTTAACTGAAGTAGGAAAAATTAAGTAAAGTGTTGCTAATGCTGGAGGTAATGTTTGTATATGTAGGCCCTTATCAGAAATGTGATTTAAACTTTGCGAATAAAACATGGGTAGAGCATGTTATTTTTGGATTCTAATTCACAGAAAGAGTGATAGAGCTGTAGAATAGATTTTCACGTAATATAAGTATATGGGTCTGGTTGAATGGCCTCTTGTGAATGTAAGAGTTTTGCATTGTTCGTTCTTAGGATGAGAGAACTGCAAATGGAAGATGATCAGTACCTGTATTCTGAGCGTGAGAGGTGACATTCATATATCCATAAGAGGTCCTCCAACTGGACCAATAATGTTATTATTGTCTGTGCCAATTATTTTTTTAATTACTAATTTTTTAAATGTTGATGGAGCGAGATGCCAGCAGCAAGCCTGTTACTGTGGCACAGCGAGTGAGACACTTACAAAATTAGGAGTGTATTACTCGAAACTGAAGGAAGAGATGTGATTAGTCAGGAGCATCACATGAACATACGAAACTGCCAGCATATACAGGCCATATGATCTATCAAATCTGTTTGATTGTGCAGCTAGCAATCCATTACACTGCTGCTGGCCCACCCTCTCTACCTCCCCTCACAGTGACCCTCCCCCTCATTTTGTCTCATCCCCCTTTTAAAGCTGCCCACTGTCTTTCAGGACACCATCTCCTCGGGCAGCACATTCTACTTAGACACTGTTAAATAGTGCCTCCTCATTTCTCTCCTGAATTTTCCACCCTCCAATCTCAGCCCATGTTCCCTTGAATCTCTCCCTCCCCTCAACTTAAAAATCCCTCCGTACCAGCCTTGTTTATACTCTTCATGTATTTAAAGGTCTCAACCATATATCTCCCCTATGCTTCCTTTCAGGGAGTACATAGTCAGCTCCCTCAGCCTCCTCTCGTAGGATTTGTCTTCCAATCCCCAGATCATCTTTGTTGTCCTGCACTGGACCCCCTCTAGTAATCTAACATACTTCTTTAAATATAGGTGCCAGTTCTACACACAGTACTCCAGATGCGGTCTCACCAACGACCTGTGCAGAGGCAGGATCACTTCCCCCCTCTTGGAGGTGATACCTCTAGCAATACACCCCATCATCTTGTTGACTTTAGCTTCTGCTTTCCTGCACTGTGCCGAGTGGTTCATTTGTCCTGTTATCATCGCCCCAAGGTCTTTCTCCTCTTCTGTAGTGGCTATTTGTTCCCCTCCAAACTTGCTCTCTCGGGATCTATAATGTACTGTAGTATCAGCTAAAATCATTTATGCTTTTAAATCAAAAAGCTAGTAGTACCAATATATAACTAATTTTTAGAAGCAGCAAGTTATTATTTTTTCATGCTGAAATATTTTTTATTTATACGTTTACACATTCAAAGGTTTTCTACCTGATCTAATAGAAGGGATGTGATGAGCAGTACATGAGCTGGAGGCTGTCATATCTAGTTCTGTTCCTTTTCATACCTCATTAGCATTGATATCGACTGTGACATCACAAGAGACAATCTGACAGCAGGTGAGTGGCTGTCCATGGAAGTGGTGATGTTACAGTTTGTGAGGCCAGGTTACAGTGTTAGTTGAAAATTAAGTGGGAAAGGCACACAGAGCCATGGCTCATTTCCAGAAGTGACCCCAGGGGAAAGAGAAAGTGAATACAATAATAAAGCATACACAGTAATAATGAAATTGTGCAAGGGAAAGTGCTAACAGTGTACAATTCAACATGATACAAGTGCAAGAACAATGAAAGAAGTCAAATGTTGTTGCTATTAGCAATTTTGATGTGCAATTAAAGTACCAACAGCAGGTGAAAAAATGGCAGTGCAGTGGTAGTTGGGGAAAAAGACTGATTCAGGAAGAGGTTGACCCAGGAGGAGGCCCAACAACAGGGATGGAAGGACTTCAGTGGTGGAAGGTGAGGTAGAGGACTGACAGGAGCAGGTAGGTGAGGGTGAAGTTTTAGCTGGTGCCTAAGGGAAATGGGGGAGGGAGGCAGATGGAGAGAGGATGGGAGCAGGTTGCAGAGGGAAGGAAATAGGAGAAGGCTGACTGCCCAGCAGAGGAGTACAGGTGGAAAAGGGAGAATGTCCGAGGATCACTGGAATGGAGGGACTATGAAGCAAAGGAAATGAGTGAGAGGAATAAGGATAGGTAAGATGGTATAGACTGAATCCAGTATTTGAATATGAAGAAGGTGTTGGGCTGGCAATGTGAGGGTAGGGGAAGGATGGATTTGGAGGAGTAGAGGGAGCAGTGGTGAGTATGGGGGAGGACTTGGCAGCAAAGCGACAAAAGGAATTGTAGAGGTGTGTCAAGTCTGGCAAGGGAAGATGAGGTGGCGATGGTCTTGTTTGGTGAGCACTTACATCTTTGCTGGATGAGTCTTTCCATTTGTTTTGTAAGCAGCTCTTTATGTCCTGCTGTGCTGGTTTCTCTGCTTGGCTTTGAGACTGAAACCAGGGCAGGATGCTGTGGAAGTCTTGCTGTAGCAAGCCTTGCACTGCTGCGGTCGAGAGCCCTGAGGTGTAGATAACTGTATCTCGGCAATACATATGAATATTCAGGTTGGCACAGGCAGAGAGGAGATCATTCAGGGAAATGGAGAAGAGGGATGGGACCCAGGATGGGGCCCTGTGGGACCCCAGCCTGAATTGGTAGGGGAAGTGACAGGATGTCTCCTACCAGTACCGACTGTTGATGGCCTGATAGGTAGGTATGAAATCAGTCAATGGCAGGGGCTGAGAGGCCAGCAAAGCTCAGCTTGTTCAGGAGGAGGAGGAGTGGCTGGGCTGCTGAATCAAAGGCTTTGGCCAGATTGATGAAAATAGCTGCTGTGATATGCCACTGCCCTGATCCATCCCAATGAGGATGGAGTCAATGACTCACAGCAGGGAGGAGACAGTGGAGTAGTGCTTCCAAAAAACAGACTGAAAGGGGAAGAAGAAGTTGGAAGAGTAGAGGAAGTCAGCAAACCTGGCGTAGGCAAGTTTTCCTACAGCTTTGCAAGAGAGAGAAGGAGGAAGCTAGGACAGAAGTTGCCAGAGGAGGAAGGGTGACCCCCTTTGTAAAGGGGGAGAACTTTGGCAGTCTTCCATGACTGGGGGACACTGCAGAGGGAGGAGATGTTGAGGAGGTGAATAAGGGGATAGTAATGAGATATGAAGGTTACTAGAACTAGATATATCAGCTACCATGTAGAGTACTGTTCCATACATCACACCTAGTACTGTCGGGTAGAAAAACACCAAATAAATAAAAGGGAAAAGAAAAATCACAGACATAAAAAAAGTAACAGTTGACTAATTATCAAAGTTAATATTAAATTCAGGTAGTGCACTAACTCTTTAAGGCTTTATAGCTGCCTAGAGGAAAAAGTGGTGGAAATGGGAGGAACCCATACCTGGGAGAACACCGTTCCGGGAGTAAAATTAAAACTCTAAGTTCGTTCCAGGAGCAAAATGGGTAGGGGCTGCCCCTCTGTAAAAGGTAGCCCCCAGCATAAAAGGATAAAAGTGCCTAACTAAAATGTAAAAATGCAACATGTAATGAGGAAATGCATTCCCAGATCTCTGTCAGATGTGTTCAGTTCTATAGTTCTATTTCAAAGGTAGTGGGTGTTGCCAGTGAATTGTTTCGTCTGCCAAACATGATGCCAACTGAATTGGGGGGAGAAAGAACTCGATTGGCCTACGGATTCCTTTCTTTCCTATTTTTGTGTGTTCGTATCCATCTCATCACCACAAAAAGCAACAAATGGAACCACGATCAACATGAAACTAGCTATTGCATGCAATTTAAGATGCTGGGAAAGAAAGTAGTGACTGTTTTTTTTAAGACTTGCATTATGCACCCCTGAATTACAGGAAAAAAAATGGCATGGTTAAAATTTCAGCACTTAGGAAAAGTAATGGGAACTGCAGGGCCTAAAAAAAGAGAATCGGGAAGGATCTGCTCCTAAACTTTGACCCATAGCAACTGAGTCACCTATTGCAATAAGGGCCAACTTACTGGCATAATTTGCAAAAATATTTTTTTTTTATTTACAGCTCATATACAGAATAAGCTGTAAACATATAAACCCGTGTTTCATGATCCAGGCTAATCACTTTATCAGGGATGTTCACAAAATGTGTCCCTGCTATCCTGCAGTATTTCTTGTATTCTCTGGCATTTGATACTTTGCTTATCAAACATTCTAAAAATTGGTAGGGAAATCCTATATCCTGATTGGCTAAAACTTGTTTGTACCCATTGGATTGGGAGATCACAACCAATGGGTGTTGTATTTGGTGGCCGAAAATAAGTACCTTAAACACATCCGGGTCTTGGTCATAAAGAAAACATGCACCACAGAAATTTAGGCCTTCTGTTTACTTCAATTCAGCTCAGACACAGGAGGAACACTTTTCTCAACACACACAGGAAGACTCACACAGGAAGAGTTACAGTAAATACATTTCTTAAAGCTGTACTTCATATAACAATCCCTCCTGACTTAGCTAGAAAGAATGTAAGTCAATAGTTCAGAAGTAATATGAAATTAAAGTTATTACTGCAATGTCCCTTTTAGTTAGTCTATGTCATTTAGACTATATCTCTACAAGTCCATCCTCTTTGGTGGACGTCTTACACGTCCTGACTGACATAGTAGGACTTGAGGCTGTTGCACTGGAATCTGATTAGCATCAGCCACATCTTGTCCCATTGTTGTGGTTCCACTATCTCTTCCTTTTGTTCTGGAAGAAATGATGCTGGATAACTACTCCGACTCTGGTTATCCCTTTTTTGTTCTGTCTCAATTCTAGTACTTAATTGGTCTACATGTTTTTTCACTTTCCTCTGGTTAGTCAGTTGAACAGTATAGGCAACATTTCCGAACTTTTTTTCTACCACGCTTTCTATCCATCTCTTTGAGCATGCATACATCCTGACCCACACAAGATCATTGGGTTTGAAGGATCTGGTCTTAGGAAGCATTTCAGTTACTGACTTATAGCCTAGAGGGTGAAGAAGGTCCAATTGAGTTCGAGTCTGACATCCAAACAACAATTCTGCATGGGGATATTCCTGTGATACAGTGTGGTATTCTTTGAGACATCGTAAGAAAGTCCAAAAGGGCTATTTGTATTGCCGTCGGTGTAGTAGAATTAGCTTTGTCCATTCTCTTTTTAAAAGTCTGAATCAGGCGTTCCGCTTCTCCATTTGAACTTGGATGGTAGGGAGGTGAAAAAATATAATGGATACCATGTGGCTGGCAAAATGCTTGCAATTCAACAGATGTGAACTGTGGTCCGTTATCCGAGACAATCACTTGTGAAAAACCGTGGGTAGCAAAGATAGATTTCAACACTTTGATGGTATTCTCAGTAGTTGTCAAAGACATTTGATGAATTTCTGGCCATTAACTATAAGCACCAGATAAGAGTAACCACATGGAATTTAAATAAGGTCCTGCGAAATCAATATGCAACCTTTGCCAGGGGTTTCAGGTTGTTCCCAATGGTGAACTAGAGTTCTTGCTGGATTTCCCATCAATACAGCACAACCTTCATATCTTTGCACAACCTGGTATATGTCTCTGTCAATGGAAGGCCACCATACGTGAAGTCTGGCCAGAGATTTCATTTTAGCAATGCCTGGATGGCCCGCATGCAAGACAGTCAGCACATTTGAGTGATAACATTGGGGTACTATGACACAGATTCCCCATGGAAGACACTCCTCAGCAATGGACAACTGCTGTCTTTTGTATAGTAAGGTTGTAGTTCAGACGAACAAGTAGTGCCTTGCGGCCAACCCTCAAGCATCTACTGATACACTTGTTTCAAAACTGCATCTTGACTAGTCGCTTTTGCAATGTACTTGGCTAGTATTGGAAGCTGATCTAACTGTTGTAGCTCCATTGCACACAAAACAGTGCAGTCCTCCATATCTTTGAATTGCACTGAAAACTATCTGGCCCCACCTGGCATACTAATGGCTCCTCTTTAAGTCCCACATCGAACTCCATTTCTCTGGATATTGGTAACCTTGACAAGGCATCCGCATTTCCATGCTGGTCTGTTGGCTGGTATGTAACCTCGATATTATAGGCAGAAGAAATTAGTGCCCATCATTGAACTCTGCTAGCAGCTGTTTCCAGAATTCCTTTTTCTGGACTAAAAATTGTCACTAGTGGCTTGTGATCCGTCTTCTGGTGAAACTTGCGACCTAGCAAGTATTGGCAAAATTTCTGGACTCCAAACACAATCACTAATGCCTCTCTCTGAATCTGTGCATAATTAATTTCAGCTGCAGTGAGTTTGCATAAAGCATGGGCTATCAGCTTTTCCACTCCTTCTGGATCTGTATGGAATAGGACAGCTCTTATACCCACAGGACTAGCATCAGAGGCCAATGTGATAGGTAACTTAGGGTCATAATGAGTTAAATTATTCACATCAATTAGAGAGAGCTTTATGGCTTGACCTGCCTTACTGTGGCCCTTGGTCCACTTCCACGGAGTACCCTTATGTAACAGTTCATTTAGGATAGCACATTTAGTGGCTAAGTCAGGTGTGAAACGGTCATGGTAGTGCACCATACCCAAAAATGAGCACAACTTTGAAACATTCTGTGGTTCAGGTGTAACCCCCTTGCAAGTGGGGGTTCCTAATAGTTTCCCGGAGCTACTTTATATGCCCCATGCCTGGTTGGTGGTTGGCATAAAGCTGTTCAAATGGGCAGTTGGTGAGTGTTTATAAAGCCTCCGTATGCTGTCTCTTTAAGGACTGCCTGTTGCAGTCATAATTAATTAAAATGGGAGGGGGTGATGTGGTTGTATGCCCGAGTCCGCCGAGACACTGAAAATAATTCCCTTCTGCCATCGCTGTGGTGCAGAGGGAGTACGGTTGAGGATGCGATTGTTGGGTGGGAATGGTGTAAAATAATATTGATAATGTGGTGGTACTAACCTGCCTTCTTTTGCAGTGAGGACTGTTCGGTTGTCTCCGCCATTTTGGTCCAGAACTGTTGAATTGGACCAATCAGTACCGCGTGACCCTCAGAGTCGGCTGACCAATGGGAAATTGCTTGCCCTTGCGAGAAGTATTATGGGCTATGGTGCTTTTTCGCACTACTAAGAGCCGGAGGAAGTGACTGGCGTGTTTGGCCAGCCAATAGGAGCGGGTAGAGCCCAAACTGAAGAAAGAGCCCCTTACTGTTGGGGATGAGATGCGTTGTGGCTGAGGAGAAGAGAGGAGCTTTGGGCTTCTGCGCTGTGTGAGAGTTCACGCGGGAAGCGCATGAAGGCCTAGGCAGCCGTTTTCTTGCCTGTTCAAGCAATTTGGACTAAATCCGCTGACGTGCGGTCGGAGGAGGCTGGTGCCAGCCCAGCTACCTACCAGGCTCAACCTGAGAGGACTGGAGAGAATTGCTGAGTCGCGCTCGGTCCGCCTGTGATGTTGAAGCTGCCGTTTGCTGTCTAAAATCTCCTGCAAGTTGGGAAGGGTTGAAAGCAGCTGCCTGGTATGGTACCCCTCTGTTGTTGCCATATAAATGTGTGAGAAGGCTGGTGAAGTTCAGGGTCTGTTCTGGCAGCACTGAAGGAATCGTTATTTGCTGGGGTTGTGAGTACTGATTCAGGGTAGCTCCCTGCAGAGTGTGTACACAGTGGTTTCCAGTGCATTATTCTACTGCTGACTGCCTAATTAAACTTTCCTCCTATTCTGACCTGCTCAGGACTGTAATGTTTATCTGTGTTAAGGCCCCAACCAGCTGCCACGTTTGGACTAGCCGTTAGGGCTTGGGTACCCAGGGACAGTAAATCTTAGGGTTAGGCCTGTGCACAGAGCCCTAGGTAGATCATTAAAGTATAAGCTAATTAACCCGATCCCCCCCCCTTTTAATAAATCAGATTATCGTGTTGCAACTACATCCTGGCTGGTTTGTGCATCCCTGGTGAACTGTTGCATAGTGACTGTGATATAACTGTACCTTACTTTACAGGGGGTCCCAGGAGTGAGCTGAGAGATACTACCGAGGGGTAAGTGTACTGGTGAAAAGAATTGTTGGTACCCAGTGTAAGCCACTAGTGGGACAAAAAGGGGATTGCAGTAACCCAGAGGGCTGTAACCGAGGCGGTCTCGACTGTATTAACCCCAACCTCTGGGTGGAGGCACCCGTCAACGGATCTGGGCCCCTCACCCTGTCTCAGTGGAGGCAGGCAGGGGTAGTAGCCCTAAGGGTAGCGCCCCCTGTCGTCGGTGTAGTAGAATTAGCTTTGTCCATACTCTTTTTAAAAGTCTGAATCAGGCATTCCGCTTCTCCATTTGAACTTGGATGGTAGGGAGGTGAGAAAATATGGTGGATACCATGTGGCTGGCAAAATGCTTGCAATTCAACAGATGTGAACTGTGGTCCGTTATCCGAGACAATCACTTGCGGAAAACCGTGGGTAGCAAAGATAGATTTCAAAACTTTGATGGTGTTCTCAGTAGTTGTCAAAGACATTTGATGAATTTCTGGCCATTAACTATAAGCACCAGATAAGAGTAACCACATGGAATTTAAATAAGGTCCTCGAAATCAATATGCAACCTTTGCCAGGGGTTTGCTTGTTCCCAATGGTGAACTAGAGTTCTTGCTGGATTTCCCATCAATACAGCACAACCTTCATATCTTTGCACAACCTGGTATATGTCTCTGTCAATGGAAGGCCACCATTGAAGTCTGGCCAGAGATTTCATTTAGCAATGCCTGGATGGCCCGCGTACAAGAGAGTCAGCACATTTGAGTGATAACATTGGGGTACTATGACACAGATTCCCCATGGAAGACACTCCTCAGCAATGGACAACTGCTGTCTTTTCGTATTGTAAGGTTGTAGTTCAGATGAACAAGTAGTGCCTTGCGGCCAACCCTCAAGCATCTACTGATACACTTGTTTTAAAACTGCATCTTGACTAGTCGCTTTTGCAATGTCCTTGGCTAGTACTGGAAGCTGATCTAACTGTTGTAGCTCCATTGCACACAAAACAGTGCAGTCCTCCATATCTTTGAATTGCACTGGAAAACTATCTGGCCCCACCTGGCATACTAATGGCTCCTCTTTAAGTCCCACATCGAACTCCATTTCTCTGGATATTGGTAACCTTGACAAGGCATCCGCATTTCCATGCTGGTCTGTTGGTTGGTATGTAACCTCGATATTATAGGCAGAAGAAATTAGTGCCCATCATTGAACTCTGCTAGCAGCTGTTTCCAGAATTCCTTTTCTGACTAAAATTGTCACTAGTGGCTTGTGATCCGTCTTCTGGTGAAACTTGCAACCTAGCAGTATTGGAAAATTTCTGGACTCAAACACAATCACTAATGCCTCTCTCTGAATCTGTGCATAATTAATTTCAGCTGCAGTGAGTTTGCATAAAGCATGGGCTATCAGCTTTTCCACCCTTCTGGATCTGTATGGAATAGGACAGCTCTTATACCCACAGGACTAGCATCAGAGGCCAATGTGATAGGTAACTTAGGTCATAATGAGTTAAATTATTCACATCAATTAGAGAGAGCTTTATGGCTTGAACTGCCTTACTGTGGCCCTTGGTCCACTTTCACAGAGTACCCTTATGTAACAGTTCATTTAGGATAGCACATTTAGTGGCTAATTCAGGTGTGAAACGGTCATGGTAGCGCACCATACCCAAAAATGAGCGCAACTTTGAAACATTCTGTGGTTCAGGCATGTGCACAATGGCTTCCACCTTTTCATCATTTGGACTATTCTATTTTTTGCCAATAGCGTGACTTAAGTACGTGACACTTGGTTGACAAAATTGGCATTTTTCTCTCCTAGTCTGAATCCACTCTTTTGCAATCTCTCTAAAGTTTTTTGTAAGCTAAGTAAATGTTCTGCTTCTGTCTTGCCTGTGACAATGATGTCATCCAAATAACAAGCAACACCTGGCATATCACCCGCTGTTTGCTCAATCACTTTTTGAAAACTAGCCGGTACGGAACTAAGGCCAAAACATAGCCGTTTGTACTTGTACAGTCCTTGGTGTGTATTAATCACTGCCAGTTTCTGAGAGTCTGTATCCAGTTACACTTGAAGGTAGGCATTAGTGAGGTCCAGTTTAGAGAACCCCACACCACCATTTAGTCTGTGAAAAAGTTCCTCAGGCAAGGGTAAAGGAAATACATCGTGCTAAGTACTGGATTAAGTGTCACCTTAAAATCTCACATATTCGAACCTTACCGCCTGGTTTAGATAACACAATATGGAGTAGCCCAATCTGAACTTGAAACGTTTTCCAGCACACCTGCTCTTTCCAGTCTGTCCAATTCTGCCCCAACCACCAGTTTTATGGCAAAAAGAAGATTCCGTGGTTTACAAAACTTAGGGACTGCATTAGGCTTTGTAACTAGCTTGGCTTTAGCTGTTGTGCAACATCCCAGGCCTTTCCATAACTCTGGATACAAGTCTAAAATCTCCCTAAACTTGGGTGGGTTACTGCTTTGTGGTACCTGGACAGCAGCAAGTAGGCCAAAATCTGCTGGATCAATATCAATGTTTACAAGAACCTGAGCATCTCTGCCCAAAATGTTGACACCCTTTTTTGAAACCAGAAAAGTTAAAGGTGTACTAGTAGAATCAGTCCTGCGTACTAAAGTGTTAAATGAGCCCAGTGGCTGAATTGGTTGCCCTTCCAATGCATGCAGCAACTCATTACAAGGAGACAATGGTGGCTTATCCAGATCACACTATGTTAGATGGTTAATAAAAGTATCTGGGGAAGAAGAATCTACCATTAAATGCAACTGATGCTTCAGTTGTGGCAATTGAAGTAACATATAGAAAGGAGGAACATCTTTAGTCTGCATTTGTGGTGCAATAGGAACCACTGCACTGTCTGTGCTCTCTGAACTGATCACTGCAGTTCTCCTGCTGCTGCAAACTTTAGCCATATGACCCTGACATTTACATGCATGACACTGAACTTCTCTGAATTTGCACTGGTCCCTGCTACGCTGAGAAGACCCACATGATGTACATTTGTACTGGTCATGCAGTTTGGGTGAAGAGGTTGAATTTTTCTTTGAAAACAGTAGTTTAGACTTAGGTTTGAGCTGTTTCAATTTGGGGTTTACTGCAGTTACTTGTACCTCATTTTTAGTGTTCATCTTAGCATGTGCTTCATTTTCTGCAGCCTCATACATTAGTGCCATCTGTAACAGCTCTTCTGTAGACTTCTTAACACTTACAGAAAGTAATTGCTGAATACGATGTTCATTCTTCAATCCCATAACAAACTTATCAGTTAAATTAGATTCAGGATGCTCCCTGCTGCACTCACATGTGAGAGCTAAGCATTTGATCTCAGCCAAATAAGATTGTAATGACTGATCTAGTTTCTGCTGGTAACTAGAATTTATAACATTCAGCCCTTGGGAAAGTTGTTCAACTGTATTGTGCATTCAATGTAACCTTTAGCTCTTGATATGACAAATCCTCTGGCCAGTCCAGTGCACACAGACTGCATAAAAGTTTGAAGGTTTCACTTCCCAAGAAAGCAGAAAAAGCAGCTCGAATAAGCTCACCTTGTAGCTGATCATTTGCTGATTGTATGGCAAGATTAAGTAATAACCACTGATCAAACTGTCTGGACCATGTATCCCAGTCTGTTCCTGTAAAAATCTCAAAGCTGGCTGAAGTTTCCATAATATAGCACAGTTCTAAATTGCTTATTTGCCTCCAATGCAGAAAGTCACAAAATGGTATAATTCAGTAAGCTGGAGCTATGAAAATTTCCACCATGCTTGTTGCCAGTTTGTTGTATTAGGTGGCCGAAAACAAGTACACATCAGAGTCTTGGTACT
The DNA here is from genome assembly GCA_016271365.2 of Neoceratodus forsteri. NCBI lineage: Eukaryota > Metazoa > Chordata > Ceratodontiformes > Ceratodontidae > Neoceratodus > Neoceratodus forsteri. The sequence continues at coordinate 230,975,541 of CM057458.1, read as the reverse complement.
AAAGAAAACATGCACCACAGAAATTTAGGCCTTCTGTTTACTTCTATTCAGCTCAGACAGAGGGGGAACACTTTCCTCAACACACACAGGAAGATTCACACCGGAAGAGTTACAGTAAACGCATTCCTGAAAGCTGTATTAACATTTCTTAAAGCTGTACTACATATAATAATGGGTACGAACAAGTCCCTGTACTAGTATATCTCAAAACCAAAACCATCAATGTTCCCTCTCAGAACCTTCTAGAAAGATCCTGCTCATCAGCTATTCTTGCAACACCTGTACTGGTAGCTTGTTAATATTATCCACATTTAGTACTCTGTAAAGGAATTATTTTTTTCCTTTCTTACATAGTTTTAATAACTTTAAAAATTTACTTTCAGTGTGTTTATCAAAATACCCATTTTATAAGCACAGTGGAGCCTATTCACAAAGCATGGTTCAGCCCACACAGGCCCGGAGATGGAGGGTGTAAAGCACTATGTTGGTGCAATGCATGAGGAATGCACAGGCAGCACGCATGAAACATGCATAGCACTGCACGCCATCCACCACCATAGAGGAGGGTTGTTGCACGGCATGAAGTGTGTGGAGGGGTGGGTTCATGTAATGTGCAATGCACCACCCTGCACTCGCATGCATGACCACAACTACATTGGGAAGGCACATGGGAGCTCATGCGTAAATCTATGCCAGGGGTAGGGCTGCCGTAAACCCCCATGCACAGGCCGATATGGGGCCCAGTAGGGGCAAGCCCAGACACAGGTGGCCAGAAATCTCCACCCCACAGCAGCCACCAAACAGCACAGTACAGGGACAGATGGCCAGGCATGGCCCCCGCCACATAAACAGGACCATGCACACTCAAACATGGGTGGCTCATGGCCCAATGGCAGGCACACACACTGCCAGACTGGCCGACCGATCCGGACATGTCTGTGCCACAGAACACACAGCCCTCAACAAGCCCTGGTAACCCCTACACCCTGTGCAGACCAACAGCAATATTAGTATGTGCCCCTGACTATGGGCTGCTGACCTCATGAACAACATGCCATTACCCGCACCAATGTCACAAGAGCAATTGCTGCATGCACATCACACAAGCACCCCCCCCCCACCGTCCGGAAGTCATGTGGTGCCAGTCGGAATAATGGCACAGGCACAGGGCATATGTGTATCAAACCTTTACTCCTCACAGATGTGTACATACAGTAAAGCCCCCATACAATGCATCATAGATACATAGATACATAGACAGTGTCGGCAGATAAGGGCCTATGGCCCACCTAGTCTGCCCATTTGAGCTTGTAAGTTCAGTTTGTTTTCCTAGAAGTCTATTTCCCCTTACCCCTGACCTCTAGAATTCCTTTATGTCTATCCCATGCATTCTTAAATCCCGTGATTGTTTCAGCTCCCACCACTTCCTCTGGCAGGGTGTTCCACTTGTCCACCACCCGCTCTGTGAAGAAATTCTTCTCATGTTTCCTTTGAATCGTCCTCCCTCCAACTTCATCCCATGCCTCTAGTCCTGAAACATCTTTTTCGCTTAAAAATAGTGTTTTCCTGCACCCTGTTCCTCCCTGTAAGATACTTGTATGTCTCTATCATATCCCTCTCTCCTCCTCTCCTCCAGGGAGTACATGTTCAGTTCCTTCAACCTGTCTTCATAGGACTTGTGATGCAACCCATGCACAATCTTTGTTGCCCTCCTCTGAACCTTCTCTACCCCTGTCTATGTCCCATGTAGGTATGGTCTCCAGAACTGTACACTGTACTCCAGGTGGGGCCTCACTAGTGTCTTGTATAGCGGAATTATGACCTCCTCTTTCCTGCTGGTGATGCCCCTGCCTACACATCCCAGCATCCTATTTGCTTTACCTGATGCCTTGTCACACTGTTTCCTACCTTGAGGTCATCAGAGATGACAACCCCAAGATCCCTTTCCTGCTTGGTGCATGCTATAGCCTCACCCCCGACTGATATATTGTGCCAGGGTTTTTGTGCCCCATATGCATTATCTTAACACTTCTTGCATTGAATTTCAACTGCCAAACCCTTGGACCATTCTTCAAGTTTCTGCAGGTCCTTCTCATTCTGTCTACACCCTCTGGTGTGTCTACTCTGTTACAGAGCTTTGTGTCATCAGCGAACAGTGAAATTCTGCCTTCTAGGTCCTGTGCAATGTCACTGATGAAGATGTTGAATAGGACCGGTCCCAGCACTGATCCCTGTGGTACCCCACTGGTCACTCTTCCCTCTGTGGAGTGACAGCCATTTACCACCCTCTGTGTCCTGCCACCCAGCCAGTTACCTACCCACCACACTACTGTCCTGCCCACACCCATATTCCCCAGTTTGTGTAATAGTCTTCTATGTGGCACAGTGTCAAGGCCTTGCTGAAGTCCAGATAGGCCATGTCCACTGCCCTCCCTGATCCACCTCCCTAGTCACTCAGTCAAAATTCAATGAGGTTGGTCTGACATGACTCCCGGTGAAACCATGCTGCCTTGGGTCCTGTAGTCCATTGACAACCAGATGTTCCACCAATCTCTCCTTCAGTAGTGCTTCCATGATCTTTCCCACTACCGAGGTGAGGCTGACTGGTCTGTAGTTCCCTGCTTCCACTTTGTTCCCACTTTTGTATAAGGGACTACATCTGCTGTCCTCCAGTCTTTGGGTACCTCCCTGTTTCCAGTGATTGGCTGAACAGGATAGCCAGAGGTTCAGCCACCACCTCTCTTAGTTCTTTAAGGACCCTGGGGTGCACCCCATCTGGCCCCATTGCTTTATCAGCTCTTATTACTTCCAGTTCCTTCAGGACCCTTTCTTGTAAAGGGACTTGTGTCCATTTCTGCACCATTCTCACCCCTTGTACTCCTTCAGACCCATTACCCCTCTTCCTTAGTAAAGACTGAGCAGAAATACCTGTTCAATATGTCAGCTTTACTGTTGTCATATCCTCCACGCGGCTCCCATCCTCCCCCTTCAGTCTCACTATCCCTCCCTTTGTCCTTCTTTTTTCACTTATGTACCTGTAAAAGGTTTTGTCCCCTTTAACCACTGATTTTGCAATGTGTTCTTCTGTCTGAGCTTTGGCTTCCCTTACTGACTTCCCTGCCTCCCTTTGTTTCTCCTGGTACTTCTCCCTATCCCCTTCTGCCTGTGTCTTTTTGTATTGCCTGAATGCAATCTTTTTGGCTTTCCTTTCTTTTGCTATCTCTTTGGAAAACCATAATGGTCTCCTCTTTCTTTTCCTCTTGCTAACCTGCTTAATGCATAATTATGTTGTTCTTATAATCCCATTTTAAATACTGCCCACTGTTCCTCAATCCCTGATTCCTGTCCCATTCCCTTAATGCCTCTTTCAAGCATCTCCCATTTTCCCAAAGTCTGCCCCCCTAAAATCCAGGATACGTGTTTTTGTGTGGTTTGGTTCTGCTCTTTCTGTGATTCAAACCACAATGACTGGTGGTCACTGTTACCCAGGTGCTCCCCCACTGTTACCCCCATCACACTGTCCCTGTTTGTGAGCACAAGGTCCAGTATTGCCTTCTGCCGAGTTGGCACACATCCCCCTCTGAGGAGCCCCTCAAGAACATTGGGGGTGTGCTTCTGCTGGCTGGACGGAGGGCTAGGACCAGTCTGTGGAGTGGGCCGGTGTACTGCTGCAGCAAAAGATACAGACAGAAAACAGAAAGGTGTTCTACCATCCTGTGAAGCCCCACAGCCACCCATCCAATGCACACATTCAGTTCAATTCAATTCAATTAAAATTTATTTTTAAAAAGGCACTATTCCAGATGATCATAATGCCTGTGCACCAAAATCAATAAATACATACTCAGTCATAAAATCATCCAATCAACAATACATAAACCGGTTTTAGTAATTACAGTCAGGAAAGGCAAGTTCAAACAGATGTGTTTTTAAAGCAGTTTTAAAGCCCTCCATAGTCAGGCACTCTCGTATCTGACGAGATAGAGAGCTCCACAGGGTAGGGGCTACAAACTCAAAAGCACAAGTCCCAGATGTCTTCAACTGAGCCCTGGGAACCTCTGGCAATCCCTTGTCAGAGGAGTGGAGCGGTCGGAGGGGGCAGTAGGGATGAAGGAGCTCTTGCAGGTAGCTCAGACCTTGTCCCTGCAGGGCTTTATAGGTCAGCAAACTGACCTTGAAGGTGATCTGCCCCTGAACTAGCAGCCAGTGCAGTCCGCGCAGCACAGGAGTAATATGGTTGGATTGAGGCAACCCAGTCAACAACCAGGCCGCTGCATTCTGCACCAGCTGCAAACAGTGGATATCAACCTCTGGCAGCCCTAGGTACAAGGAGTTACAGTAATCAAGGCGGGAGGTCACAAAAGTGTGGACCAACGTTAGAAGATCATTGGGTGGAACAAGGTGCTTAATCTGGGTGATATTCCTCAGGTAGTAAAAAGAGATTTTTACGAAGGCCGGCACCTGAGAGCGTAGCGTCAGCCTATCATCAAAAATAATGCCCAGATTCCACGCCTGTTCAGAGGCCAGCAGCTGATGGTCCCCACATCAAAGCCTAGAGGCATGACCACCCACTAGCCCCTTTACCCGGTGACCAGGGTCCACTGTCAACACCTCGGTCTTGTTAGGGTTCAGTCTCAACCAGCTGGTAGTCATCCAGTCCTGGATCTCAGCAAGGCAATTGTTAAACATAGAGATCACACTATCCTGTTTGGGCACAAAAGACAGGTAGAGCTGGGTATCATCTGCATAGCAGTGAAAACCCAGCCCATACCATCTTACAATGTCTCCCAATGGCAGCATATACACCACAAACAACATAGGGACAATATTGAGCCCTACGGCACCCCACATGGCAGAGAGAATGATTCAGAGGAATACACCCCCGACACCACCCTCTGAGATCTGCCAGTGAGAACAGAATGGAACCATCTGAGGACCGTACCAGACCGGCCACAGATAAACTGCAGATGCTCCAGCAACACCCCATGGTCCATGGTATCAAACGCTGTAGAAAGAGATCAAGAAACCAAGATGAAACAGCTGTTCTGATCCCTCGCTATCAGGAGATCATTGAACACCCGAACAAGGGCAGTCTCCATGCTATGCCTCTTCCATCGATATCATGGATGGTTAAGTGATTCTCCAGCTGCTGTGCAACCACTTTTTCAATAACCTTCCCCAGAAAGGGAAGGTTAGAGACTGGTCTGTAGTTAGCAGGACAATGCGGGTCGAGAGAAGCTTTTTTACAGAGAGGTGTCAACACTGCCTCCTTCAGGGAGTCCAGAAACTCACCTGATGGGAACGAGCACCGGACTATCTCTGCTAGAACTGGGCAGATGACATCAACACACCCCTCCAGGAGGTGAGTTGGGCCCGGATCCAAACTACAGCAGGTCATCTGCATATTCTGGACAATCTGCATGACATAACCCGATCTCCAGCCGGCCAAAGTTGCACCAATCAAACCGAGGAGGAGCAGCCTCCCACCGACCACCACCACCCCATTAGGGTGAGCTGCACTGAACTTGGGTCTGATGTCAGCAACCTTATCAACAAAGAAGTGAGCAAACTCATCACACTTTTTTGGTGAAAATGCTCTCCGAACCTGTAGACAGGATGGGTTGCACAGTCTGTCCACAGTTCGAAACAGCTGAACCAGTCCATTCTGTGCTGCGGCAATCTCATTGGACAAGAACTCTCCTTCTTACGTGAGATAGCTGATTGATAATCCCTATAATGGTCCATCAATCGAGGCTTGTCGGCATCAAGACTTGATTTCTGCCAACAATGCTCTATCCTTCGACCCACCTGCCTCAGCTCCCTCAAGGCCCCAACAAACCACGGGGACCGAGGGCGAAGGGTGAGGGGACAAACACCGACAGTAGCAATGGAATCCAGAGACTCCGTCACAGCCCTTGTTATAGGCTTGTACCAGGTTCTATGGACCCACGCTTGTACTCGGGAATCCCGATAGGTCAAGTACTGCCGTTAGACCATCCTGGGTCACACCTCTCAAAGGGTGTTACCGAACCATCTCCACAGGGGTGGGCATATAGAGGGAGCCTGGAAATTGAACCTTATAGTGTGATGGTCAGACCACCCAACTGGTTCCAGCACCAGGTCAGATGTCTCCATCCCCAGTAGGAAGACCAGGTTAAATGCGTGACCATGGTTGTGTGTCACAGAGGAAACCACCTGTGTGAGATCCAGTGAACTCATAAGCTGGAGGAAGTCCTGATCAAAATGCGAGAGTTTGTCGATAACCCAGGCATTGAAGTCACCCAGAACCATCAATCTAGGCAACTCCAACACCATGGCGACAACGAAGTCTGTGACTTCCGGCAGAAATTGCTTCTTGCCCCCAGGTGGACAGTATACAAGAAGAATCCTTCATCCCACACCTGCGACCACTGTACACTCAAAGGATGTGGTCTCTCCCACTGGTACAGCTACATGACAAGTAATGCTTATCTTGAAGGGCTCCTCCACCACCCACAGCTCCCCAATGTTGTCTTTGTAGAAAATGTTTACTGAGCTGACCCTGAGGGACAGTACCTCCTCCTGACCACCACAGTCCAGATCTCCCCTTGCCCAACTCCTCACACCAGGGTCATCTCTAGGGGTTTGCCACTGAACTTTTGTTGAGACACAAACAGGAACAGGCCATAAACCAGTAGCCCCATGCCACTGTGCCACCCACACGCAACCCCCATGCACCCTGGTACTCACCCAAGCTGGCTCTGTCACCTCCCAGATTCCCCCACCTGCCTTGTTGTCCTTGTAGGTAAGAGCTGCATGCCTCCACAATGTTCAGGGGTACTCCCCCATGCACCCTACACCTGTCACAGTCTGCTTTGCAGCCTCCACTATTTTGTAATGCTGAAAGGATGTCGCCACATGGCAGATGCCCTATCACAGTATGCCACACAAGGGCGTGAACAGAAGGGCAGCATAAAGTGCCAGGGAGTGGACCCTTGGAAATGGACAGTACATGTGGGATACCCTGCCATGCTGTATGTCACACCACAGCAGCACTACACGTTTGACAGCCCCCACAGTTGCGCCATGTGCCCAGGATTGCTGTTGAATGCCCTCCTGCTGGATGAGCAGATGGTACAGGTATGACAGTTTCAAGCATGTCATGGGCCAAGAGTATTCCACAGCAGAGTACTGCTGCAGTCCCTCAGGGACACACATTGCATACAGCGGTTCTGACTGGACCGTGCTTCCACAGCACAGCTGTGTGACATGGTCCGGCCACACGATGTACCCCACACTGGATGGTCCAGGGTGATGACCATTGAAATAAAGGCGCTGTGTGCCTTGACATACTATGCCACAGTGTTCTTCCAGAGGGTGGTGGGTGATATCACTGGTGTAAGTCAATCATCTGTGTCCTCTGCCCTGCACCAGGTCACAGATGCCCTGCTACACCAATTACACGCTCACATCACCTTTCCCACCACCCCTGCAGACCTGCAGGCCGCAAAAGGATGATTTATGGCATGTATGGCATGCTGATTGTATAGGCACCATAGACTGCATGCTTGCTGCAATTGTGGTCCCCACAGTTGAGGAGGAGGCATACCGTAATTGCCAGGAGTTCCACAGCATAAACTGCCAGGACGTATGCAATGCAGATGTCATAATCACGAACGTGTGCGTGAAATACCCAGGATCTTGTCAAACACATATATCTTTGACTGGTCTGGACTGGGTGCCCACCTTGGTGAATCTGTTTGTATAGACGGCTGGCTACTCGGTAGGTGCCGCTGAGGGGGCACGTGGTGCATGCCTATCCCGCTACACACACTAATCCTATGTGTCCCATTCTAGGTAACAGCAGATACCCACTGCAACCGTACCTACTGACACCATACCTGGAGCCACAGGGACAGGTGGAGGAGGCATACAATGTGGTACAGAAGAGGATGCGGTCAATGGTGGAACGCACTCTTGACAGGCTGAACATGCAGCTCTGGTGTCTAGATTGCACTGGTGGCATGATGATGCTTGCTTCGGGAAGGCCTGCAGAGTGTTCACTGTCTGTGCAATGCTACACAACATCTGTGAATGGCGATGACTGCCAGTGCCAGCTGATGCACCCATGGACATGCTGCCCTGTGATGATGATGAGCCTGTACGTGGTGTGGGTGGTGATACACTGTTGGGCCGTGCAGTGTGGCACATGGTTACGCAGGGTACATTTGACTGGTAGATATGCGGGTCAGGTGGCATCGTGATGAAGTACCCCTCTGAGTGCATCTGTGCTGGGTATGCCCTGTGTGTTGGTGTTAAGTGCAGTGCCCATGTGTTGCGCCGCAGGCCGTACGCTTCTCTTGGTGGGATGCATGGGCAGAACACATGAGCGGTCATGTGTTGGGGGATCTGTGGTGTGCTGTGTACATTTGTGTGTGTGTGTGTGTGTGTGTGGGGAGGGGAGTTAATGGTCATGTGTGCTATCTGGGTGGACCCAAGTGTGACTGTTGTGGACACATGTGGGGGTCATGTGTGGGGTATCCGTGGCCTGTGTGGAGCCTGGGGGTCCTGTGAGCGGTGTGCGGGGACCTGTGTGGTGCTTGACACCCAAGGGCAGTGACGAGCGGTGTTCCACAGGGCTCAGTGTTGGGACAAGAGTTGTTTGGGATATTCATTGCAGACATATCATGGGACATCAAGAGCAAGATCAGTCTGTTTGCTGATGATACCAAGGTAGGCGCGGTGGTGGATGACCTAGGGGGATGGCAGGGGTTGCAGGATGATCTGGCAAAGCTTGAAACCTGGTCAGACACATGGCAACTGGGCTTTAATGCCAAAAAGTGCAAGGTGCTGCATTTTGGGATGAAGAACCCAAGGAGGAGTTACCAGCTAGGGGGAGTGCAGCTAGCCCAGACAGAGGATGAGAAGGATCTGGGGGTGCTCATTACAGGGTAAATGAACAACTCGGCACGATGTAGGAAGGCAGCTGCAAAGGCCAACAAAATGCTGGGTTGTATTGCAAGGGGTATATCCTCGAGGAGGGAGGAGGTGATTCTGCCACTGTATAGGTCATTAGTTAGACCACACCTGGAGTACTGCATGCAGTACTGGCGTCCGTATCTGAAGAGGGACATTAAGTTACTCAGGGTGCAGCGCAGAGCGACAAAGATGATCAGGGGCTGGGGACTAACATACGAGAGGAGGTTGAAGAAGTTGGAACATGTACTCACTGGAGGAGAGGAGAGACAGGGGTGACATGATTGAAACCTTTAAATACATGAAAGGAATAAACAAGATGGGTACGGAGGGCTGTTCAAAGTAAGGGAGGGCCACCAGGGGCCATGATGAGACTGGAAGCGAGGGAAGGTTCGCGGGAGGAGATGAGGAGACACTTTTACAGAGAGGGTGTGGCTGGGTGGAATGCGTACCTGCTGAAGTGGTATGCAGTAGAACAGTGGACTGCTTCAAACGAGGATGGGACAGGACAGGGAGGGTTAATGAAGGGAAGGGTGGGAGGGAGGGGCAGCTGCAGAATAAGGGTGCTAGCTGCACATTCGAGCAGACTTGATAGACCTCTAGGCCTTTATCTGCTGGCAAATTTTCTATGTTCGTATAAAGCTATAAACATTCTATGTCGTGGTTGTGAATGGCAGATGTGCCCTGTGGCATACTACATGTGTTGTGTGGTGTGCCACCCGGTGTGGGTCTGTCTGCTAGGGCTGTCCAGCACTATGGTGGCATTGTCATGATCTCATGGTCTGCTGTCCTGCCCTTGTTTTCCTGCATCATACCGTGTCAGTGCCTCCTGCATCTCTTGTGGGCTGTAGTGGTTGTCCTTGCACCAGCGCAGCTCCAAGTCTGGGGTCCCCCCGTCACCTTGTGCGCATGCCATGCCCTGCATGGTGCTGTCCTCTCAACACCCATTTAGGTGGCCTATGTGTCCACTGTTGTAGCATGTGCTAAGGGCATGCATTGAACCAGCCTCTCCAGGATCTCCCACATCCTGTCAATGCCCTGGCGCATGCCCCTCACCTCCTCAGTAAGGTCCCACAGTGCCTCAGTGGTGTCCTGCTGCAATGCCAGTTGACCACATTCGAGCTGCCACAGATCATTGTAGTATGCCTGTAACAGGACCAATAGCGGGGTTTGCCTGGTGCGCCTCGGTGGACGTGGGACCAGCCCCGCATCCTCACTCTCCTGGCCATGGTGGGGGACACCTGCTCCTCTGTCGTGCGCTGCCCAGTGCCTGCACCCATGGGTGAAGTTGATGGGGTGTTGCCTTTGGGTGGATGTGCATGGGCTGCAGTGTCTGGTGCTGTATCTTCACCGGTGCACACCAGCTGGTCCTGGTGTGGTGAGGGGCACAGGTGTGCTGGGGTGTTCCTGCATGGGTCTGCTGGTTGGAGGTGTCCACTGCCCACTCCTGTGTGTCCACCATGCTCTGGTTGTCCTCCTGCTGTGCCACATTTTCTGCCACTGGTATCTTGGCCTGTTCCAGCTGTCAACCTGTGGATGACAAGGTGGGTGATTAGTATCAGTGGTGCTACAGCCGTGGGTCTCAATCTTGGTACGGTGCTCCATGCATACTACCTACCACACATGGGTAGCCACTCCCTCAGTGGTTCCACTGGTGTGGTGTTCCCTGTAGCTCTCACAGTTTTTTGGGTTGTGTCTGCAGGTTGCAACACAGGGTGGTTAATGTTGGCACAGTGGCCACACTGTCCCCCTATTGAGTACTTGGTGCCCCACATACCTAGTATGGTTTGGTGTTGATGCCCATGTCCTCGCTGTGCCAGACCACATTGTTGATGGTCTCTGCCACTACCCTTTCTAAGGGGGTCAGGTGTAGTTCCTTGATGGGTGGTCCACCCCCAGTGGCTGACTGTGCGTGGCTGGTGTATGCCAGCTTCCGCTTCATGGCAGACTGGAGGTCTTGCCACTTGTGCTTAATGGCACTCAGTATGTGAGCCTCTTGCTGCAGCATTCACCAATACCTGTGTTTCGAGCCACAGGTGTGCCTTCATTTCAGCGGAGACCTTCAGTGAGTATGTCCTATACAGTGCAGCATAGTGCACCCATATGTCAGTCACCAGCGCGGTCACCTGTGGGCTGGCAGCCACCTGTGGGCCAGTGAAATTAGATGACTTGGGCTGTGTGGTGGTTGCTGATGGGCCAGTGCACCTGTGTTCCTGCTGCTGTGCTCCTCCACATGTGGGTCCTTCCCAGTTGATGGCTGTGTTGCGGCTGACATGCCTCCCAGGGTTGTGCCATTGGCTTCACCCTCTATGTCGGTATCCACTTCTGTGTGTGCATGCGGCAGTGTGGTTGTCCATATATGGTGGGATCACAGGGCGTGGCCGCATTCCCGCACTTCACCTGGCATGCTTCCATGCGGCTCTGTGTGCATCTGCGGTGATGCCTTCAGACTTGGCTGCATGTGTGCCCTGGTTGTGAATGTGGGCATGTGGTGCCGCCCATGGACATTGCACCGCTGCTACATCCTCGCTTCAGTGCATCTACATGCTTTCATGCATAGGGCCCAAAAAAAGACAACATGGTGTTGTTTGTGGTGTCACAACCACACTTTTAGAGGTTGATGACACTCCGCATGTGTCCTTGTACCTTACTGCACTCCTGGGCATGTGGTTGTGACACCACAACCAACACTCTGTTGTGTCTGATTGCTTACTTCATATTGGTTTATAACACAGCAGCCTCTTAGTTTCTAGTGAGTGTATCACTTTTTGGCTACCTGTTCAAATAAGGTATGCAAAATTAATCAGTTCTGGCTATCTTATTTCACCAATACTCTTCCTTCATAGGATTATACATGTGAAATAATATACTGTAAGCCGAACTGATTTAGCAGCTTGGATCACAAAACGTCAGCTCATATGTTTGCTACATACACTGTATATGTCCTGTAAATAAAACATTTTTTGGCACATCATACTGGTGAATGGGTCCTTACTCCGTCTGGTGGTGGAATTGCAATAGTTAAAGCTTTAACGTGGGCATCTCATTCTGAACTGCTAGTTCAACATAGTAAATGCACCATGAGATTAGTTTCACAGCCATGTCAAGCACGTTACTCCATCTTCCACTGGGTGTCAGCAAAGTCCGTACTAAATGGGAATATTAACCCTAAACTGAGTAAAGCTGAATAATTGTTCAATATATCATATTCTAGTCTTCCTTTTTCTTTTCTGGTGCTGTTGGCTATAATGAAGCAATCCTCAGTCTCATTATGCACACAGCTCATTTGTCAGTACATCCTGAAATCCAATGATTCCCAGTGTTGCCCTGCAAAAAGAGAAAAATGGGAGAGGTCTGTTGCAACTAGTCCCAAATGCAATAGCTGGAGGTATTGAAAACCTGACTTCTAACCCCAGTAATGCTCAGGATATTCATAACTTTATGCAGTAAGCCTGATGGGTTGGACTGCCCGGAGAGTATGGAGTTCAGTACTGGTGCCCACACCTCAAAAAGGACATTAACCTGCTGGAGAAGGTACAGAGGAGGGCTACAAAGATGATAGTCAGTCAGCAGGGCAAGGCATACGAGGAGAGGTTGAGGGCACTGGACATGTACTCCCTGGAAGACCAGAGAGAGAGAGAGGGGGGACATGACTGGGACATTCAAGTACTTGAAAGGGATAAATAAGGTTGATAAGGAGAGTCCCTTTAAGCTGACTGGCAACCATATCACAAGGGAGCACAGTTTTAAGCTGGAGGGTGGGAGGTTTAGGAGGGAGGTCAGGAAGCACTTCTTCACAGGAGGTGGTGGACACTTGGAATGCGCTGCCGGAAGAGGTCATCTCGTTGAAGACAGTGGGCAGCTTTAAGAGGGCTGGGATAGGCATAGGGGAAGGAAGAACCATGGGTAGGGAGGATGGGAGGAGTGGGGAGGGAGGGCAGGGACATTAGCTCAAGCTGTGGACCCTGCAATACAAGCAGACTTGATAGACCAAATGGCCTTCTTCTTCTGACTTCTTCGTATGTCTGTATGTTCGTATGTAACACATGCAAATGAGTAGAATTCTTTGCACATGATAATCTTTCAAACACTGCCTCTATCAACTGTAGTGTTCTAACCTCTTCAGATTTTTCTCTCCACCTGACAATCTGGTCGCTCAGAGTTGTCGTCATCCTATTTCGTGTGAAGAAAGCTGAAAACTTAAAAGTATATGCTTCTTTTTCTTAAACTGCCTCTACTAATTTTTAGTTTATTTACTTAGTGCGGTAAAAATTTATTATTTTTCTGGTTCCTCTCGGTTCGGGATAACCGCAAGGGAACCGGACTAGTTTAATTAAATTTAGGGGTTCTCTGATTAAACATAGAAACATAAAAATTGTCAGCAGATAAGGACCGCTAGGCCCATCCAATCTGCCCATAGGCCCTATGCATTGTATGTGGCCACTGATCCTATGTGATCAATGGCTTGTCATCACTCCCTCCCCACTCAGGCTTCCCTTTTGCCTGTTCCAAGCATGCTTAAACCCCTCCACTGTGCTTGCCCCCACTACCTCCTGTGGCAGACTATTCCATGTGTTGACTACCCTTTCTGTGTAGAAAAACTTCCTCACATTACCTCTTAATCTACCCCCCTTCAATTTCATATTGTTCCCCTTGTTCTAGTACTGTTTCTACACTGGAAAAGCTCCCCTGCCTGCACCTTATTTATGCCCTTAAGGTACTTGAAAGTTTCAATCATGCCCCCCCACTGTCTCCTCCAGTGAGTACATATTGAGGTCCCTTAGTTTCTCCTCATATGTTTTGTGGTGTAAGTCCTGCACTATCTTTGTTGCCCTTCTCTGGATAGTCTCCACCTTATCTATGTCCTTGCGCAAGTGTGGTCTCCAGAACTGCACGCAGTTCTCCAGGTGAGGCCTTACCAATGTTTTATATAATGGCATCGCCACCTCCCGCCTTCTGCTAGTGATACCTCTGCCTATGCACCCCAGCATACCACTGGCCCTCCCTGCTGCCTTTGTACACTGCTTTGATACCTTAAGGTCATCAGGTTGATAACCCCTAGGTCCCTTTCCTCCTTGGTGACAGTCAGCTCCTCTCCCCCCAACCTGTAGCTGTCCCCAGGGTTCCCTCTACCCAGGTGCATTATTTTGCACTTCTTTACATTAAACCTCAGTTGCCACATCTCTGACCATCTTTCAAGCTTCTCCAGGTCCCTTTTCATTTTCTGCACCCCTTCTGGAGTATCCACCCAGTTGCAGATCTTGGTGTCATCTGCAAACAGGCAGACCTTTCCTTCCAGACCCTCTGCAATGTCACTAACGAATACATTGAACAGTACTGGTCCTAGTACTGATCCCTGAGGTATCCCACTGGTCACCCCATCTCCACAGATTGTAGCCCATTTACCACCACCCTCTGTCTCCTGTTTGTTAACCAGTTCCTAACCCAGTTCACCACCTTGTCTCTCATGCCCAGACTACTCATCTTGTTAATCAGCCTTCTATGTGGGACAGTGTTGAAGGCTTTGCTGAAATCCAGGTAGGCGACATCTACTGACCCTCCCTGATTAAGTTCCCTTGTCACCCAATCAAAATAAACTACTAGGTTTGTTTGACATGACCTTCCTGCTGTGAATCCATGTTGCCTCAGATCCTGCGCACCACTGGATTCCAAATGTGTCACTATCCTTTCTTTCAGCAGTGTCTCCTTGATCTTTCTCACCACTGAGGTGAGGCTGACTGGCCTGTAGTTCCCCACCTCCTCCCTATTGCCACTTTTGTGCAGTGGGACTACATGTGCCCTCCTCCAGTCCTCTGAAATGACACCCGTGTTGAGTGACTCTGTGAACAGGGTCGCCAGAGGCGCTGCTAGTTTCTTTTGCAGCTCCTTTAACATCCTCAGGGGGGATGCCGTCTGGCTCCATGGCCTTATCCACCTTCAGCTTTGTGAGTTCTTCCAGAACTCTCTCCACTGTAAATGGACTGGTGTTCACTTCTCCCCTCATTGCTTCCGCACCCCAACTGTGATCCCTGATCTGCCCCCTCCTTAGTGAATACCGAGCAGAAGTATTTGTTCAGTATTTCTGCCTTGTCCAGATCCCCCTCCTTACACTCTCCCTCCTCCCCCTTGAGTCTCACAATCCCACCCTTGGTTTTTCTTCTTTCACTAATGTACCTATAAAATGCCTTCTCCCCTTTGTTTACAGACTGTGCTAAGCTCTCTTCTGTCTGTGCCTTCACCCTCATAACAGCCTTCCCTGCTTCCCTTAGACATTCAAGGTGCACCTCCCTGTCTTCCTCCCTTTGGCTTCCTTTATATTTCCTGAAACTCAGCTTTTTAGCCCTGACTTTGTCCCTCAGTTCTTTGGAGAACCATAGTGGTTTCCTTCTTCTTTTCCCTTTGGTCACTATCCTAGTGCACTGGTTTGTTATATTCACTATGGCTCCTTTCAGTTTCTTCCATTTTTTTTCCACCCCATCTATCTCTCCCTTCCTCGGGACTGCTTGTATACATCTGCCCATTTCAGTGAAATTTGCCCTCCTGAAATCTAATACTCTTGCCCTTATATGGCTTGATTGAATCCATATCTCCATGCTGAACCACACCATGTGGTGGTCACTGGACCCCAGCTGCCCTTCCACCTGTATTTCTTTGACTCTATACCCATTGGTCCATACCAGGTCCAGAACTGACTTGTCCCTGGTTGGCTCATGCACCAGCTGCCTGAATCCAAACGCCTGCAGGAATTCTAGGATGGCTATGTTTCTGGCTGAAGCAGCCATCTGGGTGGCGCAATCCATGTCCGGCATATTGAAATCCCCCAGTAGCAGGATTTTGCCCTTAGCTGCCATGTCATGTATGTTCTCCACTAGTTCCCTGTCTGCTTCCTCCCTCTGTGCTGGAGGTCTGTAGATCACTCCAGTGCATATCGTTGTTCCATTCTCTGGCTCCAGGGTGACCCACATTGCCTCGGCCTCCCCCTGTCTTCCCTGAACTTCTGTAGCCTTAATACCATCTCTGATGTACAGGGCCACTCCCCCACCCTTTTTACCCTCCCTGTCCCTCCTGAACAATGTATAGCCTGGTACATTGACTTCCCAGCCATGATCTGCAGAGTACCATGTTTCTGTTATTGCTACTATGTCAAGGTCTTCATCTGCCAACAAGGCCTCCAGGTCTGGAACCTTACTTGCCAGGCTACGGTCATTTGTTAGCATGACCTTCCATGTTTTACGGTCTGCCCTCCCTCTGCTCTTGTTCTCCCTATCCAGCATCTTCCTCCACCCCAGTTTCTTTTTCTATGTGCTCCTGCTGCCCTTATTGTACTCATTATAGATTGTTCACCTGCCTGCCACTCCCTGCCTATTTTCGCTGTTCCCATAGTCAACTTATGTTCCTGCATGTTCTCATTGGGGGGGTGTTCCTAAGCCTCCTGGCTCTCCCCCCTTGGGCAGTTTAAATGCTCACAACTGAATCATTTAATTTAAACTTCTCACAAAGGACCAAAGTCCCCTTCTCGGACAGATTAAAGAGCCCTATATTTTGTGTTATTTTAGTTCTAAAATTTGTATTTTGTAACCGTGTTTTATCGGTTACTGAACCACTGAACCGGTTCCTTTTTCATCTCCCCGGTTCGGTTCCATTGGTTCCTTACCAGTTCCAGAACTGACCGCAAGTTTAAAAAAAAAAAAAGAGGTGTTTTGATTAGCAGTTAGTCTTTTCTCCTTTTAAATTATGATGTCGGAGAAACCTATGAAGAAAACCAGGGAACCTGGTTTTAAAAACTGTGTTAAGTGTGGAGATGTCTTTACTAAAGCAGACAAGCACACTTTATGTGTTGCTTGTCTTGGATTTGAACACCTTGATCAGGAATGTGAGATTTGTAAGACATTCCCAGATAAAAATGTTGAAAAATGCCTTGAAAAGCTAATGAAAAAATTTCCAAGGAGTCCTTCAGGCTCTGACCAGCCGACACCCCAATCTGTTGTGGCTGAACCCACAGGTGTTTCTACCCTTGCCCCTGATATGGGCAAAAAAGGATCAAAAAGCGGAAATGAACCATCTGACTCTCCGGTTCCCTCAAAGAAAACTAAAAAGCTTAAACATGCAGAACCCTTCCCTGCTAAACCAGGGACTTCTGCCCAGGTTCCTACCATGCCTTTGACCCAGGAGATTGCCCAGGCATTTAAACTTATACAAACCTTACAGAATATCATCCCTCAGCCTCCTGACCCTC
Organism: Neoceratodus forsteri; assembly: GCA_016271365.2. Lineage (NCBI taxonomy): Eukaryota > Metazoa > Chordata > Ceratodontiformes > Ceratodontidae > Neoceratodus > Neoceratodus forsteri. Next base: position 230,958,350 of record CM057458.1, on the reverse strand, counting down.
CTCAGGGTCCCCAGGCTGGCAGTAATATACTGCCCTCTTTACCAGAGGAACAGCTTTTTGAAGTGGATGAGGAATTATATGAGGAGGATGAACCTATACTTCCAGAAGTGTCCCCTGAACAGGACTTTGGTTCACCTCCTAGGGGGTCTGATGATTACTCCTCATATTTCACCTTCATAAGAAGAATGGCAGATGCTCTGTATATTGTTTTAACTGAGCAAGTGGAGGATGAAGAAGAAATAGAATCTCTAGATATGATGGGTTTAACACCCACAAAAACCTTCCTCCTGCCAGGGTATACATTTTTAAGAAAAGATGCTTTAAAGCTCTTACAGACCCCTAACTCCATTTCTCCAATTGATAGGAGTATGAATAAAAAATACCAACTGGACAGGGAAGGAGCTGACTTTCTCTTCTCCCACCCAGACCATCAAGGTGTGATTCAACAGGCAACTTGTGAAAAAGCTAGAGTCCCTCTGTCCTCCCATCCTCAAGACAAGGACTCTAGAAAAATAGACGGTATGGCCAAAAAAGGCTATTTGTCAGCTTCCCTGGCTATGGGACAGTCACATTTCCAGGCTTATGCTGCCCAGTACCAAAAATCCCTGTGGCAATTGGTACTATGTCCCAAAAAGCCCCCTCACCCTTGTCAAAATGACTTGGCTGAAACTGCCAGGTTTGGGCTGGAGGTGGCTAAATACCAATTCCAGATGGCTGCTGATACCAGTGACACTGCAGCCAGATGGATGGCAAATACAGTGGCTCAGAGGAGGTTTGCTTGGCTCAGGGCCACGAACCTCACTCAGGGTACTCAGTCCAAGGCCATGGATTTTCCCCTGGAGGGAAATTCTCTTTTTGGGGAATCCACTGTTGCCTATATGAAAAAGGTAGATAAATATAAGGCCACTTATACAAGCATCTCTGCCAAAGAGAGAGCTTCTTCATCCACCAGGCTCTATGGAAGGGGGGAAGGGCAGGAGTAGGCCTTTTATGACCAGACCCTTTTTCCAGCCAGTAGCTATGCCCCAATACCAGCAGTATCCACAACAAGGATACTCTAGGGGTAGGGGGTAGAAGTGGCTCCAGGCGGGGGTCTCAGGCCCACCTCAGTCCCAGTCAAAGCAGAACCCCTGAGGCTCAGGCCACCTCCTCCCTCCCTCCCTGTTGGAGGCAGACTTTCCCACTTCCTCCAGGTTTGGATAAACATCACCACAGACAAGTGGTTCCTGGAGGTAGTGGGTCAGGGTCTATCTCTGGATTTCAAATCTTTTCCTCCACAAAAGACCAGGGTCTCTTGTTCACCCTCCCTAGCAGAGAGAGTACTGCAAGAAGCAGAGGTTCAAAAACTGCTACAACTCAGAGCAGTGGAACCAGTTCCTATCACTTTGAGAGGAAGGGTTTTTTACTCCAGATACTTCCAAACGACAAAGAAAAATGGGGAGTGGTGGCCAATATTGGATCTCAGAGCTTTAAACAAGCACCTGAAAAAATCAAAGTTCAAAATGGTGACTTTGGCCTGGATATTGCCAACAATCCAAAAAGGGGACTGGCTGGCATCACTGGACTTGAACAACACCTATTTCCACATCCCCATGAAAGAATCTTACAGAAAATATCTAAGATTCAGACTCCCATTAGATCATTACTAGTTTTCAACCCTACCCTTTGGCCTTTCCTCAGCACCAAGGGTATTTACAAAATGCCTAGCAGCTGTGGTATCACATCTTCAGAGACTGTATTACCATATCTGGACGACTGGCTGGTGGTGGGCAAATCACCAGACCAGGTCAGAATTTCTCTAAAAATCACCCAAGATCTCTTGGAGTTTCTGGGTTTTATAACAAATCAGAAAAAAATCTGTCCTAGTCCCTACACAGATATTACAGTTCATAGGGGCAGAAATCAACACCCCACAGGGCAGAGCCTTCTTGCCCCTGGACAGAGTACAAAGTCTTCAGTCAATATCAAATTATTTCAGACTACACAAGCCAAAAACTGCCAGGCAGTTTCTGCAGCTACTGGGCCAAATGGCTGCATCCACAGGCACAGTGCAGGGGTCCAGGTTTCATATGAGGGAAATCCAGTTTCATCTCAGGGCTCACTAGAGTCAAAAGAAAGATCCCTTTTCAAAGCTCATTCCAGTAACAAGGGCACTGTTGCAGGCCCTCTTGTGGTGGAAGAAGGAATCAAACTTAAGGCAAGGAATGGTACTTTACTCACCTGGTAAAGGTGATTATAAGAGCACCTTCTTACAGCACTCCAAGTCTCCACACATGGGTAATCTCCAGCTCTCCTGTCAGGCTGATGCACAATAGAATTCCAGGATCGAAATCCATCCTTCTCCTCCCCTGCTTCCGTCTCCTCCCATGTAGCTCCCAGACTCTTCAGTACGAGATCTTCTAGAGCTTATGGAACTTCTGAAAATGATATATGAACTGACAGTAAAGAAGCCCAGTGGTCTCCGTAACGAGGGCCACCTGTAGAAAAGACATAACACACAGTTTGATGTTATGCGAAAAAGTCATAATTTACTCTTTTTTGTGACAAACCCCGTACATAAGTTACATCATTACGGTCTATGTATCTGTGTCTAGTGTATGACCTTGTATCACAGCATTCTTTATAAGCATAATTTATGAACGTATCACAGCATTGTTCATAATCATTATTCATGACCTTACTAAGGTGCATTCCTCCTCAATGGGTGGGTTACGGAGTGCTGTAGAAGGTGCTCTTATAGAGCACCTTCTTACAGCACTCCAAGTCTCCACACATGGGTGATTATACAACAGTATTGGACTTGATGTGGGTGGGAGGAGGAACCTGACTCAATGCTGTTTGAATCACTTTTTGACCAAAGTCAGAATTACCTGTCAACCCTGTATCCAATCAGTAGAATCTGGTGAATGTGTGGGGAGATGACCAAGTAGCTGCCTGGCAGATCTCCCTTACCGAAGCTAAATTTCTTTCCACCCAGGAAGTGGCTACTGCCCTAGTGGAGTGGGCCTTGGTGATGGGTGACGGTTCAATACCCCTTGTCTTGTAAGCTTGGGAGATGGTATCTCGTAATCATCTAGCGACAGTGGCCCTAGAGGCCTCTAGCCCCCTCTTTTGTCCTTGATGAAGGACAAATAGTCTATCCGACTGTCTGAAAGATTCTATCTTGTCTAGATAAGTGTGAAGGGCTCTAGCTGGGTCTAGATAGGAGAGAGTGTCCCTGTTAGGGTCCCCCTTAGCTGGGCAAATGGTTGGTACTGTAATTTCCTGACCAGTGTGGAATGCCGTCGCCACCTTCGGTATGAAGGACGGTACGGGCCTTAGGACTACTGTATCCAGGAAGAACGTGAGAAATGGCTCTCTACATGAGAGGGCCTGTATCTCACTGGTTCTCTTAGCTGAAGATATGGCTACCAGAAAAACTGTTTTCATGATTAAGAATGGTAAGGGGGCTGAGTCTAGGGGTTCGAAAGGATCCTCGGTCAGAGCATCCAACACCAGGTTAAGCTGGCAGGGGGCAGCAATTGGTCTTGGGGAATGAGTGATATTGGCGGCTGCCTTTAGGAAGGACTGTACTAGCAGATATGCCCCAGGTAGCTGTCCATCTGTTTTACCCCTTATTGCCCCTATTGCAGCTGTTTGCACCCGTAAGGATGCCACTGTCAACCCCTTGTCCAAACCATCCTGCAGAAAATCTAACACATGTAAAATACTGCAGTTTGAAGCCCTAAGTTGTTTAGAGTTACACCAATAAACAAGTGCTCCCCAATGTCTGTTATAAGTCTTGTTAGTGGACTCCCTTCTGGCCTGTAACAGTGTGTCTGCTACCTTACCCGACATCTCTAGGTTCAGCATTCTGACCCTCTGAGTGGCCATGCCATCACCCTCAGTAGTCGTGGGTCCTCGTGCACATTGTCCCTTGTCTGAGTAGTATCTGGTATGGGGTGAGTTTCATGGGACTGTCCATCAACATCTTTCTGATGAGTGCATACCATGTCCATTTTGGCCAGTTTGGGGCGATTAGAAGCACCATGGTGCCCATGTCCCTGATTTTCTGTAAAATTGCAGGTATCATGGGTATTGGAGGGAATGCATAGGCTTTCTGGAAGTCCCACGGGGTTGAGAGAACATCCACCCCTGCCGTGTTCTTGTCCTTGTATCTGGAGATATACACTGGTAGTTGAGTGTTTGCTGCTGATGCCATGAGATCCACTTGAAATGGACCCCATCTCTTTTGAAGTTTGTTGAATATGACCGGGTTGAGTTGCCACTCTCCCTGTTGTAAGGATTGCCTGCTCAACCAGTCTGCCCTGGTGTTTTGCACACCTGCCAGATGTATCACTGTGAGACTGAGAAGGTGCCTTTCTGCCCACAGCATTAGGGTTTCTGTTTCCCGAGCCATTGCTCTGCTTTTTGTGTTTCCGTGTTTGTTTATGCATGACATTGCTACTCTGCTGTCTGTGCGCACCTTTTCGATGTGGTTTGAAATATTGGAAAGCTAGTTGGATTGCCCTGGTCTCCAGAATGTTGATCGGTAGTTTTGTTTCTGGCTCTGTCCACTTTCCTTGGACTGATCACCTGTCCAGCACAGCACCCCAGCCTTGCAGACTTACGTCTGTTTCTAGCGTTCTTATTGCCCCTTTTTCCAATCTCACTCCCTGATTTAGATTGTGTGGGTTTGCCCACCATCTCAGTGACCTTTGTACCATTGCAGGTATGGTCACCCTTTGTTTGTAGTTCTGTAGATTGTAGTTCCAGTTGTCGAGAAGTAGACATTGAAACTGTCTCATGTGTGATCTGGCCCAGTCGTGTAGGTCTAGGCGTGCTGCCATTACACCCAATAATTGCATTAGGTGCCACAGTGTCATTGTTCTGCAGTGTAGTATTCACTTGCACTGTGTCACTAACACATTGATGCATGTTTCTGATGGTTTGACTGTCCCGGTGGTTGTGTTGAACACCGCCCCTAGGTGTTCTATAGTTGTGGTCCGTGTCAGGTGACTTTTGGTGGTGTTGATAATCCACCCATGTTGGTTGAGCAAGTGTTGAGCTCTGCGGGTTGGCGCTTGGGACTCCTCCTGTGATCTTGCCTGAATTAGCCAGTGATCCAGGCAAGGGATTACATGGACTCCCTCCGTGCGGAGTGTCGCTGCTAGTGGTGCCATGACCTTGGTGAATACTCAGGGTGCTGAAGCCAGACCAAAAGGTAGGAACTGGTACTGGAAGTGGTATCCCAGGATGCTGAACCTGAGAAATTTCTGGTGGGATGGTCTGATTGGTATGTGGAGATAGGCCTCCTTCAGGTCTATAGAGGTCAGTAGGTCTCCCTTGTGGACTGCCGCAATGGTGGACCATAGTGTTTCCATTTTGAACTTCTGATACCTCACAAATTTGTTCATGAACTTGAGATCCAGTATTGGACATAGATCTCCTGTCTTTTTTGGTACCAGAAAGAACTCCAAGTAGATGTCTGAGTATCGCTCTTGGCTTGGAACAGGTTTTATGGTTTTGCTGTTGAGCAGTTGGTGTAGGATTGATCTGACTTGCATTGATGTCATGTTGTCTCTTGTAACTTGAGATTCTATGTATCTCTCTTGCCTTGGCAAGGAGTTGAATTCAATGGCGTACCCATGTTCGATTATTTCCTTGACCCATCTGTCCTTGACTGTTTCGGCCCAGGTTGTGGTGAAGTGCTGAAGTCTTCCCCCTACTGCATCTGCATTGTCCTGGGCCTGGGGATTCTCCTTGCCGGAAACCTCTGTTCTGCCTGTTGGGTTTGTACCCCTGCCTGGAGTTGAAGTAGGTACCATGGTCCCGGTTCAAATGATATTGGGGTTTATGACTGAAGAAGTTAGGTTTGAACCCAAAGGAGCGCCTGTCCTGTCCTTGGTACCTTTGTCCTCTCGTTCCTCTGTTGGAATAGGGGTGTGATCTATTGCTCCGGAAGGAAGGTAGGGTGCTCTGACCCCCTTGGCTATCCTTGTCTTCCCCCTTCTTGACTGTAAATTCCTCTGTTCCTGGGCAAAACACCTTATTCCCTGAGAAGTGAAGCTTCATGACCCTGGACTTCGATTCTTGGTCAGCGTTCCAGAGTTTAAGCCAAATTAGTCTTCTGGCTCTGTTAACCGATGTCGGCGATCTGGATTCCATTTTAAAGGTGTCAGTTGTGGCATCTGCCACGTACTTTATTACATAGATACATAGACAGTGTCAGCAGATAAGGGCCTATGGCCCACCCAGTCTGACCATTTGAGCTTGTAAGTTCAGTTTATGTTTTCCTAGAAGTCTGTTGCCCCTCACCCCTGACCTCCAGAATTCCTTTATGTCTATCCCATGCATTCTTAAATCCCGTGATTGTTTCAGCCCCCACCACTTCCTCTGGCAGGGTGTTCACTTGTCCACCACCCATTCTGTGAAGAAATTCTTCCTCACGTTTCCTCTGAATCGTCCTCCCTCCAACTTTATCCCATGCCCTCTAGTCCTGGAACATCTTTTCGCTTAAAAATAGTGTATTCCTGCACTCTGTTCCTCCCTGTAAGATACTTGTATGTCTCTATCATATCTCCTCTCTCCCTCCTCTCCTCCAGGGAGTACATGTTCAGTTCCTTCAACCTGTCCTCATAGGACTTGTGATGCAATCCATGCACCATCTTTGTTGCCCTCCTCTGAATCTTCTCTACCCTGTCTATGTCCTTACGTAGGTAAGATCTCCAGAACTGTACACTGTACTCCAGGTGGGGCCTCACTAGTGTCTTGTATAGTGGAATTATGACCTCCCTTTTCCTGCTGGTGATGCCCCTGCCTATGCATCCCAGCATCCTATTTGCTTTACCTGGTGCCTTGTCACACTGTTTCCCTACCTTGAGGTCATCAGAGATGATAACCCCAAGATCCCTTTCCTGCTTGGTGCATGCTATATCCTCACCCCCCAACTGATATATTGTGCCAGGGTTTTTGTGCCCCATATGCATCATCTTGCACTTCTTTGCATTGAATTTTAACTGCCAAACCCCTGACCATTCTTCAAGTTTCTGCAGGTCCCTTCTCATTCTGTCTACACCTTCTGGCGTGTCTACTCTGTTACAGAGCTTTGTGTCATCAGCAAACAGTGAAATTCTGGCTTCTAGGTCCTGGCAATGTCACTGATGAAGATGTTGAATAGGACCAGTCCCAGCACTGATCCCTGTGGTACCCCACTGGTCACTCTTCCCTCTGTGGAGTGACAGCCATTTACCACCACCCTCTGTGTCCTGCCACCCAGCCAGTTACCTGCCCACCACACTACTGTCCTGTCCACACCCATATTCCCCAGTTTGTGTAATAGTCTTCTATGTGGCATAGTGTCAAAGGCCTTGCTGAAGTCCAGTAGCCCATGTCTACTCCATCCCCTGACCAGCATGGGTTTACAAAGGAAGGTCCTGTCAAACTAATCTCATAGATTTCTTTGACTGGGTAACCAGAGTGGTGGACCAAGGGGAGCAGTTGATGCTGTCTACCTTGACTACAGCAAAGCTTTCGATACTGTTCCACATAGAAGATTGATTAATAAGTTGGGTAGGCTCGGGGTGGGTCAGGAGATCAACTGGGTGGCAAACTGGTTGACGCTCAGAAAACAGAGTGGTGGTAAATGGTATACAGTCAGAAGAGATGCAAGTCACAAGTGGGATACCTCAGGGATCAGTCCTGGGGCCAGTCCTATTCAACATCTTCATTAGTGACCTTGCAGATGGACTGAGGGTAAGGTCTGTCTGTTTGCAGATGACACCAAGATCTGCAACAGAGTAGATGATCCAGATGGGGTGGGCAGAATGAGAAGAGATCTGGATAAACTAGCAAATGGTCAGAAGAGTGGCAACTGGGGTTTAATGCAAAGAAGTGCAAAATCATGCACATAGGGAAGAGAAACCCTGAAGCCACTTATAGGCTGGGAGGGAGTTGCTAGCAGTCACAAGGAAGAAAGAGACTGGGCATCATCATCACTGATGACCTGAAATCATCCAAGCAGACCTCTAAAGCAGTAGGTAAGGCTAGAGGGGTGTTAGGGTGTATTAGTAGGGGTATCATAAGTCGTAAGAGGGAGTAATCCCTCTGTACAAGACATTGGTTAGGCCCCATCTGAAGTACTGCAGCAGTATTGGAGGCCACACCTTCACAAGGACATTAACCAAATTGAGGCAGTCCAGAGAAGGGCAACCAAAATGGTGCAGGGACTGCATCAGAAGACATATGAGGACAGATTAATGGAGCTCAATATGTATACCCTTGAGCAAAGGAGGAGAGAGGTGATATGATCGAGACATTTAAACACCTTAAGGGCATAAACAAGGTGAAAGAGTCTAACATGTTTAAATATAAGAAAAATAGCAGGACAAGAGGACACAGCATGAGATTAGAGGAGGCCGATTAAGGGGAATGAGAAATTCTTTTTCACAGAAAGGGTGGTAGATGCATGGAATGGCTTACCACAAGAAGTAGTGGCTATGAATACAGTGCAGGGCTTCAAACAGGCATGGGATAGGCATAAGGGAGCAATACAAATGACTATGAATAGATAGGTCACTGACAGAGCAAAGGCCGATGGCACATTTATAAGGTAGAAAAAGAAATGGGCAGACTGGATGGGCCTTGCGGTCCTTATCTGCCGTCAACTTCTATGTTTCTATGTTTCTATGTTTCTATGATCCACATCTCTAGTCACCCAGTTAAAAAATTCCACGAGGTTGGTCTGACATGACCTCCCCTGGTGAAACCATGCTGCCTTGGGTCCTGTAGTCCATTGACAACCAGATGTTCCACCAATCTCTCCTTCAGTAGTGCTTCCATGATCTTCCCCACTACCAAGGTGAGGCTGACTGGTCTGTAGTTCCCCGCTTCCTCTTTGTTCCCACTTTTATATAAGGGGACTACATCTGCTATCCTCCAGTCTTTGGGTACCTCCCCTGTTTCCAGTGATTGGCTAAACAGGATAGCCAGAGGTTCAGCCACCACCTCTCTTAGTTCTTTAAGGACTCTGGGGTGCACCCCATCTGGCCCCATTGCTTTATCAACTCTTATTACTTCCAGTTCCTTCAGGACCCTTTCTCGTGTAAAGGGACTTGTGTCCATTTCTGCACCATTCTCACCCCTTGTACTCCCTTCAGACCCATTACCCTCCTCTTCCTCAGTAAACACTGAGCAGAAATATCTGTTCAATATGTCAGCTTTAGTGTTGTCATCCTCCACGCGGCCCCCATCCTCCCCCTTCAGTCTCACTATCCCTCCCTTTGCCTTTCTTTTTTCACTTATGTACCTGTAAAAGGTTTTGTCCCCTCTACCCACTGATTTTGCAATGTGTTCTTCTGTCTGAGCTTTGGCTTCCCTTACTGACCTCCCTGCCTCCCTTTGCTTCTCCTGGTACTTCTCCCTATCCCCTTCTGCCTGTGTCTTTTTGTATTGCCTGAATGCAATCTTTTTGGCTTTCACTTTCTTTGCCTGTATAGCGTAATCCATGGTGGCCCCATGGGCGCTGGTTTTGGGGATATCTTGATGAGCTGCTTCCAGCCATCTGAGAACTGCTCTGGAAGAATAAGTGGCTGCCATGGAAGCTCTCATGTTCATAATTAACATGTCATGAACCTTCCGAACTATATTGTCCACTTTCCTATCCATGGGATCTCTTAAGATGGATGCTGACTCAGAGGGTAATACCATCTTATTGCTCAGGGCGGAGACCTCTGAATCGACCTTTGGGGCTGTTGACCATGCCTTCTTCTTCTTCTGTGCTGGGGGTACCTCTTCTCGAAAGTACCCTTCTCCCTTGTTCTGATTGGATCTGCAGCCTCCCATTCCTTTGCCAGTATATTTTCCAAGGCTTTGCAAATGAGGAAGTATGTGGTAGATCGTTTTCTATCTCGCACTAGGGGGTCCAGCCTGTTTTACAGTTCCTGTATTGGCTCATCAATTCTGAGCATTTCACAGACTACCCTGATGATCTCTGGTACGGTGTCGAAGGGACGTAGCCTGGCAGCCATGTCTTCCTCGCCCTCCTCCTCCTCCGGGCCTTCGTCTCCTGAGTGAGGAGACTCTAACCCGTCATCTGGGTTTGGATGCATGGTACCCCTTGGTCGTTTGGGGGGGGTTTCTCTGGAGTGCAGGGCCATTTGTCCGTGCCCACGACATCCATTCTGTCCAACAATTTTTGGAAAAGTTGCACCACCACGCTCTGAGATGAGGTGGAAGCACTATCCTGTAGGATGTCCTCCTCTGGGGACCCCGAATTTGAAGTAAATATACTTGATTCGACATCAACCATGCATAGGTAGCATAGGTCTCCCATATCCAAAGTTAAAAGAATATGGGGGCATTTTCTGCAAATCCATCTAGAAGCCATTTATTTTCTTCTGAAAAACATAATAGAGTAGGGGAAGGATGGGTGGGTTGTAAACTGTTGTTCAGCATCTTAAAGCACACTTCAAAAAACTGTTACCATGTTAGTCAGAAGCATGGAAAATGACCTAGTTCAGCTTCTGCAATATAAATCAGCAAACAGGGCTGTACTCACTAATAAGATGCCCATTATATTGTATTAAAAAGTGTGCTTTAATGTGCTGTCCGATTCCCTATTAAATGTTAGAGAGTTTTTACCAAGGTAGACAGAAGCGTGGAAAAGCACACAGTACAGCCTCTGTATTATCAAATCAGCAGTCAGGGCTGTACCCCCTCATAAAATGCCCATTGCCTAATTTTTTGTACTATGTCCAAAAGAAAGAGTGCTTTAATGTACTGTCCGTTTCCCTTTTAAGCGATAGAGAGTATGGCCCCTTTAAGTGCTGCCTTCCCGGATCTGCCATTTTGGTTTTGTATGGGGAAACTCCTGGGCGTCGCCATCTTAGAAAGGAGCACAGTAATGCAGATAATAGGCTGGCTGGGAGCGTCAGTCTCACGAGAGGTTCGTGGAGACTCTCAAAATGGTGGAAGATAGTAAAGCAAGTCTGCTCGCGGTGCGGAAACACCGAGCAAGGGAAGCTACGGTCGACTTATTGGACTGTGGAAGCTGCAGTGAGAGAGCAGTCAGCGAGCACTTTTCCATTCAGGAACGCCGCTTTACATTGGACCCTGCAGAAAGCAGGTAGGGCTCTACATGCTGAGAAGGGGCAGCAGGCATTAACTTGGATCTGACTCGCCCTCGTGGTTGAACAAGGTGAACCGCGAGGCGAGAATACAGCATTTTGTTACTGAATGAAGTAAATTAAGTAAATTACAGCTTCTACCCCCAGCTGAACAAGGTGAGCTGGGGGAAAGCTAGGCGCAGTGGAGGCAAGCAAAAGAGGTTGGGGCAGTATGTGCCTGTTCCCTTTCCTCAGCAGAGCAAGGTAAACTGAGGAGGGATTATGAAAGGGAGGGTTGGTTTCAATACCTCCCCTAAAACTTCATACAGACTGAGCTTCTGTACAAATAATCATCTGCAGATTGAAAACATTAGCCCCTGACTGTTCCTGACGCCCGTTGACTTGTGCTATCTAATTAGCAATACAGCAGTAGTATATTTACATACTTAATATGATCTGGGAGGACACTTAATTTAAAAACGTTTTTAAAAAAAATTCTTACCTTAGTTTCTTGGCACAGAGCCAACAATCTGTGACCAGCCTGGGTGAGATGCACAAAAGAACTGAGGAGTCTGGGAGCTACAGGGGAGGAGATGGAAGCAGGGGAGGAGAAGGATCGGATTTTGATCCTGGAATTCTATTGTGCATCAGCCTGAGAGGAGAGCTGGAGATTACCCATGTGTGGAGACTTGGAGTGCTGTAAGAAGGTGCGATAGATAATTCCCTTTCAAAAAGAGAATCCCTCAGTGGTTCTCACAACAGATGCATCCCTTTTAGGCTGGGGTGCCCACTTAGGTGAGCACATAACCTGGTCAGCAGCAGAGTCCCTTCGGCACATAAATTTACTGGAACTCAGAGCACTGTTGCTAGCTCTAAAGACTTTCTCTTCTCTGGTGCTGGGCAAGGTAGGTACAGATCAGAACAGACAATACTACCACAATGTATTATATAAACAAGCAGGGAGGTATCAGGTCAGGCCTTCTCTGCACAGAAGCCATGAAAATTTGGATTCTGGTGTACTCCTTGGGAGTATCCTTGCAGGCAATCCACTTGCCTGGAAAGGACAACACTCTGGCAGATACACTGAGTTGAATCAACCAGGCCCATCATGAATGGACACTAAACAAACAGGTGGTACAAGTTATTTTCAGGAGGTGGGGCACTCCAGAGATAGACTTGTTCGCATCCCACCAGAACCACCAGCTGCCACAATACTGTTGCAGACCTCCAGTTCAGGGCACACTTCGCCCGGATGCTTTGACTCTGGACTGGTCAGAGAAGTATCTGTATGAATTCCCTCCCTTCCCTCTAGTTTTCAGAGTGTTGCTGAAGCTCAGATCCCATTCAGCTTCTCTGATCGTGATAGCTCCAGACTGGCCCAGGCAGCCATAGTACTCTCTTCTGCTCTCCATGTCTGTCACCAAACAAGTACATTTGCCTCAGAGACACAATCTCCTCACCTCAAATCAGGGAACTCTGTTGTATCCAAACCTCAAGTCCCTCAGTTTCAAGGCCTGGTTCTTGAGGAGCTAGAGTATGCTGATTAAATCTCTGAATCTGTGTTAAAAATACTAAAGGGTTTCAGAAAACCTTCCACTAAGAAAACCTATTCTTTCAAATGGAAGAGATTTTCTTTCTGGTGTTCAGCTAGAGATTTAGTGACAACTCAAGATGGAGTCTCAGTTGTCTTGGATTATCTTGCTCATTTGCATTCCCAGGGTTTACAACTCAGTTCTTTAAAGGTCCATCTTGCAGCCGTGTCTGCTTACCTCTCCATTGGTGCAAAGGTGACAATGGCATCAGATCCCATTTTTAAGAGGTTCTTTAAAGGTTTGACGCACTTGCATCCTCCTCATAGGGCACCAGTGCCAGCATGGGACCTCAATGTGTGTATAGCTAAACTCATGGGCCCTCCCTTCGAGCCCATGGCTACAGCTCATCTGAAATATGTTACATGGAAAACATTTTTTCTAGTAGCAATTATGTAACCCCTAGGTGACACTATACCAAGGGCTACTATCCCTGCCAGCTTGGCTAGTAGCAGGTTAAGGGGCTTGAGTTCTGAAATGGGTGCCTCCACCCGGAGGTCAGGGTTGGTAGTGGTCAAGCTAACCTCGGCACAGCCCTCCGGAACACTGTAACCCCCCTCTTTCCTTACTAGTGGCCAGAACAATATACAATAATCACTTTCACAATACCCCTGAAACACCACATAAGTACCCACACTGTTTGCACTTACCACCAGGGCTTTTCTCTGGCTCAGCCCCGGGGACCCCCTGTAAAACAAGGTTATACACAGCAAATATCAGCAGTACAGTACTCTTGCACAAACTGTAACCACCATCAGGGTAACTGCAAAAAAAGAGTTAGATCTGATTTATTTAAGGGACTTGAACATGGGAGGGGTGTAATCAGGTTAATTTGCTTAAAGGCTTTATCAATCAAACAGTTATGCATGCACTTCAGGATCCATAAACAGTCACACACCCTGTGTACCTAGATGGAGAATGGTGGGCTAACCAGGAATGTTGCAGCTGGTTGGGGCCCTATGATGGGAGAAAACAACATGCACAACACACACTATTTGTAATCCGGAGCCGGAGGGCTCATTTCGTGAAAAGAAAAACAACAAGACAATCAGATGACACACTTGTAGATTAGGCTGTTGTTGCAGGGAACTACCCTGATGATTACTCACGATACCCAAGACTGGACACAGACCGGATGAAAATTGAGACAGCAGGTGGTTAATCTGGAGTGCCAGGAGAAGCAGGGCCCACACGATTCGCCGAGACGTCATTCCTGTTCAAGCGTGGAGCAGGGGGCTAACCCCCAGGCAGGTCTCTCGTCGGTGGCTTTCTCTGTGCAGTGGGGTAGTCTGGGAGGGCCACCATGGCATGGCCCAGGCCGAATGGAGATGAACGCAGACTCAGTCGATTAGGCTGGATAAAGCTTCCAGCAAGTAGAACACAGTTCACACAGTGGGAACCAAATCACGACCCACTTTCAATACACAGCACATTTACATGTAAGGAAATTCTACTGTACCAGGCAAACCGCTCTCCGGTCACGATTGCAAAGTCTCTGCACAAACCGGGGATTCAAAAGCAGCTGGAAATCCTGACAGGCCGATCGCATTCAGCAAAATCTTCGGTCTCCTTCAGGTATGAGCCTAGTAAAAAAATCAGTGGCTTACTTCATTCTCACAAACTTGGATTTAGTCCGAAATAAATCTCTTGTCTCCCTCTCAGGGGCAGCAGGCAGACGTGCAGGCCAAAACTCAGCCCTTTCACAGTTCTCCCATGCAAAACTACACAGAACTCTTGCCCAAATCACTTAGGCTGTTACTTCTTCACTTCTCAGCTCAGAACTAGCTGAAAATTGCAAACAGTCTGGGAAATCCCCCAAGATCCAAAAGGTTTGGTTGGCTGATCTGTCTGTCAGTCACAACAAAGGCTCCCCCTTCAGGTGCAAAAAGGCGCCAAAAGCCCAAAACTACAACTCCTACAGATTTTGACTCCAGACAGCTCCTGTAGTCCAGCTTCATTTTAGGTCCCACCAGAACTGATTGGTACAATTCGCAGTCCAGGACCAAGATAGTGGAGATAAACAAAACAGTCCTTGCTGCAAAGAAGGCAGGTTAGACAAACTACATTATCATTATCACTCTAAATGATTTTCAGCAAATAGTTACATCTTTCAACAGAGCTCCCTCTCAGATTACTTATGATTGCAATCCAGGCAGCTCTTAAAGAGACAGTGCACAGAGGCTATACAGGCACTCTCTGGCAATCACATTTAAACTGCTAAAACGCAGGACACCAGCCTGGCAGTGAGCATTTTGGAACCCCCATTTGTAGGGGGGTTACACCCTTCCCTGCCTGGAGAAAATATGACGTCCGTGTCAAGTCTGTACCATCATGCATCAGTTAACATAAACTTATTACTTTACTATACATATTCACTACATTTCTTAATACTTTGTCCATTCTGACAATACATTAGGCATATTTCACACAAGGTAGTTGAACATTACTGTACTAAATCAGGTAATAACTTATTGTACCTTGAACAATGCAAGAGGGGCCCTTCCATATCAGCTAACTTGGGGATGGATGGGGCAGGGGAACCACTGTGAGAGGGCAGAACAAGTAACCTGGAACTGGCACTTAGGCTCAGTTTGGGCAGTGAGCTCTGAGACACATAGACCCCTTTGTGAACCACATGGAGAGGCAAATTCACAGGTCTCCCCGGAGAATCATAGCCGAAACACAATACTGACTTGACAGCTCGGCCAGTCTTTCTGGGAGGAACAACCACAGTCTCTGCACTTTCAGTAACATACTTGGGGCTTTCATCACTTGTGAGGGGTGCCTCTGCCTTGATGGGAATGTCCAAACTTGGAGCACTGTCAGCTCCTTGCTCTGTAGGCTCTGTTTCTACAACACTTGACTCATTTTGCAAAAGCTCAGGCACAATCAAGCTATGAGGCACTGAAGGGGGATGGTCAGCACTCTCATAGTGTTCTTCAAGTTCTGGTATGTCACCAGAAAGACTCATTCTATCAGCCCCTCCCTCAGGCAGATCATACAGTTCCACAATACACAGAGACTCAGCATCTTCAGACGTGATACTTTGCACTTCACTTTCAGGGAGCATTGGCTCCAAGGACAAAGCTGGGGGGTTAGGCAGTCCAGAAAGACCAGCTTCATCCCCACAATTAATCATGGGGTTACCTCGAAACAGCTGACTCAGTTCATAAGAGGGGTAATAGGCATAGTCGCACTCACTTTTGTCAGAAGTGGACTGACAGTCACTATCATTCTGGGCCTGCTGCGGAGGAAACCTTAAATCTGTGACCACTGGGGTAGGCTGACTCTGCCTCTTTCTTGCAGCAGCACGAGACACCGGCCCAGGGGCTCAATTTCTGGGGGTTCAGCCTCAATTATGACTTGGCCAATAGGTAGCAAGTGGTTATGGTGCATGGTCTTGACAGCTTTGGAGTTGTTCTCTGGGTGCAACTTGTACACAGGTAAATCATCCAACTTTCCAACTACTACATGGGGAAGATGGTGCCACCAATCAGCAATTTTGTGTTTACCATGCAATCCCAAATTGCGTAATAACACACGGTCTCCAGGTCGAAGCTCTTGAGCCTTTACTTTTTTATCATGCCTCTCTTTGTTAGCTAGATTTCTCTTGGCGGCCATTGCCTGGGCCAGTTGATAGGCATTAGTTCAATTGAGCTTTCAGTTTTTGTACATATTGCAAGTAGTTTTCTGCTCAGACCCCATCTGTAGAGACCCCAAAACAGACATCAACAGGCAGCCGGGCCTCTCTCCCGAACATGAGTCGGCAGGGAGAGAACCAGGTAGCATCATTTTTCATGCAATTGTATGCGTGTACTAAAGTGCTAATCTGCTGGCTCCATTTATGCTTGTCTTTTGGGTGGAGGGTGCCTAGTATGTCTAGCAGGGTGCGTTAAAGCAGTTTGGTTGAGGGGTCCTCATGGGTGATAAGGGTGGTTTTGACTTTCGCACCCCCCCATAGAGAGAGCATTTCTTTGATTAGCCAACTCTCAAAGCCTCTGCCTTCATCAAAATGAATGTGCTGGGGGGCACCATAGTGGACAAAGAAATTTTCTACTAGCACCTTGGCCATGGTAGATGCCTTTTGATCTTTGGTGGGGAAAGCTTGTACATACCGTGTGAAATGATCCGTAACCACTAACACATTGCCAATGTTCCACTGATCAGGTTCTAAACACAAGAAGTCTATGCAGACTAGTTCCATGGGGGTGCTGGTAGTAATATTAACAAGTGGGGGTAGCCCTCTGAGGCAAGGCTTTTTCTTGCAGGCAGCCTACAAGTCCTTACATGGTGCTCAACCATCAGCCCCATTTTGGGCCAGTAGCGTAGATCGCACTCAGGTCAAGGTTCTGAGTAATACCGAGGTCCCCCATGTGATTGTGGAGGGACCTCGGTACCAAATCTATAAAGGCCATGGGCAGGACCAAATGTTGCTTGTCTACTTTGCCACCACGATCTACTGTCTCTCTATACAACAACTGATTGAGCAACTGGGGCCTTCTTTAAACAATAAAGCAGTTCGCAAGTCGGTGAAAGGTAACTTAGACACATCTTTCCCCGCACGCATGGCATCAAGTGCTGGCTGAATCATAGGATCTTGGGATTGAGCCCACCGAATGCTGTCATTGTCAAATTGAGGTGGTGCACTAATGTCTAGAGCAGAGAAGTGGCAATAAGCAGCTAGTATGCAGGTGTCAGAAGGGCCCAAGCAATCTACTAAACAGTCCACTGTGTCCGCAGACATCTGTTCATCTCTATCAAACTTTTGGCACAATGCTCGAATGTCAGGTTCAGACAGCCTGACCCAATCACTCTTGGAAGTGGGCCTTCGTGATAGAGCGTCAGCATCAATATGGTTCAAGCCCGGTCTGTATTCGACAGCATAATCATAGGTTGATAATGCAGAAAGCCACTGGTGCCCAGTGGTGTCTAACTTAGCTGAAGTCTGTACATAGGTCAATGGGTTATTGTCAGTCTTCACCAATATCTTTGCCCCATGGAGGTATTCATGAAACTGGTCAACGATGACCCATTTTAGTGCAAGGAACTCCAACTTATGCACAGGATAGTTCGTTTGGATGGGGTCAAGCTTCTACTGGTGAAAGCTACTGGTCTCAGGCCATTCTCATGGTCTTGATACAGCACTGCTCCTAGACCCTGCAGACTAGTGTCCATATGCAGCACATAGGGTTTGGTGGGGTCAGCATAGGCGAGGATGGGGGCATGGGTGAGCTGGTATATGATCTCATGGAAGGCTACTTAACAGTTGGGCATCCAGCGGGGCCCGAAGAGTTCACCTGGGTGGAAGTATACTTTTTCTGGTGCTTTAATGGCCCCTTTTTTGTATTTACGATTGCTAGGAGGGTAACCCTGGGTAAGGTTCAGGAGTGGGTGAATCACCTTGGAATAGTCTTTTATGAACCTGCGGTAGTAGCCACAGAACCCCAGGAAACATTGTAGTTCTTTCAGATTATGGGTCTGGGGCCAAGTAGTCAGTGCTTCAACCTTACTGGGATCAGTCTCTATCCCTTTTGTAGATACTATGTGCCCCACATACCTCACGGAGGTTTGGAAAAACTGCCACTTGTAAATGGACAGCTTGAGGCCGAAGTCTTCCATTCGGTCTAGGATTTTAAACAGTCGGTTCTCATGCTCCTCTAAGGTGCTCCCAAACACAATGACATCGTCTAAGTACACCAGGCATTCCAGCAAATTCATATCTCCCACCGCACGTTCCATCAGTTGCTGAAAGGTGGCCGGGGCACCCGATATCCCCTGTGGCATCCTCAGAAACTCGTAGAACCCCAATGGACAGATGAAGGCTGTTTTCTCACTGTCTTCCGGGGCCTGGTAGTACCCACTGCAAAGATCCAACACAGAGAACCATTTGCTCCCATTCAAGCAGTCCAGGGCATCTTGTATACGAGGCATAGTGCATTGTTCTGGGATGGTCCACCGGTTCAGGGTTCGATAATCAACACACATCCTCACAGACCCATTCTTCTTATGCACAACCACAACGAGAGAGGTGTATGGGCTCCTGGATTCGTGTATCACGCCAGCAGCAAGCATTTCCTGCAGGTGTCTTCTTACATCCTCTATGTCTGCTGGGGCTAGGCGTCGGGACCTCTCTCGAAATGGCCATTCATCGTACAGGCGTAGGTGATGCTCCGCACCCTGGACACATCCCACATCCCATTCCTTCAATGAAAACACTTGGTCTCTCTGGGCAAGTCTCTTGCTAATTCTAGCCTTCTATTCAGCTGGCAATGGGGAGTCACCAAAGTCAAACAAGTCTGGGGTCACTCTCTCCTTATCACCAGGGTGCTTGTTGCTGGGCAATACTGCAGTGTCTACGCAGTGTACCATAGCTAGGGTGCACCCTCTGTTCACCCGGATCTCCCGATCTGACACATTGTGAATCTGGACCATCACTTGTCATGCATAGGCATGGGCACGAGCAGGCAAGATGCTGGGCTTGACCAATAATCCTTCTGGCAATTTTCCATTGCCTGGCACATCCAACATCAGTATTTTGTTCTTGACATCTTTCAGGAGGCGGACCTTCCCTTGAATGGTACACTGAGCATTAGGGGCCATTACCATTGAATCGGGATCCTTCTTCCACACAATCCCCACCAGTTCATCCTGGTCTACTTCCTCAGGTTTCTGTTGCAAATCATAGGCCCTCTTGATCAGAGCCGGAATTCTCAGGGCCCTCCCAGTCTGTTGCTCTTGTTTCTCGTGACAGAGTTGCGGTAGTCTCCCAAACATATGGGCGTTTGTCCCAATTAATAGGGGGACCCCATCATACAGTCCAGTGGGGGGACACACTAGGGCCAGTGTCTCTACTTGCTCCTCTATGCCAGTGACAGTTGCGGGAAAAGACAACCAGAGGTGGGCATATCCCAGATATGGATAAGACTTGTCGCTCAGCCCCCACACATGCAGGCCTTCCAGGGATTATAAGGGCACATCAGATACAGTAAGTGTTTGTCATACCAGTCCTGAAACACAATGGTCACCTGCGACCCACTGTCAAGCACAGCCCAAGTAGGAATACCGGGTCCAATTCTAGTACAATTACACCTGGTGTAACAGCACTTGGGCCAAGTAGAATGGCGCATGAAGCAACTTACACCAGCAGTTGCGACATGCACTATTCTCCAAAGTGTCCTGCGACATGGCGCAGGCCATTTGCGCCAGACAGCAGTTATGCTTGCAGTTGCGCCATAAACCCACTGCGACATGGTGCTAGGGGGTTTATGGCCGCAGGTGCGCCCCATTCCAGAAGGGTAGCAACAAAGTCACCAATGTTGGGATTCTACAAGAACACCCGGAGGAGAACTGGCAATGTAACTTACACCAGCTTTTAGCTGGTATAACTTATGGACGCTCCCTTGGGTCCTGTAGACCCATCAGCTGTCCAACAGTCATTGCACAGTTACACTCCCCCCCATGCCCAGCATACCCCTGTGGATGCCCCGCAGGGCTGCCCAACCCCCTGCCCCCGAGTCCTACATTGATAGCCCCACAGGGCTGGCCACACCTACTGCCCCAGATTCCTACATTAAGTGCCCCACAGGGCTGGCCACACCAACTGCCCCTGAATCTATCCTAGATATGCCCCGCAAAGGTGCGAGTCAACCCCACCCATGCCCCAACCCTGAGTTGCCAGCCGCAATGTGGTATATACAGCGAAGTCTGTAGTCTAGTGCCCTCTGATCATTGTAAAATATATAAATATCACTTCATTTCCCTGGTAGTCTAGTGACCCTCTTCAATCACGATCATTGTATAATAAATATATAACTCCCTTGTCTGGTAGATTCAGCCACCAGTTAGTCCACCTAGTCCACAGGCCAGCGACTGTACATGCCTACCTCTCATGGACAGCCACCGACTGAGTTCTGTAGGAAGCTACTGTAAAGACGTGCTCAGAAATTAATTTCTGAGTGGCTCTTGAGTAGCGCCCCACGGCACTCAGTTGGCGGCTGGCAGTGGAGGTGAGAGGTGGGCTGTGCCAGTCGCTGGCTGGGGACGGGTGGGGGGTGCTGGGTGGACTGGCATGGCTGGGGTGGGGGTAAAACTAGACTACCAGGAAAAGGAGTTATATATTTATTACACAATGATCGTGGATTGAAGAGGGGTTCCACTAGATTACCAGGGAAATGGGGGTGATATTTATTTATTTCACAATGATTGGGGGGGCACTAGACTACCAGGGCTGCGCTGGGTATATGCTGCATTTGCGGCTGGCGACTCGGGTCGGGGCACAGGTGGGGGGGGTTGCCTGTGCTACCCTGTGGGACACTTTATGGTGTCAGCGTGGCTCAGTTGGTAGCACATCCGCCTTTGGACCAGAAGGTCGTGGGTTCTTGTCCCACACCGGAATTGGACTTGCACCCAAAAATCGCTGGCATCCGAGTGCAGTATTGGGGGGTGCTGTACTGCTGGGGCGTGCTGTCCTTTGGATGAGATGTTAAACCGAGGTCCCTTCTGCCCATCCTGGTGTTGTCCTGGTGGGTGTCCAGGTGGAAGTAAAAGAACCCAGGACACTCTTCGCAGAAGAGCAGGGAGCATTCCCGGTGTCCTGGCCAACATTCCTTCCCATAAAACTGGTTCATGCAATTATCCAGGCTGTGTGTGGGTGATGATGTGCGATATGGCCGTCACCACACATTCAGTCACTTCACTACCAGTCTAGCATTGCTTGTAAAGCACTTTGGGATACTGTGTATGAAAAGCGCTATATAAATGTGGATTCTTCTTCTTCTTCTTCACTTTGCCAAGGGGATCTGGGGATGGAGGTGTGGGCAGCCCAAGTGGGCTCCATCTGAACACTTCAGGGAATGGGTGACAGCTCTGCAGGGCTCTTATCTGACCACTTCAGGGGCTGGGGTGTATGCAGTCCTGTGGGTGCCTATGGCTTGCTAGGCATGGAGGGGCACTTACGACCTGCATTGCAGCTGCGACATGCTCGACAGGTGTGCCCGCGGTTCGGTATCTGGCTGCATGTCGCAAATTGCAGGACTTGCTGGATGACTCTGCCCCTTCTAGAATTGGTGCAGGGTCAATGTCGTGGTAGCGGGTGGCGCAAGTTGCGTTTGGCGGTGACTTGCACCATCCTTCTAGAATCGGGCCCAGCATCCACAACCACATTAGTCTCCATTGAAGGGCCCACTATCTTGGACTAGTCTGCAGGGACAACAGCAGGGGCCTGGACAGACGATTTAGCCACAGAGAGGTTTGAGTTAGGATGGCTGAAGCTTTTACTGTGGTCATTTCGTGCACCCCTTGACCACTGACTCATTTTCTGAAGCTCTCCTTGAAGCTGGTTCATCACTCTCTCTAAGTGCCTCTGAGAATGGCATTCCCTCTTCATGTGACCATCCTTGCCACAATTGTGACAAATGACAGACTCTCGGGGCATCCTTGGAGACAGCATTGCAGGGGATTCTGGAGCACTGATGGGAGATTGTGATCTGACTCCTGCTGATAGTGTGCCATGTCTCAAAAGTTCCTTTAGGATGGCAGTCAATTCCCTGAGCTCAGCCAAAAAGCCACCCTCAGTAGCGGTTGCCTGAGGATGCACCCCCAACCCCATGGCAGTCTCGTTCTGACAGGGGCCAGGGTCTTTGTCAACAGAGGATACCTCAGTGAGTACATCCGGTTGCACCTTTCTGACTTCCTTCAGCAACTCCTCTCCCCTCCATTTAGCCCACAGCGGGACACCCTTAGTGGTCTCCATTTTGGAAGGGCCTTCCGGTGCCATGATCACTTGAGCTGCACTCACCCGATAATTACAATCTCCCTCTTCCCCTTCAACCTCCCGGAGTTCTTTTATCAAGTCACAGTAGTCAGGTGGGTTACCTCTCCTATCCTGGAGCCTTAACTGGAGGATCTGCAATTTAGAATGCTTTGTATGTTGCAGTATGTGCCCCAATCTCACTTGGTTCAAGTCACTGACGGCTACCCCAACTTTCTGGTAAGCTTCCTACAAAGCTCTTTCTAGATGAGTAACATATGCAGGCAAACTTTCCCCTTTCCATTGTTTGGTACCTCGGAATTTCCACATCAAATTCTCCCCTGACTCAATGCCCCAAAAATTGCCTTCAAGTGCAGATAAGTACTTCTTTGCAGATGCATCAGGGTTTGTGGCCCTCAAAGATTTAATGGCTTCGAGGGTGGGACCCCTCAAACTTTCTATGATACTTTTCCACATCTCAGCCTCTGCACACTGCCACTCAGGTACCAAGGGAGCAACTTAGTCTATCCAGGTCTCCCAGTCATCCTCCCCCTTGGGGGTGGGGAGTGTGCCCAAGAAGATTCTCAGCCTTTGGTAGGAGTCATGACTAATGGCAGGTACAGATATAGAGGTCAGCATTGGAATGGGCACAGAAGGCGGGGCAGTAACAGGTGCTGGAGTGGAAGAGGGTGTTGGGGAAGGAACATCCCCAGGTGGCAGGAATAGTTTCTTAAAGTCCTCTACGGTTTTCCCTTCCTCCAGCAGCAACTTAGCAAATTTCTCCTCAAAAGTCTCAGATAATGGTGGGAGCTCATCCTCCCTGGGGTCTTTACTGTCTTTTGTTATCACTCTCCAGGCAGCTGGAACCCCTTCTGGGGCAATACTCTGTGGCACTTTAGAGCTGTCCACAAGGTCACTACACTCTACCAAGGCTATGAAAGTTTGGATGATCAAATCAGCCTGTTGACCCACCATCATAGGGTTTTTTAAACATTCAACTTTGAAAAGTGCTCCCTCTACAGTGTCTTTACTGGTACCCAAGGGAATATCCAGTATAAGTAGAGCATTTTGGGGGTCGATCTCCTGCCCAGTACACCATCCCACCAGCTGGTGTACAGCCATTTCTACTGGGGTAGCCATTAATCTTTAACAATAATTCATAATTTTTGGCCACTAGAAGGCACAAAATCCCAGCGGTGAGCCTCCAAAATGTAACCCCTAGGTGGCACTATCTCAGGGGCTACTACCCCTGCCTGCTTGGCTAGTAGCAGGTTAAGGGGCCTGAGTTCTGAAACCAGTGCCTCCACCCGGAGGTCAGGGCTGGTAATGGTCAAGCTCACCTGGGCACAGCCCTCCGGGACACTGTAGCCCCCCTCTTTCCTTATTAGTGGCCAGAACAATACACAATAATCACTTTCACAATACCCCTGAAACACCACATAAGTACCCACACTGTTTGCACTTACCACCAGGGCTTTCCTCTGGCTCGGCCCCGGGGACCCCCTGTAAAACAAGGTTATACACAGCAAATATCAGCAGTACAGTACTCTTGCACAAACTGGAACCACCATCAGGGTAACTGCAAAAAAAGGGTTAGATCTGATTTATTTAAGGGACTTGAACAAGGGAGAGGTGTAATCAGGTTAATTTGCTTAAAGGTTCTATCAATCAAACAGTTATGCATTCACTTCAGGGTCCATAAACAGTCACACACTCTGGGTACCCAGATGGAGAATGGTGGGCTAGCCAGGAACATTGTAGCTGGTTGGGGCCCTGTGATGGAACAAAACAACATGTACAGCACACACTATTTGTAATCTGGAGCCGGAGGGCTCAGTTTGTGAAAAGAAAAACAACAAGACAATCAGATCACACACTTTTATATTAGGCTGTTGTTGCAGGGAGCTACCCTGATGATTACTCACGATACCCAAGACTGGACACAGACCGGACGAATATTGAGACAGCAGGTGGTTAATCTGGAGTGCCAGGAGAAGCAGGGCCCACATGATTTGTCAAGGCATCATTCCTGTTCAAGCATGGGGCAGGGGGCTGATCTCCAGGCAGGTCTCTTGTCGGTGGCTTTCTCTGTGCAGTGGGGTAGTCTGGGAGGGCCAGTGTGGCATGGCCCAGGCCGAATAGAGATGAACACGGATTCAGTCCGATTAGGCTGGATAAAGCTTCCAGCAAGCAGAACACAGTTCACACAGTGGGGAACCAAATCACAACCCACTTTCAATACACAGCACATTTACATGTAGGGAAATTCTACTGTACCAGGCAAGCTGCTCTCCGGTCATGATCGCAAAATTTCTGCACAAACCGGGGATTCAAAAGCAGCTGGAAATCCTGACAGGCCGATCGCATTCAGCAAAATCTTCGGTCCTCTTCAGGTATGAGCCTGGTAAAAAATCAGTGGCTTACTTCATTCTCACAAACTTGGATTTAGTCTGAAATAAATCTCTTCTCTACCTCTCAGGGGCAGCAGGCAGACATGCAGGCCAAACCTCAGCCCTTTCACAGTTCTCCCATGCAAAACTACACAGAACTCTTGCCCAAATCACTTGGGCTGTTACTTCTTCACTTCTCAGCTCAGAACTAACTGAAAATTGCAAGCAGTCTGGGAAATCCCCCAAGACCCAAAAGGTTTGGATGGCTAATCTGTCTGTCAGTCACAACAAAGGCCCCCTCTTCAGGTGCCAAAAGCCCAAAACTACAACTCCTACAGATTTTGACTACAGACAGTTCCTCTAGTCCGGCTTCATTTTAGGTCCCACCAGAACTGATTGATTCAATTCGCAGTCCAGGACCAAGATAGTGGAGATAAACAACACAGTCCTTGATGCAAAGAAGGCAGGTTAGACAAACTACATTATCATTATCACTCTAAATGATTTTCAGCAAATAGTTACATCTTTCAGCAGAGCTCCCTCTCAGATTACTTATGACTGCAATCCAGGCAGCTCTTAAAGTGACAGTACACAGAGGCTATACAGGCACTCTCTGGCATTTATTTAAACTGCTAAAACGCAGGACACCAGCCTGGCAGTGAGCATTTAGGCAAGCTCAAGGAAGACTTTTCAGGAACCCCCATTTGTAGGGGGGTTACAATTACTTCTGCAAGAAGAATCAGTGAGTGCCAGACTCTTTGCATTGATCAGAACTATATCTCATTTCATAGAAATATGGTAGTCCTCAGAACCAACAGAAAATTTCTCCCTAAAGTGGTTTCTGATTTTCATTTGAACAAATCCATCACTCTTCCTGTCTTTTTCGCAGACCATACCAGCTCTAGTGAAAGAAGACTTCATAGTCTGGATGTGAAAAGGGCTCTCAGTTATTACATGACAGCTGGTAAAGGCCATAGGCAGGATAGGAAACAACTATTCCTGACATATGGGGATGTGAGAAAAGGCAATCCAGTCTCAAAAAGGTCCATCTCTCAATGGGTAGTCCAGTGTATTCAATTCTGCTACACAAAAGCAGGTAAGGAGCCCCAAAGTGGGTTGAGGGCACACTCTACAAGAGGAACAGCTGCTACCCTGGCAGTTGCCAGGGAGGTTCCCTTAGTATATATCTGCAAAGCAACTACCTGGAAAACATTACACACCTTTACAAAGCACTACAACCTGGATATTTTATCCAGAAGTGATGCTAGGTTTGGCATACCAGTCCTGCAAAGCCTGTTTCCAAAATAAGTTACGTGCCCACCTCCAGTGGTACTGCTTGGTAGTCTGCATAAAGTTATGAATATCCTGAGCATTACTGGGATTAGAAGAAAAAATTATTCACCATAGTAATATTGTTTCTTCCCAGTGATGCTCAGATATTTATAACTTCCCTCCCTTCCTCCTCTTCTTCCAGAACTTCATCCTCTGCACTTCCATGATGGTGCCACCAAGCCTTATATATAGGTATATATCTATTTTTAGTGCATATCTTCTGCACTCATTGACATTTTTAAACAGAGTTTCATGTGTTTTTCTCTTTAGAGTTTTCTCTGATGTTGTTTATGGTAATTCTTATTATTGTTACTCCTTTGGAGGTTTAGGTTAATCTGAAGAGGTTAGAACACTACAGTTGGTAGAGGCAATGTTTGAAAGATGCTCACGTGCAAAGAATTCTACTCATTTGCATGTGTTCCATCTCTTCAGGAAGTCCAACCCATCAGGCTTGCTGCATAAAGTTATGAATATCTGAGCATCACTGGGAACAAACAATATTACTATGGTAAGTAAGTTTTTCTTTTCACCGCACGAAGACACTGACTTGTTGGAATGTAGATACAGTATGCGCCAAATAAACTGTACACACTTGTAGCGGACAACCACTTCTAATGGACATTTTACCAATTCCAAATGCCATTTCCTATATTGCCCTATATAAAAAGCACCCCTTTAAGCAGACCTGTAGCTCCGTAAGAAGTGGCCGCCAAGTAGCACATTACCTTGCTTTCCTGACAGCTTAATGAAAAGTGATAAGTATCAGTCACACCTGTATCCAACTTGGTGTGCGATTAAATGCATTAATTAGAACAGTGTTTAGCACACTATTTAAAACCCTAAAGCACTGCTAACTGTAGTCCCCATTTAGCCTTCTACCGAAATAGACTGGTGTTCTTGCTGCAGCTTGCGTCATTGTCTATGGAAATGCTGGTCTGCCGGTCCTCTCTAAAACTCAGTGCTTGCGGGTGCTCCCAGTGTAGCTCCCTCAAGAATCAATATGCTGAGACTGAGACCGGGCACAGGAGCACAAGAAATCAGCGCATACTGTACTCCTCACCCATGCCTGCTTACACTCTCAGTGAAGGACAGAAAGCAGCTTTTCTCTCCAACTGAGACTGGGCACAGGAGCAGGATCTGAAAATACTCTTACACAACCTGTCTGGCACTGATGCAGCTTGCAGCAACAGTAATTCCCTCAAGAAAGCACCAGTGCAGCTTGTGACTTGCAGCTAAATCTCTTCAGAAAGCATCAGTGCAGCTTGTGACTTGCGGCTAAATCTCTTCAGAAAGCATCAGTGCAGCTTGTGACTTGCAGCTAAATCTCTTCAGAAAGCATCAGTGCAGCTTGTGACTTGCAGCTAAATCTCTTCAGAAAGCATCAGTGCAGCTTATGACTTGCAGCTAAATCTCTTCAGAAAGCATCAGTGCAGCTTGCGATGAATTCAGTCAAGAAAGGTGAGGTGCATACTGTACTCCTCACCCGTGCCTGCTCGCACGCTCGTCCCGTTCCTACATTACTGTACTGATGATGGATACACTGAGACTGGGCACGGGGGTGGGATCTTTGCTCTGACGATGTACTGGACGCCACTTGTAACGGACGTATGGTGTTATGTCAAACTAGTCTGTTACAAGCAGTGCATACTGTATTTATTTATATAAAGCCAGACTCTGGCTGAATGGTTAGGAAAATGCCAACAGTGCGGTGAAAAGACTATGTTACAAAAGAAGGAAAAGGTAGCCAAATACTGGTGCAGTTCCCTTCCCTTCTACCTCTCCTCTCCCAACTACCCTCTGCCTCCTGCTCCCTCCATTCCAGGGATCAGCACACTTTCTCCACTCCTCACCCCCACTCCTCTGCTGGGCAATCTGCTTTCTCGGATCGATTTCCTTTACTCTGGAACAAACTCCCCTCTTCCCTCCACCTATCTGCTTCCCTTGGCTTCCTCAGGCACCAAATGAAACTCATATTACACCCCACCTGCTCCTGTTACCCTTCCTCCTAACTCCCCCCAGGCTTGCCTCAGCCATACTTGGCTGGGTCTCCAGCTGGGTCTCCTTTACCTGTCTATTATACTGCACTTCCTCACCACTGCTGCTCTTCCATCTGCATGGGGTTAGGCTTAAGCATGTTTTCTGGTCTCTCATCTGTGCCAGTCAGTAACTGCACGCTGTGGATTGCCCTTTTTCCTTGCACATAAATGTGGCATCTCATTTTGTGCTGTGACTGCACTTTACTTGCCTATATATTTTTGTACCTACTTATTGTTACACCAATGTGATTACCATATGTCACTCTGTTATCTTGCTTCATCATCATGTATTGTACTGTGATTCTCCTGTTCCCTTCCTCAGGTCATACCTAGAGACAAGCCTAGGCTCAGCGTGCCTCTTCCAGTTACCATATTTCAAATAAATCAATCAATAAACATACCTCTCACGATGCCAGCGACCTGTGTTCAGGAATAATCACAGGCCGTCAAGGACTGACTGGGAGAGGAAAAATCCAACATCCCATAGGTAGCGCTCCTTTCTCAGGGAGCAGAGATGCTGCTCCCATAATTTGATCAACACCTGGAGGAGACCAGATGGCAGCATAGCAGGGAGCACCAGAAGGGGGCTGGGGTCACTGCCAGATGCCTGTCACACATGCATGCCAATGCACACATGTGTGGTCATATCATTGCATGCCAGCTTCCTGAGGAGAAAACATGAGACTGGAGGAAAAATGCCAGTCACCCAAGTCAGCACCCCTGCAGGCTTTGCATGGCCGACACAGCTGGCCGCCCACCATCAGGTTCTGTGTAAGTGGCAACTAACCGGTAAATCCATGAGAAGGTTGGTGACAGTGCTGGATGGATGCCACCAGAAGAGACTGGCAAGAGAAAGCTGTATGAAAAAAAAGGTGTACCTCTCTAGGTAGAGAGGAGGGGAAAGTTAAAATTGATTGTCCAGCAAAGACACAGTAGAAGGTTTCAAGTGAAATAACTGCACCAGGAAGATTGACCAACTAGCTCATTTATGAAAATATCTGAGAGATATTGGATGGATCATAGTTAGATAATGCTGAGATAAAGGAAGGGCCAAGTTCACAATCTGTAAACACCAGGAGGGACAAAGGGGTTACGAATGAGACCTCCAGTTTCCTGAGGGGAATAAATAAGGTTGACAGTGGAGATCTATTCACCAGGAATGATAACACAGCGATGAAAAGTCAAAAGGTGGAGGCTGG
Source organism: Neoceratodus forsteri (assembly GCA_016271365.2). Classification (NCBI taxonomy): domain Eukaryota; kingdom Metazoa; phylum Chordata; order Ceratodontiformes; family Ceratodontidae; genus Neoceratodus; species Neoceratodus forsteri. The sequence goes on along the minus strand of CM057458.1, from coordinate 230,928,972 downwards.
TCATAGGGGGATTTAAAAGGGATGTTAGGATATTCTTTACAGAAAGGGCGGTGGAACAGTGTAATAGTTTGCAGAACAATGTGGTGGAGGCGGGGTCTATAACACAGTTCAAGGAAGTCTTGGACAGATTCAGGGGGCTGGTAGTCCAAAAGTGGGGGCAGTGGAGTGGGAAGTGGTGGGGAGGCAGCAGAGGAAGGGAGGATTGGAACACAGAGTAACTTCCCTATCTGGCTATAGGCCAATAGAGAATAGTTAAGGTTTTTGTTTTCCTTGAGCAGACTGGATGGAGCGGGGGTCTTTTTTCTGCCGTCATCTGTTCAATGTCTCTGTTTTTCTAAGTAACCATTGAAGTAAGCCAATCAAAATGAATCACCCTGATCAAGTGGCTTCTGTTTGCTGTGACATTTTGGTTCAGTTTGTAATTTATTGGCATCACCTTTTATATAAATAAATATCTATGTTTCAACAAGTCAATGTCTTAGTGTGGTGTGTGAGTCAGATTTCCAATCCCTCCAACTACGGCACAGTATCCAGCAAAAAGCATAACTGTCAAATTTAAATACAATTGACCACTACTCTATTGCACCTTCATCACCCAATCAAACCCTCAAGAGTAATAGTTTATAGGTTTTGGCCAGGAAGGCATGCCAGGTAGAAGTTCATTTCTAGGTAGGATATGGAAGGGAGGATATGGCAATAAGTGGAGTAGAAACATAGAAATGAAGAATTTGTCCACAGAAAAGGATCACTTGGCCCACACATTCTGCCCAGAAAAACAGTAATGAAGGAAAATAGTAGTGTACAGTTTGCACAGTGGATCAAGATGGTTTTAGATGTGGTACTTGTCAAATCAACAGGTACCTGAAAAACAGAATGTAGCAAAAAAAAAAAAAGAACAGCAAAATGACAATCTTTAAGCCCAGCTTAGTGGTGCTGGTTGAGCTCATTGCACTGCCATTTGGGTGACCATGGTTCATGGTGAGACCTGACATCCATGCTGTGAGCCAGTGGAGAACTATAAGTGCTGTCAAGGCAGCTTGGCCATGCTCTGGGTGGGTGGTTTTCCCCTGCTCTACCAGCACCTACTAGAGGTAGTGGGGTGGCCTAGACTTCTTGGGAGAGTGAGCTAAACCATGGCAAAACAGCCCAGGAACTTTTAATGATGACCAGTCCACAGCCCCACAACATCAGTCCTGGTTCCAAACTCCACTTCTGGAGCTCAGCATAGTTGATGTTGCATTCTGGGTAAGAGCCTCAGGCTGCCCTGGCTCCCACCATGAGAGAGAAAGCTTGTGGGAGCTCTGTTGGGCAATCTGGGGTCTAGATTGTCAGAAAGCAGAACTTACCAATTACTAGACAGGGACAGCAGAGGCATGAGCAGCCAGACAGGGAAATACAGGATAAGGTGACTAAGGTAAGGATAAACTGTGAATTAAAAAAATAAGACAAGCTTTACAGAAATGTAGATGCCTATGAAGAAGAAAAAAACATTTAGAGATGCAGAGAGGAAAAATCAATAGAAAGTATACAGCATGGAAAAAAAAACCAAAATGTAGCCCAAAATAACAAAATCTAGAGAACAAAAAGATGTACTTTTTAGTGGTGCCAAGGGGGATCAAGGTCAATAAAACCGTATATACACAGACTGCACTCCTTATATTGATAGCCAAAAAGGTAATTACTAGGCTTTGGCATACGAAAACCCTCCCCACAAAAGAAAAGTGGAGGAATCTCACATATGAAGTGGATACCTTGGAAAGGCCATCAGCTAGGTTACAGGCACACCTGATCTCCTTTGACATTAAATGGCGTAAGTGAGTTCTGTATCAGCTGGAGAAATACCTGGAATTCGTACCATGAGCTCCTTGAAGAAGCAGCCTCTAAGAACATAGAGGGAACTTAATCACATTCATGCCTAGCTTGTAAAATCACGAAGTACAAGAGATGATTTGGCTTTCAGGGCAACTCCCTTCCCTTTCTTTACTTCTTTCTCTCTCCCCCCCCCATTCTTGTTCTTCTAAATCTGATCTTTTAGTTTCCTACTTTCTTTTTTCTTGTCAACATCCAAATTTTTGCACTCTAAACCTTGCTTACTACTCTCTTTGATTTATGGTAATAAGCTTGTATATTCTGCAATGTGGACTTTGGGCACTCCTTATTTTGGCCTGTAAAGCAATTTTTGTAATCTATTAACCACCCCAGAAATGTTCTAATCTATAAATTTATCAATAATCTTATGTTTACAAAGTTAAAGTAGACTGGTGGAAAAATTATAGTTACATGAGATGAGACCCTGCCTATTGTCACTGTGAGGTTGCAGTGTGAGATGTCTTGATATTACCTATGTAAGGTCTGTTGTAATTGTAAATTATGCATATTTTGCCAATAAAAAGTTCAATTTAAAAAATTTACTTTTTAGGAAGTAGAAAAATATCAACAACCCCCCCCCCCGAAAAATCATAAACAGTACAGTTTATTGGTCTGAGCAATACACTGCAAACCAGAGCCAGCCTGTTGGTATAGCAGTAGTGCTTTCACTTGCTATGCTTGTTACCTGGGTTTGGAAATAAACCTAGTTCATCAGGGCTGGCCAGGCGAAGGGGGGGGTAAGAGAGTGTCCTGATGGATGCTTTCCTCCAGAGAAGGGAGACAGCTCTGCTACAGTACCATCACCCTGTTGACCACAAGTGGTGGTGCAAGCAAGAGCCACTCAGGGAGGAAAGACATTGCCTAAGGCTGATAGGAGTATGCATAATGTGAGAGTATCACTGGAATCCTTAGCAGCATCTGTAGGGAAGGAAAGAAACAGGAAAACCCCTTGGCCACCCCAATCCGCAGGCCCATCACAGCCGAACAAGGCACCCAAGGCTTCAGACAGGGGACCTGCCTGCTCCTACAGCCCCACAATGAGGGGTAAACCAGAGAAGTAGGCTGAAGTTCAGAAACTGAAGGCCCAAGCATTGGTGTATGAAACAGCAGAGCCCGTCAATATTTTGTAATACGAATGAAGACCTAGGCTGTTAGACCATGGCCTGGCAATCCCCCTGCAATCCATGGGTCAAAAAGGAGGTGATGTAAGTCAGAAGAAGGCAGATGAATGGGCTGCTTGTGGTGGATGTGACTGAATGAGGGTTGACCAGGAGATGAGGCACAAAGTACACTAAGTAAAAGAAAAAACTGTGAACCAGGGGATGTCGGGTTTAAATCCGAAGAGAGCAAATGGCTCACTGACCTTGAGCAAGTAATTTAGTTCTCCTGTGCTTTCTTCCAGTTCCACTCAGCCATTTACCGGGGCAAAATTAGATACCACATGCAAATGAGATGGCCTAGCCTGGATTAGTGGCTCAGCAGACAGCACACTTGCCTCTGGGATGGGAAGATCAGAAGGTCCTAGGTTTTAGCACCACACCAGGTACTTGTTTCAATACCCATAACTGACACTATAGTGCAGTATGAAGGGATACTGTACTATTGAGATGCCCTCCTTCAGATGAGATATTAAACCGAGGTCCCTTCTGCCCCTTTCTGGTCACTGCCCAAGTGGAAGTAAAAGATCACGTGGCACTTACCCATGAAGAGTAGGTGAATTTTATTGAGGATAAAAGCTGGGTAAACAACATTGAGCAGTTTCCGAGTGTGAGAGGGGGGGGGGGCAGCTACAGTATAGGGGTACTAGCTGCGCATTTGAGCAGACTTGATAGACTGTGAGGCCTGTTTCTGCTGGCAAGTTTCGTATGTTTGTATAAGGAATATCATAAAGGATAATATATTCATATAAGGAATATCATACAGGATAATCATACAGAATGAACTAGAAGGGGGACAGGATCAGGTCTGTTACAGTACAGTAGCTTCTTCTTGTTGTTTTTACATTGTTTCTTGTGGATTCTACTTGGTAGAAGGTTATTTCTTTTCTTTCTTACTACGTCTAAGGGGCTAGCAGGGTATTGTTTGGGGCTGTTGGAATTTTGAAACCTGTTTTGGTAGCTATAAGTGGGCTCATTTGTTTGCTTTTTCACTGTGTAGCAGGCTGCATTTGTAGAGGCCTATTTCTTCTGATTTAAAACCTATTTGGTGTGATTTCACTGGGTCTATTTTCTTTGAATTGGAGACCTATGTCTTCTAATTTCAAGCCTATTTTGATGTGTTGTTGGTGAAGCTGTTTGAATTGGAGTCCTGTTTCTTAGGGTAGCAAACCTATTTTGAGGGCTTTGAGCAGAATTGTGATTCATTTTTGCTGGCTTCACTAGCTGCAAAGTTTAGTGCAGAGTGGGGGAAGGGTGCTAATGGTCTGACCAGGGGCCTCAGCTACCTGATTGTTTCTGGAAGACTTGGGCTGGTCCCACCCCCAACCCTCGCCCCACCCACCCCAGGTCCATTATTTCCTTTATACCAGGGGCTCTGACATCACTTCCTCAAATGAGCAAAGGATATGCACCTGTCATAGCAGAAGCAGACATCCAGGAAAGGAACAGCAGCAAGTGAAGAGGTAACTGCTATCTCAGTGGAAGAGAAGTAACTGCAAATCTAAGAGCTTTCATTGTTACTTCTTTGCATTGCTATTGCATTGGAGAAAGGAGGAGGAGTAGGAGTTTGAAGAAGGTTGTGCAATAGCTACTTAAAGTCTCTTTTTGAGTGTGGATAGGAAGGATAGGAATATAAAAAGCAGTTGCTCAATCTATCTAAACGTGTACAACAAAGGGGGTAAGGGAAATAAAGAAAAGAATGTTTTGCACTGATAGAGGGGGAGAGGGGAGACTTGGGGGAATGTGTGGTATCCTGAATCTGGAAGGGTGAGGGGTCGCTAGTGGGCAATGACAGCAATGGGTAGGGTGGTAGGCTGCAACAACTGCAGTGCACCAATCTTTCTAAAAATTGCCTGGAGTGTGGGAGGATGTTTAGTGTGCAACCACATAGAGAAACTTAGAAAGGAGATTGAGGGTCTGCAGGAGGAACTAAGACAGGCAAGGCAGATTGGGGGTGGGTTTAGCCCAATACTGGAGGGAGGAAGAAGGGGAGATGAGGGAGGGCGATTTAAGCCAACAGTGGTGAGGAGAGGGTCAGAAGAAGGGAAGCAGAGACAAAGGGGCCCAGGCCAGGAAGAACGATTGCCGGGGAAACCAGGTCAGGAGACAAAAGACGAATGGAAGGAGGAGATAGGGACTTGTGAGGGGAGGCGAAGAAGTGGCAAAAGTCATGGAGTGGAAAGGAGAGAACAGGTTACTATGCAGAGAGAGGGAGCAGGCATTTGTGAAGGGTCTTCAGAAAATAGTTTTGCACTGCTAGAGAGGAAGAAGGTGGAGGAGGGAAATTATGAAATTAGAGGAGTAATTGATAAATGCCTGGACCAAAATGGAGCAGGGGGAAGTTCTGCTGGGAGAATTGCAACAGGGGTAAAAGGGGGAAATAATGTGCAGGAGGAAGAAGAGGAGCTGGAAATGAGAGAGGGAGATGAATGGAAGCAAGCAGGGAGTAAGAGTGGTGGAATCTTAGTGCTGGAGGACTCAATACTAAGAGGAGTCAGGTGGGGTAGCAAGGGGGAGAGGCATAGTCGCATTTGGGTGGAGGCCATGCCAGGAATGACAGCGGAAAGGGTGGGACAATCTGTTCTGAAATATGCTAGAAGGGATAGGGACAAGCCTCACTTAATTATACATCTTGGAACAAATGACCTGGCTGACAAGACAGTAGATATAGTCCAGAGGAGGTTTGAGGAACTAGCACAATTATGTGAGGGGGCAGGAAGATCAGGAACTTTTTCAGAGATGCTTCCAGTGCCCAAGGCAAGAACAACAAGAAAGCTGAGAATAGAGGAATTTAACGGATGGCTAAGAACCTGGTGTTGTGCTAAAGGGTATGGGCTGTTGGGGGTGGGACCTGGGAGGACAGTAGTCTCTATGCCAAGGACAGACTACACTTGAGTGAGGAGGGAAAGAAAGTGTTGAAACAGAGGATGGAGGAGTACATAGAGGAAGTTGGGAATTTAAACTAGGAGTTGGGGGTGGCAATTGGGCAAGAGATATGCAGAGACCACAGATTGGGAAATCATATGAGCTTACCCCCCATAGTGACAAAGGACAAATGGCAAGTACTATTGGTGATGCTAGTAAAGGAGGGCAGGATGGGAGGGGGAAGGTGGAAGGTGGTTACCCTTAATGCTAGGAGCCTTGGGAGGAAAACTGCAGAGTTACAGGTGCTCATGGCAGAGGGAGAGGTGGACATTGCAGCCATCACAGAAACATGGGCCACCCAATACAATGACTGGGACCTGTCTGTACCAGGGTACAGGTTATTTCATAGGGACAGGGTGATTGGGAAAGGAGGGGGTGTGGCACTATATGTGAAGGAAGGACTGAAGTGTGTAAGGGAGGAAGGGGAGGAGGGTAGTATGGAGTCACTTTGGATACAAATCCAGGATTCAAAAAATAGGATTCTTAGAATGGGAGTGGTGTACAGGTCACCATCTCAGATGGAGGAGTTAGACAGGGAACTAGTGGGACAGATCAGGAGGACCTGCGAGAAGGGTAGTGTGGGGATTGTGGGGGACTTCAACATGCCAGGAGTGGAGTACCCAAACAACCAGGAACAGAAGGGAGTAGGTACTGCTGGATGCCTTCCAGGACAGCTTCCTGCTGCAAATGGTCAGTGAACCAACCAGGTTAGGGAATACCCTTGATCTTGTGCTGGCAAATGGGGACTTTGTGAGAGAAATTACAGTGGAGGAACCGCTGTCAGGGAGTGACCACCACTCAGTATGGCTCACATTGGATATGGCAAGGAAGGAGTGGAATCTGGCGCAAGAGTGCTGGACTTCAGGAGAACTGACTTTGGGAGGATGGGGAAAGTGGTAAAAGGGTACCTGGCCAGAATTCAATCTAGTATGGACACTAACCAGAGGTGGGAGCTCATAAAGCTGGGGATAGTGGAGGCAACCAAAACCTGCTGCAAGGCCCAGAGCAAAAAGGCTAGGGCTAAGAAACCGAGCTGGTTGAGCAAGGAGGTCATGGAAAAGGTAAGGAGGAAAAGAGCTGCCTTTAGGAAGTACAAGAAAACAGGGATGGGGAGGACATGGAGGAGCACTTGACAGAATCAAAGGAGGTGACAAGGGCAGTAAGGGGAGCCAAAGCATCTACGGAACTCAGGCTGGCACAAGGCATTAAGAAGGGGAGAAGGACTTCTTTAGGTACATCAGGGAGAAAAGGAGCTGTAAGGACCACATAGTAAGGATTAGGAAGGAGGGGTTGGGTGGAAGCAGGGTGCGATAAGGCATAAGCACTAAATGAGTACTTCTGCTCAGTATTTACTAAGGAGAAGAGGGGGGTGACACCCAAGGGGGGAGAAATGGCAGAAACAGGGGGGGAAGGGGTGACAGATGGGGAAATCATGGAACACAGAGTTCGGGAGGGTTTGAAGGCACTGAGGGTGGACAAGGCGCCAGGCCCAGATGGCATCCACCCCAGGGTACTGAAGGAGCTGGCAGAGGTCCTTGCAGGACCTTTGACAGATCTATTTAATGCCTCACTGCATTCGGGGTGTGTACCTCAGGACTGGAGGATGGCTCATGTGGTGCCCCTCCACAAGAGTGGCCCCAAGGATGAACCGGGAAACTACAGACCAGTGAGCCTCACATTCATCGTGGGTAAGCTAATGGAGACTATCCTGAAGGAGAGGCTGGTGGCCCCGCTAGGAGGCCAAGGACTACAGGACAGCAGACAGCATGGCTTCATATGGGGCAGATCCTGCCAAACCAACCTGGTGGAGTTCTATGACTGGGTAACTAGGCAACTGGACAGGGCCATGCAGTGGATGTCCTGTATCTGGACTTCAGTAGGCATTCGACTTGGCGCTGCATGGAAGGCTGGGAAGTAAGTTAATAGGCACAGGGGTGGGTGCAAAGCTGGTGAGATGGGTAGGAAACTGGCTTCAGGAAAGGCAACAGAGGGTGGTGGTGGGTGGGGAGCTCTCACACCCAAAGGTTAGTGACGAGCGGTGTTCCACAGGGCTCGGTGCTGGGACCAATGTTGTTTGGGATATTCATTGCAGACATATCATGGGACATCAAGAGCAAGATCAGTCTGTTTGCTGATGATACCAAGGTAGGAGCAGTGGTGGATGACCTAGGGGATGGCAAGGGTTGCAGGATGATCTGGCAAAGCTTGAAACCTGGTCAGACACCTGGCAACTGGGCTTTTAATGCCAAAAAGTGCAAGGTGCTGCATTTTGGGATGAAGAACCCAAGGAGGAGTTACCAGCTGGAGGGAGTGCAGCTAGCCCAGACAGAGGAGGAGAAGGATCTGGGGGTGCTCATTACAGGGTAAATGAACAACTCGGCACAATGTAGGAAGGCAGCTGCAAAGGCCAACAAAATGCTGGGTTGTATTGCAAGGGGGTATATCCTCGAGGAGGGAGGAGGTGATTCTGCCACTGTATAGGTCATTAGTTAGACTGCACCTGGAGTACTGCGTACAATACTGGCGCCCGTATCTGAAGAGGGACATTAAGTTACTGGAGGGGGTGCAGCGCAGGGTGACAAAGATGATCAAGGGGCTGGGGGACTTATCATACGAGAGGAGGTTGAGGGAGTTGAACATGTACTCACTGGAGGAGAGGAGGGACATGATTGAAACCTTTAAGTACATGAAAGGAATAAACAAGACAGGTACAGAGGGGCTGTTCAAAGTAAGGGAGGAGAGGGACACCAGGGGCCATGATATGAGACTGGAGGGAGGAAGATTCAGGAAGGAGATGAGGAGACACTTTTTTTACAGAGAGGGTGGTGGCTGGGTGGAATGCATTACCTGCAGAAGTGGTATCCAGTAGAACAGTGGACTGCTTCAAAAGAGGATGGAACAGGACAAGGGGGAGGGTTAATGAAGGGGAAGGGTGGAAGGGAGGGGCAGCTGCAGAATAAGGGGTGCTAGCTGCACATTTGAGCAGACTTGATAGACCTCTAGGCCTTTATCTGCTGGCAACTTTCGGATGTTCATATGTTCGTAAATACATTACAGGAATCTGAAGGAAAAATAATACTACATATTCATGCTACATATACAAAAATAAAAGGAAAAAACAGAGATAATCTGTCACAATATATGCAATAGACTCCTTAGTTACTAAGATGTAAACACATAATGAACTTAAAAATTATGTATGTCATATGTGCCATCCCTCAGAAATCAATTTGTAATCCATGGAGAATTTGCCCATAGATTCCAAAAGGTGAGATTGTGCAGATGCTGGTTTTCTGAGTAACATATTTTTTTCAGACTTACACTAACCAGTTTTATTAGTTCTGTGTTCAGAATAAGTTTCTGTTGTGTGACAAACGCACAGTGGGCTTGCCATAAATAATATTTACAGGCAGTAAAGATCAGATGCAAAGTGCTATTATGAAATTTTCCCTATCCAGCAAAATATATACCTAAAACTACTTCTGAATAGGTAGTTAGAGAGAAAAGATGTTTCTTACAAAAGTCATCTAAAGCACTCCAGAAATGAACTGCATAATGGCAATGAATGAAAAAAATGTTCCCGTGTTTCCAGAGTATTTGGACAAGATGGTCTTGGGTAGTACTGTTCATCTATGGCTTTATGTGAGTTTTGGACCCCAGTTGTACTGTACATACAAAGCCATGTGGTGTCCCACATATTTTTGGGGAATTCAGCCATCAGAAAGCTGTTTCAAAGCCGAGTCTTCTTGTCCTTGTGGGCACTGAGAGAAGGTAACTGGAACTGAGAAATTAATTTACATAATTAAAATATACAAGCCTAGATGTTCAAAGCTTTACACTGGACACAAAGGGCCGGATTTTCAAACAGCCACTAGATCGCTGCAAATGTGCAGTGATCTACGGCTGCGGTACACCCCGGCTGCGTCAGGGACCCCACACTGTATTCAGAAAGGACAGGGTCCATGTGCCACAAATCAGGGAGATGCCGAATCAGCAGACTTGTGCCATAGCAGTAGGCAAACCTACAGATACGAAAACAACAAAACAGCTCAAGCTGCTAACTGGAGTATACATGGCACCAAACGGTTCAGACAGGAAAAAGCAAGCCAGCACAACTCCAAGCTCAGGCAATAAGGCTTTATTTTATTATAAATATAAAAATGCAACATACCCAGGAGGGCAGGCTCCACAATAACGCAGGACTCAGTAAGGACCCCGACTGATTTCGCACCTAGTGCGTCATCAGGCGGATGGAACCTTACTGCAGACAATATCCATTACATAGTAGTCCCTTAAAAGAAAAGTGCAACATTTAATATAAGTGTTTAGAATAATGTACAAAGTGCATGACTTAAAATACTTATTAATTCTCCAAAGTGCAACAAAGTACCATTAAAAACAAAAGAGATATAAAATAAGCAGGAGAGAATAATGCCATTGGCTGCTGGTCCCTATTGTGATATTTCAAAAAAGGATACTATAATAGAAAAGAAATCAGTGCCACAGCAATTTATATAATGCAATGTTCCCTCTATTTTGTTCAGATGACGGACTGTAACTACTAGTTCCATGTAAATCTGAAAGGGAAAACAAGCAAAAGAAATATACAATTAGGGAGTCAGTAATTAGGGGATCTGTAAATCACTAAATAGTGCAATAGTAACAGTAGAAAAACAGACAATGCACATTTACATACTATAGAAGGTTATTTCTTAATACATGCAATTAACTCTATTTTATCATTTAGGCCCGGTGGTCTCAAGGCTCCTAGAGTAAATATCCAAAAAGACTCTCTTTGTTTGAGTTTCTTGTCCAGGTCACCACCTCTAGGCCCTAATGTAACCTTCTCGATGCCACAGAACTTAAATGAGTGACCTGTAGTACCAGATATACTAAGGTGATTGGCTAGGGCATTGCCACAGTCATTTGCTGCAATACATCTCAGATGCTCACCTATTCTGATTTTAAATTGCTGAGTTGTTTTCCCCACATAGAAAGCCGCACATTCACAAATGGCCAAATACACCACATTTGTAGTGCTGCAATTAAAAAAACCATTAACTTTGTAATCCTTACTACAATTATTACTAGTGAATATATCGATTCTTAGAATTGAAGGGCAGAATTTACATCTGCCACATCCAAAGTTACCATCTGGAAGTGGTGGTAGCCAATTGCCCCTGCACACATCTGTCACAGGAAACTCCATGTGTTGATAGCTATGGACAAGTTTATCCTTCAGATTACAACTGCGCTTATACACCATTCGAGGTTTCATTTTAACCACTTCCTGGAGCAATGGTTCAGTTTCCAAAATGTTCCAGTTATCCAAGATAACCTTTTCCACCTTTTTTTGCATGTCTAGAAAATTGTGTTACAAAGTTCATTCTAGGTGGATCCTGTTTAGCAATTTTTACTGTCAACAGGGCCTGTCAATCCATATCCAATGCTTCCTCAAATGCTTTTTTTTATACAGCTTCAGGGATCCGGCTGCCCCCCCCTCCATGATGCAACAGCAGAGGTGCTAGTTTGCGTGGAGGTTGGGGCACACACCTGGCAGGCATATGGGATAGGGGGCAGCATGGGAAGGGGTGCCATAATGGGATTGGGAAGGGGTGGGCATGCATAATAGTGCAGTTGCACCTGGCAGGGGTGCCAATATGTGAGCAATACTGTCATTCACACAGAACAGGGAGGGGAGGAGACACACAGTGCCATGGCCCCACATGGGCACAACCCTGGCAGCAGCCCCTGGGCTGTGCCCATGTGGGGCCATGGCACTGTGTTTCTCCATACCCCCTCCCCATTCTGTGACAATTAAAATATTGCTCACATATCGGCACCCGTGTCGGGTGGAACTGCACTATTATGCATGCCCACTCCCTTCCCACCCCCACTACGACACCACTTGCCCACGCCACCCCCGTACACCTTTGTCAGGGTCTCCCCACACAAGTGTCCACAATGACTGCCAGTGGCACAAAGGGCTTAGACCAGTTAATTGCTGGTCTATCTGGAGTCTCTTGCTGTAGCCACAGTGAGGCTTCTGGAATCCCTGAAAAGGGGATGTTGCAGCCCCACCATGGTGCAAGCCCCCTTGCGGCATGATGCACTCTCATTCATGTCACATGGAGTTTGTCACAGTGGGTCCTGATTCAGATGCAAGCCGCATTTCTGAATTGGAACAGTCGCATCCTTTGTTGCAAGGTGCAAGATCCATTTGAACCCTTTGCTGCATGCACCTTGCGGCAATTGCACTGCTTTGAAATTCCATCTCAAAGTGTTTGCACCTGCTCTGTGCATGTATTTATGCCAGAATCTAATATTCAGAGGGCATCATGGTGCACACTATTAGAACCAGCGCAGTAGTGCAGAAGTAATGTATGCAACACTGAAACCGGAGTGCGGTAACCTGCATAATGTGTGCAGCATGATATTTGGTATAATAGCACTGCACTAGCGGGATTGCACAGGTCACATAGCTCTGCACAAATACCACCTATGAAAAGGCAGTCTTAAGTTGGGGCAAACCCTAGAGGCAGAGGGAGACACTGCAGGCTACACACCAGGATGGCTCACGTGGCAGCACACATCATGTACCCAATGCAGCAGGCAGGTCAGGCGCAGGCCACAGAGGTACTATGGTACAAACAGACAGTACCATCCATGAGCCACATTCAAAGTCCTCAGTGACAACCAGGTCATGGACAGGCTCAGCAGGCCCATGCTGATGCAGCTGTGTGAGCTGCTGTATGACCAGCTCTGGACAGATACCTGGCGCAGTTATGCGATGCCCACAGTGCTCAAGCTGATGGTGCACTGTGCTTCCTGGTCACTGGAACATTCTGGATACTGCTGGAGTATACCACAGGTATCTCTCAGTCAGCCACCTTTCGGCTGTTACACCAGTTCCTAGATGCCATGCTGACCCATGCTGGGGAGTTTGTAATATTCCACACCACACCAACAGAGTAAACAGCAACCATGCAGCAGTTCTCTCTCTCTCGAGCAACATCCCATTGTGTTAGTGAGAAAAGGAAGTGCAAAAGAAGAAGGAAACCACTTTGGTTCAGAAACACAGTAGCAGAAAAGGTCAGAGCCAAAAGGCTGGCCTTCAGGAAATATAAGGGAACACAGCAGGATGAAGATAGGGAGGCATACCAAACTTCCCTAAGGGAAGCAGGGAAGGCAGTAAGGCAGGCAAAGGCCCAAACCGAGAAAACACTAGCATGAACAGTAAAAGAAGGTGGCAAGACTTTCTATAGATACATTAGTGAAAGGAGAAAGTCCAGAGGGTGTATTGTTTAGATCAAAGGGATAAGGGGGCGTGTGAGGTGGAGGTCCATGTAAAAGCATCTATCCTAAACAGATACCATACTTCTGCTCAGTACTTACTGGAGAGAAGGTAGGGCAGGGCCCACAGCTCAGCACCATGGACACAGGGGGAAGGGAGGTGTGCACTAGTCCCTTCACAAAAGAAAGGGTCCTGCAAGAGCTCGATAAGCTCAGGGTGGTCAATGCAATGGGACCAGATGGCATACATCCCAGGGTACTAAAGGAGCTAACGGTGGAACTAGCAGAGCCATTATCAAAACTGTTTAGTGAGTTTCTGAGCACAGGAGTGGTCCCAGAAGACTGGAGAAGGGCTCATGTGATCCCGCTCCACAAGAGTGGTATCAGGGAGGAATTAGAGAACTACACACCAGTCAGTCATACCTCAGTAGTGGGCAAGATTATGGAGACACTCCTTAAGGAAAGGATAGTGCAACACCTGGAATCATTAGGAGCAAAGGATCCAAGACAGCATAGGTTTAGAAATGGAAGGTCCTGTCAAACTAATCTCATAGATTTCTTTGACTGGGTAACCAGAGTGGTGGACCAAGGGGGAGCAGTTGATGTCACCAAAGCTTTCGATACTGTTCCACATAGAAGATTGATTAATAAACTGGGTAGGCTCGGGGTGGGTCAGACATTGGTCAACTGGGTGGCAAACTGGTTGATGGGCAGAAAACAGAAAGGGGTGGTAAACGGTATACAGTCAGAAGAGATGCACATCACAAGTGGGGTACCTCAGGGATCAGTCCTGGGGCCAGTCCTCTTCAATATATTCATCAGTGACATTGCAGATGGACTGGAGGGTAAGGTTTCTCTGTTTGCAAATGACACCAAGATTTGCAACAGAGTCGATGATCCAGATGGGGTGGGCAGAATGAGAAGAGATCTGGATAAACTGGCAAAATGGTTGGAAGAGTGGCAACTAGGAATTAATGCAAAGAAGTGCAAGATCATGCACGTAGAGAAGAGAAACCTTGAAGCCACCTATAGGCTGGGAGGGGAGTTGCTGGCAGTCACAAGGGAAGAAAGAGACTTGTGCGTCATCATCACTGATGACCTGAAATCATCCAAGCAGACCACTAAAGCAGTAGGTAAGTCTAGGGGGATGTTGGGGTGTATTAGTAGGGGTATCACAAGTCGGAAGAGGGAGGTAATAATCCCTCTTTACCAGGGACACTGGTTTACCGTGATTGCGAAAGGGCAAATTCCGTTTTGCACATAGTAAAAACCGGTATTGCCACCGGTGTCTGCCAAACCAAAATCCGTTTTTAACGGTGTTTTGTTTTGTGCACTTTATTTAGCAATTTTTAACTGTGTTGACATGCATTTTAGCAATTTTTACCTCCACTATTAATACATCAATCCATCCTTGTACCAATTAAAGTTATTGTAGGTACAAGATGTGATAGCAACAGCAGCAGCACTATGGCCCACATCCTTCAGGATAAGTAGTAGCAACAACACTATGGCCCCTACCTCCCTCGGTGTGACAGAAGCAGCACACGCAGTCTCCCATCCTGCAGGTGTGACAGCAACAGTACTACGTTCCCCATCCCTCAGATGTGATGGCAGTGAATCAGCACTATGGTCCCCTTCCATCAGGGGTGATGGTGGCAGCACCACCAATACTTCCAGCTCCCTCCAACACAGTGAATACAGTCAGCCCTGGAAAACAAACACTGCAAGTATGCCACCACACCTAAATAAATCCTGGCTGAATGTACCATTATTTTGTACTGTGTGTCAATGCTACATTATGGAAAGGAGCATAGCATAGGGCATTGCCAATGCTGGCTCTGTATGCCTTTTCATGTCACCAGGTACTTAAATAAAAAGAGACAAGCAAATTAAATAAAATTTGGTTTATAAATGTGCAGAAAGTGGTGCAAAAAGTAGAAACAGTCCAAAATCATATACATTAAAATGTGCAAAATTTATAATCAGCAAAAAATTAAATACGATAAGGATAAACCAAATACTGTAAGAAATAACATTTAAAATGTATATAAAAATAGTAAAAGTGCAGAAACAGTGGAGAAAACTAACATTTTGGACTAAAATCCACAAACATTAAAATGTGCAAAACGTGAAACAGTAAACTGTGCAAAAGAATCAGTTAATCTAAAGCCCTTACAATTTAATTGAACATTTTGTTAACTAACAAAAACAGCTAAGCAGTGGCAACCAATACATAAAGTACCCTATTTATTGAACATTAACATTGAAAACAGTCGCAAATTGTCCACCCGCAGGTTTCTCCTTTGATCCATATGGATCTGACCATATACAGAAAATGACCTTTCAACATCAGCACTGGACACTGGGACCCAAATTGCCTGCTGGGCAGCTCTAGCCAGCACTGGTAGCTGAGGCTCCACAGACTTCCAGTACTGACCCAGATCAAAGTCCAACTTTCCTGGCAAGTCACTGAGGTCTTGTCTTATGTAGAGATCCCAATCCTTTTCAAAGCTGGTCAGTCAGAAGTCCAAACATTGGAATGTCCTCTGCATATTGATTGTAGTCCTTGTTCAGTTTAGGCAGATTGAATGGGTCTAGTATGCGACATGCCTTGAAAAACTGGAGCGAAGGATTTGACCCCATATGCTTGCCGAGTTTGTTTAGCGCTACACTGAAAGCTTTTTGAAATACCAAAACTTGATCCTGCTTGGCCCGGCCTCTAAGCTGATGAAGCTGCTCATCAGTTTTCTCTCCAAAGCCATCAGTCTTTAACACACCAGCCTCAAATCTGTTCTTGATTGCCATTAGTGTATCGTAGATAGACACAGCCAGTGGTTTATCTTTCAATTGCAGCATGTGTATTGTCTCTATTATGTCATACTATTTTCTGCAATAAATGTAGTCTGAATTTGAAGCTCTCCATCCATTCGGTAAATAAGTTGCGAGCGATTTCAATGAATTGCATCACTCTGGTCTTCCTGCAAGAAATCTCGTAAATATTGCAAGTGGGTGGCATGGTATTTCACAGCCTCAAACCATGTGTTCCAGCGTGTCAGTACTGGGACAGGAGGTAAAGTGTTATTCTCCACCCCAACTCTGTGAGGAATGCCAGGTACTCCCTTTTTGTTTTGGGGACTGCTGGAACACATATTTAATCTCGCAACCAGTTTGTTCGCTAATCAAATGGTGCGATCCATGTGTCGCCTACAAGTGACAGGACATGTGCCTAGCAACCGATATGGATGACATGGTCCCCAATAACTCCCTGTAATGCATCATTGAAACATTTAATCATGTATCTGGCATTGTCAGTGACAAAACCCACAACTTGTTCCATCTCCACCTCATATTTCTGAAGAGTTTTTAAAACAGCTTATGCAACACTTGAATGGTTCATCAGACCAACTCCATGGTATTTGCAATGTAAGATTTACCACCATCGATAACAAAACAATGTTCAGTACACACCGAGCATCTGAATCTGTGGATTCATCACACATTACTGTGATGCTCTTTCCTTTCACTTGTTGGCGAATTGACTCCTCCATCTCATTCTGCAGTTTTGGCAGGTAGTTCTGACGGAGAGTGTCTGCCTTTGGAAGTGCACCTATGCTCTTAATATACTTTTCCATCCAGTCTCTGAGGCAGGGTTGATCAAGTTTCTCAATTGGAATATTGGCCCCACACCAAGCCCTCAATGTGTCGAGAACTGTTTCTTCCCTTGAAGCAGCAGCAGAAGTGGTGGCGTTGAAACTTGTTTGTAATGTTACCTGTCTGTTCTCACTTTTCTCTTTCTGGCTCGTGTTTTTAAATGCTTTTGCTGTTGCAGTGGTCTCACGGTATCCTTCCGGATGTGGTCCACTGGATGGGCTAAAACCGGCAGAACATTTTCCCTCCATCTTCATACATTCCCATTGCCTTGAACTGTAGTGCGGTTTTCACAGTAATGCTGGAGATTTTGGTCATCTTTCGTGGTGGTGGTGTTGCCATCTTGATGGTGTAGTGATGCGATATTTCCAAGAACTAAAAGTGACAAAGCAGCAGATCACTAACACCACTTTCACAGATTGACCTACAAAAAAAACAAAAAAACAACACGTAGAGGAATAGTTCTGCAACACCAACAAAGCATTCACAATTTTAGCATGGAAGACCCACTAGTAGGCAAAAAGAAAGCAAACTGTACCTTTTACGGTGGTCTTGAATACACTAGCAGCAGATCACGTCCAACAGCACTTCAAGGCCTGAAATCATAATTGAAATGTTTACATGTGGCCCACAGAAAATGTACACATAACTGTTAAAAGATATCATCATCCGCATCCTCATCCTCATCAATGCATTCTCCAATCACAGCTTGCCACCAACACCCACACATACTTACTTGAAGAGTGGCGCAAAGGAATAAGCATGACTGCATGAGGTGCTGGTAGTAGTGGTGGCAGGTGGTTCAACACCAGCATGAATTTGCATCAGTGCACAGGCATGGTGTTTATGAAGACTTCACAGACTCCCAGCAAGATGGAAACAGCAGTCTTGATGATTCTTCAGGCGAGACAGCAGCAGGTGCAGCCCCCACCCCCTCAGGCGTGACGGCAGCAGGTGCAGCCCCCACCCCTCAGGCGTGACGGCAGCAGGTGCAGCCCCACCCCTCAGGCGTGACAGCAGCAGGTGCAGCCCCCACCCCTCAGGCGTGATGGCAGCAGGTGCAGCCCCACCCCTCAGGCGTGACGGCAGCAGGTGCAGCCCCACCCCTCAGGCATGACGGCAGCAGGTGCAGCCCCCACCCCTCAGGCGTGATGGCAGCAGGTGCAGCCCCCACCCCTCAGGCGTGACGGCAGCAGGTGCAGCCCCCACTCCTCAGGCGTGACGGCAGCAGAGGCAGAATGATGGTACTCACCCAATGCCATGTACCAAAGCTTGACAGAGCTCAGACGTGAATTAAGCCGAACCACCAGACGCCAAGGTGGACTCCGTCGGTTCAGTCCCTAACATCTTGCTGCCTGGATTGGTTTATTATATATAAACAAAGTGCATCCGATTAAAACAAATCCAAAACTGATTAATGGGGATTGAGGATGCTAATGGAGAGATCAACAATCTGTACCAGACAATAAACCAACCAGGAATTGCACCCACAGTAAATTGGGCACTTTCTAACTTGTCCTCATGAAAATGGAGCCTCTTAGTTTTCATGTCGGAGCTCAAACTCAGGAAAGGTGTTCCACCAGCAGAGGTACAGCCGCCCATAACCACTGTGTCGTTCATGGCTTCATCTCCCCTGTCCCCCCTGCAGTCAACAGAAATAAATTGATCTTTGCACCCAATCACCAGTTTGAGTGATCACTCAGGTGCAAAGATTATAGTGCTCGGGGGGGGGCAGAGAGTGAAGCCCAATCCGTACAGTGGTCAGGGCTCACCTCTGCTGGTAGTTCACCTTAAGAACTTATCAATTCTCTGTGGTTCCCCAACACTTCCAAATATATTCCATTAGACATTCCTGCAAAAGTCCAACTTAAGTGGTAAGATTATTTCATGCAGTTATACAGTTTATCAACTTGTCTTTGTTTACCCCTAGGTAATCCAATGCCTTACATCCTCCACAATTGATCAAGGAAACCAAGGAGGAAAATCTGCAGTTGACAGTTTTGAAGGGCACAGATTAGACATGGAATGGTTTATTAAATTATTTAGTTTGATGTGGCTTAATAAAGTTATTTTGTCCAACTGTGTCTATTATTCTACATACATACACACACACACACACACACACACACACACACACACACACACACACACACACACTGCGAGCGCGCACAGACACACACAGGCATACACAGACACACACGCGCGCACAGACACGCATGCACAGATATGCATAGACATGCACGAACATGCACAGAAACAGACATGCATAGGCACACACACACACACACACGCACAGATGACACATTTTATACACATTTTATACTGTATTTCTTTCATGGAGAGTACAACCAACAAAATATAAAACACCAGAGCATGGCACGGACCCGGCAGCCTGGCATGCATGCTGGAAAAAAATGGTTCTGCGTCAGTATGCCTGTTCACCCCTCCCTCCCAGGCCAGAACCATTTTTCCCAGCATGTGACCAGTCCACCCAGCCCGTCCGCCTGCCAACCATCAAACCACCAACCACCAGAGCGTGGCATGGACCCGGCAGCCTGGCATGCATGCTGGAAAAAAATGGTTCTGCGCCAGTATGCCTGTTCACCCCTCCCTCCCAGGCCAGAACCATTTTTCCCAGCATGTGACCAGTCCACCCAGCCCGTCCGCCTGCCGACCATCAAGCCACCAACCACCAGAGCGTGGCACGGACCCGGCAGCCTGGCATGCATGCTGGAAAAAAATGGTTCTGCGCCAGTATGCCTGTTCACCCCTCCCTCCCAGGCCAGAACCATTTTTCCCAGCATGTGACCAGTCCACCCAGCCCGTCCGCCTGCGACCGCTCAAGCACGTAACCACCAGTGCCTGTACGGACCCGGCAGCCTGGCATGCATGCTGGAAAAAATGGTTCTGCGCCAGTATGCCTGTTCACCCTCCTCCCAGGCCAGAACCATTTTTCCCAGCATGTGACCAGTCCACCCAGCCCGTCCGCCTGCCGACCATCAAGCCACCAACCACCAGAGCGTGGCGGACCCGGCAGCCTGGTATGCATGCTGGAAAAAATGGTTCTCGCCAGTATGCCTGTTCACCCTCCCTCCCAGGCCAGAACCATTTTTCCCAGCATGTGACCCGTCCACCCAGCCCGTCCGCCCTGCCGACCATCAAGCCGCCAACCACCAGAGCTTAGCGGACCGGCAGCCTGGCATGCATGCTGGAAAAAATGGTTCTGCGCCAGTATGCCTGTTCACCCCTCCCTCCCAGGCCAGAACCATTTTCCCAGCATGTGACCAGTCCACCCAGCCCGTCCGCCTGCCGACCATCAAGCCACCAACCACCAGGCGTGGCATGGACCCGGCAGCCTGGCATGCATGCTGGAAAAAAAGTTGTTCTCATATGCCTATTCACCCTCCTCCCAGGCCAGAACCATTTTTCCCAGCATGTGACCAGTCCACCCAGCCCGTCCGCCTGCCGACCATCAAGCCGCCAACCACCAGAGCGTAGCACGGACCCGGCAGCCTGGCATGCATGCTGGAAAAAAATGGTTCTGCGCCAGTATGCCTGTTCACCCTCCTCCAGGCCAGAACCATTTTCCCAGCATGTGACCAGTCCACCCAGCCCGTCCGCCTGCCGACCATCAAGCCACCAACCACCAGAGCGTGGCACGGACCCGGCAGCCTGGCATGCATGCTGGAAAAAAATGGTTCTGCGCCAGTATGCCTGTTCACCCCTCCCTCCCAGGCCAGAACCATTTTTCCCAGCATGTGACCAGTCCACCCAGCCCGTCCGCCTGCCGACCATCAAGCCGCCAACCACCAGAGTGTAGCACGGACCCGGCAGCCTGGCATGCATGCTGGAAAAAAATGGTTCTGCGCCAGTATGCCTGTTCACCCCTCCCTCCCAGGCCAGAACCATTTTTCCCAGCATGTGACCAGTCCACCCAGCCCGTCCGCCTGCCGACCATCAAGCCACCAACCACCAGAGCGTGGGGCGGACCCGGCAGCCTGGCATGCATGCTGGAAAAAATGGTTCTGCGCCAGTATGCCTGTTCACCCTCCTCCCAGGCCAGAACCATTTTTCCCAGCATGTGACCAGTCCACCCAGCCCGTCCGCCTGCCGACCATCAAGCCGCCAACCACCAGAGCGTAGGCACGGACCCGGCAGCCTGGCATGCATGCTGGAAAAAAATGGTTCTGCGCCAGTATGCCTGTTCACCCCTCCCTCCCAGGCCAGAACCATTTTTCCCAGCATGTGACCAGTCCACCCAGCCCGTCCGCCTGCCGACCATCAAGCCACCAACCACCAGAGCGTGGCACGGACCTGGCAGCCTGGCATGCATGCTGGAAAAAATGGTTCATGCTAGTATGCCTGTTCACCCTCCTCCCAGGCAGAACCATTTTTCCCAGCATGTGACCAGTCCACCCAGCCGTCCGCCTGCCAACCATCAAACCACCAACCACCAAGGCGTGGCATGGACCCAGCAGCCTGGCATGCATGCTGGAAAAATGGTTCTGGCGCCATATGCCTGTTCACCCTCCTCCCAGGCCAGAACCATTTTTCCAGCATGTGACCAGTCCACCCAGCCCGTCCCTGCCAACCATCAAGCCACCAACCACCAGAGCGTGGCACGGACCCGGCAGCCTGGCATGCATGCTGGAAAAAAATGGTTCTGCGCCAGTATGCCTGTTCACCCTCCTCCCAGGCCAGAACCATTTTTCCCAGCATGTGACCAGTCCACCCAGCCCGTCCGCCTGCCGACCATCAAGCCACCAACCACCAGAGCGTGGCACGGACCCGGCAGCCTGGTATGCATGCTGGAAAAAAATGGTTCTGCGCCAGTATGCCTGTTCACCCCTCCCTCCCAGGCCAGAACCATTTTTCCCAGCATGTGACCAGTCCACCCAGCCCGTCCGCCTGCCGACCATCAAGCCGCCAACCACCAGAGTGTAGCACGGACCCGCAGCCTTGTGTATGTACAAAGCTGGAAAAAATGGTTCTGCGCCAGTATGCCTGTTCACCCTCCTCCCTCCCAGGCCAGAACCATTTTTCCCAGCATGTGACCAGTCCACCCAGCCCTGGTCCGCCTGTCACCATCAAGCCACCAACCACCAGAGGTGGCACGGACCGGCAGTTTGAGTATGTATGCTGGAAAAAAATGGTTCTGCGCCAGTATGCCTGTTCACCCTCCCTCCCAGGCCAGAACCATTTTTCCCAGCATGTGACCAGTCCACCCAGCCCGTCCGCCTGCCGACCATCAAGCCGCCAACCACCAGAGTGTAGCACGGACCCGGTAGCTTGAGATGACATGTTGGAAAAAATGGTTCTGCGCCAGTATGCCTGTTCACCCCTCCTCCCAGGCCAGAACCATTTTCCCAGCATGTGACCAGTCCACCCAGCCCGTCCGCCTGCCGACCATCAAGCCACCAACCACCAGAGCATGGCACGGACCCTGCAGTTTGGCATGCATGCTGGAAAAAATGGTTCTGTGCCAGTATGCCTGTTCACCCTCCTCCCAGGCCAGAACCATTTTTCCCAGCATGACCAGTCCACCCAGCCTCGGCCCGCCAACCATCAAACCACCAACCACCAGAGTGGCAGCATCGACCCAGCAGCCTGGCATGCATGCTGGAAAAAATGGTTCTGGCGCCAGTATGCCTGTTCACCCCTCCCTCCCAGGCCAGAACCATTTTTCCCAGCATGTGACCAGTCCACCCAGCCCGTCCGCCTGCCGACCATCAAGCCGCTAACCACCAGAGCGTAGCAGACGGACCCGCAGTTGGCATGTATGCGGAAAAAATGGTTCTGCCTCAGTATGCCTGTTCACCCCTCCCTCCCAGGCCAGAACCATTTTCCCAGCATGTGACCAGTCCACCCAGCCCGTCTGCCTACCAACCATCAAACCACCAAACCACCAGAGCGTGGCATGGACCCGCAGCCTGGCATGCATGCTGGAAAAATGGTCTTGGCGCCAGTATGCCTGTTCACCCTTCCTCCCAGGCCAGAACCATTTTTCCCAGCATGTGACCAGTCCACCCAGCCCGTCCGCCGCTCTACCATCAAGCCACCAACCACCAGAGCGTGGCACGGACCCGGCAGCCTGGCATGCATGCTGGAAAAAAATGGTTCTGTGCCAGTATGCCTGTTCACCTCTCCCTCCCAGGCCAGAACCATTTTTCCCAGCATGTGACCAGTCTGCCCAGCGGATCAATCTACTGGCATTATTTTTGCTACACAATGATCATCATCATCATCATCATCATCATCATCAAAAGTTTATTGTTTGGCATAATAAGCCATTACAATATTCTAAAAAGTAAAACTAGAACACAAATACATACGTAGCATACAGCAGCACAGTTAGAGCTTCAATATTAGATACATGAAATTACCTTTGTGTTGCAGGCTTATATCAAAATGCACTCACTGTGTCTCCACCCATCTACTCCTGTGTCACTCCTATATTATACTGCTCCTGATAATTCCTTGTCAAAATAATCTAGTGCTCAATCTACTAAAATTAGTGAATCTAAGAGCTAAGAGACACAGCACAGAGGTTTTTATTTGCATTGACTGTGTTACTGTCGCTTAATGGACGTTCAGGTTACATCCAGGTTGGCACCCCATGTGTAGTTCAATTCAGGCAGTTCAGGTTAGCCATAGATTAGCCTAGATTCACAAATTTTAGTAGATTGAGCAGCTATTTTGAAGACCTCCTGTCCCATCCCACTCCTCAATCCTCCTCCTAACACACCAGTGTTCTGTCCTGTCCTCCTGTCCCACTGTGACTGTCCCCATCCCCACAGTGCCCCCCTCCTATCCCGGAGACCCCAGTGTGCGCCCCCCCATCCCCGAACACAAGAAAACGCTGTCTGCACTGCAGTGGGCACTAGTACTCACAGACTCAGTCACAACAACACCGATGCGATGGTCCTTCTCGGTGGAAATAGGCGCGTCAGCTGCTCGTTCCCAATCCTCACCGAGACTTTGTTCGTTCGTCGGGCGGGCGGATCAGTGGCTTTCCCAGAGATGGAAGGGTCAGCGCCATCAGCGGGGCTAGTAGGGCTACTACGGGTGCGTCCTCCTACATGGCTAGTAGGGCACAGTCACCACAGCAGCATATTAGTGATAAATAGTCTCCGCATTTATTTCATCTATTTTTTTTTCTTACAATTTATAAGATACAGGATCAGGCGTTATGCTATTTTAGTTAGCGGGGACTTTTAATGATTTTCGCTATTAGGTATAATGTCGTTTGTTGATGTCTCCGATTTTACCTGAGTTCTGAACTGCATCACGATCTAATTCTGCAGCATGGAAGTTCAGAACTCAGGTAAAAATCGAGACATCAACCAAACGGCATTACTCAATAGCGAAAGCCGATACTAAAGTCCCCACTTTGTCTCTAACTGAAAAATAGCACTAGTAGAACACAGTCCTGCTAATAATAGCACATAAATTAGTGAGACAGAAAAAAAAAATAGATAAAATACGGAGACTATTTTGGTTTAATCCTGCTGCCCCCCCACACACAACAAAAACCAGTGCAGTATCATTGCAGCGCCCTTTCTTACAACCCACATTTCAGAAAACAGGCTAGAATATTGGTATTTTGCACTTACTACACAGCACTCCAGCCAAATGCTCACGTCAGCGTAGAGGGACAACAGCAACAATCCTAGAGCAGCAGGAGAACCAGCAAGAAGGCAGACTGCACGCTTGCTTCTCCTTTTTAAAGCCCAAGATCACGGCAACTCCGTGAACAAACGCTAGTTCTGTTTTTGGGCCGAAAATCCATGGGCCAATCAGGAATCCTATTTTTCCTTCGCTCCTCCGCGGAAATGGCAAACCAGTGTCCCTGCTTTTACAAGACACTGGTTAGGCCCCATCTGGAGTACTGCGTGCAGTACTGGAGGTCACACCTTCACAAGGACATTAACCAAATTGAGGCAGTCCAGAGAAGGGTAACCAAAATGGTGCAGAGACTGCATCAGAAAACATATGAGGACAGATTAACTAAGCTCAATATGTATACCCTAGAGCAAAGGAGGGAGAGAGGTGATAAGATCGAAACATTCAAACACCTTAAGGGCATTAACAAGGTGAAAGAGTCTAACATGTTTCAATATAAGAAAAATAGCAGGACAAGAGGACACAGCATGAGATTAGAGGGAGGCCGATTAAGGGGTAATGTGAGGAAGTTATTTTTCACAGAAAGGATGGTGGATGCATGGAATGGCCTACCTCAGGAAGTGTTAGATATGAATACAGTGCAGGGCTTCAAACAGGATGGGATGGATATAAGGGAGCAATACAGATGAGTATGACTAGATAGGCCATTGACAGAGCAAAGGTCGATGGCACATTCATAAGGTAGAAAAAGAAATGAGCAGACTGGATGGGCCTTGCGGTCCTTATCTGCCATCAACTTCTATGTTTCTATGTTTCTATGAGTCATGCACCTACCATCTGTCCAAAGTGATATTGACTGTACCCATGTTGCCTTCTGGGCACCCACCGGCATAGGGTTGGATGCCTATGTCAGTAGGAAGGGGTACCACTCCTTCAGTTGCCTGGTGGTGTGTGATGCAACAGGGTGCATCATCAGTGTCCTAGCATGGTTCCCCAGCAGTGCCCACACCTTCATCTTGCACAACTCCATCCTGTGTCAGGTGTTTGAAAGTGGGGACATCCCTAAGGGCCACCTAATTGGTGAATATACCCCAAAGACCTCTCCCCACCTCCCCATGTTCCAGATGATGACACTTACCAATGCCCTTTACCTATACAGGGGACAGTGTGTATCCTCTGTATCCATGGCTCCTTTCACCTGTCTTATGACCTGCATCTGTTGTATTGGATAGGTACAATTCTGCATACAGTGCCATGTACAGCATCATCAGGTGTGTCTTTGGAATGCTCAAGATGCGGTTCCAGTGCCTTGATCATTCCTGCCCCACAATACACCTCTCAGAAGGTCTGTGCCATATTCTGTGCCTACTGCGTACTATTCAGCATGGTACTCAACCATGGGATATGCATGCCAGCCCCAGAGGAACAACCTGCAGCAGATTCAGAGCCAGAGGACCAGGGGATACAGGAGCAGCTCGACAGACATGACACCAGGATGGCCAGGAGGGCCAAGGAGTACAGATCCCACCTCATAGCAGACCTCTTTGTACACAGAGAATTAGTATAGACCACACAGGAGACTGTAATGTGTTTAGTCAATGTATTACCACATAACAATACTAGAACATACATAGAGGCAAACCAGGCAGGGGGTTACCAAAGGGGGTGTTAATAGAAATACAGTCCATCCAGGCAGGGGGTTTTCAAATAGGGTGTACAGACATACACAGTCCATTCTGGCAGGGGGGTTCTAAAGGGGTGTAAACATATATACATGCCACCAGCCAGATGTGGGTTTTCCAAAAGGTGGCGTAAACAGTATTATAGGCCATCCAGGCAGGGGCGGGGGAAGAATTGATGGGATAGACTACAGGGCAGAGGGCTGTGACACATGGGTAATGTGAGGAGGGACTAAGGGGGCACATGTTGGAGAAGGTTGGCTGTGTACCTGCATGTATCTCCTACCACCTCCCCAGGTACAGACAGTATGTGCGTGCTGTACCCAGTATGGTTTTGGGAGGGGTCATTATCCCCAGTATGGGAGATGTTTGTTTTTGTTTTTATTTTGTTAACCAGGTAAGATACACTAGTGCCATGAGGCCCCTTTTACAGGTATGACCCTAGGTATGATCCTGTGTACAAAGGTATGAAATACATACATAATAAATATATTACAAAAACTGCAGTTCTTCTCAATATAAGATAAAACAAATTAATGAGAATGCAACAATTCAAGCTAAACAGACACAATTCTTCAGTGTTGAATAATGTAGTTTTAGCTCTTTTGAAAATGTAGTAAAACTGGTTACTGACCTAATTGATACCGAAATGGTGTGCCACAAAGAAGGGGCCTGATAAGTGAAGTATTTTTGTCCCATATTTGTTAGCATATGAGGGACAGGCAAACAAAGATTTTAGATAGATCTTAAGTTGAAATTCGGTGTAATTGATTGAAGCAAACATGCTAAACTAGTAAGCTGCTTCTTACTGAACAATTTAAAGCTAAAATTAGCAAAAGTTAATTTCAATTTCATATCAAAGGAAAGCCAACCCAGACCCTTGAAGACTGAACAGTGGTGCACTCTGTTATCACTTTGACAGTTGAACTTCACAATTTTATGTCACAATGCCTGTTCTGAATTGAAATTAATTTTAGGTTACAGGGTACGGACGAACATGGGAAAAAGGTCCTTTGCATACTCTGCCCCTTTTCACTGGAATACCCTTCCTGAAAACCTAACCAATGTCACTTCCATAAAAGGGTTTAAGGCTGGGCTCAAGGAATATTCCTTGGAGTGCTGCCTTTGCAGTTGCAATTGTTGACCCCTTCTCCTGCAATTAGTGTGTCCTTATATCCCCTGCACCTGATATCTGGATCGCTACCTTAAGCCGAATGAGTACTCATTGCTTATTACTTTCTCTAAGGCTAAGACTTTAATAATCTACTGTCTACTTGGTCAGTTCTAAACTGCTTATGTGCAACTAGTGTATGGTAACTAATTTTCTCATGTACCTGTTTGTTTTATTCTTATGGTTTCCTCAATGTCTCTGATTTTGTGCTTTCACAACTTACTGTGCCGTGAATTGCATGTAACAAATTCTGGATCGCCCCTGAAAAAGGGACCTCTGGTCTCAGTGGCCTCACCCAGTTTCCAAAATGCCATAAATAAATAAATAAATAAAAGGCTCTGCATCTACAACCAGAGAGTCATACTGTAATAAAGGAAGCAGGTGTTATTTTGCTATAATAAGTCTGGCATCATATGTAAACATTTGATGAGCCTGGGAACGGTTTTAGCTGTCCCCAGCATTGCCCCATGGGGTACTGACTCTGGCAAGGAGCAGACTGTGTCCTGTTTTGTGCAGTATCCTGGGTGTACTGGACGTTCATAGAAACATAGAAACATAGAATTTAACAGCAGATAAGGACCGCTTGGCCCACCTAGTCTGCCCATTTTCCTACCTAACAGATAAGCTGCAGATCCTAGTTAATCAACAGCTTACTTCCTCTTACCCACCCCTAGGACTGCCTTATGCCTGTCCCATGCATTCTTGAAGTCCCCCACTGTTCTTGACTCCACAACCTCCTCAGGGAGGCTGTTCCATGCATCCACAACCCTCTCAGTGAAAAAATACTTCCTCACATTACCCCTGAGCCGTCCCCCCTCTATCTTAAAATTGTGCCCCCTTGTTCTTGCTCATCTCTTTTTCTGGAAGATGCTACCCTCTTGGACTTTGTTAATTCCCTTGAGGTACTTAAAAGTTTCTTAGTATTCTGGCAATGCATGGCATGGGTGTACGCCATGCTGTCAGCCTTGCTGCTGCTATATTGCTACTACTGCTTTGTTTCTGCACTTTGTTATTGACTGCCTGCTTTGTGATTATTCTGCTACTAATTCTGAGTGCTGCCCCAGCCTAGCCTATTCCATGGCTTTAAGCACCTGTTGCCATAGTAACTAACATCACTGGCCAAACCGTTCCAACTTACTGTGTCACACCCCCTCCCCCAAATGGTGGTGGCGGCCTAATTGGGTGGGTTGGGGGATTTAAATTCCTTGCTTTTCAGACACAGCAATGTCTGCAGTGGCGGCTTGTAGGTGGTGAAGTGCAGATAAGTACAACTAGAGTCGGTAGAGTTCATGAGAGACTGGCACACTAGCCACTGGGTAAAGTGTTAGGGCTTAGTAGTTAGTAACTGGTCAATATACTGAACATGGTTTGAAAGGTAAAATGTCTTTTTTATCGACTGTGGTTAGCTGGATTTGTGTTATATCTGTCTGTAGCTTTTTAAGTGAGGTAGCTCATGTTCAAGATTAATCAAATATGCTTAACGAGAAGGATTCATTTACTGATTTCTCCATGTCCGAATTGTTGGTACAAATTCACCACACTATTAATTCTTACTGCTTACTGTTATTAGAGAAGTTTATTCTATGAGTTTGTGGACATTATCGTGTGTTATTTTTAATGCAAATATTCTTTGGGAGTTTACATAGCGTGAGTTCTTGCATGAAGTTTGTTGTTATACTGTCTTTGCTTTTATTAGCAGGTGACATTGAGCTAAATCCGGGTCCTTTGAATCCTGGATCTGGGCCCAATAATGTTAGTGCAGGATCTTGGTATACCTCCCATGGTATTAATATTATGCATGTAGTGGGGGCACTGCTGAGTGCAAGCAATATGGCTGCTAACTGACAACGCTCTGTATCACGATCTAATAATTTTGTAACAAACGCTAATTTTTGAATGAATTGCAACCTAAAAAACTCAGAGGATGAAACCGGAGACCCTCTAGACAAATATGGGACATCTCCAGAAAGAACAGTTTCAGGGCTTGGGAGCTAGATCAAAATCTTTGTCAGCAGCTCCAACAATGAGATCAACACATTGTCAGGCTGAAGATCATCCGACAGAGTCAAGCGAAGAAACCCTGCAGACGATTGGGCTAAAACTCAACAGGCTCATAAGCACAGTAGACGGACTGTCAGATAAATTCGATGGGATGACAAACTGTGTGGTTACACTGAAGTCTACAGTGGAGGCAATTCAGATGAGTTCAGTGGAAACTTCCAAAAGAGCAGAAGCGGCTATGGGAGCGGTCTCCATGGTGATTAGAGAAAGTAATCACCTCAAATCAAGATTGGAGATGGTTGAAAATCAAATCCGAGCTACCAACATTCATATCCTTGGGGTTCTGGAAGACTCGGAGAGGGATCACCTCATGTTGTTTCTACAGGACTGGTTGACCCAACAACTTGGAGAGGAGGTGTCCCATAAAGTCCGAGCTTCTCAAAAAGCCTTCAGGATAACCCCCCCGTGGCCATTTTGCTGATTCAGCAACTCCTCGGACAATTGTCTTGGTTACAGACAGTATGGGCACCATGGATTATGTTTTGGCAGTATCACAACAAAAATGGACTCTTCTAGCTGGCCTGGTGGTGCAGAGGGCTGAGGCACTGGACGTCTCACCTCACAGCATGCCATCGACCCAAGTTTGAGAGCGAGCCTGGGGCATCGGAGGTTGGCACGGGGGGGAGGGCAGAGCTGGATGGAGCAGCCAACAGGCAGCTCTCCTTTCCAGAGGTGGTGGAGTGGCATCTCTCATTCAAGGCTGCCCCCTGGTGAAAGCCAGGAGGCTGTGCAGGCAGGGTGCTGGCATTAGGCCAATGGGGTGGGTGGAAGGGGGTCGTTACTTGGGCTGTAAGGCACATGCGTGCCTCCATGCACATACGTCCTTCTCCTGGGGCCCTCAGGAGAAAACAGTGGAAGAAAAACACCGGCAGCAGGATGATGAACGACTCCCCACAGGCACTGCTCCCAGACTGGGCATAAGGTAAATCCCGGTAATTTCGGGTGACAGAGCTGGGGAAGCCGGTTAGATGGGGGCCGTTCCGGGCGGGGTGTGTAATAAATAGAAAAAAAAAATGGACTCTTCTGCTTGATGGACAACAAATTTGCCTTTACCTGGACATTAGTTATGCCACCAGGCAAAAACAGAAAATAATTTGATGGAGTCTGAGCAATGTTGCGAGAGGCCTACAGCCCGCATGAAGTTATTTTTCTGGCCCGTTTGAGGATTGTCCATGAGGTCAGAGTTTACGTGTTTTCAGACCCAGCTGAGGCCTTGAAATGGGTCCAGAAACACACACGCCTGAAGTGACTTGAGACTGTTCGGGAGGACTGTTCTTTGGAAGATGAGGAGACTTGAGGAACTGGGGACTGTTTGCTGGCCTTTAATGCCAGCAGACTGGCGGGTGATCTCTCTTTTTCTGAACAAACTGTAAGGACTCAAATTTATTGGGATAATTTCGATATTGTTGTCCAGAACTGGTATGATAATCTCCCAGGATAATTTTGGTTATCCTTTATTGTTTATGGAGGACTACCGTTTAAAGGTTCCAGTTTAAAAAATGTTTGTTACTAGATGTTAAATAATGTTACCAGCTAGGTTATTTCAAGTAACAGTTCTGATCCTTAGAGGGGCTTGAATTTCATGTTCTATTTTTCAGTAAGGAATGGGATTCCCTCAGTTTAGTATGGGCAGTTCTCCGACTAACATTGCATACATGGTAACTTAGTTTATTGGGCCAGATGTTTACAGTTAACATATTTCTATAATAATTAGTACTCTTGGTACACAGCTATGGTATAGCATGGCTTAGTAACCACCCCTGCAGAGGTGGAGAAACTTTGGGACTTTTTATTTAAGAGTCTCTTGGTATATTTGACCATGCAGCTCATGGGCTTATTAAAACAGCTTAAGGTTGATTTAAACATGTTATTACTTTATGGGTATCCCCCTAAGGACGTATCATAAAATATAGGATATATAAAATGCTTGTATTAAGAGGAGTGGTGTCCTCAGTATTTCTTTGGATGTATGCAAAGTCTTGTACTTGTAGTATAAACTGTATGTTAATAGAACCAACTGCAGCAGGCAGCTTCAAAAATAAAAAATGGAGCCAATGCGAAAAAAAAGCTACTCACATAGCAGACAGGAAGAGCACAGCTTCACCATCACTGTTTTGTAGATAAAACAGCTTGGATGCAGGCAGGATAAATAGCCACAATTTTTTATAGCGATTACTAGCAGCAGGATGCAGGTGCCCCTCCCCACGGGATCAGCCAAATGTTTTTGTGTGACTATTGCACTTTCTCAAGGCTGAGGTGATAATGGACACTGCACCTTATTAGAAAGGTGTTAAAGTGACAGTGCAAACAAAGGTGCAAAAAACATATATACATAAAAAGTGCAAAAGTGCAATAACGTGAATACCACCTAATAATCCAAATGTAGGCAAAACATTAATTAAACAACATAATGAACTGAAATAGGGTTATCTCATATACCTGCTATAGCAATTCCCTTTATGGATATCTGATTCTCATCACATATATATAATTCTTCTCTTTTTTCTTCATCACACGTATGTGTCATGGACAAATTCTATTAATATTTACCATATAAATAACAGGACTGATTCTAACAGTGTTTCAATATACCATAAATATGCATGTTTCTAAAAACTAATATCATCATGCAAAATAACTGTATAACATTTATAAATATGGTGATAGCTTGTAGTATAAACTGTATGTTGTTTTATTTTAAAACAATAAACAAAGTAAAAAAAAAAAAGATTATGCATGTAAATGCAAGAACCCTTGTGCACAAATTGACTAATTTGGAAGCCTTATCTCATTTCTATAAGCCTGAGCTGACTGCGGTTTCTAAAACTTGGTTAAAACCATCAGTCCCAGATAATTTATGTAAAATACCAGGGTATAATCTTACTAGAGCAGATAGACAAGTTAAAAAAAGGAGGAGGGTTGCTGTTTATTACCAAGAGCATTTAGAACTATCTATTTTGAGATCTAATGTGTATGCTGAGCCTTCAAATGACTGATTACTTCTTCGCCTGGTTTTGGGAGGTTGTAAAAATGTTACCATTGGTTGTCTATAAAATCCCCTTCAGTGTGGATTGTCAGGCCTAAAGGTTTGTTTTGGAAATTGCCAATACATTTTTAACTAATTGTGACTTTGTCCTTGTTGGTGGTATTAATTTGGATTGGTTTAAGTGTGGCTCCTTGGGTCTTAAACCTCTCTTGCATTCTTTTAATTTGTTTCTGTTGATTAAAGAGCCTACAAGACGCAAACCCTTATTCTAATAATCATTCAATATTAGATTGGATAGTTTCAACAAGACCTAACATTATTTCATCCTTTAGAGTATTGGATAAATCTGTAAGTGATCATCAGGTGGGTTTTTGTATATTGAATTTAAAATGTCCAAAAATCCCTTCTCGGATTATCCAGTTTTGTAATTTTAAAAAGTTTAATTACGAAGCACTGAAGTTAGAATTTTTGAAGAATGATTGGTCTTATATTGATGTTATTCCTGATCCTGACTGTGCTGTTGATTACCTTTGTTAACAGCTCTTGTCAGTCCAAAATTCTTTGTTTCCCTTGCAAACCTTAAGGGTCAGGGACCCTAATAATGTGTGGTTTACTAAGCATATTAACAATTGGGTTAAACAGAGAAATCTTGCCCTGTGCTGCATACAAACAATTTCCCTCGACTTCATTGTTGGCTGCTTATAGGTGTTTAAGAAATAAGGTTAGTAAAATGGTTAAGTTGGCTAAAACAGAATATTTTAAGGTTGCATTTGAGACTGCTGGTCTGATTCCAGGTGTTTTTTGGACACAGTTCACTCTCTTATTTTCCCTAAGGAAAAGGCTGCTATTAAGAAGCTAAAAATATCTGCAAAGGATATTACTATTACTAAGATAGTTGATTTGTTAAATTCTAAATTATCTGATATGACATGCTATAAATCAAGCACTTGCATTCAGTCCGAGGGTGAAAGTGGGCTTCAGGTACCGATTGAGAGTCATCCTCCTTTTTATTGTCAAATGGTCTCAAGAGTCGAGGTGTTAAAGTTACTGTTATCTTTACCTAATAAGCTCAGTGATTGTGGGAGAGGGTTAGATGGGTGATTTGTTAAACTAGCAGATCCCTTCACTGCGGGCCCCCTCTGCTCTGTCTATGGTCTCTGCTTGATTTCTGGAGTCTTCCCATCTACTTGGAAGTGTACAAAGGTGGTCCCAATTCCAAAGAAACAAAATGCCGTCTATGTTGAAGATTTTAGGCCAGTCTCCATTTTAAATCCCTTAAGTAAAATTCCTGAGAAGTTGGTTACTAATCAGATCACTAACTTCCTTGGGTCACATAACATAATGTGTACTCAACAACGTGGTTTCCATTTAAATCATGGGACTGGGACTGCCCTGGTCAAGTTCATGAACTCTGTCCTGTGGGGATTTGATGAAGTTGTTTTGACTGGGGTGGCGTTCATTTACCTGATCAGGGCATTTTATCTTATTGATCATCCTTTGCTCTGCTGAAAGTTGAGGCAATTGGACATTTCAGAAAATGTGGTTCAGTGGGTCAATAATTACTTAATTGATTAATCACAATTTGTATGCATTAATTTTGTGAATTCTAGTATGTGTTCTATGGAATGTGGAATACCTCAGGGGTCCATACTTGGGACCCCTGTTGTTTTCACTTTTCATAAGTCAGCTGCATTCTTCTTGTAATTCTTGCGAATGTCTCATATGCTGACAATTAAATTTATTTTACCAGGCTACATTGATTTCACAGATTAGTTTTTATTTAGAATGTGAATTCCACCTTTTGTCTAACTGGTTGCCGGTTAACTCTTTGATTCAGAATGTAAAAAAAACAAAGTCAGTGTTGTTTGGGACTACCCATATGTTGAGGAACAATCCAAGACTGTTGATCCACAATAGTTATGGGACTGTGATTGATCAGGTTGCCGAGTTTAAATACCTTGGGGTTTTACTTGATCCTGGGTTGACATTTCAACCTCAGATTAAGGCCACTGGTAGAGTGATTAATCAAAAACTGGGGATGTTGTATAAGTGATAACATTATTTTTCTGATGATACTCGTTGCTCTGTTGCTTTAGGTACATTATTACCTCACATTGATTACGTTTCCAGTCTTTACCATAATTTGGGTTAAAAAGAAAGCCATATTCTATTTATTGTTTATAATAATATTTGTTGTTTCATTCTTGCTGTACGTTTAGGAGCACACCATTATTGTTTATACTCTCAAGTGGATTGGTTGTCTCTGAGACTTAAATTTACTTATTTTCTGGGTTATCTAATTTATTAATCTATTTATCATGGTTCTGTTTTTACTCTTTCAGATTTGGCTTTTGTTCATGTTCTCCTGCTAATTTAAGGTCAACAAAAGGTGTAACTTTTCAAGCCACTCCGTATAAAAATAAATCTGGTTATCACTGCTTTGTTTCTGCACTTTGTTATTGACTGAATGTTGCAGCCCCAACTTTGTGGACTGATTTGTCTGACAAACTACAGTCTTCTGGATCTTTGCCTAGTTTTAAATCAAATTTTAAAACTTATTTGCTAACGGATGTTTGTAAATTTTTTTTTTAATTGTATTATCTGTTTATCTCCCCTATACCTCACCATGCCTCTCCTTCAAGCCATTGCCAAGAGCTCTACCTCCGGGGCTCCATCGCCCATCCTGACCTCAGATTGCAGTCACCTCATGGTAACCCAACGTAACCCTTTCATCAGGTGGGTCCTCCCCTTCGAGGAGAAAGGGCCTGGTGGCCAACAGCATTGGCTCTGGGTGCTGCTGAGGTCAGGTCAGCATCTTCAGAGTACCACAGATGCACCGGCCCAGGTGGCTGTCATCCAGCAGTTTGAGGTGCCATTTTCTGATGTTTTCCTCCAATTTCCCCACTTGCGCAATATCTGTAGTTCTCCTGATCTCCACTGGGGGACTCTACAGAGTGAGACATCTCCCTAGCCCACCCCAGAAAAGGAGAGCAGTCTTCTGGACACTCAATCCTCTCCTGCCCTGCTGACCCCCAGGCACCCAAGTCCATTTCCGAACCCGGGTCACCAGTGTGGTGTAAGATAAGGCACCAGCTCCTCAACCCTCTGCGTCACCGGGCCAGCTGCTTGTAAATGTTTTACTTAATCTTCATGTTTTGTTATTTTATTGTTGTATTGTATGTATTGTTGGATGTTTTTTTACATTTGGGTTGGACCTGAAAAAGGGCTTTGTCCAGTGTCCTTATCCAGTTAACAAATTTAAAAATAAAATAAAAAATATGATAAACACTACTCCCACTAGACAGGCTGGTGCAATGGCCAGCTCCCATGGTGCCTGCCACCATGGCTGCAGCCTCGAGAACAGTGGCACACAGGCAATCCATGCTGGTGACAGTATTCTGGTGCAGATCACAGATGGCTACAATGTGTTGTGCATGACATGCCTCTACCCACTCCTCGGCATGCTGCATATCGTTGTGCAGCATGTGTTGGATGCAGGTCAGTTCCTGCTGCGCAACACTCTGTGCCTCCACAGCAGGTGGCAGCTGCATCCCACAGACACCAGGGACTGTACATTGGGACAGGGTCAGGCTGCACCCTCTGCCATTGTATGTGAGGCTGCACCACAGTCGGTGCTGTGACTCATTTGGGCATTGTGAGCTGGCTGTTGCTGGGCCAGTGGGATGGGCCTGGGGACACAGGGCTGTGGCTGTGCCAGTGGAAGGATCATGAGGAGGCACAGCGGTAGCTGACCCTGTGGGATTGGCCAGGGGTGGCAGGGTGATGGCTGTGCTGTGAGGGTCATGGGATGGCACAAGAGTGGCTATGCCAGGGGCTGTGGGAGCTGCACTGCTGTGACTGCAGTGCCTTGTGGAGGCAGCCACTGGGCCCCATTGTTTTGGAGGATGGCAGGGGTGGACAACCCCCCTGGTCTGGGGGCAGATACTTCTTGTTCCCAGCTCCCAATGAAGTTCTTGTTGCCATCACCCCAAAACCTAAAACACTGTAGCACATGCACCATTGAGCTTGTAATTAAAAACTTCACTTTTATTAATATTCAAAGCTTTGTAAACAACAAAGTTACATCCAGCTCAAATCCAGTTTCAAGTTCAAATTCAATTCATATTCAGACTGCTGAATTAAAGTAAAATTAGTCCTTTGTTCACCAAATGAAGTGAAGTTAGTGCTGCTATTAAATGCTCAAAATGCAAAGCACAGAGATGGAGGAAATTTACACCCAGCGCTTTGTGATCTAAATATCACTTCATCAGGGCAGTACTGTTCAGGTCAACAGTGCTGTCCCTGGTATACCAAGCACATACCATTGCAGCTGTTTGACTCCTTCCACCAATGTGTGGCATGGTGTCCCATGTCTTTGCTAGTTGTACTTCTGTTATGCATATTATGCCACAATGTGTCCCCTGCCCTGTGTGCACAGCTTGCTGAGTTTGGTATATTTCCTTTCCACAGGTGCTCAGAGGGAGGGTGGAACATGAAGGGATCGGAGGGATGTAGTCCTACATGAAGCCCGGAATGACCTCCTAATATGCAGGCCGACCTGTTCTTAATGGTGGTGCACCATCTACGAGAGTGCATATGTGCTGTCCAGGAATGTACCAACACTGTCAGAAAACTGTGGCAGCAGCCACCACCACCACCACCACCACCACCACCCACACCTGAAGCCCCTTAATGGGGCATTAGATGTTCCTAGTGTCTGGTGTACTGAGCAGTTGCCCTAATTCTTTGTTCCCTACCCATCATGTGCACTTGCCCAGTATCATTGTTTCTCATCACCTTCCCCCCTTATTGTTGTTCTTGTATTAGTATTGTTCATATTGTTCATGGTGGGGTCATTATGTATGGTATGACCTGTTGCCAATAAGTTCCAGTAAAGTTTATTTCTGATACCTGTGCTGCTGTGTATTATGTCTTCCATTGGTGCCCCTCTCACACCCACTGCTACCACCTGTGCTCAGTGCTATCCTCAGTGCTGTATTCAGTGCTAGGCAACTACATTGCACTGCACCAGTGCATTTCATTTGTGTGGTGTGCGGTCTGTCTAATATGCATAGGATATAGCGCCAGTGCACTGCCTTTAAATATATCACAGTAGGGGACCAGCACAAGTGCTAGCACAATTACAGCACTAGCGTGCTTTTCTGAATATTGGGCCCACAGTTACTTCTTAGGAAGAATCACATTTTGAGTCATGATTTTCTACTGAAGAACTTTAGTGAGGGAAGACTGAATATTGTCAGGTATATGGAGCAGTTTTGTGGTGTTTGGTAGTTTAAACTGCCTCTGTTCCATCCTGTGAAGAAAGGCATAAACCATTCTTTTACCAAAGGAAATCAGAGTTTGTCAGAGTTATTAAAAACTGGACAAATGCTGAATGCCAAAAAGACACTATGAAAACCATCCTAAGGCCTCCATCTTTAGTTGAAAGGTATAATTGTTTTATTTAAAAACATCTCTGAGAAAAACATTGTCTGACTTGTGGCCAGAAGTTGAATGTTGCTTTTACAATTTTTCTTCAGCTTTTGCGCAATTTCAAGAAGTAAATTGTAGCAGATAATGTTGGATAAAGGCATTGAGTATGTTCGTATGTCTATTATTTCTAAGCTATATAGTGAAACCTAGGCTAGGGTGAGAGTAGATCCTTCTGGCAATGTATCCAATACATTCCCTATTAATAAAGGGGGTTCAACAGGGGTATCTGTTGGCTCTCACTCTTCTTGAAGCTATTGGGCATGTTCCATCTGGATAACTTAAAACTGGATCTTTGTCTGCAGCAGCATTGACATATACTGATGATCTACAGTAATTCTTCTTTCTCTTACACAATCTGTTTTGGAAAAGAACTTAGACTGCTTGGCTACAGAATCAAAAAATAATCCCTGACCATTAACAGCAATAAAAGTCAGGTGATGATTTTTAACAAGAGGAACTGACCCCCAAAACGGAAATGGAAACTTGGGGATTTATATATACATACGGTGACTAAATATGTTTATTTAGGGTTAGCTGTCTCTTCCAGTGGTTCATGGTGCTCTCATGTTGCTAGCGCTAGGATCAAAATAAAAAAATGCCCTGTGTTTAAAAATTTGAATTACAAATAAGGTGGCAATGGTATTAGACTACTGATCCATGTTATTTCTTCAAAATTAAATTTGCACACCCTCTATGCTGTGGAAATTTGTGTGCCATACATGGTCTCAGAACTAGAAAAAATTTTGATTCAACTTTTTAAATCCTCTCTTGGCTTGAATAAGTATATCCCCATGTCCTATATTAGAGCTGAACTTGGATTAGATAGTTATAAAACCATGGCTGATTATTTAATTGTGGGCTACTGGGTTAAGTGTACAAGAGTCCCTCCTGGTAGCTTTTTATGTGCTAGTCTTGAAGAGAAAGAAAATTGGTGGCTGTTAGGTTGTAGAACCTCACCATGGGTATTACACTTGCACTCCCTATTGGAAGGATAGCAGCTTACCTACAGTATCTCCATAGTTATTTTAAAAAGGGAATTTTGTATTAGTCTGAAATATAAGAATTATATAAAGAATACACTTGGAATCCATAACCAAGGCATGGAATTGGATGCTGTTGCAAGGTCCAGGTTCTCACTTGGGTATGCTTTAAATGAGGCTTGATTTGGCTATAGATTTTATCTTGACCACATCTTGGATCCTAAAAAAAGAAATGCTTATATTTGTTATAAGTCTAAGCTTTTTCCTAGTAATATACTTTTTGCCAGATATTCCCATATCGCTGATGCTTCCGAGGCTTCCTGTTCATACTCTATAGGAGGCATAGAGAACCTGTATGATGTTTTGTTTAAATGTTCATGTTATGAAAAGTTACATATTACATGGATACATTGGACTGGATATTCAAAGGGATGCACCTGGCACAACTCAGTTGAGCCATGCACAGCACTGCAATGCGCCCCGGTGTGATATTCAAAAGGGGCATTCGCGCAGTGCAAATTCCTATGCTCCAGGGTGCACTGCAATTGTATGCGGTGCATCTGAAGGGGGTGTGCCCATGCATATTCAGAACATCCCGATATTCAGCCCGGGATGTGTGGCGCATATGCTGGCACAATCCCCAGATGCGCCACAAACCTGGGCGCAAAGTTGTGCCACGAAAAACGAGGAACAACTGCTGATCACCCATAGGAGGGCTGCTGTATTGCAGGGTGCAACACAGCAGCCACCAGCTGTGGGTGGCCACCCACCCACCCAAAACACCATCCACAAGCACCCATATGGTCCCTGGTAATCTAGTGGTACCCCCCCTCCCTCCCATAACCGTGATCACCGGTAATAGTAGGTAAAACAACATCCCTGGTAGTCTAGTGGTACCCCTCTCCCTCTAGTACAGCATGTCCTGAAAGCCCATACTGTTAACTGTCATTCGGCGGTCAGCCAGGCAGTATGCAGGTGGGTTGCAGCTACCCACCGAAGATGGGGGGAAGGGAGTGGGGTGGGCAGGGAGTCCTGTGTGGGTAGCAGGGGTTGGGGTGCCACTGGACCTCCAGGGAGTATGTTCTGTGGGGGATTACCTGCGAGTGGGGTGAAGGGGTCACTAGACTACCAGGGAGTGAAATGTGTTGTTTTACTGGCGATCGGGGCTAGGGGTGAGGGGGGCCACTGGACTACCAGGGATTGTCTTTAGGTCATTTTACCGGTGATTGCGGCTATGGGTAGGGAGGTGGTACCACTAGACTACCAGGGATTTTGTTTTACCTACTATTGCCAACGATCATGGCTATGGGGTTGGCGATGCCCCAGGACCCCTCAGTCCACACGTCAGTCTGTGCAGGGCGCCAGGTGCATTTTGTTGGGCTGCCCTGCGTAGTCATGCAAATGGGACAATATACGACATGCAAATGGCCCCATTTGCACCTTTCTATATATTATGGCCCCATTTGCATGCCCTTTTCTGAATATCATAGTGCTGCACCAGTGCAACTGTATTTGCGCTAATGTCCTCGTGTTTCCCTTATCTGTGGCTTGTTGTGCTGGCAAGAATGTCACTGTCAATGCATTGTTTTTGCACTGTGTGCATTCATGCCATATTCAATGGTGCTAGCCATGGTGCATCACCAGTGAATATCACCTGGTAGTGGCCCCAGTGCATGCCAGCTGTGCTGCACCCATGCTTGCACCATTGCCGGGTGCAGTCTGAATATCCGGGCCACAGTAAACTGTCAGATCTAAGCTGTATTCCAGATGATCCTCTTAAATTTTTTTTTTACAGTGAATGATGCTATTATTATTAATAATAAACTTGCAAATTACTTTCATATCATTAAGAAAGTTAGAAAAGGTAAACCCTTTAGCTATCAGGGAAAAATTTTATGATATTGTGGATTACTGTTTTTATCTGTATGTGTATTTTTTAATAACATGGAAGACTCTAGTACACTGTGTGTTTTCTACTCTTTTACAATTTAGTCAGGATTGCTTGCTTTGTATGGTCAATCAATCAATCAGTCTTTATTGATCAGTTCATCTGACCCTTTACAAATTATTATTTACACTGATCTTTTAAAAAGCACCAATGAAGACTGCACAAATTCCCAGATGCACAATTAATTACATCAGTTATAAATTGTTAAAATATAGGCACATAGATGAAAAAATTAAACCTCATTTTAAACAAAAGTTACATGAACTAATGAAGGGGTTCCCCTAGTTCTTTTAGTACTGTAATTCTAATTTGCTAAATAAAACAGTCAGCCACCAGCAAAATAAAGCCCAAGATATGAGAGAAGACCATCTAGAATTTTCATAGATTGTACGAAGCTATATTAACCACTCCATATCCCCACAGCAGACCGGTAATAGGCCATCCCACAGAGATCTGAGTAAGTAAACAGATATCAAGCCCAAATATAGATTCCGAGACTCCATGACAGATTTCATAGTTTCATAGTGAGTTACAAGTTCAGTGAGCACATGGCCCTTTAATGAACTCACCACCAATTCATTGGTGGAACATAAATTTCTTATATTTCATATAATTGTCCAGGTTGACCTTAAAAGTACTCATGTTGGGACTATCTGTGACATAACTTGGTTGCATATTCCATTTTGTTATTACCCTCTGGGTATAATAGTTACTTTGTTTAATTGTGTTATTTGATTCCCCCATTAATTGCAGCTTATGGGATCTGGTACTGATAATACCTGGATTCCTCCTAAACCAGAGGGTTTCTGTCATGTAGAGGTCTTGTAAAGTTTTGTATACTAGACAAAGATCACCCC
The DNA here is from genome assembly GCA_016271365.2 of Neoceratodus forsteri. Lineage (NCBI taxonomy): Eukaryota > Metazoa > Chordata > Ceratodontiformes > Ceratodontidae > Neoceratodus > Neoceratodus forsteri. The sequence goes on along the minus strand of CM057458.1, from coordinate 230,887,282 downwards.
TTTTCTGTCTATATTTTATCGAGTAAAGGTTTCATTTAAGTAACCTATTTCCACAACTCATGTTCTTAGTGAGTCTTATAGATCTTGCCATTTTCCTTTGTGTATTTTCATGTAATATATGAGTCCTCTTGGATGAGGGGGCACAAAACTGAGAGCAGTACTCCATATGGGGTCTCACCAATGCATTGTACAGTGGAACCATCACCGCCACCTCTCTGCTCTTAATATTCTCCAATATACATCCCATTAGTTTTTGAAATTTTTTTAGCTGTAACTAATGCATAGATATCAAACTTTAAATCGTCAGAAACAATTACTCCCAGGTATTTTTCTTCTTTAACTGTTGACATTGTGATGCCGTTTATTTGATATGTATACATGGGATTTTTTTTTCCCCAAGTGCATCACTTTACACTTATCTAGATTAAAATACATTTAATTCTCCTCTGCCCAGTTTGCTATATCACTCAAAGTACTTTGTAAAGATCTTGCATCCTCTTGATCTTTTATTAAACATCCCAGTTTGCAATCGTCGGCGCATTTTCCAACCCATACTCTGTTAGAGCAAGGTAGGGATGAAATCAAAATATTAACTAGTATTGGACCCAGCACAGATCCCTGTGGGACACTGCTGGTGACACCCCCCAGACCGATGAATGTCCTTTAATGGTCACATGATGAATTTTGTTGCTTAACCATGAAAAGATCCATCTAATGACACTGTTATTTAATCCAATTTTAACAAGTTGATTTACTAAGACTCTGTGGGAGACTTTGTCAAAAGCCTTCGAATAATCAAGGAAAATAATATCCTCTGGGTTGTTTTTGTCTAAGGATGTGCTGACTGGTTCAAAGAAACTGATTAAATTCGATAAACATGATTTTCCAGAAATAAATCCATGTTGGGTTGCATCTACATGTCCCCTATTTAGTAAGTGTGTAGAGATATATTTTTGAATTAATTTTTCCATAAGTTTTCCTATAACTGAAGTCAAACTTATGGGTCGGTAATTTCCTACCTCTGTCCTTCTCCCCCTTCCCTTGAAAATTGGTATCACTGCTGCCATTTTCCATTCATCAAGGGCCTTTCCTATCAAGATAGATCTATTAAATAGGACTGTTAGTGGCTCTGCATGTTGAAGCACCAGTTTTTTTTAGGAAGCCAGGTGTGATACCATCTGGTCCAGGAGAACCATTGGTCTTAAGACTATTGATACCTTCAATAATGTCAGTTATTTGAAACTGTATTTCATTGCCGTTCAAACCAATATATTGTTGAGTAAGGACAGTAGGATTATGCACACTAAGGAAATATGTATTAAATTCAGTTGCCATGTCTTTCTCTTCAGTTAAAACCCATTCACCAATTTTTAGGAGGCCTATTGAGGGCTGTTTTCCTTTGAGACTTCCTATATAACTAAAGAATTTCTTACGGTTGTCTTTGACCTTATTCACCAATTTAAGTTCCATAGCCTGCTTAACTTTTTTAATTAATATTTAAATATTTTTAGCAATAGTTTTAAATTTTTGCCAATTTTCTGTAGCTATTTTCTTTTTATAGGCCCTATAATATCTCTTCTTTCTCTTTATTAATTTGGTTAGTTTGTGGGTCCACCATACAGGTACTCGCCTTGATTTAATATATTTTTGTCTAGTAAGTACCCATGTTTTAATGCAAAAAATAATATGGTTTGCTATTGTTTTCCATGTTTCAGTGAGACATGTGACCCCCAGTTCTTTTCACCAGTCCCAACTATTTAAATAATGTTTTATCCTTTAGAAGTTTGCTTTGTTATAGTTAAATATTGTAGTTGTTCCATTATTAGTATTATGTTTCACTTTAAATTCCAGAAGGATTAGATTATGGTCACTGTCAGCTAAGGGTGCCATAATCTCAACATTCTCAATAAGGTCAACATTATTAGTGAATACTAGATCTAAAATATTATTCCCTCTGGTGGGACTATCAGTAATTTGTTCTAGGTTCTGCATGACTGTAACATCAATAAATTGGTTTTCAATGGTGTTATTACTGGTGCTCCTTTGCCAATCAATATTTGGAATATTACAGTCTCCCATAAGTAGCGTATCCTCTTTTATATTAAGATTAGTTATTTCAGCTATCAAGTTATTATTTTGTTCTTGGACTGTGTTAGGAGCCCGATATATTAGACCAATATTAAAGAAAGTCTGCTGAGTCTTTATTTTGGCCCAAATGGATTCATTTTTTAATTCGTTTTGATTAAATTCAAAGGCTGTTAGGGAATTATGCATGTATAATACACCACCCCCTTTTTTAGGATTCTGTTCTTACTTATTTTTACATATCCTGGTATATCTGTGTTCTAATCCCCAGACTTGAACCAGGTTTCAGTTACCCCACAGATATGTATATCTTTGGTAACTAGTATTTTGTTTAATTCTTCTATTTTATTTTTCAAGCTTCTAGCATTTACTAACATTATTCTTAATGTGTTTCCTAGATTACTTTTCTGAATATTTGGTTTTGGTCCAGCTGTATACTTTTCATGTTTACTGTTAGAATTACAGGTGTAATCCAATTAGACCGATTCTGTTAACCCTTCCCCCCAACATCTTAGTTTAAATATTTATTGATTGTAGTTGTTATGTGGTCCCCAAGTAATTTATTACCTCTAAAGTTGAGGTGCAGGGCATCCCAAGCATATTGATCTGGTCTGTTTATAAAATGTTCCCAGTGTTTTATGATCTCAATATCTTGTTTTAAACACCATCCTCTTAACCAGTTGTTCACATGTCTCTATTTAATGAATTGCATGTGGTTAGCCCTAGATTACTTTGTCCCACAGAGGTTGGCCTTGCCTGGTTGCACTAGGTCCAGCCTGTGTATCCAGCTTGGGCACGTCGATTCTAGGAAAACCACTAGTGGCACCATGCAGTGCATGCTGCTTTGTGCCCCACTGGTTAAACCCAGAATCAACCACTCTCACCAGCCACATAGCTCGAAGCACATAGGATAGGACCCTGTGCTGCAGGCCAGTCACCTCAATATGAATAATTTTATCCTACAATATCATACCCAGTAGCTCATGACCAGGCTAACACTGTGACAACCCACTCCATACTCCAATATGGCTACCACTGAGTGCTGTCATAGATGCCATGTGGCCACACCACTCCATACACCTCCAGGCCATCCCTAAGGTCTGCCCCACAGTAACTACACTGCATCAGGCATATATGGCCTTAGTGAGGGTAGCCTGTGATATGGGCACATGTACAAGGGCGCTGTCTGTAATGGCGGCACCTTCAGGGCGAAATCCCAAATGGTGATGGGGAGGGAAGGGTGACCAGATGTGGGGACGGGTGAATTGAGTGACAGGATGTCACTATATGTACATACATGCATGCGGGGGGTGAGTGAGCATGGCGAGCGTGGGCTGGGAGGGGGCGGAGGGGATGTAGGAGTTGGCGCTGCACTGGGTTGCCGAGCAGTGCCATGGTATCGAGGGTTGGCCTGCGGCTGGGGTGGGTAAGGTACTGGGTTCAGGTCTGGGTGCTGGTGTGATTTTATTGCACCCAGCCCAAACCTTTATTTTTCATGCTTTCGCCCCCCCCCGATATGCACCCTCCTGGAGCTGAGAATCCTTTAGTAGGGGGTGCGGGGGGTGAAGCCCCCTGCGTGGGGGGGTATTCTAAGTCCCCAGCACCATTGTTCCATGCGCTGAGGGTGTCAGAGTGCCAAAAAGGTTTTCGCGACTCTGACTTCGCCATAACGGCGATTGCCTTTAGGCAGTCGCTGCTATCACATGGAATGTTAGTGAGCTGCTCCAGCTCTTAATTATCTATAATTATTTCTTTTTATTTTATTTATTTAAAATTGGTAACCAGGAAAGGCACACTGAGCTGAAGCTTGTCTCCAGGTGTGACCTGGGGGTAGGGTAAATAGAGGAAATACAAACAAAAGAAAATGATCAAGGTTACATGACCAGTTTGCAATAATAAACACATAAAAACATAGAAGTTGACAGCAGATAAGGACTGTAAGGCCCATCCAGTTGGTCCATTTTTTCTACCTTATGAATGTGCCATAGGCCTGTACTCTGTCAATGGCCTATCTATTCATACTCATCTTTATTGCTCCCTTATGCCTATCCCATGCCTGTTTGAAACCCTGCACTGTATTCATATCTACCACTTCCTGAGGTAGGCCGTTCCATGCATCCATCACCCTTTCTGTGAAAAGGAACTTCCTCACATTCCCCCTTAATCGGCCTCACTCTAATCTCATGCTGTGTCATCTTGTCCTGCTATTTTTCTTATATTGAAACATTTTAGACTCTTTCACCTTGTTAATGCCCTTAAAATGTTTGAATGTTTCGATCATATCACCTCTCTCCCTCCTTTACTCTAGATTATAAATATTGAGCTCCACTAATCTGTCCTCATATGTTTTCTGATACAGTCCCTGCACCATTTTGGTTGCCCTTCTCTGGACTGTCTCCATTTTGTTAATGTTCTTGCACAGGTGCGGCATCCAGTACTGCACACAGTACTCCAGATGGGGCCTAATCAGTGTCTTGTAAAGAGGGATTATTACCTCCCTCCTAAGACTTATGATAGCCCAACTAATACACCCCAACATCCCTCTAGTCTTACCTACTGCTTTAGTGGTCTGCTTGGATGATTTCAGGTCATCTGTGATGATGATGCCTAAGTCTCTTTCTCCCCTTGTGATTGCCAGCAACTCCCCTCTCAACCTATAGGTGGCTTCAGGGTTTCTCTTCCCTATGTGCATGATCTTGCACTTCTTTGCATTAAACCCCAGTTGCCACTCTTCTGACCATTTTGACAGTTTATCCAGATCTCTTCTCATTCTGCCCACCCCATCTGGATCATCTACTCTGTTGCAGATCTTGGTATCATCTACAAACAGACAAACCTTACCCTCCAGTCCATCTGCAATGTTACTGATGAAGATATTGAAGAGGATGGGCCCAAGGACTGATCCCTGAGGTACCCCACTTGTGACTTGCATCTCTTCTGACTATATACCATTTACTACCACTCTCTGTTTTCTGCCCGCCAACCAGTTTGCCACCCAGTTGACCAACTTCTGACCCAGCCCTAGCCTACCCAGCTTATTAATCAATCTTCTATGTTGAACAGTATCAAAAGCTTTGCTGAAGTCAAGGTAGGCGACATCAACTGCTCCCCCTTGGTCCACCACTCTGGTTACCCAATCAAAGAAATCTATGAGATTAGTTTGACAGGACCTTCCTGTTGTAAACCCATGCTGTCTTGGATCCTGTGCTTCTATGGATTCCAGGTGTTGCACTATCCTTTCCTTAAGGAGTGCCTCCATAATATTGCCCACTACTGAGGTAAGACTGACTGGTCTGTAGTTCCCTGCCTCCTCCCTGCTCTCACTCTTGTGGACCAGGATCACCTGAGCCCTTCTCCATTCTTCTGGGACCTCTCATGTGCTCAGAGACTCACTAAACAGTTCTGATAATGGCTCTGCAAGTTCCACCCTTAGCTCCTTTAGTGACCTGGGATGTATGCCATCAGGTCCCATTGCCTTGTCCACCCTGAGCTTAGCTAGCTCTTGTGGGGCTCTTTCTTTTGTGAAGAGACCAGTGCACACCTCCCTCTCCCCTGTGTTCATGGTACTGAGCTGTGGGCCCTGCCCTACCTTTTCCTCAGTAAATACTGAGCAGAAGTATCTATTTAGGATAGATGCTTTTCCTTGGTCCTCCTCCTCACACTCCACCTTATCGCCTTTGAACTTAGCAATACCCCCTCTGGATTTTCTCCTTTCACTAATGTATCTATAGAAAGTCTTGTCACCTTCTTTTACTGTTAGTGCTAGTGTTTCCTTGGTTTGGGCCTTTGCTTGCCTTACTGCCTTTCCTGCTTCCCTTAGGGAAGTTTGGTATGCTTCCCTATCTTCGTCCTGCTGTGTTTCCTTATATTTCCTGAATGCCAGCCTTTTGGCTCTGACCTTTTCTGCTACTGTTCTTGAGAACCAAAGTGGTTTCCTTCTTCTTTTGCTCTTGCTTTTCGCTCTAACACAGTGGGATGTTGCTTCAAGTATTGCATTCTATATGCTTGTCCACTTTGCCTGTACCCCCTCACCTGTATTTCTTCTTGCCAGGGATAGCTTAACTCTGTTGACCATCTTATCAAAGTCAGCTCCTCTGTAGTCCGATATTTTTGCCTTGGAATGGGATGATTTAGTTCTAGTGCCAAATTGAACCATACCATGTGATGGTTACTGCCCCCAGGTGACCTTCTACCGGGAGATCTGTGATCCTTTCTCCATTAGTCAGTACTAGATCTAGGATAGCCCTGTCTCTTGTGGGTTGTTCTACTAGTTGTTTGAAGCCCATGCCCTGCAGAGAATCCACTATGTGTCTAGTTCTGGCAGATATTCCTGCTGGCATTGACCAATCTGTATCTGGCATGTTGAAGTCTCCCATTATCAGAACCTGCCCTTTAGCAGTCATGTTTTGTATATCTTCTAACAGTAATGTGACTATGTCCTCCCCCTGGTCTGGAGGCCTGTAGACAACCCCAGTTTGTATGGCAGTCCCATTTCCTGTTTCCAGGGTGCCTCACAGTTCTTCTGGCTCCTTATGTGCATTCTGAATTTCTGTAGCTTTGATATTTTCATTGACATAAAGGGCCACTCCATCTCCCATTTTTGAACCTCAGTGTTTTCTGAACAGTACATAGCTGGGTACTGAAGTCTCCCAAGTGTGGTTACTGGTGAACCATGTCTCGCTAATGGCTACTATGTCCAGTTTAGCCTCTATCATTGTTGTCTGCAGGTCTGGGATCTTGTTTTCCAGACTGTGAGCATTTATGTACATGATTTTTCATTGGCCAGATTTCGGTGTGTTAGTTGTTGGGCGAGGTCCGGCGTTTCCCTTGTGCATCATATGGGGAGCCGGACCTTTTTCCTTACCTGGTGATGCAAATGAACTACAAACATTTTGAACTCCTGTTTGATCACTAGCTGAGGGGGAAGGGTGTTCTTCCCATTTGACGTATCAGGTGCTGCACCCCTCTCCTCATTTGCTAGTTTAAATATTCTGCAAAGACGTCAAACTTCTGCCCCAATGCACTGACTCCCTTCTTAGTCAGATGCAGTCCATTGAATTTAAAGAACTTTTGCTCCCAGTTACCTACAAATTTGCCAGTTACCTACAAATTTGTGTCCTTTTTCCTGGCACCAGCTCTTGAGCCACATGTTTAGCGTCCCTATCCCCCCTTCTTTGACTTTCCGTCCATCTGCCCCCCCTTTCCCAGACTGGCAGAATCTCACAGAAAGAGATGCCAGGCAAAATGGATGACAGTTTGTCATCCAGCCTGGTCAGGTGTTCCTTGGTCTCCACAACTGACCGGCTGGTGAGATTGCTAGTCCCTATGTGTACCAGGACATCGATGTTTTCTCCTGCTTCCTGCATGATTTTAACAGTGCGGTCAGTGTCTCTCCACGCTGATGTACCTGGGAGACATCTGACCATTACCGCCGGCTGGAGGTAATCCCCGAATCATGGAGTCTCCTATGATCAGAAGAGCTTTGGATTTCCTTTTTTTTTTGTTTTGGTCCTTGTTTTGGGTGAGTTTTGTTGTGCTAGCTCCTGTGCTGCAGTGTCCTGCTCTGCCGGTGTCCTTTGCCCCTTTGTTTGATTTCGGAGATAGAGGCAGATACCTGTTTGTAGTTTTTATATGGTTTGTGGAGGTGAGACTTTGGAGAGCACTGAGTTATGGGGCACCCGATTTGCCCACCTAACCACCTGCCAGACTCCCAGACCAACTACCCTCTGCGGTCGAGGTGCTTTTGTTGGATGTTGTGGAAATGGAGGGTAGTTCTTATAATATATTTCCTCCTAAATATGTGATTTGAGGTGCACAATCTCTGCCCATGCTGTCTGGAGCTGAGCTCTTAGATCTCCAATGGTCCAACATGTAGAGCAGTGTCCTAAATCCTGCATAACTGCCCTTTTGAAAAGTGTCCTGCAGTACCTGCAGTTAATAATGTCCATTCCAGATGAGTTGCTGGGTTTATAGTCTGGTCAGAGTAATTAGAAGGAGGAAAATGAAAGCAAAAATTTGATTTTGTGTTTTGTTTATTTTTGTATAGCTTGTTATAACAAGTTAAATTTCTTGTGCTCCTGTAAATGAGGTCACTGTGTGGATATGACTCTGATCCTCCCCTTCCTGCTTTTCTACAGGAAATGTCACGACTGTGCTACCTTATAAAAGGAGTGTAGCGTGGAGTGGTTGGGGATGGGGCTGGGTGGCTGGGTCCTTTCTGCCAAAAAGAAGTACCATGGATGAAAGAAACAAGGAGGTAAGAGCAGAAACAATTAGCCAACAACAAAAGCAGTAGCCCAGAAAGCTTAGCCTAATGATAGATAAAACTGTAAAACCTTTAAAGCACCACCTGTAATCATTTTAAGAAGATATATCCTGTAAAAAACACTTTGCTACAGAGAAAAATAAAGCAGTAACAGAAGATATACCTTGCAAAAAACAATTTGAATCAGAAGATTGAAGCAGTAATCTGTAAGCACAGACTAGACCCCGGAGTCAGTTGAAAAAACAATTATGACATACTTACCACACATTATGACTGATTTTTTCAACTAGTTTGACATTTCTGACTTCAACCAACTGAAGAAAATCCAACCAATTTGTTCAACTCTCACCATCGATGAATTTTATTACGTAGTAGTTTGTCATACTTTAACTCCGTATCATTTTTTATTAAAATTTTGACTATAAAAGTTAATAAAATGTATGGAAAAGTCCCAAAAAAAAAAATCAATGGGGCACACACACACATCCTTCACCTTCTGACATCACAAAATGGGGCTGCATGGGCTTCCGTGGGGGCATGTTGGTGGGTTAAGGTCAGGAAGCATCTCCGTTTTTAGTATTTGGGATTTAGCAGCATTATAACATCATAAATGGTCAGAAACAAAAGGAACTATGTATGCCCCTCAACTCTGGGGCAGGTGAGGTATTGTATATGTTGGAGGGAGCAGCAACCAGTCAGCAGCAGGTAAGAAGCTGCTCTTTAAAATGCAAATACAAAGTGCAGTGGAACAAATCTACACACAGTAAGGACCCACTAAAGCACAATAACCAGTCAAAACAACAACAAAATATACTAAGCCCCTGAAAGTAACAAGTTGAAGCAGGCAGTAAAACAGTATACAGTATAGAAAAATTAGCAGCAGTAATACTAGTTACTTAGAAAAAGAACTGTGAGTCTAAAATACAGTATAGGTAGGGCCTCTTAAACACACCACAGAAGCTAGAAGGTACCCTTTTGCAAATAGAACTCACCATCAATACTAGTAGTCGTAGAATCTGTGAGACTAAAAACAGTTTATGGGAGGACCCCTAGAAATACCTCCTGTATGGTATACTGGTATGCCACCCTTACGGCGACACCAACCCAGCGAAAAACATACCTGTTGGCAAAATAAACACTTTGCCAACAGGTTGCTATCTTGCTGTGCCTGAGACAGGGGCATGCTGTCTCCAGGTCATGCACCCCTGCCCCAAATCAACTCCGACTGGACTTGAGAATCCAAATGATGGGGGGCAGGGGGCAGAGCCCCCTTCATGGGGGGTTGGGGGGCTAACAGCCCCAATAAAAAAACAGGACCGGGAGACACACAGGAATCATGTAGACCACAACTTGCAGTCAACTTGATTCCTGTTGCCATAATGCTGGTCGACATAAAGAATGTTGAACCGGCATTGTAGAGCCAGGTATACCCGAACTGAGATGTAACCACAGCTTAAATTTAAAGCTAAAAAAATTCATGCATTCAAAAAAAAAAACATTTTCTGACACAGTTTCTGAACTTGTTTGGGCTTTTAGCATGTACACTAATGTGTTTTTTTTTTTTATTTTATTCATCTTGCCGTGAGGACTTTAATATTTAGTCTATCTGATTCCTACAGTGACAATCAACAAACATGTTGCCCATTACACCAGACCAAACATGCTGCGTGCTCTGGCCTTCTATTCATCCGGGAACTCACCAACTGACCACCTGCGTCTGGCTTGCTCCATGACCATGTGGGGAGTCTGACTTATTCACAGTGCCACCACAGTCAGAGAGAGTCCAGCCGAGCCGCCAGCAGTAGTTCGATGGTGATCAATCACCTTGGTTTTTCAAGTTCAGCCCCCGTGCCCCCAAGCCCTCAACCAGCCAGACAAGCCAACCCAGCATGCAGCAGACACACAGACAGATTGAGTAGTCTGTGAAAGACCATCCTCTTCCTTCCTACTGCCCAGCCCTGGCGAGCCTTACATACACATCCCATATAGTACCTTGCTCACTGTAGCAGCCTGTTGCCAGTTCAGTCAGATGTTGGGTGATGATTCGGCAGTGGTGGTGGGTGGCTCCATGGCTCAGGCTGCCACTGCTGCTCTACTCAGTGGTGGTGCTGGTGTTTTTTGGAGCTGTGTACTCCCTCCTCCCAAGAAGCACAGTTGGTCTCCAACCCAGACCCACATCCCCACTCCGGCACTCCAGGCAGTGAAACTAGTGCACCTACTACTCCTTCTCCTTGCCAGCTCTGAAAACCTGATGGAGGCTAAGTGAGATTCACCCAACGGGCCCAGCTGACAGGATCACGGGCTGATCCTGACCATGACGAGACCACTGACTTGCTGCCTTCACACGATTGCTGCTTCACTTTGCTGGAGGACTGACTGGGACCTGCACAGCCACACACTAGTCTCTCTCTGGGCACCAGACACATCAGGACAGTGGACACAGCTAACTTATTTTTAAATTAATTGCCGAACAACCAAATTTCATCAGTGCAGAAAAACACTGCTTGCTCTGATGCCCACACACCAACACAGATGCCTCTTCTCCTGACAGTCTCCTCTCCTACCAAGGCATGCCTTCCCTGCCATCTCATGCAGCCAGTCACAGACACTCCTCCTATCTCTCCTAATTGGTGGACATTTCATGTCCAGGAGCCAGGGGTGCATTTTACTGGCTGTAAGGCTGGGTGCTGGCAGTTGAGGACTGTTAGATATTTACGCTCCCCCCGGCCCCCTCCTACCCCAGAAAGAAAATAAGAGAAAACACACTGCAGTGCACCACAAAAACAAACCTAGATGGGTCACAGAATCATAAACTGCAGTGGATTTCAACTCCACTATTTTATGACTGCAATCCAATGCAATTGCAACTGATTGCAACTGCATTGAATTGCAACTGACTATTTCAACTGCTGATAACTGCTCCGGGGTCAAGCACAGACCTATGGGCACACCCTGTAATAATGCAGCTGAATGTATACCCTGCAACAGCAATCTGAATCAGAGAAAAATAAACTAGTAAAATGTTAGCAACAAAAAGTAACAACCCCTGTGAGTACAAAAGAAAAGAACATACAGTACATCTGCCTAGCCAAAAGAAGCCTTACTCTTTTTCCTTGCTCTGATAAGGTTCCTTGCTCTATCCTTAGAAGCAACCTAGAAGGAGAGAGCTCAGGTGAAGCTAGGTGCCTCCGTCAATAAATTTAAAATAAACACAAATCCAGATACAGGGTTGCAAAACACAGTTTGGCATCATGACAAGCAAGTAACTAGTATGCAAGAACATTTAGGAGGATCATGGTAAGCACAATATAGGCTACATGCCACCAGGGCCTAGGGGAGAAAGTCATGGGCTCCTAAGGGGGGGCACTTGGGTTGTGGAGGGGGGAAAGAAAGCACTGTGAGAACTGAGGGGAAGGGAGAAGTCTGAGGAGCCTCCTGAGGGTCGAGAAAGAAGAGAAGGGATGGAGATCCGGGGGAAGTTTATTCCAGAGAAATGGGGGGAGATGGTGGATTGTCCTGAGGCAGTATGAGGGTGAGGGATGGAGAAAGTGCATGGATCTCTGTGGTGGAGGAAGTACATAGAAGTGGTAGCTTGAGAAAGATGAGAAGATAAATAGGAGGGGAGAGTACCAAACCAGAACTTAGCAATGAGGGAGGCACTGTGGACCATTCTCCTGTGCGATAGGAGTGCTAACAAGACAGCAGAGTAGAGGAGACAGTGCTGAGTGAGGGGAGTGGAGGCAGTTGTAAAACAGCAGAATGAGTTTAGGAGTGTATCCAGTTTGGAGAGGGATGAGACAGGGGCAGTGCCATAGACCATGTAGGCATAATCAGTGACTGGTAGTATCATTCTGAGTACCAATTCCTGATGGGTGGGGAGAGGGAGGCTATCTTTATGGTGGCAGAGGACTGCTAGCTTTGGACAGAGTTTGGAACAGATGGTGTCTACATGGGTGGAGAAGTCCAGGTGGCTTTGCAGACAGACCCCCAGGTATTTGAAAGCGTGGACTATCTCTAGCGGGGAGCCATCCAGGGTAGTGAAAACTGGGGGAGACTTGAGGGTAGCCAGTTTTTATCTAGATCCAAAGGTCATGCTATGTTTTTTTTTTTGTATTGAGCTTCAGTTGGTTAGACTGGAACCAAGATTGCACTCTGTTGAAGGCATTCTGGAGCAGAGAGAGCACACTGATGGAGGAGAGGCCTGGAGGTGTAGATGACAGTGTCATCTGCAAACATATGCATATTAGACGAGTTACAGACAGAGGGAAGATCATTTATAAAAAGGGAAAACATGATGGGGCCATGGATAGAGCCTTGAGGGACCCCCATGAGGATAGGGAGAGGGGTGGAAAGTGTGTCACCTATTTGGATGGATTGCTGCCTGTCATGTAGACAGGAGTGAAACCAATTTACCACAGGCTTGGCAAGGCCGACCGATTTAAGTTTATGGTGTGGGGGGGGTGAGACTGAATCAAAAGCCTTTGCCAGATCTATGAATATGACGCCTGTTATATGGTTTTGATCCATTGCTGAGAAAATGGAATCAGTGATCCGCAACAGGGAGGAAATGGTTGAGTGCTATTTCATAAAACCTAACTGCATGGGTGAGAGGGATTTATTTGTGGCAAGGAAATCAGACAGCCTGGTGAGCATGAGTGATTCCTGAAGCTTGGCAAAGGAAGGGAGGAGTGAGATAGTCCAGTAGCTCCCAGTTGTAGAAGGGTCACCACCCTTATGGAGAGGTAACACCTTAGGAGATTTTCAGGCTTTGGGTACAGTGGAGATAGAGAGGGAGAAATTTAGGATATGGGCTAGCTGAGCAGCTATAGCTGAGGCTGAGTTGTGGAGAAGCTTAGGGTGGAGACTGTCAGGGCTTGTCTTAGCAGGGTTAAGTGCAATAAGGGTAGAATAGACTTCATGGTGGGAGAAAGGGGGGAGCGGCACTCAGCAGGGAGAAAGTGTCGGGTGGGGCAGAAGAGTCAGGCAGAATGGGAGAGTTGTTGTCAGGGAGAGCACAAGTAATAAAGAACTTATTGAAGACCTCAGCCACTGTAGTGGTGTCAAAGACAATGAAGTCATTGATTTTGAGGACCGGGGAGTCCTGCTGAGCAGGGGGATCAAGGAGAGAGTGTGTAGCACTTTCCAGAATGTTGCCAGTGTATTATTACCTTGTTGTAGTTGGGATCTAAAGTATGTAGCCTTGACTAGGCAGATAGCCGTGATGCAATAGTTTTGGAGTGTTTTGTAAGCTTGTAGGTCAGTTGGAGCTAGGGATGCTTTATAATGTTTCCAAGCTTTATCCCATAAGGCTAGTAGGTTTGCTGTTATCCAGGGGTGATGGTAACATTTTACCCTGGCTTTCTTTAGGGGGGCATGGTGGTTCCAGATGTGATTGAATGTGTTGCAGAAAAGGGATAGGGCAGAGTCAACATCAAGGGCAGAGAAAACAGGTTGCCAGTCAATCTCAAATTCTGTTGCAGGGCTGCAATATCTAGAGTGTGGAGGGGGTGAGACCATATGTATTTAGGGACAGTGTGGGGGAAGTGTATTTTGCGCATGCAATAGGTGATGCAGTGGTCACTGAAGGCATCCAGAAGGATGCCTGCTGCAGTTATGTGGTGTGGGTGGGAGGATAACACCCAGTCAAGCAGGGTATGGTTTTGGGAGTGAGGATTTAAGCAGTAGGTTCGTGGATCAATGTGAGAGATAACAGTCTTATGACATGAATTTCTAGCCAAGAGCTCCCATGTCCCAGTTTAAAATCAAACATAATAAAATCCCAACTCTCTAGAGATAGTTTCCAAGACAGTAATACAAAAGTAAGAAGAAGGCCAGGGTTTTTATTTGCTGCTCTGTCTTGAGGCGTTAACTCAGTTGGCTCCCTTAATTTTGTAACCTTGGTCAATAACAAGACAGGTCCAAGCTTTAATTAACCAGGGAGCCATAAAGTTCAGCTGTAAGGTCAGAAGAACAGCAGAACATATGTATTCAGTAATTAAAACACTTAATGCACCTTTAAGCCGCAATATAACCTCTGAAGATTTGTCTCTCCGGCAATACAATAACTTTTGAAAAAAGTGTACCTTTAGAATTGTGTGTTTTTATAGCCTCCATCCACAGTTCAACCTTCTGAGCCGTTAAGACTCAGGTCTAAGCTGATGAAGAATTTATCTCAAGATATAGTCAAAGAATTGGTCCAACTTCCCAAAGCTTCCATGCAAAAACTCAGGTCTCCATGGAGTTTCATAAGAATTTGCTTCTACTTCAGTCCATATTCTGGTCCATTGTGCTGAGGGCCCTGCTTAACTTGCTGATAGGGATCTGAGGAAATAGAGAGAGAATATCGCTGGGCTGAGCATAGTAACTTTTAACCTATTTCAGAACAAAAATATGCCCTCCTTTTCCAGGTAACAACAGTGTACCTATAATAAGAAAAACAATACATATCAGCACATACTTCCAAGTAGATAATTCTCATGTTACCCTCCCTCGACCTGGTCGGTCTCTGCTATCTTTTTAATCTCGTGAGAAGGCAACATTTCTGTCTAGGAAGATTGTTGCAGGGAGAAACAGACTATCAGCTTTTCTGAACTGTGGACAGGCTACTCCATCCTGTTTGTCTTCATCTGGTAAGAGGCAATTCATTCACCAGGTGTGAAGAGTTTGTTCAGTTCTTCTCTGACAGTGTGTCCTCTATTCAGTCTGGAATTGTCCCAACCAAGCTGTCATGGACCAGTACTGTCAAGCTGGTTGTGAACTGTAGCATTTCCTTCTGTCTGGAGAGAGTTCAGGTCAATGTCGGTGGAGGAGGTTTGTGGGGTAATCTTGGAGCTGAAGTCCACCTTTTTTAAACTGGAACCAGGCGCACCGCACCTTCTAGCGAGTTGTGTGGGTTTTCTTGGTCCAGTGTTTACTGAAATAGGCCAGTGCTCCCTCTCAGAAGGGTGCTTTCTGAGCGCATCAAAAATTCACTGCTGAGGCCCCTTCTGAAGAAACCTTCTCTGCTCCTGAGCTGCTTAGAGAATTTTAAACCTGTCTCTAACCTTTCCTTTTTGGGAAAAGTTGTCAAGAAGATAGTAGTACTGCAGCTTGAGGCACACCTCACTGCCTTTGACATCTGTGAACCTCTCCAGTCCGGATTTAGGTCTAGGCACAGTACAGAGACCAAATTGGTCAGCATGCACAATAGTCTCCTCAGGGTAAGAGACAGAGGGGAATGATCACTTCTAGTTTTACTTGATCTCTCCTCAGCTTTTGACACATTGGACAATAGGTTGTTGTTGTATCACCTCAGGGAGTACTGTGAACATACCAGCACTGTTATCAACTGGTTTAAGTCTTTCCACAGAGACAGGGTGTTGGGGGGGGCGGTGATGGGGAATTTCTCCTCACTCTTGAGGCCCCTGCTGTGTGCTGTACCCCAGGGTTTGGTCCTCCTGCCTGTGCTGTTCATGGTGTATATGCTGCACTGGATGAGAACATCAGACATTACGGACTGGGTTTTCACCAATATGCAGGTGACACCCAGCTGTGTCAGTCATTTGCACCCACGACACCTGGATGCAGTTAAAGTATTTAATTTGTAGATTGTATCAGACTAATTTTGCTTAGCAGTGGAAGATTTAATAGCCTGCAGTGCATGTGAGTTTATATAAGTTCTGATCTTTTGTTTACTGGTTCTGCTGTCCTTCCTGGACTAAATACAGTCACAGAGGACTGTACTTAGTCCCTGGAGAAAAGCAGAACCAAAATGTTTTTGTGCACATAGTGCACGCTGTGACCAGTCCCACACTTGAGTGTGTTGCCCTTTGTGGTTATTGTTCCCTTTAAGAAGATCCCAGCCCCGTCACACTGATCATTCTCCTGTGACCAAAAAGAGCTTTTTTTGCTTGGGAGATTTCAAAATGGTTCTCAAATCTCGTATGTTGTAAATAACAAATATTCCCTTGAATAGTGTCCAATACTGAAAAGGTGGTCACTCATTTCCTGTAGGACTTGATGCCACTGGCATTTAATGTGACTGGGTGGATGATGACATTAACGCACATTAAGGGGAGATGTAAGTTTTGAGATGCTGGGGTAAAGAACAACTATTTTTCCACACAGAGGATTTTTGACTATTTTTTTTGGTAGCAGAAGTTTCAGGATGTGAATCCTCTAGATCTGAAAAAAGAACTTTCAGAGAAGGTAAAGAGGAGGCCTAAGAATCTGCCTCCTCCTCAGTATCTACCCATCTTCTCTGGAGGGCTGAATACCTTCTACCTGTAGGTACAGGAGAGAATTTCTTGAGTTTAGGTTTTGGATTTCTCAACCTGCCTCTTTTCCACCTGGTAACCACAGTCATGTCCTCCTCTGTGGGCTGAGTAGGGGGAAGCATGGTTCCAGAAAGAGCCATCTCATCTCCAGAACCCAGAGCAACAACAGGTTGAAGTAGTGGCCTGCGAGTGACAGGGGGGCTTCAGTCCTCATCCATGGTTGCTCAGGCTCATCTACTAAAACTGGCTCTTGAGGGTGCGGTTTGTTAGGCATAGGGATAACCTTAGGAAGGGGCTGTGGAGATCACCACAGGGCTTTGGATAGTGGAATTGGGTCCAGGGCTGGTAGTGGTGGGCATATTTTTCTGCTTCTGACACTTGACCTTTAACTATAATGGTGTCTTGGTCCAGCCCATCAGACCTACTGTGGGCAGCCCATGGGCACTGTCGATAAGCGTGGCCTTGCTCTTCACATAGGTTGCATCAAATGGGGTTTGGGCATTGTAGACTTACATGGCCATAATCCAGACAAAGATTATGAGGTCTGTCACATATGGAGCTTGAGTACATTTTGGAGCCACACTTATGACAGGCCCAAGGCTGCTCAGGACAGAAGCAGAGACCCTGGTCACAGCCAATGTGAAAACTGCAAGGTAAATGTTGTCACCTTGATGTGTTAATTATCTCTGAATCTTGGCTTTCCCCAACATTCTGGATACTGCGGTTGCCATACCTGGGTACTCCATTACCCACCAGAATCATGCCAGAAGAGGTGGTGATGTTGCCATTTACCTCTCCTCTGCCATCCAGTTCACCCCTATACTATCTCTTCCCCATCTGCCTACAAACTTTTACTTCTCAAACTCTCCTTCCCTTTCTCTATTCCCATCTTCATAGCTGGCATCTACTGCTGCTCAGGCCTCTCCACCCCTTCTGTCACTGGCCTTCTCACTACTATCTCTACCTATGCTTTGACAGGTGAATTGCTAATCCTTGGGGACTTCAATTTAAATTGGCTCTCTCCTTCTCATTCCAAATTCTGCCAAAACATTAATCTTTCACAAGTGATCTCTGACCGTACCCACCTCAACCATAAATCCCTCGATCACACCCTACTGGACTGGGTTCTTTCCTCCCACTCCCACCAGATTATTGATGCCAGCACCCTTCCAGATGCCCTTAGTGACCACCATCTGGTCTACTGTGTCCTCAAATTACACCACCCGAAGGTCCCACCTAAACTACAGGTCCGGTCTTCCCATCTCTGGACTTATCCTCCTTCCACGTGGACTTGGCAACTACTGACTGGTCGTCAGTCTCCTCTGCCAGCTCCACTGACTCTGCCCTCAATTATTTTAAGACCAAATTTCAGTCTATCTGGGACCTGCATGTTCCCCTCAGAAAAAACAGGGTCCATGGTTCCCACCTCCCCTTGATCTCTGCCAAACCGCTGGCCTGCCTGCATGCTCAGGATCTTGCCTGGAAGGCTCACAAGTCTTAACCAATGTTAGCTGCTCACCCTTGCTCATTCACAAACTATAAATGGGATTCTAAATGAGGGGTGGTACTGCATATGGCATATATCAATAAAATCAGCAAGTCGGCGCACACCCTCATTCCCCACCCCCAAAATGGGTAAATGTAACAATAAACATATTTTTTCAGCCTGGATTGGGAATTTACTAATTTGATTTCAAAAGGAGTGGGGGTCTCTTGGTATTCACCTCAGGGCCCTGCTGTGAAGTCATCCAGCTACCATCATTGAGGTAGACCACCCATTATCTGGGTCCCTACTCCAAATTGCATCGCCTCAAATGGCTTCCTTTATATAGAGTGCATCAGCCTCAAATTGGCTTAATTAAAGTGTGGTCCCCAGCCAGTGTGCAGGTAACTGGTGGGGAGCTAGTTAAATGAGAGAGCCATACTTCTCCCTTTACAGACCGTAACCAATGTTTTTTTTAATTACTCACCCTTGCTCATTCACAAACTATAAATGCGATTCTAAATGAGGGGTGCTACTGCATATAACATACATCAATAAAAACAAATCAGTGTACACCCTCACCCCCAAAAATAAAAAGGCATAAATGTAACAATAAACATTTTCACAACAATAAACACCAAGAGACTCCCACTCCTTTTGAAATCAAATTAGTAAGTTGCCAATCCAGGCTGAAAAATATGTTTATTGTTACACTTACCCTTTTTTTGGGGGGTGGGGGTGAGGGTGTGCACTGACTTGTTTTTATTTAAGGCTCACAAGTCCTCTGGCACCCTACTGATTTACTCAAGTACCGTGTCCTTCGCAACGCCTGTACCAAAGCCGCTAGGCTTGACAAAGTGGAATACTTTGCCTCCACTTTCCAGACCAGCGTTAATCATCCATCCAAGTTCTGGAAGGTCTTTCATGTCCCCCCCAACTCAGTTCTCCGCTCAGATCCTCAAAGTAAGTGATGTCACCATTTCTCAGCCCCTCTCTGTTGCTTCTGAGTTCAATGCTTTCTTCACCACCTGTACCTCCTCCCTTCTCTTCTCTATCCCTCCCAGCCCTCCCCATCTTCCCTCCCCCTCGTCTACCTTCCCCATTCCCCCTTTCTCCTCTCCTATATCTCCTGTTGACACTCTCAACTCCCTCATAGCCCTACACCCTCTCAAGAGCAGGAGCCCTGATGGGCTGGACCCTAAACTCCATCTCTTTGCCCCAGCTATTGCCCTACCACTTTCTTCCCTTCTAAACCTTTTCTCCCTTGCCTCTGTTCGTGATGCATGGAAACATGCTACTGTTGTACCCCTTCCCAAAGGAGGTGACCCCTGCAGTCCTGGCAATTACCACTCTATCTCCCTACTCCCCACCCTTGCTAAACTTTAAGAGCATCTAGTACTTTCTCAGCTCTCCCCCTTCCTTGATTCACCCTCCTTCTTCACCTCTTTCCAGTCTGGATTCCATAAATCCCACTCCATTTCCTCCTCCCTCCTTGGACTCACTGACTTCATTCTCTCAGGCATGAATCAGGGCCTTACCAGCAATGCAATATTTGTCAACTTGGCCAATGTCTTCGACACTGTAGCCCACCCCATTCTCTTTGAAAACCTTACAGCAGTGGGGCTTTCCCCATCTTCTACTAACTGGTTCTGCTCCTATCTTGGTGGTAGGACTCAGTCAGTTAGAACTGGAGATTCCTTATCCCCTCCACTCCCTATCACCACTGGTGTCTCACAAGGTTCCATCCTTGGCCCAATTCTCTTTTTAGTTTTCCTGAATGATCTTCCTGCTGCCTGCATCTCTGCATCCATCCATATCTACGCAGATGATACAGTTCTTAATGCCTCTGGTTCACTCCCTTAATCTGATAGCCAAGCTCCAGCTGGACTTTGACAATGTTCAGCACTGGTTCGATCAAATCAACTGTCCGTCAATGCCAAAAAATGGTCTCCATGTTCTTTGGTACTAGGCAGAAACTCTCTAGGCATACTGACCTCTCCTCCTTCCACATCCTTGATGGAACCACAATTGATGTTCCCATGTTTAAGTACCTTGGAGTCTGGCTCGATCGACACCATCCACAAAAAAACTACACTCTAGCCTAGGTGCATTATACAGGGACTGTGGTTGCATTCTCCTGCCAGATCGTAGAAACATTGTCCGGCAAATAATTTTCACCATTTTTGACTATGGATACATTGTCTTCAGTGCTGCTTCAAAGTCCACTCTGACCATACTGTATTTCCTCTTCCACTCCTTCTGTCAGTTTGCTTTGGACTGCCACTCTGCACCCACCATTGCTTCCTTTATACCGCCCTTTCCTTTCCCTCCTTTGAAGCCAGGCATATCTCACATTGTACCTCCTTTATTGCTAAATTGCTAAAAATGGTTTAGAAGGGAAGAAAGTGATAGAGCAATAGCTGGGGCAAAGAGATGGAGTTTAGGGTCCAGCCCATCAGGGCTCCTGCTCTTGAGAGGGTGTAGGGCTATGAGGGAGTTGAGAGTGTCAACAGGAGATATAGGAGAGGAGAAAATGGGAAGGTGAGAGCGAGGGAGGCCCACCGGTTCACTGCCTCCGCTTCAGTCTTGACAGCTATCTCTCCCCTGCCTCCTTCTACCTGCCTACCTTCCCCCTCTCCTTTCCTCCCGGGCATTTCCTGACTTCTATCCCTCCTCTCCCTCCCTTAGAGCTCTTACCCTTACCTCTACCCTCCGACAATGGCCTTCCTGCCTGCATACCCCTTCCTCTCACCTGCAGTGCTTATTTCCAAGATTGCCCTTGGCTCGTTATGTCATGCTACCTAACATTTGGCACATTTTGAATTACTGGAATTTCCTAAGCCTCAGTCTCTTACTTCTTGTTATTGTGTAACTATGTATTATTATGTTGACCTTTGTATGTATGTATACCCCCCCATTCCTTCTACATGGAACCTTTATAAATGAACAGTTCCTGCTCAAAGGTATTTGTAATCCTAGATTTCAATAAAATAAAAAAATAAAAAATGAAAAATTCTGGCTTGGCTCTCTCCCTTCTTACCTCACCTCCCCCTCCCCCCCCACTACTTCCTTCGTAACTCTGGCTTCTGCTACTTAGCATTCCCTACTAGGTCGTCCTCAGCTGGCCAGGATGCCTTCTCCTACCGCTCCCCCAAACTATGGAATTCTCTCTCTCTCCCTCTCCGTCCACTCTGCCTCTTCCCTACAATCTCTCTTTCTCCTTTCTTCTCCTTAATTTCTCTTCTCACTTCTGCAACTGCACCTGACCACCCTCTGCACCTCTTCCCCCTCCTTCCACTCTCTCCACCTCTCCTACCCCTCGTCTCCTTCCTCCTCTAATTCTAACTTCTCACCTTAGTTCATGCAGTCAACCACTGCGCCCCCATTAGCTTCACTGCCCCCTGCCTGCATTATTAGCACTTTACACTTAATTTGCATCCTCCTGTTGTCCTCGGGTTGCATCCTGCTATATTCATGCCAATGTACACATTTTGTTTAAATGCCTTCATTATTACTTAATTATGTTTTTACCTGCTATGTAAATACTGTTCTGTTTGCTATTCATGATCCTCCTCTACCACCTCCCCCCAGGATGCTTTGGAAACAAGCTGCTACCAACTCAGTATGTCTTTCCTGGTGAAACCTGAGAAATAAATAAATAAATACATAAATAAATAACTTAAAAAAAAATTACCCCATTTGTTTGTTGCAGTTTTCCTCGAGCATTCCCCCCTGCCATCCAGACTTATTCAGTATCTATGATTGGGACAGGCCTCTTGAAGACTTCACAGCACTGCCTGAGCTAACAAAGCACGTCAGAGATATTATCACCTTCATTCTGGAAAAATACTGTAATCTTCTTGATGGTTGTCTTTAGGGCTGCAGTGGGTAGAGCCCTGCAGACCTTTTGCTGTGAGAAAAGGGAATCTGCATTCCTTCCAAATGAACAACATGTTGGACTTGCATCACAGTCGCTTCCACGCCTGTGAAGCAGTCCACCCATGTTGTCCCTATCAAAGCAGCACTGTACTATTTTACAGTGCCGGTGGTCATGGCTGAACATGGCACACTCAGTCATGTTGAAGATGGCCACTGCAATCTACTGCACATGCACTGTCAGTAGCGCATGTGCAGTGGCATGCGGCGGGCATCTTGGTGATGGCCATATGTCTCAACTGTCCTGTTTTTCAGGGATGTCCTTGATTTTTCCTTTAAATTTCCTCTGTCCCCAAAATGTGTGTTTTTGTGACTGAACAGTGGAAACTGTAAGCACAGAATAATGCCAAACATTTAAGTTACAAACTTGTTCTTCTTCAGAAAATGCATCTTACACTAATCCCCTTAGTCTATCAGCTTTCTGGATGAATATTATTCATTTTTAATGTGTGTCCCTGATTTAGGATTTTTGTTCCTTTAATCCTTGTTCCTGATTTATCAGGCAAGAGGTTGAGAGGTATGGTCACGGCAGAGTGGGCTGTGTTCCTTCATGACCGCCTATTTTATTTATTTAGTTTTATTATAAAAATTCCCTCCACCTGACCCTCCCTCTCAGCACCCACCACCTCACCCTCCCAGAAACATAGCAATGACACTAGGGGTGCCCAATCCCCCAGTATTGTGATCGTGTTCTCCCCAATGCTGGTCCTTTTTTCTTAGCATAAGGATTTATCTCCCTCCGCCTGCCCCTCCCTCTCAGCACCCAGTGCCCCCCCCCAGAAATATAACTGTGACATTGGGAGTGCCCAATCCCCAGTGTCACGATCGGGGATCCTCAGTTCTGATTTTCTTTTCACCTGTAAAAAAAACAAACGGTCCATCTATGTCTCTTGCAGCCATTCCTTACCCCCCACACGACCCTCCCACTCAGCACCCCTACCCTTCTGCACCCCTTCAGGCCTTTACTTACCCATCAGGGTTCCAATGCTGCAATCCTCTCCGGACTGCAGACACATCTTCACTCTTCAAAGCCGGACCGTGACTGAAGACACAGGTATGACGTTCAATGTATTTCAATGGAGTTATGAACTTAGTGCCATAACCTGAGCATTTTTACACATTTTTGGCCCACATTTTTAACATGCCTTCTTTGGGACCCCGCCTCATTAACAATGTCACTGTCATTAGGCAGATCTGTCCAGAAAGGTGATTTTGCAGTCCCTGTGTGAAATCACCTTTCAGGCAGGGGTTGAAAATTTTCTCTGCCCTTGTTCATGAGGTGGGGTCATAAGAAGGCCATGTTGAAAATCTGATGTAAAAATATTGAAAAACAACAAAATTATGAGCCTATGTTGAATTTTGCGAATGCAGGCTCCTAACTTTGGTACTTTTCAATATTTTTACACCAAATTTTCAACATAGCCATATCTTTATAGCATCTCATGAATGTAATAGCTGTCATTTTTCAAGTCCTGTCCAAAATGTTTTTTTTACATCCCGAAAGGTGATTTTGCAGTCCCTGTGTGAAAGCACCTTTCAGGCAGGGGTTGAAATTTTTCTCTGCCCTTATTCATGAGGTGGGGTCATAAGAAGGCTATGTTGAAAATTTGGTGCAAAAATATAAAAACAACCAAGTTATGAGCCTATGTAGAATTTTGCGAATGCAGGCTCATAACTTTGGTACTTTTCAATATTTTTACCCCAAATTTATAACATGGCTATATCTTTACAGCACCTCATGAATGTGATAGCTGTCATTTTTCAGATCTTGGCCAATATGTTTTTTTACATCCCGAGAGGTGATTTTGTGGTCCCTGCATGAAATCCCCTCTCAGCTAGGAGTTGAAATGTTTCTCTTGCCTTGTTCATGAGATGGGGTCATAAAAAGGCTATGTTGGAAATTTGGTGTAAAAATATTAAAAAACAACAAAGTTATGAACCTACATTGAATTTTGCAAATGCAGGCTTGTAAGTTCGGTAGTATTCAATATTTTTACCCCAAATTTTCAGCATATCCTTTTCTTTACAGCACCT
This sequence comes from Neoceratodus forsteri, assembly GCA_016271365.2. Classification (NCBI taxonomy): domain Eukaryota; kingdom Metazoa; phylum Chordata; order Ceratodontiformes; family Ceratodontidae; genus Neoceratodus; species Neoceratodus forsteri. The sequence goes on along the minus strand of CM057458.1, from coordinate 230,863,224 downwards.
CATGAATGTGACAGCTGTTATTTTTCATCTCCTGCCTATAGTGTGTTTTTGCATCCAGAAAGCTGATTTTGCAGTCCCTGCGAAAAACCACCTTTGAGTCAGGTGTTGAACATCTTGTCTGCCTAACTTCATGAGGAAGGGTCATAACAAGGTTATGTTAAAAATTTGGTGTAAAAATATTACAAAACAACACATTTATAAGCCTATGTTACATTTTGCAAATGCAGGCTTGTACTTTTGGTAATTTACAATATTTTCATTCCAAATTCCTCAGCTGCAGCCCTATTGGCTCTAGACAGAGTTTGTTTGTTAGTAGGATAACTATGAGGGGAGACTGTTGTGGTGTATATTATGGTTGTCATATTTTAAATAGAATCATTCTAAGGATATGACCATATGAAAGCTGACATCAAATACTGTCTCCTTGAGAGGTGAATTACTGTATACAGATTTCCATCTACAAAATCCATGGAATTTTTTAAAAGGTTCAGTATCATATGAACTATATCTGGCAGGATGCCTAACTCCCCCTTTATATTTTAATTTTACTGCTTTGCAGTGCTGAGTTGGCTCCCCCCTCTGCTGCAAAAGATCAGTCATGCAGAATTGTCTGTATTGGTTAGCCTGGTCAGATGCAGGGTGTCCAGGGTTTATTTGATGCATATTTCCAGTAGCAGCATCCCTACGCTTGTCTGTCCCATAACCACTTGATGGCCCCAGGGAGGCATCGTCCTGCATTCTGCTATTATGTGCACCCAAAGTGGCTGAGGGATATTTTTTTTGTATGATCTGTTTTGCCCCCATGGCCCTCTTTCAGGTGGCCAAGCCCCACCCTACCACTGAGCTCCTCCCATTGCCATTCACTGCCCCATATCATGCTGCTTCGGGTTGACCTGATGTAGCCCTTTGTCGGCTCTGCCACCCCGTGGTCACGACCAGGAGGAGACACTAGCCTTAAGGCATTGTGTAATCTTCTCATGGAGGTGGCGAGGGTGCAGCATGGACTCCTCCAGGCTATCGCAGTGAATGGGATGGTGGGCCACCATCATCTGGTCTGCCAGCCGGCCATTTTTCAAGTTTTTTCCCCCACCCACCTGAGCCACACACCTGCAGCATCCTGGCCGAACACAAAGGTGATGTATGATCACCCACACCTCAATGTGCATCACCATAGCCAGCCACTAGGAGCTGCTCAAGGGTGGTGCTGACTTTGATGCTCCCCCCACAGGAGGAGAGCATCCCTCAGACGCTCCTAGCTTGAGGGATTTTTTTGATGCAGATTCTTGCATATCAAAGGGGCTGCTACTAGGACCTGAGGCTGACTGTTTATGCACAGTTTTCTGCAGTTGAGTCCCTGTCTTGAACCTGGTAGTGAGTTGTGCAGTCTGTGAACATTGTTCTTCTTGAAATGAGGAATGCCTGTAGCAGTAGCTGTTTGATTCAGAATACCTTACTGTGTCTTTACATTATTAATCATCTACACTCTGTGCCCCGGATTAGCCTTGGGAGTAGTCTGTTCATGTTCTACCCCTGCTACTGTACAGGTAATCTTTGTAGTCAGTGAGGCCTTAGCCACTGAGGGAGTATCAGTCCCCTCAGTGTGTTGAGGGGAAGAAAACAGGGGGAGAGTTTAGTTCTGGTTGTGCAGCATCCTGGGATACTGCAGGGCCAGGTTAGTGCAAAACGTTTACTATGTTTACATGCACAGGGATTGATTACCTTGTATTCAGTTCCATGCAATTGGTCCCCATCTCTATTCCCATTTACAGTACATGTAGTGCTGCATTTAAGCACTCTAAGCAGAAGCCTGTTTACGTGGATGTAGTCTTGCTGACTCGAAGACTATGCACATGCGTGGTAGGGTTGGTTAACAGTCTGGCAATAGTACTTCTCCCTGCCACTTGACTTGTGATGAAAGTCTATATAGAACTCACCACTGTAATATGCTTATAAAATTGAATTGGCAGCCTTTAGAAATAATTTTTCAAAAAAATTGGATAATACTGATACATAAATATAAAACGTTTTATCCAGAACATTATATTACTCAAACACTTTTCCCTAAAGTTAATAAAGGTAGGCATGAGTTATTGAGATCGGTACATAGATATAGAGTCTATCCTACCAGAATTTATAATAAATACGGTAATGGTTCCATTTTATGTCAGGCAGCTAAAATATGGAATATTCTACCCCCTCCAATAAGATCTCTAGAAGATCATATGATTTTTAAAAATGAAATTCTAAAATTTTATAGAATAGAATGTTGTTGTACATGAGTATGTTTAGGATATATGTTTATGTTTCTGTAATTTATTTTAGTAGTATTTGTGTTTTAAGGTAATGTTGGATAATTGAAAAGTTGTTTATTATTTATGTTTTGTTTTTATGTGAGTATTGCTATATATTTTATGTTTAGTTGTAACTAAGTAAAATACAAACAGGACTATCTTGAGAACAGGATTGTATAATCCTAATGATTAGAATTTCCTGTATAAAAATAAAGTTTTATCATCATCATCAAATTATGTTCTTATGTCAGGTGTTTTTCAACATTAAAAGCAGAGCAGCACTGTTTTCTACTACTGGATCTATCTAAATATGTTAAAAACATGTTTATACAAAGGCAGTATTATCAAATCTTATGTGGTATTAAAAATATTGTTAAAACAATATTTTCCATTTATTACCTCTGTTGCTTTTCATTTTTGCTGGGTTCTGTGTCCACCAGCACTCAGTCCCTATACATTTCATCTCGCACCTTCCACCACTGGACTGACCCAACTCCTGAACACTCCCGGATTACTCACCAGAGGTGGGGCCACTGGGGAGCCCCCTCCTCTCAATGAAGATGAGTAGGTAGCACAGGAGCCCGGATGAAGGTGCAAGGTCCACTGCATGGGGTGAACATCATCCTGCGGAGGTGAAACCTCTGATTTTTTCATGATTTTTTTCTCCTTGGTAGGTATGTCATGCAGTGACGTTGGGGCAGTATGCCAAACATATGACATGCCTCCCTAAGATTCAGTCCCATCTGTCATACCCCCTACTGCTGCACAGGGTCTCACAAGCAACGGTGATTTCCCCCCTCCCCCCGGAGGAGAGCAGTCCATAGGACATGCGATCCTCCTCCACCTGGCCAGCCCACCGACCACCTGAGCCCATTCCCAAACCCGGGCTACCAACGTTGTGAGCGATATCTCTACCACTGTGCTGGTGGTGGGCCGGCGTTGCTTTTTTATGATAGATTATCATGTGAGGCTAATGTTTGGAGCAGTACATAATTGACTTTGAACAGATTTATTTAATTTATTTATTTAATTTTTGCTGACCGGGTAAGTGCACTAGACAAATTCTGCCTATTTTCAGGCACAACCTGGGGGAGTGGGATACAGATGAATGCTAACTGACTTTGAACCAGATTATGCTGTTGGTGGTATTTTAGTGAATGGGGGGACATTTGGCCAGGGCACTGGGGAAATTCCCCTACTCTCCTGTGGGGATCCCCTTATATCCTGGCTTTCTGCCAAGATGGCTGTCTCTGGTGGTGCTGTGGAGGACATGGAGTTGTTGGTGGCAGAGGAGATGGTCTCCTCCCCTGTCTCTGGATTGTAAGAGACCTCATCGGTTTTACAAAATGTGTTTATTTCCAAATCTGAGCTACAATCTTCTGCCAGTTTGATCATTTCCCCGGAGATTTCGGTGGATCAAAGTAAGCAGACTTCTATGACAGTTTCTTCTACCAGTGTTACAACTTCTGTACAGCTAGCATCTTCTACGGAGCTTTATACCTCACCTGTGCATGTTATGGATCTCAATGTGGATGCATTGCTTAGACTTGAGGAACAGCAATATCTTCAGAAAAGACAAGAACTTTCGGCTCTAAAACACACAGCTGTTTTGGTTCCTATGGTTCCCTGCCTTGACTCACTGACTCAGACTGTAGCACCTGACGCCCCAGTTCGACCTCTGACATTTCCGCATTTCACTGCGGATCGCCCAATACTCCCTTCAGACCTTCCCGCTTCAGTTCCAAACAGTGCCACTGTTCCACCTCCTGAGCCTCAATGACCGAAACTACAACAGGACACGATGTCCTCGAGAGTTTTACCTGAAAGAGACTGGTCGGTTGACTCGGCACTCACTGCAGCAGGGTGGGAGAAGGATCCGGTAGTAGGAACGTGGCGTTCCGGTCCGTCCCCCATTCGGATTCCAGATACAGGCGTCTTGCCTGCATTACTCAGGGAGGACTCCCCAGACAATCAGTTGGATTTTCTGTTAACTCCCGCTTTGCAGTTAACTCAGAACCCGATCTTACATTTACCTGTTTCTGCATCTCCCCATACTCAAGGTCCCACTTCTGACTCTCCTTGACAACACTCTTGATCCCCAGGGCCCTGGGTTACAACCTCCTCCTACTGAACGAATGGACTCTGTACAAACATCAGCTTCAAAAATGTATGCTTCTTGTTTTTCTGTATCTACTCAACAGGCTAAGAGACATAATGCTGTAAGATTGCAGTATCTGGGGGGGATGTCTGAGGTATCTGACACATTTTTTGTAAGGCGTACTTTACTTAAGGAATCCATGAAATTTGCAGCATATGAGATTCATGCTTTGATACATGTGTCTAATGAATCACACTTTGATGCTAGTTTTAAGACCTTGAAGGGTTTGGAGAAATCTGGTCTCAGTTTCATTTGTTAAAAAATTCACCTTTATGGTCACCTTTTAGCGCTATCCCTTTAACCAAACCCGCACAGAAAAATATCACTATTTTGTTTAGAAATGAAAGTGTGAGCTTAAATGATATCACGGTTTAGTTAAAACAAAGGTGCACAGTGCTTTCAGATCCTGAGGCAATCTTTGATACGGAGAATCTGTGGACAGGGGGGTGGAAGGTCAGAGTTATACTTAGAACCACTGATAATGGCATTCAGCATTTGCCCAATAGTTTTCTGTTGGGTAGAGATAGGGGGGTACTGTTTTACCCAGGGCAACGGAAGGCGTGTTACAAGTGTGGCTCTCTGAATCACCTAAGTAGCATTTGTGATACCATAAAATGCACTGTTAGTGGGGGACTTGGACATGCAGGCTCACAATGTGTTGAAGAACCTCGTTGTGTTTTGTGTGATGACTTGGGTTTTACTTTTCAGCAGTGCACCTGGGCTGCTCATAATTCTCCAAACTTGGCTGATGGAGAAGAACAGAGGCTTATTATTACAGTGGTCCAACACTCGAAAATCAATGGTCCATCCCCTTCTTCCCCTATTACTAGGCCCACTTCTTCTGCCTCTGCTAGAACACAAGTTCTTACTCCTACTGTGACTATCGCCTCTGCTGGTGAAGGGTTCACCACAGTTATCTCAAACCCTGCTCCGTCTACACTACCTACAGATCTTTTGCCCTCCTCCCCTGTTTTACCAGGTTGTTCACACTCAGATGGCACTGCTGTGGTGCCCCCCCGCGGTGCCATTGGGAACGATGGACCCCCCTCCCCCCTGACCTTTTCATTACACCTTCCAGAATTACCAGGGGTTCCAAGAGACTTGTTTCACCTTCTTCCAAAGCTCTGAAGACAGAAATCCTTCCCTTGACAAATAAATTTGAATTGTTACGTAATACCTCCGACAACACTGATTCGGATTCTTCCTCTGTTTTCTTTTCTCACCCTGAACTCACAACAGATACTGAAGTCCCTATAGATAATATGGGTCTCAAAAACAGAAAGCAAAAGCTAAAATGAAACATAAGAACTGTAACCCGAGAAAGGGTAGGCCTAAGTGAATTTTTTTCTGTTCCTGGCTGACATTCCTTTTCTTTAGTATCATTATGCCTTCCTCATTTGCGATACACACTGTTAATGTGAACAGTATCAAAAAACAACTTAAGAGGGATTCAGCTTTTTCATTTTTGTTCTGTCTTACAGCAGGTATTATATTGTTACAAGATGTCAGGTTCCATTCCCTACCCGAAATCTCTAGGGCCACACAAGCCTGGTATTTAGGCCCTTCCTACTGGTCCTTTGGGCAGGAGACATGCTCTGGAGTTGGTATCCTGTTTAATCTCCCTAATGTCTCACTTGTTAAAATTTTAGATTTATGCCCTGGTAGGTTGTTACTGATAGATATTAGAATCTTTTCTGTCCCCTTCAGGATTGTGAATATTTATGTCCCACAAACCAAGTCCCTTAGAATTGAACTATTGAAAATTGTACGACCTTATCTTTATACTTCTATGCACGTTATTTTTGGTGGTGATTTTAATTGTGGTTTAACCACCAGAAACAGATCCTCTGCCTCAAAAAACACCAAATTATTCTGTGATACCAACTTTCTTCAACATCTCTTACACTCTGCTAAACTTAGAGATGCTTATTTGACCTTGACCCAGAAACATACTCCCACTTTTCATAAAGGCCCTTTAGCTACCTGAATAGATTTTGTTTTTGTCTCCCCATATTTACAAATTTCTGCAGCTGAAGTACAGGTAGCTGAATTCATGGATCATAATCTGCTTACCATCCTTTTTGGTCCTGAGCATGCAAAAATCTTTGGTCCTGGCACTTGGAAATGTAATACTTCATTTCTATCTAACCCTTTGTTATTGGCACACCTTAAGGTTTTGTTTCAAAACAGGAAATCATATTTTTCTCTTTATGAGGATGTTTGATGGTGGTGGCTAGACACAAAAAAAGACTTGACACAGTTGTTGAAATCTTTTAGTAAACTACATCACAGAGATTGTTATTTTCAGTACCATAAAACTCAGCGTCAGTTGCATAAACTCCTTACCCTTTCTTACACCACGGGTCAGGATTTTTCTACACAAATTAGTATTCTTAAAAAAACATTAATGGACTATCATTCGACTAAATATCTTTCTATGCAACGTCAAAGTTTTAGTACGACAGGCACTTATGATGAGATATGTCCGTTTGCTCATTATTCTAAATGGACTAATAGTAAACTCATTGAAGCTCTTCTTAAGGAGGATGGGCTAGAAATTACAGATTCCTTGCAAATTCAGAATTATGTAGCTCTATATACACACAATTTATTTAGTCCATTAGCCACACATTCAGATGATATTTTACACTATCTTGCCCCTATTGAAATCCCTGATGTTCCACAATCAGTGATAGATATGCTTGATCGTGACATACAGGCACAAGAAGTTATAGAAGTTGTCAAAACCTTACATTCTGGGGTGACTCCGGGTCCGGATGGCCTCCCGAACAAACTTTATAAGTTAATTATTAATGACTTATGTGAAGAATTGGCTGCAGTATATAAATAACTCTATTTTACATGCAGATACCCTTCCCTTGGATTTGAATATGGGAAATCTCTTTTTTATTTATAAAAAAGGGGACAAAAAATTACTCAATAACTGGAGGCCTCTTAGTTTGTTAAATACAGATTTCAAAATTTTGGCCAAGATTCTTTCCCTTTGTCTACCAAAGTTAGCTCCTTTTGTAATTTCAACGGCACAATCGAGTAATGTCCCACGGAGAAGTATACACAGCCACATTCTTTTATTACGGGAACTAATGGAACATGGCAATTCGGACAAATTGACAGGCCTCTTATGCTCTCTAGATCAAAAACAGGCATTTGATTCGGTTAATCACGACTTCTTATAGTACACTTTAAGGCATTATAGAGTTCCTGAATGAACCCTCTCCTGGTTTAAATTATTGTATCGTACTGCCACCACCATTCCTATAGTCAATGGTTGGAAGGGTCCCTTAATATCACTACAGAGAGGTGTAAGACAAGGATGCCCACTCAGTCCTATTTTGTATATATTTTTTCTAGACCCTTTACTTCATACTATAAATACAGCACAACATGTCAAGCCTCTTTCTCCTACGTCATTGTCAGTTTTGGCTTATGTGGATGATATGAGTTTAGTAGTGGCAGATGTTTCTTCTACACATACAGCTATCCAGTACTGTACACTTTTTGGACGGGTTTCAGGGGCAACTCTGAATCTGCATAAATGTGTTGGTCGCAAACTAGGACATGGACGTTGGATGAGAACGTAGATTTTAATATTACAGTTTGTGATTCTCCTATTAAAATTTTAGGAATTTTGTATGGAAATAGTCCTATGGATATTTTGAATTGAAATTCTAAGATAGATCTCGCTCAAGCCAAGATTTCTCTTTGGAACACTTGGAAAATGAGTAAAAAGAAAAGGGTTTATTTAATTAAAACACAATTGCTTCCAGTCTACTTATTTTTGGCCTATGTTCCCCCCCGCAGTTTAGAAACTAAGTTACTAAGTATATTTTTTCAGGCCTTATGGGGCAGCCGTTTGAACCCCATTAAGCGCTTTATAACTTGTCTACCTTTGAAAGACGGTGGTCTCAATATGATACACCCATTATTTTTTTTCTACAGTATATTTTTTATAACTAATATTAAACCCCTTTTGATTAATTGCGACATAGGATGGGAATCTTGTTTTTTTGAATCATGTAGGCCCTGGTTTCCACTTTGGGAATCTAACAATTTGAAAATAATTAAACAAATAACCTCTGTTCCCTCATATATTAGAGACTCATTTTGTCACCTGAAACAATGGCAGATTACTAGTCGCATGACGATATCTCTTAAGAGGAAAGCTTTATATAAATATTTGTTAGATAATGCCTGTTCAGATTTAGTGATATTCCCCAAATGTCTACCTCAACATCTAACTAATTTATACATTCTGTTATGGAACCCCTGAATCCTCCAGAAGATGTGGGATTTACACTGGCTCAGTTGTCATGAATGAAGTAATATAAAGGCTAATCATAAGCATAAACAACTGACTGAAAGGCAGTGTTCCAGACCTTTATGTGTACAACAGGATGAATCAATACAACATCTTTTTTTTCTTTGTTCTTACATTACAGGCTTTTGGCCCCTTCTAGCATGTAGGTGGCAAGAACCATTGTTTCAACACATTACTTATGAGATATTGATATATGGTACATTTCCAACATGTTGGAAGAATTGGGAAATAGGCACTTTAAATCTGTTGTTTACTGTCATAAAATGGCATATTTGGAATGCTCGATGTCTTTTTACTCTACAGCAAAAGGACATGCCCCACCTTGTGGTGGTCCAAGGAATTGAACAGGATATAAAAGACATTTGTTTTTCGGAAACAAATTGTTTGTCACTAAGGACAAGGTTAGACTTATGGAAAGGCTTGCCATGGGTTACTGATTCTGATTTTCCTGTAACATGATTTGTCTGTATTTTTATGTTTGTAGTTCATGTACGCTGTAATCCTTCTTCTGTTTTCGATTCTTTCATTATGATTTGTATGAAGCAATACACTTTTGTATATTTACTTTTTCAGTTTGTTTTGCAATAAAATATTCCTCTACTGTTTTCGAGAAATGCCATGGGATCTTTAACATCCACCTGAACTACCACTAGACTAGGCAGATGGGACCTCGGTTTAACGTCTCATCCAAAAGACGACACCTTAGGAGTGCAGCACCCCCCTGCACTACAGTGTCAGTATTGGGATATTAACCCAAGTGCCTGGTGTGGGGCTAGAATCCACAGCCTTCTGATCTCCTGGCCTCAGAGGCGAGTGTGCTACCTGCTGAGCCACTGACACTGCAGATGATTCTGGTCAGCTCGTGTTCACTGATTTGAATTGGTAGTTGAACAGCTATTGTCAGAGGGAGCTTCCCATGGAAATGACACTTAGACTATAAATTTTATGTGGGTGCTCGATTGGCAATTAATTTATTTTATATCTCCAAACTGACCTTCATTACATTCCTAAAACATCATCATTTCAGTTTGTACATATTTACACTCTCAAAGTATTTACAGTATTCAATTATTAGTCCATTCCATTCCTGTTAATCCAGTCCAGTCGTGTTTCTGATGGTTCTTCTTCCAAACAAATCTTCTCAGGGTCCGGATGCATGGAACCCAACATCCCTTCCATTTCATTCAATCCAGTTCCTGCTAACCTGAGTTCAGGTGCCAAATAAACCCACCCCCCAGCTTCATTAGAATCTGATTCCCCCCCTTTCTTATGTTGCAGCCATGTCTAGGTGCGCCTGACACCAGCCCATGTCTGATTACCCCCGAGCCCCCATCCCCCAACTGTAACCTCCTCCTTTTAATCCTCCCTTCTACCTATTTGTCTCTGCCTGGCTGACCTGACCAATCAAACACTCTTATGCTGTTGCCCTCTTTCCGTAAATCTGTATCCCATATCTTAGATATCCACCTTGCCCTCTTGCCGGCAACCCATCACCCCTACCTCTATAACCAGTGCCTTCCTCCGACAGTTCTTAAATTTTCCCTTGCCTGTTAAAGCTTCCCATTGCCTTCTTCCAGTGACCCAATTCAGTCTCTTCCCCTTCTTCTTGCCCTTAAGATGGCCTATTATCATATCCCAATCATACTATCCACTTGCCTTTCCTTTCTTAATCCATTCTTATTCCTTGTACTAGGGTGGGCGGGTGGGCTAAAAGCAATGAATCCCTGCAAAGAAGGGATCTCTGTCAAGTGTCCCTTACATCCTTTAGGACCCCTGCAAGGACCCCTTTTTGGCTCCTCCCCATGCCCAGTCCCCTCATCCTACACCCTACACCCCACCTTGTCATCTGATTCACCTGGTGACCTGATGGCTCCTCCTCTCCTCCTCTTTCCCTCTCCTGTGCCTTGCCTACCATCCCCCATCCCTTTACCAATCTACACCCCCTGACACTAAAGCATCATCATTTCAGTTTGTACATGTTTACACTCTCAAAGTATTTACAGTATTCAATTATCAGTCCATTCCATTCCCGTTAATCCAGTCCAATCTTGTTTCTGATGGCTTGTTCTCCAAACGAGTCTTCTTGGAGTCCGGATGCATGGAACCAAACACCCCTTCCATTTCATCCAATCCAACCCCTGCTAACCTGAGGTCAGGTGCCAAATAAACCTAACCCCCAGCTTCATTCGAATCTACTCCCCCCCTTTCTTATGTTGCAGCCATGTCTGGGTGCGCCTGACCCCAGCTGTGCCTGACTGATTACACCCCCAGTCCCCCACCCTACCCCCAGCTGTAACCCCCTCCTTCTTTTAATCCTCCCTTCCAATACCCTATCTCCAGCCTAGTGATGGATGATGGTCTTCTCCTCCTTTCTTCCTCCCTCTTTCTCCCACTCTTCTATGATCCCACTTAATTGCTAAACATTTGAGGACATACCCACCATCGATAAGTGGACACCATCTGCACGGTAGAAACCCGGGCTACTGAATGAAATGTCACTATGGGCAATATGTACACCCCCTACTCTGTGTATCATTGCCACCACCCTCCTGTTCACCCACTTCCTAGCCATTTCTGCTGCCCTGCTGTCCCTCACCTGCTGCCATATTATCCTGGAAATGATTTCAGACCACCCTACTGTGACCTCCAGCCACCACTCTATTATAACTCCAATGTCCCTTTCTATGGCCTTATTTAATGCCCCCCATGGCCTATTCCCCAGATCATTCCCTCCCAAATGTATTATTATTATTAAATCCGGTTTGGGCCATTTCAATTTCTGTTCCTCCAAAGTTGGGATGATTTGAGCCCACTTCATGTCCCGGACCCCTTTCCACTGTATTCTGGTTTTATCTGGATCCCGCCTGAGTTGTTTTCCTTCTGGGTGAATGGATATTCACTGTTCCACCCAATATATTTAAGATTGCCCAATGATCCGCACTTGTCTTGTCCTGCTCTTGCCTGTTGGTATAAAATCAACATTCATTACAAAATCTTCCTCACATATCTTTTATAACAGTTGGATCTCCATCTACTCACCCTCTTAACCTCTGCCTTGGACCCTCCTTGTGCTACCAACTCAGATGCCATGCCTATTCTGAAAAAAATGGGAGGAAAAATTCCTAGGGTTTTCACCTATACACTACATACCCTTCTTTAACACCCCTGTTACTTGTTAGCACATGACTGACACTCCATTCCTATGCACAAATAGTATGCTACCCCCCTTCAGCTTACTATCCTGATGTTCTTCAAGAGCAGTCTCCACACAACTCTCTCTTCCTACTTGTTTTTTTAGTATGACCTCTGTCCCCACCCACATCTGGACCATCTTTAATCAGCTCAACCAAATTATCACCCTCTCAGTACCTCAGTGTATTTCTTCCCACAGCACCCCCCCCACTGTGTCTCTTTTGTTTTTTGCCACTACTTCCCCTACTCTAAAAGCCCCTTTTAACATAACCAAGAAAATTGCTTTGAACAAATAGGCCTCATAATTGGATGTGCATACCTGTCCCAGGGCCCCGAGTAACTTCTGGAGTGTCTGCCTGGCCACTGGCATTCTGTCCTCTCCAGGCCAACTTTGAATCTTTTGCCATGCCATCAACATGTGCTGCATTGCCTTAAATTTATTCTGCTCTGCCCAGCCTCTAATGCTACATGCCCAACCAGTCCCCACCAGTTGCTCCCCCATTGTCTCACTTGCCATCTCTGCCTCCCATTTTTCTTCCATAAACTTTGCCATCTGGTCCTGTGTAACTGGCTCATTTACCCTAATCCCTTCCTGCTCCTGAAACTCCTGGAATGCATTCCATGTTCCCTCATATGCTCTTAGTGTGTTTGCAAATCAGGAGCTTCTATACAGTAAGCGGGCTGCTTCCAACCAGTCTCCCATAATTGTGTTGGTACCTGTGTTCTTTGTACTGCAGCTTGCGGCGCCATGGACCTGAATCTGTCCAACTGCAGATGGGAGAGGCTGTCAATTATTTAGTTGCTAATGCCTTTAATATGTTTCGCTTTAAATGACAGGTTGATTTTTAACCCCATAAGAACCAGCTGCCATAACACCCTGTTCACCATCACAGTGTACCCCCTTTGCCTGTTGGATCACTTCCACTACCGCTTTGTTATCACACCCGAAAATTATTTTTGTATTTTTTATGCCCGTCTCGCATGCTAACACCATAACCCAAATTGGGAATATTTCTAAAAAGGTGATATCCTTCAACAATCCTTTCTCTCTCCGCATCTCAAGACTAAGGTTCTGAGATCCAGTCTCCCATAAAATATGCTCCCATCCCCAGCACCCCTGATGCATCCATATATAATTCCAAATCCATAGTACACAGCCATTCTTCCTGCCAAAAAGTAACCCCATTGTAACCCTCTAAGAATTGTTCACATACCTCTAGTTCATGCTGTATTCTCTTTGTTATGTCAACCCAATGATGTGGTAGTTCAGCCTTTCCTATCTCCCTTGACAGCCTCCTGGTAAATGCCCTATCCAGTGCCACTGCCCTACATGCAAAGTTTAAATATCCCAAAAACTGCAGAACTTTCCCAAATGGTACTCTCCTGCTGCTTGTTACCTGCATCAATAGGTCTTTTAACTTTAACAGCTTATCCTGCAGTAATCTGAACACCCTCTCCTCTGCATCCACCTCTATACTCCCAAATTCTAATTTTTTAGTTGGACCTTCTGTCCTCCCTTCTGCCAATGGTACCCTCATTACCACACACATCTTTTTGAATTCCCTGAGCATTGTTGATGCCCCCTGCTTGCTTTGTCCTACTAACAAAAAGTTGTCCAGGTAATATACCATGGCCTTATAGCCGTATCTTTTCCCAAATACCCACTGCATCCAAGTATTAAATGCTTCAAATTTGGCACAAGCAGTTGAACAACCCATAGGCATTGCTTTATCAAAATAATAACTACCTAGAAAACAGAACCACAATAAATCCCAATCTTCCGGCCTAACTGGTGGTAGCCAAAAAGCTGACTCTGTGTCAGTTTTTGCTAACCATGTTCCCCCTACTGCCTTAATCAATTCCATTGCCTGATCTAATGTTGCATAAGAAACTGTACTCTGATATTCAAGAATGTAACCATTCACTGATGCTCCCTCTGGATATGACAGATGATGAATTAGCTGCAACTCCCCCTCCTGTTTCTTGGGCACTATCCCCAGTGGTGATACCCTGAGGTTTTTAGGGGGGGCTCTGTGAATAGTCCCCCTACCCTGCCATCCTTCAACTCATTATCAATCTTCCTCCCAAGTATGTCTTCTTTCCCTTTTACGGAACCTAAATTTTTTGCCCTCACACTTTTCCTTACCCCTTGTTAGCCTAAACTGAAATCCCACTCAAAACATTCTCTCAGCATTCTCCCCGTAAGCCAGTCTGGTTATCCCTTGGTCCATTCTTGCACAGTTCCTAACTTGACCAGTGTCCTTGCCAATGAAACCCACCTGAACCCATCCTCCTTTGATTTTGTCTAGTTCCCACTATATCCTGCCCTGTAACATCCCCATCCACTAACCCCTCTCCCTCTACTACCTTGGAACACTCCTCCTCTTCTTCCCCATAGCCCCCCCAAAAGGATTGCCCATTGTAACCCTGCACTCCCAACCTATCCCCCATTGTTCTGCGGCGTGACACTGGGTGATGTCCCGAGCACTCAGAACACACATGCTAAATTTACAATTCGCCCATGTGCATGATGCTTTATTGTACTCCCAGCATGTCTTTACCACCTGACTGCTTGCCCCATGCTTGTGCCCTTCTCCATTCCCTCCTACTTGCCCTGATAAGGTCCTTACCCACAGTTCTGAATGTGTAGAATCCCACCTCAAATCCCCTCTTGCGGCCATTCTTTGTCTAAATGCCTTATCATATTTCAGCCTCCCGTAACCTAACTCAGCCTTGTAGCCATATTTTATTATGGCTGAATATGTAAGCAAGGGGATGGCTAATTCCAGCTTCTTTCCAGTAAAATGTTGCTAAATTTTGTGAAACCAGCTTGCCGTGTGTCCATATGTTTCCCTTTTATATGTAGTTTCTTCCACTATTTTCCCTACTTTCGCTAATGCCACTGCCATTTTAGTTTTTCCTACTGTTTACTTCTGATCCTATTTTTTCACTGTCTCCTTATCCACCAGTGAAAAAAAATGTCAGTATATTCCCCCTTCCATATCTTCTCCTTCATGGTTTGAGGTACATGGTCCCCCAAGGTTATGCATGGTATTCCATCGCTCCTTCTTATGCCCCCCCACTGCCTCCCTTCCCCTCTGTCTCCTTACCTGCTGCCCCTTTTAGCACTTTGAATACTTGTTTCATTTTTTTCTAAACTCTTGTCCCCTATATCACCTATAATACCTGCAAAATACTCTGTCAAGTGCCCCTAACTTGCTAGGTCAACCTTGTCCTTACCATTCCAGTTATCAGGATTCTCCAGCTCAGTTAACAGGTCGGGCTCCGGCATCTCTTGCGGTGGCCAATTTTCCCTTGGACTCTTCCCAGCACCCCCTGCTGGTGTCTTTCTTTTCCTGATCATTTCCTCCTCCTCTCTTCTTCTGGCTGCTTCATGAAGCACGTTCACCTTGTCCATCAGACCTTTTGCTGGCACCATCCTTGCCCTTGCTCTCGCCACCTCCTCCTCTGCCTGTTTCCTCTTCGCCATCACCAGCATCTCATTCACTTTCTCCATCAATTCCACTGCCTGCTCCATCATTTGGCTACTTGTAACTTCTGCTGTCTTGCTGGCTGGCATCCTGTTTCTCTGTTCCTTTCCTCTCCAACCTTGCTTTTCCAATCGATGTGTTGAGACTAAAATCTTAATGAATCCTATCAAAAGAAGGGGATCTCTGTCCTGTGTCCCTTCTTGTACCATTTAAAGACCCCTGTGAGAACCCCTCTTTGGCTCCTCCCTATGCCCTATCCCCTCGTCCTACACCCCATCTTGTCATCCGACTCACCTGGTGACCTCATGGCTCCTCCCCTCCCCCTTTTCCCTTCTCCTGTGCCTGGCCTACTATTCCCACCTCCCTTTACCAATCTACACCCCCTGCCATTTTCCCCAGGAAACCCTCTGATAATTTCGGTTGGCTTGGAATGGCAAACATATTTTGTTTTACATATGGACATATGAATCTGCCAGCAGAAACAGGCCTCATGATCTATTAAGCCTGCTTGAATGTGCAGCTAGCCCCCTACATTGCAGCTGCCCCACCCTTCCCTTGCATTTACCCCCCCTCACCCTGTCCCATCACCTTTTAAAACTGCACACCATCCTACAGGATACCATGTCCTCTAGCAGAATGTTTCACTTAGCCACCATCCTCTCTGTGAAAAAATGTCTCCTCATCTCTCTCCTATATCTTCCCCCTCCAATCTGAGATCATGCCCTCTCATTTCCCTCCCCCTCCTCAACTTAAATACCCCTTCTGTACCTGTCTTATTTATCCCTGTCATGTATTTAAAGGTCTCAATCATATCCCTCCAATCCCTTCTCTCCTCCAGTGAGTACATGTTTAACTCCCTCAGCCTGTCCTCCAAACCCTGGATCATCTTTGTTGCCCTGCGCTGTTCCCCATCCAGTAATCTGACATTCTTCTTTTGAAATGGGCACCAGAACTGTATGCAGTACTCCAGGTGTGATCTGACCAGTGACCTGTACAGAGGCAGGATCACCTCCTTCCTTCTGGAGGAGATTCCTCTCGCAATTTTAGACACAGTGCAACTTAAAACAAGCTTTAGTCAGAGACACTATGGCTGCTAGTGTATTAACTTGATAAGGGTGTTTCATGAGCTTAAACATAAAAATGAAGTGCTGTAGTCATCTCCATGTGTAAATTTCATTTTTGGTAATGTTAGTTCATTTATCTGCTTGATCATGTGTTTCCCAAGTGTTTACAATGTGAGCAGTGTGTGCATCTTGTAAGGAAGGAGAGGGAGCTCCACACCAGGGCCTTCAACTAATGGTAGAAGGAATGGTGCAGAGAGGAGAGGAGAGGTATGGCTACACTGGGAACTGTGGGCTAACCTGGAAGGATAAGAGCTTATACCGAGGTGATGGCCTGCTTCCATCAAGGTAGAAACCATAGGTCCTCAGTGGAAAGTTTAAATGTTACTTGATGGACGTTTAAAGTAGCCAAGGTGGGTGACAGAAGAAATAGGGGAGACAGAATGTGGGCCACCCTACTATTATGTGGTATGAAAAAATGGTATCTGGTGAAGTCAAGAGACTTCTTGAAAACTGGCAAAAAAGTAAACATTGGGATAACTTAAGCCCCCCACACAGGGCAGCATTAAAACAAATTCAAAATTGGTCTGATGTAGTTATCAAACAAGCAGATAAAGGTGGCAATATAGTGCTACTTAATATGCAAAATATGCAAAAATGGTAAACAATGTACTCTTGGACACCTCCAGATACCATAAATTACAGGGCAGTCCTCTGAACAGGTTTTAATTAGAACTTTCAGAGTTGCTTCATGATGCCCTGACTTCTGGTGATATTACTAAAGCAGAATTTGATTTCCTCATGCCAGAAAGCCCAAACACCCTTGTGATGTACTGTCTCCCTAAGATACATAAGGACAGGATATCTCCAGTGGGTCATCCAGTTGTCTCTGGTGTGGGATCTTTAACCAACAATGTATTGTTTTTGTTGATTTTTTTTCTTAAAAAGCAAGTATGCAACTTAGATCCCACCTCAGAAACACTGGAGACCTGTTGGGAAAATTACAAAATGTTGTTTGGGTCAAGGAATATATGTGGATTTCGATAGAATTTGAACAACTACATTCATCTATCCACCATCATGATGGTATCACAGCCTGCCAATATTTTATGGAGACAGGCACATTTCCCAGCTCAGCAAGGTTTCTTATTGAAAGTATAAATTTCATCTTGACCCATAACTTTTTTGTGTCTAATAAAGAGTTTTATTACCCATGTTTGGGTACAGCAATGGGGACCTTCATGGTCTTCATTACATCTTGCAGGCTCTGCACTAGAAGACATATGAAGAGAGACTAAAGGAGCTTAATATGTATACCCTAGGGGAAAGGAGGGAGAGGGGGGACATGATAGAAATCTTCAAGTACCTCAAGGAAATCAACAAAGTCCAAGAGGATAGCATCTTTCAGAAAAAGAGATATGCAAGAACAAGGGGGCACAATTTGAAGACGGGGGATGGCTCAGAGGTAATGTGAGAAAGCATTTTTTCATGGAGAGGGTTGTGGATGCATGGAACAGCCTTCCTGAGGAGGTCACGGAGTCAAAAACAGTGGGGGAATTCAAGAATGCGTGGGACAGACATAAGGCAATTTTAGTGGAGGGTAGGAGGAAGTAGGCTGTTGGTTAACTAGGATCTGCAGTTTATCCTTTAGGTAGGAAAATGGGCAGACTAGGTGGGCCAAGTGGTCCTTATCTGCCATCAAATTTTATGTTTCTACATTTCTATGTTTTGCAAACCTAACGTTGGATTTATGAGAACTGGAAAATATTTTTTCTGACAGTTTTCTGTACGCAGATGATGTCATCTTTTGGTATATGTACATTGATGATGTCATGCCTGGTGCCTGCCTGGTGCCATGGCTTGGAGGGACAGGGAGCTAATCCTCAGGATTGCTGGAGAAGCTGCACAGGGGAGTGAGATGGATGTCATTGTCCACCTAGGGTCAAATGACCTGGCTAAGAAAGGGATCAGAGCTGTGCAGGAAGAGTTTGTGGAGTTGGGGAGGGGCCTTAGACAAGTAGCATGCACGGTAACCTTCTCAGAGGTGCTGCCTGTCTATGGCATGGGTGAGGCTAGAGTGCTCCACGCCATGGAATTCAATCGGTGGTTAAAAAACTGGTGCAGAGCTCAGGGATTTGGCTTCATTGGGGACTGGGGGTCTACCTGGAGGGATGCAGGTCTATACTGGCATAGTGGTCTGCATCTGTCCAGGAGGGAACCAGGATCCTAGGTGATAGGTTTAAATGGTTCATTGGCAAGCATTTAAACTTGCCAAGGGTGGAGACACTGGAAAGGAGCAGGGAAATCCTAGCCCCCCCAAAAGATCAGGGTAGTAAGTGAGGTAAACACCAAGATAGAGATGTCAATAGGGAGAAGGGCAGGGGTAAATGGAGAAAATGACAAACACAATAAGGACAGAGATGGGGCAAAAAGGGGTAAGGACATCAAGAAATGTAGGGTAATGAGAACCAATGCCCGTAGTCTGGGCAACAAGCTCCCTGAACTGGTAGCCTCGATGGAAGAGGGATGCCTGGATATCATAGCAGTCACAGAAACATGGTACACAGAGAACCATGACTGGGATGTTAACATACCAGGGTACACAACCTACAGGAGAGACGGGGAGGGAAGAAGAAGGGGAGGAGTAGCTCTCTATGTAAGGGAAGGAATAAAAGCAACTGAACCAAAGAGTAAACAGGGAGGAGAGGAGGCACTGTAGATCACCTTAGAGACTGAAAATGGCACCACAGTTTGCACAGGGGTTGTATACAGACCCCCATGTCAGGGGAAGGAATGGACAAGGATATGATAGAAGGCATCCTAAGGATGGCAGAGAAAGGAGAGATACTGTTGATGGGGGACCTCAATATGCCAGATGTTAACTGGAGCACCTTGGCTGCAGCCACACCCAAAAGCAGGGCCATTCTCGATGCCCTTCAGGTGGCATGCCTCAGACAGCTAGTTTTGGAACCCACTCGTGAGGGAGCAATGTTAGACCTCATACTCTCAAATGGGGATGGTGAGAGGATCTTGCATCTAGAAGTGGGTAGCCATCTGGGAAGAAGTGACCACCAAACAGTGTGGTTCATGATAAACTCAGCTACAGAGTCAAGCTATACAAAAGTGAAGGTTCTGGACTTCAGATGGGCTGACTTTGGCAAGATGGAAGAGTGCCTTAGGAAAGCACTAGCACATAGGTTAGAAGGAGGGGTGGAGCAACAATGGGGAAACATCAAAACTGCCATCACAGAGGCAACAAGCCTTTGTGTGAAGCAAATAAACAAAGCAAATGAAAGAAAAAGCCACTATGGTTCTCAAAAGAGGTGGCGGTGAAGGTTAGGGAGAAAAAGCATTTAGGAAGTATAAGGAAACACAAAAGGAGCAGGACAGAGAACTGCACCAGTTAAGGCAGAAGGAAGCAGGGAGGGTAGTCAGAATAGCAAAGGCCCAAACTGAGGAAAAATAGCCAACTCAAGTTAAGAAGGGGATAAAATCTTTATAGGTACATCAGGGAGCGTAGAAAGACAAAGGGAGGGATAGTGAGGCTGAATAGAATGGACAGTGGGTGGGCAGAGAGGGACAGTGAAAAAGCAGGGATATTGAATGAATACTTCTGCTCAGTATTCACAAAAGAGGAGGTGGCAGAGATATTTAATTCAATTAACAGAGGCACTCTGGATGGGGGGGGGGTTTGATCCAAGTCCGTTCACAGAAGAAAGGGTTCTGAAAGAATTCCTAAAACTGAAGGTGGACAAAGAAATGAGGCCTGATGGAATTCATCCCAGAATTCTAAAAGAATTAAGGAGAGAACTAGTGACACCACTGACTACCCTTTTTAACAAATCATGGGAGGATGGTGTGATACCTGAGGACTGGAGGAAGGTGGATGTGATACCCCTTCACAAAAGTGGGAGCAAGACAGAGGTAGGAAACTACAGACCTGTCAGTTTGACCTCTGTGGTAGTGAAAGTGATGGAATCACTTCTGAAAGAAAGAACTGTTGAGTACCTAGAGGCCAGTGGGGCTCATGACCCAATGCAGTATGGGTTCATAGCAGGAAGCTCATGTCAGACAAATCTAATTGATTTCTTTGACTGGGTGACCAAAGTAGTAAACCAGGGAGGAGCTGTGGACATGGCCTACCTAGACTTTAGCAAGGCATTTGACACAGTCCCACACAAAAGATTAATAGTCAAATTAAACAGCCTGGGAGTGGGTCCCAGGGTGGCAGCCTGGGTAAAACATTGGCTGGACAACAGGGCACAGAAGGTAATTGTAAATGGAGTCCACTCTGAAGAAAGAGGGGTTACTAGTGGGGTACTGCAGGGTTCAGTACTGGGTCCAGTCCTTTTTAATATGTTTATAAGTGACATTGCAGAGGAACTGGAAGGAAAAGTATGCCTTTTTGCAGATGACACAAAGATCTGCAATAGGGTTGATACACAAGGAGGCATGGAAAGGATGAGAAGGAACTTGGCAAGGTTGGAGGAATGGTCAGAAGTATGGCAGCTTGGATTCAATGCAAAGAAGTGCAAAATAATGCACCTGGGAAACAAAAACCCAGGGAAGATTACACAATGGAGGGGAGGTAGTAACAGAAGCAAAAATGGAAAGAGACCTGGGGGTAATCACATCACATGACTTAAGGTAAGCAAGCAATGTGAGAAGGCAGTAGGGAGGGCTGATGGGATACTGGGATGTATAGGGAGAGGCATCACCAGTAGAAAACAAGAAGTTGTTATCCCTCTGTACAGACAGCTGGTGAGACCCCATCTGGAGTACTGCATCCAGTTCTGGAGACCCTGTCTCCGCAAGGACATAGACAGGATGGAGGCAGTCTAGAGAAGGGCAACTAAAATGGTGCAGGGTCTGCAAGAGAAGCCATATGAGGAGAGACTAAAGGAACTTAGTATGTATACCCTTGAGGAAAGGAGGGAAAGGGGGGACATGATAGAAACTTTTAAGTACCTCAGTGGAATCAACAAAGTACAAGAGGGTAGCATCTTTCAGAAAAAGAGTTGTGCAAGAACAAGGGGACACAATTTGAAGATAGAGGGAGGATGGCTCAGGCGCAATATGAGGAAGTATTTTTTCACAGAGAGGGTGGTGAATGCATGGAACAGCCTTCCTGAGGAGTTTGTGGAGTCTAAAACTGTGGGAGAATTCAAGAACGCATGGGACAGACATAAGGCAATTTTGGGGGGGTAGGAAGAAATAGGCTGTTGGTTAAATAGGATCTGCAGCTTATCCTGTAGGTAGCGAAATTGGCAGACTAGGTGGGCCAAGCGGTCCTTAACTGCCATCAAAGTCTATGCTTCTATGTTTCTCTGTCATCTGCATGTGGACTGGGGCCAAAGAAAGGATACCTGAATTTATGAAGTGGCTTAACGCAAACAGATTGGGGTTGAAATTAACACATAAAACAGCTAAAAATGTAATCCTGTTCCTAGATGTGCTTTTAGAAGGAAATATGATCTGTGTTACAACAAAGAACCATGGCAAAGATACATCTTGTAATGCATATCTCCATTTCAGAAGTTACTATCCAAGTAAACTTAAAACATTAATTCCATTTAGCCAAATGCTCCATCTTAGATGGCACTGCAGCATGAATGAAGATTTTGAATCTTAGTCACAAGAAATGATTGGTCACTTTCTTGAAAGGGGATATAGCTTACAATTAGTCTAAGAAGCTAAACAAAAAGCCTGAGCTAAACAGAGTAATTATCTACTAATAGTTAAAAATAAAAAGACAGTGGAAATGAATCTATCACTTTAAGTATAGAACATAATGGAATCACTGGAAAAATAGGACAGATTGCGCACAAATATTGGTCAATATTAATAAATGATCAATCAGAGATCTAAAACAATCTTTGGAGAGAAGTCACATATTTCATTTTGCAGGTCAAGAAATGTAAAAGATACAGAAGGATCACATGCATTGTAAATTTAATAGTGACATGAGAGGTGTCCTGGTGTGGTCTCTTCCCCCCTCCTCCAAAAGGCTTCAAAATATGTTGTGAGTGTAATACAGTATCTGTCAATAAGTAGTAGACACAGATTATTTTATGCACCCATCTACTTAAAAAAACACCAGATTAGGGAATACCTTGCATGTAGGACTAGATTTGTTGTTTTTTGCCTCGTGTACCCATGTGACAAACTATTTGTGGGTCTGACTACCAGAATGCTAAAAAAAGCAGATACAAAAACACATTAGAAATATTATAAATGTTAATGTAAACAGCCCAATAACAATACACTATAGGGATCCACAGGGTGCAAATTCACAAGGAACAAAATTCATTGGGTTGGAACGTGTAAGGAATGGGAAAAATAAACTCATCCCATTAAAGGTTAAGATTCAACAGCTTGAAACAGCATGGATCTGGAGACTTGCTAGCTTGAAACTGAAGGGGTTAAATGATATATTAGACTTGAAATCATAACTTTGATCTTGTTTTGCTTAAGTGATTCTTTGTGCCTTGAAATCGTAACTTTGATCTTGTTTTGCTTAACTGATTCTTTGTGCCTTGTAATTTTGAAATGTTTTGAATTATCATAGCTGGTATAAAAAGGAAGAAGTTTGTAAAGTTTATTTAACAGGATGAATATATAAAAAATTAAAATGTCTTGCACTGTGAGATGTTTTGAATTATCCTTTGTGATATTTGTGTACACACACAAAAGAAGGATGGTAGTGAATAAAGTATATTCAGTTTATTTAACAGGATGGATATATAAAAAATTAAAATGCTGTCTTGTATCTTTGAACTAGCTTCTAAAGTTGCTGTGTTCTGCTTTTTTTTATTTCTGAAAATACGAATATGTTCCCCTGTAATGAAAACAACAGTTCACAACTGCAAAAAGACATCAACAAATGGATTTGATTGAATGACTAAAAGATGTCACTACTACAACCCAATGACACTGATTGGAAATTTTTGGACATTTGATCTTGAATGAATTATTCAAGACAGGACAAATATGCAATGTTTCACCATTGTGGAAAATGTGTAAAAAATATTTTTGAAGTGTATTTATAAATAACTTTAAGATGAGTTTGATTATATTTATAGGAGATTGATTCATAGCACATAGCTATTAGTGTCAGTAAGAAAGCCTTCAGGTGTTGTTTAAGATGCTGCTATTTGTCTAGGGGGTTGTGTTATGGCACTTTATAGTGTGGTCATGATAGAATATATGAAGTTTAGTATTTTATGATGTGTAGTTAATATGCACATTTAAATGAGTGTAAAATATTTAATTCATATGCAGAAGCTTGAGAAGTCTCTAGGGAATAAAACCATTACCATTTTTAGATGTTTTGTAAATATTTATTTATATGTTATTTAGTTGAAACTAATAGATTAGTAAATGTTGATTGTATTATGTAGGAGTGCATGAAGTTTTCAGTAAATAAAATCATTACTAGTTTCAAGTCTTTTGTAAATATTTATATAGTGTTGGAGTGAAACATACAGATTAGCAAATGCTAATTGTAAGTTCAAAATTTAAATAGGTCCTTTAATATGGATGGGAATTTATAGTGACTGTTTAATTAATTAATTGTTTAACTAGTTGGTGATAATTATGTAGGTGTGTTCATAGGAAAGGAATGGACCCCCCCCCCCCACCAGCGGGCAGATGGACGGTCGTGAGGGCCAGGCTCCTGAAGCCCTCCCTCCATGGATCCCCTCTCAGAATCTTCGTGCCTCCAGCATAGGAAAGGAATGGACCCCACCCACCAGTGGGCGGATGGATGGTTGTGACAGCCAGGCTCCTGAAGCCCTCCGTCCACAGATCCACCTCTCAGAATCTTCGTGCCTCCAGCATTGGAAAGGAACAAACCTCCCCAACAGTAGGTGGATGGATGGTCATGAGGGCCAGGCTCCTGAAGTCCTCCCTCCATGGATCCCCTCTCAGAATCTTTGTGCCTCCAGCATTGGAAAGGAACGAACCTTCCCAACAGTGGGTGGATGGACAGTCATGAGGGCCAGGCTCCTGAAGTCCTCCCTCCATGGATCCCCTCTCAGAATCTTCATGCCTCCAGCATAGGAAAGGAACAGACCCCCACCAGTGGGCGGATGGACGGTCGTGAGGGCCAGGCTTCTGAAGCCCTTCCTCCCTCCATGGATCCCCTCTCAGATATGGAAGGCTGTAAAACAAATGTCACAAACTACTTGGCCACCTAGCAGCTAGCAGCTTCTGCGTTTGTAAGCAGAGGAGGTACTTTGCGCCTTTTTTCTTTCAAACCATTGGACTGCTGATTTAACTCATTACTTCTCAGCACATCAGTGGTGATAGTCTCCTCACCACAAAATACTTGTAATCTGTACTTGCCTTTAATTTGCCATAATGTGCCTACTGCAATGCATACCTAAGGGGACTTCGTTTAAACCTAAGGGACTTTGTTTAAACTGTCTTGGCGCCTTTTTTTCCCCCACTTGTACTAAACTGAACCAGCAGGGGCATAAAGGGGACATAGTCAGTAGCGTGCATTGAAACTGTAGTAATATTTTTTTCTTCAGTCCAAACTGCACTTGAGCTGCTAAATTGTAAACTAGGCTTGCATATTTAATCAACGGTGCACCTTTTACTGCACTCGAGCTGCTTAACTTGTAGATAAGGCTTTTACATCTAATTAACTGTACCCTTGTTCTAAAAAATAGACTTAAGCTGCACATCTTACTCAGATTGAATTTCCTCTGCCCAAACTGCTGCTCTGATCTCTACCCTCCCTTTTCTTTCACCTCCTCCCACTTCAAACAAACAAAGGCCCTTACCTATTAACATTAATCCTCTCTCTGCTCTCTCTCCTCAGAATCTTCGTGCCTCCAGCATAGGAAAGGAATGGATCCCCCCCCCCCAGTGGGCGGATGGGTGGTCATGAGGGTCAGGCTCCTGAACCCCTCCCTCCACGGATCCCCTCTCAGGTATGGACGGCTGTGAAACAAACACCACAAACTACTCGGCCACCTAGCAGCTAGCAGCTGCTGTGTTTGTAAGCAGAAGAGGCCCTGCCGACACTGTGCTTCAGCTCCCCACCGCCCCCACCACCACCCTTGCTCGACTCTCCTTTATATAGGGGTGAATGTGAGTGCAGAACCAATCAGCTCACTTCTCCACTTGCAGATTATAGCCTTTAGCCACTTGAGGCAGCACTGCAAACTTTTCCAATTTATTTATCCACTCTTGTACCCTGCATACATTTATCTCTCAGACCAAACTATATTTCTGTGTCACTGCAGGTTTGTGTCTCCCTACTCTTCTAACCCTTTGCATATGTACCATAAACTATGCAATTTATAACGAATATTCATAGGTGTGTCCCACGCTGGCAGTGAGCTGGTTCATTCCTATTAAACTTTACAGTCCTTTTAACACTCTCACTCCTTGAGAACATCCAAACCTTCCTACTGATTACTTATCTGGTCCCACTGTACCTCTTTGTATTACCATGATATCCTCTACCTTTCCCTATCTACTTATCACACTCCTCCTGCTTAGTACCCTCTCCTGGGCCACCTTTAGCATCCACAATAATGCAAGGGACTGTCATGTATTGCAAAATGACTTTTATTTCTCAAACCTCCTTGTACTAAATGGAATGAGGGTGGACCTCACTCATCTTCTTCTACATAGGGGTCTCATCTACATGGGCGCAGCAGTTTCTCTAACACACCACAATGGTCCACTACACCATGCCTCCTTTGTGCACCGGAAACTGTGGTATCTTATCCTCATTGCCCTATTACTGTCTGGAGATGTTGAGACAAATCCTGGTCCTAGCTCCCACTACTCCTGTGCCGACTTTCTGAATCATGACTTTAAAGGACTACGCATTGCTCATCATAACATTAGGAGCCTTCTGCGAAACCAGCTGGAACTTGAGGTGTGGGTTGCTCTCTACAAGCCAGACCTATGCTGCCTATCAGAGACCTGGCTGAAACCCACAGTCACTGACTCCTCCTGCCTATTAGCCACTTACAACCTCATCCGGAGAGATAGAACCTCTTCTAAAAAGGGTGGCGGTGTTGCTATCTATTATAAAGAAAATTTAAATCTCTCTGTCCTCCCTACACCTGACCTTCCCCACTGTGAGTCACTACATGCAGTACTTTCCTTGGGTACAAAAAGACTGCATATTTTATGTGCCTATAACCCCTCTAGCAGTGGCCTCACTGGCCTCGTGGAACTACTTGAACAGACATCACTGTTGGCTGTGTCAAACAAAGTGATTATCATGGGTGATATTAACTTAAACTGGCTAGGAAACTGCCAAACCAACCTTCAATCACAAATCATGCTACATAAGTTACATCAGCTAATTACTGAACCCACCAGGACAGCTATACACACACACTCTAGTACCCTAATTGATTGGGCCCTAACAAATCGGCCTGAACACATACATACTACTGGCATACTTGCTGATGCACTCACGGACCATTCTCCTATTTTTTATCTATGGTGTCCGGCCCCTACAAACCCTACCCCGCCTCCAAAGTTTATCACATTTAGGAACTTCTCAAGTTTTGATCCAGTATTGTTTCTCAATGATGTCTCTAAAATTGACTGGTACAAAATATACAGAGCTAAAGATGCCCAGACAGCCCTAGATCTCTTCCTTTATGAATTCCTGACTCTCCAGGATATCCATGCCCCTTATTGTACATGTGCAGTGAAAGGAAGACAAACGAGATTGTTAAAAAAGGACCTCCTCTCCAAACTCAAAATGAGAGACAAGAGCTGGAAACGCTTCAAGCTCTCAGGTCTTCCAGCTGACTTTGACCTCTATACGGCACAGTGTAAAGATTGTAAAAAGCATATACGACTTGCCAAAAGCAAATATTGCAAAAATCTTCTCACTGATGCAACAGAAGAGCCTAGAAAATGCTGGACACATGTTAGGTCCTTCCTGGGTACTACCCAGTCCCCTACTCCAAATGACATGATCCTAAACGAGATCCACTGTAATGATCCGAGGACAATTGCAAATTTCTTCAACAAACAATTCTCTGACCTGACCAATTACACCTCGGCCTTCCCCACTATGCAACTGTTAGGCATACACTCTGAGCCACACATAGATTCATCAAAACAATCTTTCCACTTCAAAGCAACCTCCAAAGCAGAGGTACTAAAACTCCTAAACTCTATCTTGGACAACACTAGTACTGGCTCTGATGGGACTGAACCTAGACTCTTGAAGATAGCTGCCCCATTTATAGCCTCTCCTCTTGCCCACATCTTTTCTTTATCCCTCTGTCAGACCCATGTTCCCGATATCTGGAAAATTGCCAGAATCACTCCAGTATTCAAGAAAGGTGACTCAAAAGACCCTTCCAACTACAGATCCATTGCAATATTATCCATACTAAGCAACATTCTTGAGAAGATTGCTGCTACTCAAACCACTACGTTTCTTCACAAAAACAATCTTCTCTCCCCCAGCCCAACATGGCTTCTGCAAGGGCCATAGCACCACCACGGCCCTGCTAAAATTCACCACTGACACCCTGTCTACCATGGATGCAGGCCTTCTCACAGGGGCAGTTTTTATAGATATGACTTAAGCATTTGATCTGGTAGACCATCCCATTCTCCTCGCAACACTAAAGTCTATGTGTTTCTCGGTGGGTGTTGTGGACTGGTTCAGTAATTATTTGTCAAACCGTGCCCAATTTGTGACATACACTTCCACCCTCTCGGACCAGGCCATTATAAACATTGGGGTTCCTCAGGGTTCAATTTTAGGGCCCCTTCTCTTCTCCATTTATATCAACAGCATCACCCTAGATCTCTCCTTCTGTTCATCCCTCCTGTATGCGGATGATATTGTTCTATATGCAAGCTCCAAAAACCTGACCGACATAAACTCGTTCCTTTCCTCCAACCTCCAGAAAAACCAAAACTGTCTCTCTGACCACAAACTGGTCCTCAATGTAGCGAAAACCCAAGCGATGCTGTTTGGGTCTGTCACCAGACTAAAAGCATGCAATAATATCATCTCGGTCTCCTGCCCTGGCTCCCCTCCCATAAATACAGTAACCTTTTTCAAATATCTTGGGGTTGTCCTTGATCAGTCTGTTAGCTTTGATCCCCATGTCAAATCCACTTGTAAGTCAGTAAACTCAAAACTAGGCATTGCCTATAGAGCTAGCTATACCCTTACTTCATCCGCCAGGCTGGCTGTTGCCCACAGCATCCTTTTACCAGTCCAGACCTATGGAGTCATTACGTATTCGGTGATACCTAAGTCATCACTGCGTGCCTGGGACACCACTTACAATAATATCTGCCGCTATGCCGCCTCATCCCCCAGGCTTGAACACCACTGCAAACTCTATTCAGGCCTTAATTGGCTGTCACCCACTGCACTAAGATTCCACTTAGTTGGCTCCCTGGTGGACAATGTTATCAGGGCACAATCTCCCGATAGTCTTGCAAGGCTATTGTCCCCTCAAACACCTTTCTATGGCCTACGCTCTGCTGATAAGTCCCTGTTGCAGGTGCCTAGGTGCAAAACCTCAAAAGGCTCCCAAGCTTTCTCCCACTATGCCCCACAGCAATGGAACACCCTGACATTAGCACTTCGCCAAGAGTCATTCCGTGCACTCTTTAAAAAAGAGCTCCATGCCAGCCTACTTGCCTCAAACTCCTGCACCTGTTTTCAACCCCCTTTATCTCTTCACTCTGCCTACCTCCCATGCCTGCTGCACTCCTAACGATTAACCTGTCTCTGTTTTCCTACTCCTCCAACATGAATGGTTGCTTTTCATCCCTAACCACATCACTCCCTATTGCTATGCCCAGTTAAATGCCTTATCCTTCCTCTTATAGGACTGTGGTAGTTCCACTACAATATGCATCATAAGAATGACTGCTTTTCCTGCCTCCTCTCTACTGTAATAACAACTGTAATAGCTTAACTTTGCACCTACTATGTACTCACTTGCGTACTGTAACTGTTCCTAGCTTCCCTTATATGTTAGATAGCTTATTCATGGTTTATATGTGTATGTTTCTCTTATCTTCACCATATACACTTTGTAATTTTTTTCCTTTTGTTTTTCTTGTATTTTTCCTATACTGTCCCCTCAGTACTTGTAATGATGATGTGTTTTTCTTTCTCATGTTGTAATCCTCCCAGGTCATGACTGAAAATAGTCATTTTATGGCTAGCTCACCTACCCGGTAAACAAAAACCAACTAAATAAATAAATATGTATAAAAGGTGGTAAGGAGCAGCTGCAATCTAGGGGTGCTAGCTACACAATCGAGCAGACTTTGATAGGCCATGAGGTCTGTTTCTGCTGGCAGTTTTATATGTTCATATGCCCTTTGGACCACATCCCCTGAGGAAGGCTTATGCCGAAGCGCTGGGGTTAGTGGATGACTGGCTGGTCAGTTGTTGTCTCCATGTTCAGGTCTGTACTTATCTGTTTGCTTTGGATATTTTAGTGTAAGTTTTTTTTTTTAATCAGCAAACAGGTATGTATTAAAATAAATGTTACTTGAGGTAAAAGTGAAAAACGTTTTCTATGTGGCTTTTTATGTATCTCAAGTTTGACCTGCAATACTGCTTGCCTTTTATAGGTGGTTTCAAAAAGGCTGCAGAGAATGTGGCCCACCACAGGCTGAGATAGAAAGTAGGAAGATCACAAGGGGAGAGTCCCACCAGGATGCGAGTTATTCAAGGAAGCAGGGGTTTAACAAAGGAGGAAGGAGGGGAAAGGAGCAGTCAAAGGTGAGAAATGAGGAAGGACAAACAATTGGAAAAAGGAGAAAGTGACAAAAAGAGAGCTGAGGGATGTCAGAATGGTGCAAGGTCTGCATCAGAAGCCCTATGAGAGGAGACTGAAAGAGTTAAATATGTACACCCTGGAGGAGAGGAGGGAGAGTTGGATATGATGGAGACCTTTAAATACCTTACAGGGGTTAATAAAGTACTGTACAGGAGGGAGATATGCTTTAGAGAAAAAGGTGCTGTAGAACAAGGGGTCATGATATGAAGCTAGAAGGAGGTAGATTTAGGAGAGTTGTGAGGAAGTACCTCTTTACAGAAAGGGTGGTGGATTCCTAGAACAGCATTCAATGGGAGGCAGTGGAGGTGAAATCAGTGGTGGGTTTCAAAATGCATTGGATAGGCAAAAGGAATCCTAAGAGGAAGGAAGGAAAGGGGTGGAAGAGACAGTGCTGTAGATCAAGATGGGTTTACAGCAAATGTGAACATAGTTAAAAATGGGCAGACTAGATGGGCCCATCATTCATTATCCACTGTAAATTTCTATGTTTTCATAGATATGGGATATTTGAAATAACTGCCACAAAGCTTCTGAAGAAGGACCTGGTTGGTTCGAAAGCTAGAGCACTTTGTTATTTTCTGTGACATCCATGTTGGTCCAATAAAAGGTATCAAATCATTTTTTCTGGATCTGTTCTTAAAAGGACCAATACGGCACCTACAACATTTTTTTGCATCATGGAAGATACCGAAATTCGCCGCAGGACATGGCAGTTGCATAACATTAAGAAGAAAGCACAGCTAGACAGTGACATCTACTTTTTATCCCAGTGCAAAAGGAATAACATTATCCCTAAAGGTCTAGCTATTTGGAATCCACTGAGAAACACAAATAATTCTACATATGCTGAACAACTTAGTCGTAGGACCTCTGAGAAATTGAGAAATCACAGAATCCACAGCTTATATGCCAAAAAAGCATTTTTGAAGAAACAGTTTAATGACATAGCTGCCACACTGGAGAGGATGTCTGGTGAGCCTATTCCAAACATCTTGCATGAGATAGACATGAACTACCAAAGAACCTTAAGAAAAGCCATGCTTATTAAAAACAGGAAGTTAGATGCCCTTCAACTTACCATACTTCCTAACAACCATGAAGAACAGAACAGAGTGACTGAACAACTAAGCCACACAGATGGGCACCTTTCAGTTTTAATTTGTCCACCCACACACTGACTACTGGGGAATTAAATGTACTTTCTAAGGCCTCAATTTCTGCCCAACTAAACCACTGGACAGAATACAGCTTTGTGGTGAAATGGAGGAATACTTCCGCAGACTGAGACTCAGGGAATTTTTTCATGGCAGAGAAGAAATCACAGACAGGGAAGAAATCACAAACAGTAAAAATATTATGGATAAGAAAAAGAAACCATATGCATTTACCCCATCAAGTGGTCAGAATAAGAAGCTGGACAAATACATTAGATTGCTTTCGCAGAGAGTTACTGGTGAGATTCTTAATAGGCAGAAAATGGCCCGTTACAACCTCTCTCCATTGGAACGGAGGGCTATACAAACACTAAAACCAAACCATAACATTGTCATAAAAAAAGCTGATAAAGGCTCAGCAGTGGTGATATTGAATCGGGAAGATTACATTACGGAAGCCAACAGGCAGCTAAGTGACCTTACTTACTACAAAGTACTGGGAAGTGACCCAACTACAGAATATAAAAGAGAACTAAAGGGGTTAATTGAAACATTTCCAAAGCATGTCCAAGACAAACTAAAGGACCTCATCCCCAGTGAACCTAAACCAGGGACATTCTACATGCTTCCTAAAGTACATACGCCTGTTAATCCTGGTAGACCCATAGTCTCTGGTAATGGCTCCCTGACAGAGGGGAGATCAGGGTTTGTAGAAGCTATTTTCAAACCGCTGGTTATACAAAGAGATAGTTACATCAAGGACACTACTCACTTCCTGCATAAACTTTCTGGTTTTAAGGACTTACCACCTGATACCCTTTTAGCCACGATGGATGTAACCTCACTCTACACTAATATTCCACACACAGATGGCATTTCAGCCTGCCTCAAATACCTGTATGACAAAGAATTGGACCCCAACACTGACCCTGGAGTTGTAGGTAAACTCACTGAATTCATTCTGACACATAACAACTTCAGCTTCAATGGTAAACATTATGTTCAAACTATGGGAACAGCAATGGGAACCAGGATGTCTCCACAGTATGCTAATCTTTTTATGGCGAATTTGGAGGAGGATTTTCTAAGGCACTGTACACATAAACCACTCGCTTATTTCCATTACATTGATGATTTGTTTATCATTTGGACAGAGGGCACTGACACACTTAAAGATTTTCATTGGGAACTTAATAACCTCCACCCAACTATAAAGATTTCCCTTGAATATTCTGCCACCAGTGTACATTTTCTGGATACCACTGTCACTATTAAGGATGGAACCCTACATACCTGTCTTTACAGGAAACCAACAGACAGACAGAGATACTTACACAAGAAAAGTAATCACCCGAGCCACACAAAGAAATCTGTAATATATAGTCAAGCACTTCGGTATCACCGCCTCTGTTCAAATGAGGAAGAGAGAGACACACATCTGGCGATGTTGAAAAACACCTTGTTGAGCAGGGACACTCATCCAGAGAAATTGACAGAGCAGTGGAATGTGCAACACAGGTCCCAAGAGAACAGCTACTGCAATATAAGGAACGGATGACTACCAACAGAATACCCTTTAGTAGTCACATACCATCCTGACCTTGAACTCCTACATAAGATTATTAAGGATCTCCATCCAATAATTAGTGAGGATGAAACCCTTAACTGTATTTTTCAAGAACTACCACTACTATCTTTTAAACAACCACCTAATTTAGCCAACCTGATTATAAGGAGTCAACTTGAACCGGAACAGAATACCATGGCATCATATGGTACACGACCCTGTCCTCAACGCACATGTACGACATGTAACCTCATTTCCACTTCAGACTGTGTGGTTACATCACAAAACAGACTATTCAGGATACAGGGGAATTATATATGTACATCAAGTAATGTTGTCTATTTTATCCAATGCAAGAAATGTCCTCGCACAGGTTATGTGGGGGAGACAAGCCAACAACTCCACACTAGAATGAATTCACACAGACATTCTATTAATCACAAGAAGATTGAGAAACCAGTAGCCCAGCACTTCTCCCAGGATGACCACTCAATCTCAGATATGTCTGTGATGGTCTTAAAAGGACATTTCAACAGTACACAACAGAGATGGGCTTCTGAAATTAGACTTATTTTATTTCTCAATATGGTGGCGGATGGACTGAACACTGATGTTGGTTATATGACACATTATTCCACTTAAACTTACACAGACCTTTACTTTAAAAGATGGACATAAATACTTTAGTTCTTCAGTGGGCCTTTGATTTTGTAAGTTTATGGCTATCTACATGTTGACTTCTCACCTTAACACTGTGGTGAGTGCATTTGAGTGTGTGTGTGTATACTGATGTATGTATGTATGTATGGGTTGTGTTTTTGTGTGTTGTGGGTATTGTGTGTGTGTGTGTGTGTGTGTGTGTTTTGTTTGTTGTGTGCGGTGTGGTGTGGTGTGTGTGGATTGTGTTTGTTATATTTGTTGTGTGTTGTGGTTGTGTGGGATGTGCAGGTGTGTGTGTGTGTGGGGGGTGTGGTGTGGTGTATGTACACACATATGTGTGGGGGAAGCGTGGCATGGGGCAATTGTTATGTGGCTAGGACATTTAGTTTTCACATATAGTGTACATTTACTTCCTTCTGCTAGTTGTCAGTGGTTGGATTACATACTGTCACATTTTTAAATCTGCTCATATTAAGATGCATATCTCATTTACTTGGGGGTTCATAAAAGGTGTAATTCCTTTGGGTTTTCATTTAGATTCTTTAGACTGATTCTGTGCATTTTTGTTATACACGGACTTTGTGTTGAAATCTGCACTTATCAGGCTCATGGTCTCATTTTCTTGGGGGTCCTTGACAAATTTTTTTTTTATTTATTTGGCACTTACACTTACAAGTGATACTATCATGCATCATGTATATATGTGTATGTTAATTTGAGGCTTGTTTTCAGCTTGCAGTTATACATAATTTCAGGATTTTGTCTCTCATTATCTGTTCTTTAATATACCAGGACAATTGGAATGTAAGTTGTAAGCTCATCTTACATGTATTAGAGAGAATGCCACCCCAAGGTTTTTTTTTTATCACTAGAATGCTTTCTTGGCATACTGAGACATTTTAAAATTTATGTGACAAGAACTCTCTGGCTGTAGAGAATTCTTGATAACCTTTGCCCTTCTGAGGCTTCTCAGTTAAAGGCATACTGGTGTTAATTAGCTTCTCTGACGTAATCTTCTGTTATTTTTTAAATGTATATGTTAAACCAATGAGTATTATTTCTGTTTTTTCAATATAATCTGGTGTTAATAGTATGGGATATTTGAAATAACTGCCACAAAGCTTCTGAAGCAGAACCTGGTTGGTTCGAAAGCTAGAGCACTTTGTTCTTTTCTGTAACATCCATGTTGGTCCAACAAAAGGTATCAAATCATCTGTTTCTGGATCTGTTCTTAAAAGGACCAATACGGCACCTACAACATTTTTTTGTATG
This sequence comes from Neoceratodus forsteri, assembly GCA_016271365.2. Classification (NCBI taxonomy): domain Eukaryota; kingdom Metazoa; phylum Chordata; order Ceratodontiformes; family Ceratodontidae; genus Neoceratodus; species Neoceratodus forsteri. The sequence continues at coordinate 230,828,225 of CM057458.1, read as the reverse complement.
TTTCCATATATAACAGGTTATGCGATTCAAATGGATATAGTGTACAATTATTAATATGTGCAACGTCAGTACTGTAAACTGTATGGCACACATAATTCATGATGTACTATGTTACACAGACATGATAATCAAATGGGTAATAATATATGCATTGAGCAAGGGAGAAAAAAAGCTAGGAGAGCACATGTGAAGTAATATATTACTCCTTGAGTGGTGACACCATGATAGGTACATACTGCATGGAGTTAGTGTATTGAGATGGTACCCAGCTGTATACAATATTGAGTTAGCTACAATATGGGATTTTATTTATTTGTTTTTTTTTAATAATGCAGGTATTGTCAACACAGTAATGCCACATAGCCAAGGATGCACCTTACAATTTGAAACCCTGTTTTTTTTATCACTTTATTCATTTTTTGGAAATCACTTGCAACATGGCTGCAATTCTGTTCAGTCAATTAACTTTTGGTGTACCTATGCATGCCTTTTACAAGAGAGTATTGTATGTATTAATGGCACTGACACAATGTTACCCTTAGGGCAGGTTGTGGTATGCATTTGAATAAGTGTAAAAATTGTGACACTGTGCTGTACATTATGTAAAATGGTGTCCCTGATTTTGAGCATCTGTCCCTGATTTTAATGGGCAATGTCCCTCATTTTGTTCCTGGAAGGGTGAGAGTTATGCATTCTAAGGTGGTCAGGTGTTGCAGTTGACACCCCAATGATTTCTTTGAAATCCCCTATGATGCCCCTTGCAACCCCAGGAAACCCCTAAAACATTGGTTGCCTAGCTTTTAGTTATATAAAATTGATAGGTTGAGGAGCTTTGCAACCCCTATGATCTGCAGTCCCACCTTCTTCTAGAGGACAGCTACCCTCCTACAAATATAAAGTCATGAGAGTTCCAGTGCCACTAAGAATTAGATAGGTCCTGAAAGGGTTAACATAAACCAACTCTCCAGATAGGAGTAAACCATTTTCACACACAAACACACACACACACACACACACACACACACACACACACACACACACACACTTGGAGGAGATGGAGGAGGAAGAGAGAGAGAGAGAGAGACAGACAGAGAGAACTTCCTCTGGACTTATTTCCTGTACATATTATAAAACAGTGCTATGCATTTTAAAGCTTGCTGGTCTGTTGAAAGTTATGTCAATAAATTATTTACCCTCCAAAGACTAGCAAATCACATTTCAATAATAAATACAATTAACAATCCAGTAAGTGAACATACTAAATCCACATGTCAAATAGACTTCTGATATTTTCTTTTTACCAGTGACAAGTACATCTGGCAACAAACTGTCTGAAGAACAAATTAGGGGCACGGGGGACTTAACCCATGGGCTGCAGGCAGCATTACAACCTAGTGGAAATCTGGACTGATAAGATAGCAGTCTGGGGCACAGCAAGGGTTAATTACATTATGGAGTAAGGAGTTTTCTCTCTCTCTTTCTCTCTCTCTCTCTGTCTCTCTCAAGAGATAAGTAGTTGGCAGTATTCATGCAAGGTTTTTTTGACACTAGTATGCAAAAAAAAGGCATTTAACTGAAGTGTGTACCTCTTCCAGTGTGCGCTGTTGAATCAGGAGAAGGAATCAGTTCTATGCTAGATTTTGCTTTGTGCTGGGGAGGGAGACTGTTGTTTTTAGTCTAGGAAAAGTTTCTAATTGCATTGCTATAGACAATGTAACTGCTTCAAAGGAGTGGTATAACTTGCCTTAGTGACTACTTGGGGACAGTAGCTGTCAGGTCACTTAAAGTAGGCATGGCGGGAGATAAGCTGAAAAAATAGTGCTGGAACTGGTCTACTGAACAGAGACAACAGAGTGCTTCATTCAACTGGTGAAGTGACAGTGCTGCAACTCAACTTTGTTGTTCGGTCGGATCTGATGAGGTGAGCTGCTTTTCTCTGATAGCCAGAGGGCTGCAGATCTCTGCCCCTGCAGCCATAAAAAGGAGAATTAAAGGGAACAAGTGGCTGAAATGGCTCATTTTTTTCATGTCAGTCAGTATGGCAGCTACACTATTGTGATACAGATCTTTTACAACATGTTGTACGTATTTTTAAATATGAAAGATGTGAGATTGGGATTTCCCCTAACTGATACAAGAAACAAGTCCATATTGATATATTGGTAATTGTTTTATTAATTCTGCCATCAAACAAGTCTATTTAATATACTAATTATGCTTCCGACCATACCACATTTTCAAATTGCCACTTTCACTCATTGTCATCATGGAGCCACAACCCCCACCCCGGGTTCCTAAACCTGGCTTCAATTGAGCCCAGCTAAACATGACCTGTTTAGCTAGATTCTGGTGTTTGTTTTTAAAAATAATGCCAGGGGCTGGATTTTTAAAGCACTCGAGACTGCTGCAAGCCCCTGTTGTGCAATCACACAGCACACAGGGCTTGCAAAAGTGTCCTGGCTGGCAATCATGATTTTCACTCCCGTGCACCACATGCCACAACTTTGATCAACTTCCCCCTGGTCTAACTTGCAGAATTCAGCAGACCATTTTTAAGGGGCTTGCACCAAATATTTGGTGCACGCTGCCGTAAAGTGAAGAAAGTGTTTGCAATGGCACCTGAGAATATAAAATTGTGTGCAGTTGCAGCAAAGGAGTTTGGTGCAGCTGCACCAAAAAAATGGCTTTGACGCAGAGCTTGACGTAAGCCCTACATCACCCTTTGAAAATCCTGCCCCAGAAATATATTTTCTGGGCACCCCAAAGTGCATGGTGCCCAGCTTAGTGAAAGAAGCCACTCACCTGCATTCTCTATATGAGAACAGTGGAACTTTCTTGACATCTTTACCACAAATGGAGAGGTGCTGCCAGCTTTAGTGCCAGCAGTGAGCCAGTGGTCTGTGAGCTGAGGTTTTCCAATGATGTTGAGTCTCCACAATCTACTTTATTCAATTTCCACCGCTGACCACAAAATCTGAATATGTTCTGGCAATGGACATTTGTAATGGCCACTAATGGTGCTCTACTTTATGTATGAAAATGTGATTCTTGTACTGTGCATTTTATTGTATGTATATGTAGTCTTGTATACTCTCTGTTATTTGTACATTGGCTACGGTTGCCTATGAAAATGGTCATTTATTGTCCATAGGCTCTCGTGTTAAATAACAATGAAATGAAAAAGGAACTAGGACTAGGTTTGCTGACAAAGGCACCTCACTTCACCTGAGCTCTTTTCTTCTAGGTTTGCTTGTAAGGACAGAGCAAGGAACAACATTATCAGAGTAAGGAGAATAAATACAGGTTACTCACCTGTAACAGGAGTTCTAGGAATGGTATATGTTGTTCATCCACACTATCTGGCAGGTTCCTAGCCGCTTTAAATCTTGCCGGAAGGTCTTCAAGCTAGCTCCTCCCACCCACCCGGGTGGTAAAACTCTCGGCTCCACCCCATGACGCCAGATCTGGCCCGCTGGAAGCTCAGGTTGTGCGTCAAAGCCGGGAGGTCGTGGAACGTGATGAACAACATATACCATTCCTAGAACTCCTGTTACAGGTGAGTAACCTGTATTTAGGGACATGGATATGTTGTTCATCCACACCTATCTGAAGACTCCTAGCAGTTCTCCGGGAGGAGGGAGGCAAGCGCACACCTATATACTTACTGGGGAACAGAGATTGAGAACTGGGGCCCCAAAACCAGCATCCCGGCATGACTCAAGGTCGAGTGGTAGTGGGTAATGAAGGTGTGCTGACTTCCAGGTAGCAGCCCTGCAGATTTCCTGGATAGGGACGTCCCTGGAAGCAGCCACCGATGCAGCAGTATGGCGGTAGAATGAGCTCTTATCCTCTGGGAGGCTCCATGCCCGCCAACTCATAGCAGAGATTTATGCAGGAGGTGACCCATCTGCCTATCGTCCGCTTGGCTGCAGGTCTGCTAGGTGCGGCTTCAGCGAGAGTGACAAACAGCTGGTGAACCTCTCCCGACTTCAGCCATGCGCCTTATAATAAGCGAGCCTTCTAGGGTCCAGAGTATGGAGCCTATATTCGCCTCCGAGGTGATTGGGGTAGAACACCGGCAGAGTCAACACCTGGTTAAGGTGAAACTCCGACACCACCTTCGGAAGGAATTTCGTGTGGGGGCGCAGGACAACCTTGTCCCTGTGGAAGACCAGGTAAGGAGACTCGCTAAGCGCCTGGAGTTCTCCCATCCTTCTGGCTGACGGATAGCCACCAAGAAGGCGGTCTTCCACGACAGGTGGGGGAGACCACACCTGTGCATTGGTTCGAATGGCTTGCCCATGAGCTTTGCCAGTACCAGCAGTAAATCCCACGTAGGTGGGGGTTCCCACACTGGAGGGGAAATGTGATCAAGGCCTTTAAAGAAGCGCCCGACCACTTTCTCCTGCACCACTGACTGCTGACCGGCCCACGCCCGGTAAGCAGAAATGGCTGCCAGGTGCACCTTAAGGGTCGTCGACCTAAGCCCTTGACTAGATAGGGACCATAGATAGTCCAAAATGCTTGCCACAGGACATGAGAAGGGTCCAAACCCTTATCCTGACACCAAATGGAGAACCTCTTCCATTTGAAGGCATAGCATTTCCTGGTCGACTTTACGGGACGCTCAACGACGTTGAGGACCTCGCCGAAAGACCCAAGGCCTGGAACTCTAGCCGCTCAGGAACCAGGCCGTCAGGTGCAGGGATTGAAGGTCCGGATGGAACACCTTCCCCTGATTGACTGAGAGCAGGTCCGGGCGAGCTGGAAGCTGCCTCGGAGTCCTGGAGCTGAGACTGAGGAGATCTGGGTACCAGAACTAGCGAGGCCAGTCTGGGGCTATCAGAATCACCTGCGCCTTGTTCCTCCTCACTTTCAGCAGGACCCTGTGAATCAGGGGAATGGGGGGAAAGGCGTTAAAGAGGCCCGGGGTCCACGGCCTCGAGAAGGCATCCCCCTGCAGCGAGCCCTGCTGAGGGGGGCGGGCATGAAACAGCCTCAGCTTCGCGTTCTCCCTGGAGGCAAACAGATCCACCAGAGGTGTGCCTCAACGGGAGAACAGGTCCTGTACTATCTCCAGCAGGAGAGACCACTCGTGCGATGCAGTCCTATCTGGCTCAGGGCATTGGCCAGGGTGTTGGAGGCTCCTGCCACATGAATGGCCAGGAGATCCGCCTCCAGGCTGCGCACTAGTGACCAGATGTGGAGAGCTTCCTTGCATAAGAGCATGGAGCGCATCCCGCCCTGGCGGTTTAGATAGTACATGGTCATGGTATTGTCCGTCTGGACCCGGACCACTTGACCCCGGAGAAACGGAGCAAAGGCGGTGAGAGCTAGGCGGACCACACGGAGCTCCAGCAGGTTGATATGGCATCGGGACTCCCACGGGGACCAGAGGCCGTGCACTCGGTGTTCCCCCAGATGGGCACCCCAACCCATCAAAGAGGCATCGGTCGTTAAGAGAGACCGTCGGCTCGGGGCGGACAAACAGGATACCCTCCTGCAGATGGGACAGAATGGTCCACCACTGGAGAGCGTTCCACATCTCCTGGGTCGTCCACACACGCTGGTCCAGAGGATCGCAGTGCTGTGACCACTGGCTGGCCAGTCCCCACTGGAGGGGGCGCATGTGCCAGCGTGCCCAACGGACTACGCTGGTACAGGCTGCCATGAGACTCAGGAGTCACAGGAAGTCCCGGGCAGGGCGTAATTGCCCAACCAGAAATGATTGGGCAAAGGAGGTAAGAACCTCGGCCCTGTCCACCGGGAGCCGTGCTCTGGCTCGAAGAGAGTCGAGCTCTGCCCCGATGAAGGATATCACCTGCTTCGGCTTGAGTTCCGACTTGGCCTCATTGACCAGGAGGCCGAGTTGAGAGCAAACCCGGAGAGCCAGATCCCTGGACCGCTCCACCTCCTGTCTGGAGGGGGCTGCTATCAGCCAATCGTCCAGGTAAGGGTACACCCAGACCCCTCGGCGCCGCAGAAATGCTGTCACCACTGCAATGCATTTGGTGAAGACCCTGGGAGCTGAAGAGAGGCCAAAGGGCATGGCCTGGAACTCGAAGAGGGATCCCTCCGTCCTGAAGCGGAGGAATCTCTGATGAGACGGACGGATAGGGACATGAAAGAACGCGTCCTGGAAGTCCAGAGAGCAGAACCACACGCCGTGTTCCAGAGATGGTATTATCTGAGCCAGAGTGACCATTCTGAAGGTTCGAGACCTTAGGAACTTGTTCAGGTCATGTAGGTCTAGTATGGGGTGCCAGTCCCCCATCCGTTTCGGGACCAGGAAGTACCTGGACACGAACCCTGGTTCTCATGGTGGGTCCTCTATCTCTTTTATCACCCCCTTTTGAAGAAGGAGGGCGATGTTGGCTCGACGAGCCTCTAGAGATTCTGGGGACCCTGAAGCCCCGGAAGCGCGACGGCCTGAAGGCGGAGCCTGCTCAATTCCAGAGGCAGGCCTCTTCCCACCACTCTCCAGAACCCACCTGTCTGTGGTAACAGCGGACCAGGCGGAAAGGAAGTGTCGGAGCCGTCCCCCCACGGGGGGAACCAGGGGCGAGGTGACGGGGATGGGGGCGACACCCCTCAGCCCGTCACTGTGCAGACTTGGAGGAAGGACCGGCCGAGGGACCACCAGGGCCTTTTCCTCCTTGCTTCCTATTCGAGGAAGCTGACGGCTTGGGCTTGGAATACCAAGGTCTAGCCTGCTGGCCCTGACGTTGTTGTTGTTGGGCTGGACGCGCAGCGGGAGCAGAGAGATGAAAGGGCTTAGGCTGGGGCTTACGGCCCTTGTCCCTCTGCGCTGACGAGACCGAGTCCAAGGTGGCATTGGACTTTTCGATCCTCTGGAGGTGGCCTTCCACTCCAGGGCTGAAGAGGTCTGTTCCCAAGAAGGGAACGTCCGCAAGCTTGTGCTGGGTATCCGAGGTGAAAGTGGATATCCTTAGCCACACCCGCCGTCGCATGGCCACAGCGGCCGCCACTGACCGGGCGCAAGAGTCCCCAATATCCAGAGCAGTCTGGAGCTGCTGCTTGGCTACTGCTCTGCCCTGGTCCCGCACCTGCTTAACTGTGGTCTGCAGGTCGGCAGGAAGATGAGGGACGACCTCATCCAGGGAGCCCAACAGGGCATGGGAAAAATGCGCCATGAGGACAGCCGAACTGGCCTGACGAAGGCCAAGTGAGGAGGCAGCATACACTTTTCGCCCCGCATAGTCCAACTTCTTGGACTCTTTGTCGGGCGGTTTGTCCACGTCCCTGGCATTGCCGGCACGCCGGAAAACACTGTCCAAAACCAACCCCTCGGCCGAGGGGTGCTCGGAGAAGCCGGACAGAGAGCCCGTAGGGACGGCATACTTCCTGGCCATCCTGGCCGAAGCCGCAGGACAGGAAGCCGGACGCTGCCATAATTCCAGGGCCGGGCCGACAATGGCCTCGGCCACCGGAAAGGCCTCCGAGAGAACTCCCGGTCCAGAATCTCAGTGAGGGGATATTGGCCTGCTTGGACACGGGTTCAAGCTTCATCCCAGTGGATTCTGAGATGAGCCTAAGAAGTCCAAGGAAGGATGAAGGGCTATCGTCCACTGACTGCCCCCCAGAGGACTCCAAGTCAAGGCGCTTGGAGAACAGGGAGGAGTCGCCCGATTCCGATGAATCTTCGAATAGCTGCCTGGAGCCTGAGCCTCCCTCCACGTGCTGAGGCTTATCGGGCATGAGAGTGACCAACAGCCTATGGGGGAGGCCATGGGCCGACCGTGAACTTTTCGACGGTGCCCCAACTGTCGGCTGAGGCGGAGGCGGTTCCACCAGGATTGGTGGGGCAGCAGGAATAGGCCGAACAACTGGCCTGGGAACAGGCTCCTCGACCGCTGTGAGGGGTTGTTTCGGCCGCTCTGGTGACAACCATTTTATGGCCGGGGAAGAGGCCTGAGCCGGCTTACTACCGCCAATAATAGTTGTTCACATCAGTTCTCATACTTTCGCCCGCGACCACAAGCCTCCCCGCCTGAGGAGGAGGAAGATGAGGAAGAGCGCAACGCTGCTTACCGCGCGCCGAGACCGAGACCGCCTGTGTCAATGGGATCGGCTGGACTGCGATGATGTCCGAGACCGAGACCGAGAATCTTGGCTAGGCCGAGGTCGGCGTGGCGGGGAGCTGAGGATCGGCAATCCCCTCGGCTCGGTCGACAAATCTGACGGCTCCGGGGCCAGAGGCGCAGATGAGCCGACGGTATCCTCAGACCTCACCGGGGGAACCGGGGAGGAGGGATTTTCGGCTTCTCCAGCCGACAACCTATCTAACGGGTCGGAAAAATTCGACTACATTGGCGGTGTCTCGGACACCTGGCCTGACGGGGTACCGTGAAGCCAGTGGCTGAAGCCGAAATTTCGACCGAAGTCGACTGTCGACAAGGGGAGGGAGATCTTTCCCACTCCCAGGAGCGTCGACGATGGGACTTACCCCTACTTTTCTTCGACCGCTGATACGGCCCAGAAGAAGTTGGACCTCGCCTTTGGTTGAGAGGGTCAAGCAAAGCTCCTTAAAGGAAGCTGAATAGGAGGCCCAGCGAGAGCGGACGAATGCCAGAGTCAAGATGTCGCGCTCGAGCCGCCCTCCTCGAGGGCGACCATCTGCTCGAGTTGTTCAGCCGGATCCCCAGCCGCGAAACCGCCAGTCGGGCCTCCTTAGATTTGACCGGAGGAAATCTCCTTTTGGGGCGCCCACGTTGGAGACGGGCAGCGCAATCCTCGAGGACGTAGACCGAAAAGGAAGAGCACAGTTCGCAGGCCTGCGGGTTATGCTCCTGGTCAAGGCAGTAAACGCACGTGGAGTGCGGGTCCATCCAAGACATCTACTGCCCACAGGGACATCTCTGAAATCCGGGAGTCGATTTGTCCATCGCAGCCATGAGGGAAGAAGACCGAAGTGGTAAAAGTTTTGTTTTTGAAATTTTATTTTTTTTTTCAAAGTCGAAGATTTAGGCCCAAAGCTTAATCGCAGAGCGTTAAGGAGGGAACCTGAGCTTCCAAGCGGTAAGGAAGATCTGGCATCATGGGGCGGAGCCGAGAGTTTTACCACCCGGGTGGGTGGGAGGAGCTAGCTTGAAGACCTTCCGGCAAGATTTAAAGCGGCAAGGAACCTGCCAGATAGTGTGGATGAACAACATATCCATGTCCCTAGAATTAAAGCTTCTTTTGGCTAGGCAGATTTACTGTGTGGTACTATTTTATTTTGTGCTTACAGGTTTTGTTACTGTTTTTTGCTTACATATTATTGCTTTATTGTTCTTTGATTCAAATTGTTTTTGCAGGGTATACTTTCTGCTACATTGTCACAGGGTGTACCTACAGGTTTGTTACTGATTTGTGCTTACAGATTACTGCTTTAATTTTTCTCTGTAGCCAAGTGCTTTTTGCAGGGTATATCTTCTGTTAAATTGTTACAGGTGGTGCTTACAGGTTTTGTTACTTTTTGTGCTGACAGGTTTTACAGTTTTATCTATCATTAGGCTAAGCTTTCGGGGCTAATTACAGGACCACCTACAAGATACAGACTGTGGGATAGCATCTGCATTTGTTGTTGGTTGATTGTTTCTGCTCTCACCTCCTGGTTTCTTTTGTCCGTGGTTCTTCTTTTTCAGCAGGGGATGGGCCCAACCACCCACCCCCATATCCACCACCCCATGCTACACACTTTTCTTAGAGTAGCACAGTCATGACATTTTCTGTAGCAAAGCAGGAAGGGAAGGATCAGAGGGGTATCCATATAGTGACTCCACTTAAACGGCACAATTAATTTAACTTGTTATAAAAAGTTATACAAAAACAAACAAAACAAAACAATATATATATATATATATATATATATATATATATATATATATATATTACATGTTTGCTTTTATTGTCTTTCTAATTACTCAGACCAGGTTATAAATATGGCAACTTAACTGGAATAGATATTAACTGCAGGTACTGCAGGACATTTTTCATAACGGCAGTTATATAGGATTTACGACACTGTCCTACATGCTGGACCATCAGAGATCTAAGAGCTCAGCTCCAGGCAGCATGGGCAGAGATTGTGCACCTCAAATCACATATTCAGGAGGAAATGTATTACAAGAACCACCCACCATTTCCCTACCATTCAACTGAAGCACATCAACCGCAGAGGGTAGTTGGCCTGGGAGGTTGGCAGGTGGTTAGGAGGGGCAAATCGGGTGCCTCATTTCTCAATCAATCAATCAATCAAAATCTTTATTTATCCAGGCGGGCACCATTGAGCAAGGCTCATTTGCAAGGTGGACCTGGTCATGAATACATCAAAGTACAGTACAGAAGCAGGTGTACAAAAAGCAATAATATACAAGGAAGAAAAAGTGTATACAGTGTGAGTACAAGGTTGAAATAGATAAAAAAAGACAGCATTATTTTACAATTGAAGAAGTCAGCAGATATACAATCAACCATAGGCATACAGGGGTTATAAGCAGAGATCTTTTGAGTGAGGCAGCTGGCAACTACACATATAGGGGAAAGAGGCAGTGTATGGGGTGGCAGGTTAGAGAGGTAAAGTAGAGGAGAGATATATTACTGATGACGGGGGGGAAAATTGAGCTAAAACCACAGAAAGTGATGATGGCTGTCGTGTACTTCTTTATTATGATAATGACGGAGGAGGGGTAGATAATTGGGACACTACTATGGATGGGGTGGGACTTCAGCCAGGCTGGAGTGGACAGGGAAGGGTGGGTGCAGCAGGAAGAGTTAATAGGGAAAGAGTGAGAGCCAGGGGTAGAAACAGGGCGAGCATCAGGATGGAAAGGGGGAGTTGCGGAATTAGTGGGCTTTCTCAATGCTCACCAGCATATCACCTCCACAAACAATATAAAAACTACAAACATATTTCCAAAATCAAACAAAGGGGCAAAGAACACTGCAGAGCAGGATATTGCAGCACAGGAGCACAGGGAAAAAGCCGGATCTCACCCTACAACTAATGCACAGAAATCTGCCAATGGAAAATCATGTGCACAAATGCCCGCAGTCTGGGAAACAAGATCCCTGACCTGGAGGCAACAATGACAGAGGCTATACTTGACATAGTAGCCATTAGCGAGACATGGTTCACCAGTAACCACACTTGGGAGACTACCATACCCGGCTATGTACTGTTCAGAAGAGACCAAGGTAAAAAAAGGTGGGGGGGGGGGTATGGAGTGGCCCTTTATGTCAATGAAAATATCAAAGCTACAGAAATTCAGAATACACATAAAGAGCCAGACGAACTGCGGGTCACCCTGGAAACAGGGAATGGAACAGCTATACGAACTGAAGTTGTCTATAGGCCCCCAGACCAGGGGGAGGACATAGACACATTACTGTTAGAAGATATACAAAACATGACAGCTAAAGGGGAGATTCTGCTAATGGGAGACTTCAACATGCTAGATACAGATTGGTCAATACTAGCTGGAACATCTGCCAGAGCTATGGACATAGTGGATTCCCTGCATGGGGAGGGCGTCAAACAATTGGTACAACACCCACAAGAGACAGTGCTATCCTGGATCTAGTACTGACTAATGGGGAAAGGATCTCAGATCTCCAGGTAGATGATCACTGGGGCCAGTGACCATTACATGGTATGGTTCAATTTGGCCACTAGAACTAAATCATTCCTTTCCATGGCACAACTATGAGACTTCAGAGGAGCTGACTTTGATAAGATGGCCAACAGAGTTAAGCTAGCCCTGATAAGAATACAGGTGAGGGGGTGCAGGCAAAGTGGGCAAGCATTAAGGATGCAATGCTTGAAGCAACATTGCATTGTGTTAGGGAGAAAAGCAAGAGCAAAAGAAGGAGGAAACCACTTTGGTTCTCAAAAACATTAGCAAAATAAGGTCAGAGCCAAAAGGTTGGCCTTCAGGAAATATAAGGGAAACAGCAGGTTGAAGATAGGGAAGCATACCAAACTTCCCTAAGGGAAGCAGGGAAGACAGTAAGGTAGCAAAGGCTCAAACCGAGGAAACACTAGCACAAACAGTAAAAGAAGGGGGACAAGACTTTCTATAGATACATTAGTGAAAGGAGAAAGTCAAGAGGGGGTATTTCTAACATCAAAAGGGATAAGGGTGGTGTTTGGAGGAGGACCAAGGAAAACCATCTATCCTAAATAGATGCTTCTGCTCAGTATTTACTGAGGAAAAGGTAGGGCAGGGCACACAGCTCAGCACCATGGACGCAGTGAGGAGGGAGGTGTGTACAAGAGAAAGGGTCCTACAAGAGCTCGCTAAGCTCAGGGTGGACAAGGCAATGGGACCTGATGACATACATCCCAGGGTACTAAAGAAGCTGAGGATGGAACTAGCAGAGCCATTAGCAGAACTGTTTAGTGAGTCTCTGACAGGAGAGGTCCCAGAAGTCTGGAGAAGGGCTCATGGTGATCCCAGTCTATAAGAGTGGCAGCAGGGAGGAGGCAGGGAACTACAGACCAGTCAGTCTTATCTCAGTAGTGGGCAAGATTATGGAGGAACTCCTTAAGGAAAGGATAGTGCAACACCTAGAATCCATGGGAGCACAGGATCCAAGACAGCATACGTTTACAACAGGAAGGTCCTGTCAAACTAATCTCATAGATTTCTTTGACTGGGTAACCAAACCGGAGTGGTGGACCAAGGGGGTGCATTTGATGTTGCCTACTTTGACTTCAGCAAAGCTTTCGATACTGTTCCGTATAGAAGATAGATTAATAAACTAGGTAGGCTCGGGGTGGGTCAGAAGCTGGTCAACTGGGTGGCAAACTGGTTGGCGGGCAGAAAACAGAGTGTGGTGGTAAACAGTAGAGATGCAAGTCACAAGTGGGGTACCTCAGGGATCAGTCCTGGGGCCAGTTCTCTTCAATATCTTCATCAGTGACATTACAGATGGATTGGAGAGTAAGGTTTGCCTGTTTGCAGATGACACCAAGATCTGCAACAGAGTAGATGATCAAGATGGGGTGGGTAGAATGAGAAGAGATCTGGAAAAACTGGCAAAATGGTCTGAGGAGTGGCAACTGGGGTTTAATGCAAAGAAGTGCAAGATCATGCACACAGGGAAGAGAAACCCTGAAGCTACCTATAGGTTGGGAGGGGAGTTGCTGGCAATCACATGGGAAGAAAGAGACTTGGGCATCATCATCACGGATGACCTGAAATCATCCAAGCAGACCTCTAAAGCAGTAGGTAAGGCTAAAGGGATGTTAGCATGTATTAGTAGGGGTATCACAAGTCATAAGAGGAAGGTAATAATCCCTCTTTACAAGACACTGGTTAGGTCCCATCTAGAGTACTGTGTGCAGTACTGGAGGCTGCACCTGCACAAGGACATTAACCAAATGGAGGCAGTCCAGAGAAGAGCAACCAAAATGGTGCAGGGACTGCATCAGGAAACATATAAGGAAAGATTAACGGAGCTCAATATGTATACCCTAGAGCAAAGGAGGGAAAGAGGTGATATGATCGAAACATTTAAATGTCTTAAGGGGATTAACAAGGTGAAAGAGTCTAACATGTTTCAATATATGAAAAATAGCAGGACAATAGGACACAACATGAGATTAGAGGGAAGCTGATTAAGGGGTAATGTGAGGAAGTTCTTTTTCACAGAAAGGGTGGTGGATGCATGGAACGGCCTACCTAAGGAAGTGGTGGATGTGAATACAGTGCAGGGCTTCAAACAGGCATGGGACAGGCATAATGGAGCAATACAGATGGGTATGAATAAATAGGCCATTGGCAGAGTAAAGGCCTATGGCACATTCATAAGGTAGAAAAAATGGGCAAACTGGATGGGCCTTGCGGTCCTTACCTGCTGTCAACTTCTATGTTTTTATGTTTAGGGAAGAGCCACGAATTAACAATTTGAACATGAACTTGGGTAGTGCGGTAATTTTTTTTTTTTATGTTTAAATTATTATTGCTTTTATTTGGAATGTCATATCTCTTTCTCACATTTAATTTCTTTGAATCCCAAGGGTTAAGAATTGCAGACTAGAGGAAGACTCTCTTTCTATAGTGTTAACACGCTGGATGTACCCAAACTATTCTGCATCAGCGATGCATAAGTAGATCAAAAGTTTATAACATGCTAAGTAATCTTTCGAAGGTGTATATATTTCATTGAGATTGATGCATCTTTCTGACTTTAGGACTATCAGATAAACAGAGTGGAAAATTAAGATTAAAAATATGGTCACTATTTGGCCATTTCCTTGACAAGTTTTTAATTAAGTCAGCCTCAAGCAGCAGGGCAAGACGGGTTACTTGTTTAGAATTTTTGGTTGGTTAGAAAAGACAACCTGAGTGAAAGTTCATTTTTATGTGCAGCACAGAAGAGAATTAAGCGCATGGAGGTTAAGTGACTTGCTTGGGGTCACACGGTATGTAAGTGGAGACTGTGGGATTCAAAATTGGTTCTTCCAGGTCTCGAAGCTCCCAGCTCAACCAGCACTTCTAGGACAGCCAGAGCTGCCTCCTCCTCCACTTCAATTTTTTCTTTCCCTTAAAAAACATTTCCTAGTCACTGTGTACGCAGTGGATATAATGCCCCATTCTCTGCCATGTACATAGTGTCAGTGAGCATATCTGAATGTATAACCATGCCTGTACCCATGCCTGCATCCACTGCTTTGCTTTTACCGTGCCTGTAAGCCATGCCTGTATCCACTGCTTTTCTTTTACCATGCCTGTAACCATGCCTGCATCCACTATTTTTCTTTACTGTAACCACCTCATGATGTAACTCACAATGCCTCAAATGTTCCTTATGTCCTTGTTCATTCTTATAACTTGTATTGTTATCCCAGGTCGCCCCTGAAAAAGGGAACTTCGGGGCTCTGTGGGCCCACCCGGTCACCAAAATTTAATAAATAAATAAATAAATAATTACTGATAAATTTATTACTTTAGGGGATGTTGCTGTTGTACATAGTTTAAAGTTCTCTTATTGTATTTTTGGAGGAAAAGGGTGTCCTGTCCAGCAGCAGCAGGTTCCGAATATATTTTGCAGCCTCAGTTGTAACCACTTCTGTTTCATACCTCTTCTCTACCTGCTTCAAGGGGTTTATCTGATGATGTTGCCAATCAATGGACTAGGTTGGGTACCTTTAATGTACCTGTAAATGGATGCACCCCTTAAATTGCTTGTTGCAGATGTAGAGGTGACCGTGGAGTTGTGTTGCTGCTGCTGCCTGCAGTTCCAGAATGGATGACTGAGAGACCACCACATTCACCTCCCAGCTCCCTGACCTCTCCTCCCAAATGGGCACTAAGCTCTGCTAGCTTCCACTCCCATGCCTTGTTGCTGAGCTCTGCAGTCTGTGAGTGTGGGTATTAATATAAGTGTACCAGTACAGTTGGAGGCCCTCACATGGATATAAGTATTACATTATGCATTCTTAGGACTTGAAAACTGCGAACCGAAGGTAAGCAGTTCTAATGTCCTTAGAACATAAGAGATGACACTCATACATCCACAAGAGGGCCTCCAACTGTACCAATAAATCTATTATAGATTGTAGCCTTGTTTTTGATGCAGATCCAGGCTAAACATTATGTCTGAATGGTGATTTTACCTTTTGCTGTTCATCACACTTGGCACTCACTGCCATCACTATGGCAACAACAGATCTTTTTAAAAAAATGATGTTCGGAGCACGAGTAAAAGCCAGTTTCTAGTATGCACGTTAAGTACTCTTATGGATATAAAAGTGCTTCACGTAATCCTAAATTCTGTCCTCTGATTGGCTATTGCAGTCCTTATGATCTATAATAAAGTGTAGATGTTGACCTAGCTTCAGTAGAGAGAGTGCTTTCCCTCATGCCATTTGCCATTTTGTTTTGCTTCCTCTTTATCTCAAAGCCTTAGAGTGAGCTTGGCTGCAGACAGGAATGTTAAATTTGGCTGAGGCAGTTGGAAACTGAATAGTAAGAAAGAAGCTGCACTATACGGCAGCAGCTGAGCTGGGAGTTTGTCTGGGGGTCTTCCTCTCTGGACCTCAGAGGGGGGAAGTGTGGGTACCTCCTTCTGGGCAGGGGATGGCATGTTCAGCAGCCAGAGAGGAGGTCCCCACAGGGCCACCCATAGAGCAGTGGCATCTGGGGATGGGAGGAGAAAGTGGGGTCTAAGCAGTGGTGCAAGTGGTAGACAAGAAGTACAGGAACTCAGGCACTGTCAAATATGAAATGCAGAATGAAGATCTTCAATCTGAAGGATAGCTGTGTGAAAACACGTCTATCTGTTTAGACACTAGTAGATTCAGTTAGAGATACTGAAGAATTTCTAGCAAAATTGCACTGTTGTACAAGTCAAATGTTGTTATGGAAACCCTGATTCTTTAGGTCACAGGGCTAGAAACTGTCATTATGTTGTTGGTTTAAGAATTTCAGTTCCAGTGTCAGTGGGAAGAAGTACAGGAACTCCGTTCCAGCTGCAAAAAAGGTACAGGAATGGAGTTCCTGTACATTCCTGTTCACTTTCATCACTTGGTCTAAGTGAAGTGGTGGCCAGTAGTTCTTCCTCTTGCTTCTCAAGCTTTTTGGATCTGAAGGATTGTGGATCAGCTCAGCAGACAGCACAGCCAGAAGGTAAGGCCTTTGGGCCTGTAGGGGAGCTATGCCATTGGTTTATAGTGTTAGGGACTCTGTTAGCTAATGGCCTGCAGGCCCTTGTAGAGCCTGGGGAAAAGAAAGAGGCTGTGGCTGATCTCCAGCAGGCACCTGCTTGGTGCAGGGGATCGACCCAGGGTAGGGGAGATTTTTACAGGGAATCACCCAAGGTGCCCCCACCCTGGGCACTGACTGAGTAGGTTGTACTGCTGGCAGCGTTCACTCCACCCCTTCCACCCCCTCCATCCTGGCCATCTTGGGCTAAAAAAAAATGTTGATAAAATATAGGCCCTAGGCAACATGGGGTCTGTTGAGTGCCTGGAGGTGGCCAGGGTTTCAGGGACTGGAGTTCTATGCTTGTGTCCTTGGGGAAAGTGGTTAGCTCCTTTGGCTGAGGGACAGCCGAGCATCCAGCAGCTGCTGCACATCCTCTCTATGCTGGGTGCAGTGCCAATCAGTAGACCTTACCTTGTGGTAGAGGGGTCACAGGAGGCATCAGACAAGGTAGTTCTGACAGCAGCAGGGTCTGGGACCAGCAGCCAAAAGCCGGGCCATTTCTCTGGCTGGATTTTTGTTTTGTATTCTACTGGGGTTGTGATCTCATGGTGTACGAGACTGCGGCTGCCATATTTTGCACAGTGACCTTTGTTCATCAGGAAACAAGATGACTGACTGGGGATGGTGGCCATGTTGGGTGAGGCACTGCTGATAGTCAGTCATGGCGAGAAAGAATGCTTCACCCTAACTGCTTATTTAGGGGCCAGGTGAAACCACACAGGAAGGCAGGGGGATGTTTCTCAGCCCACAATTTTTCCCAGGCTCACCAGAATGTCATCTGTATAAGAAAAATTAATATAATAAATTAAATAACAGGCATCAGGGTGGGAGACATCATAGGGCACCTTCATGGTGTGGGTCCACCATAACAGTTCAAGTTCAAGTTGAAGTTCAAGTTTATTGTAGGACAACATTGGTTCCCCAAGTACCAGGCTAGGCAATGTCAGAGAGGTGCAAGGAGACACCGAAGGTAGCCATGCAAAGGTAGTAAAAAAAATGGGAGAATGGGATGGGGCCGGTTGGTTCTAAATATATATATATATATATATATATGAATTCAACCTCAGCTAAATAATAAACAAGAAGGAGGACGGGGAGACACTGGGGCAAATGGTAAAAACACAGTCTTTAGTGGCTCCAAAAATGATAACCTGGGTGGTGGTGACAGGCACAAGGAAAGAGGAGGGGGGACTCCATACTCAGAGGGATCAGATGGGGCAGCAAGGGGGAGAGGCACAATCAGATATGGGTGGAGTCCATACCAGGATTAAAGGCAGACATGGCAGGACAGGCAATCCTAAGGTGTGTAAAGAGGGGTAGGAGGAAGCCACACATTGTGGTACATGTGGGGACAAATGACCTAGCGGGGGAAACAGTGGAGGTAACAAGGGAGAGGACTTAGGATGTGGGAAGTTTGTGCGAGGAGACTGGGGAGTCTGTGGCCTTCTCTGAGGTGCTCCCAGTACCCTGCGCAAGCACAGTGAGAAAGGAGAGGATTAGAGAGTTAAACATATGGTTGGTAGAATGGTGTCGAATTATGGAGTATGCGGTTTTGGGTGACTGGGGCAGTACCTGGAATAATAACAACCTGTTTGCAAGCGATAGGTTGCACCTGAGTGGGGAGGGAAGGAGGTATTAAAGCAAGGACTGGGGTGGTATATTGCAACAAGGGTGGATTTAAACTACATGAGGGGGTGGCAAGTGGACAGCAGGTAGGCAGGTATCTGATAGAGTGGAGTCACGGCCTAACCCCCCAGACTAGCAGGGAAGGACTCAGGGCGGCCAAAAAAGGAGGGAGTAGAAGGGAGGAGATGGAGGCTAGTGAAGGGAAGGGAGCATTATGGAGGATGGTCTCACTGAATGTAAGAAGCCTAGGAAACAAATCCGCTGAGCTACAGGCACTCTTAGCAGTGTGGAGGGTGGATATTGCAGCTGTCACATAAACGTGGGCAACTGAGCACCAGGACTGGGATCTGGCAATCCCAGGATACAAATTATGTAGGAAGGACCATAAAGAGGGAGGGGGGTTGGGTAGCAGTCTGTGTGAGGGATGGGATCAAATGTATAAGGGACGAGGGAGAAGAAAGGAGAACAGAGGCAATCTGGCTGCAGCCCCTAGACTCAAGGGGTAGAAAAGTGAGGTTTGGGGTGGTATACAGGCTGCCGTCCCAGTCTGAGCAGCTTGACAGGGAGTTAGCGGGACAAATTGTAAAGGTATGTAGAAAAGGGAAGGTGGTCATTGTGGGGGATTTCAACTTGCTGAAGGTTGACTGGAGCATTCCGGTCACCTCCAGTGCTAGGAAGCAAGTGCTCCTGGACGTGATCCAGGAGGGTCTCCTGACAGAGTTGGTTAATGTACCTACTAGGCTAAAGAACATTTTAGATCTGGTACTGTCAAATGGGGAGGCAGTGAAGGAAATAAAGGTAGAGGACCCATTAGCCGACAGGGATCACCAAACTGTGTGGTTTAATATAACGATGTGCGGGGAGCCAGTGAAATCAGTTACTTGGGTGGTAAATTTCAGGAGGGTGGACTTTGGGAGGATGCAGGAAGTACTGAAAGGGAAACTGGAGGGTATAAGGCAGGAGATGGATGTGGAGCAGAAATGGGATATTATTAAACGGGGGGTTACAGATGCAACAGAAGCCTGCACCAAGGTACAGAGTAAGAGGAGCAGAGCAAGAAAACCATGCTGGTTGAACAGCGAGGTTGTGGAGGTGGTGAGGCAAAATGAGTGGCTCACCAGAGGTTTAGGAGGACAGGAAGGAAGTGGACAGGGAGGAATATGCAAGATGGTCCAGGGAGGTGACTAGAAAAGGAGAGAAACCAAGGCCCAGAGGGAGCTGAGATTAGCACAGGGAATTAATGGGGGGACTTTTTCAGATACATCAGGGAGAAAAGGAAGTGCAAAGAGACAATAGTGAGGATAAAATGGGTGGGAGCGGACAGAAAGGGGAGGAGCAGGCAGAAGCACTGAATGAATACTTTGCTCAGTGTTCACGGAAGAAAGAGGGGACCGCTACCAGCATGGGCTGGAGGGTGGGAACAGGGGAAGAGGAGGTGACAGATGGAAAAATTGAGGCAAGTAGAGTCCATGAGGGACTGAGGGCACTGAGGGTAGACAAGGCACCTGGGCCAGATAGTTTCCACCCCAGGGTACTGAGGGAGATGGTGGAGGTGTTGACAGAGCCGCTGGCAGATCTGTACAGCACCTCACTGGAGTCAGGATGTGTGCCACTGGACTGGAGGATGGCACAAGTAGTAACATTACACAAGAGCGGGCTAAGGGGTGAACTGGGTAATTATTGTCCAGTAAGTCTCACCTCCATAGTGTGTAAACTCATGGAAACGATACTAAAGGAAAGACTGGTGTCATACCTGGAGGACAATGGCCTCCAGGATGTGAGGCAGAATGGGTTTGTTTCAGGGAAGTCTTGTCAAACCAGCCTCATACAATATTATGACTGGGTGACAGGGGAGCTGCATAAGGATCATGTGGTGGATGTTCTTTACTTGGACTTCAGCATGGCCTTTGATTCAGTGCCTCATGGGTGGCTTGGGGAGAAGCTAACTGGTGCAGGGGTAGAGGCAAAAATGATGAACTGGATTACAAGCTGGCTGAGTGAGTGGCAGGCTGCAATGGGTGCGGGTGAGAGGGGAACTCTCAACTCCAAGGCCGGTGATAAGTGTTTGTCTTTCCATATGCGTTTACGTTTATGTTTGCACTTCTGTTTTCTTTGGTGTTATTGTTGCTGTTACCATTACCATTTGCATTTACAGTTGCAGTACCATCACCGTGCGGCGTTACAGTTTGCGTTTCCGTATCGCTTGTGTTTGCATTTCGTTTGTTCTCACGCTTTGTTGCTGTTACAGTCTCCTCTTCTTCTCTTGCCTTTGATCCCCACCTTCCCACCCACCCTTGTAAAAGCTGGGCAAGGGAGCCAGGGAGTTAGGGCTCCCCTTTGACCCAGTGTGGGTTATTGCATCAGGGGTCAGGGAGTGTCATTTCCCAGTTTTCCCTCTGAAAGGGTTTTTCTGGGTTTTTCCCCTCCTCCAAAGGGTGATAAAACATAGGGAGTGGTACAGGGGTACAGCTGGTTGATATACAGTTGAAAGCAGAATGGTAATAAGGTATTGGATGTCTTAGCAATGTCACAGTCATGTGCAGTGGTTCAGGAGGATCGCAGATTGAAGAAACAAGGAGAAGGAGTAGGGGACGAGTCAAATTCATCTGAAGGACTCGGCGCCAACCCTGGTCAGCATGATGGTGGAGGACTGAGGACTGAGGACCAGGATGGGAGGGGCTACTGTCCACCTTCATCAGGTATCCTGCAAGGACGGTGGTGCCGAACTAGGGGCAGCCACAGGAGCCTTGGCCATATGACTGCATCCAGTACTGCCTCAGGCAATTGGACGCACACCTGGGTGACCTTGGATTGAGGGCTGATGTGAGGGGGGCTTCATGGGGGGGCATATCCTCCCGACTGTGCACGCTGCTCATTAGGTATGTGCTAACATCAATAAATGCATGACTGTGGCCATTTTCTCCAAGATCTGTGTCAGTGTGTGTTTATTCCAGGTAAAGGGGAATGGAGGACTACCAGACAGGTGACGGTAAAGCTGATAGCATTCATCACACAGGGAGAGGGGTGGAAGAAAAACTAAAAATCTGCAAATTCTGCCTCACTTCTGGAAGGAGAGCGAGAGAGAGAGAGTAATGTGGTCTTCATGTCGGGTCCCAAATTCTGTTGCAGTTGAATAGTTTAAAGGTGCAGTGGCCATTTAGAAATAATTCTGTACTGCTCAGTTTGTTCAGTTCTGGAGGAAATAATTATTTACCCATGAGTATAGCTTTACTAATACAGCATCTGATTTTATTTGCATTTTTACAGCAGTGTCCAAAAAGCTTTTTGTTTTCAGTTATTTCCACCTGAATTATTTGCTTCAGAGTTTCACCTGAGTAGATATTACATCTCTAATTGCCTTTTGGTCCATTGATTTTCTAGATAATTTTCTCAACAGCCCATAATCAGAAATTTTTAAATTTTAGGACTCTGACTAAGCTGCATAAACCTGGTTGCAGCCCTTTGCCAAATAAAAGACATTGTGACCAATTACTCTGGTTGAGGTTTGTGAAGGGGATACAGCATCTTAGGGTACATCATTGCCTAATAGTATTTGACTTTAGATTTTTAAGAGAAAAATAGCTTTTATACATACCCCCCTTCTCCCTGCAGGGTGTGTATACATAGCATGCACCATTTAAGGGCTTTAAGGCCCTTAATTAGACATTCTGGCCTCTGCCCACCGGCGGGGACTCCACAGGTCAGAGGTCACATACTGTAGGTGTGTGAGGGCATAAATGGGGAGATTTGGCACCAGTGAGAGAAGTCCTGTTGATTATGTGTGGGGTGCGGTGGGAGGTCGTGAGAGCAGAGGTGACTGCCTGCTCTCCATCACTGTTCGTAATCCTGTGGGTGGTTGGGCCGTGTGTGTGGCGAGTTAACGTGGCAGTGGCTGCTAATATATGTGAGGACTACCTTGCATGGAAAGGTGATGTGAACTCTGTTTATCCCTCTGGTAAGGCTGTACCTAAAACTTGGCTAGAGAGGATGAGACAGGAAGATGGAGGGGGTAGTCTTAAACCCTTGGCTGCTGGGAATGCATGCCAATCCCGTTAAGGACTATCCCAGTGAATTATTTTTCTTTATACCAGGAGAGACACACTAAGCTGAAGGCTTGTTTACAGATGCGACCTGGGAGCACAAGGAAGTTAAGTGACTTGCTTAGGATCACACAGTATGCAAGTGGGGGCTGTGGGATTCAAACCCAGGTCTCCAGATTTGCAGCTCAGAGCCTTAAACCACTGCGCTATACTGCCTCCTTAAATCTTTTTGAATTTGAACTGTGTTTCTGCAGCTGTGGGCCACCCTCTCAGTAAAATAACATCTGGCATACCCCTAGACTGTGGGACGGGGGGGCTTGCAAATGTGGGGGCTTGTCTGGGATTGGCATTTTGGGGTACCTGGACATTACTGGACTTTCCAGTGGTGCTGGATCTGCCTGGACTGTGTTTGGACTTTTAAACTTGGTTGAAAAATAAATGGTACAGTGTGAAACATTTCATGCCTTTGGAGGGCTCATGCCGCCGGTGGAGCTCAGAAGAATTCACAGAACTGTCTCAAACATGTGCCATTTATGTAAATGCCTTGGGACACTTCACCAGGACTGGAGGAAGCTGTTTTACCATGTTCTGAGACTGGTGGCGAGAGTGATTTAAACCAGCTTTGGGAGTGTGATCAGCTTCTCTTTTTGAGAGAAATGAGTTTGCAAAAGCTTCTCTAGGATGGTTAGAGCACCAGAGGCCTCAGACATTTCAGTCCCATTGTCTATGCTGTGGTGGCTATGGGACACTGTAGAAAAAGCCACTGGATTGAAATGCATGGTGTGCCAGTTTGAGGGACCCAGAGTAACTCTACTACCAATCTGCACCATGTGCCAGAGAAGGGACCCTTCGAGTGTGGAACGGCTGCTGTGTCCCCCACCCCTTGAATCTTTGGCCTCCACTAAATCAGGTTTTGAGGACTGGGAGGACATGAAATGACAGCTAAGTGCATTGGCAGAAAAAAAGAAGGAAGAAGGAGGTTAGCAGCAAAGTAGCTCCCTGAAGACTCTGGTGCCCAGTGGGGTGGATGCTGGGACCCAGTCTTAAGACTTAGCTCTGGTACCTTGAGGGTGGGACCAGGGTCGAGCGGCCCCCATGAAGCTACTGACTCCAGATGACTTCAAAGGTCTGACCAGGTTTGCTGGTAGTGTGCCCACAGAACCCCTGAGTAAAGTAGCCTCAAAGTTGCCTGAGCCTGAAGAGGAGCCGTGGGAAACCAGTAGCCCCCCTCCAGCGGCTGCCATGTCAGCACAGCCAAGGGAAGATTGTGCTGCAGATATGGACATGGAATGTGAGGGAAAGCTGAGTGATGATGACCTGGAATGGGACATTGTGTCTAATTGTGAGTCTGCCTACCCATGCCATGGAAAGACCGTCCCACCCTTGTTGCAAAGTGTAGGAGGAAGTGAGAGACCTATGAAGTCTGTTAAGATGGTAGCCCAGAGGCGAGGTGTTACTGAAAGGGAGTCTGGTTGCCAGATGGCCAGGCTCCAAAAACATCAATGTGCAGCCTGCTCGATGAAGCCAAGTCAAACTAATTATTTGATGGAAGGTCTGTCAAGACTACCCCTAGTATGTATTTCCTTATTTTTAAGAGTGCATTTAGGATATAACTGAAGAAAATCAGCAAGATTGGGTGTTTTGGGGCACTCTTGATAAATTGTACAAGAAATACAAATTACACACCCATAGTCCCACCATGGCCCTCCAAGAAATCCAGAGGAAGGCTAAATGGATGTGCATCTGGCACATATATGAAGGTCTCACCCTGTTCAAGACATTTGCACTTGTATAAGACCTGGAGGGAGAATAAGCAAGGTCTACATCCAAGGAACAGACTCCTTTGGAGAGGTGACCACAAAATCCCACCAAACATACTATTTCTCAAGGCTGTGAAGGGACTACTGGACTTTGACCAAGTATGTTTTTCTGCCCCCTTTGCTTTGCAAGAGGTCCCCCCACTGGTATTGCCCCACAAACTGTTGTCCTGAAAGTGAAAAAAGATGCTTGAGCTGTGAACAGCAGAGTCAGTGGGTGAGATAACCCTTTTTCTTTCTTTTACCTTCAGTGTTTGAGTTATAGCAAAGGCAGTGACTCGGAGCATTTGAACTTTGTACATGGTCATTGTAATGACTGTCCACATTTCTGGGGAATTTCCGGGGGGGGGGGGGTAGCATTGTTTGATCTGTACTGTGTTAACCTGTTCAGCAATATGGATCCCATTGTTTTCAATTCATGCCTTTTAAAGTTTGCAATGTTTAAGCTGCAGTGTAAATCAATGTTTATTGTACTGTGTATGGGTTTCTAATGTTGGGTAAATCTGGGCAGCTGGCAGCTGTAGGCAGGCAGCCGTGAGTTTGTAGTTAGTCTAGTAGGATGGTGGGTTAGTGGGTGGTTAGGCTATGAAACCCCCTGCTGTTGTCTGGCAATCCGTCCTTGCACAAGCAGCTGAATGGGTCACCAGAAAAGCACCACCAGGGCTAGAGAAATGGTCAGGATGCCATTGTTTTGGTCCCAGGGATTATAGAGTTGGGGGGTTGTATTCACCATTTTGGCGGTGCTCCAGTGGGCCAAAATGGTTGCACTTAGTGGGGAAGTGTGCATACCTCACTGTAGATGGTCATTAGGTAGCTGGATAGGGGGGTGCTCACCGGGGACAGTGAGCATTTAAGGCAGGGGAGAAATGTAACCCACCCCCATGGGGTGTGTGTACATAGTGTACACTATTTGAGGGCTTTAAGGCCCTTAATTAATTAGGTGTTCTGGACTCTGCCCACCAGCAGGGACTCCATGGGTCAGAGATCACCATAGCTGTGTGGGGGCAAATGGGGAGGTTTGGTGCCTATGAGAGAGATCCTGTCAGGTGTGTGGGTAGCATGGTATGAGATCATGAGAGCAGGGGCTATTGCCTGCTCTCTATTGTTGTTCATAATTCCATGGGTGGTTGGGCTGTAAGTGAGTGTGGTGAGTTGACATGGTAGTGGCCATTAATACATTCAGGGACTGCCCTCTGCGGAAAGGTGGTGTGAACTCTGTTTATCCCTCTGGTAAGGCTGTACCTATAATCTGTCTGGAGAAGACCAGGCAGGAAGATGGAGGGGAGTAGTCTTAAACTCGTGGCTGCTGGGAGTGCAAGAGGAGTCAGTCAGGGCAAGTGGAGCATATTAGAGCCCTGTAATATGCTGCAAGTGCCCCTTGAAGAGCAACGATGCCAACCCAGTTGTAGCAGCTCCATGGACACTGTGGGACTCTGTTCTTGCTCTGAGAGAGAGAGAGAGAGAGGGCATCCAGAGCAAGGTGAGCCAACCCAGTTGTGGCTATGAGGTGGGGACATCAGCCCCATGCTTCAAAGGGGGAGTCACCTGCCTGAGCCCTGTTTTTGAGTGCTCTGTAAAGGAGGGATGGAGAGAGGCAGTCGTGATTTGTGAAGGCTATTTTCTCTCAAGCTGCCTTGGAGAGCTTGTAAGCCAGTGAAGAGAGGGATGTGCGGTTTCAGCTGCAGCCAGTGTAGTGGGTCACTTGGCCCAATCTAAATGCTGCCCAGAATGTTTAAGATGCCATCATGGCCCAGGGGACAAATGACCTTAGTGTTAGGTGGAGGCCTGCTTGGCCACATAGATACATAGATACATAGACAGTGTCGGCAGATAAGGGCCTATGGCCCACCCAGTCTGCCCATTTCAGCTTGTAAGTTCAGTTTATGTTTTCTTAGAAGTCTGTTGCCCCTTACCCCTGACCTCCAGAATTCGTTTATGTCTATCCCATGCATTCTTAAATCCCGTGATTGTTTCAGCCCCCACCACTTCCTCTGGCAGGGTGTTCCACTTGTCCACCACCCGTTCTGTGAAGAAATTCTTCCTCACCTTTCCTCTGAATCGTCCTCCCTCCAACTTCATCCCATGCCCTCTAGTCCAGGAACATCTTTTTCACTTAAAAATAGTGTATTCCTGCACCCTGTTCCTCTCTGTAAGATACTTGTATGTCTCTATCATATCCCCTCTCTTCCTTTTCTCCTCCAGGGAGTACATGTTCAGTTCCTTCAACCTGTCCTCACAGGACTTGTGATGCAATCCATGCACCATCTTTGTTGCCCTCCTCTGAACCTTCTCTACCCTGTCTATGTCCTTACGTAGGTAAGGTCTCCAGAACTGTACACTGTACTCCAGGTGGGGCCCCACTAGTGTCTTGTATAGTGGAATTATGACCTCCCTTTTCCTGCTGGTGATGCCCCTGCCTATGCATCCCAGCATCATATTTGCTTTACCTGCTGCCTTGTCACACTGTTTCCCTACCTTGAGGTCATCAGAGATGATAACCCCAAGATCCCTTTCCTGCTTGGTGCATGCTATATCCTCACCCCCCCCAACATGTAACCACCGCTACCTCATTTGGACCCTTCAATGCATGCCAATCCTGGTAAGGACTGTCTCAGTGAATTTAAACTGTGTTTCTGCTGCTGTGGGTCACACTCCCCTACAATAACATCTGGAACACCACTAGACTACGGTGACTGTGGGCTTGCATATAACGTGGCTTTGATACTGTCGACTGAAACTTTGTAAGTCAAGCACGCAATCTGAATACCTTGAAAAGCACTTGACTATCCTTTGGAAGGAATGTGGTTGTTTCTTTTGTATGTAAATTAGATTTCTTGCTATTTTTTGTTGCATATTTACATGATTGTGTTTTTCATTGTACAAAACCAATGCATTTTTATCACCCTGAATCCCAGTTTCCTATGAAGGCAACCCCTTGCTGTTTTCATTTGGGTGTCATAAGGGTGAGAGTGATTTGTTTTTAGTGGTGAGACTCAAGATTACTTCTGCCCTTGGAAATTGTTTTTATTGTCTTCTTTCTGTTTCCATAATTCACATGGGAATTCTACTACATTATCCTTTAACCCTGTGGGTGAGTTGAAGTCACATTGACTCTACTACAAGTAGATGTTCCCATCATGGTTTTGGGGGGCTTTTCTTCTAGGGCTCAGGTCTCATCCCTGAGTTTGCAAAGGCAGGTTGTTCTGGAAGTGGTTTTCTCAGACTCCCCAGAAAAGACAGCAAGCCAAAGTTTCTCCATTTGCCCTGCTGGCCAACATGTGGAACAGCAATGAAATCTGCTTTCCCAGACAGGATACCAGGTTAGGAAAGGGAAAATTGTTTAACCAAGAAAGGCACACTAAGCCAAAACTTGTTTCCAGGTGCAATCTTTGAGCAGAAGGAAGTTAAGTGACTTGCTCAGGGTCACACAGTATGCAAGTGGGGGCTGTGGGATTCAAATCCAGGTCTGCAGCTCAGTGTCCTTAACCACTGTGCTATACTGCCTCATAGGATATGAGGTTGCAAAGCAGCAGCTTCAAGTAAGGGGGGTGACCAGAGAAGGATGTTTTCCCCTTTAATATGGGTAAGACTGCCAGCTGGACCTCTGTGAGAGGTGCAGAAGAATCCAGGCTGAGGATCTCTGATCGAGTCAGAACGGGTCACCCAGTCCTGCACTGGCATTAGAAGCATCATGGAGATCACTATTTCTCCAGATAGGGGAGGGAAGATATTTAAAAACAGAATTCATAAAGGAGAGGTAATGTACATCTGAAGCACAAAGTACCAGAAATATAATTGTTTCTGCACAGTAATTCCTTTATAATTGGAATCAAAATATGGGTGAATGCTAGGGAAGAGAAAAGGTCTAACCACATACTGTGAGTGGCAGTATTTGTGATAAAAATACAGTAAATGACACTATTTTTTATTAGCCCCATTGTATTTTTATTAACGTATTTGACTGTCATTAGTCATTGGCTACCGTGGCTAACATTAGTGCTAACACAGCAAAATTCAAACCATAGCCACACAAATCCGAAATGTTACAACCACATATGTCTTCCACAGGGAAATATAGTGGTATTTCCAAGAATTGTTATATCGTGAAGGTAAGCTTATGAGATCACAGAATTCATGATTTTGGTAGCTATGCATGTTTTGAATGTATTTTCTTTGATTGATTGACTGATTGATTGAATCATTCATTCATTAGCCATGTTAGTACATTGGGGTGAAACCCATTTTACAGGAGTGACGCAGGGCTCTGTAGCCACACAAAACAACAAACATTTGAAAACATACTAACCTAACTATCTTTGTATGAGATATGCATGCTTTTCGCGGCTGCCCTCTATTATTTTGTAAACAGTTGTTAGCACTCTTGCATTTACAATCCTATTCCTTTGTGTTGCACTACTGATGACTGTTAAAAAATAGGCATACAGCCATATGGATGACTTTTGGGACAACCTTGAACAAAAATAAGCTGTGAGGCAATTTACCCTTCCTAAGCTGAGCCTGTAACACATCAAACCTCTTAACGTTTCCAGTCATGTGCTCCACCACTTAGTGCCGTAAAATTTTTATTTATTGGATTTTGGTAACAGGGTAGGCTTGAGGAGACAAAATGTTCCTTTTGCAGATGCAAATGTTAACTGTATCACTTAGTCCTGACTGATGTGGTTCAGATCTAGGATACCAAACAGATTCACCTTGAAAGAACAAAGTGATGGGCCCTGTTCTGTAATACTTCATGCGACCATTTCCCTGTAGACCACAAAGAAATAGATGTGTAAATGGCTCATGAAGTATTACAGAATAGGGATCAAAACTTTGTGTTTGTGAAGGCTCTACAAGTCTTGATTTTCAAAATGTTGTGTGAGGGCTCAAAATTGGCACCAGCCTACAGGCCAAGTGCTAGAAATTTGGTATTGGGACAGTGACATTTTCCTTTTAACTGGCTGCCCCAACTTGTATGGAAGAGGTAGTATTTCAATATGTTCAGTAGGTGGGACAAATGAATGTCTGTGGAACTGATGGATTTTCCCAGCTTCTAGCCCTACTGGTTGTAAAGTGCATCTTTGACCCTGTTGTACAGTAATATTGATACTTTAATGTACGGGGCTTTTCAGTAAAGTTGCTACATCTTTAACTGTTCTGTTTATTTATTGAAATGTTTCACCAGGAAGGCATGCTGGGCAACAAGTTGCTTGTCTCCCAGTGCGACCTGGGGGTTAGGGGAAAATAAGGATAGTTTATAGAGATTTGGTACACAATATAAATTTACAGTAGATTACATTCAAATAAGTTGAGCAGCCTGTACAGGAGTAATGAAATAGCAAGATGCTAGCAGTTTTGAACTAGATAGATACTTGTGCTCCCAGGTTGCACCTGTAAACAAGCTTTCAGCTTAATGTGTCTCTCCTGGTTAAACAAACAAACAAATAAAAACTATGCCAACACTTTTGGACTAGATAGATACAACAACACAAAATAACATTTAAGCATACATTAAATGACACATAACTGTGTAGCTAGAAAATGGCTGAATATAATTGTTGTAGTTTGATCTAGGGAAGTTAGTGAGGAGTAAGCACAGGCAGAACAGGTTGGCTAGGATATAACAGAAGTGCAAGTTAACTACAAGTGTAGTAGAGATTAGGGGTCAGCCATAGCTAGGGCTATGTATGGGGGAGAAGGGAAGGTGAGAGGTAGGTTTGTTGGTAGACACAGAAGCAGGGGGTGGAAGGGGATGGAAGGAGGAGGCGAAGGAAGAGATAGGAGGAGAAAGGTCTGCTGGGGCCCTGACCCTTCCAGTATGCTGAGGACTCTGCCTGCAAAAGGCAGGAGTCAAGCACGACAGGAAGGGAGCAGGCTATTGCAAGTGACAGGTAGAGTACAATAGGAGGGAAGCAGGTTGTAGGCAGGGAGGGGGAATAGACTTTGGAAGACCAGAAGAGAGGGTGAAGGTGTGAGAGAGAAGAAAGACTGAATCCCAGCCCTTCAGGATATGGAGAAGTGGAGGGAAGAGTTGGGTTAATGGTGTAAGGATAGGGCAGGGACAGGCCCTTGGTACAACTCTGGATGATTCAGAAATCACAGAAAGAGAACAATGGAAGATCTGAAGGGAGGAAATTGGGGGAAAGGAAGAAATACTGTTTTTTAGGTGGGTGGGAGGTGGAGCTGCAGCAGGGTTAGTGCATGGGTACTAAAAAGGGGTAGGGTTTGTCAGGGGCTTGGGGGGGAGTTAGGGTGGGTTGTAACTGATCTGCTTGTCAGCTGGCCAGATCTACTGGCACAGTTGCCAAAAAACCACCAGACCTTGAGACTTGACCACTTGATTTAATTAAAGTCCCCATTTTCACAACTGTGAGCTCCTCCTATGAGATATTACATTAGTGGCCATTTGTTAGTTTCTGAAATACACCCTGGTAAGGATAAGGCTTTTATGGCTTCTCATTTTGCCAGGTGGCTGCATTTAGCTGTGAATACCTAAGATGATGTTGGTGAGAGTGAGAGTGAGAGTGGCTTACTGTGTTTTTCAGTAAAAAGGGACTTTGTCTCCAGTTTTTTAAATGTGATCCCCAGGTCTCCTTTAGACCCCACCTCATTAACAAGGTAGGGAAAATGTTTCTAATCTGGGCTGAAAGATGATTTTGCTGGTGCTCTGCAATTAATTGAACATTAAAATATTTCAGCATTTACTCATAGTTTCACTGATGTTCAAGAGTTTGACTCCAAACTTTCAACACAATCATTTTTTCACACTACCTCATAAATGTGACAGGTGCCATTTTTCAGATTCTGGACAAGACATGTTTTCGCACTTGTGATGCAAAATTACATTTTGTCCACTATTCTATAAATGCCTCATATCATGCTTATAAGGGGGAGACCATAACATGAATATCTTGAAAATTTGGATCAACACTTAAAAGAAAATCTAATTATCAAGAAACATTTTGTGTAGTGCCAGCCTTTACCTTAGTGGGTAGTGCATTGTGATCCCATGCTAGATAGCTGAGTTCAGGGGCAAGCTCAGTGAGCCAGCTGGATGAACTGAGGCTGGGGACAGCATTGTCATGCAACACCACCCCCCCAGCCTGGAAAGGGAAGGTGAGGGTTTACCACATGGGCCCAAATACCATATAGTGAAGATGAATCTTAATGGCTGCCAGAGGGCCCTGCACTTCAGCTGACAGATTGACTCTGTGATCCGAATGTCTGTACCTGTAGCCATATGGAAGCACAGGGTCCAGTAGGGCCCTGCGCTTCCACAGACCACCAGACAGCCCCAAAAATCACATTGATTTGTAGCTCCTATGGAAAGAAAGTACACAGCACCTTAGAGTGTAACTGACATGTATCACAAAATACTTTACTCAGTAGAGGGGGTCAGCACCATTCAATAAAACAGATCAGGAACAGTCTTACCAGTGCAGCACAATTTAATTTCTTCAGTGGTAGTGCGACATAACAGTTCAAGGTCCAGCTCACCAAGCAACAGATAAAAGATAATGGGTGTTTACTCACCTGGTAAAGGTGATTGTGTTGGTTGGCATCCATGGCACTCCAGACATTACCTCATGGGTTACAGCCCACCTGATAGGCTAATGATGCACATGACCCAGATCAGATTTCCAGTATATCCAGGTCCCAGGAACCCTGCTCTCCAGTTTGATTTTCCATAGCTGAAAAGAAGAATATAACACAAACAAGCAATGCACACAATAATGACTATTAAGGATGAGATATGCAACAGGGGTACAATAGTGGGGCCAGAGGCTAGTTGTGCCTATTCTGTACACTACCTTGAACCATGGTTCGACTTGATTTCTGTTGCATGAATAAGCCTGAAGGAGTAGGGACCTCCTGAATCTCTTCCTTCCTCTTCTTGTGGTATGCTCCGATCATACCGAGGGAGGGCCTTGGAGTGCCATGGATGCCAATAGCAAATCACCTTTACCAGGTGAGTAAACACCCATTGTGATTGGTTGGCATCTCGTAACACTCAAGTTACCTCATGGGAGATAAGAAGCAGTTTAAGTCTCTGGGTGGGATTAGGATGGATTGGAGGGACCGAGAGGTGGCCGCTGCAAGGGCGTGAGGCGAAGGCGGTCTGAAAGCCTGGAGTTGCTCTAGCCTGTAGTGCCTCGCAAAGTGTGTAGAGAGCTCCAAGTAGCAGCCCTACAGATGTCCTCAGGAGATACCAGTGCTCGTTCCATGGGAGGTGGAGACCGCCCTTGTGGAGTGTGCTCTGATCCCTGTGCGGGGTCAGGCAGCTTTTCCGTATAGGCGCGAACTGACCCGTTTGATCCAGCCTGCGATGGTGGTTTTGGACGCCGCTAGCCCCTGTCGTTGACCCTTCGAGACAATGAAGAGTCTCTCCGTCTTGCGGATGGGTTGAGACTTGGCCAGGTAGACCGAGAGGGCTGACCCGACGTCCAGAGGGTCCGTGGAACTGCTCCCGTCCTGTGGAGTAGGGCGGGTCAGGGTGGGTAGGTCTATTGGTTGTTCCCTATGGAGCTTCATGGGGATCTTCGGTTGGAATGCCGGGACAGTCCGAAGCCGTACTCCTTCGGGGCTGAAGGTGGTGTAGGGCGGTGTGCAGGACAGCGCACCGAGCTCCTCAACTCTCCTGGCCGAGCAGATGGCCACAAGAAAAACGGTCTTCAGGCCTACTCAGAAGAGGTCTGCTTCGGCGAGGGGTTCATATGGTGGTGCCCTTAGGGAGTCCAGTACCAGAGGTAGGTCCCAGGGTACAACCCTGGGTCTGGCCCTGGGTCACATGAGGTCCACAGCCCTTATGAACCGGACTGCATCTGGGTGGGCTCCTGGTGGGTGCCCCTTGACCAGACCTCTGGCCGCCCCTATGGCTGCCAGCTGCACCCTCAGTGAGGAGGGTGCCAGTCACTATCCACCCCTTGCTGCAGGAACAGCAGGATAGTGGAGATCGGCATTGTTCTGGTACCGAGCCTCGGCGTTGGCACCACTGTGAGAAGGCGGCCCATTGCCTCTCGTATGTAGAGGTGGTGGAGGCGCGGACGCACGGAGGAGGCGTGCCTATGTCACTGACTCTGGTACCCGAGAGCGATAGTCGGACCCTCTCAGGAGCCAGGCCGTGAGTTTCAGAGTTCGAGGAGACGGGTGCATCACGGGACCCTGTGACAGCATATCTGGCCTGGTCAGGAATCGAAGCTGGCCAAGGCAATCTCTGTGATCGCTGTGAACCACGATCTTCGAGGCCAGTATGGGGCCACCAGGATGACCGTGATTTGGGATTTCCGGATTTTCTCCACGACTTGAGGAATGAGGGGCAGCGGGGGAAACACATATGCGCCGTGCCAAGGCCACTCCTGAGACAGGGTGTCTGTGCCCTGGGAGTGCACGTCCTTGAACCTGGACAAGTACCTGTCCGCCTGGGCATTGTCCCTTGATGCCATTAGGTCTATGGACACGGGGCCCCACGCTGTCTGGATTAGACGAAACAGGTCTGGGTGAAGACGCCATTCTCTGGGATGAATCTGTTGGCGGCTGAGCCAATCCGCCCTTATGTTCAGTTTCCCGGCTAAGTGGACCGCCCCTAGGTGGGATAGGTGAGTTTGAGCCCAGCTCATTACTCTGGCAGTTTCCCGTGACATGGCCTTGCTTCTGGTACCCCCCTGTTTTGCTATGTATGCCACCGTCACGCGGTTGTCTGATTTGATCAGAACCGACTGCCTTTGTATGATGTGCTGGAAGGCCCTTAGCACGTGGAACACCGCTCTCATCTCCAGTACATTTATTGAAAGTAGGGCCTCCGTTGGGGACCAGGTGCCCTGCACCGACTCGTCCCCCAGGCAGGCTCCCCAACCGGAGAGGCTCGCGTCTGTCTCGATTGGAATCGGGGGAGGTGGTTCCAGTGGGACTCCTCTGGACAGATTTCCCGGGGTGACCCACCACCTCAAGGAAGATCTCACTTCCGCGGGTAGCTGTACCGTGCGGTGCAAGTTGAACTCATTTGGCGCACCGTTTGCCAGGATGAAGTGTTGGAGCAGACGCATGAGCCACCTGGCCCATGGGACGAGGTCGATGCAGGAGGCCATGCAGCCCAGGAGTTTCGCGACCTCTGCCACTGTGGTGCGAGGGTGCGACCTTAACTGGCCGGCCAGTTTTCGGAGACTGCGGATCCGCACTGGGGTCGGCTTTGCCCAGCCATCTGCTGAGTTGATGATGGCCCCCAGATGCTCGATTTGTTGGGTTGGGCGGAGCTGGCTCTTCTCCTCGTTCACCCGCAACGTGGTCCCCTGAGTGCACATCACGGCGAGCTGTGTATGAGCGTGCGCCTGAGCTCTGGACCGTGCGCATATGAGCCAGTTGTCCAGGTACGGAACTATGTCCAGCCCTTGTTCCCTGAGCCTGGCCACCAAGGTGATGGAGACCTTGGTGAAGACCCTGGGGGCTGAGGACAGACCGAATGGGAGTGCCCGGTACTGGAAGTGTTGGTCCAGTACGTGGAAGTGTAGGAACCTTCTGTGGCTCTTGATGATGGGGATATGTAGGTAGGCGTCCTTTAGATTGATGGAGGTTAGGAAGTCGCCTACTCTGATCCCCCGTAGGATGGACCGGACAGTCTCCATCTTGAACCGACGCGGGAGCATGTATTTGTTCAGACGTTTTAGGTCCAGGATGGGCCTGAGCTCCCCCGACTTTTTGGGCACTAGGAAGAAGATGGAGTACATGCCTTCCCCTTGCTCCTGAACTGGGACTGGTTGAATGGCCCTGTTCTGGATCAGATCTGCCAGGATACTCTGTACCTGGTGTGGCAAGGACCTCCTTCTGGAGATGGGAGACGAAACGAACCGTTGGGGTATGGGCTGGTGAGTCAGCTCTATGGTGTATCCCCTGGAGACCACGTCCCGGACCCACCTGTCGGACGTGGTGATCTCCCAGCGGTGGGTGAACAGAGCCAACCGCTGGCCGACCGGGGTACCGAGGGTTCTCGGCAAGCGGAGTCACTGTTTCCCTGAATCCTCTTCCACGGCCTCCTGACCTTTGGCCTCTAGGCTTGAAGGAGGAGGACTTGTAGCTGTTGAAGGCGGGAGTCGTGAGGAGGGATGTAGGACCCGACTCCGAAAGGAATGGTTCTGTGGTAGGGTTCCCTGCGGCTTTGGCTCTTGGCCCCGGCCGGAACCTTTGTCTAGCAGCTGGTAGATGTGAGGGCCTTGATCTAATCCTTAAGAGGTCCCTACCTCTTCCTTCTGTTTCAGATAAGTCTATAGGCCTTCCCAATACATGAACCCCTTAAGGGTAAATTTTGAAGCAAAGTCTTAGATTCTGAGTCGGCGTCCCAGAGTTTGAGCCATAGTGCTCTGCGTGTCGATTTATGATGGTGGACGCCCTGGCCTGAGGCGCAAGGAGTCCACTGCCATGTCCCAAAGGTACTTGGCTGCATCGAGGGTGCAGTCTAATAGTTCAGCCTCCCTCGACTCGGACTTCCTGCTCCTGCAGTTCCTCCAACCAGCGGATCTGGGCCCTCGAGGTATAGATTGCCGCTGTCATTGCCTTGCCATGGTACCTTCGATTTCGAAGTCTTTTAAGCATGTCCTCAATCTTCTTGTCGGTAGGGTCCTTGAGTGCTATGGTCCCACACGGCAGCACGGTCTTCTTGCTCAAGGCTGCCACTTGGGGGTCGATGGAGGGGGCCTTGCACCAGGCGTCAGACTTGTCGCCCTGAATCGGGTACATTTTGAGTAAGTTCCTTCTGTTTGGCATTCTGCCCGGATCCGTGGATTGCCATTCGGTGTGAATCAGTTCCTCAATGGCCGGGCAGACTGGGAAGGTCTCTGGGGTGATGGTCCTTAGCTGGATCATAGGGTCTAACTTGGATTCAGTCTTCTCCCCTCCTTGTTCCTCCGTGGCGAGGCCCATGGTGGCCTTGATGATCTTCATGAGACCGGGAATAGTCTCGAATGCGCACAGTTTAGAGGTCAGGGACGGAGTTGGCTCGAGATCCTCTATGTCCGAATCCATGCCGTGTTCCTCCTCCTCCTCCCCCTCGTTGAACTCATCCTCTTTCTCCCTTTCTTCAGTGTTTCCATCCTGGGGAAAGCTGGGGAGCGGTTCCTCTGGTGCCGGTGGTTCCTCTGGAGGGTCTGTCTGACGGAGAGGCTCCGCGTTGGCCGGTCTAGCTCTGTTATGTGTAAGTGACTCCAGCTTCTCCATGATCTTCAGCATGAAGTTTTGCTGGCTCTCCATCATGGCCACCGCAGCTTGCTGGTTTTGAATCATAGGGAGCCCGGGTCCACTCATGTCGAGTTGCTGGGGCCGGGTAGCGAGGGAGCCAGCGGTGGAGTTCTCTCTGTTAAGGACAGCTCGTCATCCATGAGGCAGGCTGCGCATAGGGGCCCTGGAGTTTGAGGGAGGAGGTTCGCGCTGCACGGTGCACTTCTTTTGCCTTAACCATCTGCAAGGTAAGAGAGAGATCTGAGCGGAGGAAAGGACTCTGGCGTTTTCCCCTTAGACCCAGTTATAAGGCTTCTGTGGTAAAGGCGCTGTGTGAGGCCCTTATCCCAGCCGCTGGGTGGAGACTTGTAGCCCAAACATTTCCCTTTATCAATAGGTTGGCGATCCTGCTCGGGAGAGCGGGCCGCTCAGGAGGAGGGGCCACGACCCCGAGCTGGGAATGGGGTCGAGGATCTGCCTGGGTCGCTGTGTGAGGCACCGGGCAGTAGCTCTGTGCGTGTCCAACTGGGGTCGCTATGGGAGGGACCCGAGTGAACTGTTAAGTCTCAATTTTTTTTTTTTTTTTTTTTTTAATGAAGGAGGCCAATGAGTGCTTGAGGCCCCTGTGGAAAAAATAAAAGAAATGCTGCTGTCCATTGATGGACCCCCCCCATTGCTGGCATTGTAGGAGACAGTGGAGATCTGTCAGGGAGGGGCTTAGGGCCGGAGAGTGCACTGCAGGGCCCTAACCGCTGGCCAGACCGCCTGCCTGCTCGTGGGGAGGAGCCATAATCTTTGGGGGGGAATAGGTGGTCCAGGCAGAGTGGCGTCCTTAAAGCTACTGCCCAGGTTGGATCCTGCAGTAGCGGAAGAACATACGCTGTCTCCACCAGACCATATAACAGCTTCTGTGCTGTGCTAGGGGCCTGGGATAGAGGTGGATGGACGTCCCATGAGCTCCCCCGATGGGCGTCTCCTGAGCTCCCCCGAGGATCGTGAGGTCGGTGTCAGGCCTGGGAGCGTCGCGCTGTCCCCACCCCCACCCAGGTAGTGCTTTGTTTGGGGGAGTGAGTTGTAGGCGGCGTACGCGCTGGGGCGTATGGAGTAGGCCGCGGAGTCACGGGGAGCAGAGGCGACTCAGCGGCTGGGCCTGGGATTTGTTTTGGCGGCCCAAGGAACAGCCGAGGTTCACGGGTCGACTGTAAGGCTGAAAGGCGGCCGCGGCCTGAGGGTGAAGGAGGCCCGTAGTCCAGGGCGACCCGCGGAGTCACTGAGGAGTAGGGGCGACTCGTGGGCCTGGTGATAGGCCTTGCAGCAAGGGAGGAGGGAGGCAAACCGCGGAGTCGCGGGGGGCAGAGGTGACTCGCGAGGCTGACGAGTGGGCTGCGGCCTGAGGATGAGTGGTGTCGCGTGGGTTCAGACGACCCGCGGAGTCGCGGGGAGTAGAGGCGACTCGTGGGCCTAGATGGTAGGCCTTCCGGCCGGGGAGGCGGTGTAGGCAATCCGTGGAGTCACGGGGCAGAGGCGACTCGCGGGCCGATACAGAGTGGCGTTGACCCGCCGAGACTCGCTTGAGATGCTTGCATGCATGCGGACTCGCGGGGAGAAGGGTGGTCGCGGCAGGTAGCGGGAGAAGGCCTCAGGCGGAGGCGAAATAAGACGCGGGAGTCGCTGGGGAGCAGAGGTGACTCGCGGAGGTTCCTGGCGTGGGTACTAGGGGACTTAGTGCCGCTGCGTGGATGCGAGGAAGGCAGCACGCTGGTTATTGGTCAGAGGCTCACCAGGAACGAGAGGCTTTCATACTGTTGGAGGGCTCAGGAGCCGGGAGAGGCTCCAGGAAGGATATAATAACATAACTAGTCACATGAAATAGAAATCCTTTAACGATGAACTGTATTGGTAGACTTCTGGGAGCCAGAGGCTCCTTCATATAAGTAACACAAATGCTAACCACAGATCCTGAACAACAGCCCAGAAGGCTAATAAAATGCATTTCCTACCTTAAAGGATGAGAGCAGACAGGGGTTCTCTGGATGCTTCTTGCCTTTTCAGATGCACAAATTACAACTGCAGAGCAGGGGTTCCTGGGACCTGGATATACTAGAAATCTGATCTGGGTCATGTGCATCATTAGCCTATCAGGTGGGCTGTAACCCATGAGGTAATGTCTGGAGTGCCATGAGATGCCAACCAATCACAAACAGGTTTATGGTCATGGACAGGGTGAACAAGCAACATGCCTTCTGGCAATTATGCTATGTGCTGAAATGACTTTTATACCAGTATCAGAATAGCAGTCCAACTTATGGTTTCAAACCAGTTCCAAGGAAAATAATAAAAACAAAAATGCCCCTGCATGGTCAGCATGCTGAAGTGTGGGGTCCTTTTCAGTTTTTATTTTCCTTGCTCCTGGTTTGAAACTGTAAAGAGAATGCCTGACCGTCGACATGTTTAAAATTAAGCTAAAAACATATTTATTTACTTTGGCCCTTCCTAATTATGGTTAATTTGTTTTATTGTCTCTGTTTTAACTTATATTTGTATTTATCTGTATTCGATTTTATGTACAGTGCCTTGGTTTTGAAAGGCGCTATAAAAATAAAGCTTGATTTGATTTGTAAGTTGGACTGCTATTTTGATACTGGTGTAAAAGTCATCTGCATCTGTTCCCAAAGGGACCAGTGTGAATAAAGATATGATTCTACTATCTCAAAAAGAAAGGAAATTCTATGAATAAAATGCATTAATATACTACTTAGGGTTCAACTTAATGTCACAAAAGCAGGGAAATGTGGCATTAGGCTTTCCAACCCTAACCCCCCCCAGCAGCAAAAAGGAAAAAAGTTAGGGTTTTGGGTGTCCGGAGTGCTGGCAAATCAGTGGTGGTGTCATCCTTGGGATTGTAAGCCCTAATGTTCTTCCCTTTCCCCAGCCTGTAGCCTGCTGTCTGAAGCTCAAGGAACAGTTCCAAGCCAGTGCCTCATAGTGATACGCTCTTCAAAGACAGAGAAGTATGTCTCACCCCATGTTGCCAACAGAATCTGTTGTAGCTTTCTTCTTGCAGGGCCTGCGTGAAGAAAATAGATAATTTCTGACCTTGTTTGCTCAGGACAGCGGATACGCACTAGGGTGGACAACTCCAAGGAAGACCCTTCACTGATTCATCAAGACTCCGAAGACCCAAAACCCTAATGTTTTGGGGTTTTTTTGCGGCGTGGGGGTGGGGGCGCAGAGTTAGGTTTGGAAACCCTAATACCACATTTCCCTACTCTACTTTTGTGGCATTTAGTTGAACCCTACCTGGTGCATTAAGACTTTTTTTTGAAAGAATATATATGTGTGTGTGTGTGTGTCTCATCATGGACCTATATTTCAGGATACCTGTATCTCTTCACCTCTTCGCCACAAGTAAGATTCTGCCTGTTCTAATGTGCAAATGTTATTTTCCAAAATGCCATAAATGCTGCATTAGTTATCCTCTTACCTGTATTCTGAAGGTCAAAGATCAATCACCATGTTTGACCAGATACTGTGTAAAAGCATTTAAGTAAACAAGTCAGAAGTTATGAAAGCAAGCAATGGATGGACAGGGTCGTTTTCACCCATACCCCCTTCCCTCCTCCCAGGAATTATTCCTTTACCCTGGAGAAAGAGGCAAACAACTGCCTTCAAAACCCTCACTGACAACATTCCATGGATTGACCAACTGGGTGGTAGCTAAACAGAACATTCAGGAGACATTAGAGCAAAATCTCATTTTGGATTTGAATGCAAAGAATGCACTTGCCTTTTCTAAACTGCATGGCCAGGGGGGCTTATTTTGTATGTGCTTATCCCGTTAAGCCTTGTTTTTAAATCGTAAATCAGATATAATCCCATCAAAAGCAAGACATGAATTCAGCTCATAAATGCATTCAGACTGTCTTCAGAGATTTAGTATTCATTAAGGACTCCACAGCGGAAAATGCATTAGATATGTGACAACTGTCAAATGTGTGCATGTTCTTTTGTACTAATTCTTCTAGGCAGTATAGCCATAGACCATAGAAAAAAAAAAAGAATGGACTCTGACTTTATGTAACACATTCTATACACAATGTATCTCAAATTTAAGAGTTTGATGCTAACATTGCAGTGGTTATATGACGGCAAACACAACAGTCACTATACGCTCTACAAGATCCCACACACAGCCCTGGAGAACTGCAGTTGAAGTGATTTTACTAAGAAAAGGAAGATTACTCAGGTCCCTGAGGGTTATCACTTATTCTTTCTGAAACATGCCTTGAGTTCCTTAAAGAGCTAGTTTACTGCCTGGAATTAACAGTAACTTTCAGAAGTAGGCAGCTATCACTTCTTATATCTGAAGTATTTTTTCTTTTCTGTTTTTTTAATTATTAGATTTTCTACTTGACGGTACTGTGATGTGAGGAACAGCACTCTACCTGGAGGCTGGCATGGTTGGTTCTGTTCCTCCCTATATATCATCAGCATTGTAACCTCACTAACTGCAGGGTTTTAAATAATTGATTAGCAGTTTTTTTCTTGGGATGATACTAACTGTACAGAAAGTATTTATATAGATTTTCTAGAGGTGCTGTGTTTGTTAAACACAGTGAGACAAGAGCTATGCATTTTCACAAAGATTTAGCACTTTTATGAGCAAAACACTAATCAATTTTTAGAGTTAAATAAAACCCTGAACTGTGACATTGGCAGTAGCCAAGGAGAGCCAATCTCTTGGTGTTTGATTGGAAACTTATAACATATGTTGTCAATCAGGCAGCAGGGCTTGTGATACAGAATGAGTGGGGATAGTTGCTGATGATGTAGTGGGATCAATAGAACTAGGCATGTCTGCTTCTAGGTAAAGCAATGCTTGTTTCATCACATCCAATACTATTAGGTAGAAAACCATCTAATGTGCACATAGAAAAAGGAAAAATATATAATGTAATAAGGGACTACTTTAAAAAATTACTACAATTTTCTGCCTGCTATTTTTTAGAGCTACTAGCATTTTAATGCCTACTTGGTCAGCCACCACAAATGGGCAGAAGGCAACTCAGTTCAACATTTGTTTGGGAGGATGGCACTTCTGACAGTGTAAGATGCCTTAATAATTTTCTAGAGTCAGTGTGAGGTTGCAGGTGAAAGTCTCTGGTGTGGGATTTGAACTGATCACCTTCTGGTCCAGCAGTGATAGTGTTTCCCTGAAATGAAGGTGAACATTTTTTGTTGGGTTCTCATTTTTGCTGGAGTTCTAAACATACACACACATACATACTCCCCCACAAAACAAAACAAATAGAACAGCACACTCAGAAATCCCACTCAATTCTAGAGGTCAGAGTAAAACAGAAAGTCCTAAACTATTCCAGAGTACAAATAAATCTATGTAATTAGGCATATCCAGGTCAGAAAGAGTGTCCAGAAACCTGCAGAGCCAAGTCATTGCCACTGTTAGGGCAGAACTGTTACATTGATGTGAGTTTGATATATGCTGCATTGCAAGGGGATTTACAAAGCAACAAGTTCAATACTAGTGATGCAGTGACTGTATGCAGCCTTCTAGAGGAGCTGGGCTGCACGCAATGACATCCTAAACATAACCATGGAGGAAGGTCTGTTTGTTTCTTTGAGAGAGTTTGCCCAAAATATAAGTGGAATTAATTAATTACGATTTGTCCACAAAGCCACGCTGAGTCAAATTGCTAGTTTCCAGGTGCGTCCTCGGGGGAGGCAGAGGGATACAATACATGGAGTTAAGAGAAATAATAAATGCAGCATTTTTTACAAAGCGTGCAAATGCAACATTTCTCATTGACGACAGGATGACATTTTAAAAGGGAAAACAAAAACACCACTCCACAGATGCTGTGCCTGATGCAGAAATCATAGCACAGAAAACAAAAGAGACAGCACCAAAAATGGACATGGATAGAACTATTTATTCAGGTGCCTTAAAATATACCATACTAGGTAGAGCAGCTAAGAAAAATAGCAAGAGAGCATGCCGACTTGACTGATTTGGCTTCCTAGCTTTCTCAAGAGTCAGGGTTGCTTAATCAGGTGATACTTTTAATTTGTTAGGTCTGGTCCCCCCACCTATATTGGTTACCCACTATGAGCCATTGACAATCTATATGTGTGTGTATATATATATATATATATATATATATATATATATATATATATGCAAGTGCACTAACCTATAGGGCGTTGGTACATACCGTATAAGTATCAGATATATAACTTTATACTTATATGTATTTTGCCTGTAGTGCAAGTAGTAAACCAAGAATATATGTTGTATTCTTTGTACTCGTCTGAGAAGTTATGATACGGCCTGCACTGCCATCATGTGGATTTATGTAACACTGCATCTATATTTGTATTTTGTATGCTTTCTCTGTTCCTATTTTTACCTGACTTTACCAAATTGTATATCTTTAGATACCACTGTGGAGCCACATAACTTTTAGCCAATAGGGCCTGTTTTATGCATCTAGTAGCCTGCGCATGTAGTAGTAGCTATGGTGATTATCACCGTATATAACCTTTTTGCATTCCGTATCCTTTCTGAGACCTCTTCATACCATAGGGTATTTGGGAACTATTTGGCTCCCAGTGTCTATGGCAAGACTCTGTTTACGGCATATGCTTATTTTCTGTAATAAACAAGTTTATTATGACACTTGCTACTTGTTTGTGTGTGTCCTCTTCTAGCTTATTACCATGAAAGTTCCTGCTAAGTGTGGATGCATTTTCACCACACCTAACATTTTGGTGACAGTGCACAGGTGGTCTAAACTAGAGGACATTCACTCTTTGCTGGCACTTCCCTTCCTTTGTGGGTTGTAAGAAGGTGTACACATCCATATCACCACAGGGTAGTTAGCGAGGTAAACACCAAGGTAGAGAAGTCGATAGGGAGGAGAACAGGGATAAATGGAGAAAAAGGCAAAGACAGCAAGGGCATAGATGGGCTAAAAGGAAAAAGGCCATCAAAAAATGGAGGGTGATGAGTACCAATGCCCGTAGTCTGAGTAACAAGCTTCCTGAACTAGTGGGATTGATGGAAGAGGGACACCTGGAAATCGTGGCAGTCACAGAAACATGGTACATGGAGAACCATGACTGGGATGTCAACATAGCAGTGTACACAATCTACAGGAGGGATAGGGAGGGTAAAATAGGAAGGGGAGTAGCTGTCTATGTAAGGGAAGGTATCAAAGCAATGGAACTAAAAGGTAAACAGGGAGGAGAGGAGGCACTATGGGTCACCTTGGAGACAGGCAATGGCACCACAATCTGCATAGGGGTTGTATATAGACCCATGTCTCAGGGGTAGGAAATGGACAAGGACATTTATTTATTTATTGAACTGTTTCACCAGGAAGGCACACTGAACAACAAGTTACTCGTCTTTCGCTGCAACCTGGGCAGTGGGTTATGACTGGATGAAGAATTAGACATACAGTTTAACATATAACATAGTCGAGAAATTAAACATTCAATTACATTTGTAACAAGACATACAATTAAAAAATATCATAATTAATCATACAATCGCATTTGTGACATAACATAAAATTAAATATATCATACATGTGGAATATGCATTTAATTACAAGTGGCATATCTGAGGAACATAGTACAGACATTTAATGTAGCCTTGGAGCCAACTCCTTGCAGGACTGGATCACAGTTAAGAGCCAGATTATTTAGCAATTATTGAATGAATTAGGTGCAGTGGGGGGACATCAAGGAGGGTAGAGGGGTAGACAGGGGAAACTAGCTGGGTGAAGGAGAGAATAAAGATGGGGGAACATTATCGGAGAAAAGTGAGCAAAAAAAAAAGAAGTTGTGAGGGGCAAGTTAACACAGGGCTAGTGCAATCTGGGAGCACCTCAGACAGAACAAAAAGTGCAAATTATTAGCTCAAGTGAACTAATTCCTTTGATTAAGTGCAGGGGGGTAGAGAGGGAGCAGGAGAGAGGTGGGGGTAAGGGATAGGGAAGGGAATGATGAGTCATACCTGGAACTGGCCCCTTTAGAGTGCGAAGATCACTGCCAGTGGTGGTATGCGGTGAGGACTTAGAATAAGGGGCAGG
The DNA here is from genome assembly GCA_016271365.2 of Neoceratodus forsteri. Lineage (NCBI taxonomy): Eukaryota > Metazoa > Chordata > Ceratodontiformes > Ceratodontidae > Neoceratodus > Neoceratodus forsteri. The sequence goes on along the minus strand of CM057458.1, from coordinate 230,783,706 downwards.
CGTAGGCAAGGACTAATTGGGTAGAGATAGTAGAGGGGGTGGTAAAGGGAAGGAGGAGGAGTGGTGGAAGAAACTTGCCTAAGACTAGGCCTCTTCAGGATGCTGAGAACCCTGCCAGAGAACAGAGTCAGGAGAGAACAAGTTAGGTAGATGGGATGGAGGAGAAAAGGGAGGGAAGGAAGAGTAATTTTCCAGTGCTGGATCTCTCCAGGATGCTGAAAATCCTGCCAGGGGGCAGAACTAGGTGAGGAAAAGTTGCGAAGAGAGAGAAAAAAAAGGATGAAGGGTAAGGAGGGAAGAGGAGGGAAAGAAGAAGCTTGCCTAAGATTAGGTCACTCCAGGATGCTGAGAACCCTGCCAAAGCCCAGAATCAAGTGAGGACTAGTTGGGTAGAAAGGACAAAGGGGGATGGGGAGTGAAGGAAGAGTAATTGCCCAGTGCTGGGCCTCTCCAGGATGCAGAGAACCCTGCCAGGGGATAGAATTAGGTGAGGACAAGTTGGGCAGAGGTAATGGGGGATAGAAGAGGAAAGGGAAAAAAAAGGAGGGAGGGAAGAAACTTACCTGAGAGTAGACATCACCAGGGTGCTTAGAATCCCAACAGAGGGAAGATTTAGGCGAGGACAAGTTGGGTAGAACGGAAAGGGGGGGAGGGAAAGGTGGAGGCTTGACCAGTGCTAGACCCCTCCAGGATGCTGAGAACCCTGTCAGAGGTCAAAACTAAGCAAGGGCAAGTTGGTAATGGAAAAAAAGGTTAAGAGTAGGAGTGAGGGGGTAAGCGGTGGAGGGAGAGGAGAGCATGCTGAGATGCAGGCTTGGTGGGGAGGAAGGTTTAATAGGAGATGTGAGTCATGGAAAGGAGCAGAGGTATAGGAAGATGATTAAGGAGGGTTAAAGCAGGAGCAGTTAGACGAGAGAAAGTTATGTAAGGCAGAGGCAAGGCAGTAGGAGAAGGAGGAGGAGGAGTGCCTTTTTTGGCGGGGGGGTTCCAGATTTCTGGGAAATGATGGGTAAAGCTTGACTGACCAATGAGAGTGATTCAATGGGGGATCAACAAAGTGCGAGTGTCAGAGGATCTGAGGGAGTGGGAAGGGGGAAGAGAGTGAGCATGAGAGGTAGGAGGGAAGTTTTGAAGTGAGTTTTGCACAATGAGTGAGGTGCCTGTTAGCAAGTGAGGGAAGAGACAGGGTGTGGTAGAGGTCACAGTGATGAGTGTGTGATGGAGCATCAAGGGAAAATCTACAGAAGGAGTTAAAGAGAGAGTGTCCAATCTGGTTAGGGAGGATTTGGGAATGGCACCATAGACTACATCACAGTAGTCAAAAATGGGGAGGATCATCTTCTGGTCTAGTTCATGCCGCACCGTAGGAAGGATGCAACTATGGTTCCTGAATAAGGCACCAAGCTTGGGGTGCAGTTTTTTCAGGATGGCGTCAATGTGGCCAGAGAAGTTGAGGTGTTGGTCCAACCAAACCCCAAGGTATCTGAATGAGGAAGTGTCCTCTAAGATTATCCCATCAAAGGTATGGCAAGAGGGTAAAGGGTGGAGTTTAGAGAGTCTTTGCCTAGTGCCAAAGGTCATGAAGACAGTCTTTTTGGGATTTAGGAATAGTTGATGTGAGGCAAACCATGGCTGAACCTGGTGGAAGTCATGCTGAAGGATGGTTGCTACATTGGCGGGGCATTTACCAGAGGAGAACAGGATGGTGTTGTTGGCACACATATGGATAAGAGAAGCATACTGAGGGCAAGTTATTTAGGAAGATGGAGAAGAGAATGAGTCCAAGCACCAAGCCCAGTGGGACTCCTGTGGAAATAGGGAGGGGGGAGAGATTGTATCCTGGATCTTGACTGATTGTGTTCTGCCTGAGAGGTAAGCTCTAAAACAGTTTGGGGCAGAAGTAGACAACCCAGCAGACATAAGGGAGTCAAGAAGTAGGGCATGGAAGACTGTGTTGAAACCCTTGGTGAGGTCGACAAAGATGGCAGAGGTAATGAGTTCATTATCCATCCTGGTGAAGATGGAGTCAGTGAGCCTAAGTAGGGAGGTGGTAGTGGAGTGGTTCTTCTGAAAACCAGATTGGAATGGGGTGAAAAAGGAAGAGTCATCGAGGAAGGAGGTTAGTTGAGAGAGGACCAGGTGTTCTTGGAGTTTAGGGAGGAGGGAGATTGGGTGAAAATTTGCAGGGGAGGAGGGGTCACCATCATTTAGGAGAGGGAGGACCACCTCATGTTTCCAGGATGAAGGGACAGATGAGGATGAGAAGGAAAGATTAAGGATTAAGGAGAGAGGGTAAGATATAGCAGAAGCTGAAAGGTAGAGGAGTTTAGGGTCAAGGTCATCTGGTGATGAGCCTTTGGAAGGATTAACAGAGAGAAAAGGGCCATTAGTGAAAATGAAATGATAGAAGGAATGCTTAGAATGGCAGAAAAAGGGGAGATATTGTTGATGGGAGACCTGAATATGCCAGATGTTAACTGGAGCACATGTGTTGCAGACACATCCAAGACCAGGGTCATTCTCAATGCCTTGTAGGGGGCAAGCCTCAGACAGCTAGTGCTGGAACCCACTCAGGAGGGAGCAATCTTAGACCAGTTGCTCTCAAATCGAGACGGAGAGAGGATCACAGATTTAGAAGTGGGTAGCCATCTGGGAACTAGCTACCACCGAACAATGTGGTTCACAATAAATGCAGACGTAGAGTCAAGCCATACAAAGTCAAAGGTTCTGGACTTTAGGAGGGCTGACTTTGACAAAATGGATGAGTGCCTAAGGAATGCACTAGCATATGGGCAGGAAGGAAGGATGGAAGAACAATGTGGAAAAATCAAAACTGCTACACAGAGGCAACAAGCTGTTGTGTGAAGCAAGTAAACAAAACAATATGAAGTAAAAAAAACACTATGGTTCTTAAAAGAGGTGGTGGGGAAGGTTAGGGAGAAAAAGATAGAATTCAGGTAGTATAAGGAATCACAAAAGGAGCAGGACAGAGAAGCACCTGGTGGAAGTCATGCTGAAGTCACTCACCCAGTTTGCCAAAGTCTGCCCTCCTAAAGTCCAGTGCCTTTGCCTTTGTATGGCTTGACTCTGTGACTGCGCTTATTGTGAACCACATTGTTCAGTGGTCACCTTCTGTTGGAACCCACTCGAGCAGAAGGAAGCGGGGAAGGCAGTCAGAATAGTGAAGGCCCAAACAGAGGAAAAAATAGCTGACTCAGTTAAGAAGGGAATAAAACATTTTATAGGTACATCAGGGAGCGAAGGAAGACCAAGGGAGGGTTAGTGAGGCTTAAGAAAGGGGAGGGGAGGTGAGCAAAGGATGGCAGTGAAAAGGCAGAGATACTGAATGAATACTTTTGCTCTGTATTCACAAAAGAAGAAGAGGGGGAGGTACCTAAACCAAACAATATAAGCATGCTGGACAGGGGGTCGATACCAGTCCATTCACAGAAGAAAGTGTCCTGAAAGAATTCCTAAAACTCAAGGTGGATAAAGCCAAGGAGAGACCTAGTGATACCACTGACTACCCTTTTTAACAAATCATGGGAGGATAACTGGAAGAGGGTGGATGTGATTCCGTTTCACAAAAGTAGGAGCAAGGTAGAGTCAGGAAACTACAGACCTGTTAGTTTGACCTTAGTGGTAGGGAAAATGATGGAATCACTTCTGAAAGAAAGAATTGTTGAGTACCTAGAGGTCAGTGGGGCACAGAACCTGAGGTAGCAAGGATTCACAGCGGGACGGTCATGTCAGACAAATCTAATAGGTTTCTTTGACTGGGTGGCCAAAGTAGTAGACCAGGGAGGGGCTGTGGACATGGTCTACCTAGACTTTAGCAAGGCATTTGACACAGTCTCACACAAAAGATTAATAAACAAGTTAGCCAGCCTGGGAGTGGGTTCCAGTGTGGTAGCCTGGGTAGCAAATTGTCTGAACAACAGGATGCAGAGGGTAATAGTAAATGGAGTACACTCTGAAGAAAAGGTGGTTACTAGTGGGGTACTGCAGGGTTCAGTACTGGGACCGGTCCTCTTTAATATCTTTATAGGAGACATTGCAGAAGAGCTGGAAGTGAAAAGTATGCCTCTTTGCAGGTGACACAAAGATCTGCAACAGGGTTGATATACAAGGGGGGTGGAAAGGATGAGAAGGGACTTGGCATGGTTGGAGGAATGGTCAAACATAAGGCAGCTTAGATTCAATGCAAAAAAGTGCAAAGTAATAAACCTGAGAAACAAAAACCCAGGGGAAGAGTACACAATGGGGGTACTAACAACAACAAAAATGGAAAGGGACCTGGGGATAGTCATATCAGACAACCTTAAGATAGGCAAGCAATGTGAGAAGGCAGTAAGGAGGGCTGGGGAGATATTGGGCTGCATAGGGAGAGGCATCACCAATAGAAAACAAGAGGTTGTTATCCCTCTGTACAGACAGTTGGTGAGACCCCATCTAGAGTACTGTGTGCAGTTCTGGAGACCCCATCTCTGCAAGGACATAGACAGGATGGAAGCAGTCCAGAGGAGGGTGACTACAATGGTGCAGGGTCTACAACAGAAGCCATATAAAGAGCTTAATATGTATACCCTTGAGGAAATTAGGGAGAGAGAGGACATGACAGAAACTTTCAAGTACCTCAATGGAATCAACAAAGTCCAACGACAAGAGCATCTTTCAGAAAAAGAGATGTGCAAGAACAAGGGGGCACAATTTTAAGACAGAGGAAGGATGGCTCAGGAGCAACATCAGGAAGTATTTTTTCATGGAGAGGGTTGTGAATGCATGGAACTGCCTTCTTGTGGAGGTCATGGGGTCAAAAACAGTGGGGGAATTCAAGAATGCATGGGACACATGGGACAGACATAAGGCAATTATAGGTGGGGGTAGGGGAAGTAGGCTGTTGGTTAACTAGAATCTGCAGCTTATCCAATAGGTACAGAAATGGGCAGACTAGGTGGGCCAAGCGGTCCTTATGTGCCATCAAAGTCTATGTTTCTATGTCTGTATCACCTCGCCCGTACTTTCTACTCCATAGCATCTTGTAAGGTCTGGCTGCTTACTGGGCATGGTTGATGCTGTCTCACCCTGTTCAGTGGCAGTTGTGGCTTGCAGGATTGTGAGAGTGGAGACGCCTGACCATCTGTTGGTTCAACCACTGTGGATCAATACACAGCAGGATAACCACTGATAGGTCCACTTATGTTTCCCAATTCCTTTTGTCATGTACAATATATGTACAGATCTGAGACTCGACGTCTCTAACTTTCTTGCTTCCCCTGGAGGCTGGAACAACTTTGCGTTGGAGACAAACCATTCTGATAGCCTTGTACTGGGGATCTCAACCCACAACTCTGAAGTCAGACAAACAGCCAAAAAGCGTGATGGCAAAGGGCTATTAGTTGAGGCTCTGTATGTTGCTCTTGAAGCCTCCGAGGCATGGTTTCATTTTCTCGAACTGCAACTCTCAGCTCTTAAGAAAGATATGGGATTGTAGGCATCTCAAAGAAAGTCTTAGGAAAGAGCAGCGACTGGAGGAAGAACTTCAGTCACTGCACAGTAAGAATGAGACTCTTTTGCAGTGTTTTGTACAGAATAATGATCATGAGTTATGTATGTTGAGAGAGGAATGCGATAGGTTGAAACAGGATAAGAAGCAGGTGTTGCAGATGAATGATTTGCTGAGTGATATGAATGAATCTTTGAGGAATGAGAATGAGTAGTTGCATGAGGATATCAAATGGGTAAATACTGAATTTGATAGGGAGGTTATGGACAACTGCGAATAGGGCACATCGCAGAGTATTACAGAAAGAAATTGAGAAAGGTGTGGGTCAGAACAATGCAAAAGTTAGTCACATTCAGTGTAGAGCAAAGATGGCGAAACTTCATCATCAGTGAGAGATACTGGTTGGTCACATCAAAGTGATGGGTGGTTTCCATTACACACCCATCGATCTTACGTCATCCAACGATGATGACTCTGGCGATGACAACTGCCAAGATGGCGTCCAGTCATGCCTCCACTGTGAAGTATCCCAACCCTGCCATTCCCAAGATGCACTTCCCAATGCTTTTCCAGTGTACCCTTTCTCATCAGCACTATGACGATTATTGTATGATGTCAAGATGGTGACCCCCATGATAGGGGGCGAGCTTGAGGCCAAGGAGCCCCTCCAATTGCCACCCTAAATAAAGGGGACCAGCAGAAAATTGATCAAATGATTGAAGCTGCCCTCGCTCAGACAGAGTTGACTAAGGAACAAAGGCAGGTCTTCAAACAGCATTTAGATGCAATGCTAAAGGAAGCCACCACCCAGCCATCCCTTGTCTGCACTGTGGCTGATGCTGCAGCAGAGGTCGCCTTTCATGGCGCACACAACCAACACCACCTCACCAATACGTGTCCTATGGTTCAGACTAATCCTCTTCAGATGGCCCACTCTGTGCAGCAGATCACTGACAGCATAGGCCGTATGACCCCCAATGACAGTCTCAGTTGCCATTTTGAAAAAGGTTTATTCCAAATGTGAGATGCTAAGTCTACCGACAGGCTACCAGGTACAGATCCTCTGGCAGACTGTAGACCCCAGCCTCTGGTTGAAATTCCCAGAGACGGTCCGCCAATCCATGGATGTGACCTTTGATGATGTCGCTGCAGAGCTTATTGCCCATACACCCCAGGTGTGGTTGGCGTTATGTTGGCCTACTCCATTAAACAAACCGCCAAAGAAAGTTCAATGTTATATCACCAAAGGTTATGGCTGGCCTACTGCACCGGAAAAGCACTTTCGCAAGAAGATGCGCATATCAAGCAAATTGAGTACGAAACCTTGTTTATTCAGAACATGATTCCATCCATCTGTGACAAGGTCGAACCCGTAGTTTTCCTCGGAACAGACAAATTCACAGAGATTCTCCGGAAGCGTGCCTACCAGCTCTACCTCTAGGATCTGAAATCTGGCTTGAAAGTCAAGGTGGCTGTGGAACAATCTACCAGAGAGCCCGCAGACAACTACTCAGTGGAGGGCAAGGCTCAGGACACAGAGGCCATGCCCTCCAATGAGAAGCAGAATTATAGGATGGGGGGAACTATAATAAAAATAGGAATAACAGACAGAAGAATTGGAACAACCCCAATTCCAATCAGAATGATAACCGGGGCAATCAAAATTATTGGCAAGGTCTCTCTTATCGAGATATAGTGGCAGAGAATAATAACCTCCATACACTCCTGGGTAAGGTCCAGTCGATGGCTGAGTCCATTCCAAAGCAAACTGTTGCAGCCTTAGCTCTGGTAACCCAGCCCTTGCTAGGCCAAGGAGACACTGGTACATCCTCAGGCCAAGGCTGCACTAGGCCCGAATCCTAAGCCCCTGTCCATTGCAGTGACTGCTACTACACAGACCTCCTTGTATCCTATGCAGGACCTGGAAGAGGCCAAACAAGATTCTGCAGGCCTACATTTCCAGGAACTCCCTGGAGAAGATGGTAGCAGTTCAGATAGATAATTACAGGCTCCAGTCAGTATTGTGTACAATATTTTTATTGGCACAAATGGAAGGCCTTACACTAAGGCTACGGTTGGGGGCCACCAACTTGTTCTGTTGCTTGATACATGGAGTGGCTATGTCTGCGTTACATGATGACAATCCAGCAAATTCCTCTTGGTCCACCAGTTGGTGGACCAATGCATAAGGTGTAGATGGTACTAGGTTGCCTACCTACTGTCCTATTGTACTTTTTGTGTTACTGGGCACCCTTGATACAAATCATACCTTTGACCTTGTGGTATTGCGTTATCATCTCAGTATTCTAGGGATCGACTTCCTAGTACTACACAGCTGTGTAGTAGACTTAGCCAACTGACTTCTGATCCAAATCAGAGGGCAATACCATACGGTCATGATTCCTGATTCTCATGTGGTTGCCACCATTTCAGTCAATAACAAGGAATATGACATTCTAGCTCTGTTCCAGACACATGAACTTTTCAAAGAACTGTTACCCATCCTGCAAAATCATCTTGATATTTTCACAATGCATAAACATGATTGTGGAAGAATGCATTGAGATCCCTGACCATGATTGGCAAAGGTAATACCCTTTTCCTGCAGAGGCCCTGCCATCACTCAAAGAAACCATCCAGTCACTCCTTCAGCAAGGTGTGATCAGACCTTGTGTCTTGACTACCATTTCCCCCATTTAGCCTGTGAAAAAGCCCAACAATTCTTGGAGACTCACTATTGATTACAGGTGACTGAATCAAGTTACTCCTACTGTAGCTGCTCCCCTACAGTAGCCTCAGCACCAGATGTGCGTAAATTGCTAACCCCAGGCAAGAACTGGTTTAGCACCCTTGACATCTCCAATGGATTTTGGTCTTTGCCACTAGCCCCTGACAGCCAATTTAAGTTTGCTTTCACCTTTGAGGGTCGACAGTATACATGACCTCGCTCCCACAGGGCTTTCACAACAGTGCTTCTCTGTTCCATCTACACATAATGGATGCCCTACAGGGTTTCTCTGCCCCACAATCCCTTCTGCAGTATGTGGATGACTTCCTCTTGGCAACCACCACCAAGGAGCAACATTTTTATCTCCTTGATGAACTACTGTCTCTCTTGCAGAGAGCATGCCTCAAGTGCAACCTCGCAAAAGCACAACTGTGCCAGAAAGAGGTTATCTTCCTTGATCTGTGAATTACAGAACAAGGCAGAAGCCTGGCCTAGCAGAAAATCCAGGGCCTACAAGATTTTTCACTTCCTACCAGTGTGGCAACACTTAAACATTTCCTGTGGATAGTCAACTACTCCAAGGAATTTATTTGTGATTTTGCACAGAAGACTGTTCCTTTGTATGAGTTCCTGAAAAAGGATGTTCCTTGGACTTATCCTATGCACACTAATGCTGTGACCCTGCTGAAACAGGCTTTGACCTCTGTTCCAGCATTAGTTAACCCCAATTTAACCATAGCTTTCCATTTGGAAACAGACACTTCAGACATAGCCATGTCTGCAGTGCTTACTCAGAAAGTCAATGGCATTCTGAGACCTATTATTTATGCTTCCCAGATGTTGTCCCCAGTGGAACAGAAGTACAGTCTTTGTGAAAGACACCTTCTGGCCACCTACTGGGCTGTGAAGCATTTTCTGTATATCATTGGGTATTCACCCATCATTATGTACACTAATCACACCCCCACAAATGTTCTGTTGTCAGATAGAATGAAGGATGACTCAGTCTCCAACACCAGACTGACCCACTGGCCTATTCTTCTCCAGGACTGTGACATACAGGTCTAGACTGCCAAAATGCCTTCAATATTGGCCCATGGCCTCCTGTATCAAGGTGATCCCCATGATTGTTCACTCCAACCTCTTGAGTTGCCTGACCCAGGACCCTTCCTCCCTGCTACCCCAAAATTCCTTGCTGACACCTCTCTGTGTTATGTCTTTACTGATGGCTCTGGCTTGTATTATCAAGGAGAACAGGTGGCAGGCTTTGGAGTGCTCATCATCCATCCTAATAGTAATAGTAATAGTTTATGTCTCTAAGCACTGCAGTGTTACGTCTTCTAAGTATGCAGAACTGGCAGCTGTGGCCTGTGCTCTGGAACTGATACATCATGGTGCAACTGACACCATCATTTTTATAGACTCAAACTGTGTCTGTATCTCATTAACAGAATTTATGCTGTTCTAGGAGAAGAACTCCTTCACGTCTTCTGATGGCACACCAGTGAAATACAGGTTACTCTTTGTGTACATCCATACTGTGGCCCACGAATTCAAACACAAACTTTTCATACACAAGGTGAAGGTCCATTCAAAGTCTGATCCATACCGCTGTTTCAATGATTGAGCAGACACTCTTGCTAAAGAGGATGCTCGGGGGGGGGGGGCCATTGGGATATGGCTCACCCTGTTGCTTTAGCAGCTACATGAGTTGCTCCTGTGAGAAAGAAACCTGAATTATTTGTGCCTTTGGACTTGTTTCAGATGCTTGGACAAAGAAACTGAACAAGAACTACTGACCAACAGCCCTTACAAGAGACATGCTAACAAATTGCACATATCAAGTTACAACAAGCTGATATGGTACCAACCTGATGAGTTGAACTACAAATTATGGGTAGTTACAGAGCCTTTGTGATCAGAATTTATCCATCAAGTTCATGACACTCCAACTGGTGGACACCAGGGGGTGGAGATCACAGTCCAGAGACTGAAGTCAGTGGGCTGGTGGCCTGGATTCACTAAAGATGTGAGTCGCTACATCGACAACTGCCTGATCAGTGCACAGAATAATCCAGCTCCAGCAAAAAGAAATGCAAAATTACTGCCTCAGAGATAATCAGGGCCCTGACATGCCATCCAGATTGACTTTATTGGCCCTCTGACCACAACCAGCCAAAACAGCAAGTATGCCCTTAAGGTCACTGATTTGTTTTCCAAGTGGGTTGAGGCATTCCCACTCAGAATAATACAGCAAAAGCTACTGCAAAAGTCCTGGTAGAACATTTGTTCTCCAGATGGGGCCTGCCTCTTAAGGTAGACTCTGATCAAGGCACCAGTTTTACAGGTGAGTTCATGCAAGAAACACTTGAACCTCTTGGTGTCCACCAGAAGTTACACATTTCTTACCACCCCCAGTCTTCAGGTCAAGTAGAAAGAGCCAACAGGTGATTAAAGCAAATGCTTTCCAAATTCATTGAGGACAATCCCAAGGACTGAGATTCCCTTTTGCCTTTACTCCTTATGGCAATTAGGGGTACTCCTTCAGCCACTACTCAGTCGACACCCTTTGAGGTGATGACTGGTAGAACCATGAGATTACCTGAGCACCTGTTGTTTGACCTGAACACTCCTACTGTAGACAGAGTGTCTGTGGATACTTATGTCTCAAGACCTAGAGATGACATAATTAAGACCCATCTGTATGCTGCACACCACACGGGCAAGGCCCAGCAGCAGTCCAAGATTCACTCTGACAAGCACACACAAGAAGTGGATTGGCAAGTCGGAGATAAGGTAATGGTACTCAGATTTGCACATCCTGTCCACCCCTTCTCCAATAAGTGCGAAGGACCCTACCTCATCACCAATAAATTCAGTCCAGCAGTCTACCAAGTTAGACTCCTCCAGAATAAGAAACTGACTGATAAGCGGTTGCATGCAAACCAACTGAAACTTTATAAAGGAGAATAATTACTTTTCCCAACCCCACTGGGCAGAATAGTACCTACTGATGTCTTTCTTTCTTCCTTTTAGGTATACTCGAAAGATCGCTATCTTGCTACTGTTCCTCTTTGTAGGAATCTTCTCAGGTGTCCACCCACAGGATGCAGCATGTGCTGCACGCATTGAGCTACTCCACAAGCACCTTGACCCACCTGCACATCCCCAAAACCTTCACCCAAGAAATTCTCCTAATCTACCTCCTGAAGGAAGACATATGACCCCACAATACAAACTCACCACCATCCCTGAAGGAGTAAGCATCGATGTTCCCAACAAATTGATCACTGTTCAGGAAGGCAAGGATACCTACCAGACCGCTATGGTTGTGGCATCTGATAAATCATCCCTCCAAAATGAATGGCAAACTGACAGTCATGGACAGACCTTTCCTGTTGCCCGCCTCTACAAAGGCACTTTCCAAGGCTGGCCCAATACCAGGATTGCCCCAAATGGTGCCCTGTTCATTCCCCAAGCTAATTACAGACATTCTGGTACTTATAGCCTTACTGCTCTTATTGATGCCAGTTTCTGTGAAAATTTCCCAGAAGACTCTGCTAAAGATTTCTGTCTTCACAACTATATGGCTACAGAAGCTATGTTTTTGTCTGCAGTACCCCCCTACAGAAGCAGAACTTACTGACTGTCCCCCACAGGAACCTGGCCCACCTAGTGATCTGACCGCCACTTCACTCCCAGGTACACATGTGAATAATGTTCAGTTCTCACCCCAGGAATACACCACTATTCCTAACTCTTATGCAGTATGCCTTTAAGCCAGATTTGCCCAGGGATGTAATGTTATGCTAATGATGGAATTATTGGTTTGTGCCACTTTTTCAAATGCTGCCACCTATTAATTGCCTACATTCTAACCCCCAGATTTCTCTCCCCGCCTGTCAAGACTAGACACTCGGAGATCCTCTCCTCATCATCTCACTGTGAAACTTATAAAATAGATATAAGTATTATTTTATTTTCATCTGCTGCCCTTATCTCTTGTTTGTATTAACTGTTAGCATTATTTCCTGACTGAAACTCCTTTATTTTAAAGTAAATTGTTTTGTTAAACTGTTTTTCTGTAACCGCTAATATCGGTTACTGAACCACTAATCCCGGTTCCTCTTTTCTTCGGTTCCCGGTTCCGATCGGTTCTCTGATCGGTTCCTGAACCGATCGCAACCGGCAGTTTTGTTTTAAAATGTTTCAATTAATTCGCAGTTGCGGCTTATCGACTGTATTTTACAAAATGTCTGAAAAACCTAAGAAAAAGACCAGTGAACCCGGTTTCAAAAATTGTATAGAGTGTGGAGAAGTGTTTGCCAAGGCAGATAAACACACTTCTTGTGTTGCCTGCCTTGGCTATGATCATTTGAAAACTGATTGGGAAATTTGCAAGACCTCTCCTGAAAAAACGCATGAAAAATGTTTGGAAAGGCTTAAAAAGAAATTGCCTCCATCTAAGGGTCCCTCAGGCTCTGACCAGCCAACACCCTCAGAGGCTGTGGGTGAAACAACTTCTACCCTGATATGGGTGCAAAGGCCATTACAAAAAGGCCTGCTGTCCAGCTAGCTCTTGGTTCCTTTGAAAAAGACAAAGAAAACAAAGCACACAGAACCCCCTACTGATCATCATCTGGGGACTTCTGGTGTGGCTGTAAACATGCCTACTCCACTGGAGAGTGCACAGGCTTTTAAGGTATTGAAGACCTTACAGGGGAAGCCGCCTGCTGGACAGCAGTCAACAGTTCAGACCCCTGTTGACTAAACCCAGTCCTTCCTGCATGATGTCAGGGAAGATTATGGGGAATATGAAGAGGAGGATGAGGGTGAGCCTGTACAGCCTGAAATTTCTCCTGCTCAACAGTGTGGTTCACCTCCCAGGGCATCAGAGGATTACTCATCCCATTTTACTTTTGTCCAAAAAATGGTGGATGCTCTGGACATCTCTACCACTGAGGTGATAGAAGATAAGGAAGAAGCAGAATACCTTGAAACGATGGGGTTAATGCCCATCAAAAAGTTACTGCTCCCCATAAATAAGTTCTTTAAAAAAGATGTGATAAAACTCCTCCAGACACCTGGGACTATCCCTCCTTTGGATAAAAGGTTGGACAAGAAGTACCAGCTAGATAGGGAACTGGTTGAATGTTTATTCTCCCACCCTGACCACCAGGAGGTGGTACAAATTGCAGCCTGTGACAAGGCAAAAGTTCCCTGGCTTCCCATCCACCAGAGAAGGAATCTAGGAAAGATAGACAGTATGGCCAAAAAGGGCTATTTATCAGCTTCTTTGGCTAGAAGACAGGCTAATTTCCAGGCTTATGCAGCCCACTATCAAAAATCCCTCTGGCAACCTGCCATGGCTATGGCAGATAAGGCTCCCTCCAGTCTTTCAGCCGAACTTGCTGAGACTGCCAGATTTGGCCTAGAAGTTGCCAAATATCAATTTCAGAAGGCAGCAGACACCACCGACACTGCTGCCAGGTGGATGGCCAATACAATTGCAGGCAGTATAGCGCAGTGGTTTAAGGCTCTGAGCTGCAAATCTGGTGACATCCAGCAGACCAGACTTGGGTTTGACTCCCACAGCTTCCACTTGCATACTGTGTGACCCTGAGCAAGTCACTTAACTTCCCTGTGCTCCCAGGTCACTCCTGTAAAAAAGCTTTCAGCTTAGTGTGCTACTCCTGGTTAAATAACTGAAAAAAATAAAAAATTACCCAGAGAAGGTTTGCCTGGTTAAGAGCCACAAACCTTACTCAGGACACACAAAATAAGGCTCTAGATTTCCCAGTTGAGGGAAATTCCCTTTTTGGAACACACACAGAGGCCTATATGAAAAACGTGGATGAGTACAAGGCCACTTACAGAAGCGACTCGGCCAAGGAAAAGGCTTCCCCATCCACTAGACCTCATGGAAGGGAAGGCAGGGGCAGACAGTTTCATTCCAGGCCTTTTTATCAGGCCATGGTCATACCCCAAGTGCAACAGTACAAGTACAGCAAGGGGACTTCAGGGGCAGAAGGGGTTCCAGGCGTGGTTCCCATTCTCAGCCCCAGGCAAAGCAAGACCCCTGATGTGCTTTCCCAGGCCACCCAGGCCAGACTGAATTATTATTTCCTGGCTTAGAAACAGATCACCACAGACAAGTGGGTCCTGGAAGTAGTGAGCCAGGGTTTGTCCCTAAGCATCAAATCCCTTCCTTCTCTAAGAACCAGAGTGTTCAAACCAGCTTCCAATGCAGAAAGCAAGCTGTCGGAAAAGGAGGTTCAAAACCTATTGTTGGCAAAAGCAGTAGAACCTGTGCCTCCACAATAAAAGGGAAAGGGTTTTTAACCAAGATACTTTCTCACATTAAAGAAGGATGGGGAGTGGCGGCCTATCCTAGACCTAAGGGTGCTAAACAGGCACTTACTAAAGCTAAGGTTCAAAATGGTAACCTTATCGTTGATTCTGCCAGCTCTCCAAAAAAGGAGATTGGCTAGCATCCCTGGACCTAAAAGATGCTTATTTCCACATCCCCATAAGGGAGTCTCACAGAAAGTACCTCAGGTTCAGACTCCCCTCAGATCATTACCAGTTTTCTACCCTGCCTTTTGGTCTCACTTCAGCTCCAAGAGTGTTCACAAAATGCTTGGCAGTGGTCGTGGCACACCTGCGAAGGCAAGGTGTCACAGTGTTCCTATGTCTGGGCGACTGGTTGGTAGTGGGAAAATCACCTCAACAGGTAGAGGAACATCTGCAGCTAACCCAAGGACTCTTGAAGTCTCTGGGCTTCCTGCTAAATCTCAAAAAGTCAGTCCTTCTCCCTGCACAAGTGCTGAAGTTCATAGGAGCAGAACTGAATATCCAGGAGGGCAGGACTAACCTGCCTCTGGACAGGGTAAAAAGTATCTTGCAGATGGCAGGCTCCTTCAGCTTGAACAAACCAAAAATTGCAAGGCAGTTTATACAGTTACTGGGCCACATGGCAGCTGCCACTGGCACAGTCCTGGGTTCCAGGTTCCAGATGAGAGACATCCAATTCCATCTAAGGGCTCATTGATGTCAAAGAAAGGTTTCTCTCTCAAAGCTAGTCCCAGTAACAAAAACATTACTCATGGCCCTTCAGTGGTGGAAAGAGGAAGCCAACCTCAGAGAAGGGGTTCCCTTTCAAAAAGAGTGTCTGTCAGTGATCCTCACAATAGGTGCATCACTTCTAAGGTGGAGTGCCCACTAGGGGATCACACTACTCATGGCATGTGGTCCAGTACAGAGTCTCTCCAGCACATAAACCTGCTGGAGCTCAGGGCAGTGTTCCTGGCACTCCAAGCCTTCACACCACTAATTCAGGGAAAGGTGGTACAAGTCAGAACAGACAATACCACTGCAATGTATTACATAAACAAGCAGAGAGGAACAAGGCCAGATCCTCTCTGCACAGAAGCTATGAGAATTTGGACTCTGGCCTACTCCCAAGGAGTTTCTCTTCAGTCTATTTATCTGCCAGGCAAGGACAATACCCTAGCAGATGCTCTGAGTCAGGTAAACCAGGCCCATCATGAATGGACCTTGAACAGACAGGTGGTGAACGTGATTTTCAGAAGTTGGGGCACCCCAGACATAGATCTCTTTGCATCCCACGAGAGTTACCACCTGCCACAGTTTTGTTGCAGACCCCCAGCTCGTGGAATGATACCCCTGGATGCTCTAATTCTGGACTGGTCAGGAAATTACCTGTATGCATTCTCTCCTTTTATCTGGTGAACAGAGTGCTACTCAAGCTCAGGTCCCAGTCAGCTTCAATGATCTTGGTAGCCCCAGACTGGGCCAGGCAGCCATGGTACTCTCTACTGCTCTTCATGTCTGTAGCTGAACCAATACACCTTCCTCAGAGGCATAACCTGCTAGCCTCCAGTTAGGGGAGACTTCTATACCCAAACCTCAAGTCACTCAAACTCAAAGCATGGCTCTTGAGGACCTAGAGTATGCAGGCCTGCATTTCTCTGAAAGTGTTCTGGATACTTTAAGGGGGTACTGGAAACCTTCCGCCAAGAATACCTACGCCTCTAAATGGAAAAGGTTTTCCATCTGGTGCTCCACCAGGGATATGGTGCCAGCCCATGCAGGGGTTTCAGCAGTGCTGGACTACCTTACTCATTTACATTCACTGGGCCTGCTGCCCACTACTTTAAAGGTTCATTTAGCTTCAGTGTCTGCTTACACTTCAACCAGGAAGAATGCCTTTATGGCATCAAACCTTATCTTCAAAAGGTTCTTTAAGAGTCTAGCTCACTTGCACCCCCTTCCCCACAGGGAACCGGTGCCAGCCTGGGATCTAAATGTGTGCACTGCCAAGTTCATGGTTCCCCCCTTTGAACCCATGTCTTCAGCTCCCTTGAAATTTGTCACATGGAAATTGGTTTTCCTAGTAGCAATCACTTCTGCTAGAAGGATCAGTGAGCACCAGGCTCTTTGCATTGAACAGGACTACATTTCATTCCACATGGACAAAGTGGTCCTGTGAACTAACAGAAAATTTCTTCCAAAGGTGGTCTCAGACTTTCATTTGAACCAGTCCATCACCTTACCTGTCTTCTTTACTGAGCATTCAAGCTCTGGGGAGTGTAGACTGCACAGTCTTGATGTCAAGAGAGCTCTTAGCTACTACATGACAGTCACCAAGGCCCATAGACAGGGCAGGAAACAACTGTTCCTGACTTATGGGGATGTGAGAAAGGGAAATCCAGCATCTAAGAGGTCCATTTCTTACTGGATAGTCCAGTGTATTCAGTTTTGCTATTTAAAAGCTGGGAAGGAAGCTCCAGCAGGGCTTAGAGTTCATTCCACAAGGGATACAGCTGCTACTATAGCAGCTTCCAGGGATGTTCCCTTGGGGGACATCTGTAGAGCAGCTACCTGGAAAACAGTGCACACCTTTACTAAGCATTACAGCCTGGACACACAGGCTAGGGGTGATGCCAGGTTTGGTACAGCTGTCCTGCAGAATCTATTTCCAAAGTAGGTTCTGTGCCCACCTCCAACAGTACTGCTTCTTAGTCTGCATAAGAGTTATGAATATTGGAGTATTCCTGGGGTGAGAAGAAAAAATTGCTTATCATAGCAGTCTTGTTTCTTCCAGGGCATACTCCAATACTCATAACTCTCCCACCCTGCCTCCCCTACTAGAACCAGTGTCCTCTGCACTCCATGCTGTATTACCAGGGGTATGTGTGCCACACTCTGGATTTATATTTGAAACTGTGTTTTCATTGGTTTTACCCTCTTCAGGTGATTCTGACATTCAGGGGTGTTTTGGTAGATTTTACCCTCCTGTTGGAGTTTTTTTAGGTGTTTTCTTATTATTGTCATTATAGTGTTAATTGTTTAATGCCACTTGGGCTCTGTTTTGTCAGGCATCCAAAAAATCTGGGGGTTAGAATGTAGGCAGTTAGTAGATGGCAGCATTTAAAAAAGTGGCACAAGCCAATGATTCCATCATTAGCATAATGTTCCATCTCTGGGCAGAGCTGGCTTAAAGACATACTGCATAAGAGTTATGAATTATTGGAGTATCCCCTGGAAGAAACAGGAGGCAGTATAGTGCAGTGGTTTAAGGCTCTGAGCTGCAAACCTGGAAACCTGGGTTTGAATCCCACAGCCCCCACTTGCATACTGTGTGACCCTGAGCAAGTCACTTAACTTCCTTGTGTTCCCAGGTCACACCTGTAAAACAAGCTTTCAGCTTAGTGTGTCTCTCCTGGTTAAAAAAAAAAAAAAGAAACAAGATTACTATGGTAAGTAATTTTTTCTTCATGCACATCCCCGTCATTCGTCTCACTTATTGGAATATGGCTGAATTTGGTATGTGTTTTAAAACTAATACATCTAAGTTTTTCAGTACTATGTTACTAGACAGTCTTGCAGCATATCAGACATGTACGCAGGATCCCGTAGCTGGTTCACATAATGTTGAACACTTAGGCTTATTCAGGCCCAGACCTGATTCCAAAAGCAAGAGAACTTCTGCATCACGCAGGCGGCGAGCCACTGCTGATGTCCCTGGTGCCACTGGCACCATATCCAGACTCTTCAGATCTGGCATGTCTATTTGGAACAGGGCAGACATCGCTGCCATCAAATGCCAGACAGTTAAATTCCAGACTGGCATGAAGCATGATGTTTTACCACTCCTATTGCATGGTGTAGATGGGCTTAGTCAGGAAGAACATTATACAATACATAACATGCATGACATTGCTAAGAGCTTTAATAACACTAAAATAATATAAATGAACTTGTTTTCCAACATAATAAGGAGGCAGACAAGCAATATATTGCCAGGGAACTTTTATGCTCTGCTTATGGCTCCTGTTTCATAACCACTGTCAATAATCTCTTCCGGGATCTGAAATCAGGATGTATTCCTGATATTATACATGATAGATGTTTAGCCAAATGGTTTTGTCCTCATTGCAGATCTACTGCTTGTATTACAATGTGTATTTCTAAATATGTGAATTTCCCATTGTCCACTGCTAGTGAAAGTTCCTGCTAAGAATGGATGCATTTTCACTACACCTAACAAAGTGCCATAATTAAAGTGACAGTGCAAATAATCAAAGTGCAGACACAAAAAAAAAACACATATATAGCTGAGGTGGCTAGCATAGCATATTTCTGGTAGCTACATTCTCATTTGCAGTTAAAAAGGAGGTATGCGGACATTACACTCATAGTGCTTCAGAAAAAAACAGAATCAATTGCATTTTTCACTAAAATGTAAACGATAAACAGTTATCACAATTCCTTTTAAGTACTCGTCATGACTGCCGAATCACATCCTCCTAATTAGTGACATCAAAACAAATTTATCATTTAGTCCAGGATGGTAATACCCTCCCCCCAACTTTACCATCCACATAGCTTCTCTGTTTAGAAGTTCCTCAATATTTCCTGCCCTCCATCCTAGTTTCACCTTTTCTACTCCACTAAACTGGAACGCATGTTCTCCTGAGTTAGTCTGGGAGTGGACATGTTGGGAAAAAGCACTGCTACAGTGTTTTGGATAGCTCTTACATGTTCACCTATATGAACTTTAAATTGATGCAATGTTTTTCCCACATAGAAGGAATCATAACTACATGTAGCTAGATATACCACATTGTTACTATCCCAATGTATAAAGTTTTATGTCTCAAATGTCTTGTCTGAGTTTACTGAGGTGAAATGGGTGTTATTTCCTATCCTATCACAATTTCTTTAACTGGCCCCACGTCAAAGCACTAAGCTCCTTTTATAAACAACGTTTTTTTGAACCACTGTATCGTCTCTTCCTGACTGAGAGCACTGGCAAGTGGCAGTGCCACCCCACCCCCCCCGGCCATTGGACCCAGCTCCCTGATCCTGCTTCCGAACCCAGGTCATCACCAGCAGAAGAACGTGACACGATACCTGCTGGGCCATTGGACGGCCCTGTCCTTATACTGTCTTAGTGCTTCCCACCATTACATCGGCTTTCTTGACTGCAGCAGCACACACTGCCTAGCAAGGTTCAGCTTACTGTTCACATGTACCCCCACATCATTTCCATTGGTTGTGCTGTCCATAGCTGCATCATGATACCTGCAGCCAGTATTCCATATCCCTAGGTGTAGTACCTGGTACTTCCCCACACTAAACCTAGCAGAGACAAAATCTGCACTCTAAAGTACAGTAGTAAAAAAACCAAAAACAAAAGGCAAGTTGGCAAATGCTGAAAGTTTTAATGCCAAGATAGCCAGAACAACAGACTGCCTCAGTGCTTCGACCACACGCTGGTTGTAAGGGGGCATCCAATGTGTGATGTCTACTGATATCACTCGGTGCTGGCCACCTCCTACTGCACCGCCTGTCTGCTGGGTGCCCTACTTTTGTTTCTCACCCACATTAAACCTAAGCCTCTTGATGTGTGCAGGTCCTCCTGTAGTCATCCCACCTGCTGTGTCTGCCCCTCTGCATCAGTAATGTTGTCAGCAAATATCAACAGTGTGATGCTTCCCCCTCCTGAAGGTCATTGATAAACATGTTAAATGTGCTTAGTTTTCAATGGATTTCTGTTGTTGTTTTTTTTTTTTAATAAGATTTTATTTCTGTGTGTGAATTTAGTGCTTGTGAAAGGAGCTGGAACCTGAAGTCTTTTGTTTATCCACATTACAGGTACAGCATGGGTGATCACAATGCAAGCTTCTCCTCACTTTCCCACCAGTGTGACTCAACCCTACCATGGAAGGACCACCATGCATGGAAAGGATAGTTCAGACTCTATGCCCATTCATTTCTTGGCTTTCATATGAGACTGCTAACAAGGATAACAATTAGTAACAATTGTGTCTCTGGTTTTGTGATGTGGACACCTTCCCACTGGCAACTGGGCTGAGACCACAACAACTCATTTCACATAAGGTAAGGCAAGGCAGATTTATTTCTATGGTGCCCGATTCCAGAGACTCTGGGTGCCTTACATAAAAGTAAACAGGGAGGGAAATGCAAGTAGGATAAAATACACACCATATTTACATACAGACTCATGTTAAAATCAATAAGCATAGTCTAAAAACATCATTTAGTGTAACAGCTCTGATTAGTATAGAAAGGCCAGGCAAAAGAGGTGAGTCTTTAGACCCCTTTTAAAATCCCCCACTATTGGGGCCTCCCTGACTGAGATGGGAAATGTGTTCTAGAGGGCCAGACTAATGACTTCCTAGGCTCGGTCACTGGAAGTCTTTAACCTGGCCCTCAGAACTGCCAGGAGGTCCCTCGTGGAGGAATGGAGGGAGTGGACTGAGGAGGAAGTTGTCAGGAGATCAGCCAGGTTGCCAGGGCCCAGTCTGTATAGGACCTTATAAGTGAGCAAGCCCACTTTGAAGATGATCCGCCACCTGACAGGCAGCCAGTGCAGAGCTTGCAGGACCTTAACAGGCCCATCAGTAACCTGGCCGCTGCATTCTGCACCAGCTGCAGCCAGTGGAGGGTCCCTACGTTGACCCCGAAGTACAGAGCATTGCAGTAATCGAGCCTAGATGTAACAAAGGCATGAACCAGTGATGGCACATCCTCATTGAACTAGGGGTTTAATCCTGGCAACATTTCTTAAGTGGTAGAAACCCCTTTGGACGACAGATGATGCCTGAGCATCAAGAGTCAATCTGCCATTCAGGATGATGCCAATATTCCTCACCCTAGGGGAAGCCATCAACAGAGCGGTCTGTAGGATCCATCCTGAGGCCACTCTGGAGGCACTCTTATCCACTCCCATGACCCGGCTCAATCACTAGTACCTGTGTCTTATCTGGGTTCAGTCACAACCAGTTGGAGGACATCCAGTCATTGATCTCTGACAGGCAGTTTTTAAGCACTTCCACGGTGTCATGTGTTCCAGGGGCAGAGGACATATACAGTTAGGTATCATCTGCATAGCAGTAAAAACCCAAACTGTAATGCCTCATGAGCTCACCCAGGGGTAGCATGTACACCGCGATTAACATTGGCAACAAGATCGAGTCCTGGTTCACTCCACAGGGCAGAGGCTTCAGGGAGGAGGAGACATTCCCCATCAGCACCCATTGCATCCTGCCCGAGAAGTAGGACTCAAACCAATTGATGACAGTACCAGTGAGTCCACAATGTTCTCTAAGGTGATCCAGTAGCACAATGTGATCCACGGTGTCAAAATCTGAGGAAAGATATAGGAGAACAAGAATTGACCTGTCTCCTTTATTTCGCACCCTGAGGAGGTCATTTTGCACCCTAATCAATGCCGTTTCAGCGTTATGCCTCATCCTGAAATCCGACTGGAAAGGCTCATAGATGTCAAAGGTCACAAGGTGCTCCTTAAGCTGCTGTGCCACTATTTTCTCAACAACCTTTCCTAAAACTGAGAGGTTGGAGATTGGTTGATATTTCTTCAGGACATCAGGGTCGAGTGATGGCTTTTTCAAGAGGGGTCTCACCAGTGCTTCCTTCTATCATTATAAAATGTATCAATCAGAAATCACCCATAAGAAGGCAGAATTCCTGTCCAGGAAGATTTCTGCTGCTTAAAATCGACCGGCCCAGCTCTTCTGGATTATAGACAGATTGTGCAATCCAATCAGTGCGAAGAGCTCACTCGATTTTTTGCAGATAAGGTTGCCAACATCCGCGCCAGCACTGGTCCGGCACTTCCCATGAGGAACTGCATTGATCGGCAGGAGGAGACGTGCACCCGGCCTACCTGATCGGACTTCAGCCAGCTGGAACTCATGGATATCATCCAAATCATCCAGGGTATGCGCCCAACTAGCTGTAGTTTGGATCTGGGCCCAACCCCTTTATTAAGGGGTTGTGCTGACACTATCTGCCTGATCCTAGCTGAGATTGTTTGGGGTTCTTTGGAGAGGAGGGTCTTTCCTGATCCCCTTAAGGAGGCGGTCATTTGACCACTCCTTAAAAAATCATCCATAGATCCAAACCAGTTAGCTAACTACAGGCCTATATCTAACCAGCCTTTTGTAGGCAAGATTATTGAAAAGGTGGTGGCATTACAACTGGATAATTACTTGGGATCTCACAGTATCTATGAGGATCTCCAGTCAGGATTTAGGAAGAGGCATAGTACGGAGACTGCCCTTGTCCGGGTACTGAATGACCTCCTAATAGCGAGAGATCGAAAGGCACTCACCATCTTGGTCCTTCTTGATCTCTCTGCAGTATTCGACACTGTGGACCATGGTGTGCTTTTGGAGTGCCTGTGTTTCCTTTGCAGACTATTGGGTGTAGTCCTTAAGTGGTTTCAGTCTTTCCTCAAGGGGAGATCTCAGAGGGTTGTCTCAGGAATTTATTCCTCTGACGCCCTCCCTTTGTCTTATGGGGTTCCACAGGGCTCCATTTTGTCACCCATGCTGTTCGCAGTGTACATGCTGCCATTAGGAGATATCATCAGACATTATGGTTTGAGTTTTCACTGCAGTGCAGATGATTCTCATCTGTATTTGTCTTTTCTACCTGAACAGGTGGATGCAGTCTCCGTCTTCAACAGATGTCTTGCCAAAATTAAAGACTGGATGAGTGCCAGCTGGCTGAGACTGAACACAGTGAAGACTGAGGTGTTAGTTGTGGACCCATGTCACCCTGGACTAGGTTTGGGGGCTGGGCAACCTTCAGGCCTATGGCTTGACAGTGTCCAACTGCCCACCTCCGACCGGGTGAAAAACCTTGCGTTATTTTTGATGGTGGTCTCACTCTGAAATCTCAGGTGCCAAACATCATCAAGTCCTCTTTTTACCAGCTGAGGAATATCATCTGGGTGAAAAGGGGGAATGTGAGGAAATTCTTTTTCACAGAAAAGGTGGTGGATGCATGGAATGGCTTACCACAAGAAGTGGTGGCTATGAATACAGTGCAGGGCTTCAAACAGGCATAGGATAGGCATAAGGGAGCAATACAAATGACTATGAATAGATAGGCCACTGACAGAGCAAAGGCCGATGGCACATTTATAAGGTAGAAAAAGAAATGGGCAGACTGGATGGGCCTTGCGGTCCTTATCTGCCGACAACTTCTATGTTTCTATGTTTCTATGTTAGACACCTGGTCCCCCCGGATGACTTGGCTACCATGGTCCACACTTTTGTCACCAACTGCCTTGATTATTGCAATGCCCTCTATCTAGGACTACCTGGGGTTGATATTCACCACTTGCAGCTAGTGCAGAACATGGCCAGGCTTTTGACTGGCATATCTAGGGCCAGTCATATTACACCTGTGCTGCGTGAACTGCACTGACTGCCTGTTCAGTGGTGAATCACCTTTAAGGTTGGCTTGCTAACCTTTAAAGCCCTACACTGACAGGGATCCGACTACCTGAAAGATCTTCTAAGTTCCTACTGCCATTTCCATCCCCTCCAAGCTGCTGATGAGGGATTGCTAGAGATTCCCAGGCTGTGTTTGAAAACATTTGGTGCCCGAGCCTTTTCGTATGTGGCTTCTACCCTGTGGAATTCTCTACCTCGTCGGTTAAGAGAATGTCTGACCGTCAAAAGTTTTAAAGCTAATTTAAAAACCTGTCTGTTTCAACAAGCTTTTCTTTGACTGCATTTAGCTGTTTTTTCAGGAATTTGATGATTTATAATCTTTTTATTCATTTGTGTATTTTAATTGTTATATTTATCTTAATTATTTATTCACTTGATTATGTGGTTTTACTGTGGTACTGTACAGCGCTTTGATACTTGAAAAGCACTTTATAAATAAAGTTTACTTATTACTTACTTACTTTTAGGCATACAAAAAGACTCCCTCTGACAATGAACACCGGATAATCCCAGTGAACACCGAACCATCAGGCTCAACGTATCTTATCAAGAAATGGGTCGGGGCCAGGTCCAGTTCACAATAAGTGTGCCTTAGCTTTGAGATCACATCTATAACCTCGGCCACCTCCACTGGTCTAAACTCCTCCCAGACAGTAGGCGTGCCTGTGCTCATACCAGGCCGATCACTGCTAGGCAAAACTTGCCCCACTGGTGGGATCTATGACTGGATAGAGGACACCCTGTCAGAGAAGAACAGAGCAAAAAGCAATTGAAAAAGCTTTTTTCAGAGGAAAACAGACCAGATGAAGTCTGTTCATGTTCTGAAAAAGGTGAGAGGGTCTGTTCTTCCATGGACCACTCTAACTGGACAGGAACTCTGCCTTCTTATGGTTGATTGCCCCTTGGTGCTCACCATAGTGGGCACACAAGGCCAGTTTGTCCTCCTTGGAATGGGTCATCTGCCAGCAACGCTCCAACTTCTGACCCTTGATCTTCATCAACTTGAGATCCCCATTAAACCAGGTGGATCTCAAGTGAGAAGATCTGGGTCATATATGGACCAGTGCAATGGCATTGAGTGCCTCGGAGACCGCTGAATTATAGGCAGCCATGTCAACCGCACATGCGCAATCACGCTAGATAAATCAGCTACCGACGACAGTCCCTCTGGGGACAGTCCCCTTAAAGGGCAATAGCTGGTGATTTCTATGGAGGGGGACCCCAAATGAGAACTCTGCCATGCAGTGGTCGGACCAAATGACCCGATCAATCTTGAGGTTCCCGACCTCAAGCCCCAATGAGAAAGCCATGTCCAACGTGTGGCCATGGTGATGGGTCGCAGAAGTAACCACTTGTGTCAGGCTCAGTAATGTTATCAATTGGAGGAGGTTATAACCTAACTGCAAGGATTCATCATTGACCCAGGCATTGACGTCCTCCAGAACCGACCATCTGGGGGACCCCAACACCTCGCTGATGATGAAGTCTGTAACCTCCTGCAGAAATTCTCCTCCCAACCCCCAGAGGGTGGTAAATGAGGAGAATTCTGCAATTCCCACCTGAACCCCCACGCACTGCCACACACTCAAAGGATCTGGCAGGACCCACTGGGTGCACGGTGAAGCTCAAGTTGGATCTAAAGCAGATGGCAAGTCCCCCACCCCTGTGTTCGCTCCTTGGACAGTGCACAACAGAGTACCCAGCAGGGACAGCCACCTCCAACACTGGCCCAGCATTGTCACCTAGTCAAGTCTCTGTGATGCAAACCAGGTTGACTGAAGAAATCGAGTCCGCCATAATTGCGGACTAGTTTCTCATTGATCGGGCATTGCATAGTACAGCCCAAAGGAGCCTAGTAGATGCTGCAGGCCCCCCAACTACCTGCCCACTCAGTCTGGTGGGAGCACTTGGAATGGAAGTAAAACACGTCTAGTCTCTCTCTTGGTTCCATTTAGCCCCAGGGCATCTCCAGCTGCTGACCATCTCAATACCTCTGACCTTCCTCGAGTTCAGTGCACCACACTGCCACCAACCTACACACTCCCTTGCAATGCGCACCTCCCTACAGAGAATAGGATAGTGCCAAAAGCCATTATCAGCTAAGAGTTGTTCAGTGATAGCCACTGGGCTGGGCAGCAGTCTACAGTGCTTTCTATAGCACTTGAGGATTCTTCAGCACTTTGACTTAACGTTTAGCTCAAAAAGACACCAGGGAGGGTAAAATAACCCAATGCTATAGAAAGCACTGTAGACTGCCACCCAGTTTGGCGGCCATCACTGAACAACTCTTAGGTGACAATGGCTTTTGGCCACTGCTGACCTGTGCTGGATTTGAACCAGTCACCTAGAGGTGACAGGCTCTTTAACCCACTACCAACCCACTAAGTCATCTGATTTCCCTTCCATGTATTTTTGTATGGTACAGTGTCAAAGGACTTGTTGCTGAGAGCTACATAGACTACATTCACTGCCCATCCCCTATCCACCCTCCTAGTTACCACCTTGGGGAATGCAATCAGGTTGATTTAGTAGGAGCAACCTTCCTTTTGTGAAACCATGCTGTGTACGTGAGAACAGCCTGCTCTCTTTCATCTGTTAAACCTGCTTATCTTCTGTGACTGACTCAACCACTGCTTAGCACTGAAGTAAGGTTCATAGTTCTATAGTTACTGTACCTGGGTCTTTTTCTCTCCCTACATAGAGAAACATTTAGACTTTTTCCAGTCCTCTGGCACTATCCTAGTCTGTAAATACTAATAGTCTGGAAAGATATCAGTGAGAGTCCCAGTCAGAACCTCTTTTAACTTAACTATCACACCCAGGCAGATAGCATTCAAACTTTGGGATATTCCCACCATAACACCCACAAGATATTTAATGAGTTCAAAGTTTGGTGCTCTTCCTTCCAGACCACATTGCCTTCCCAGTACAGTGAAGTGTCTTGGAAAAAGGAAACTAACAAAAGCAAATGATAGTCTTTCAAGGTCATCATGAGGCAACCCAGCTCGTTAGAAAAGGAAGGCAAAGAAAGAAAGGGAACAAGGTTTATAAAGTGCCTCTTGTACAGTTTGCATCACAAGACACTCTGCAAGCTATGGACAATTACACCAACCTTTGTTCCACCAGAAAGGAGAAAGACTGAGGGAGGCTACCCAGTGGTGTAGCTAGGAAAATAAAATTTGTAAGCCAGAGCCCTTTGGTGCCTCTTTTCTCTCACCATTGCAGATATACCCATACTTGTTACTTAGACTGCTTGTACACCCCGTATGACAACATTACTCACTGTAGTAATGTTGTTTCTTCTCAAGGGATTCCTCACTATGCTTACAATTTATGCAGTCATCTTGGCTGAGAGTGATGTCCTGAAGATTAGAATCTATGCAAATTTTAGAATTTGGAATGTAGGTTCAAACTCTATACCTGCGCTCTACTCGGGCCATTGCTCAGATCTGTTTCCAAGCCAGAGTGGAGCAGTGGCTAGTGAAACTAGCTAAAAAGGCTACCAACATTTTTGAAAATGTTTATAGAATTAAAAAAACACCAAACAAATTGAAAGCAGACTTGAGAAAATTTGTCATATAAACCATAACAATGAGCTTACAATTGTAGGAACTGCAATAATAATGCTCAATCAACCATAATGAAAAAAGAACTGATTCTTGTGTGAACCTATTTCAGGTTCTGGAAGGGGATGCAGGATTAGGGAGGCCTACTAAGGAATCTCTAATGAGCGAAACACGGAGGCGGTCCGTGCTATGAAAGCAATAAAGAAAGCAGTATGTTTAGAATATTGTGGAGTCTGTGAGTTTCAGTTGTTCTAAGTGCTGTAAACTTTTTTTTTTTTTATGAGTAGTAATGATTAAGGGTAGGCACCCTAGTTCAGCACTGGAGCATCTGTTTGCAGAGCGCTCACATTCTTTTTTTGTTTTGTGAGTAGCTCTGTGTACCAGGTCTGTCTGGCCCAGTCTGGAGCTCTCATGATCATTGTTGCAGGTTCCCGCCTGTGTTTCAGGGGTACTTTCTGAATGAGTCGGAATGGCGGGAAGGCATACAGAAATGTTTCTGTCCAGTCCAGTACCAGTGAGTCCTCTGGGACTGTTTCTCTGGCTGGTGGTCTGCAACAAAACTGTGGGAGCTGATAGTTCTCCCAAGATGCAAACAGATCTGTATTGGGAGTGCCCCACCTTCTGAACACTGTGGCCATAACCTGCTCGTGTAAGGCCCATTCATGATTTCACTGGCTGATTCTGCTAAGGGAATCTGCCAGGACATTGTCTTTGCCTGGCAGATTCACTGCCAATATGCTTGCATCGAAGAAACCTATTGTGGAGAATTTGGGCTTTTTCAAGATGGAGATGAGTTAAAATGAAGTTGTAGTACACTCACAATCTGTAAAATAGCTACATAAAATAATTTTTGGGAATCATTTAAGTGTGCAGGAGTAACAGTAGTCTATTTTGACTTTATAGGTTGAGGACATACAGTGAAAATGTATACCTGTGCAACATTATGTTATTATAAGATTTAAAGTGGTGGGTGCAATTTCTTATGAGTTTTTGTGGATTTATAATTTGTTTAAATGAAGGTAATAGACTATTAAGACTTGTTTCAAACTATTTTATTTTCAGTGATGTTCACTGATGAAGGATATATTATCCGAAACGTATGATTTATAACATACACTGTATACTTTTTTGAGACAAAAAAAAAAAACATAAGGGTGAATATAAATAAAATAAGAAAGACTTGGTTGTTATCTGGGTGAGTGAGCTCTGTTTCTACCAATTTTCTTCTGATTGTATGTGAGCCTTAATTGGTAGTGAGCTACTCAATTAGTATTTTTTGTTTTAACCAAGGTTGGCTGTGCTGGATCCTGTTCTCTTCTAAGAAATATGCCAGGTCCCAGATCCTCATTTCCTCTGTACACAATTTTGAGGATCTTGTTCTTCCCTGCTAGTTTATGTAGTACATTGCTGTGGTGTGTCTGTCCTGATTTGGACAAACTGACCCTGTAGCTGGAATGAGAAGATTGCTTCACTAGCAGTACTGCTTTGAGGTCCAGGAGGTTGATATATTCTAGTGACTCCTGTGGGCTTCATGTACCACTCACTGTGAGGTCCTGCAGGTGGGTGCACCACCCCAGGAGTGAGGCATCTGTGGTAAGAATACTTGTTAGTGATAGCTGAAGGAAGAGAATACCCTTTCAGAGGTTACTTTCTTCCTTCTGCTCCTCTAATGATTCCACTAGTACTTGTGTCACTGGCACTAACTTTGCAAGCGAATCCAGTCTTTGAGACCAGTTCTTTCTTAAGTGGTACTGAATATCTTTCCTTTGGAACATGACCCATGGAATTACAGTTGTGGATATGGCCATGTGCCCTAGTAACTGTAGGAAGTGTCTTACAGGTCTTGGCTGACCTGCTGTGAAAGTCTCTGCTGTTGCTATCAAAGCTATAACCCTGGCATGTGGGAGGAAAGCTTTCCCCTGCAGGGTACTTAGTTCTGCACTTATGAAGTCCAGTACTTGAACATGCTCTAGCTGGGACTTCTGCAGGTTTAAGAAGAATCCCAGGTTCTCCAAGGTGCTTGTTAGCAACTGAACTGAGCAATGTGTTTCTTGCATTGTTTTCATTGAGACTAACCAGTCATCCAAGTAGGGGAAAACCACCACACCTTTTTTTCTTAGATGTGCTGCCACCACAGCCAGACACTTTGTGAAAACCCTTGGAGCTGAGATGTGTCCAAAGGGAAGAGCTGTGAACTGGTATTGGCAGTTGCCCAGCTTAAATCTGAGATATTTTCTGTGGAATAGACTGACTGGGATATGAAAACAGACATCTTTCAGATCCAGGGATCCCTGCCAGTGACCTGCCTGCAAAGATGGTATCACTGACCTTAGTGTGACTGTCTTGAAGTTTTCTTTTTTCAAATGTTTGTTCAGAGACCTGAGATCTAAAATGGGTCACCACTCCCCATTTTTCTTGTGGGTCAGGAATTACCTTGCAAATAAGCCTCTGCTCTGGGGGAAGCAGGGGCTTATTCTATAGCTTTTAATACTAAAGGGACACCGTCAACCCTTTTTGCATCATATTATTTCTAGTTGAAGACCCACATTTCTAATTGTTTACAGTCTCTAAAATTAATTGATGTTGTTGGCTGTTTTATCTGCTTTCTTTCTTAGTAGAACTAAAATGCATGGTAATGGTGTAATTATGTTCAACCTTGTTTTGTTTCAAATCCTTGTCAACTTTTATTGTATACTTGCTGAACATTACTAACACCCCCATACAATGCAGCCACTCATTATGCAATAGTCTCCTCTCCTCCCACTGCTTTATGAGTAGCTAGATGGTGTGAACAGTGTTCCCAAGACTGGGAAAGATGCAGTGGAAGTTGATCAAGGAATGTAAACAAACACGCTTTTGTGTGGTAACACCAGTATGGTGGGTAGTCTGTTTTCCACTTGAAGAAAGAAAAGGGAATCAAAATCAAATAACCAACTATATCAGCAATCTTTACAGAATGTAAGCAATCATAAAATGTGTTTCTTAAACTGGGGACAGTTTGAAGCCTAAAGGGTTGACAGTTTCTCTTTAACAGTTTTTTTACTTCCAGTTCAATAGACTTTTTTTCTGTGGGAGAGTGTGCTGGAAAACCTTTGCATTTCTGCAGGTTTGGAAAGTCTTTGGACTGCAGACAAGGACCTCAATATGTACTCACTGGAGGAGAGGAGAGGGTGGGGGGACATTATTGAAACTTTCAAGTACCTCAGGGGCATAAACAAGGTGCAGGTGGTGGACCTTTCCAATGTAGAAAAGGTACCAGATCAAGGGGGCACAATATGAAATTGGAAGGGGAAGACTAAGAGGTACTGTAATGTGAGGAAGTTTTTCTACACAGAAAGGGTAGTCAACGCTTGGAATAGTCTGCCACAGGAGGTAGTGGGGGCAAGCACAGTGGAGAGGTTTAAGCATGGCTTGGACAGGCACAAGGGAACCTTGAGAGGGAAGGGAGTGATGAAAAGTCATTGATCACATAGGGTCAGTACCCACATACAATGTATAGGGCCTATAGACAGACTGGATGGGCCTAGCGGTCCTTATCTGCTGACAATTTCTGTGATTCAGACAGAACCTCCAACCCACTGGTTCATGTACCCACTTGTCTGTGGTAATGTTTATCAATTCCTGGAAGTAATGTGCCAGTCTTCCTTCCACTGGCAATGAATGGGTAACCTCAGTAAAATTGTTAGAGTTCAGTTCAGTTTATTAATTGTAGGCATGTATAAAAAAAAAATTTTGTTACACACAAAAATATTAAAATCACAGCAGGGCTTTCAATTATACAATATGCTTTTCATGCATACACAGTTTTAAATGTCACAGTAAAATCAAAGTTGGTTTCTACCTTTGATTTAATAAAGGCATTCATTCACAGGCAGTATTTACAAATCTTATAGTTCTTATTAGTCTTATATCTTATAGACATCTCATATCATAGTCTCCAGTTCAGTTTTACTGCAACTTTATAAGCAAAACTTGCCAGGGCAAATACACACACTCTTGAACCTGATGTTAAAATTAAATTCATTTGTGTATTTCTATCCAAATGTTCAAGGTTTTTAAAAACTGGAAAAATTAGTTTTTTTCTTTCTGTTTTTAACTCAGTACATTCCAATAGTAGATGCAATGTGCTTAATTTTGCATCACCATGGCATATACACAGTTGTCTCAGCACTCCAAGGTTACCTATTGACCATCTACTGGAGAAAATTCCTAGTCTTAATTTAATCAGTGCTCTCCTGTGCTTTATATTTTCACATATCAGGAGATATTTTTCAACACCAAAATATTGTTTTATCTGTTTAAGAGTTGTGTATTCCCAGGCTTCCCTTATACTGGCTGTCTTTTTGGATTGCAATATATGTTACTCTTTATAAGGCAAATGCAGAAAAGTTCCCAATTTTTACCGGATTGTCAAAAATACAATTTTAAGGTAGGTCATTTTTATTTAACTCTTAATTAAGTTTTCCAAACCGTGTATTCTCACTTAAAACCATCCCTTGTTTTGCATCTGGCCAGCTATGAAATATTAAGCTATCTGGTGAGGCTGTTCTAATCTTTTTACAGAAAATAATTTTTTTTTATTACTTTTGTGCGTAGTGATGGGTCCCCTGTTTCTGCACGAACAGCTGCATTGAGGGTGGATCTAGGGACACCGAGTAGAATTTTCAAATATTGATTCTGCACTATTTCAATATCATTGAGATTACTGAATAAACCCCATACTTCAGTTCCATACAATAATTGGGAGTTTACCATTGCCTCAAAACAGTGATATTGGGCGATATATGAATTTTTTACAAAAGTATTTGCAAATCGATTAATTCCAAGTTGTGTATTGGTGGAATTATTCTTTACTTTTTTAAGGTGTGTTTACCACCCAAGATTCCTATTAAGAATGATTCCCAGGCACTGCAATGCAGCAACCTTTGCTATACTAACCCCCTTTTTTTTCCCATGGGGTAATATTTCTCTTTGCATCACCGATCACCACCATTTTTGTTTTATCTATATTAAGAGTTAAATCCAACCTTTTAAGAGATTCCATCACATATATCATTGTCCTTCTGAGGCTTAGAGGAGTTTGTGATAACAGAACCATGTCATCCGCATAAAGTAATATATTTTAACTGAAATTTAATTCACTTTTGGGGAAAAGGTTTCAATTGTATCTATATCTTCCACTAAGGAGTCAATATATAGATTGAACAATGTTGGTGCCAAAATACACCCTTGCTTAATCCCTGTTATAACATCTATTGGATCTGTAACTGCCTCATCTTTTCTGTATCTGATTACCTGTTTTGTATCAGTGGGCAATAATTTAATTAATGATAGCAAATTTACCTCCATGCCTTTTTCTGCTAATATTTTCCATAAAATATCTCAATTTACAGAATCAAAGGCAGCTTTGATGTCTATAAATGAAGCAAAAATATTTCTTTTTTTTTGTATTACATACTTATCCAAAATGTATTTCAAGGTAAAAATTTGTTCTGTTGTGTGATGCCACTTACAGAATTCTGCTTGCAATTTAGACAGAATATTATCGTTCACCATCCAGTATATCACCCTCTTTAAAAGTAACCTCAAAAATGTTTGGCATTAATATTCAATAGAGTAATTGAATAGTAGTTATCAGGCACCAAGATTGAACCTTTTCTATGTGGTGGAACAACTACACCTATGGTGTGTAGTGCAGGCACACCCCTGCCTACCCCTGGTACATTGCTGTCCACGCAGCTGGGGGAATCAGGCATGTACCTGTCTTGCACCCCATTTGTGAATGCCACCAGCAGGCCATGGAACCCTGTTCCACTTCATTCATGCGTATAGATGCCTATGCACCCAGTTTCTGTGACATATAGGCATTGTGCATTGGGCCCTGTATTTAAATTCTTGTCTTCCTTCCTTTCTGTTTGGACCAAATCTTCCTGACTTTCTAAAATAATGCTAGAATTAATTATTGGACCATTTTGTAGTCTCCTACAAACTGTCTTCCGGTGCTCATCATGCAACATACCATCATCTAGCAAAGAAGAATGCTCTTTCTCATTCAGAATCATATACTGTAGGTAGTGATTCTTTGTTGTATTTGTTGTGTAGTTTTATCTTGTTTCTTATCATCTTTTTCTTGCCTTTTTAGTTCTAAATCTTGAGCTTCTTGTCTTACCTTTTCTTGATGTATATCTTCCCATATAATAGTTGTTTCTGCTCGTACACCTAAATCTTCAAAGTGTTTTTTGACTTCTAACAACTTACATCTTATATTGCTAGACTTTGTCACCAAACACACCCACCCTTTTTCTTAACCCATCTTATAACTGTACACAGAACTGGTATCAGACCCCGAAAACCTATTTCCCATAATTTCTTTACATATGTTTTATGTGGCAACTTTAAGTATCAATCTATTCTCATTCTTTGACTTTGGAATTCCTTTCAAATACACTGTAGGAACTATCATACCTTTCTCAATTAACCATTCCTTATCTCTTTCCTCCACAGCTGTTCCTGGTTTAACTTCCTTATTTGTATTAACTTGCTGATCTACATCAGGTGATTGTGTCTCAATCTCTACCATTTGCAATTTCTTTAATTGGCCATCTTCTTCTATTGCAAATTTTTTTTTTGCATTCTCCATTCTCCCTACTTTCAGCAACTGTTTTTCTTTTACTTGGGATTTTATTTGTAAAGATCCCTTCTTTGTTTCTAGTGTTTAGCTCTTTTTGTCAATTCTTATTAAGTCCCTGAACTAGTTTACCTGTTTCCCTTGCTTCTCTATTTCTTATTTCTTCCGTTGTATTTTTTT
Source organism: Neoceratodus forsteri (assembly GCA_016271365.2). Taxonomy (NCBI): domain Eukaryota; kingdom Metazoa; phylum Chordata; order Ceratodontiformes; family Ceratodontidae; genus Neoceratodus; species Neoceratodus forsteri. The sequence goes on along the minus strand of CM057458.1, from coordinate 230,749,280 downwards.
TTAAAGGATATTTCAACAGCAACTTTCTCTCTATTCCCTTTATTGTGACTTATCACACATTGTTCCCTGGAGCTAATTGCTTTGTTTGTATTCAAGTTTATATTCATATTCATGTCTCCTTTAGTAAATGCTCCACTCAAAACTGATGTAAGATTGATCAGTGGTTCATTATTCAAGGAAATTCCATCCCTAATTTCTCTTAGTAAACCTCTAGGTAGGTAGGTAAGTAGGTAACATTTATGTACTGTATATGGCACCCAATCCCAGAGGCTCTGGGCACCTTACTCAATAAACAGGGTAAAGCAAAATAATCAACACACTACAAGGCATGAATACAATTAAAAATGAAAAATAGTGTAATTATCATAATCAGTAAATACAATCTAAAATTATAAAACAACTCTGATTAGTCCAGGAAAGCCAGCTTAAGCAGGTGACTCTTTAGACCCAGAACTTCTTGTGGCACACCTCCTCAAGAAGGCTTCACAGCTGAAGCACTGGGGTAAGGGCATTTGACTGTAGCATGAATAAAAACCTACATTAGCAAAATATATTTACTGTGTGACTGTTTATGTTGCCATGAGTACTGTTATTGTGACATTTCTGATTGTATTGGGCTGGCTGCCCTCTGCACAGCACCGACCCTGCACCGCTGATTCACAGCAGCACCTTGTGGATCTGTGAGTCCTTAGACCCTTCTTAAATGCCTCCACCATTGGGGTCTCCCTAAGAGAGAGATGGGAAGCAAGTTCCAGAGGGCTGGTACAGTTCTAGGGCTCTAGATGAATCATCAGTTAAAAGGAATGAATTATCCTTACTTATATTCTCATTTGTATTCCCCACTATTCTCCCTTCACTTATTTCCTCTTTGTCTGTGTTGTTACTCCATACATAAGAAATATCTGGTGGTTGACCAGAAGGCGGGTCCAAATTAACTCTCCGTGTATAGGAGGTTAAAAAAGCCTCAAAATCATTCAGAAAAGATCTCCTAGGACATTGGTGTGATTTATTCTTATACATCTTCTCTATTTCCCCTCTTTGTGCATTTTGTAATGGGTGTACACAGAAAAGCACAGAAAAGCAATTATTTCCATCACAGAGTCCTCACAAGCTCTGAGCAGAAAGAATGGAGCTAAAATTTTAGCTAAAAAACTAGTCCAATTGATGTAAGGATTCAGAAACAGTTGAAAGACTAATAATCTGTGTGCAAACCAACAGTTTTATCTCAGTCAACCCAATGCCCGGAGAGCTGCTTGCTGCTGAAAGCTACCAATACACACAAAAAAATGGCACATCTGCTGTGTGAATGCCACGCATGTGTATTTATTGAAAAAGGTCACATGACCTGGTGGCATGAAAACTAAAAGTACTAAAATTATGTAAACTATTATGTTTTTATGTTAACAAAAACTCTTAAGTTGAGACCAGAACAAATAATGCATATGAGAGAGAAAGAGACACTTGAGCAGCACCAAGTGATACCAAATATACTACTTAATAACAAAACAGTAAATGAGGCAGTAAGTAAATAAAATTTGAATAGTCTCTTAGTATTAAATGATTTATGCAAAATATACAACAGGGATGGAAATAAGGGAAATCTCCAAAAACTTCCCTTTCACAACCCCATCATCCTGCTGGGTATAATACGCTGGTTAACCGCAGGTTAGATGATTCCTTCTCTTTGCAACTTCGTATTCCTTTTCCCGACTCGACTCCTTTTCTTTCTGCACTTTTCTTTCCTCTGCCACTCTGACTTCCAAAAACATGATGAAACAAAATGTAGTGCAATGTAGTACGATGTTCCCATGCTGACTCCAAACTTCCAAACTCCAGTCCAGTCCCCCATGGGACACACTGTCTTCCTCCCCACACTGGGTGGATCCACCACTGCTTGGACTCTGTCCCTGTAAAACAGAAAAACAGACCGGGGAAACACAGCACTACATTCCAGTGTTGCAAGAAGGTCTGGAAAAAAGCTGGGATTGGTTTTGCTACTTAGGCAATGGTAGCATACCTTTTCAAACTGAAACAAATGCTTTCCCAGCTCTTTGCTCTGTCTATTACTCCACAAGAGACCAGCATGCAGCCACCCCTCTCTCTCTCTTTTCCTCCCAGCTCAAGGTCAGGGGTTCTGTTTTGGCTGGGGCTTAGGTGCTGGAGCTGGAGCTGGAGCATTACACCTGGAAGCCCTTTCTCCCCATCCTTGTAGTAACCTTTTTGTGACTGGTACTCATAGAAGGCATAAGAGACATAGGCTTTTGGGATGTATACCATGACTCTGCGTCCCCTTCTGTGGGATCTGTAGAAGGTAAAGGCCTTTTCTTTCTCAGTGTTACATTTGAAAGTGGTTTTGTATTCATCCACTTGTTTCATGTAGGCCTCCATGTGGTCACCAAATAATGAATTTCCCCAGTAGGAGAAATCCATGGCCTTGTTTTGAGCATCCTGAGAAAGGATGGTAGTCCTTAGCAAGGAAAACCTTCTTAAGGACACTGCATGAGCTAAAACTCTAGATATTCTGTGGCATCCAGGACTGATCTTGATGTGGTAATCAGGTATTGTGCCAGTTCACCATCCGCTGTTTCTGCCAGTGCCACAATTATGCTCCAAAGTTTTTTTTCTGGTACTGTGTTATATGTGCTGAGTAAGATACCTGCCTGATAAGCAGGGAATCTGTAGCATAAACCTATTTGCCCATAGTATCCAGTTTCTTAGAGTCCTTTTCAGGGGGCTGCACAGATAGAGTGATTTTTGATCTCTCACAAGCAGCAACCTGGACTACTCCATGATGATCATGATGAGTATACAGGTATTCCACTCCCTGCTTGTCCGCCTGACATTTTCTTTCAATTTTCTTATCAATAGCTACTGCTGAGGTGGGTGCAGACATTATCTTTGATATGGCCTTCTTAAGTAATTTATATGGCAAATAGCATTCTTCTTGGTGGAGCTACCCCCAGCATGTCCATAAAATCTGCATCCTCTCCATCCTCCTCTGTCTGTAGTGGCAGGATGAGGAGGTTACTGACCATTTGTCTCACAAATGAGGAAAAGGATGAGTAGTTCTCATTATAACTCGGAGGAGGTTTGAAATCTTGCTCAGGTGCACCTTCTAATTCCATGGGGTCACCTTCCCTCCTTTTATACATAATATTCTTCTTCCTCCTCCTCCTCCTCAGCAGGCAAATTGGCTGGAGCCTGAGCCTAGGGAGAGGTGGTGGTAGGTACTGTACCTTATTATAACTTACCATGGCCTGGATCACCTGGAAAAATTGCCACATTTTTATATGTCCTCTGATGAGAGCATTTTATCTGTCCTATCTGCCTGCTCCTTTCTCTGTTCACGAAGAGTGGCAGTAACATTCTTTTCTTTAAATTTATTTTGGCAGACACCTTTTCCAGTGTCTGCTCTGTTTCCAGTGTCTGCTCTGAGGCTGTTTTTTTAATATTTTCGGTATCACTGGATTAGGGTCCCCCTGTTGGACACCCTGATGTCTGAACCATCTTTACCAAGCCTTTCTGATGGCTATGAAGCTTTATCTTTTTGTGTCACCTTTAACATTATTTGCTGCTGAACATGAGGAGATGGACCCTTCAGATGCATGCTTTCCACCATTGTTGGGTGCACTCTTAGAGCCTTTTTTATTATTATTAGGTGATACAGAGGAAGACTGGGAAGGCATGCTTCTTTTAAAATTTTGTATGCTTTTTAATGAGGTTTTTAGGCAAAAAATATGACAGGGCTTACAGTTTACAAGGTCATGTTGTGGACCTAGGCACTTTAAACAAAGCTCATGGCAGTCTGCCCTTGCCGGGAGCTGGAAACAATTTTTCCAATTTTTTGATGGTCCACAGGTCTCTCTGACATGGTAATATGAGAGAACCTTAAATAATTAAAAAAATTATTCCCAAAAATGCTTCAGTGCAAGAGCTAAATAGTAAAAACTGCTCTTGTACTAAGAAAAATTGTGCCAAACTTCAAATTTGGCTCCTGTAACAGGAACTGATTAAACAGGGTGAAAGGACAGACAAAAACAGAAAGCAAAAGCGGTGAGTTCTTTGTAAATTGAATAGTATAAAAATAGTAAACCACTGCTAAGTTCAAGAAGAAAGTGGTTTAGTAGCCGATTTAGATAAAAAATTAAACAGTTGCCAGCTAAGATATTCTCTGGTTCCTGGGAATGAACTGGGAACTGGAGAAACTGCATATCACTGTAAAACCTTGCTAAACACAGAGTAATCAAAAAAATAACTAAGAAACACTTTATATATAAACTACAAAATAAGAAACTTCACTGGAGAATCAGCTGATTCCAGACTTCACAATGGGGTGACAGATCTCTTCAGGTGGAGAAACAGGTCTGAGCAACAGCCAGAGTGGGGTGCAGTGCAGAGTTTGAACCTACATTCCAAATTCTAAAATTTGCATCGGTTCTAATCTCCAGTGCTATTCTCAGCCAAGATGACTGCATAGAGCTTAAACATTTAAGTGTGGGATTCCTCATGTTAGAATACTTAATTTTATGTACTGTATTTAGCGGAGGTGGGCAAGCCAGAAATTTTTTTACCCAGAGCCAAGCCAGAGCCGAGTCAGGGGTCAGGCTTGATTCTATGAGCCAAAACATGAGCCAAGCCCTGGCTACCGAAGGCTGTCTCTGCACAGGAATTGAATGTTTCAGACACTGCACTAACTGCTCAGCCTGACAAAAATGTTTACTTTAACCATAACTGGCCTGGCGTGACCTTGGTTCTCAGTTGCATATAGTGGTTGAGCTGAGCCAAGTCAGGCTCGAGCCATGTTTACTTTAACCATAACTGGCCTGGCGTGACCTTGGTTCTCAGTTGCATATAGTGGTTGAGCTGAGCCAAGTCAGGCTCGAGCCTGCTCTGGCTTGCCCACCTCTAGTATTTGCATGTTTGGTTCAAACAGTCACCTTACATTCAAGCATGCTCTTTTCTCTCACCTTTATGCTCTTGGAACCTGTGAATGCACTTAACTGCTGCTTGTCTCTTAACTCTGTCTAATCAGCTGTATACATGCCCTTTGTTTATGTAAGCCTTATGTGTACTTGTGTTTCCTGTCTTTTCTCCCCTAGCTAGGCAATATGACTGTTTGTTTACCATTATGCCATCATTGTGCAATTATGCAAAGCTGTATTCAACCAGTTCCTGATGTTATATCTGTGCTGTTAAGTCCTGTAATCTGCTTCTGCTAATGTAATTGTTGCCTTGACAGTTAACCAACTTTATGTACCTGATTGTTGTTCACTACTGTATTTGTCAACTTATACTGTCCTGGGTCGTGCCTGAAAATAGGCAGGTTTTTTGCCTAGTGCACTTACCCAGTTACCAAAAGATAATAAATAAATAAATATTATAACAACAGGAAGACTAGATATCAGACAGCAGCTGGCAGTGCTACCGGAATGATATTCCGGGTGGCCTGGGTTCAAGTCCCAGTTGAGGCACTTACTGTACTTCTTTCTCTCTTCTGTTTATAGGTGGAGTAACCAAAATGAAGGGTCAGGGCTCAGAATGCCACCCCTTCCCAATAAACCTGTAAGCCGTAGCTTACTAGGAATGTGTGTTCTGAGACCCATGGTTAAAGGAAGCATAGGGATGTGAGAAAGAGACAGAAAGTGAGAGAGAGAGAGAGAGAGAGAGAGAGAGAGAGAGAGAGAGAGAGAGAGAGAGAGAGAGAGAGAGAGAGAGAGAGGCATTGGTTTAGTGATCAGGAGTTTAATGTGAAGAGACGTGTTTAAGGTCACACAGTGACACTGCAGCTGTTTGATTCAAACCTGGGTTGCCAGGTTCACAACACTGCAATCTAATCACCAGACTAGATTCAGACTAAAATTGGAATGCTGCTAGAAACTCCAGACTTCTATACAGGGGACTCAGCCTAAACATCAACATTTTATGAAGTCATTGGTTGTGTTTGGAATTATACTGGAGGAAGTGTGGCCTAGTGGTTTGGGCACAGGTGAGGAAACCAGGTGATCACTGGTGCAAATCTCACTAATGTCAAATACTCACTGTGTGAGTGACTGAGTGATCTTAAGTAAGTCGCTTAACCTCCTAGTACTCAATTCCCCCCATCTGCAGAAATGGATAGATGCAGGACCCAACTGGAAAAGAGATGTTGCATTTCAGCTGGGCTAGTCTAAGTAAATAAAATAATATTTTTAGGTACTCGAACTTTCAGATTACTGAGTAGACGTTAACTTTCCATCAAGTTTTATCACTTTTACCAGTGTTAGACTTTGATGTAGTCCTAGCTCCAAATATGATTTGCACTGGTTTGAGTTCCTAAGTCAAACTGTTTGTGTTGGTGCATGTGGAAAATCAGCAAAGGGTCCACCCCAAATGGTTAGAAATATTAAATGCCCTGGCTGGCCCCATAGCACTACTACTCAGTTTGCCATTGACCTGGGTTCTGGAATGGACTTAGGTTGCCGAGGGGCTGACAAGGGAGGAGGGACAAAAAAGTGTCCCAAGGACAGCTCTTCTCCAACTGGGAAAGAGGACACTGCATTCCACTGCTTACCTGCCACTTTGTGGAAGCTAGGTGGAAGGACAGTAGAAAGGCATATACAGTACTGGGTGGGACACCCATAGAGGCTGATACGCAGGTATGCACCTCTGTGCAGACACACATACATCACTGCATGACTGGCAGCCCTCAGGGTGAAAACTTGATTGAAAAACATTTGGCCTGCAGGATGACACTGGCAGCTTTGAAGGCCCAACACTACGGACTGTGGCACTCACCACAGGAAGCTGGTCCTGTATAAGTGGTGAAGGTAAGTCCTGAAGAAGGCAGGTGACAGATCTGGAGTGTGCCGGCAAGTGGGAAAAGGCTGGGTGAATAAGAGATAAACATAGAACAAAAAAAAAAGAGAGTAAGAAATACATATCAGTGATAATGAGCTGGCCCCAGTTGTATTATGACAGTTGTAACTTAATTCAACCTGCACTGAGGCAGTGTGGTCTAGTGGTTAAAGCATCAGCTTCAGAGTTGGGAGATCACAGGTTCAAACCCTGCTAAAGCCAAATACTCACTGTGTGAACAGTATGACCTTATGCAAGTCACTTAACTTTTCAGTGCTCCAGTCCACCCAACTGCAGAAATGGGAAGAAGCAGGTCACTACTGAAACTGAGATGTTGCATTTCAGCTGGGCTATCCTTGGTAAATAAACTGTAAAGAAAATCACACACACTGTAATACTTAATGCAGCCACCAGTTTCAAGGACACATTCAGGCTGACCAACTTGTGTAAAACTATGAAGCTAGAATGGAAAACAGTGCCTGGGCCCTAGGGACAGTGATGAATAGGCAGCACACATTATTGCAGTGACAACCAGTTCTGCTATTAAGTGGCATTGCCTAAAGATGGAGTTGATGTGTTAACACAGAAAAGTGTCTGGAGATAAGCACGTTGCCTAAAGATGTTGATGCGGCATTTTGAGGTCATGACAAAAACATAGCTCATTAGAAAAGGTTTCAGACTCAGTTCTGAAAACTGCTAGAAACTGTAGACATCTACACAGGCGGGCTGACCTAGAAGTCAGTCTTTCATGAAATCAGTAGCTGTGTTTTCTGTTATTTTTGAGGCAGGTTTAAAACTTCACATTTCTGAGACATAACTCCTGACACTGCAGGCAAATGATTTACTGACATGAGGTTGAGGGATGCTCATTCTGATAGAGCCCTAGTTACAGGTATTCACTTTAATCATTGGAGGGTAGAAGTCAAAACCATCCATTGGGTAGCTGCCCCGATAGCCAAGCAGCATTGCATCGTGCTGCCATGCAGGCAAGCTGGGTTTGGGAGTGAACTCATGTCATGGCATTAGGAGGCAGGCAGACCTCAGTAGCTGTCTGTTTAGAGTGTGCTGTAGTTGGGAGGGAAGTCAATGGGCCCCCAGTGCTGCAGCGACACCTGTGGTGTGCAAGGGGAACTTGCTCCCTCCACAGATGCTGCTGTGTGCATCCAAGGATGTCAGTATGCTCTACCCATGCTAGGAGAGGAGGGAGGACAGGGGACAAAATGGGATACAGTCCCACAAACTGTTTAAGTAATGGCATGAGTTTTGTTGCTCTCTGAGTCCTAGTGCCCTCGACATTGGATCCGCAGACTGCCTCAGGGTGGAGGACAGCCCAGATCCAGGAGCCCCTACCTACAGATGGAAAGTCATGAGAGTTGTCGAGTGGCAGCTGAATCCAGGGGACAGGGGAACACCAGACCTGAACAGGGTATATCCTTGAGACTGGGGTATGTCCCGGGATTGGGGTATGTCCCAGGATCGGGGTACATCCCTGGGATATGGTGTATCCCAGGATCAGGGTATATCACTGGGAATGGGGTATATCCAGGGATCAGGGAATATCCCTGGGATTGGGTATGTCCCAGGATCAGGGTATATCCCTGGGATCGTGGTATATCCTGGGATCAGGGTATAATCCTGGGATCAGGGTATAATTCTGGGATCAGGGTATGTCCCTGTGATCGGGGTATATCCCTGAGATCAGGGAAAAATTTGTGATCAGGGCCTGGGATCGTGGTATATCCTGGGATCAGGATATATTCCTGGGATTGGGGTATATCCTGGGATCAGGATATATCCCTGGGATTGGGGTATATCCTGGGATCAGGGTATATCCCTGGGAATGGGGTACTATATATTCCTGATGATGTGGCTAAGGGAGAAAAAGCTCTTTAAAGAAAAAAGTAACTTCCCTGGGTCCAAATCTGAAATTCATTCCACATTTTTTTAAGATGGATGAGTTTCTCAGTCCCAAATTGTGAAGTTACCTATATTATTTATTTATTTATTTGAGAAGTTTCACCAGGAAAGGCATGTTGAGCTAAAACAGCTTGTTTCCAGATGTGTCCTGGGGGAAGGGGACAAGGGGTAAGTGCAAATGATTTTTAAGAAAGACTTATAGAACTTTATGACAGACAAGTTTTTGAAGTTTATATTGACAATATATTTAGGGGTGAATAGGCACTGCTGTGTTTTTTTTATCATATAACATTTTATTAAGTTTTCCTTATTTTGTGTACTTCACATCTCTTGTTTTATATAACATTAGGCTGTAGGGTTACAAGCAGATCCAGCCCCAGTACATATCAAGTATAATTCTTTCCAATAATCTGCCCTATTCTTACAAAAGAGCTATTTATCAAGAGAGTTTTAACCTAACCAAAAGCATCTAGTCACATTAATTGTATGCTGCGAATCTCATGCACGCTGTTATTATTATACAGTTATACCTACCATTCATGACTAGAAAGTAACAGATCAGCATCTTGGATTACCGTATTCTATGCTTTTTGCACATACTTAGTTACTTGCAGCAGTTCCGTGACAGAGAGTATAGAGTAGAGCTACATATTAGTGATATAGTAAATCTAGGGAGGAGGGTGAGGGCCCCAGTGTGTTGCCTACTAGTGTGGGCTAGATTGGAAAGGAGACTGCAGAGAAAAGATACTAACCTAGGGGAAGATTAGCTGGTGGGGTTGGGGGAACCATACATATGTGAGTGCAAATATGCCTCCCACTTCATGTGGTATTGTGGCAGTCGGTTCTTCCCCACCGCTGTGTGCTTCTCAGAGATTGCTAATCTGGACAGAACTGCCCTCCAGGTAGAGACTGTGGGGGTGGTGGGCTGTTTCTATTTTATCAGGATGTCCCTTTTTGCTTCCATGATTGCAGTCATAGCCCAGGCTATAAGCGGCCTTTGCAGGGGTTGTAGGGATGAGTCGTCTCCCAACACCAAAAAGGTTTGAGACAGTAGTATGGGCTTACCTACAATTCTGGAGCAGTCCTTTAGTATTGAGGCCCAAAAACCTCGAAGTACCGGGCATGTCCACAGGATATGGAGTAGATGTGCTGGTGAAGATTGGCATCTCCAACATTTAGCGTGGCTTAATACTTTAATGTTAGCTAAAAAAGCAGGTGTTCTATACCATCTGAGTAAGATTTTTAACTGTATTAGTTGACTCCTAGCGTCTTCATACATTGTACGTGCTGCCTTTAGGCAGGCCAACCTTTTCTGCTGTGAGATTGGGCTCTGTAGCTTATTTTCCCAAGCCTGGCGACATACAGAGGTGGTGTCTGGCTGTGTGTCTCGTAGTACCCTATAGAAGGTACCCATGAGGCCTGTGCCTTGCCTTGGTTTATGAAGTGTGTTCAGCCATCCCCATGATAGTTCATCCGTGGGTTGTGCCAACAGGGTTTGAAGTGCGCGTCTTATCTGGAGATAGCGCCAGAAGTCCTTTTTGGGAAGGTCAAATCTATTTTGCAGTAGTTCAAAAGACAGGCTTGTCTTAGTATGAGGAAGAAGGAGATCCCCAACTGTGTGTATCCCCCTTCTCATCCCAGCTTGGCCAGAATAGGGAAGCACTATCCACTGTGATAAGCTTATTGTGCCAAAGGGGAGCAGAGGAGACCGGGGTGACCTAGCCTGCCCCGGTGTGCCCGTTAGGAACATCACTCGGTGCCATACCTTGCAGGTTTCTGCCATTAGGGGGGTCAGCTGGAGTCTCGAGACTTTCTTACTGCCAAGTAGTGGGAACAGAGAGTCTCCTGCCACCAGGGTGGATTCTAGGCTGACCCATTGTTGGGGGTGGGGAGATGGGGATGCAAACCAAGCAGTAGCTTGGGCCATTCGGTAAGCTAGGTAGTACCCTGAAACCAGGGCAAGCCCAGCCCTCCTCTTGACCAATGAGCCCTTAGCTTTGCTCATCCCCAGCATGCTGCCTTACCTTCCCATAGGAAGGAGGAGAGGAGTTTGTCCAGGGAACCAAATAGCTTGTTGGAGAGGGCGATTGGGAGACTATTCAGCAGGTAAGAGACCTGTGGTAGGATAAACATATGAGCAGCTTCAACTTTACCCTTCAAGGATAGCTGGAGCTTCTGCCAGCTTTGCACATCAGCCATCAGGGTCATTAGAAGAGGAGAGAAATTTGCTTTCTCCAAATCACTCCATGCTGCTGTTATGTATATTCCCAGATAGGGGAACCCCTGGGGGGCCCAGGAAATGTCAGCGCCCTTCAGGCAATCTCTACTACATTTGTCATTTAACGATGAGAGAAGTGTCTTTTTCTGGGTTAATGACTAGGCCAGATATATGGGCAAATTGTCACAATAGCTTCAGGACTGAGGGGAGAGATGAGCCGGGGTTTAAAATAGTAAGTAGCATATCGTCAGCATATGCGTTGACTAGGAATGTCTTTTGTTTAACCAGAATGCCTGTGATATCCGGAGTGTCAGTAAGTTTCCGAATGAGAGGGTCAAGAGCAATAAGGAATAATAGGGGAGAAAGGGGGCAGCCTTACCTTGTTCCCGGTAGGGGAAATGGGGAAGAGGTGTCACGGTTGGTGACGATCCTGGCCATGGACAGGTGGTATAGAGTGGAAACCCATGCGCAGAAGGAGCCACCAAATCCATATAAAGTAAGGACCTCCTGTAAGTAGCGCCACTTTAGGAAGTTGAAAACTTTTGGAAAATCGATAGCCAGTGCAGCCATTGGTATCTTAGAGTGGAGTGCTAACCATTTTAAATTAAGGACCAGGCAGAGATTTTCCACTCCTGACTTGCCCTTGGAGAAGCCAGTCTGTGCAGGGTGTATTAGCCTATGGAGTATCTGCTTCATCCTATTGGAAAGCACTTTGGCCGGTATTTTAGTGTCTACTGACAGCAGTGAGATGGGCTGGAAGTTTGCACAGTCTAGTGCATCCGAGGATTTTTTTGGGATCAGAGTCACTAAGGCTTCCAGCATTGTGGGAGGGAGTAATGTGACAGTCTGCACTTCATGGAGAGCTCATAGTAGTGGGGTAGTGATCTCCTTTTCCAAGAGGTGGTAGAGTTCCACCGTCATACCATCCGGTCCCGGGGAATTGCCCTTCGCCATTTGTGAAAGGGCTGTGTGCACCTCCTGTGGGGAGATAGGAGCATCTAAGGCATCACAGTCCTCTTGTGATAGTTTTGGGAGGGATGTCCTCTGGCAGAATTCTATCATCTGTATGGATAGTTCTTTCAGTGTCATCAAATATTGGGACTGATATAGCTTCTGATAATAGGCTCGCATTATGTTATTGATGTCCTGGGGTGTGAACATAACCTTCCCCTCCTTATTTTTTAATGCCAGAATTCTGGATGTTGCCTGTTGTTTGTGCAGCTGGTAGGCTAATAGTTTACCCCCTTTGTCTCCCCCCTCCCATGACTTGTGCTTGGCCCACAACAGTTGCCATTCTGCCTTTTTTTACCTTTGTACTCATCGTAGGCTGTACTTCCCTTCACTATAGAAGGAATAGAAATGCTGCCCTATGGGCCTTCAGAGCGGTGACCAACAAGCTCCCCTCATATGTCTCAGATTGTATTCCCTGGAGTGTGTTAGGCACCTATGCTCTAAGGAGCTATTCCTTAATTGCCCTCCAAGTTCCAAGAGTCAACACTAGTTTCAGCAAAGCTGCTCTGAGCTTCTCTTTACCCACATTGTGGAACGGTTTACAAAGGAACTTAAAGCTGAGCTTCCCTGTTAGCCTGAATATCTTCAAGGCGCTCTACGATCGCTACATGAAAGCACCTTGCAAATGTTTTTCTCATCGCTAGCTCACTAATTCCGCAACTCCCCCTTTCCACCCTGACGCTCGTCATGTTTCTACCCCTGGCTCTCACTCTTTCCCTATTAACCCTTCCTGCTGCACCCACCCTTCCCTGTCCACTCCAGCCTGGCTAAAGTCCCATCCTATCCATAGTAGTGTCCCAATTATCTACCCCTCCTCCGTCATTATCATAATAAACAAGTACACAACACCATCATCACTTTCTGTGGTTTTAGCCCAATTGTTCCCCCAGTCGTCGGTAATATGTCCCTCCTCTTCTTTACCTCTCTAACCTGCCACCCCATACACAGCCTCTTTCCCCTATATGTGTAGTTGCCAGCTGCCTCACTCAAAAGATCTCTGCTATTAACCCCTGTATGCCTACAGTTGATTGTACATCTGCTGACTTCTTCAATTCTAAAATAATGCTTTTTTTTATTTATTTCAACCTTGTACTGTACTGTATACACTTTTTCTTCCTTGTATATTATTGCTTTTTGTATACCTGCTTCTGTACTGTACTTTGATGTATTCATGACCAGGTCCACCTTGCAAATGAGCCTTGCTCAATGGTGCCTGCCTGGATAAATAAAGATTTTGATTGACTGATTGATTTTTATGTAACAGTTAATTAATCTGGTATTTTAACCCTGTTATCTTGGACAGTAGTGGAGATTTAAGTGGACACAGGGCAGTAACCTTAAACTTCTCTAAATTCGCAAGTTCTTTTTGCAAATGTTGTACTGTCATGGCCTGGGGTTTGTTTTTGGCAGCAGTAAAGGATATAATTCTCCCCCGGATGACTGTCTTAAATGCCTCCCAGACCGTGGAGGCTGAGACGTCGCCCGGCTCATTAAGGGAGAAATACGCACGAGTTTCTTCCCTTATGAAAGCTTAAAAAGCGTTATCCTGGATCAGTAGTGGGTTACATCTCCATCTGGTGGCTTGCACCCTCTGACTGGGTGGGAGAAAAGTGATGGATACCGGGGCATGGTCAGAAATTATTATGCTGTCAATCGAGGTGTTCAGAATCCCGGGTACTGCCATTTGATTGACCAGCCAAAAGTCTAGTCTTCTGTGAGTACTATGGACTGCGGAGTAAAAGGAGTAGTCTCTCCATTTTGGGTTATTCATCCTCCATGGGTCTAACATACCCCATTCCTCCATCATTGCAGTCATACCCGCCAGGGCTTTAGGACGTGTTTGTGGTGTTGGAAGGGATTTGTCCAAAAAGACATCCCGAACTAGGTTATGGTCCTCACCTATCAGTACTGGCATATCCGAGAAGCCGGCTGTTAGTTCTGCAAACACATGGTTGACTTCCAGATATAAGTTCCCTGAGTCATTGTTATGTCCGTAAACATTTGCAATCACTACCTTTCCTCCCGGGTATGAGAGTCTAGCCACCACCCATCGCCCCTGGGAATCGGTACGTTTGTCCTCTATTACCCATGGTGAAGCCTTACGGAGTAGGATGGCAACCCCTCTGGACTTGGAGGTTGCACAACTGGCAACTAATGAGCCCACCCAGAGCTTTTCCAGCCAGTGTACTATTCTGCTTGTCAAATGAGTCTCCTGAAGTAGGGCTATATCCGTTCCCATAGATTTGAGAAACTGAAGCACCTTAGTCTGTTTAGCCGGATGGTTAAGCCCCTTCACATTCCAGGAAACACATTTCCAGCCCTTGGGGGATGATGAGCTGCCTGCCATGATTAGTATTGCCTACCAGGTGGGAAACAGGGGATGTGCAAGGTAATATAGTACTCACCCACCAGTGATACCAAGGGTAGTGTTCAGAAAGAGACAGGGGTTTCACCTAAAAGAGGGTTCTCTTCTCAGTCAGGTAAGTTCTGTGAATAGTGTGGAACAGTGTGAGAGTCACAGACTGCTGCAACATTGTCTACACAGATAAGTTATACTATCAAAAGAAGAAAAAAAAAACAAGTAACATTTAGTAACCTACAGAATGTAACCACTGTAAGAAAAACACACCATACAGTGTATATATGAACTAATAACTTTGTCTAAAGCTAGTCTGAATCAGCTAATGATGCTGAAGTTGTCGTGTGAAGTAGCTTTCTAAGCTCTATGCCACACTGTTTCCAGCACTAAGTACTGGGATAGAATCACAACCAAGACCAGTGTTCCATCCCAACCTGGCCCTGAGCTCTACATGTATCCGGACCTGGGATCCATTGGTTTCAACGGTATCTCACCATTGTCAAGCCTCTCCTGGCTGGGAGAGCATTACAACTGGAAAGGGAAAGGGGAGGGAGGTCTGGGGAACCTCTGTTGCTTAAATTCGAGAGCTTGGCGTGTATGCCTTAAGAGCTCATATAAAAGGCGGTGGTCAGTTAATTTTTAGCAGGTTAGCAGGGCTTTAAGCCCCATCAAGAATCCTATCTTGGAAGTAAAGGAGACTAATCTGTCTTGAGCGGTATTCACATATCAGCGAGGAGAAGCCCTCTGCAGATTTATCCCTATGTACATCTTGTCGGGTGACCAGGAAGGCATTGGTATTCCAGGGTTTCTCAATAAAATGGGGGGCTACAGCGGAGGGTTAAAAAACACGTGCCACCCATGTTAAGCTCCATCCTGTCCCAACTCAGCATAATCCCTGAATTAAGGACCTATCTGTACTGATAGAGAAAGATCTAAATAATGTCTGGATAGTCCTGGTTGTCAGCTGTCAGCTCCTGAGGCAACATGTCTTTCTGCTAGGGGTTTGTCAGTTCCATTTAGTCTGGAGGAAGCTCCCAGAACCTCTGCAAATGTTTTGTTCCCAGGTTTGAGCAATCCAGAAGCCGCTGCTCTTTCGGCCTCATCTTCTTCCATCGTAGTTGCCCAGTCCAGTGATGTGGTAGACTTTATTGGCTTGCCAGGATCTGACTCTGAGCCATTCAGTCCTTTGGCTCATTTTGCTGCTGCACGAGAAAGCTTGGCCGGCGGGGAAGCAGATAAACTTGTGGCATCAGGCTGGGTTGGACTTCTTGAGCGTTGACGGTTTTGGGCATTGGTGGGGCACGCATAGCTCCCCAGCTTGTCTGGTAACTGTAACTCTGGTAGAGAAGGGTGATCCAAATTTTGGGGGCTATGAGCTGCCCAATTCCCCGTACCATTCCCTGTGGCTCACGGCATCTCCTGCAGAGCGATAGTGGGGGACAGAGTTCTCGCCGTACCTGTCTGATTACGTTTTCTTCCCAGGTTCTCGCTTCTCCTTGCCTGATGTTCCTCTTGGTGTTTGGTCCCCTGGAGCCAGAGGCATCTGGGAGATGTAGTTTGAGGCAAGAGATTTGGCCAGTGCTGATGAATCCAGGATTCAGCCTCCTCAGGATTCTCAAAGGCCCTCCCTTCCCTATGGATGATGCAGGCGCTAAGTTTTTGAATCTATATTGGAAGGCATTGACTTGCAGAAACTTCTTAAGGGGTCCGTACTCTCTTCTCTTGGCAGCAACTTCTGGGGAGTAGTCTCTGTAAAATGAAATTGTAGCTCCCTTCCAGACGAGTTCCCCGATGTCCCTGGTGACTCGAAGTAGCTTTTCCTTAGTTGAGTATTTCAAAATGTAAGCGATGATCGTTCTTGGGGCAGTGCAGTCTGTCCTGCCAGGTACTCTGTGTGCCCTTTCCATGCCTATTGGGTCTCACCACCTGTCCCCCAGGAGTTGGGGGATCCAATCATTTAGAATGGGGAAAGAGGGGGTGAGATCTAGGACACTGGCAGTGGATTTCAGGGGGGCAGACTTTGTGGGCATGGGAAATATTCTCAAGGATCACTTGAAGGGGATTACATCAATGACAAATGTGGAAAAGAGATGGGAGGTCATACAACGGGGACTTCATGAGGCAGTCAGGACCTGCGCTAAGGTGAAACGTAAGGGAGCAAGGTCACATAAACCATGCTGGTGGTCCAGTGAGGTTCAGGTAGTGGTCAGAGTAAAGAAGGTGGCCTACAAAAAATATAAAACAACAAGAGGGGATAGGGATAAGGAAATGTACCATCTTGCATCTAGAAAAGTCACGTGGATGGTGAGGGGGGCAAAGTCCAGTAAAGTGCAGCCGCTGGCACAGGGGATACATGGAAGGGAAAAGGGGTTCTTCCAGTACATTGGGGAGTGGAGAAAAACTAAGGGCCATCTCAGCAGATTGAGATCTGAAGGAGGGTGGGTGGAAGAGGCGAGGGACCAGGCAGAGGTATTAAATGAGTACTTCCCCTCTGTGTTCACTAGGGAGGGGGATGGGATCTCTACAAAGCAAGGCACGATGGGGATAGAAGCGTCAGTGAGTGGGATCAGGGGAGCAACAGAAATGGAGCAAGAGGAAGGGAGAGGTACCCCAAGGGTGTCACATCAGGATAAGGATAAAAAGGCCAGTAAGGTGGAGGGGACGGATGATGCTATCTCCACTGAAAGGGTGTGGTTAGCCCTCAAGGCCCTAAAGAAAGACAAATCTCCAGGACCGGATGGCATTCATTCAAGAGTACTATGGGAATTGGCGGACAAACTGGCTGCACCCCTGGCGGAGCTCTTCAACAGGTCGCTTGAGACAGGGAGTGTAGCTAGGGATTGGCAAGAGGCACATGTGGTGCCAATTCATAAAGGGGGGTAGAGGAAGTACCAGGTAACTATAGACCCATCAGTTTGACCTCGGTGGTGGGAAAATTAATGGAGAGTACACTAAAGGAACGATTGGGGGTGTACTTGGAGGAGGTAGGAGGTCTGAATAGTCGGCAACATGGGTTTGTGCCAGGTAGATCATGTCAAATCAATCTTGTGGAGTTCTATGAATGGGTAACATCAGAACTGGACAGGGGAAAGCCTGTGGATGTATTATTCTTGGACGTCAGCAAGGTGTTTGATTCTGTCCCCCACAATGGTCTGGTGGAGAAACTGATGGGTTTGGGAGTAGGCCCCTTGATGGTCAGATGGATTGAAAAATGGCTAGCTGGATGCACCCAGAGAGCAGTGGTCAGTGGTGAGCTCTCGAACCCTAGAGAGGTCGGTAGTGGGGTACCATAGGGCTCGGTCCTGGGTCCGATCCTGTTTAATGCATACACATCTTGGACATCAGGGATGGTATAAGGTGTGAAATGAGTCTCTTCACTGATGACTCCAAGATGGGAGCAGTAGTTGAGGGAGAAGAGGGGAGGCTGGCCCTGCAAGGGGACCTGGACACCCTGGAAAGCTGGGCTCACACATGGAAATTAAATTTCAATATCACCAAGTGCAAGGTGTTACATGTTGGGCGGGGAAACCCTAAACACAGGTACACTCTGGGAGGGAAGGCGCTGGAGGCCTCAATAGGGGAAAAGACCTAGGGGTCATGGTGGATGCATGTGTGAATAACTCTGAGCAGTGCAGGAGAGTGGCTAGCAAGGCAAACAGGATGTTGGGATGCATCGTAAGGGGGATCACCTCTAGGAACAGGGAAGTGATTCTGGCGCTGTACAATGGGCTGGTTAGACCACACCTTGAGTACTGTGTATAGTACTGGAGACCACACTTGAAGAGGGACATACAGCTCCTGGAGAGGGTACAGAGGAGGGCAACTAAGATGATATGCGGAATAGGGGATTTGACATATGAGGACAGACTTGAGGAGCTCTGCCTGTTTTCATTGGAGGAGAGGAGAGCAGGGGACATGATTGAGGTCTTCAGTACCTCAAGGGAATAAATAGGGTAAACATGGAGGGATCTTTAGACTAAAGCAGGAGGTATCACCAGAGGGCATGGTTTGAAGCTGGAAGGTGGAAGGGTGAGGGGAAAAGAGGAGGAGGTTTTTCACTGAGAGGGTGGTGGACCTTGGAATGCACTGCCTGGCGAGCTGGTTCAGAGATCCACGCTGGAGGGCTTCAAGAGAGGGTGGGACAGACACAGAAAGTGGATGTATCAGATGATGGCCTGGCCCAGGAGGGTGGGGATGGAAGATAGGGGTTTCTGGAACACAAGGGGGGGAGGGCCTCAGAACCCAACTAGGGATCTGAGGTTCGAGCAGACTCGATAGAACGTAAGGCCTAATCTGCTGGCAATTAATATGTTAGTAAATTGCTCCATGTTGGACCCTTCTGCTCCCTCTGGGATCCCCAAGATCCTCACATTGTTCCTGCACCCCCTGTTTTCCTGGTCCTCTGCCTGATACCATAATCGAGCAAGTTTAGTTTTGTGTTCCCTCAGGCACTGCCGCACTGCCAGGTGTTGCTTCTTCAAGTCTTCTGTCCGTTGCTCTAACACATTCTGTTTGTCCTCAAGTCATCGGACATCCGCAACATTACCTGCCAAGGATGCCCCAATGTTATCTAACCTCATCAGTAAGGCCTCCAACATTTTGGTAATATTCAATAAGGCATTCCCTAATTGGGCTTGTTCGGGAGTTGCAGAGGCCTGCTGCCCTCAGGCCTCCTGAGCCTTAGATTCTTGGCCTTCCATTAGGATCGGGAATGCTGCAGAGTGAAAGAAGCTGCTACAGCTTTCCCTCACCCAGTCGGTAACCCAGGTGTGCTGTGGATCTTGACCCACTCCTCTATCATTGGGCGCAGACGACTGGGTACCGGAGGAGGGATAGAGGTATCTGGCCCGCTGTTTACTCGGTTGCTGCAGCCTAACTGACTGCTCGGCTCCTAGCAGAAAAGCATGGGATAATGCTGAATTACGCGCGGCACCTTCATCAAAAATCCTAGAATTCTGAGTGGCAGAGGTGAGAGGGATTTCCAGTTGCAAAATTAAACTTTCAGTCTGGCATATTTACGGATTGAATGTGATTGTTCGCCAGGTTGAGATGGAGCTAACTTTTCAAGCTGCCATTATCGTCGGTTCCAGGCCACGCCCCCATAGGCACTGCTATGTAGAATTGTGATGTTCGGACACAGGCAAGTCATAACTAGGGATTTAGTTAACACCATTTTGGAAGTATTTGTCTTCCAAAAAATAAGGCAAAATTTTCCAAAATAAAGGGGGAGGCAGTCATTGACTTCCAAATGTAAACAAAAATTAGATGACTTCTAAAATGGCAGGCGTGGAAGTCAGAAGTGATGGATGTTTGAAATAATTTGTATTTTACCACTAATATTTATATTAACAGCCATAAATTGGTCATTCCTACAATAGTGACTTCCAAAATGTGGATCCAGGAAGTATTTTGACTTCCAAAAAATTAGAATGACTTCCTGATTTCGACTTGTGGAAGTTTTAGACTTTCACTAAAAATAAATTAACTGAACCCCTGGTTATAACTCGGCTGTTTTTTGACCTAGGGACATCAACACAGGCATCCATGCATTTTGTGGCAGAATCTCCAACCCTGCTGCATTTGGTAAGAATCAGTTCAGCAAGCCGGCTCAGTGGCATGGAGGGCTGAGTTACCTTACCTCCTGCCATGCCGGTGACCTGGGTTCGGAAACAGAGGCAGGTTGCTTAGGGGTGGGTTGGGGATGGAGGATTGAGCTCCTAAGGACAGCTTACTCCCTGGGGTGCAGGATGTCTCACTAGTGGCTGCCACCTAGTGATCCTAGGTGGCAGTGCAGCAGGACATGAAGGAAAGGTGCCCACCCATTGGGACACTGGGGACCACTTCTGCAGAGATGGAGTGTGACAACATGTTATTGCACTTGGTGTGGGCCCAGGAGAAATTGTTAAAAACAGCTGAAGGATAAAGCCTGCCCCACAGGCCTTGCACTAGTGATCGGGCACCTAAGGAGACCCTCTGGCAAGGATGAAGAAAGAGCATGGTAAGACATGGAGAACCCTAGTGATGGGGCTGGGGAGTTGGTCAGATGGAGGGCAGCAGCACAGCCAACAGTGGATAAAAGAGGATAAAAAATAATCAGTTCTGTAGATTTAAAGGGATCTTTAAATGGAGTACAGATTGCCATATGTAATATTTATGCTCCTAATGGAGAATTAAGTGCCTTCTTTTATGTAATTTTTCATGAACTAGGCAAAAGCCAAATAGAGAGAATAATTTTAGGGAAGACTTGTATTTAGCACATGACTGTTTACTGGATGGAAGTAAACCCACAGTAAGAGAAATTAGTAATAAAGCACAGAGAATCCTAAATGATATCATGACTTACTTGGGAATGATAGATTCTTGGAGGCTGCTACACCCTACAGGAAAGGATTAAACTTGTTATCCCTTTATGCATGATTCTTATCGTATAGTAGATGCAATTATACTTTCCAGTCCTCTCTCTAATAACATAATAATGTTAAGATTGGATCATCTGTAATCTCAGATCGTGCCCCTGTTACTTTTTTCACAAACAATATCTACAGGCCTAAAAGGGCCATATATCGGTGGTGCCTAAACTGTACACTGTTGAGAGATAAAAAATTTCAGAACTGGCTTAAGGAAGAAACCAAATTAGGTTTTGATTGCAATGACAATGACTCAACCTCAAAGGCCATTTTGTGGGAGGCATACAAAGCCTACTGTATGTCAAATGAAGAATTCTTAGGTTTGTTGCAACAAAAAAGAAAGAGAAAGGTTCTTGCTAGAAAAGGAGAATAGATAGAAGCTTTTGGAGAAGTCTTACAAAAAAGACAAAAATGCTAATACAGAATTATTAAAAAGAATAAAAAAACTAAATTTGACATTAATAAGGAATTATACAGAGAAAGCAGAATTTGCTATTTTTAGAACAAAACAAACCTACTGGGAGTCAGGGCTCTTGGGGATGCGGGTACCCACATCCTTTATACTCGATGAGTGGTTCAGGATGTGTGTTTGTACCCAGTGTGCATCCCTCTAAAGCAGGCATCATTGGCAGGACTCCCTCTCCACCATTGACCCTCCAAGCCCTTATTTACAGATTTTAAGACCCCTTACTAAATTTTCATATAGAGTTTAATGTCCTAGATGTGTGCCGATACTTAAATTTCTTTTCTCACCATCAAGCTTGAATGCTCGTAATCTTGCCCCTTGAGCAAATCACGATGGGGTGACATTACCAGTATTCAGGCCAGGTGATGAGAAAAGAAAGCTGAGGGTCTGTATGGGTGACATTAAGATATGTATTAAAAATTAAATAAGGGTCTTAAAATCAGTAATTAAGAGTTGGGTGGAGATGGTGCTGGGATTCAGATAGGTGGGTTTTTCCTAAGGGAGGGGGTGGAAGAAGAAACTTCAAGATAACAGCACAATAAAAGGTATACATATGATGCCCAATGGGACTTGTAACAAGAAACACATTACAAACGTGTTTCTACTATCTTAGTAATGTATATGCTTGACTGCTGTATCTGTTTGGTAGAAGCCTCAGTAAAGCCTTGACATTTTTAAATAAACGTATAGGGTGGCAGTGATGGGACTCAGATGGTGGTGGATTTATTAAAGGAGGGGGAGTTGTGACTCAGATGGTTGGGTGTGGGCTGTTCGCTAAAAGACTAGGTGGGAAGGATAATTTTAACAGATATTAAAAGGGATATTGCAGACTGACACTTGTAAACTAAGCAATAAATAGTTTGCATTTTGCAAGCTATTTCTTTTTCATAGTATTCATAGTAGTATACAAGCCAAAACTGGCAATAGCCCATGCACAGCTTACCCTTAACTCAAATGGAATAACCACATATAGACCGTGAGGCACAGAAAGTGTCCTGATCCTTTTTAAATGCTGTCATATTAGTGCTACACACCACTCCAAACGGCAGCCTGTTCCATGTGCCCACCACCCTCTGAGTGAAACATTCTGCTCTTCTTTTTGTTCTATAACTTTGACCTTTAAGTTGGAGCTCATGTGATCTCATGTTACGACTACTGGACTTATTTTCCAGACCCAGGCTCTCCCACAGGTCATTGTTAGTGAAGGCTCTATAGATTAGACACAGCTCCCCTCAAATGCATCCTTGTATTGTTGGTGTTTAATCAACTTGATCATTCTAGTAGCACTTGTTTGCACCCCTCCAGCAGAGAGATGTCAGTTTTTGCTGAAGGAGATGTGAATTGTGCACAATACTCTAAATGGGGCTTTACCAAAGAGGTGTACAAGACATCAATACCCTCTAATCTCTGCTAGTGATGTCTTGATATACACCTTTTTTCAATTCTTTTCCCTCTGGTCATGGCCCCAAGGTCCTCTCTCAGGCAACCTAGCCTTGTCCTGCCCACCTGAAGATCTCCGAGTTAAGCCTTCTCTCTCCCTCCTCCCCGATGCCAGCACCCCCGGCTAATCCTATCCAGGGTGAGTCACCCCCTCCTACCTGGGCACACTTACGAGTCAGACTCTGACATTGGACGAGGAGTGGATCCAGGAAATTGAAGGCCGCCCATGGAGAGCCCGGTATTGGGCATGGTGGATAGATGCCATCACCTGATCCTCGGTGCCGGGTTCTTCTGTCTTCTTGGTTGCCCCCTCAACGTGAGATGTGCAATGCTGCACAGCCCGTAATGTAGGTGCTCCCACCTACATCCGAAGGCAGCTGTCTGACATCGTCCCCCTTACTATATGAGCCTGAGTGTGTAGCAGTGCCACCAGTCTCCACTGGGGGGCACTGCTGCACCGGGCTACTCCTGGATCCCTTCCCCAGAGGGGAGAGCAGTCCAACGGATGCTCAATCCTCTCTCACCCCTGCCGACCCCCGACAGTCCGGGCTCATTCCTGAACCTGGGTCACTGGCATGATGTGAGGTGCAGCATCCAGTGCCTCAACCCTCAGCACCACCAGCCTGGCCCTTGATAATAGGCCATTAGCCCTTTTTGCCATTGCTAGGCCATTTTTATTCATCTTAAGTTCTTTGGTGATAATTACCCCCAGATCTTTCTCCTCAGTGGTCTCCCATAATGTCCTACCCCAATAGCGTATTTTGCCAGAATTTTAGTGCTACCCAGGTGCATAACAGCACATTTTTCTAGGATGAATACCAATTTATGCTCCATGGCCCAAAGTTCTCACCTTATCACTTCCGACCATAACTTATTTATGTCACTGGTGTTCTGAACCACACAGCCTAGTTTGATGCTGTCAGCAAATTTTGACAGCCAACACCTCATAGACGTAATATATTTATTTACTTATGTAAAGGTTTTACCAGGAAGGCATGCTGAGCAGACAACTGCTTGATTCCAGATGCAACCTGGGGGCAGGGGGAAAAGGAGTACATGCATGATGGACAATAGACCATACATTACAACCACATTATAGAACATACATGGATTAAGAGCAGTGCAATGCAGATTGGATAACTGTACATTCTTACATTGACATTATGAACCAAACATGGATTAAGTGCAGACCACAAATAATTGAATGAGGCAAGTGACAATGGAAAGTAGTACAGATACATAATAAAAAGCACCGATTCACATAGAGGCCTTTGAGGCTGTCAGCACCTAGAGCTGACGTGGGTAAATGTGCAGGTAGAAGAGAAATGGGCTTTGAGAAGAGAGTTGAGGTTCAGCCTGGGGTGAGCATGTCTGCCAAATAGCCAGGGGAAGTGAGTTCCAAAGTTTGAGCATGCGATATGTGAAAGCTGACTGGCCTGCCGAGGTAGCAATGAGTAAGATGGACAGGAGACATGAGTCATTGTTTCTAGTGCATAACCTGGGGGGCTGAGAGTACTGAGGCTAGATAGGGAGGGAGGAATGTGCCCAGTATTTTGCCATGTCACTAGCACAGTGCAAGGTGCATGTGCTGAAATGAGGGAGTTTGAGGGTCCTGAATAGGACACCATGGTGAGTGGTAGGGGGACAGTCAAGGGCAAAATGGCAGAAGGAGTGGAAGAGGGGATCCAGTCTGGTTAGGGTGGACTTTGGGGTGGCATTGTAGACTACATCACTGTAGTCAAAAATCAGGAGGATCATCTTCTGCACAATCACTCAGTGAGCCAGCAAAGGGATGCAGCCACTGTTGTGTAACAAAGCTCCTAACATAGGGTGAAGCTTGTTGTGGATGGCATCAATATGCACAGAGAAGTCCAGGTGCTGGCCAAGTCAGACCATGAGATATCTGCAAGTTCTCAAGAGTATTCCCATCCAGGGTGTGGAAGAAGGGGTGGAGAGGAGCATAGAAAGACTCTGCCTTGTGCCAAAGGTTACGGAGAGAGTTTTTTTGGCATTGAGAAAAAGCTGATTTGAGCAAAACCACCGCTGAACATCGTTGAAGTCCTGCTGGAGTCTGGTCGCCACATCAGAGGGTGAGGGGCTGGGTGTGTACAGTACAGTGTTATCCGCATACATGTGAATGGATGTGTATGGGCAGACAGAGGGAAGGTCATTGAGGAAAATGGAGAACAAGAGCGGGCCAAGGACTGAGCCTTGGGGTACACCAGAAGTAACTGGGAGGGGAGCAGAGGTGGTGCTACCAATTCAAACAGACTGGGATCTGCCTATCAAATAGGATTGAAATGGTTGATGGCCATGCTTGAGAGCCTTGCAAGAGAGAGAGCCTGGATAGAAGAAGGGAGTGGGAGACAGTGTTGAATGCTTTAGCTAGGTCAACAAAAATGGCAGAGGTGATGTGTCTACTGTCCATACCAGTGAGGATGGAGCCAGTAAGCCTTAGGAGAGAGGTGGTGGTGGAGTGGGAATTCCTAAAACCAGACTGATAGGGTGTGAAAAAGGAAGAGGAATCAAGATAAGAGGAGAGTTGAGTTAGGGTAAGGTATTCTTGGATTTTGGCCAGTATAGGAAGGAGGAGATGGGACAATAATCCCAGGAGCAGAAGGGTCACTGCCTTTGAGAAGGGGATGACTGTGGCATGCTTCCATTTGGTGGGGATAGTGGCTAAAGAGAACAACAGGTTGTATAGCAAAGCCAGGGGGGTGGCTATCGCTGGAGTTGACAGGTATAGCAGCTTGGAGTCCAGGCCTGTGGCCCATTTTGCCATTGGAAGGATTAAGGGTGAGCAGGGCTTTGTAAACTTCAGCTGGGGAAATTGGACAGAAAGCAAAAGAGGGTCAAGCTGAAGTCGCTTAGTTAATGGGGGAGGGGGTTTGCTGGTTTGGAGGGGAAGGGATTTCCAAGTCAGGAGTGAGACTGGATAAGAGTGATGAGGTACATTCTGTAAAAAAAGAGTTGAAATGAGAGGCCACCTCGAAAGGGTCTATGAGCATGGAGCCATCTGTGCTGGAGTGCTGGGGTGGGGGCTGTGATGGAGGAGAGAATAGTGAGGTTAACCACCTTCCAAAATTTAGTTGTCTGACTTAAATTGATGTGGAAGGAGTCTTTGAAGTAACTGGCTGCCTTGTATAGATTTTACTTAGCAAGCATTTCGTGGGCATTATACTTTGTCGATGCATGGATGAGCCGGAGATCTTGGCCACCTTCCAGGCCTGCCCCTAGCCCTGAGGAAGGCTGTAATGCTCACAGAAATCCATGGCAAGTGAGCACTTCATTCGAACACATCTGAGTGGGGCATAGAAGTTCCAGACCACGATGAACCCGGACTTGAAATACCCAAGGCAGAGTTGATTGAGGTGGCACATGAGATGTCGGACCAATCTATGCTAGCCAGGTCATACAGGACAGATGCCAGGTCCAGCGATTTAAAGGATCTAGGTTCTGAGAGGGATTGATTTTTGGCCTATGTATTTAAAGGGGCATGGTCCCAGCACAGATCCCTTTGGCATGCCACTCATCACTTCTTCCCATTTTGAGGTATGACCTCTCAGACTGACCTGCTGCATCCTATTGGTGAGCCATGATAATATCCAACTAACAATATTCATATGCAATCCCAGGTTACTTAAGTTCTCAATAAGTTCCCTGCATGGAACCTTATTGAATGCCTTGCTGAAATCTAGAAAGACCACATCACATTCTTGACTAGCTACTACAGCACTTTGTGTCATATAGTAGTTGAGGATGAGGGGGCCCAATGATGCTGGACTCTTTTGGGACCTCACAAAATTCTGGGCCTCTCAAATTTATTTAGAACCCCATATTTTTTTCAGAGAGCTCATGACTAAATTCAAAAGTCCTACCAAGAGCCCTGGGAGTCAGAAGAAAAGGGAAGTAGGTTGCTATCCTACAGATTAAAACAATTACAAAATAGAGATAATATATGCAGCATATCATATAAAAATAACAAGATAGTGGTTAAGCCAAAAGGCATTAGAAAACATTAGAAAAACATTCTTTGAATGTTATAATGACCTTTATAAAATCAAATATCCCTTAATAAAAATATATTAGACACTTTTTAGATAAGGCAAATCTCCTGACCCTTTCTAAAGAAAATAAGAATAAACTAAATGTGCCCATAACAATTGTTATATGTGGTTCAGACAGTGCTTGTTTTACATACTGCATCTACATAATGTAGGTTTTGAGTTTGGATACAGAGGCCAGGCCAGTAAGTAGAATGATGTTTCCAAGGTATAGTTGTGTGGATGAATAGAGCTTAGGTACTTAGGCATGGACATGAGTAAGTCATTGATTATAGTACATGATGAGCTGAAGTGAGATAGTGCTAGATACTGGAACAGATGAGTTATTCGTTATGAGTTGATGGTTTGGCTTTGCTCTGTATCCCACCATAGGAAGGATGGTTTAGTTGATTAGGATGTGACACCCCACAAAAAATATGATATCTCACGATTATCTCCTCCAACTCTGGAGAGTATGGCCGGCAGCATGCAGGAGAGGAAAACCCCCCTTAGGCTACCAATCTGTCCATCCTTATGGGCATACTAAAGGAGCATATTCCTAATTAATTAGATTAATGGCTAGTCCAAGTTGCAGATTCCAGATGATCTAGCAGAACAGTTGCGCAGTGAGAGATGAAAGGTCAGGAACACACTTCCAATTCTTGCATGAGCGCTACAGGTAGCTGTATGAACACATGAAGCATCCAGGTAGATTTGTATTGAGGTGAGCATTGTTGGAACACGTCTAACAGATTCAGGATAGGGCTAAATGTGAGGAGGTCCTAAGGCTGGCAAATGATAGATAGTAATGTAGAGTACATATATATCCAGGCTCTGACACTGGCGGGCAGGATGAAATCGAAGTAGTCCAACCTCTAGGCTTCTGCTGATAGAAGGCTTATGAAATTCATGGAATGATAGAAGGCTTGAGATGAAGCTGATGAGTGATGAACCCATTGAGTTAATATCACAAAGAAAGTAGAAATTTATGCTCAATTCATGATATAGAAGGCATATGGTAGTAGAGCTGAGCTGAAATCCTGGCAGGATTTGAGGGTAGTAAATTGAAGCAATACAGTGTGAGGTTAGGAAGCATCCAAGGGAGTATAATGGTGCAAGCCCAAATAGGTAAGAATGTGCGGCTGGACCGCGTAGGTTAGGAGGTGAGGTAGTAAGTAGCAGGTAATGTAGACCAGTTGGTCAGTTGATAAGTAGTAGAATGTGGCAGCTAGTCCCATGGTTAAGATGCACAGCTGGACCCTCGTAAGTCAGCTAGCAAGGTAAGTAGAGTGGCGGCTAGCTCCAGGTAAGCTTGTAAGTGCAGCCAGACCATCGTAGGTCTGCTGGTAAGTGAGTAGATTGCAATGGAACTGGATGTATGAGTAGATGGAGAGCTCGAAAGATCTCAAGGCCCAGATGGGCGAAGTAGGTCTTGTAAGCAGGTGACACTCTCGATGAACCTCCAGACCATGGGGGCAAAGCAGGTGCAATGTAGAAGTATACGAACCTCTAGGCCCAGACTGGACATGGCAGGCTGACAGAAATTATGAACCTCCAGGCCCAATGCTGGACGAGGCAGGCATAGTGTAAGAATAGTCGAACCTCCAGGTCCCAAAATGTTGAGGCAGGTAGAGTAAGAAGCGAACTGGAAAGTAGTTAAATGAGCACTGATGAGCTGATCTGAGGGAGCCTCTGAGTGTTGAGACCTTGCAAGGTCGAATATACTGTATATGTAGTTAGCAGAATTCTAGGCAGCCAGAAATGAGCAGAGGCAGTAATGCGATGATTAGTGCGAGCAACATGTAACAAGTTGTAAGCAAGGGGACCTGCACGTAGGCTGGTAGTAGTAGTAGACAAAGCTGCATGGAATGCAGAAGTAGTAGCAAAGGAGTAAATTGGGGAGATTGTATATAGTACCTTGAAGACCATTGAGGGAATGGGATTACGTAGGTAACTAGACACCTCCTGTTAGCATATGAAGTGAAGCAGCATAGCAAGTAGTATCAAGGGAATTGATTGCCACTGTCCGGAATTGTAATCTAGATGGAGTCCATATAAGTAAGAGGGTATCCTTGACAAGTAAAGTCGGCGAGCAGGCAAGGAGGCTGCAGTATCCAAACTCTAGTAGTATGCCTGAAGACGAGAATCTGTGGTGATGTATCCATGCTCTAATGAAAGTCGATGAGTGGAGTGACATGGCAGGAAAGGAACAAGACAGCTTGCTAGACGAGCCCTGCACATGGCCAGTGCAGCTCTGAACTAGGGACTCATCGCCATCGGCCTGCGACGTTGACTAGATAGGGACAACTAAGGGCTGCTAGAAGAGAGCCTGCAGGGCGGCAGGAAGACGAGCACCCACGGACAGCCAGTTATGTAGGTTCACTGAGCACTGAATAAGTCTGTTCATTAAGTTCAGTCTATGGTGAGAGAAACAGACAAGAGCCACCAGGATGTAGGGTAGCTTAGCGAAGGGGTAAGTGTGCAGCATACACAGAAAGATGGTAATAAGTAATGGTAACCCAAGACCCAAAGGGCCAGGGAAGGTAGCGGTGTGCTGAATCCACATCCCAGAAGTCTTGTCAGCAGGAATTGTGGAATGAATATGGACTATCCCCGGATATTGTAGGGATTAGGCATATGCAGGTCTTGTTGACTTTGAATGGTGAGGGCAGTACAGATAAGTATGGTTAGGGTGACATAAGTATCAGCAGTGTTCAGACGTCTTTATCCAGCTGTCTTTGCCCCATTTACAATGCTACAAGTGTAGAAATTAGGTGCCAGATCATGTAGTTAGACCATTATGGTGCCTATCACCTCCTATGGCCCTATCACTGGTTCCTGCCATGCAAGGAATTTGGTATAAAATAAAAAATGCTTGCAGTTAAGTATAATAAAATAACCAAGACA
The DNA here is from genome assembly GCA_016271365.2 of Neoceratodus forsteri. Taxonomy (NCBI): domain Eukaryota; kingdom Metazoa; phylum Chordata; order Ceratodontiformes; family Ceratodontidae; genus Neoceratodus; species Neoceratodus forsteri. Next base: position 230,719,678 of record CM057458.1, on the reverse strand, counting down.
TTATACTTGCATATTATACAGTAGAGCAATCCTAGCAGGTAGTCAGAGATGTCCAGCATTCCTCATTGCGAATGACAAGAGTCTGAGTAGTATAACCTGCATGCTGCGAAAGCAGGGCGGATTGAGTAATAGGCAGTACTGAATAACAGCCCCAGTAAAGGAGAATGAAGGGAGCAAGCTCCAAGTGAAACAGGAACTGGCAGTAGTGGTGAGGGAATGCCAGGCAGAGAACTGAGCAGGCAGGTACTACAGGTCATGAGGTTGGAGAGAAGGGTAGGTGTAGCGTTGGTCTACTGTGAGAAAAAATAAAAAACACTCAGACTCAAACAGAACTGGCTAGGGATGCCGGAAAGGAGCAGCAGGTACGTGGAGGTAGTCCAAAGAACTGGATACATGATTGCAAGGAGCCCAAGGTGCTAATAATGAGCAGGGGAACCAGGAGAGAATCCAGTGCAGCTAGGAAGTGACACGGCGGTACAGGCTCCGGAGGTGCAGACGGCGACTGAGGAGATCCACTGAGGGAGCTGAATGAACGAAGGATGGCACAAACTGTGCACTGTAGCTGGAGGCAAGGTAGAATCTCCAAAAAAAGAAAATGGAGAAACAAACAAGAACACATGAGAGGAGGGTGGCTGGGAGAGAGAAACAAAGGGGGCAGAATGGAGCAAGGAGAGGAACGCAGGGGGGAGAGCCAGGCCCCAGCACCCAAGCACGGAGCAAGCGAGCAAGTGTGTTCCTTGTTCTAAGCAGAGCAGCAGGGCTCTGTTGCTTAAGTAGATTATGGTGGAGGAGCTCTTCCCCATATGACCACAGGCAGAGCCTTCCAAATGTGATAAAAATAACCTTCAGATCCCTTTGTATAAATAAACTCCAGGAACTAATGGTTTACCAGGAAAATTAGATTCCCACCTAAATGGAGATTAGTCAACAACTCTTAGAGGTCTACAATAAATCAAAAGAAAATTTTCAATTACCCCTTGTGACCGAATTGATAAGACCTGTCCCATTTGTTATGCAGACAAAGTTAAACACAAGGATCTGTTCTATCCTCTCTTTTTTGTCTCTTGTCCATCTAATTGCACAATCAAATTTTCTTGTGAGACCAAGGAACTGATCACTTGACAGTCTCATAATTCTCCCTCCTGCTATCTCTCCTGCCTTGACTTGTTGTTTCTAACTTTTCTTCCCCTTGCTTATCTGTGATTATAAAAATATATGTGAATCTTTATGTGAAACTGGGTTCTTTGGTTTGAAAATGTATATAGTTATATTGTTGAAAAGATTGCAAAAAGCTATTTGGAACTCAGGGGTTAACCTTAAGATGCAGTTGGACCTACACTAGCTCATTTGCAGAGTTGTCAACAGGAAATCAGTCCTGGGACACAATGTTCTGTTTTGTTGCACCTATAAGGAAATAAACTGACAATAACTCTGATATATTTTGGGAGACACAGGATGTCTCTTAATGAGCTCAGGATGCAGAAGTTAATTGCCATGAAAAAAAGTAAAAGACATTGGCTCCCATTTTCAAAAGAGATGAGCGGCACATCTCTGGAACAAGCGAAGATGAGCTGCTTATCTCAGAAGTTGCTCCAAACTCCCAAATTCAAAGGAAACAGAAGGGACACCCCAGCTGAGATAGGCCATGGTCAAAGTTAATGTATGTGGCCCAAGTTGAAGGGCATGCCCATGAATATCCTGCAAATTGGGATATTCAGAGGAGATGGGCCACCCAAGTGCAAGATGTGAGAGGTTAAAGTTAGGCATGGAAAAGCATGCCTAACTTCTGGCCACCACAGGCAGGCTGGGCGTACTGCAGACATGAGCACAGCAGCCTGCCAGCCCACGCATCCCAGTAGCACCCCCACCCCACCCAGCCCAGCATACCCCTCAACTGTCCTTGATATTCAGGGACTCCCTGACTGTGCCTTTAAAATGTCCCTCTGTCCCACAAAAAATATGTGTTGTCCTGACGGAACAGTGGGGACTGTTACCGCAAAACAATGACAAGCATCAAAACCGTAGGCCTGTCCATCTGCAGAACATGCATGTAACAGTAATCCCTTGAGTCTGTCAGCATTCACAATGAACAGAACAATGTAGGCAGCCATGTCCTTGATTCTGGGACTTTGTCCCTGACATATCTCAGCTACAACACTGTTGTATGAGGAAAGAGGATGGGAGGCATGCAACCCAGTTCCCCAATGCCCAGTTGCCCTGCAATATTGTAACATCCCCATTTTCTATAGTGTAGGGAACCCCCCGCCTGATCCACAGCCCTGTGCAAGAAAGTGAAAGTCCCCCCATTCCGTAGTGTCGGGAAACCCCCCCATCCAGTCTAATAGCTTGGCAGAAGACACCAGGAGAAAGGACTGCAGTGTGACTGGACTTCTCTGCTGGGACTAAAGAAGAAGAACTCTTGTACTTGGACCTTTAATTTAGGGTAAAAAACTGACAAACAAAACAAAAAAAAAAGTGTGTGTTTGTCTGAGTTAACTGAACTGAATGGTTATCTGAACAGTTATCTAGATGTAAATCTCAGGTAACTGAAAGGACTTAATAGTTGTGAGGTTTAAATTACTTGTAGAAAGATCTAGTAAGTAGGGGAGTGGCTTAGCTAGAAGGAAGCTACATTTAAAGACTGCCTTAGAAAGATTCTGCTAATAGTTTGGCAGAAGACACCAGGAGAAAGGACTGCTGTGTGACTGGACTCTCTACTGGGACTATATTGTTCTTCTTCCTCTCCCACCCAAAGCTAGTTCTACTTTTATAGGCACAGGATTTGACTGACAACAGGAACTTTGTTTGGGAGCAGGAAGGAGTGATCACAGAGCCACCAAAGACCCACCATCCTAGAAGGGCAAGAGTAGCTCTCCGGCCCCTCTAGCTGCTGGAGGTCTGCCTCTGAGCAAGTAAGGGGTCTATTGAGAAATATAGGATATTCTTGTCTCAGAACAGGACAATCAGGAGCTTAAAGGGCATACAGGCAGAAAGTAAGGAGAGAGAGAAAAAAACAGAGGAAAGAGTAAGGATTGCAAACAGTTAAGGGGCCAGAAATAAGACATGATTGGAGTGGTGCAGTGCAGTGACTGTGGAGCAGCAGTCTTCTGGGAGACGTTCTGGAGGATGCGGTGTTGTCCCATCTGCAGGCACCTCTCTGGGCTGAGGGAGGAGGTTGCTCATCTCCAGGCCGAGTTGGCCAGGATTTGTGGGACCTCCTCTTCCATCCAGGGACCACCAGTGCCACTGCCGTTGCCTCAGAGGTTGCCAAGAAAGAGGAGTGGTTGGACCACAGTGGGCCCAGGAGGGTGAGGGTGGTGGAACAGAGGTGCATCCTCCAGTTGTACCTCCACATTCCTATGCCATTCTGGCAAAGTGTGGTTCCTCATGGAGGCACCCACAGTGGAGACCAAGGAGGATGCTGGGAACCTCCACAAGGAGACCCATAGGAGGGTGGCAGGGACCCCGTGAGGGGAAGGAAACAACTCCTGTGGGGACTCCATTGTTAGGAAGGTAGAACTGGGGGAGGAAGGGGAGAGGGAGGTAAGGTGCCTGCCTGGCGCCATGACTTGGAGGGACAGGGAGTGAATCCTCAGGATTGCTGCAGCAGCTGCACAGGGGAGGGAGCTGGATGTCAATGTCCACCTAGGGACACATGACCTGGCTAAGAAAGGGATTAGAGAAGTGCAGGAAGAGTTTGTGGAATTGGGGAGGGGCCTTAGACAAGTAGCATGCACAGTAACCTTCTCGGAGGTGCTGCCCATCTATGGCGAGGGAGAGGTTAGGTGTTCCGCACCAAGGGATTCAATCAGTGGTTGAAAAACTGGTGTGGAGCTCAGGATTGGCTTCACTGGGGACTGGGGATCCACCTGAGTGATGCAAGCCTATACTGGCATGATGGGCTGCATCTGTCCAGGAGGGGAACCAGGATCCTAGTGATAGGTTTAAATGCTTCATTGGCAAGCATTTATTTATTTATTTAGTTAAACATCAGTTTAGAAACCTTGAGCCAGAGGCTCATTTACAAAGGTACTCGTCACAAAACTTTAAAACTAGCCAAGGGGAGGCACTGGAAAGGAGCATGAAATCCTAGCCCCAAACAATCATGGTAGTAAGTGTGGTAAACACCAACATAGAGGTGTTGATAGGGAGAAGGGCAGGGGTAAATGGAGAAAGTGACAAAGGCAAGAAGGACAGGGATGGGGCAAAAAGGAGTAAGGCCATCAAGAAATGGAGGGTAATGAGTACCAATGCCGTAGTCTGGTCAACAAGCTCCCTGAGCTGGTGGCCTTGATGGAAGAGGGATGCCTGAATATCGTAGCAGTCACAGAAACATGGTACACAGAGAACCATGACTGGGATGTTAACATACCAGGGTACATAACCTACAGGAGAGACAGGCAGGGGAGAAGAGGGGGAGGAGTAGCTCTCTATGTAAAGGAAGGGATAAAAGTAACTGAACAAAAGAGTAAACAGGGAGGAGAGGAGGCACTGTGGGTCACCTTGGAGACTGGAAAGGGCACCACAATCCGCACAGGGGTTGTGTACAGACCCCCATGTCAGGGGAGAGGAATGGACAAGGATATGATAGAAGACATTCTTAGGATGGCAGAGAAAGGGAGATACTGTTGATGGGAGACCTGAATATGCCAAATGTTAACTGGAGCACATTTGCTGCAGCCATATCCAAGAGCAGGGCCATTCTTGATGCCCTACACGTGGCAGGCCTCAGACAGCTAGTTTCGGAACCCACTCATGAGGGAGCAATCTTAGACCTCATACTCTCAACCAGGGGCAGTGAGAGGATCTCAGATCTAGAAGTGGGTTGCCATCTGGGAACAAATGACCATCAAACAGTGTGGTTCACGTTAAACTCAGCTACAGAGTCAAGCCATACAAAAGTGAGGGTACTGGACTTTAGGAGGCTGACTTTGGCAAGATGGGAGAGTGCCTCAGAAAAGCACCAACAAGCAGGCTAGAAGGAGGTGTGGAGCAACAATGGGGAATCATCAAAACTGCCATCACAGAGCCAACAAGCCTTTGTGTGAAGCAAATAAACAAATCAAAATGAAAGAAAAAGCCACTATGGTTCTCAAAAGAGGTGGCTGTAAAAGTCAGGAAGAAAAAGATAGCATTCTGGAAGTATAAGGAAACACAGAAGGAGCAGGACAGAAAGCTGTACCAGTTAAGGCAGAAGGAAGCAGGGAGGAAATCAGAATAGAAAGGCCCAAACTGAGGAAAAGATAGCCAACTCAGTTAAGAAGGGGGATAAAACCTTTTATAGGTACATCAGCGAGCGTTGAAAGACAAAGGGAGGGATAGTGAGGCTGAATAGAATGAACGGTGGGTGGGCAGTGGGGGACAGTGAAAAAGCAGGGATACTGAATGAATATTTCTGCTCAGTATTCACAAAAGAGGAGGGGGAAGTGCCTAATCCAATTAACAGAAGCACTCTTGATAGGGGGGTCGATCCCAGTCCTTTCACAGAAGAAAGGGTTCTGCAAGAACTCCTAAAACTAAAGGTGGACAAAGCAATGGGTCCTGATGGAATTCACCCCAGAATTCTAAAAGAATTAAGAGAGGAACCAGTGAAACCACTGGCTACTCTTTTAATAAATCATCGGAGGATGGTGTGGTACCCGAGGACTGGAGGAAGGTGGATGTGATTCCCTTCACAAAAGTGGGACCAAGACAGAGGCAGGAAACTACAGACCTGTCAATCTGACCTCTGTGATAGGGAAAGTGATGGAGTCACTTTTGAAGGAAAGAATAGTTGAGTACCTAGAGGCCAGTGGGGCCGGGACCCAAGGCAGCATGGGTTCACAGGGAAGGTCATGTCAGACAAATCTAATAGATTTCTTTGACTGGGTGACCAAAGTAGTAGACCAGGGAGGGGCTGTGGACATGGCCTATCTAGACGTTAGCAAGGCATTTGACACAGTCCCACACAAAAGATTAATAGTCAAATTAACCAGCCTGGGAGTGGGTCCCAGGGTGGTAGCCTGGGTAAAACATTGGCTGCACAACAGGACACAGAAGGTAATTGTAAATGGAGTCCACTCTGAAGAAAGAGGGGTTACTAGTGGGGTACCGCAGGGTTCAGTATTGGGTCCAGTCCTTTTAATGTCTTCATCAGTGACATTGCAGAGGGACTGGAAGGAAAAGTATGCCTTTTGCAGATGGCGCAAAGATCTGCAACAGGGTTGATACACAAGGAGGCATGGAAAGGATGAGAAGGGACTTGGCAAGGATGGAGGAATGGTCAGAAGTATGGCAGCTAGGATTCAATGCAAAGAAGTGCAAAATAATGCACCTGGAAACAAGAACCCAGGGAAGAATACACAATGTGGGAGGTAGTAACAACAAAAAAGGAAAGGGACCTGGGGTAATCATATCAGACGACCTTAAGGTTAGCAAGCAATGTGAGAAGGCAGTAGGGAGGGCTGGGGTGTACTGGGATGCATAGAGAGGCATCAGCAGCAGAAAACAGGAAGTTGTTATCCCTCTGTACTGACAGTTGGTGAGACCCCATCTGAGTACTGCATCCAGTTCTGAGACCCCATCTCTGCAAGGACATAGACAGGATAGAGGCAGTCCAGAGGAGGGCAACTAAAATGGTGCAGAGTCTGCAAGAGAAGCCGTATGAGGAGAGACTAAAGGAGCTTAATATGTATATCCTTGAGGAAAGAAGGAGGGAGGGGGACATGATAGAAACTTTTAGTACCTCAGTGGAATCAACAAAGTCCAAGAGGGTAGAATCTTTCAGAAAAGAGACGGCAAGAACAAGGGGACACAATTTAAAGATAGAAGGGGCGGTTCAGGGCAATGTGAGGAAGTATTATTTCACAGAGAGGGTAGTGGATGCATGGAACAGCCTTCCTGAGGAGGTTGTGGGGTCTAAAACTGTGGGAGAATTCAAGAATGCATGGGACAGACATAAGGCAATTCTTGTGGGGGGTAGGAAGAAATAGGCTGTTGGTTAACTAGGATCTGCGGCCTATTCTGTAGGTAGGGAAATGGGCAGACTAGATGGGCCAAGCGGTCCTTTCTGCTGTCAAAGTCTATGTTTCTATGTTTCCATGTTTCTAATCCACAGTCATGTGCAGAAAAGTGAAAGTTCCCCCGTTCCATAGAGTAAGGAACCCCCCTGCCTGATCCACAACCCTGTGCAGGAAACTGACAGTTCCCCCTTTCTGAAGTGTGAGGTACCCCCTCCCTGCCTGAGTCACACCCCTGTGGATGACAGTGACAGTCCCCCACTTATCTGTAGTGTAGGTTCCCCCCACCCCAGACCCATAACAGGATACTTGTTTGATGTAAAATTCCTGCCGCACACAGTCCCCAGCTGCACAAAAACACCTGCTGTAGTCATCCCCCATATGATCAATAATCCCATGCTGCACACTGTTCCTTACTGTAGCAGCCTCACCCCCACCCCGGTGGGCATGACACCCTGACCTCACCACACACCAGCTAGTGACTGGCAGCCTTCATTACTCGCCGCGGCAAGTCACCGACCGATCCAATCGGAACGCTGTGACAAGGTCACCAACGGGTTCGCCCTATGTACAGTATGCCCCGATTGGATCAGCCAGCCGTCTGGCCATGGCAGGGTGTGGAGGGCTGTGCCAGTCACTGCACAGGGTGGGGTGCAGGGAGGCTGTCCTGCCTACCAGAGCGGAGGTGGGGCCACTACACTATGGAAACTTTGCAGTACAGGATTGTGCATCACACAAGGATTGTGGACAAGTGCAGCTTTTGCGATCTGGGTTCAGGGATCAGAAACAGGGTGGGGGATCCTCAAAGGTGGCACTGGGGTACTTGGAGTACATCAGGGGATGGGACGGGGTGGGGGATCACTCTTATGACACAAACAAAAAAGCTGCAACTGCACTCGGACCAAATAAAAGGCAAGTGTGACCAGGAAATTCAAACCGTGACAAAGTTAATTCCACAACCTGGTATGGTCCACGGTAATACACAACACAGCTCTCCAGCGCTTTGACTCCAAATGAGTCTTCCTCAGGGGGTGGAGCTCACAGTGAAGACAAACCTTAAATACATGAAAACTGGTGCATTCAATTCATATAATTAGTGAAAATTAAAGAAAACATACAAAACATCAACATAACCTGTTGTACCCTTCCTTGAACTAAATGGTGGTAAAGTCCAATACATCACCTAATCATTAAATCAATATATTTTCTCTTTTTAATTCCAAATTATGGCAAAATGTATTCCATCAGTGCTACCAAATTTCACATTTACATCTTAGTCATTTCTAATAGTCTATTGTCATTATAAGAGAAATTCAACAGTCAGCTTCATTCTACAGTCCTATTACTGATACTTTTAGATTTATAAATTTCTCACATTTTTTCACTACAATCCATAAATTATTTAAATGCAAAAATTGGAAGAAAGGGACAGATGTCCAAACCTTCCAGTTAGCCAAGGCATCAATCGCAATTTCTCATGGCAACTCTCAAGTAATGAGGGGGATTCCATCTCCTGGGACCTCCTAGAGAATGAGTCCAAAACAGAGGAAACCCTAAGGTTCGGGCAGAAAAGTTTTGAAAACCTAAAAGAGAGGAAAAGCAAAGAAAACATATTAGCATCTTGCAGTCATATTAACTTCTATCCACTTATTGTCATCACTTTTTAATCAGGAAGGGTTTTAAATCCCATTTCTCTTTTAAACCTCCAAGCTTAACACTGTTCAGTTTATAGATCCACTGGCTTTCCCATTGAAGAAAAAGATTAGATCTATTCCCACCATTTTTTAGTGGGGGTACCATCTCGAGACCCACACATTTCAGGCAATCAGGGTCAGAGTTATGTACCTGGGAAAATGTGTACCACTGGTATGTCTTGTCTTCCATGTAAAATGGAATGAACATGCTCCTGTATTCTCTGTTTAGGGATCTAAGAGTTTCCACATATACAAGGGAAGGGAACATTGTTTAACCAGGAGTAGCACACTAATCGAAGCTTGTTTCCAGATGCGACCTGGGAGCACAAGGAAGTTATGACTTGCTCAGGATCACAAAGTATGCACCTAGGCTGTTGTGGGATTCAAATCCAGGTCTCCAGTTCTGTAGCTCAGAGCCTTAACCCACTGTGCTATACTGCCTCCATATACAAGGTTGCAGTCACACCACAACACATAAACTACTTATGGTGTCACATGTAATCAGTTCCCGTATATTTACAACCATATTCTTTAGCAGAGGATGTCTAAATATTCTCATATTAGAGCTGTACTTGCAGATATTGCATCGCATACATTTATAAAAACCTGATGGTCTCTTTGGTAGCCATATAGACTCCCTTGCTGTCAGTTTCTTCATTCTACTATGTACCAATCTGTCTCAAATTTTTCACCCTACTAAAGGTGACCCATGGTTTTCCCCCAACTACCATGTTAACCTCAGGGTCACCCTGTAGAATGGACCAGTTCTGGTATATCACATTTCCAATATGGCCTGCAATGTGATTGTACTCGGTAACAAAAGTCCATGGTTGTTGTTGTGATCTGTCCATGCCCCTCTTTGCCAGACATACGTTCTACTTTTTCCTTTGTTTCAATTAGTAGTTTACTACTGTATCCCCGTGCCTCAGATCTTTTCACTAGTTCATCAACTTGTTCTCTAAATCCTTCCTCAGTACTACAGTTTCTGCGTAAATGCAGAAGCTGACTATAGGGAGAGGCAACACCAGTAGAAAACAGGAAGTTGTTGGCCCTCTGTACAGACCACATCTGGAGTACTGTGTACAGTTCTGGAGACCACACCTCAGCAAAACATGGACAGGGTGGAGGCTGTCCAGAGGAGGGCAACCAAAATGGTGCAGGGTCTGCACCAGAAGACATATGAAGAAAGACTAAAAGAGCTTAAGATGTATAGCCCTGAGGAAAGGAGGGAGAGGGAGACCGGGTAACATGGTAGAAACTTTCAAATACTTCAAGGGAATCAACCAAGTCCAAGAGGGTAGCATCTTTCAGAGAAAGAGATGTGCAAAAACAGAAGGGCACAATTTGAAGATCGGGGGCAGCTCAGAGATATAGTGAGGAAGTATTTCTTCACAGAGGGTTGTAGATGCATGGAACAGCCTTCCGAAGAGGTCATAGAGTCAAAAACAGTGGGGGAATTCAAGAATGCATGGGACAGACATAAGGCAATTCTAGTGGGGCGGGGAAGGAAGAAGTTGGTTAACTAGGATCTGTACCTTATCCATTAGGTAGGGGAAATGGTCAGACTAGGTGGGTCAAGCGGTTCTTATCTGCCATCAGATTTCTATGTTTCTATGTAGGGTATCACATTCTCTAGTCTGGGTGGGTGGGTGCTTGTAGCCAGCAGGAGAGAATTAGTGGCTGTTCGTTTTCTGTAGCATCTTGTTTGAACATTATGATCTATGATGTTGCCAGTCACGGTCACATCCAGAAAATCAGTTGTGTTAGCATCAGTGGTGTGTGTGAATCTCAAATTCAACTTGTTATCACTGAGCCACTGCATGAATTCTGGGATCCCTTCCCTGTCCCCTTCCCATACACACAAGATGTCATCAATATAGCAGTACCAGCCTTTGATATGCTTATGGAAAGGGTTAAGGCCCCTGTTCAATACAATTTTCTCCTCCCAATGACCCCAAAATAAATTTGTGTAGCTCGGTGCCATAGCTGCACCCATGGCTGTGCCACAGTTTAGTTGAAAAAATTCCCCCGCAAATTCAAAATAATTGTGTGTGAGTGTAAAACCAATCAGCTGCACAATAAGCTCCTTAGGCATGTGTGCAACATCTGTCAGTGAGTCCAACCAGTACCTTGATGGTGCTATATGGAGGTGTATAAGCATCAACATCCCCTCTCCAAGTGTAGTTCTCTTCCATCTAAAGTCCTGTAAGATCTTTAGAAGTTCTGTACTGCCCTTAATACCTGCCACTAGAGGATTCTTGGTCTTTCATTAGAAAAAAAAAAAATATATATATATATATATATATATATATATATACACATACCCTCTGAAAGACACAGTCCCTGGCTACCTGGCCTTCCTGGCTGTATCTTCACTTCCCACTGATCCAGCTACTGCTCTTCTGCCCCCTTCTCCTAGCCCCGCCAGCCTGTCTTAACCCCTCCTCCGCCTCACCTTAATCCTTACCTTAATCATGTGCCTCCACGTTCTCTACCCCTATTCTATTTCTTCTTGCCTGTCTTCCTCCCCTACTGCATGCCCCAAAAGCCTGCTTTCCCTCCCTCCCCCACAGCTTCCACATTCCTACATCTTTCCTCCACTTAGGCATGCTGCACACTGGTCACTGCCCCTTGCCCAGGGTCCATCCTACCGCCATGAAACTGTCTTACACCCACACTGGTCCTAGCCCTCCACTCGGGTCCCCCCTGTCTACGCTTACCCTCACCCACTATCGTCGATGTTCTGCAATTTCCTGAGATGCTAGCAGGAGAAAGCATTCCCTTAAAGAAATACGCCGCGGCTCCTTGAGGCTAGTCCTCCTCCTCCTAATGCTGTCAGGCAACGTGCACCCAAACCCTGGCCCATTCTGATCTAAAGCCATTAATCTGAGCAAGCCTTCGGGTGCCCTCTCATTCATATCAATCAACATCTGCAGCCTCCTTCCTAAAATGGATTCCCTACCTGCCTTCACCAGCCAGCACAGCCCTGACATCCTGGCGGTTGTCAAAACCTGGCTCACGCCATCAGTACTGGACCATGCAATCAGCCTTCCTGGCTACAACGTCTTTAGGCTGGATCGCCTCTCCAAAAGAGGTGGGGGCTGCACTCTCTACCTTATAGACTCCATTCAGGGACACCACATCATTACCTCACTCCAACCCACAACTGCTCAGATACTGCCAGTGAGAATCCTCCTCGGAGCCCAAAACAAAACCCTCACTGTTGCCACCATCTACATCCCTCCCAAAGAACAGGGAACTGGTCTAACCGCTGTTCTTGACTTTGTAAAGTCACTCCCACAGACGCCAAATCCATCCTCCTAGGTGACTTCAACATCAACTGGCCTATGGCTGATGCTAGTGCACACAGGGATACCATTGCTGCGGCAAACCTCACACAATGGTTGACTCACCAACCAGGAAAAATTACAGGACGGCACCAGCACACTCTTGGACTGGATCCTTACCAGTCACCCATCATGGATATCTAACACTAATGTCCTCCCTGACTCTCTCAGTGACCACTCCCCTGTTAGCTGCACCTGGTCAAATAAATTCATCAAACAACCACCAAAAACTATCACCAGCAGGGTTCTACCAAGTGGTCACCTTCCTCGACTCAAATCCCACCTCCTCCATCAAGACTGGTCCTCTATCTTCAATGCAACCAACGTAAACACTGCCCTTGACCACTTCATAAACATCTTCACTGTGGCTTGTGACATGTATGCTCCTATTAAGAAATGCAAAGTCAAATCACTCAGTAACCTCTGGCTCACAGGTGACCTCCTCAGGATGCTAAAAACAAGAGACCACCTATGGGAGCTGGCCAGAAACTCGAAGTCAAAACGACATCCAAAACAACAAACGTGCCTGCAATGACTGCACCAAAACCATCCGGCAAATGAAGTCCACCTACTATAAGCATGCCCTCACAAACTCCTGGGGCAATGGTCTGGAATTCTGGAAGAACAGAAAGAAACTCACTGGGAATCCACCCAAACCCCCCTATCAATACTCAACATCAACGGAACCACAACCCTCAACCCAAAAACCATTGCGGATACCTTTAACAAAGCTTTTACCGACCTCAGCGCTGTCCTACCCCAGGACTACTTCAAAGATGGTGAAGCCCTCTGTCCCAAATGAACACTACTCCCACCAGCTCCCCCACTTCTACTTCAAAGCAGTCAAGGCTCACCAAGTGTGCAAATATGTAACCAAAGCCCTGTAAATCAAGATTCAGTAATGACTCCCCATCTCAGAATCCTGTCTCTCACACTAGATGAAGTGCTTAGTCCTCTGACCAGAATTTTCAATCTCTCTCAGCCTTAGCCAGTTCTGAGACAGATGGAAATCTGCCACTGTCATCCCAATCCATAAAAGTGGTGACAAACTGCCCACGATAACTACAGACCTATCTCCCTACTACCCCCACTCTCCAAGGCACTAGAACATCGTCTTGGACCAGCTCACAGAATACCTGGATATGTACAACATCCTGTGCAAGCAACAACCGGGTTCCACAAAGGTCACAAGCACCACCACAGCCCTACCTGAATTCACTGGCGCAATCCACAATGCACTTGACTCTGGTGAACTACTAGGTTCAATCTACATTGACTTAACTAAAGCCTTTGACACCGTTAATCACCGCCTCCTGCTTGTCTAGCTTCAGAATACTGGGCTGTCAACTGACTCCATTGGCTGGTTTAAGAGCTACCTTGAAGAACGGTCCCAAACAGTAAGAATCGCTGATACACTCTCAGACCCTAGACTGGTTTGCTTGGGAGTTCCCCAGGGCTCCATTCTGGGACCCCTCCTCTTCAGCCTATTCTTAAACTCACTACCTGACAGCTGCCCAGAACAAATAATTCTCTACGCCGACGATGCTGTGATCCTCACGTCGGACCCTGATCCAATCAAATTACGAAATAAACTTCAGCAGGCCTTCTCCTCCATCGAATCATGGTTTCTAAATCATAAACTGCTTCTCAATCGGAAAAAAACCAAGTCTATGGTCTTCTGCAGCCCCCACAACAAAAACAAACAACTCCACCTCTCCATTGCAACCAACAAGGAGCCATCCTAGAGCAAACACAATCGTTCAAGTACCTCGGCATCACCCTTGATCCCCACCTCTCATATGCTGTCCATATCAGCAATGTTACAAAGTCTGCCAATGCAAGGTTAGGCATATTATTCTGGCACAGGAAACACCTAACCCCAGAAGCACTGGCAGTGGCCGTCCCAAAGCTCCATCGTCAGCATCATAGACTATGGTCTTATCATATATGGGTCTGCAACTACCTCTGCGTTCAAATGTATCCGCAACCTCCATGAATAAGGCCTGTTGTCTCATCACTGGCTCACATCACCATACCCACACGTGACCTTTATTCCCAATCTGGATGGCTTCAACTGGACAAATGCATAAAATACCAAACCTGCATCATGGCCAAGAAAATTGTAATGGGTCTGGACCCACCTGGAGTCTGTGCCCTCCTTAAGCCTAGACTTAGGAACGTCACTACAAGGAGATCCAATTCCCATCTACTACACATCCCACGATGTCGCATGACCCAAGGACAAAGATTATTCACCTATCGGGTATCCAACTGGCTCAACTCTCTTGGCAGCGACATAGCGACTGCTCCAACACTCGGCCTCTTCAAGTCCAAGCTGTGCCTCTCACTGCTTGTATCCTGTGATTGCCCATCTTAACATTTCCACCGTTCCAGCTGCAAATGCCCCAGCACCCAGCACTTACAATCAGTCTTTGCACCCCTAGCACCTTACCTGTCATAGTCCCTCAACAAGGCCCCCTGGCTGCACTGTCTTCCACCCTCGCCCACCTCCCCCCCATATCTCCACCCTGCCCCGCCCCAACCACCTCCTGTCTCCCCTTACCCCTGCACATCCTCCCACCCAATCTCCTACCCTCACTTCCCCCATCACCCACCCCCTTCCCTTGTCTTGCTCATAGCTCAAGTCTTTGCACTGGTTATTACATGTCTGTAAGTCAATGACTATATGTTTGTAACTAAAAATGATGACTGTTGCACACGCTGACGTGGAACCTTTGTAAAAGAGACTCGGCTCAAAGGTATTGTAATCCTAGATTGAAATAAAAAAATAAATAACTAAAAATACAGGATTTAAGGACTAAAACTGAAGGAAAAAAACAACAAACTTTCCTACATTCTGAGTAATGGAGCTACAATCTAAAACTATCAGTCTCCCTGGGGGTTTATGCTGATTCTTGTGGACCTTTGGAAGAGCGTAAAAACCTGGAATAACAGGACTCTCAGGCCACAAAAATTCATACTCTTTGTCAGAAATGTCATCCCTATCTAAAGCATTCTTTAGTATTGTAAATAATTCCTTTTTGTATAACATTGTAAGATCAGTGGTCTGCCTCACATAGTTACTTTCATTATTCAGTAATTCTAATACCATTTCTTCATATAATTTTATCTATTCATAATCACGATATCCCCGTTGCAGGTTTAATGACAATAGAATCTCTGGCTGACAACTCCTATAATGTCTTTTTTCTTTCCTATTCAGGTTGTAATATCTGGGGCGCATGAGTGCTTAGACTTCCTTTACTTGTTAATTGTTTTTCAAAACTCTGTATAGTAGGGTTACTAATATAGGGACAAAATGTGGAACCAACAGCAAATTTGGATTTTCTCAGTTTTGTTAAATACCCTTTTGCATTCAACATATTGTTACCTGACACAGCAAGATCGGAGGTTAAGGGTCATGTTCATCCGTATTTTCATTCGAAAGACTGCTTAATGTTTGCAAGTTTTGTAATTCAGTCTCAAAGTCCGTAAACATGTCCTCAGATATTTCAGGTGATGGGCCCATTTGTTCCCTTGGCCCGAAGTCCATGTTGGATGCACATGCAGTACATAATCCATGTCCTTCATCCGATTCAAAAATATCTTCCTCTAAGTTTCCACCCATGTCTCTATCTGTATTTGTTTCCTTTGAGAAGAATAGTCTCCATTTAATCTTCCTAAAAATCTTGTGCAAATCTACAAATATCTGGAAGTCATTCACTGTTTGTGTTGGAATGAAGCCAAGATCTCTCTCCAAAATGGCAGTTTCAGTGTCCTGCAGGGTATACTCTGATAGGTTAATTATTTGTAGCTCATCTCCCTCTTCTTGGCTTTTAGGGCTCACTCGACCCCTCCTGTTTGTTCTTCCACCCCTCCTGCTGCATCGTGTCTTTCGTCTCCTTTTCTGTTGGTTGATGTCCACTGATCCTTGTCTAAAAAAGGTTTGGGGCCCCTTTTATTCATGTTTTCACCTTTTTTGTTCTCATGCCTATCCCGAGATTGATTTCCTGCCTAGAAGCGTGCCCTAGATCTTCCTCTGCTTATAGAATTATTTTTAGGCCATTTAATGATATTACCATGTTTGTAGTCATTCTGATCCCTCACAAGCTTCCTTGTTTTTTTTTATCAATTACCTCATTCTCATATTTATTCAGTTTCCCATTAAGTTTGGAGTCCAATTCCAGGAACTGTGGAGTTCTTTAAAGTTCAAGACTCTAGTTTTAGCCTCCTTGAGCTCTTTCAACAGTTCCTCTATTTTCAAATTATCGTTTTTAATAAGAAGTTGTATAAATACCTTGGAGCACTCGCAGGTAGCCTTTATCCACTCCTCCTTAAATATAAACTCCTCAATCCTGCTCGATGGCGCTACCGTGATTCTAAGTCCTCTTGGTACAAGCCCTCGTTCCAAATATTCCTCCAGAGTGGAGATGTTGTTATGTTAGATCGATTTCTTTAATCAATAGTTTTTCAAATTCAAGAAACGCTGCCTTAATGCCTTCTGATTCACTGGCTGCAGAAGTTTCTTCTACTTGTAAGCATTCTCTGGCTTTCCTTCTCCTTAGGTTTGAGTTTTCGAAATCCTCCCAGTTGTAACCCAGTTGTAACCCAGTTCCATTGGCGTAGTTGCGGTTTCTGCTTGCTGCATATTCAAATGGCAAAAATGCAAGATGCAATCTACAGTTCCACGGAAAAGTCTCTTTGTAAAACTCCTCAAGTTCCGTGGTTCAATGTGTCGTGTATAGTTACCGTGTATTCTAATCAAGGGTGATGCTTGCACTAAAGGAGTTCCAGTTTTCTTTCTCCCAAGCATCTTACAGTCTGCAGCACACAAAAGGCCAAATAACAAACAACTCCAGAGAATGGTGCTGTGATCAGATTACCCTCTTATGATTGGTGCAGTGGCACAAGGGTGGCCTGCCCCAGACAGTAAAGTACAAATGAAAAAGCTGCAACTGCACTCGGACCAAATAAAAAGCAAGTGCAACCAGGAAATTCAAACCGTGAAAAAATGTATTCCACAACCTAGTGTGGTCCACAGTAATACACAACACAGCTCCCCAGCGCTTTAACTCCAAACGAGTCTTCCTCAAGGGGTGGAGCTTACAGTGAGGACAGACCTTAAGTACATGAAAAACAGGTGCATTCAATTTCACTAATTATATGAATTGAATGCACCTGTTTTTCATGTATTTAAGGTTTGTCCTCACTGTGAGCTCCACCTCCTGAGGAAGACTTGTTTGAAGTTGAAGCTCTGGGTAGCTGTGTTATGTGTTGTGTATTACTGTGGACCACACCAGGTTGTGGAATCATTTTTTTCCTGGCTTGAATTTCCTGGTCGCACTTGCCTTTTATTTGGTCTGAGTGCAGTTGCAGCTTTTTCATTTGTGCTTTACTGTCTGGGGTAGGCCGTCCCTGTGCCACTGCAGCAATCATAAGAGGGTAATCCAGTGGCAGTGCCATTCTCTGAAGTTGTTTGATCACTCTTATGGCACAGTGCCATTTTATTTACAACTGAGCAGTGTTGCATGAGATGGGGGGTGTCACTCTTCTGTCAGAGTGCAGATTCTTTATTACTGGGCAACACTGCACGGGACAGGGTGAGGGATCGCTCATATGGCAATGTGCCATTGTATTTCTCAATGGGCAGCGTTGAGCGGGATGGGGGGGCAGGCCTGTCCGGTGCAGCCTGTGGGGTGCAGGCATGCAAATGAGCTCAAAGTGGGCATGCATGAGGGCCATTTGCTCCACGCACACCTAATGGGCTCATTTGCATTTCTTAGGTGAATGTATCAGCTTTGGGGTGCTCGCGCACCTAGGATGCTTTTCAGCATCCCCAGTGTGATATTCACCCCTTCCCCGGGATGCGGGCATATTGTCCATTGCCCCTTTATGCTGCCAGCACTGGTTGCCATATTCAAGCGGGTGTGTGATCCATTGGGATCGTGCATCTTGTTTGAATATAGCATTTAGATGCACCAGTGCAACATTTTGGGTAGCGATCTAGATGTGCCGTGCAACTGCCCACTTTTGAATATCCTGGCCATTATATATAAGGAGAGCAATCTTTTGTTGGAGAGAGTGAGAGATTTAAATTTGGAGATACCTTCAGACAGAGGATTTGTTTTCAATCAATCAGTCAATTATTTATTTATAGAAAGTGCAATTCCAAAACATCAAAGCACTTGTACAATTAAATAATCCTATAAACTATCATATAAATCCAGACAATGACAGTAAAATCATAGAATTATTAAAAAGAAACCAATTAATCAAAATCAGGGAAAGCCATACCAGACAGATGCGTTTTTGTTTGAACTGCCTTTATAAGAGCTATCCTGCACAATTTTTTTTATTTTATTGTTAATGATAATAAGAAAACAAAATGCTACTTGCAAATTTTGTAACTGCTCCTGATTTTCTTATACTTTCTGATCTTTGCCTCGATGACCCCCCCACACTATTAGATGCAGTCATTACAGTATTGCATAAAAAGGATAAGAACCTCATGGAACCAACCACCAGCCTGTGTCACCATTAAATGTAGGCTGTAAAGTATTGGCAAACATTCTGGTTAATAGGCTACAGGGGTACATATGATCGCTGATTCACTCTGACCAGTTTGGATTCACTAATGGGAGAATTGGCTTGGAGAGCATAAGGTTAGTAACATCAATGTGGTATGCAAGATAATCAAATGATACTTCCATTGTTATTGCTAGATGCCTATAAGGCATTTGATTCATGAGAGTGGGGATACTTGTCTACGTGTTTAGAAAAATACAACTTAGGGCAAAGTTTTATAAAATGGACCTCAATTCTCTACAAGAATTCAATAGCTAGGGTCTGTAGAAATAGGGATATCTCAGAGAAAATATTCTTAGAGAGTGGAACACAACAAGGATGCCCATATTCATACTGTTATTTATATTAGCAATAGAACCCCTCTGGTGTACAATAAGAATTATACAATGGCAAGAAAATTTCCTGGACTCTGACTGGTCAATGTGTGCCTGAGACAATGATGTTATTATACAATAACATCAGTGTATTGATCTTTTGGATGATTGTTATGAGCTACTTTAAAGAAACAGAGAAATACTGCTACACTAAAAATCTACTAAAACTTTTTTTAAATATTTTTATTTTGTATAACATCGAGCCATTGTATAATTGCAATAAGGCACTCCAGGGATGTGTGTTATCATGTAATAACGTCACTCCTGGAGTGGTGGAAGCACTCAGCTTCACCTCGTGCGTCAATCCACCCCAGGAGTGACGTTATTACACGATAACACACACCCTGTCATGCCTTATTGCTTAAATAACAAAGAAACTTAGGAATAATAGGTATTTGTCAATGCCGAATGTTTGCTTGCTGGTATTGGCATTGGTAGTGTAGGAGTTAAAGAGATGCATAATAGGAATGGCAGTGAAGTATTGAAGTAATGCCAACCCCCAACCCAATCCTGCAGAGATTGACAGGCATTGGGGTATGCCTTTGGGTCATCAGCCATAACACTCAAGCCATTCCACATCACCCCACCCTCCAGACACAGACAGGTGTTGCAGTGTGCCTTGAGGTCTTTGGCCCTTACGCTCATCCCATTCCCTAAGTAAATAAGCTGAGATGGGTGCAGTATAGGAGAATGGGGTGAACGTTATGGCTGAAGACCCCAAGGCACACCTCAATGCCTGTCAGTGGTTGTATGGTGGGGGTGTGGGTGGAATGGCATGAGCATTATGGCTGACAACCCCAAGTCACACCCCTGACACCAGTCAGTCTGTACAGGGTGGGCGGAATGGTTGGAAACCCTAACGCCCCGGGCGTTTATTGTATTTTTCCTCCAGATTTTTAACATGGGCTTTTGAGGACCCCACCTCATGAACAGTGACAGTATGATTTCATTACTCAATCCCAAAGGTGATTTCGCACAGTGAGTATGCCATTTGGAGCCATAGGTGCAAAATCACATTTTGGGCAGGATGTGAAATGACGGCTGTACTGTTCATGAGGAGGTGTGAAAAAATGGCAATGCTGAAAATCTGGAGTGAAAATAAAAAAAAGGTAAGTTCTGAATGTGCATAGAAAGTGTGCAATGTACACTTGTAACACAGTCATTTTTGGAATGTTTTCACCAAATTGTGAACATGGCCTTTATGGACCTCCCTCATGAACAGTGACACTGTGATTTCATTATTCTGTCCCAAAAGTTGACTTCACACAGCGACCACTCATTCTGAGCCATAGGTACAAAACACATTTCTGGAAGGATACAAAAATGACAGCTGTATTGTTCATAAGGGGTGTGAAAAATAACAATGTTGGAAATTTGGAGTGAAAATATTAAAATTGATGAAATTATGAACATGCATAGAAACTGCACAATGGATCGGATGCCACAATAACATGATATGACAACATAACATGATAATTACCACTGACAACAACTTATTATTGTAAAAAACATTATTGCGGTTATTGTGCAGGACGATATATTACGATATACAGTGGTAAAGCACCTCAGCTTGCTTTACCAGCAGCGTATCCTTTCCAGGTGTAACCATGATTCCTGATTCACCACCATCCTCCTATCAGATTTTTAGTATTTTCTTTAAAATAAGAAATGCAGTGCTGGCCATGTGGCATGGAGTTTTGAGAGCCTGAGCTCCTCACCTGTTGCCATGTTGGTAAACCAAGTTCAGGAAAAGACCTGGGTCACTCGAAGGCTGGCTGCATGAAGGAGGACTGAGCATCCATTGAGGGCTCTCCTTTTCATTCAGATTTTTTATCCTCTGGGAGCCCCTGGCAGCAGCTGGCCTCCCTTCATGAAGAGATTCATCACTCTGGCTCCTGATGTCGCCATATCACTGGCCGCTGCCAGTCTCACATGGATAGCCCCCGCAGTGGGGCCATGAGAGGAGACTGCACCCCTCCCCAGAGACCCAATCCAGATCGCCGGGCCAACCTCTGCGTATGCCGGAGCCATCATTGAGCCTGCCAGGGCTCAGTTTTTCCTGTTTTCTCCCATCCCCTCCCTTGCAGTCAATGAGCAGGACAACATGTCCTACCTCCCTGAGAGAGGAGAGCAGTCTTCTGGATGCTCGATCCTCTCTCACCCTGCTGACTCCCGGTGACCCAGTTCGCTCCTGAACCCTGATCGCCGTGTGGCACGAGGTGGCATCCAGCGCCCAACCTCAGCACCACCGGCTGGCAATGGCTCTCCTTTTTGAGGACAGGGGACAGAGTAAGCCACTGCTTGATCACAGTCTAGAGGAGGATGAATGATGCAGCAGTAACAGCCTTCTGATTGGGTTCAGGGGCTGATTACGTACGGCACATACTCGCACCATCGCACATGTGCCAGCCCAAAGGATGGGAAAAAGAAATGGGGAGGGGGAAGGTATGTACACCAGTTGACTTACTTACATAAAACTGGCAGATAAAGACTGTTTAGCCCATCTAGTATGCCCATATTCTCTACCTAATGTGATATTGCAGACTCTACTTGATCTCCGGCTTTATCCTCCCTTTCCTAACCAATAAGGTTCCTTATGCCTGTCTATGCATTCTTGAATCCCGTTACAGTTTTGCCCTGTCCACCTCCACTGGGAGGCTTTTCCAGGTATTCACCACTCTTTCTGTGAGAAGTACTTCCTCATATTTCCCTGAATCCACCCTCCAGCATCAGAGCATGACCCTTTTTCTTGAGCACCTTTTTTCTGAAAATGCTTCCCTCATTTACCCTATTTATATCCGTGAGGCATTTGAATGTCTCTATCATATTCCCCCTTTTCTCCAGGGTGTACATATTGAGGTCCTTTAGCCTCCCCTCAAAGGGCTTTTGATACAGGCCCTGCATCACTTTAGTTGCCGCCCTCTTGACTGCCTCTACTCTATGTCCTTCTGGAGATGGGGTCTCCAGAACTGGACCCAGTACTCTAGGTGAGGTCTCACCAATGATTTATACTGTGGTATCACCACCTCCCTCTTTCTGCTGCTGATGCCCCTTCCTATGCACCCTAGCATCCCACTAGCTCTCACCACTGCCTTGTCACACTATTTGGCCACATTCAGGTTGTCATATATGATTATCCGAGGTCTCTTTCCTGCTTGGTGTTCATCAGTACCACTACCCTCAACTTGTATTCCACCCTGGGTTTCTTTGCCCTAAGTGCATGATTTTGCCTTCTTAGCATATGTAACCCCTGCAAATGGGGTTCCCAAAGACTTCCAGGAGCTTGCTTGAATGCTCCAAGCCTGAATGGTGTTTGGCATTTAAGCCATTTATCAGTGAGTGTTTTTAGAGCCTCTGGTACTGTCTCTTTAAGAGCTGTCTGCTTGCAGACATAATTAGTTGTATGGGGGACTGTGTGCTTCTCTGTTTGAGTACCACTCGAGCTGCTGCCAATTCACTCCATTTTGCAGTCACTAGGAGTGCAAAGGGAACCTATCTGAAAGATGTAACTGTTTGCAGAAATCATTTACAGTAATAATGAAATTACAGTTTTTCTAACCTGCTTTCTTTGCAGTCAGAACTGTGTCTGCCTAGTTCCTCATTCTGGTTTTGAACTGCTGAACTGGACCAATCAGTGTGGGGTAAGCTAGCTCTAAAATGGTGCCTTGGACGAATCAGAACTTGGACCCTCTCCTGAGCCAGCCACAAGAGGATTATGGGCAGTGACTCTGGGAGATGTAGTTTAGACTTGGCGCCTTTTGGACCAACAGCAGCAGTCTATTGTGGTGACAGCCAATCCAGTCAAGAACTGGGAGGAACTCAAAGGAAGTGCCCGTTTTGTCTGTTGGAGTTTCAGTTTAGATCTGGCAGTGAAGGGAAAGAAACCCTGTGCTCCTTCAGTGCACAGTTTCAGTCAAAAGCGTGTGTAAGGCCCAGAGTTCGGTCTGCAGCTTGTGTAACTGCTTGTTAGGACTGAATCCATCCTGTGAAGAGAATCAAAGGATCTCTGAAGAGTAGAAACCAGGCTCACCCTGTAGAAGACTGGAGAAATTGTTGAATTGCACTCGGTCTGTCAGGAACTGAATCTGCTGTGTGTTCTCCGGGTATTGTGCAGTAATTGCGATCGGGATAGAGAAGCAGCCTGCCTGGTATAGTACTTTCTTTTTACCATATAAATGTGTGAAGAGTCTCGGGAGCTCAAGAGTAGCCCTGCTGACGTTGAAGGACCCTATCTTGTTTGGAGGTCGTGAGTACTAATTCAGGGTCGCTCCCTGTTGAATTGCCACATTAAATCCAAATGGAATCACTGTACTGCTGACTGTTTAAACTAATTTTCTTTTCACTGTGTGAAAGGGCCCCTACCAGCTGCCATGGTTTGGACTAGCCACTAGGGCTTGGGTGCCCAGGGACAGTAACTGGTAGGGATAGGCTGTGCACAGAGCCATAGGTAGATAGTAAAGTGATAAGCTAATTAACCTGATTTCCCCCTGTCCTTGTTATATTCCCCTAAATAAATCAGAGCTGCTTGTTTCAGCAAAGTTATACTTCCTGAGGTATTTGTCTATGTTAAAGTACTGTACTGTGATTGTTGCACTGTATCTTATTTCACAGGAGGTCCCAGTGCCGGAACTAGTCCTGGGGGTAAGTGTATACTGTGAAGGTAATTCTGATATATTGTGTGGCCACTAGTGGGAAGAAAGGGGGTTGCAGTGTCCCAGAGGGCTGTGACCAAGTAAGTTTAACTATTGCAAACCCTGACCTCTGGGTGGAGGCACCCACCATTGGATCCAGGCCCCTCAACCTGTTAGTGGCAAATCAGGCAGGGTAGTAGCCCTGGGATAGCGCCATCTAGGTTACACATAGAATCTAGTTGCCACACTTTGACCACTCCTCAAGCTTTCTTTGATCTCTATTCATTACACACACACACACACACCTCTTCCAGAGAGTCTACCCTACTGCGGATCTTTGTGTCATCTGCAAAAGGCATATCTTTCCTTCCAGCTCATCTGCAGTGCTGCTAATAAAAGACATTAAAAGGACCAGTCCCAGTACTGATCCTTGTGGCACCCAGCTGGTCACCCTCTCATACTCAGAGTGAGCTCAGGTTTACCCCACTCTCTGTCGTCCTATCCCCAATCAATTTCTTACTCAGTTTACTACCTTTAGACCCACTCCCAGGCTGCCCAGCTTGTTTATGAGTCACCTATGTGGAATGATGTTGGAGGTCTTACTGAAATCTAGGCAGGCTACATCCAAGGCTCCACACTGATCTAACAAAAGTAACAAGGCTCATGTTACTTGAACACTGACTCCAATTTGTACTACAAGTTGGGTTAAAATCATTAAATTTAGTTATAAAATGCCACCCTGAGTGTAGACTTGCATGGAGCATGCGCATCCCCGCACTAGGTGTATAATGACCTCACAAAACAAGGAAGCGCGGGGATGACATTGGCGATCAGGAAGTGGAAGGGATCATGCAGCTAACCCCCCTAGGGGCAAATATGATCCCTTCCCTTCCTTAGGGGGCTAAACAGAAAATTTTTAAACTACTATGGAGGAACTCCCAGTCAGGTAAGGGAGTCTCCTGATGATTTTACAGGCAAGGAGAAAAATCCAGGAAAGTCGCTCTTTAAACAAGCAAGTAAAAATATTTGCTCATTCACATTTTAAAAGGTATTGTATTCTGTGTGTATAACACATGTATTAATTGTGTATTTGAATTTTTATGTAAAAAATGCAAGCAATGTTATAGAAACATAGAAACATAGACTCTGACGACAGATAAAGGACTGCCTGGTCCACCCAGACTGCCCATTTCCCTACCTACTGGATAAGCTGCAGATCCTAGTTAACCAATAGCTTACTTCCTTCCACCCCCCAACGGAATTGTCTTTTGTCTGTCCCATGCAGTTTTGTATTCTGCCACTATTTTTGACCCCACAACCTCCTCAGGAAGGCCGTTCCATGCGTCCACCACCCTCTCTGTATAAATTTCAGAGATTTTATTGTAAAAAATTAGAATTTTTTTTAAATATTTTACTCTACATTATTTTACAACAAAGACTTCAAAATAATGTGCATAAATGCATAGCATTGCTTGAAAGGAGTCAAATATGTAAATTATGTAAAAAAATTGAATTTAAATAGTTTTGTGCTAACATTGCTGCACAAGTGGCAAAATTATCGTGATAATTTCATCACAGTTATCGTATTGTCAAAATGTTAATATCATGACATCCCTACTCGTAACACAGTTATTCTTTGGAGTCTTTTCACCAAATTTCCAAAAGGGCTTTTTGGGACCCCACCTCATGAACAGTGGCACTGTTGTTTCATTAATTGGTCCCGAAATGTGATTCTGTGCAGTGACTACAAAATCAGCTTTCGGGACAGAGAAACAAAATGACAGTACCAGTGTTCATGAGGTGAGTCTAAAACTATGTTAATTGGGACCAAAACTCCAAAAACTGGTTGAGATATCAACCTAAGTTAAAACCCCCATTGGCTGCCATTATAGGGCTTACAGTCCTTTCTTCACTTCCCGGTTGGTCTTTGAAGAGTGCAGACATGTTCCTGGTCCACAGAAAATCACTGCTTCTGACCTCCAGAGGTAAGTATGGGTGAGGGTGGTGCAGGGAGGTGGGGTCCGCAAAGAAGGCGTGTGGGTTGGGGGGAGGCAGGAACGACGAGGGATAATTTTTTTTTTTCAGATTTAAAAAAAAGTTGGGGGACTGTTTTATTTTTTACAGGTGAAATATTAACAAAACAGATTTTGGCACACTGGGGTGGGCTCCCAATGTACCAGGGTACTGGGGGGGCAATTCTGACCGAGATTGGGCACCCCGAGGTTGGCTGAGAACATGGGGCATGGGGGGATGGCGCATCCAACACTGGGAGTGGGCAACCTGGTGTCAGAGACATCAAAGAAGTATTTTTTGGTGCACTGGGGTGGCCTCCCAGTGTGCCACATTAATGGAGGGAGGGAGGGGGGATACATGGTGACATGGGGATTGAGCACCCCGATGTCGACAGGGGACAGAGAATGGAGGGTGCTGGGCAGGCAGCAGCAGTGGGAGGGAGTGTGAGGTTTTATGCTGGTGCAATGGAAAATGGAAGTGTGAGGTGGGCAGCAGTGGGAGAGAGAGTGGGAGGGTTTATGCTGGTCGACAGGAACAAGGTTCAGGGCGGACAGCAGCAGTGGGAGGAGTGGGAGGGTTTTATGCTGGTGTGGGAACAGAGCTTGAAGGGCGGGCAACAGTAGTAGGAGGGAGTAGGAGGGCTTGCATTATATGCCGGTGCAATGGTGAATGGAGGATGGAGGGCGGGCAACAGCAGTGGGAGGGAGTTAACATTTAAATTTGTTGTTCTGCTGTGTGCCTGGTTGGGGGGAGCTGATGCTACAATGATGAAACTGTCCCTGATTGCAGCAGCAGATTTCTTTCAAGTGCGGCACTCGCTCTGAAATTGCCACCATCGGCAGCTTCAACAATAATTGGTGGCCGAGGGACGCTCCCATTATAGCGTCCGCTGCATTGGCCACAACACTGCCACACCTCTGCAATGCTTTGTTATCTCAATATGTTTCTGCACAGCATCTGTGAAGCAAACATAAAATTAATGGAAAGGAACACACGACCTTCACTTATGCAGATGATATTCTGTTAACACTTTTAAATTCACAAACTGCAATTAACTCCACAATTGCAATCTTAGAAGAATTTAAGACCTTCTCTGGACTCACCATTAATTGGAAAAAACAGAGATACTGGCAATAAATGGAGAGCTAATTTAAAGAATTTTGAAAAGCAAACATTTAGGGTAGAATCCCACCTAATTTATTCAGGTATTAAGACAGCTAAAGACCTGACTAATATGGCCAGATTAAACATTGACCCAATCTTAAGCAAAGCCAAGAGGAGCTGGGGAAACTGTGCAAATTGAAATTTTATGGGGCACAATGAACGCTTTTTGGATGATAACAACCCCCAGAATAATGTATTTATTGGAAAACATCCTGATTGCCATGAAGATATCCTGGGTTAATAAAGTAAATAGACTGATAATAAAATTTCTTGTGTGAAGGCAAACAACCAAGGCTATGGATGGAGAAGTTATGGGCACCTTGGGAAAAGGGACGAATGGGACTTCCTAGTCTGAAAGCAAATCACCAAGCCTTGAGGCTTAAGCACCTGAACAACTGATTTCTTCCAAAACAAAAACAACCTCTATTTGTGAAATATGAACATGCAGTTATCCACACTCACTCACTCACTCACTCACTCACTCACATAGTCTTTAAGACACTTAGTGCTATGAAAAGAGCTCACTCAGGCATGCTGACACTTGCCAAAGTGGTCCCACACTGCACCAAATTGCTAAGCATAACAAGCGTCCTAGCACAGTTTATAGTCTTATGAAAACCAGAAAATTAAGTTTACTAACAAGATACTAGCTAACAACAAATGGGAGCAGAAAGGCATCAATGCCTGGGGATATAACAGATTCTAACAGTGGTACTTTGTATTCCTTAATGGACTTAAAGTAGCAGTGCAATAAAATAGGCAACAAACTGGTCCTACCTTTTTCCACTACAAAAATCACAGGCATCTTCCAGTTTTATTTGATGGTAAAATTCTAATTTCACTATCATTTAAGTATTGTATAAATATTTTTATTGAGTTTGTCCCCAGAAAAAAAGATGGGTGCCAGATTTTGCATAGAAATAGCACTGTAGACTTGGAAGGGTTTGAACTGATAGGCTAATATTTTTATTAATTGTAGCTGAGGCTTGTTTTTTTTTTTTTTTTTGGAAAAGCATTTTAGTTGCACTGCTGCTTTAAGGTATCAATTCAAAATACCCTATGTACATTTTCATTATTATTTGAAACTGAGGTCAACTTTAAAAGGAATTTTAGATGCCGATATGTCCACCATCATCACTGAGAGTGAGTTGTTGTTAATCATTTCTAGGGAAAATGTGGGCAGGAAACATTTACAAGTTACCATGGAATGAAGACTCCGATCTTACCATGGGCACCAAGAAGAAATGGGAAGAGAGGCTTGGGGCCCGATTCACCAAAATCACCTGTGTGTTCAGTACATCTGGGTCTTGTGGCATTCCTAAAACTTTTGTGAATCAGGCTTATGATGTCACACATTGGGAGTGATGTCATGATGCAGCACTGGCATGCACATTATGATGTCGTGCTATGACATTGCACATGTGAAGCACTACGCCGTGCATGCACATACCATTCTGTTCCTGCTGTGCAGATGACCCTCCCTCAGTCAGAAACATGCATACTGCTGTGCTAATCAATGTTAGTGCAGTGCTAATGCCAAAACATGTGCAAATGGCAGGCCACACCCATACAGCCAGGTAACTGCCACTAACTTGGTGTGAGGGCTGGTACTAGGAACAGTTCTGCAATGGCAAACAGAAGGAGGAAGACTTTTCAAAAAAGGGACACCCATTTGTCAAACACAGAGATGGCCAACCTTTTTGACCTGGTGGTGGCCAGGGAGGACCAGCTAGTGGGTGAGGAGTCTGAGACTACAGGCAGGTCAAGATGTGAGGTGTGAGCCTTTGTGGGGAGGCAGCTGTCACTGTGCACCAGGGTCACTCGGATGGGGTACCGGTGCAGGCATTGGTTTAATGGCTTGCCTGCAGCAGCTGGGGGTGATGGTGGAGAGTGGAATTGTGCCATGGTCAGGTGAGTACAGATGGCTTTATATGTGGTTTGTGTTGTATCCTGTGTGCAATATTTTTTCCATGCTAATGTACCTCTGGGTTTATTTTTTTATTTTATTTTAGTCTTTTGTAACCATGTAATGCCCATTAGGCACAAGTGCTTGTTTTCAGGGGCAACCCAGGAGCACTGGGGTGGTTACGTGACTTGCTCAGAGTCACACAGTATGCAAGTGGGGGTTGTGGGAATCAAACCCACGTCTGTCTGCTGGATGTACCAAGCCCATTCACAGCTCATTGCGCTAACCTCTAGGATATCCTGCTAGCCCCATGGCTGTTGCTGTCCATGAGGAAATATGCATTGTACCTGTGTGTTGCTGTTGTGCCCTTTCTGTCCTATGGGACCTGCTCCACTTTATAGCCAAAGCTTGCCAATGCAGGTGTATGGGACCACTGTCCCAATAGAGGTCCCTGGTGCCCTGTACATTGCAGGACCTGCTGTAGATTTCTGGGCCATGCACCTGCCATGGCACCAAGGGTGTGTGCTAACACAGTGACATGGATGTGGTGTCAGGGTGAGTGACTATGTCATGTGACATGTGGTCTACATTTACCTATGGTGGCAGGTGTACTAAACAGCACTTCATAGAAGCCACAGTCTGTTCCATGTACACTGTCCGTGTTATGTAGCGTGAGTGCCGGTACACATATGTCATCTAATACATGGTATACTGTTATACTGTTGTGTTGAGCTACGCCTATGATACAATGTCCTCCTCTACTGTTGCAGAGGTATGCTTTCTGTGCTACTGTTTTATGTGACATGGGGCTATATGCATCCTACTATGTACTATGAGATGTACATAGCATGTAGCTGACATGTATGGGTATGTTGGACAGAGGAGATGAGGACAGCTAGATATGGGGACTAAACAGGCCTGGCATACACAGTGCTGGTGCACAGCTACAATAGTGGTACATAGCGTTCTGGCTTCACCTGAGCCATGGCTCACCTGTCTGTGTGGGGTTCCACAGCTGTGCGCAACATTAAGACATGGCTCTGCACCGTCCTGTCCATCCTTTGGAGCATTGTAGCACCACTGACACTGTGGTGTGTCAGGGGCTGTGCTATCTACTGGTTTGATCATCATTATGACAGGCATGCTGCCCTGTGTGTATATTGTGCTTGGCATGCATTACACTGTGTAGTGGTATGTCCTTTGTGCCTCAGTAGAAAACAAGTTGTCAGAAGAACTGTACAGACAGTTGGTGAGACCCCATTTGGAGTACTGCATGCAGTTCTGGAGACCCCATCTCCGCAAGGACATAGACAGGATGGAGGTAGTCCAGAGGAGGGCAACTAAAATGGTGCAGGGTCTGCACCAAAACATAAGAGAGAGACTAAAGAAGCTTAATACGTATATTGTATACCCTCGAGGAAAGGAGGGAGAGTGGGGGACATGATAGAAACTTTCAAGTACCTCAAGGGAATCAACAAAATCCCCTGTTTGACACTGGTAGCACAGGGTTTTGGTTTCTCCCTGAACAAACATGTCCCTGCATTGCTCATTTGGTGAACATTTCCTATGGTAAATATTGCACTTGAATTTTGGACAACTCTTGTCCATGAACTCACATTTTAATATTGTTCCAGACATGTACCTGCTAAGCATTTGTACACTGTAATTGTGCCTGCACTTTATTGCTGTATCATGTAATGCACTGAATTATGTTTCACTGTTCCTCCTGTCTCCCTTCCCTGAGTTCCACCTGGAAATGAGCCTTGGGTCAGTGCTCCTTTCCCAGTCACCAGTTTTCAAATAAATAAATAATACAATTTGCCATTATGTTCACTACACTGTGGGGTTTAGTTTTAGTACCCCCCCTTCACAGGCCCTACGCCTGTAGAGGATAGTCAAATATCGCCCTTTACGAGATATTAGCTCTGAAGGCCTGGTGGTGGTACTTGACTTATCGAGCCTTCCAGTGGCAAACAGTGACCCAGAAGCCCTTGTGGTAGCCTATAATATAGCTATCTTGGTGGCCCTGGATGTCGTTGCTCCTGTCCGTGTTTGCCCTTTCTCTCTTTGCCCTCAGTTCCCATGGTTTGATTGGACCTTGAGGGAGATGCGGTGACTAGGACGAAGGTTAGAGTGTTGCTAGTAGAGATCCTCCCTTGATGCTGACCACTTTAGATTGATGGAGCATTATGAAGCCTATCAATCTGCCATCACCCGTAAGAAGGTAGAGTTTCTCTCCGGGGAGATTGCTGCTTCTCAGAATCAACAAGCTCAGCTCTTTTGCACTGTAGACAGACTGTGCAACGCAGTCTGCCTACAAGTTCAAAAGGCCTTTTCGCAAATAGAGTGTGATGAACTTGCTCGATTCTTTTCAACTAAGGTGGCGGACATTAGGACGGCACTCCAACTAGCACAATCTAAGGGCGTTGCTCTGGATCAGCATGTGGCGTTGCTCCTCAGCTTTCCTGGAGTACCTTGACCGACTGGAGTTCATAGATGTCATACGGATTGTCCAGGGTGCATGCCCTACATGCTGTAGTTTGGATCCTGGACCAACTTCCCTGATTTTGGGTTGTTTTGATTCCATCGGTTCAGTCCTAGCATGGATAGTCTGGTGCTCCTTGGAAACAGGTGAGTTTCCTAGCTCCCTGAAGGAGGCGGTGGTAACACCCCTCTTAAAGAAAGCTTCTTTGGACCCCAACTGCCATGCAAACTACAGACCAATCTCTAACCTTCCCTTTTTAAGGAAGGTGATTGAGAAGGTAGTGGCTATACAGCTGGAGAACCATTTGACCATTCATGATATCTATGAACCCCTCCAGTCCGGTTTTCGAAAGAGGCACAGTACTGAGCCAGCATTGGTTCGGGTGCTCAGTGATCTCCTGATGGCTAGGGACTGGAAGAACTGTTCCATCCTGGTTCTTCTAGATCTCTCATCAGCTTTTGACACTGTGGACCATGGGGTTCTCCTTGAGCATTTGAGGTTCATCTGTGGACTATCGGGTGTAGTCCTCAGGTGGTTTATATCATACCTCACTGGAAGAACACAGAGAGTGGTTTCCAGGGTTTATTCCTTGGACCCAGTTTCTCTGTCTTGTGGGGTTCCTCAGGGCTTGGTGTTGTCCCCCATGTTGTTTGCAGTGTATATGCTGCCCCTCGGAGACATTGTAATAAGATATGGGCTGAGGTTTCACTGCTATGCTGATGATACCCAGCTCTACCTTTCTTTCGCACCCGACCAGGATGGAGCTCTCTCGGTCTTTAATAACTGCCTCAAAGAAATCCAGGAGTGGATGGATTCGAGTTGGCTGAAGTTGAACTCAGAAAAGACAGAGGTGCTGGTTGTGGATCCGGCATGTCAGAGGGGGTCCGAGTTGGTTCACCCTCCGGGCTCTATCTAGGGGTGTTTCACTCCTGACCTCTGAACAGGTGCGCAATCTGGGGGTAATCTTTGATGAAGGGCTGACTCTGCATTCGCAGATGCCTGCTGTCATCAAGTCCTCATTTTACCATGTGAGGAATATCTCCAGGATTAGGCACCTTGTTCCATCCAACAATCTTCCTACGCTGGTCCATGCCCTTGTGTCCTTGCACTTGGACTATTGCAAGTCCCTTTACCTAGGGCTTCCTGGGGTGGAAATCTGCCACCTGCAGCTGGCGCAGAACACAGCGGCCTAGCTTTTGACTGGTATCTCCTGGTCCAGTCATATTTTGCCAGTGCTGCGCAGACTGCACTAGCCGCCAGTATGTGGCGGATCACCTTTAAAGTCGGTCTTCTGACTTTTAAAGCCCTACATAGACTTGGCCCGGACTACCTGAAAGAGCTCCTGGTCCTTTACTACCCTGGGCAATCACTTTGCTCAGCTGACGAGGGGTTGCTTGAGATCCCGAGGGTGTGTTTAAAATCCTCTGGGGCCCATGCATTTATGCATGCAGCCCCTACCCTGTGGAATTCTCTACCACGCCAGTTACGGGAGTGCACAACCGTGTAGGGATTTAAAAAGGCCCAGAAAACATATTTATGGATTCAAGCATTTGGCGATTGACTCTAGTCGCCTTACTGTATCAGTTGTTTTATATATTTTAAGATTTTAAATGTCTGATGTGTTTTTAGACTCTGTAAGGTACCTTGGTTTTTGAAAGGCGCCATAGAAATAAAGCTTATTATTATTATTATATTATTATTACCAGATGGTTATAATGGGGAACTACACCCAGCATTTTGTTAAGGAAAAAAAAGGCTCCCCAATTTTTTTTTTCATTTATTTGTATTTATTTATTTATCAAAACACAGACAATACAACAAAACATGCCACATTCTGAATACACAGACCAAAGAGCACAATTTGGGACAGACTATAATATAGTTTGACTACAAAGTACAGTAGAAAGGATCATCAGCTCATGTTACAAAATAATTTCTCTTAGACATTATATGGTTTCGCCATCTGCACCATAACAGCTCAAATTTAGATATTTTATATAGTAATTAGGCTGTAAGTTTCTCCATGCTATACATTTCACTTAATCTTTGCCACTGCTGTACCGTGTGTGGGTCATCCAAGAGCCACAGTGTTATTATTGCTTTATTTACTCAGTAGTGTATAGCTAGATGGCAATTTCCGAGTATATGGTTGTATGCCTTTCTTGCACATCCAGAAATAACACTAACCACGGTGTGAGTTGCAGAGTGGGTTGGAATATGTCCCTCAGGTCCTGCTGGAGTTCAGCTCAGAACGCTTGAAGTTTTGGGCAGGACCACAGAATATGAGCATGCACTGCCTTGGGTTCACCACAGTTCCTCCAGCAGGAGGGGCTTATCTGGGAGTTAGATTTTGCTTCCTGGGTAGGGGTGTAGGAGTACCCCGAAATGCATTTCCAAGAATATTCCTTCCATATATGGGAAGAAGCAGGTTTATACATGTACCTGAGATATAAATCTCAGTGTTTAGTGAGGATTTCAATGCCCAGGTTTGTCTGCCAAAATAATCTCAAATAGTCTGTGGAAGCCACTTTTAATTTTGTTAGAGCACGCCACATCTGGCAAATGAGAGAATGTACCGGGGTTCCCTCCAAGGTGCGGAGGAAAAGTGTTATAAGGGTTGGGGTAGTGAATCTCAGAGGCTCCGAGCACCTTACAATAAAAACAAACAAAACAAAAAGGATAAAACATTTGACCTGGGCTTACCTGAGCTGTTCGGTGTGTCTCCAATTATAGTTGGTTGCAAAGGACAGGAAGTCTACTGACAACAGGAACTTCCTGTTTGGGAGCAGGAAGGGAGTGATCACAGAGGCACAAAAAACTCACTGTCCTAGAAGGAAAAGAGTAGCTCTCCATCCCCACCAGCTGCTGGAGGTCTGACTCTGAGCAAGAAAGGAGGAGACTACTGAGGAATATAGGAACTTCCTGTCCCAGAACAGGAAGATCAGGAGCTTTAAGGGCACAGAGGCAGTAGGAAAGTAGGGAGAAAAAAAATTATATAAAATAAAAAAAATAAACAGACAGAGGAAAGAGTAAGTATATAAAACAACAGTTAAGGGGCCACAAATAAGACATGATGGGTATGGTGCAGTGCAGTGGCTGTGGAGCAACAGTCTTCCAGGAGAAGTTCTGGAGGATGCAGTGTTATCCCATCTGCAGGCACCTCTCTGGGCTGAGGGATGAGGCTGCTTATCTCCAGGCTGAGTTGACCACGATTCGAGGGACCTCCTCTCCCACCCAGGGACCACCAGGGCCACCACCGCTGCCTCAGAGGTTGCCAATAAAGAGGAGCTGTTGGACTACAGTGGGCTCAGGCAGGGTGAGGGTGGTGAAACAGAGGCACATCCCTCCAGCTGTACCTCTCCACAATTCATATGCCATTCTGGCAAAGTGTGGTTCCTCTATGGAGGCACCCACAGTGGAGACCAAGGAGGATGCTAGGAACCTCCACAAAGGAGACCCGCAGGAGGGTGGCAGGAGACCTGACAAGGGAAGAAAACAACTCTTGGTGGGGGACTCCATTGTTAGGAGGGTAGAACTGGGGGAGGGAGAGGAGAGGGAGGTAAGGGACCTGCCTGGTGCCATGGCTTGGAGGGACAGGGAGCGAACCCTCAGGATCATGGGAACAGCTGCAAAGGGGAGGGAGCTGGATGTCATTGTCCACTTAGGGACAAATGCCCTGGCTGGGAAAGGAATCACAGCAGTGCAGGAGGAGTTTATGGAGTTGGGGAGGGGCCTTAGACAAGTAGCACACACGGTAACCTTCTTGAAGGTACTATCTGTCTATGGCATGGGTGAGGCTAGGGTGCAGTGCACAATGAGATTCAATCAGTGGTTAAAAAACTGGTGCAGAGCTCAGGGTTTTGGCTTCATTGGGGACTGGGGGTCCACCTGGAAGGATGCAGGCCTATACTGGCGTAATGGTCTGCATCTGTCTGGGAGGAGTACCAGGATCCTAGGTGATAGGTTTAAATGCTTCATTGGCAAGCATTTAAGCTAGCCAAGGGGGGGGAGGCACTGAAAGGAGCAGGAAAATCCTAGGTCCCCCCCCAAAAATAAATCAGGGTAGTAAGTGAGGTAAACACCAATATAGAGAAGTCAATAGGGAGAAGGGCAGGGGTAAATGCAGAAAAAGGCAAAGGTCGTAAGGATAGGGATGGGGCAAAAAGGGGGTAAGGCCATTAAAAAAATGGAGTGTAATGAGTACAAATGCCCATAGTCTAGGTAACAAGGTCCCTGAACTGGTGGCCTTGATGGAAGAGGGATGCCTGGATAGCGTGGCAGTCACAGAAACATGGTACACAGAGAACCATGACCGGGATGTCAACATACCAGAGTACACAATCTACAGGAGGGACAGGGAGGGTAAAAGAGGAGGAGGAGTAGATCCCTATGTAAGGGAAGGGATCAAAGCAATGGAACAAAAGGGCAAATAGGGAGGAGAGGAGGCACTGTGGGTTACCCTGGAGACAGGAAATGGCAACATAATCTGCACAGGGGCTGTATACAGTATAGACACCCATCTCAGGGAGAGGAAATGGACAAGGAAATGATAGAAGGCATCCTTTGAATGGCAGAAAAAGGGGAGATATTGTTGATGGGGGACTTGAATATGCCAGATGTTAACTGGAGCACCTTTGCTGCAGCCATATCCAAGATCAGGGTCATTCTCAATCCCTTACAGGGGGCATGCATCAGACAGCTAGTGTTGGAACTTACTTGGGAGGGAACAATCCTAGGCCTGGTACTTTCAAATGGGGATGGAGAGAGGATCTCAGATGTAGAAGTGGGTAGCCATCTGGGAACAAGTGACCACCAAACAGTGTGGTTCACGATAAACTCAGCTGTAGAGTCAAGCCATACAAAAGTAAGGCTACTGGACTTCAGGAGGGC
The DNA here is from genome assembly GCA_016271365.2 of Neoceratodus forsteri. Classification (NCBI taxonomy): domain Eukaryota; kingdom Metazoa; phylum Chordata; order Ceratodontiformes; family Ceratodontidae; genus Neoceratodus; species Neoceratodus forsteri. The sequence continues at coordinate 230,683,591 of CM057458.1, read as the reverse complement.
TGACTTTGTCAAAATGGGAGAGTGCCTTAGAAAAGCTCTAGCTAACATACAAGAAGGAGGGATGGAGCAACAATGGGGAAACATCAAAACTGCCATCACAGAGGCAACAAGTCTTTGTGTGAAGCAAATAAACAAATCAAAATGAAAGAAAAAAACACTGTGGTTCTCAAAAGAGGTGACAGGGAAGGTTAGAGAGAAAAAGATAGCATTTAGGAAGTATAAGGAAACACAGAAGGAGCAGGACAGAGAACTGTACCAGTTAAAGCAGAAGGAAACGGGGAAGGCAGTCAGAATAGCAAAGACCCAAACTGAGGAAAAGATAGCAAACTCAGTTAAGAAGGGGGATAAAACCTTTTATAGGTACATTAGGGAGCGAAGAAAAGACAAAGGAGGCATAGTGAGGCTGAACAAAGGGGAGGGTGGGTGGGCAGACAGGGACAGCGAAAAGCGGGAATACTGAACAAATACTTCTGCTCAGTATTCCCAAAAGAAGAGGAGGGGGAGGTACCTATTCCAGTCAATAGAAGCACTCTGGATAAAGGAGTCGATACCAGTCCTTTTACAGAAGAAAGGGTTCTGAAAGAACTCCTAAAACTGAAGGTGAACAAAGCAATGGGGCCTGATGGGATTCACCCCAGAATTCTAAAAGAACTAAGGGGAGTACTGGTGACACCACTGACTACCCTTTTTAACAAATTATGGGAGGATGGTGTGGTACCTGAGGACTGGAGGAGGGTGGATGTGATTCCCCTTCACAAAAGTGGGAGCAAGTCAGAGGCAGGAAACTACAGACCTGTCAGTTTGACCTCAGTGGTAGGGAAAATGATGGAATCATGTCTGAAGGAAAGAATTGTTGCATACCTAGAGGCCAGTGGGGTACAGGACCCAAGGCAGCATGGATTCACAGTGGGAAGCTCATCTCAGATGAATATAATCGATCTATTTAACTGGGTGACCGAAGTGGTAGACCAGAGAGGGGCTGTGGACATGGCCTACCTAGACTTTAGCAAGGCCTTTGACACAGTCCCACACAAAAGATTAACAAATTAGCCAGCCTGGGAGTGGGTCCCAGGGTGGTAGCCTGGGTAAAACATTGGCTGCACAACAGGCCACAGAAGGTAATAGTAAATGGAGTCCACTCCGAAGAAAGGGGGATTACTAGTAGGGTACCGCAGGGTTCAGTACTGGGTCCAGTCCTTTTTAATGTCTTTATAAGTGAAATTGCAGAGGGACTGGAAGGAAAAGTATGCCTCTTTGCAGATGACACAAAGATCTGCAACAGGGTTGATACACAAGGGGAGGTGGAAAAGAATGAGAAGGGACTTGGCAAGGTTGGAGGAATGGTCAGAAATATGACAGCTTAGATTCAATGCAAAGAAGTGCAAAGTAATACACCTGGGAAACAAAAACCCTGGGGAAGAGTGCACGATGGGCAGGGAGGTAGTAACAACAAAAATGGAAAGGGACCCTGGGGTAATCATATCAGATGACCTAAAGATTAGCAAGCAATGTGAGAAGGCAGTAGGGATGGCTGGGGGGATACTGGGATGCATAGGGAGAGGCATCACCAGTAGAAAACAAAAAGTTGTTATCCCTCTGTACAGACAGTTGGTGATACCCCATCTGGAGTACTGCGTGCAGTTCTGGAGACCCATCTCTGGAAGGACATAGACAGGATGGAGGCAGTCCAGCGGAGGGCAACTAAAATGGTGCAGGGTCTGCAACAGAAGCCTTATGAAGAGAAACTAAAGTAGCTTAATGTGTATACCCTTGAGGAAAGGAGGGAGAGGGAGAACATGATAGAAACTTTTAAGTACCTCAAGGGAATCAACAAAGTCCAAGAGGGTAGCATCTTTCAGAAAAAGAGATGTGCAAGAACAAGGGGACACAATTTGAAGATAATGGGTGGACGGCTTAGGGTGAGGAAGAATTTTTTCACAGAGAGGGTGGTGGACACATGGAATGGCCTTCCCGAGGAGATCATGGGGTCAAAAACAGTGGGGGAATTCAAGAATGCATGGGACAGACATAAGGTAATTGTTGTGGAGGGTAGGAAGAAATAGGCTGTTGGTTAACTAGGATTTGCAGCTTATCCAGTAGGTGGGGAAATGGGCAGACTAAGTGGGCCAAGCAGTCCTTATCTGCCATCAAAGTCTATGTTTCTATGTCTAGGAAGTCTGACCCCTGAATTGCATGTATTGGGAGGTAAAATCCTAATCTGTCCATCAGTTTGTAAAAGGAGTCAAGTTTAGCTGGGAGAAATTGGGAGTTGTAGGCCAATAGGGTCAGGAGATAGTGAAATGGGAAAAGCAATGGATGGAACAGGGTATTGTGCCAGGCCTCCAGTGATACAACTTTAAACTAATTCTACTGCTGGGCAATGTAAGATGTGGGCTGCAGTTGTACCACTCCCTGTGTAATTAGGGTTAAGTCTTCTTCAGCTATTTCTATGGTTTTCCATAGTGCTGCATAGCACAGGGAGAGCCAATATATTACTGTGCACAGTTGCACAGCTTTATGATACATTTCCACATGCAGGAGAGCCAACCCCTTTGATTTAGGTAACTGCAGTGTCAAATATTTTATTCTGGGCCTGAATCCTGCCCACATAAATAGGGAAATCATTTAATTCTAGAGTTGCAGTTTGAGGTTCTGTATAGGTATGGGTAGTGTTTGAGCCAGATAGAGGATTCTAGGGAGGAGTTTCATTTGAATACTGTCACCCCTTTGGATAAGTGAAAGATTTATTACTTGCCATCCATCCAAGTGTGATTGAAAGGCTTGGGTAAGTGCAGAATAGTTTGTGGGGTATAATTGTAACAAATCCACTGTGAGGTAAATTCCTAAATATTTAAGGGATCGCATGCCCATTTGAATTTAAAAAATGTTGCAGGACATGCAGGGTAAGTTGGCAATAAACCTGTAGGATCTCCATCTTCAAGGTCTTCATTCTGTAACCGGCACAATTGCCAAATGTGGTTAGGAGGTCCCACAGAGATGGTCGGAATCAATCCGGGTCAATGAGGTAGACCAGGAAATTGTCCACATAAAGTGTAAACTTCTGTTGTCTGCCTCCCAGAGTCACTCCTTGCACATGACAAGTTCCTCAGAGCCTGCGCCAGAGGCTCCAGGTTCAGTGCAAAAAGTAGGGGTGAAAGACTACACCCTTGTCTGGTGCCCCTATATAGAGGCAAAGGGGAGGAGACTTGACCATTAATTTATACATAGGCTTTTGGTGCTCTGTAAGGACACTGGAGAATTGTGATAAATGTTGGGGGCTCCCATTTTATGTAGGGTAGCAAACTGGAATTGCCATGCCACCCAATCCAAAGCAGTGTTTGCATCTAAGCTGAGTAGCAAAAATGGCGTCTTAGACCGGGTGGGGTGGTGGAGTATATGTAAGGTACATTTTATATTGTCTTGGGTCTGTCAGGTTCTGACAAACCCAGTTTGATCCTGTTTAATCAGAGATGGGAAAAGTTTATCTAGCCTGGCAGCTACAGGGGAGAAAAAAAATCCTGTAATCAATGTTCAAGACCGAGCTAGGTCTACAAGAGGAACATAAAGTTTCATCCTTATTTGGTTTTAATATAGACAAGATAGTGGCTGGATTCCATGAAGGGGAGGAGCATTACCTTCAGCCACCCAAGAGCAAGTGTGAAGCAGGAAGGGCAGTAACTACTGCTTGAATTGTTTATAAAATTCGATCATATGCCTGTCAGGACTCAAGCTCTTTGCTATTTGTTAGTTGTTTAATAATACCGTCTACCTCATTCATGGAGATAGGGGCATTAAGTGTATTAAGCTGTTCTTGTTTCAGGGTTAGGTGTTTAAGTTTTGCCAGGAAAGAATTAATGGAGACAGGATCTGAGGGTTGTTTTGGGGTATATAGTTGTTCATAATACTAATGGAATGCCTCAAAAATTCTGCCCTGCTCTACATGTGTAACCTGAGACTTAGGATCCCTTATTTGGATAACTGCCATGGTAGCCATGTGGCATCTTGGTCAGAAGGCTAGGAGTTAAATGGCCTTAGCACCACATTTGAAATATTTTTGGCAGAGGTAGTGTAAAGCAGACTCCATTTTATATTCAGTATGTCTTGATTGTCCTGTTGAAGTTTGGTTAAATTGGTGGCTACTGATTCATCTCCTTGCATATGTTAGGTTGCACCTTCTGGAGAGTTTTTTGTAGGTTTTTTGTAGGTTTTCCAATTTTCTGTCTGCTGTTTCTTAAGCCTTGAGGCATATTTAATAAATTCTTCATGAAGAACTACTTTTCTAGTATCCCATAGTGTCACACCTCAGGTCCCTGGTTGTCTACAATTTACTTAATGTTGTCTTTTACTGTTTTTATATCTATTTATTTAATGAAAATTGGTAATTGGGAAAGGCACACTGAACCAAGGCTCATTTTCAGGTGTAAGCTGGGGGTGGGGTGGGGGTGTGTGTGTGGATACGAAGGGGAGCACAACAAAGACAATACATCAGTAACACATCACTGAGCACTTTTGTGGCAGCTTAGATTACAGGACCCACTAACAGGTTACTGCTACTAGAGGAAGTAAAATGGGCAACAATGTACAATTGGTAATGACAAAGGCATAATAAATACAATATAAATGCACAAGTATGGAGTAAAGTGTTTAATGCCTGAGGAAGCAGTTGTAGTGTAGGCAAATAGGGCGAGGACAGAGTGGGGAAAGAAGAGGTGACAGGGATAGGAGTGGAAAACAATGAGGCAGAGTGAAGTGGATAGGAGTATTGTTAGGTGCAATCTGGCTTCCACAGAAACCACTCCACCATCTCCTCTGTCCTCAGATCTCTGACTACATCCTTTATGCAATGGACCATGGGCACATCACTGCAACAATTTTTATAGACCTAGCTAAAGCATTTGACTCCATCTCCCACCCACTCCTACAAAAACTCCACAGAGCTGGCTTGTCCTCATCCTCTGTAAAGTGGTTCAGCTCCTACTTCTGCGGAAGCTCACAATCAGTCTCAATAGGCAATCCCATCTTGCCTCCCCTTCCCATCCTCTCTGGAGTATCCCAAGGATCAATCTTTGGTCCAATTCTTTTTTCACTATTTATTAATGACCTTCCCAATGTATGCCAACACTAATATCCACATCTATGTAGAAGACACCATCCTCTACACCTCTTGTCCTACCTCAACTCTGCCTACCCGACCCTCCAATCTGACTTTAACCGCATCCTCCGCTGGTTCCAAAACAACAGTCTAAAAGGCAACACCAAGAAAATTGTCTCCATGGTTTTTTGGCCCCCCCCCCCAAACTGGCTTGGCTTCAGCCCTGCCACTCCTTCTCCACCTTGGATGGCTCCATCCTTGATTCTGTCTCCTCCTATAAATATCTGGGCTTTTGGCTTGACCAGCACCTCAACTACTCCATCCATATTGACTTTATGTGTGCAAAGCTTTGCCCCAAAGTCTGAGTGCTCTATCGGAATAAAAACTCCATCTCCCCCACCTCTGCCACATGCTGCTCTCCAAGACCATCCTCCCTCTGTTCGACTATGGTGATATTATCTATGCTTCAGCACTCTCCAGCACCCTCTCCTGTCTAGACACCCTCCTCCACTCCTTCTGCCACTTCATTACCAACTCCATACCTCAGACTCACCACTGCTCTCTTCTTGTCTTCTTAAAACTTCATCCTCTCTCACACAGAAGGCACATCCACTCCCTCACCTTCATTGCCAAGTACTGGTTTGACCGCCCCCCCCCTTACCTCACCTCCACCCGCACCCCTGCCCCTGCACCATACTACTCCTTGCACTCCTACCACCTCTGAAGCTTCTCCATTCCTCACAAATGGTCCTCAGCAGGCTTCCCCGCCTTCTCATCCAGTCTCCCCCAGCTCTGGAACCAGCTACCCCCAATCCTTCATGACTCCCTCTTTCCCTGCCCTCAAGCATCCAATAAAATTCATCCCTCCACCACCCTGCACCTGCCTCCCCTCTCCCACCTGCCACTCCACCACTTCTTCCTCTCATTAACCCCTCCAATCCTTCCTCCCTCTGCCCCTCTCCACCTCAAGCAGGCCCCCTTCCAGTAACACTCCCCTCCTCAGCCAACCTTCTCCTGCTCAACTTTGTATCCTTACTCACCTTAAACGATACCTCCCACTTCAAATCAATTATTCTTTCCATAGTTCTACTGCTTCTGTACAGTCCAACTGCACTGCATATATAGCAACATTTGTATTGCTTTAAACCACACATATCATTCATTGTATATATGGTATATCTTATATTGTTCTTGTTACAATCATCTGTGATAGTTTGCCTCTATTGTCACAATTTTCTTGAATTTATTGTCTATTTTGTCTTATATTTATTCTCCTGTACCCCACTCCCCTGGGTCACACCTAGAAATGAGCCCCAGCTCAGTGTACCATTCCCAGTTATCAACTTTAAATAAATAATTAAATATGGTTTCCTGTATGAGGTCACACTCAGTCCATTGAGTAACAGCACCACCCAGTGGCTAGATGAGCTCTCTTCCACAATAAGAAGTCACTGTGGATGGGCTGGGCTGCAGTCACTCCTGTAAAACAGAATTATAATTGCAGCAGTATGTAAGAGCCTGCACCCGGCAACCCTGGCAAGCAGAAGACACAGGGAGAGGGACACCCATAGCCACCTGAAGTAATCATGCCACTGGAGCAATGGAAGGCAACATAGAACTGTAGGAAGATGTCTTTCGGGGAGACATGTGAGAGTCCAAGTCAACATTTTTAACTTGCAGGATCATGGTGAGTGAGTACCCCCATCCAACACGCAGGGAATATTGTCCACTCAGTGTAGCCACTATCTCTGGCTGGAGAAATCTTGGAGCTTAATTTGGAGGCTGTAGCTTTCAATAAAATAAGGGAGACCTGAGCTGGAGGGCAACTCCATGGCACTCGCAGAGTTCTCTGCTGTACCATAGAGGAGCAGCCCCAGTGAATGACTATGGTGTGCAGGTAGCAATGCAAATAAAGTAGTGCTATAGCAGGCGATGGAGAGAGGCAGTCCCCTACACTTGCAGTAGTAATGCTGACTAGACCCTCTCTGGTATAAGATTAGAAAGGCAATTAGATATAAGGCTTTGTGTGGGAAATCACCCCTGTCTACTGGTAATCCCACCACAGACTCACCCCTCTGAATGTTCACAAGAGAGATCTTCATCTAGAGGCCTGGAGCAACTAGAGCAGTAAATAAATGTCCAGGAGGGAATCACAAAGTTCAGGTCTTAGTGAATTTGTGAAGGAGGGCTTGTATATTCTTCATCAAGGCAGTCAAGGGAGTTTTCCTTTCTTGCAGCTTTGCAAAATCCAGACCAGAGGTGGAAGCCAGCTTAGTCTTCAAGTGGGTGTGCTGCAGTTTAGCATATGGGAATTCCTTCTTCTGGAGCTCTACTAGCACCTCATCTGGGGTGTCGTACAAAAATGGTCCCTTGGGTACAAAATACAGTTTCACTGGAAATGGAGTGTGGGACTTCAGGTGCTTCCAGTATTTTGGAGCACTGCTAGAATTGGGCTCTGTTTCTTTTGTTTCCCCATGACTGTGGTGGAATAGTCACAGTCGGCGAAATTATTTATGAATTATATGCATTTAATACTGTGCAGCGACCTAGGCTGGCTCTCCCCAACTGCCTACCGACTATACTCCCTAGGGACCCTCACAGATTCTGTAATCTGTAACCAAACCCCCTCCTCTCTTGCAGCTCTACTTGTACCACAGACACCTGCCCATGGACTATACTCGGCAAACAAATTTCTACTTACCGTACCCAAGTGTCTTACTTCAAAAGGCTCTGGAGCATTTCACTGCACCGACCCAGCCACCTGGAACTCCCTCCCTCTTGCCCTGAGGCAGGCTAACTCCCACCCAATCTTCAAAAAAGAACTATATTGCCACCTATCCCGGGACCCCTGCACATGCTTTGATCCCACTTCATGCCTCACAGCTGACCACCCGATTTCGCCCAAGACACTGCTGCACTTCTAAACAAGCTTTGCTATAAAATGTCTTTATAGCTGCCACTTAGCCCAGTTTCGGTTGTTATTTGCATGTACTAATGTCACTTTTGTCAGCTCTGCATAGCTATATGTATTACCTCGAGTACTGTCTGACTTGATCTGTATTTTAACCTACCTGTATTATATACTATGTACCTGTGCTGTATACTATGTATTGTATAATAGCATCTCATTTTATGTATGTATTCTCCCAGATCGTGCCTGAAAATAGTCAACTTTGGCTAGTGCACTTAACAAAAACTAAATAAATAAATAAATAAATGTTAAAGCACTATATTGATATATGAATATTCATTTTATATACTTAACTGTAACATTACAGTGTTATTGTAGCTGTTGTTTTTGTTATCTATTGTTTAACTCTATTGAATGTACTGCAAAAAGTGAGATTACTATGTACTTCCTTGCCAGTGTATGTATTGATATATTGTATTTTCACTGTCTGTATTCTTGGTTGTACTCTCCTGGGTCACACCTGAAACTTGGTATTCAATTACATAGCTTGCCTACCTGGGAAACAAAAGCTAAATACACATATGGGTCCCTTCAAAGAAAACGTCTTTCTTTTGCCAGAGGCTGGTTAATACCCTTTGTTTAGTGACATGACAAAAACAGAAGCACAATGGATCATGGTCATTGCTGATCAAATGTTGGGGCCAGTCCTAGGGTGCAGTGAGCATATCTGATGTGGAAAAGTGTCTAGTGGCAAGTCCAATTTTTGGCAAAAAAAAGTTCTCCAAAATGGAAATAATATCAGATCCATCTGCAGTCTCCAAAATCTGTAAAGGTGCATATTTTTTCATCTGGAGCTACCCTCAAGGTCCTTATATTTAGCAATGAGTGTTTTTGTACCCTCTTCATGGATTCTAGAAGCAGTCTAATTGATCTGCCTGGGTGTCCAGTTTGGAGACAGCCTCCTAGTGAGGTTGTGTTGTGTTTTTGTAAATCAGCTATCTCCTCATGGATTTTATCGAAGTCTGCTTTAGATTCTGAGCAGAACACTCAGAAGACAGTTAATATAGGGTCCAGCTACTTTTTTTTAGTGGTGCCTGGAGGAATCGTTAGGCTGACTGCCGCCATGCAGGAACTAGTGGAAGCCTAGCTCTCTGAGGTCGCCAACTCCCATTCATCGGCATCTATAAAATCAGACTCCTTGTTTGCAGCATTTCTCTTTCCCATGCACATACTTCAGCCTGGTAAGCAAATTAGGATCAATTTTTCTGTGTAGATGGTCATTTTGAAAAACTTAATCACCGTAGTAATGTTTTTTCTCCTTAAGGGATCACTCGCAATGTTTACACTTTATGCAGTCATCTTGGCCAAGAGTGACGCCCCAGAGATAGAACCTATGCAAATTTTAGAATTTGGAATGTAGGTTCAAACTCTGCATCCCTCCACTCTGACCATTGTTCAGATCTGTTACCAAGCCAGAGTGGAGCAGCAGGTAGTGAAACTAGCTAAAAGGCTACCAAAAAACGTTTAGAAAACTTTTTTTATAGAATTTTTAAATACATACTTACCAAACAATATAGTAAATAGTGGTTGTTAGATATCTTTAAGACAAATATAGAGAATTGGTAATTAATGAAAGGATAAATGGACCCGCTCATGTGGGGAACAGCTCTTATGGGCAATTTATGCCTTCTGCTGTTCCAAACCCAGTATAAGCACCAAACAAATTGAAGCAGACTTGTGAAATTTTATCATGTAAACAATAACAACAAGTTTGCAATTGTAGGAACTGCAACAGTAATGCTCAAGCAACATCAGCGAGAAAAAAATCTGATGCTTGTGTGAAGCTATTTCAGGTTCTTGAAGGGGAGTCAGGGTTTGGGAGTATAAACATAGTGAGTGATCCCTTAAAGTTATTGGCCAATATTATGGACTTACTTCAATGGTTTATGTCCCTGGTCGTTCCTCTGTTGAATTGCTGAGCCATTTTCTTTCATAACAATATTTTATCTAAAATGAGAGTTTTATTTTGCCACAAACCTGGAAGTGCTTCCCGTGCTCTTCAGGAAGTTTTGCATGCGGCGCGTTGACAGGGAGACACTATGCCTTTCTATGACTGTGCCATTGAAAGGATTGCGAAGTAGAGCCATGGTGGGTGTCATGCAGGAAAACGTGTTGTATGATGGCTCTGACGATGAGGAAAGCAGCAATTCCTCATCGTCCAGCTCTTCAGGTGGTTTTAGTGAGCCTGAAATCGGTGTTGAGGGTGGCATAGTGGCTCTCAATCCCTATAGAGATTATCCCTATGCGTCAGACAGTTTGGTCCACAGTGAATCTGATTGGAGCAATACGGATGAGGATGGCATGCAGTATAGGGAGTGAACGCAAAATTAGGACCAACGCACGGTATGTAATCCATTATTGCTAAACAAGTAAACTACTGTAACTGCATCAATGCACTTTATATTTAGATTTATTATCGTTTGTGCCTCTTTTCCATTATTCTGTTAGATATTTCTCCCCCCCAACCATATGCACTGGCCTGCCTTCATCTCTCTTCTGTCTGCCCCCTGTTATAATTTGTGATATACATGTGTTGGTTTGATATTTTTTGACTGCCCCCCGATCAGGGATGTCATGTCCATTGTTATCCAGCCTGTCTGTGCACAGTATTTATCTCCATACTGTCCCTCTCTGTCTTCTGATGAGGGTGTGGTTGTAGTGGTGGCTGAGTGTTTTCTGTTCTATGTCTATCAAATTGGTCACCTCCCTGTCGTTTTCTGTAACTCTGTTTATATTTCGATGTCAGTTGTTTGACCCTGTGTCCCCTAATTCTGTTACACCTCCCCACACCCTCCCCACTGGCCTGCCTTCATCCCTCTTCAGTCTGTCTCCATGTCATAATGTGTCATACACACATAGACATTTTATATACATTTGTGGTTTATTTAGATCACCCCCCGAGCTGGTAATTCATATCCACTGTCAGACAGACTGTCTGTGTATTTTTTCTCTCAGTTGTCCCTTTCTTTCTTCTGGTGATAGTGTGGTTGTGGTGGTGGTGGCTGAGTGATATCTGCTCTCTGTCTATCCCAGTGGTCACCTCCCTCTCCTGTTTGGTAACTCTGTTTAATACCACTGTCTGTTATCTGCTGCTCATTCATATTTCAGAGCTAGTTGACCACTTCCCTTCCTGACCCATAAGACTGTTTATACAGTGCAACAAATGCATATTTATTTATTTAGTTTTTGTTGACCAGGTAAGTGCACTAGACAAATTCTGCCTATTTTCAGGCACGACCCGGGGAAGGGGATACAGATGAATGCTAGCTGACCTTGAACCAGATTAAGCTGTTGGTGGTTTTTTTCTAGTGAATGGTGAATTTTGCTGAATATGATTTATATGTCAATGTGCCCCTGATGTGAACACATGTTTCCTATTGTCTTGTTCGCCATTATTCGACATATATTCCAAAATCCCCTTTCTTGAACATAGAATCATTGATTTTGTACCACTGAGTCCATTCTGAATGACCAGTGCTCTGAATTGGCAACAGCCCAGTAGTAAAAAGCCACTTTAATTGCTTTCTATTATTTATTTTTGAAGTTGTAGTTTATACACCCCCTGCCTCTCCAAGCCCTGCTTCATTGGGAGCACCTATGGAGTCTGCCACCATTTCTGCTACCTTACCTGGACCTTGCCACTCCCCCCTGGAGCTGCAGTTCTTTTCCCCTGGCTGGGATGAGTTTGGGCTGCAACACCCCAAACAATTCAAGTCTCGTTGTGATCTGGTTGGCCAGGCAGCTGCGAGCTCTGTGGGGTCTGCCCCAGTGCTCCATCTTCTGGGAGCCTTGAAAGCATTTTCTCATGGTCTGTAGATGTGTCATGTGACCAGGACATCACGGCACGACCGCCGACGTCTGTCATGTCCTCCCCCTGTGTCTGGTTTTGTGCTTCCCATTTCCCAGGCCTCCGCTTGGGGAAAGTCAAGTGCTGATCCTCTACCCTCCCTCCCTCCCTCCCTGGAGAAGATGGGCAGTCATCAGGACACTAAGCCTGTCAGCCATCAGATGCCCGGGCTCATTTCCAAACCAAGGTTGTCAGCATTGTGAGTGGCAGGGTGGTTTTAATGAGATGGTAAAATGGTGAATTACTGGTTCAATTAAATAATGTGCATGCTTAGCATGGTGCTTATGCCACCACACAGTGTGGATACCACAATTCTCCACCTTTACCATTTGTTGACCAATGGATAAATGGAAGCAAATCCATGCCAGTGTCATTGTACATAGTTCAGTTGGGGTAGGCAGTAAGTAGTGACTCACATACTTGATTATTTTTCTTTATTTGGACAAATTTCAATGAATGCAAATGTAGTTTTACTGATATGTTAACATTCTTTAATTGTTATTTTTTCTCTAGGTGCCTCTGCGGTCATTGTCCAGTCATGGATGACAACTTAGAATGTATATGTTGCCAACAAATGGAAAGGATGACTGCTAGAAGGAAGGATGTCGAAGTGGAGTGCATCACCAGTCATCTGGGGTTCAACAATGTTGTGCTGTAACCCAATGTCCTCCAGATTGCTTATTACACCTATCGACAGTACTACAATGGTGGGAATGCACCCTATGCTATTCATGAGTAAATATGTTCATGTATTTTGGCTCCTGCTTCTGTGTGCAACACAAATGTTCATTGCTCAACACACATGTGCCCATAGATGTTCCATACTGTTTGCACCATGGACTCATTATTCCTTGTTACACAGTGCTATGTAGGCACATGCACAATTACCATGTGGTCTGCTCCAGTGAGCATCTACCTCCTCCCGCCTGCAACAGTTTCTCCTTCACAACCACTCCTGATACCATCCCCTGTTGAACCTTTTCCAAACAAACTGTCAACCCCCATCTTTAAATTTGCCCATGTAACTAATGATAAAACTTTAGTGAGCAGCTACCACTATACATCTCCCTCCGGAACCTTCCTTCTTCAAACTTTATTTTTGTGCTGTTGCCTTTCCATATTTCCAGTTGAACACTGGCCATCCACATGCTATGATTATGCCATTATGTGACTTGCCATTTTCAATTATATGACTTTGTTCATGTGTCATCCACTAAGTTCATATTGGACACACACGATCTGTACGCATACGTGTTTTCACATCAACACCTGAATATTGTTTTTTGCACTCCATATCAGTACCTAAAGTACTTCTATGTGTGTTTGTAAGTCGTTGTCCCAGAATTAATCACAGTACTGCAATTATTGTCTGACCATGGATTATTCCATGGTCAAGATAATTTCACTACGTCTGTAATTAATCCCCTTGTAATGCACCTTATCATACTGTTGGTCTTTTCAGCTTCATTCCACCACCTAGCTCAATTAGCTTTTTTCCCTGTTACTATTTGGATTCCATCTTTTGAATGTATTGTTTTTATGTTTCTTTACACTTATTTTTTTCTCCATTACTATGGCTTTGACTGTTTTGAGTACAAGTTACAGGAGAACTGGGGGCAACAGGAGACCAATACTGATGCACAGATCATGGGTTCTGTATCCAGATTTTTACTGCTGGCACTAGTGAACAGTAATACTTTTCACTTTTGGTAAGCCACATCAACTACATCCGGCACATTGAAAGTTACTGCGTTACCGTGTGTGCCGGCCCCCCACAACATGAGTCTGATTATGACGCTTGGTGTCCTTATGCTACGATATGCCTGTATGTACTAAGATATAATATATTCTGTTTTGTTTTGTCCAGTGTTATTTTTACATAATCTGCATATATGGCAAAATTATGCCCATATTTACATTTGGCATGTATTATGATTATGTCAAAATTACTCCGCACACCGTAGAAATGTAGTTGATTCAACCTATGTTCATATGGGGTATATCCCAGGCAGATGCATCTACGTGTCATCATATCATGTTCCAATCAACAAGATCTCAGTGGTCTGTCAACAAACCGGCAGTGGGGCAATCACAATACACCTGCTGCAGTTTAGAGGGCTTAACATTTAAAGACCAAAATGTAAACAACACCAGTTATTTTATATTGTGTCAACAGGGAGACTGGGTATACCTAAGTGCATCCATCACTGTTTACAGTTACCACTTTCTACTCTTTGCAATATTTGTTTTGCCTCTCCGCATGTGTGATGTATGATTGAGAAAAGTAAGCAATATGATGCGATGGGGTATCTATAACAGATTTGTAACACATGGCTATGGTGGACATGTTGAGATATGAGTCTGCAGGGCAATTGATTACACTCCCATAGCCAAGTTTTTTCAAACTGTATAATGCACACCCCATCGTGGCTGTTTGCACTTATAAAATGGGTCCGTGTGTTGTAAATTAGGTGTTCTTGTTTAAGCCATGCATTACACACTTACAGCATATGGTAACCAACAAATCTGAGTGCTGTAAATACTTTTCACAGTTTATAATGCAAAATAAAAGAATGGTACCCACAGTAACAGATTTCCACAGTTCATGACAAAGTATGATTGTTAAGAGGTTTCTTCCGTGGTGGCACAGCAGACAATTTAATAAATGTTGATCTTTGTATAACTGTGTTCAGTGTAACCCACAAAAAAAATGGGTAACAGAGGACCACAACTGAGGTGGTATCATTGTGCCTTCACAGTACCAAACAGTGTAGGCACATACGCTGGACATGGGTATAATACATTGAAAAGTACTAGTTCTATAATAATTGTATGTACTACAGTCAGCTTTTAAAATTTTACTTTTTGGAAGCTTCTGAGTTCTACTTGGGCACCTTGTTATTTCTTGATATTCACATGAATATGAACTCAGCTGTCTTTTATTTTAAGGAAATATCGGTATGCAGGTTACCACCAGCTGGTCAAGTGGTGCTGGGGTTATCTTGTCAAGGACGTCTGTTTGCCACTTCCAGCATGTATAAATGATGACATTCATCCTTACACCCAGTTCCGACCTGAATGAATTGTACTACCTTGAACCAAAAATTAAGTAATGGGACATTCATTTGAGCTTGCTAACACAAAATGTTTGATTTCTGATGAATCGCATGTTCTGGTTTGGTTATTACTGTATTGTTATTTGCTAATCTTTTCAGTTGTTGTTGTTCTAATGGAAACACTTATTGCTCTTCCACTTTACCCAACAGATGTACCATCCTCTTCCTTTGCACCCGATATATGTTTGCCTTACCTAAGGGTAATTATTTACATGTGGAAATAAGAAATAGTGAAACTTTTTAAATGTTTGAACTATCATAACTTTAGTTTACTAGTACTTGAGGTAATCACAGTCTGAAGCGGTGTCCAAGCTCAGTCCAAGTCGTAAGCAAGTTGAGGTATTTATAGTCATTGAGCGTCATCTTTCCAAGGCTATTTTGATATTATAATGGTAAGTTGGATATCAAACTTGGGCAACGATCTACTAACCTTACTCTGGTTATTGTATGACTGCCCAAGTTTCTTTTTCAACTTACCATTATAATATAACAATACGTTATGAGGGGTGATGCTTAGTGACTGTAATAATAACTACTGTAATTAAATGTAAGAGCATTTGTATACTTATACTGTTTCACTATTACTGCATATATGATTTTCAAAAAAATTATACCGTATTTACTCTGCAAGTTAAGTGGTGCAAATTTGAATGTTTGAGACTTGGGGAATCTTTGCTGTGGAGTAATGCACATAAGAGAACTGTTAGTGCACTCAGACTGCATCATTGTGCCTCACAGCTAAGTCATGTATTTGTCAATCAACTTTTAACACTCTTTCTGTCTTGTATTAAATGTGGTCTCACTACATGTTACAGTACTACTTGTAATCTTAATTGCATATTTTCTCTAATGTAACCAATAATACAAGACTGTATGCGTGTTAAATGGCTAATGCACACATGGCTCAGTTGTGAGGTACTATGCTGCACACGAGCCCTCCTCACAATTCCTTTCTGTGTAACTACAAATTTTTCACATGATATGTCTTTTGTTATCTCACTTATAAAATGTTACAATTAACTCTTCTGAAAAAAAAATTAAATAAACAAACAACATAGCAAATGTTTAAAACTGCAACCTTTTTATCTGTATGTCTCATAACCCAAGACGGTAGATCGACACTAAAATTGGGTGATCATATTTTACAAATGTAGGTGATGAATATCTTTCCATAACACATTACAGAAACAATGATACTGCTTTTCAAGATACATGGCTGTCAGTTATAGACACAAAAGCTTGGTGCTAAAACGTTCACCTTGGCAGCTGGGTATGTAAATAAATATTGCAGATATGTCCTACTCAAGTTCTGTATAAGAACACTGTTATGGTAAATACTGCATCACTAACTACCATAACATTATATTTCACTACTTTACAAATAAATCTGAACTAAACCATTATCTACTCAGTTGGCCCTATGCACAAACACCACAGAGTGTGTTAGTGTGTGTAACTGTGGTGTTTAGCTCACCACAAAGCTGCCACATCACAGTCATGTGGCTATACCCGATGGATGCATGGCATCGTACACCCAGGAAGACTGACAGCCGCTATCCACATATTGCCACCATCCCCACCATCCCCACCCCACTGCAGTTGTGTTGATGACAGCATTGAAATGCCAATCCACTGAACTTTACAACACCAAACACCCTAACCCCTCCCCACCCCTCTCCATGTGGATGCATAACGTCACTTCACACCAACCACCCTGCCCCTTATGCCAGTGTAATGGTGCAGCTACATAGACAGACATCAGCACAGCATGTCAGTAACCATCACAATCACTTGCTGTCATCCGTATGCTGGTGAGCACACCTGATGAGTGCATGTATGTGTCAAATGGCTGATGGTTGTTGATGTTTGTAGAGTCCTGTGCCACTGGCTTTCTCTGCAGCTGCCCCATTTCACAGGTATGAGGTTGTGGTTAGCATTTGTTGTTGAGGGTGGGGGTTTGGAGGGGGACGGGGTTGCCAGCAGATGGACAACATAGAGGATGGTGCTACTGCTGGCTATTACGCTTGACAACAGGATTGTTACTGAGATGCGGCCTGCCAGCTGTGGACAGTGGAACTGGGGCACAGTGGGCCATGTAGGGGCCAGTACTGTATGTCACCCTGCAGTGCGACAGGTGGGGCAGGGGTGTGATTGACATGCAATGTGCAGACACTGGTTCACTGGCACTTGCATCATGGTGCAGCGCTACATAGTCACTCATCCAGAAGTGTGCCTCAACATCTCAAAGTGCCAGGGATCCAGTTTCATATAAGCACATTGCATCCTATTGGATGCCCATTTTATACTGGGAAAATGCATGCGGCTGGTATACATAATACACCATGTGATTATGGCAGTGGACACTTTTGTACACCCCCACCCTCTGAGTTCACCGGTTCGCAAGTGCCGACACACGTAGGTCAGTTTAGCAACACTGTTGTATAATTCACACAAATTCATGCATATGGCCTACTATGTCTATAACCTTAAGGAGCAAGTGCACACTGTAATTCTTCCAGCCCCTCACAAACATATATGATAGTTGACTCACTCCAATGTAGGAGGGTATTAAAAGTACCATGTGGTTCAGTCCAGTAAAAAAGTTACAGCACACCTAATATGTACCCTAGGAAAAACAGAGTTGCTTCCTGAGCCTGCTGACATGCCCCCAGGAAGGAACCTGCAGCCTCTTTTTTGTGATGTCAGGAAATAAGGGCTGTATGTGTGCTCCACTGATTTGTATGAACATGCGTTTTCTATAGTTTTAGTAATATTTAGAGCTGTGATGTAAACAAATCAAAGTGATCACTGGAGTAGCAGTCCCTGTGACTCCAGCGATCACTTTGAATTTTCTAAACTGCACCTCTAAATATTACTAAAAGCTACAGCAAAATCGCACTCATACAGGTCAATGGAGCACACGCAGCCCTCATTTTCTGACATCACAAAAGGGGCCTGCAGGTGCCTGCCTGAGGGCGTGTCAGCAGGTTCAGGAAGCAGCTGTTTTTCCTGGGCTACATATTAGTTCTGTTGTAACTTTTTTACTTGACTGAGCCGTATGATATTTTTAATACCCCTCAACACTGGAGCAAGTCAGCTACCATTTATGTTTGGGAGTGGCTGGAAGAATTACCAGTGTGCGCCTGCTCTTTAATGTTGTATTATATCAACATAACAACCAGTGTTGGTGCCAGATAAGATTGTGTCTTAGTGCTGATTTATATTCATATCTGTGTGCTAGTGACACAACTTGGAATTACAAATATTGGAACCACTGAATGATTTTGGATAATAACTGGGAATCAACCAAATATCTCCCCCAATTCAGGCACAGTTGCATAACTTTTTTTTACATACACAGTAAACTGCATCATTCTATAAATGGTGAAAACTGGTAAAAGCAAATTCAATTTGCATACAAACCACAGTCAGTTAAGTTGAAATACAGGTCTGTGTATAACTATGGCATATACATGTGTGATACAAGTATGAATTTCATTATTCATAACTATGCTGCCCAGTCCTAATACTTGATCAGTTCTACTTTTATAATTACTGATATTACTATTGTATTAATTCTGAAGTTGTAAAGAGTTATATTGTAGTTTAAATTGTAATTGTGACATTGCAGTTTGGGATTTTGTATGACCAAAATAAAAACGTAGTAGCACAATAAAGAATGACCTAATAAAAATGTTGTAAATTTTTAATATGACATTTAATGCTCAGTTAATTATTTAGAGGTTATGAAATAAAACCAATGACATGTGAGTAACTATACAGTGTCTGTTTTTTTTTGTGAATCTGATTTTAAGTTTCTATATATAAGGACACAATGTTTAAAGAGTTTCTTGGAATCTTAATTTCAAGTTTGGGGGATAATACACTTGCACATGTACATATCACACACAACAATGCAACATTATCACCTTATAGTTGCATGTGAGTCTGTTTTGTTAGATGTTCCAAAATGAAAATAATACAATCACTATTACCATTAGATCAGTAACTGGAATTAGAGTTATTCAATAGTATTCCATGATGTTTGCACTTATGACAGTACATCTCATGTTGTTTTGTTTGGGAATCGTGTCTTGTAGCTTAAAACGACTGCTGCTCTGCCCACATCTTGGAATGTTGCAGCCAAAGGTGCTGGGTTTGTTCTTGATTGGCCAACTCCTTAATTTGTTTCCTTTTCCCCTTATCTTTACAAATGGAGCTAATCTCAGACAGGATAGCATGAGCATAATCTGTGGATATGAGAACAGAAGCAACTTTAGCACAAAAATAATAAATCGATGACTGTGCCAACACATCATAAATTACATATCAAATGGATATCTCTGAAAAATATCAGTTAGTGAAACATTAACCATGCATAAAGAGTGTGTTGCTCCATGAAGGGGATGTTATTTCATGACACCAACACATACAGGCAACAGACGTCAATGGGCTTTAAAAACACAATGTGGGAGAACACACTGGCTGTGTATAGATTTAGGGATTCAGTACTCAATATAGTGTATCAGCATCAGTGTATATTTCTGACATTACACTTTGTTTCACAGGATTTGTGTTTTCGGTTTTGGGTGTGTATGGGGGATGAGGGTGTGATGGACTGGTGACATGATCAAAAACTGTGGACACAGTGTGCTGAAGGTGTTCCTTTAAGTTCAAGTTTAAACCACAAAAGCATCTTGCATAATTGGATATGTGACATAAATTATGTGTCACGGTTACAAGTTGTTGAAATGGGGCACTTACTGGGACGATGTTGCTGAAACAACAACACACATACAAATTATCTAAGGTAAGCGTGTTGTGATTAAACCATTTGTTTAGCCATGCTAAAGATTATGTATACAGTAGGGATCAAGTACGTTTTAACAAATGGTTTTACATCCATATGTGAGATGTATCCTAATTATAATAAAATCTTCTTACACCGTGTGAATATTCTTAACACATGGTTTAAGACGAGTAGTGAGTACAAGGAAGAAGTAATCAGTAAGCACAAACCACTATTTATTTATTTATTTGTTTTTGTTAACCGGGTAGGGCACACTAGACACCAAGTGCTATTTTCAGGTGCGACCTGGGAAGGTTACAATGGTGGAGGCATACAGGAGTCAGTTACATACAGTTGGTGGCAAACCAGAGTCAGTTACATACAGTAGAGCAAACAACAGGATTGACAGAATATGCTAGCGGTAAAGTACAAACATGGTAATCAAGAAAACAATGAACGCTACCTGAAAGAAAGAGGAAGCAATGCATCATTAGAACTTGAGGTTGGGAGACACAGGTACACAATGGGGAGTAGAGCTAAGTGAATTTTAGGTAAAACAAGATGTATTCAGTACAATTTTATGAGGTTAATTAGTGCTAACAGTAGTAAGTGCCTTGTAGGGGGAGAAAGATGGGGGATGGGTGGAGGGAGGGTGGGAGGGAAAGGCCAAGTTGGGTGGGAGGAGAGAGGGAGAAGATGGAGGAGGGAGTGAGGTCAGTAAAGTGTTACCAGGTTTGGAGGGATACGGAGCAGGGGGGCCCTGGGAGCTCATGGCACTCGAGTGGGAGGGGTAGAGCTAGGAAGTACAGGGGCAGGCAGAGGAGGGTTTCAGGTGGTGCCAGAGCGAGGCAACAAATAACTGGTACACAACATAGATATATTTCTGGTATGATGATTTCATGTCTACTGCAGTACCAGAGATATTGAACAAGCTCAGTCAGTACTGATGTGGAGATGCGTGCCTCCATCAGCACATTAGTATGGGATGGGGACTGGAGACAAACTGGAAAGGTGGTGTGACATGTTACATTATGAGTCCAACTTTCTCTTGGTGTTACTCCAGGAGTTTGAATATGTTGGGGGGGTGGAGGTAGTGTTGGGAGGAAGCACCCAGCACCCTCACCATAGGTCACTGGGGGGGGTGGAAGTACATGTAATTAACCATGGATTGGCAATATGACTTCACACAGAGCATGTGATAGAATTTGTCTACAAGCAGAGATTGCATCCACCTGCCAAGGCTCCCAGGAGGAGAAATACATATTAAAAAAATTAAAAATAAATGTTTTATGTCCTCACTGAGATATGTGGTAGAATACTGACATCTGAATGCAAGCATTGATTTGGTCGACACACATGCAGCATGTGGTGTAGGTGGTGAATAACCACAAGCCTGATGACAAGATTTGGCATAGACAATTCTGCTGTCCATATGGTACACTCTTAGTGGGGTGTGTATGTGTTTCTGATACTAGTAAGACAAAATAACACAGTCTGAGATGTTCAAACATTATAGTGTACCAGACAAGTCATTCTGTAGAACTAGATGATGGGTTACTGGCTATAACCATTGACAAACCATGATGACCAGTATGGACACGATAGTATAACATGGATGAATTCCAATGTTTTGCAATCATAAAATGCAATCACAATTTAATCATGCATGAAGCAGTGTTACATGCAGAATAAAGGAAATGACTTACTATGAGCTGAAGCACCTTTATGTGGTCTTACAGATAGCTTCTCTTTTTTTCTTTTGTGAAATAAACAGAAAGTTTGTCATTGCCTTTTTCATCCTGTAGTGTTGGCCTCCTTGAATTTGTATATCTGCGAGCAGCTGCCTGTTATCCAGAACTGAAAATAACTTTTCAGTCCCTTTGTCAACTGCAATTATAGATTGCATTGTTAAAGTTACATCAATATTTGAATATAAATTAAATTATAAGACAGGTCATTATGAGAGATGTAATGATATTTAAAGAACAAAGACCTTGAACAGACTTTCAAAATGAATTGAATCACACAGTACATGTGATCGGCACAAACTGATTACATAGGGCATGCTGTCATTGAAATTAATGAACAGTTACAGTAGTAATTTAGCTATAAAAAATTTGTAGTGTCATAAACAGCTTTACAAATATAATAACACATTGCTAAGTAGGGGATCTACAAACCAGAAAGCTTCACATTCATGGTGTGAAAGTTGCTGGCAAAGGCTCGGAAGGAGATACCAGTTTCCATCATATAGGCTAATGGGCTGCAGGACAACAGACAGCATTGGCTTGTCTTTGGCAGATTCGATCACACCAACATAGTGGATTACTATGACCGGGTTACCAGGCAATTAGAGAGGGGCCATGCTGTTGATGTCCTGAACCATAATGTCACCAAGGCATAACATTCTGTGACACACTGGAGGCTAAGCAGTAAGCCTGACGACACAGGGGCAGTGGTGAATTTGGTTGGATGGATATTCAACTGTCTGCAAGGGAGACAGCAGAGCATGTTGGTAGGAGGGGAGCTGTTGTCACCCAGTCAAGTGATAAGCAGGGTGCCACATGGCTATGGAGTGTGGGCGGTGTTGTTTTGGATTTACATAGCTGACATATCATTATGCACCAAGAGCAAGATCAGTCTTTTGGCAGATGACATCAAGATGGGAACAGTACTGGGTGACTTTTATGAGTGACATGTGTTGCAAGATGATCTGCCAATATTAGTGGCCTGGTTGGACACTTGGAAGGTGGTATTCAAATGCGCATTAATTAATGTATGGTGTGTGCATTGGACAGATCAAACACATGCATAGAGGAGTTGATGTGCCTGGCCTGTGTACTCGTGCCTCAATAAGCAGCAGATACGTGAGTTTGCACTATGTAACGCACACCTCCTGTGTTATAGCTTACTTATGAAGTATGCATCTTGATTGCTAAAACCTTTGTTGAACAGATAACAGAAGTAATTTGATGTTACTTGTCTCAAGGATGATATGCATCAATACTCATTGGCCTGCAACCATTTTTTTTTTACTTCCTGCCCATCAAGTAAGCCATGTATGCACTTTGGCATGAGCTCACTGTGGCCCTCATGGATGTTTTGCATATGATTTTTCATGCAGTCCCATTGGGCTTTACGCATGTCAGGGTCACAGTCAGGGGTTGAGGTTACCATCCAATACGCTAGATTATTTGTCGTTCGCTTCCAAGGATTAATAGTCTCACACTCTTTTTGTTTACCTAATACATCAATCTTTTTCTGTAGACCTATGCCAAAAGATAGTTGCAAAATTAGCTTGAACACATCAAAACAATACTAGAATTAGAAGAAACCAGATTTCAGACTAGCACACCTTTGGTAATGTGCCACACATTGTAATAATGTTTGCCACCTGTCATTAAGGAATTGTCCCTCAGTCATGCATTTATTTGTTTGTGGCAGTCGGTCACTATGTAATCAATTGTCAGTTGTCTTTTAGTAACTAAAAACTTCAGGATCTGTTTCAAACCCTCCAACTCCATCCACGTGGAATTTTTGACCTCGTTACTCTAGTGAGGTAAATGAACAATCATAACTGTTTTGAATTCGTACATCTACAATACAGCAAAATAAGCATCACATAAGATTACATTGACAGTTTGTTAAGTAATCAATAATACCCTACATGACGTACAGAATTGGGCAATACCGGACCATCCTGGGGTGTAAAGCGGCCCATAGGTAGATGCCTTTATAGTGTATGGTGGAATGTAGTGCATGGAAATCCATGCATCACAAAAATTCATTCTGCTGCAGTAGTGATGCCCTCAGTAATGCAGAACAACTTTTCATTCTGCATTAGTGAGGACGTCAAAAATACAGGGGACTCCAGCAGATGTTGTGATTCAACCCTTGCTGTGTGAGAGTGGCACACGTGTGTGCTGGCCTGAAGCAGTTGCTTTTGAAACGCGGTTGCCAGAACGAGTCTAAAAAGGGGAAAAGTGAGTTGTTTTGTATTTTACATGCCATCCAAAGACACTGGAAGCCACCATACACTATATAGAATGGTGTATGGATGAACATACACTACTCAGCAATTCTTCCTCTCTTAGCTTATGTCATGTTTTATGGACCTCTTGAGCTTTGCTCTCGAGGTCATCAGTCAGCATTGTATCCTCTTGGAGAAGAATAGTCTTGTAGTGTATGGTTACCCATACACTATCCTAAATATAGCCACTGGAAGCTCCGGTATTGACCTAACCACCCAGCTTGGATGGTATTATTGCACTTAGAAAATGGGCTTTTTTTTCAGATTTCACATGTAATACCTACAACAGTGTAAAACATAATTAAAGTAATTTCCCCTCCTTCTGAAGGAGCTGCTAAAATTGAAAGGGACAAAGAATTGTTTGTATCTGCTAAACACTGTATTTTAAAACAGCATGGCAGTAGAGAAAAGGTCAAATATTAGTTGATACAGTGAAGAAATGTTTGTTCTATGAAAAGGTTGTGTAGCGCTACCGTAGACTAAGCTCACATGTGGTGTTTCAGCCTTGATTACCCCCCCCCCAAAAAAATTGTATTCCCATGTAGTCACGTTTTTTACAGGTTTTTTTAAAGAAATGCATTTTACTTGACGATTGCTTGGGCTGAAGATGCACCTGCTAAGCCTCACACATGGATATCTGTGTGGATGATGTGGCACCTTGTGCTAACTTTTTTGGTTTCCAGGGCTTCGATTCTGATGTAATGTACACCCTTGTCAAGGGTACTAGCCAATTGGTTGCCAGGAAATAAAAATACTATGTTCTAAAAACCAGCAATGTACTGCACTTAAGCAATAAGGCATGACCAGGTGTTAGATTAACAGTCTGTTGAGCACACATCAGGGGTGTAATGTGACATGAGGCACAGCCAAGTCCCATATTGACCCTCGGGTGTGATTAACCGACTGTTAATGTAACTCATGCGAGTGCCTTACTGCTATTATAAAAAAATAGTTTCAAAACAAGGGTGTTAAAAGAATACTTTTTGAACGTTTTCATCATTTACAGAGAGATTTATAATGAAATAGTTCTCACACCAACAGTTTAAGAATGCTGGTTCAAAATCACAGTGCCACATTCCAGTTATTCATCAGTGCTATAGGATGGAATGCTGACAGGAAGAATCCATGTGCCATTGTGATCAGGCTGCGCATGACAGTGTAACATGGATTAATGTAAGGCTGTAGAAATCCTAACAAACAATCAGATTGCAGCATTTCTGATAACATTTTTATAATATAGCTTTCAACAAGTTCAACTATGACAAGCTATCCTTTTAAGCCACTAACTTGTACCAATTTTACTGCAACTATTTTACCAATTCTTTGCTCGAGCATGCTATAGGACCCATACTTGGCACAATAGCCCAGACTGTCGCAACGCCCATCGCCACCAAGCATTAATTCACCATCCATCGTGTGCAGTTCTTCAGTTATCTTGTTTTGATGTTCTTTCCAGAATGTTTCAATTGTAGGTAGAAGGACTTACCTTTAGTGATTGTTGAACATGCTCCTAGATATGCACACAATATTGAAAAAATAAAAAATGTTAAGGGCCTTTAACATAGGACATCCAAAAGTCAAAATGGCTCCAGACAGTAAGCGGTTTAATGGAGGTATGGTACTTGACTGAGGCTGGTTTCACCAGATACATTGATGGCCACAGTCATTACAGTTCACTGATACAATAACTGATGTTCCCTGCTGGTGATGTACATCATCTGTGGAGTAATCCACTACTGCATTACCACCGCAAATGGGACATGTTTGAAATAATTCATGCAAGTACAATTTAAATACTATGAATTTCTTTTCTTCATGCGGCTGTTCTTCAAGTCATACTGCCATGCTACAGGAACAACACACATAGTACAATATCTGAAATTAATACCCTATGTCTATTTGATTTTCCATCATATCTGAACAAATGAATAAATAAGGAATAAATTAGAAATATACATATGTATATATATATATATATTGATTAAACTTATATGACTAAATATAACTGTCCAATAAATATGCCATAAAGACAATTCAGTTTTTAAAATATTTAGAGTTTCAGGATCAATTGTGGACCTCTGTGGCTCTGCATGGGGTGATATTTGAGAGCTTGATTGAGTAGCAGAGGGGTAGCTGTCTACTATGGTGATGGATGTTGATTTCACTGAACTATGAGAATAAGCAAGGCACAATGACAGGGATGAACGAACAGGTCTGTTCACGGGGCATCTTGGTGCCGTATGTACCCTTGGGATGAGGGTTCATAGTTTGCTTGTTCCTGGAGAGGTAACTCTTCGCATCGGATATGGATGTTGATTTCACTCGACTCTTACCTGCCTCACGGATAAGGTATGAGGGTAACGAAGGCAGAAAAGGAGCAAGGAACAATGCTAGTGATGAAATAAGAGAATAAGGGTACTGCTGGATGCCTTCCAGGACAGCTTCCTGCTGCAAATGGTCAGTGAACCAACCAGGTTAGGGAATACCCTTGACCTTGTGCTGGCAAATGGGGACTTTGTGAGAGAACTTACAGTGGAGGAACCGCTGTCAGGGAGTGAACACCACTCAGTATGGCTCACATTGGATATGGGCAAGGAAGGAGTGGAATCTGGCACAAGAGTGCTGGACTTCAGGAGGGCCGACTTTGGGAGGATGGGGGAAGTGGTAAAAGGGTACCTGGCCAGAATTCAACCTAGTATGGACACTAACCAGAGGTGGGAGCTCATAAAGCTGGGTATAGTGGAGGCAACCAAAACCTGCTGCTAGGCCCAGAGCAAGAAGACTAGGGCCAAGAAACTGAGCTGGTTGAGCAAGGAGGTCATGGAAAAGGTAAGGAGAAAAACAGCTGCCTTTAGGAATTACAAGAAAACAGGGAAAGGGGAGGACAGGGAGGAGTACTTGATGGAATCAAAGGAGGTGACAAGGGCAGTAAGGGGAGCCAAGGCATCTATGGAACTCAGGCTGGCACAAGGCATTAAGAAGGGGGAGAAAGACTTCTTTAGGCACATCAGGGAGAAAAGGAGCTGTAAGGACCACATAGTAAGGATTAGAAAGGAAGGGGGTTGGGTGGAAGCAGGGTGTGATAAGGCAAAAGCACTAAATGAGTACTTCTGCTCAGTATTTACTAAAAAGAAGAGGGGGGTGACACCCAAGGGGGGAGAAATGGCAGTAACAGGAGGGAGGGAGGGGTGACAGATGGGGAAATCATGGAGGGCAGAGTTCGGGAGGGTTTGAAGGCACTGAGGGTGGATAAGGCACCAGGCCCAGATGGCATCCAACCCATACTGAAGGAGCTGGCAGAGGTCCTTGCAGAACCTTTGGCAGACCTATTTAATGCCTCACTACATTCAGGGTGTATACCTCAGGACTGGAAGATGGCTCACGTGGTGCCCCTTCACAAGAGTGGCCCCAAGGATGAACCGGGAAACTACAGACCAGTGAGCCTCACATCCATCGTGGGTAAGCTAATGGAGACTATCCTGAAGGAGAGGCTGGTGGCCCTCCTAGAGGCCAAAGGACTACAGGACAGCAGACAGCATGGCTTCATACAGGGCAGATCCTGCCAAACCAACCTGGTGGAGTTCTATGACTGGGTAACTAGGCAACTGAACAGGGGCCATGCAGTGGATGTCCTGTATCTGGACTTCAGTAAGGCATTCGACTCGGTGCCGCATGGAAGTCTGGGAAGTAAGTTAGTAGGCACAGGGACAGGTGCAAACTGGTGAGATGGGTAGGGAACTGGCTTCAGGGAAGGCAATAGAGGGGGTGGTGGGGTGGAAGCCTCACACCCGAGGGTAGTGACGAGCGTTCCACAGGACCTCGCGCTAGCCAGTGTTGTTCGATATCTTATTGCAGACATATCATTGGACATCAAGAGCAAGATCAGTCTGTTTGCTGATGATACCAAGGTAGGAGCAGTGGTGGATGACCTAGGGGGATGGCAGGGGTTTCAGGATGATCTGGCAAAACTTGAAACCTGGTCAGACACCTGGCAACTGGGGCTTAATGCCAAAAAGTGCAAGGTGCTGCACTTTGGGATGAAGAACCCAAGGAGGAGTTACCAGCTGGGGGGAGTGCAGCTAGCCCAGACAGAGGAGGAGAAGGATCTGGGGGTGCTCATTACAGGGTCAATGAACAACAAGGCACAATGTAGGAAGGCAGCTGCAAAGGCCTACAAAATGCTGGGTTGTATTGCAAGGGGTATATCCTTGAGGAGGGAGAAGGTGATTCTGCCACTGTGCAGGTCATTAGTTAGACCGCACCTGGAGTACTGCATGCAGTACTGGTGCCCGTATCTGAAGAGGGACATTAAGTTACTGGAGGGGGTACAGCGCAGGGTGACAAAGATGATCAAGGGGCTGGGGAACTTACCATACAAGAGGAGGCTGAGGGAGTTGAACATGTACTCACTGGAGGAGAGAAGGAATGGGGGGATATGATTGAAACCTTTAAGTACATGAAAGGAATAAACAAGACAGGTACAGAGGTGCTGTTCAAAGTAAGGGAGGGGAGGGACACCAGGGGCCATGATATGAGACTGGAGGGAGGAAGGTTCTTGAGAGATGAGGAGACACTTTTTTACATAGAGGGTGGTGGCTGGGTGGAATGCGTTATCTGCAGAAGTGGTATCCAGGAGAACAGTGGACTGCTTCAAAAGGGGATGGGACATGACAAGCGGGAGGGTCAATGAACATATGAACATACGAAATTTGCCAGCAGATAAAGGCCTAGAGGTCTATCAAGTCTGCTTGAATGTGCAGCTAGCACCCCTTATTCTGCAGCTGCCCCTTCCTTCCACCCTTCCCCTGAAGGGCGGCAGGGAGAAGCAGCTGCAGAATAAGGGGTGCTAGCTGCACATTCGAGCAGACTTGATAGAGCTCTAGTCCTTTATCTGCTGGCAAATTTCATATGTTCATATGTTCGTATGTTTTCAGGGGCCAGCGGTGCGGCATAGGTCACCATGGACGGAGGTTTCAGAGCTTGCTTCTGATGCCAAGAGTTCACAGTAAAATGGTGTGTGATGTTAATTTCACTCTACTCTTACTTACTGCACGGTGAAGGTATGAGGGTTGTGAAGGCAGAGAATCAGCAAGACACAATGCCGGGATTGATGAAGGGGCTGCTCCTTTGGCACCGGGCCGCATGCACGCGTCCACGTGCATACATGTCAGCATATTGTGCCATGGGGATAGAGGATAAAAAAACAGAACATAAATCCATTACACCGGATGACAGACCTTCACCACCAACCTTACAGCTGGTGACCCATCACCTGACGACAGAACAGCACATGTTGAAAGTTCTTTCCTGGTCAACATTTGATGGACATTGGGAGATCAAACTTGGTGTCCAGGAAGAGAGAGAGAGAGAATGTAGTGAAATAAACCAAAAAAATTGTTCAGTAAACTTACCTTCGCAGCATTAACAGCAGTATTAAAAGGAAAACAATAGATAAATTACTAGTGCAAGAAACTGTAACCAGTGTTATTGGATTAATAAAAAATGCAAGATGTTGAGGCCAATATAGATGGAATGATAAGAGAAATAAGGCGTTTTCAAATGTATTACTCCTATGACTTCATAATATAGATGTATAGACCCAGATATTCAAACTGCGCCCAAAAAGTGTGCAACAGCAGGAGCAAGCGCAAGTCCATTGCGCCCATGCGTAAGAGGCGTGATATTCAAAAACTGAGCTGGCCAAGATGCGCCTACAGCCGATGACTGAATATCACACCACCTGCACCATAGCGCAACTAGGGAGGGAAAGCTGAGCATATCTGATGCGCCATAGCGCAACAAGGGATGTTCAGCTGAGCAGTTCAGAGGTGCCATAGCGCAACCAGGGACACCCCCCAGCAGCAGGGCAGCAATGCAACAGCACAACCAGGGATGCAGGGGCCCACCACCCATGCCACAGATGGGCAGAGGAACACACAGCAGAACAGATATCATCCCCCCACACCCCATGCACTGCACAACTGGGGAGGTCTGGAATAACTACTGGCCCATGGAGACAAGCAACCAACTCACAGCTGGGCCATGGTGCCCCATCACAGCCCCTGGCAAGCTGTGACTGGTGCACAAGGAGGGCCGACCACCCCATGCCACACCATCCCACCAATGCAGAGCACACCCTGCACCGTGACCCCCAGACACCCTGCCCAGGAGCAGCGTCCACCAGTGCTGGATACCCCATGCATGCCACCACCCCCACTGTGACAATGCAACCCTGTGCACCACAGAACCATGCAAGGCAGCCCCACCATGAGCACCCATCAGTGGGTGGCAGCACACAGCGATGCAACAACGACATACACAGTGCCACCGCACACAGTCCCCCTGAGGTACAGCTGAGAGACCGACCATGCGTCGGCACATGAGGTACCCCACACATGACAGGGCATGCCCCAGACCCCACCACCAGTGGTACAGCACCCTGCACACCCTCCCAAGGACACACCCTGACCCAGCACTGGCCACAACAGCCAGCGCAGACACCTACAGTGGTGCATGGAAGTCTGCACCACACCGGATGCAACACAGTGCATGGACAAACACCCACCCATACCCAAGGGCACACCAACACAGGGACGCAGTAGCAGGGCAACCAAGCCCCCAGCATGGGCCCATGGAAACTGTGTACACACGGCCAGCAGTCCTCCATAGCACAGGAGTGCCAGCCACCCTGTGCAGACACTGTGGACCTGTACGCCACCAGCATTTGCCCGGAGCACAAGTCACAGACAGTGGTGCACATCCCCTGCAACACACACAAGCCACAGCATGGAGGTGGGACAACAACAGCAGAGGCCACAGTGTCACCCAAGGCAGACATGCACCACACCAGTGACAGGAGGCAACCCAGCATTGTGATGGGCACAGTGGCTGCCCTGCATGGACAGCCACCACTGACATGCCAGCAGACCGTGCAGGTCACAGACATGCAAGGGTGTCAACTGCACAGGCCATGGATGGGCTGACAGGTGCACCATGGACACAGAGCATGCACCATGGACCACTGCACACAGTCATCCAGTGCACAGGGAACAACACACACCACAGACACTGACTGATAGCTACTCCCTACTCCCACACCATAGTCACTTCCCCACGGACACACACATGTACCCATGACTGCACCACCCCTGACGCCATGCACACCACTGCAGCTGAGCACCTATAGCCCACTGCAAATCAGAGGCCACCACAGTATTCATATCAAAACAATTGTAATCAAAAACATCCAACAAAACTATATACAATTATGTACAAATCAGTGGGGGGGGAGGGTCACAAACAAGGTGGGGGTGGGTAAGGGGCAGGGGTGAACAAATAGTACAGGAAAGGAGGGGTGTGAGGGTGGGTCCAGGGGGGTAGGGGAAATCAGGGCATTTTTATGGTCAGTGGGAACCCTGCTCCCCGCTCCGGCTGCTCCGCCTTCTACGCCTCCACCTGACCCCCAGCCACTCAATCCTCTGCAGGATGTCCAGTGACACCCTGGCCATGGTGAGAATTTCCTGCAGTGTCTCCCTGATCATACGCAGCTGCTGGACACCTAGGACAAGGGAGCAGAGTCAATAGGTGTGAATACACAGCCCCATACAGCCCACCCACTGTGCATAGCATATGGCCATGGGACATGCCTCTGTGATGGTGTGTGACCACCACAGTGATCGTGTCCACAAGACCTGCCCACCCAGGTGCACACAGCCATGCGGACCACTGCACACACCCACCGGCCAAGTCCTGCACAGCACCACCATGGCTGTTTAGTGACATGGCTATGTGGTGTGAAGGCAGTGGCACAGCCATGTACCCGGTGCATGCATGGACCACCATTGATGCACTCCCAGACATGCAGTGCCACTGGACAGTGCTGACTGTAACAAGTTGCGTGCATGGCAGTGGTGTTAATGGATGGTGGCCATGCCCTGCTGCCCACCCTTTTGCACAGCATGCAATAGTAATCATGCAGGTAAGGCACTCACCATCATCAGGCTGGTCCCTCTGGCGCTGTGGACCTTTGGCCCTCCTATTGTTCCGGTCCTCCAGCTGGCGCCTCCACTCCCTCACCAGCTGTCTCTCTTCTGGCCCTAAGGTGCAAACATGGAGAGAGGAACATCAGTACAATCCTGTAGCAAAGTCCCCCTGCCCCCATGTGTGTGCAATCCCACCCAGCCAGACCCACCCACCCCACACTCTGATACCACCACAGCCAACACCGGATGCCCCCCCATGTTCCAGACACATGCAATCGAGATACCCATATGGAAGATAAAAGTGTATGGACGTTACAACTACCTGGCCGTGGCACTGTGCCCCTCCTGGCACATGCCCGCAAGTGGGCAAGCAGTCCAGGTCCCTCTGCCTCAGGTCCCCATACCTGTGGTGGCACTGCTCTGCCGTCCGCCCCATTCCTGTGGCCTCCTCCAGGGTGTCGGCCACCTCCTGCCACACCTGGCTCCTAGACCTGTCCAGGGGTGCCTCCCCAAACAGTGGGCCAAAAAGTGGCTCAACATTGGCAACCAGGTTTGCAATTTCAATCTGGCTCCACTGGGCAGCTCTTTTCCACGCTATCTCTCTTGCTCAGTAGGTTCAAAATGGTGCTCTGCAGCGTGGTTCCACCATGTGCAGATGCTGCGCGGTATAGCGCTGCCATTCCCTATTGTGCTGTCACCGAACAGCACAATAGTGGTGCATCCATTCCTGACGCATGGCACCTAGGGGGGCAAAGGTCGGGCACAGGGTCAAGGGTCTCTGGCGTATGGACAGGCACAGCGCAATTGGAACCCAATGCATGTAGCATGATTGGGTGCCTGTGTGCTACCTCCAGTAGCGGCCTACTGCGCTGTTGCGCCACTGCGCCTATGATGCCCCAGTGTCACAGCGCTTATAGGTGAACATCACTGTAGCGCCACTGGCACAATGGTGGCCGTGCCCTGCATTGCCTCCCGTGCACAGCATGTCAGCAGCATGGCAGGCTCCTGCGTCATCAACCCGGGCATGTGCAGTTAGGTGTGTACTGCGCATGTCACAGAACTGCGCCCTTGGCTCAGCACGTTCAACACAATTGCGCAAAGTGCAAAAGCGTGATATTCAGCCGTCATATGCAAATCAGCTAATCAGCCATTCAATGGCGCAGCACTGCAATTTGCATCATCTTATAGTTGCGCCTCGCCTCATTTGCATGGGTTGCGCTTTAAAAGTGCGACATTGGGCTGCATTGGCCATAGTTGGTACTGCAGTCTATTGGTGAGTTGCATGCTGTTTGGGAGTGTGGACTGTGGATTTTGGGACATGCATGGGACTGCACAGTCACAGGTAACAACTTTCATTCTCACAGGCTGAATCATGACCGAGTGAGTTGTGGGAGAAGAGGAACAGAGTTGTGGGAGGAGGAGGAGGCCAAATTTCACCAAGGCCGAGACGGATGCCCTGTTTGAGGCCTACCTGGACCAGGAGTCGCTTCTCAGCAGACGCCAGGAAACACCACAGGCCCATGCTGCTGCATGGGAGGAGGTGGCATGTGCTGTGAACCTGCATGGCAGCCACCAGCACTCCATGCAGGAGTGCAGAAAGAAGATGGGCACAGACAGGAGGAGGATTAAGGAGAAGGTGGTTGCCATCAGGGCAGCATGATCTGCGACAGGTGGGGGACAGCCGGAGGTGCTACGCATGACCCCACAGGAGGAGAGGGTTGCTGGCAGCATGCAGCATTGTGCCATTGAGGATGTTGCAGGTGGTGGCTTCCAGATGAGTGGTAGCCCGTCACTGCATGGTAGGTCATGGTCTGTCTATTGGGGGGGCAGGGTAGGTCACATGCAGTAACGCGACTTTGTTTTCCCTTACAGATCCTGAGCATCTGCATGGATCAGTGGTGGTGGGCCTCTCCACAGAGGCCAGTCAGATGGAGATGGAGGAGGGCCCATCCACCTCCACAGGTATACACGGCTCAGTGCGACAGTGGGCCCGCCTGGCTGTTCAGACTGATGTTGTTGGAACAGGTGTGGTGGAGGCCCTGCCTGTGTCCCAGCATGCCAGCGTCCACAGATGCCAGCATGCTGTGACTCGGGCAGGTGCCGGGTCCATCACCGATGATGATGATGTCGCTAACGTCATGGACAGTGACACGTGTGTGCCACAGGATGGCCACAGAGCAGGTAACATCGCGGCTATGGCTGTGGGTGGTGCCGCTCTGGAGGCCTGCGTGTCATCGCAGTCCCAGCCTGTGCCTGTCAGCATCAGTGGGGCAGCACTGGTGTGTGTACAGGACAGTGGGACTGTTGTGGCCACTGCGGTGGTACCAGTGAGCCCTGGGGAGTGGCAGCCAGAGGGGCAGGATCAGCAGTCAGCCAATGGGCACAGTGGAACCCCTGGGGGACCATCGGTGCCACCCCATGAGGCCAGTGGTCAGCCTGTCAGTGCTGGCGAGTCTCGGTGGGGCCGCCCACTCATCCGTGGTGGCTGGGACACTGTGGTGTGTGACTGACCAGTCTCCCAACGCAGCTCCTGTCTGATGCTGCCCTGTGTGCATTGTGTCATTCAGTGGGCAATGCATAGGTGGGTACCCGACCCTGCACGCAGACACACAGTCCATCTGCACACCCTCCTGGCTGCTGTCCGCAGTTGCATGTGCATGATGATGCCTGCATTGCGCTGTACACCAATGTGCAATGGTGCTCAGCATCTGACACACGCACAATGACAGGCAGTGGGCGTGGTGGTCTGTGGACATGTGTGTGGCTAGGGGTGGCATTCTGGATCAGTGTGCCTCCTACCCTTTGTGCATTTCTGGTGTGTTTTGTGTGTGTGTGTGTGTGTCTGTCCATGTGCCATGTTAGACCTCACCCATCCCTGGTGGTGTGTGTGGTTCCATGCCCGGCCACTTCCCTTGATGGCATGCACCTCTGGTGTGTGTCCATGCATGTTTGTGGGTTGTGCCTTTGCCACTGGTGGTTGCACATGGCCCCATGACTTACCTGGGTTGGCTGAAGTGTTTCTCCGTGATGGTGTCCCGGTGCAGCTCTGCCAGCTGGAGCAGTCGGGGATCCCATTGCCCAAGGGGGGGGCTGCTCATCACCATTGTCACCGGCATCCTCATCGTCCCCATCGCTGTCCCTCTCTTCGACCTGTATGGCTATCCCACATTTGTTGGTCATGTTGTGCAGGATGCAACAGGCCAGGAATAGCTCACAGGCCTTTGACGGGCTGTACTGTAGGGCACCGCTGGAGGTGTCCAGGCAACGGAAATGTGTCTTCAGCATCCCGAACACCTGCTCGATGACATTACATGTGGTGGCGTGTGCCTTATTGTAGCGTTGCTACAATGGGGTCGCGGGTCGCCGGTAGGGTGTGAGCAGCCAGGGACGGAGTGGGTATCCACTGTCACCTGTGTGTAAAGGGTGGAGGTTAGTTTGGTGATCAACATCGCCCTGCCCCAGGCCATGTAGGCTACTACCCATGTCACCTCTGACCATGCCCCCCAGGCCCTATGATTGTCCATGTGGTTTGCATGCTCACCCACCAGGTGGCCAGTGGGGATATCCCCACTCTCGAATCTGTGGCACAGTGCCGACTGGTACCAGATGAAGGCATCATGTGCTCCCCAGGGTGTGTGGCACAGACATTGATTATGTGCCCTCTGGCATCGCACACCACCTGGCAGTTGATGCTAGCATAGCCCTTGCGACTTATATATGCGGCCCCCTCGAGGCCAGGTGGTGTGTGGATGGCCACATGAGTGCAGTCTATTGCCCTTAGCATGCCAGGCATATGTGCTACCATGTGGAACTCCTGGATGTTTGCTGTGCACTCCACTGGTGTGCTGGGGAAATGGATGTATTCTACAACATGTGGCAGCAGTGCACTGAGGAATTGGGTGCTGTGGCATGACGTGGCCAACTGGGTTATGCTTGTGGTGTCCCCAGTTGGTCTCTGAAAGGTACCCGTGGTGAGCAAGCACATGCAAGCTGTCACTTTTGTCTCCACTGACAGGGCATGGCTCCGTCGTGTGGGTGCCTGCATCACATCACTGCACAGCTCACAGAGCCGCCTCAGAATTGCCTGATTCAGGCGGTACCGGCCCACAATCTCCGTATCACTATACAGCTCAAAGCTGGTGTGGACTCAGTACTGCCTGTTGGAGGCATACCGCCGATGGGCCCTTCCACGGCCGCGCCCCCCTGCTGCCCACCTTCTCACCCCCCCTCATTACTGCCTCCATCTGGATGGTGGCACTGGCCATGTCCCTGGCTTGTGTTTACCCCCCCGGCAGCTGTTTCTGTGTTCCCCCCACTGTCCTGGCTGCTACTTCCCCTGCGCCGAACACCTGACTGTGCTGGCCTCACTGTTGTGTGGCAAGTACTTCCCCTTTCTGCACTGTGGCTCCCCACACCTTCCCCTGAGCCTGTGGGTTCCAGGTGCCCTTTCCCTGGCCTGCCCTGTGTGTTCCTGCTGCCCAGTTTCTCTGGCTAGAGTTCGCCTCATGTGCCTTCCCTGTAGTGTTCTTGCACCTCTCCCTTGCTCCTTTTTATTTTGGCTCATTTCCGCTATGGCGCAAATTCCGCTTGCTTCCCTATTGCACATGGCACATGTTGTTGAATATCGCACTGCACCATTTATGCATGGTTCCTCCCCCTTTAGTTGCGCATACGTTCATTATCATTGCATTGTTGCTCAGCGTGATTTGGGGTACAACTGCCTCCCACTGAATGCTCATAGAATATGGCACATTTTGGTTTGCGCTGGCGCAACCCTATTGCGCATGGCGCAACTCTTTTGAATATCTGGGCCATAGTGTACAGAACAGTGTTTTTCCACATAGAATTCCATCACGTTATAAATGTGATGGTATCACCGTTGAAAGATCCCAGACTGTGATTGTACCCTTCTGTGACACAACAGCATTCTAGACAAGTTCTGGCCAGATCCACCACGGCTGCATAATGAAGTTAGTGAAGTTGTGAGGAATTTTTAAGGACGTATGGAGAAAAAACACAATGATTTATAAGTAGTAAGATTTGTTTTAGTTCCTGTTCTAAGGAAGGCATACATATTATTAGAAAAATATATGGAGGTGTACATTTAATGTAAGTAATAGGAAGCAATATAGGTTCACAAAAGAACCCCAGAGCAAATGCTACTGAGGTGTGTGTTATCCCAGATGATATTAGCCGGACAGCCAGATTTGAAAGAAAACACAATTGCACATACCCCAATAATGCAAAGCATCATAGGAAACATATGCAAATCCCCATGATGGTACAGAAGGTGGCAGTACTTGAAAAAGTAATGGCTGGCATATGTTCAGCCTTGGGATTATTTACACAGTTTTTTTTTTTTTAGAGAAACAGGGTTTTTGTCCATGAGGTGATGTAAGTTATATTTAAGCAATGTGTTGATGTCAGGAAGTCAGGAGTAATGATGGACTGTTAACAGAGAAAATGTGATAGTAACTTTCGGGGGTGCTTTTGTAAAGGGCAAGGCAGTTATGCTTGTGATAATGGGAATATTAGGAAAGTATGAGGTCTCTGCAGAAGTGGAGTACAAATGTGCACAGTTTCATAAGTATGTGCTTAGAGTGCAGGCAAATATGATATGCAGAGTTGTTTTAGAAATAGGTAAAAATAGCGATACTTACAGTTGATAGAAAGATAGATAATTACATAGACGTATAGACAGAGAGAGAGAGACACACACACACACACACACACACACACAGACAGACAGGTAGAATAGGAATGGCTGTGAAGTATTGAAGTGATGCCAACCCCACCCCCACCATTCAGAGATGGACAGGCATTGGGGTGTGCCTTTGGGTCATTGCCCATAATGGTCATGCCATTTCACCTCACCTCACCCTACCCTGTAGACACAGACTTGTCCAACAGAACCCAGAGAGTCAGAATAGGGCAAACCTTGTCAACCCCTCTCAGGTACATCTGGGGTCCCCTAAGGGTCAATCTTTGGCCCTCTACTTTTCACTCTGTTCCTTAACTCTCTACCCAAGGCCTGCTCTGGGAGTCTTCTACTTTATGCAGATGATGTGGTCTTATTCAGCACCTACACCAACCCTGCTGCTCTCCAGGTAGCCCTCCAAAGGTCTTTTAATGAAGCTGAGTCCTGGTTTACTGACCATAGGCTTGTCCTCAACTATAAAAAAAACAAAGTCCATGCTATTTGCCCATGCCCAAAACAAGTTCAGTAGCCATCCCCTGCTCATCTATAACTCCCAGAATGAGACCCTGGAACAAGTTTCTGCCTTTAAATACTTAGGGGTTACCCTAGACTCTGGGCTAACCTACCACGAACACATCCGCCAGTTTAGCATGGCTGTAAATGTGCACATTGGTCTGCTCCACCGTTACAAGCACTGTCTCCCCCCTGAAGCCCTGCAGCTAGCCATTTCCTCCTCCTCTATCCTGTCACTTGTTGATTACGGGATTATTTTCTGTGGTGCAGCCAATAGCACCTCTCTTAACAAAATTCAGTTTTCCCTGAATAAAGCCTGTAGACTGGCCTTAGGATGTGAACGGCTCACACACACTTGTACACTTTATACCAGCACAAACTTGCTTAATTTCGATGCTTGCCTAAAATACCAGACCCGTCTCCTTGCCAAGAAAATAATGGCTGGATTCACTTACCTGACTCTTGTGATGATGCCCCTCCCCATCTGTACCAGACACACGCATCATTTTGAGAAAACAACATAGCAGGTACCACACTGTAAACCTCCATGGGGCAAAGAACCTTCAGGTACCATGCCCCCAGTTGGTTGAATTCAATTCTCAAACCAGTCCTCCAGGCTCCTACCCTGGGACTGTTCAAATCCCTCCTCCATAGCAACATCTTGTGTGACACCACTTGTGACTGTACCTGACCTACACACTACCTAATACTGTGCCATGACAATGGGTCCTCTTGGTCCTGCCTCGATAGTATCAGTCCCTGGCATTAGTCTAACCTGAGCCTCAGACTAGCTGGCAATCACTGGACTGCGCTGCTTGCATAATCCAGTCTTAAAATACCTATCTACAACAACTGCTGTACTGTATGATTACCCCTGTAAATACTGTATAATGTATTGTGCCTATTTACTGAATTGTCCATGACTATTGTAATCATCCTGTACCACATCTACCTGGTGTCATATACTCTGTATCAATCGCAAGGTGTGATATCTTCCACACTGCTGTTTATAACTGTAATGTCTGACACTGTATATGCCCTGTATTGTTTTCTATGATGTGGAGCCTTTGTAAAGGAGTCTCTGACTCAAAGGTATTAATTCCAATTGTTTCAATAAATAAATAAATAAATAAATAAATAAGTGTCGAGGTGTGCCTTGGGGTGTTCAAGCTTTACACTCACCCCATTCCATGAGGAAATATGCTGAAATGGGTACAGTATTGTATAAGAAAATGAAGTGAACTTTGGGGTTGAAGAGTCAAAGGCACACCTTGATACCTGTCACTGGCTGCAGGGTGGGGATGGGGTCGAATAGAGTGAGCATTACTGTTGACAGTCCCGAGTCACACCTTTGATGCCTGTCAGTCCCTACAAGGCAGGGTGTTATGGTCAGAAACCCTTATGCTCTGGGCATTGTTATGTGACTTCTTAACCTAGCAACAGCATTTAATGCATTACATTATAAGGACAAGTAAATGTTTTTAATACATAGACAGGCATTGGGGTGTGCCTTTGGGTCATTGACCATAACGCTCATGCCATTTCAACTCACCCTACCCTGCAGACACAGACAAGTGTTGAGGTGTGCCTTGGGGTGTTCAAGCTTTACACTCACCCTATTCCATAAGGAAATATGCTGAAATGGGTACAGTACTGTATAAGAAAATGGAGTGAACTTTGGGGCTGAAGAGTCAAAGGCACACCTCGATACCTGTCACTGGCTGCAGGGTGGGGATGGGGGTGGAATGGAGTGAGCATTACTGTTGACAATCCGAAGTCACACCCCTGATGCCTGTCAGTCCCTACAGTGCAGGGTGTTATGGTCAGAAACCCTAATTCCCAGGGCGTTGTTATGTAACTTCTTAACCTAGCAACAGCATTTAATGCATTACATTATAAAGACAAGTAAATGTTTTTAATACATTTACAGACAGTTACATAAACTTAAGTTTCTTCATAGAATAATTTAAATTTAGTAACAGTGGTAGTGCAAAGCAATTACCCAGACAACTTGAAAACTATAACTACTTTATATTGTACATCGACACCCCATACTGACCTCCTTGAAATTGAGATGCAAATGTCACACATTTATCAGTTTTCTAACAGGAATATTTACTATCCTAAATACATTTCTTGCTTCAGTAACTGCTCAGCACATTTATTGCATGACCTACTTATTGACATTTTACACCTGCTATGCGATGTACTGCTGCTTACCACACTGACATCATGAACCATAAAACAGATGACTGCCATAACTAGGGAGGCAGTATAGCACAGCAGTTTAAGGCTCTGAGCTGTAAATCTGGAGATCTGGGTTTGAATCCCACAGCCCCCACTTACATACTGGGTGACCCTGAGCAAGTCACTTAATTTCCATGTGCTCCCATGTTGCCCCTGTAAACAAGCTTTCAGCTTAGTGTGCTACTCCTGGTTAAACAATTGAAAGAAAAAAAACACAATATATTATTTTTCATGCTTTATTTTGCTACTACGAGCTTTGACTAATACATCCATCCTTAAATGTACTTTTTATAGCTGATGTGTCTGTGACCTAGGCAGAACTACACTTAAAATCTTACATATAAATAAATCATTCGAATAACATTTATTTCATAGAAGTTTTCAGTAGTATCTCCTTTCTTTTCAGGTGCCCATGACACTATGTGTGTATATATATATATATATATATATATATATATATATATTTAACTTCAAAGCACTAAACCTATTCAAATGCACAAAGACTTTATTCTCTTCACACATTACTGCTAAACTTCAGGTTCCAGAGAGATAAAAATGTAACTATTTGGGCGGGTGCTTCAGCTGTGTGTGTGTGTGGGTGGGGGGTATAAAAAGCTTTTAAGAAACAGGCACTCTAGTATCCAATATGGGATAGTCTTCTTTGGATGACATATTTTACTCCTTTGTGGGCTTATACCTTAATTGTCATTCTTGTGTTGCAAGTGCTTGCTTTCTTCAAGTGCTGTAATTTCAGAATGCTGTTTCACACGTGCTATATAAGGATGCAGTTTCAGGCACGCCATAATTACTTTTTCTTTCCTTCTGAACCTTAAGCTCTGATGCCCCAGGCAGCTCTTATAGTCAGTTGATCCAACATGATAGATCCACCTCATGCCCCTCCCACATGAACCAAAAAAAAAGGTGGGGTGGATCTTTAGGAGCTTCTTAGGTGGAGGTGGGGGTGGATCTTACCCCCCAAAAAAATTAATGCTGCCTCCCACTACTCAGGTTCCAGTTCTTGTACCTCCCATTTAAGAAAGAAAATAATGCCCTGCAACCATTGACTAACATGAACGCATATTTATTTGAGGGTGGAAAGCATTTCTTGGAGGAGGGTAAGGCAGAGGATACTATTTACACCTTCAGCCAGTTCCACAGAGAGAAAACATGACATCAGCCCTTTTGTACATGCAAAATATCTGCAGGCTCTGCCCAATGCAGCTGTAAAAATGTAGAATGTTTTTGTAACACAGAATGATGCAAACACAGTCAATGACATTTTAACTGTGGGACAAATGCATTTTCGAAAATAATTGATTTCTATATAGAGCAATGCTACACTATGCACTATATTACTTATTGAAACCAGCATCACATAATCAATGTAAGTTAATTATAATGCAAACAAAATGTAACATCAATAATCTTTTTTTGGTCAGACAGCACCGTTTGATCCCTGGATCTTGGTCTCAATCTCCATGACTGATAAGACTCTGCACCATGGCGAAGTGTCTGGGTATGCAGAGGGTTATTCCTAATAACTAAATGTTAAGGAACACATATATAACACTGATGTAGTACAATAAAAAGGATAGGTTAGGGTTCTTAATATCAACTAATTAGAAAAAAAAGGAATGTAAAGAATGATTAGTAATGTTTAAAACTGAACAGAAAGAAGGGTGCTGGACTAATGAAACTGAAACACTGTGAAATACAAACCATTCTATTTCCTCAGCAAGTTCATGTGCTGCTTCCGCTATTGAGTACTCACCTGGACTGTAATCAGAGTCATTACTAATGTATTCATCATCCATCAAGGATGATAAGGATGTATGTAACGAAGTACAGCAGTGCTGAAAATTAAAAATTCCTTCGTTTGGGACTGTCATATGGGCATCTGTTAGCTGATCACACTGGATACCAACGGACACTGTATTTGGGTGCACCATAACTCCTATCAAACAACACCACATGCAAGTTCTTATTATGTGCAGAAACATTTTTACAGTCATATTGTTATGCAATATGATTAATTATTACTGTGTTAATATGCTTAAAACAGTAGGCAATATACTGTACTTGTAATCATCATCTGCAAAGGAACCACGTAAATAGATAAGCAGATTAAAGTGGTTTGACATAGTTTATGCAGATGTATGCTCAATCAAAAATCCAGAGACGTTGGACATGAAAGTAGTTATTATGATTGGATAACTAAACAAATGCACCATGGTCATGAAGTGGATGTCTTTCAACTGGGCTTCAAAAAGACATTTGACTATCTGCTGCTTGGGAGACTGGGAATTTAGCTACTAAGTACGGGGGAGAGAGAAAATATGATGTGATGGGTAGTGATCTGGGTACAATGAATAAAGCATTAAGAGTTGGTGTGGAAGGGGAGCTATCAGCCCCAAAGGTGCTTGATGTTAGGATGAGTGTTATGGGTATGCCTTACATACATTTCAGTTGGAATTTATAGCAAAATCAGTCTGTTTGCTGATGACACCAACATGGGGGGGGGGTGGTAGCTGACATAAGGGTTTTGGCAAGGGTTACAGGAGGTAGGTCAACGTACAGTGTGCATTGGAGGTAGGGGCAGCTGCAGAATAAGTGATGGTAACTGCACCATAAGGCCTTTATCTGTTATTAGTTTTCATATGTACGTATAATCACAGTCAACAGTATGAGACACAAACTTTTTTTCACCATAAAATACATGTACTTGCAATGAGCATTAACAAATTGTCAATTGACGTCTTCCCAGTAGATAAAAAAAGAGTCACATAGCCATTCATGAATGTCACAATAGACCAATGGTTGGCATGCATATGATAATAAACTTTTTGGGTGGGTGGTGTTCACAGTTATATAGCCAGTTTTCTGAATGCGATAATACACGAAAGTAAGAGCGTGGGTGTACAAGGGCATTAATTCAGTTCAAGACAGGTTGAATTCACTCAGGCAAGCACTCATAACACAGATGGTACTGAGAGCATGCATTAATGCCAATTTATAGAATGGAAGGGTAAAATCGTGTAATCTGAGTAGCTCTTATTTATGTATAAAATATGGTTTACACATGATTAAAAAAAGGACTGATCAGCAGTGAAGTGTCTTCAACACAGATCAATGGTCATTTGGAACACAAGCATTTCAGTTAGCCCCCTATAGCCAGAACTGATCTTCCACCACAAACATGGCTGCTTCCTTTACACTGTAAAAAAACTTCAACTGGGCCCTAAAAATAAAACTACCTTAAATAAAAAATAATAAAAAAAAAATGAATTAAATGCTGTTTCCCTGATTATCACACTCTCCTCATATACATAAACACATTAGAAACAATAAGTATTGTTTATAGTTTTCACTACAACTGTTTCATTGACGACAGTGAAAAATTCCCTTCTGTCTATAACTGCTTATCAGGGAACTCTCTTCTCCTTGTCCTGACAGTGAGATAATTGAGTCTCTGGCTATAACAAAGGCCTTTATAGTATATGGTTACCCTTTGTTATGTATAAAAATCAGCCTGCTCAAAATCCTTGTTAAGCACATTCTAAACCATTAAGTGCTTTCTAAAGTGTTGTTATATGCATTCCGAACAGTTGTTATGCATAGTTCAAAGGTCATACAATTTTAAATTTTGCATTTATTCTACTCCTAGCTACTTGCTAACCACCCAGTGCCCAATGTCATACCTTTTACCTTTCAAAAGTCTTGAAATTTGATTTTGATATGTGAATAGAACATTAAAAATGGCAACATTTTTTGTTTTCACTTCAATGGGGGTCTGTCACTCTAATGTAAAAACCATACACTATACAAAATAAAATATGTTCAACCACACACGACTCAGCATGTGTTTCCATCTTGGGGGTGAGATGACAGCATGGACCTCTCATGCTTCACTCTCGAGGTTCATATGCTGTCATCTCAACCCCTCGATTAAAAAACAGCCTTGTTGTGTATGGTTGCTCATACATTATTCTCAATATAATAACTGGCTTAGCCTTTTCCCCACAGGGAAACTGTGGCATAATTTGCCATTATAAAGGAGCGATTATAACGGCAAACACACACATGATTTTCCTCGCTGTGCACATGCCCCCACTGCTGCTTTTCCCTTCAGAACCGGGTGGGCCGCAGAGCAACCTGCATTCATTTTATATAATTGCTGAGGCAAAAAAGGCAAACCCAGCAATTATATAAAATAAAACATGAGTCAGTGTGTGTAAAGTCGAAGTTTACACACACCCTCGGGGTTAGATGCTTTTAATAAACCCCTCAAGCTTTGTTCTTGGGGTTTATATAGCATCTAACCCTTTGGGTGTGTATAAACTTCTCTACACATCCCGACCCATACATTATTCTCTATGTTGTCTGTGTATACAGTGTGCTGGGAGAGAAACATTCTGCCAGTGGAACTGAGCAGAATTTTGAATCCATGTATTCTGTGGCAAACATTCCATGATAAACATTCCATATCTTGAATGTGGAGAACAACAGAGAAAAAAAGAACAGGAAGAAGAAGAAGAAGAAAGTAGGCAATAATACAATGACATCATCAATGACATCACTTGCAGTGGGCAGAAGGACTATTTTATCACAAATGCACAAAGTGCATC
The DNA here is from genome assembly GCA_016271365.2 of Neoceratodus forsteri. NCBI lineage: Eukaryota > Metazoa > Chordata > Ceratodontiformes > Ceratodontidae > Neoceratodus > Neoceratodus forsteri. Next base: position 230,638,681 of record CM057458.1, on the reverse strand, counting down.
TATTTTTTCTACATATAAACATACTTTACCCAATAGTCAAAAGTGAAAAAAAAAAAGGAGCCAATTTTATAAGCGCAATAAGGCACTCAGGGGTGTGTGTAAACCATATTTTACAGCACGGCCAGCAGCTGAAGTCACTCGGCCTTTGGCCCCATGCCTTACTATGCCCTTGACCTTGCTGTAAAATATGGTTTACACACACCCCTGAGTGCCTTATTGCTTACATACACCCATGATCTGTTGTAGATTATAACATTCAACATGCTGCCATACACTATATATAATTACAAAAACATTCAACTACAACCAAAACACTCTGCTTCAGATTATTACGCAACTCTACAGGATCATATAAAGACAAAATTTAAATAAAATACTATGAACACAGCAAAATGAATGTAAAGTAAACCACAAACCTTTTGTCTTCTTCAATACGGCGGTCTGGGTAGAAGCATTACAGTATTTCTTAACAGCAGAAGTGATGGAACTGGGAGGTGTGTTCAAATCTTCAGATTCCATTATGTAATTCAGGGGCAGCATGACAATCAGCTGGCTGTTATCCTGAGTAGTACAACAGTCATCTGTTCTTAACACCTTGCTCTATTCTGTACAGCAGGATTGCTTTGGAAAAAAAAAAGAAAACATTATTAAATTAATTTTTTTTTATTTGTAATTTCTGGGGTTCTACTGATTTTCTCTCAGTACCACCCCGCATGTCCACAACATGATGCACATGTGTGGCGGCACGTGCATGCAAGCTGTATGGGATGCCACTACATTCCAGTCACACCATAAACTGCCTACAACATACAGCGCACCTCCATATGTTGGTGGGGGGACTACGGGCAGGAGACACTATACTATATCGGGAGACAATAGCCAATGCTTCATCATGCTCCCACCCACCCTCCACCTCAACCCAGCCGGCACAAAACCAAGCTCATTCCTGAACTCAGATCTCTGTCATAGCACAAGGTAAGGCATCCAGTGCCTCAACCATCAGGGACACCAGTACGCCAAATATGTTTTTATTCTATAACATATTTTTCACAATGACGGGATGATGTCAGCTACCACAGGCTACTTCCATGGAAGACACTCTACCTACAGCCTAACCTTTACCCATCTGACATCCACGGCAATCACTAATGGGTTACTATCATGTGACAGGGCCAGGATGAAGGGCAGCAGTTTTGCATACCCTAAGGACAGCGACATTCACATTTCATCAATATCATCTGTCTCCCTCCATACTGTCTGAACTGCAGACCATGGCTGGCCTGTGCTCACTGTCGAAACCAGGTTGCGGGCATAGACACCATTGTAAAGTCAAGCGCATCACCCTCCAGTGCCTCAACACAAGTCGTGTTCTAGAACATTTATAAGACATCAAGGACAAAGATTTTATACCAACCATCATCTCATTAAGACAAATGTCCATTGACATTTCCTCATTGTCATCGCAGTCGGATGGTGGTGTGTTTTGACTTTGCTGCATACTTCATTCTGTTGCATGATCACTGAGCATCTGCATTCAAATGATTGAAATAAACAAAAATATTAGATGACACAGCACGATTAATGTTTTCAAAAAAGTCATACTGTTTGCAGTATTGCAAATTTATTAACAAGAATAATTTAATGACATTACATATATGCAACAATCTCTGCCAAACAATGGGGTATCACGGCATTTATGCACGACTTAGGTGCATTTTGAGGAATGAGAATGCACACGAGTAACATTAACAAGACTAGAAGTGCATTAATTCTGTGATACACCCATGGGTTGCAGTGTGTTATCGCAGTTATAAAACTGGCTATGTAACTGTAAACACAATCCCCCTCAAAAAAATTACATCTCAATACATGAATGCCAACTGTTGCTCTACCAGTGCATCAATAAATGGTCATGTTAGACTTACTGAAAAATGTCAAGTCGTCGTTAGAACATTACTTTAGGTAAGGGTCAGAACTGACAATATTGTAAGTAGTCAGTGACTGCCTTGTCAACAATAAATACATAAATTACATACCCATGAACACAAACTATTATTTGTGTACTTCTTGTAGCAAGGAACTACATGATTACATTAATCATTAATAAATCATTAATAATAACACTGAGGAGTGAGTATTGGGTAATAAGTGATATTACTATTTGGGGTAGGGATGGGGGAAGAAAAATCAGTATTTTAGAAACTGACCAATGTGTAACCATTACAAATGTCAGTAAGTGGTGACAGTGGAGTTCCAAACACACCTACAAGTGAGGGAACAACATTGTGGTGCAGGGGCAGAGGTATCAATCACATAATTAGGGAGGTGGTGATGGCACTGCTCTAAGCACTGTTAACAATTCTAATATGGCAGTTTCAGCATTAAAGGGTGACGCACCACCATAAGGACATTTACATGATAATCAGCAGTGTCTCAAACTAGGAGGCTTCATGGAAACTGTAATACGACTCAGTGGTGACAGGTGTATTGATCACATTGAAAGTTAGGCAATGGTTTAATCATCATCAGGGCCAGGGGTGATAACAGTGGCTGCTTACTGTATACACGTTGTGGCAAAATAGACTATGGGCAACTGTGTAATAACACAAGATGATTGCATTAAGGACATATAATTTACCCTGGACACCGTTAATTTATCCTTTGCACGACTTCTTCATTTGCTTGCAGGATCTGTGCCCTTGCCTTCAACACTAGGCCTCTTGTCTGGATTATCACTCTGTAATAACTTCTGCAGTAGAACAGGACATAATGTAGAAACTGCATCTTTTTTAAGGGACTTACAGAATTTTAAACTGAATTACATACCATTTGTGAAACACTTATCCTCAAAATGGGCAGAACAAATAGTGGGCGAGGCTGCAGACTGCCATTCCCACTTCCGATCAAGCAGCACAAAAAAACTCACTTTTTAAAGTGACCAGGTGACTTATCACGTTTAGGGAAATGAAATAGTGAGACGTCTCCTGACAGCTTGTTACTACACCCACCAACAACACAACAATTCAATTTGTAAATGAGTCTTTGACTCAAAGGTTGTAAATCTGAATTGTGAAATAAATAAATTAATAAAAATAAATTCACCATATTGAACTATGCAATACCAAGCATACAGTAATAGATTACTATTCGTTCATGAATATAGTGCTATGAGAAAACAGAAGTAAAACTAACTCACTTGCACAGTAAATACCACAATAGTGTACTACAGAAACTATCCATTTGCTCTGAACAAAAAAACAAAACCTGTATGTATGAAGTAGCTTGCAATAGGTGTAAATTAAACTCAGTGCCATAGAGCACAGAATGTTTCATATATATAAAGGGCCGGATATTCAAACTGCGCTATTTTGTGGCGCAAGCCCTTGCGCTGCACAAAATAGTTGCTCAGGGTGTACGCAGAGCGATATTCAAAGGAGTTGCGCCCTTGAGCAACTCCTTTGAACATCTTAACCCACAGCCACTGTGCATGGCCCAGTGGAACTTCACGCCACTGCAAGTTGTCAGAGTGGAGCATTCAACTTGCAATGGCGCAAGTACCATTGCGCCATGCGAAAATCCCCATATTCAAAAGGTGACATGCAAACGGGGCCATAATTCATGCAAGGCGCAGGGGGGGCCATTTGCATCTGATTATGGCTCCATTTGCATGCCATTAGCATGCAGGTGCGCCGATCCCCGAGGACTTGTGCCTGGCACCCTGCCAGGCAGCAGCCGTCGGGGACCGACGCCTCCTGCAGCCCGATCGCAGACAAAACAGTGTAGAACCCCCCACCACCCCCCACTGGCCGATCCCAGGCATAGTTTAACCCCCACAAGCCCGATCGTGGGCAGCAATGTGGCTCCTCCCCAACGTATCCCAACGTGTCCAGTGGACCGAAAAGCCCGATCACGGGCAGTAGTTGTTTAAGAAACACCCCTCTCCTCCTTCCAAACACATCCCTGGTGGTCCAGTGGACCGAAAAGCCTGATCGTGGGCAATAGTTGTTTAAGAAACACCCCCCCCTCCCGAACACATCCCTGGTGGTCCAGTAGACCGAAAAGCCCGATCGCGGGCAGTAGTTGTTTGATAATCCCCGAATTCATCCCTGGTGGTCCAGTGGCACATCCCGATCGCGGGATGTACAAGTGAACAAACCCCTCCAGACATAGTCCTGGTGGCTAGTGTCCCCCCACCCCACCCACCCATGAAGCCCCACCACCCGCTCCCCTCGGCAGCAGGCGGGTGGCAGCATCCACCTGCCTGCTGCCCTGCCGCCCGCCGACTGACTGACTGCCCAGTATGGCTGCGCCCATTGGTGCAGAGCAAGAGCCAATGGGCATGCAGCCCATACCATACATGACAGTCCAGAGTTGTGAATGAATACATTCATTCATTCATAAAACTGGACTGTCTTGTACGTATGGGCTGCATGCCCATTGGCTCTGCTCTGCACTAATGGGCGGCAGCACTACCGGACAGTCGGCGGGCGGAAGCGGGCGGCAGGCGGGTGGATGCTGCCGTCCGCCTGCCGCCGGGGAGCGGGTGGGGGCTTCATGGGTGGTGGGTGGGGGACACCAGCCACCAGGGCTATGTTCGGGGTTGTTCACTTGTACATCCCAGCGATCGATGTGCCACTGGACCACCAGGGATGAATTCGGAGGGGAGTTATCAACAACTACTGCCGCGATCGGGCTTTTCGTCCACTGGACCACCAGGGATATGTTGGGGCTGACATTGCTGCCCGACCGGGCTTGTGGGGGATTCTACACTGTTTTGCCCAAGATCGGGCTGCGGGGGCACAGGGAGTGGGTGGGGCCAGCCACAGGTGGCAGCTGCTGTGTTGCGCCCTGCAATGCAGCAGCTCACCTGTGGGTGGCCCTCGACTTGATCCTTTTTTTTTGCTCAAAGTGGTGCAGGCGCAGGTTGGGGGTTGCGCCTGCACAACTCTGCACAGCCCGGCTGAATATCGGGCTGTGCAGTTTATGCATGGTTCCTCCCTCCCTCCAGTTCAGCATGCATTCATTTGCATTGTGCTGTTGCTCAGCCTGTTTTCAGTGGCGCAACTGCCTCCTGCTGAATATCGCAGAATGGCGCAAGTTCGGACTTGCACAGGCGCCAACCCTATTGCGCATGGCGCAACCCTTTTGAATATCTGGGCCAAAGAATTTAATTATGGTGCAAAACAAAACACCTCATATATCAGAAGACCGTGATTCCTCAAAATAGGCAGATCACTGGTTTTAAATTGATTCAGAAAAGAAAGGAACACTACATCACATTAGGCAAATCACAGAACAAATACTGATTCCAATAATATGGAATGGAATGACACAGCAATAAGGATTGTCTGCAGCTGCCAACATGTGTGGTTCCACATAGTATAATCTCCTCAATATCACTAAAATGAAGCTGTTTACTCACATTGACAGCCTACATTTAATTCTCTGCCATATAACATTCATACAGCAATATATGTCACTTATTTGCCACTGGTGTGCTGTGAAGCTATCACTTTGTCAGGCAAACGACACTACAACTGTCACACACAATGCTCAGTGTACAAATGCCTAAAACTGAATGACTGAGGCAATACAGGACAGCCTTGGATTTAGAATCAGGAGCTCCTCGTAAAACACTTTGAAAGGAGTTTATTTGGTTAAAAAATTTTGACAGACTGGCAATACAAATGAGGCACAGAAAGTTGTGGTGTGCTAGGACCAGGAACTTTGAGGAGGGAAAGTTCACCGCCCCTGGCGCTACCTCATGTACACACCTGACTCGTGTGCATGTGTGAACTTGGAGGACAAAAAAAAAACACTCTGTTAAATCATGGTCCATAAAAAGTCAAAAAATTAAGTGCTGGATAAACTTTGGGGCTCCAACACGATGCAATCCTACACAGCTCTGCCCAGTGCACATCACAGGACTGATACAACAGGTAATTAATAAGATTACTGAATCATTTTAACAAGAAACAACATTACTACAGTGAATAATTTTTTTTCTTCTAACCCCAGGAATCACTCCTTTAATATTAACACTTTATGCAGACTTGGAAGCAGTACCTTAGGAAGCTGGGTCCAGAACCTAATTAGAGAAAATGTTCTGCAAGACAGCAGTTCCAAAGTTGGCATCCATTCTGGACTGTATATCCAAACACTGGTGCCTTGTGAAGATGTGTATTGTTTTCCAGGTAGCAGCTTTGCAAATGTTTAATAATGGGATGCCCCTTCAGGATATCGCAGAGGTAGTGGTACCCTTTGTGGAGCATGCCCTTAAGCCTGTTGGTGGCATTTTCCCAATTTTTTCATAGCAGAACTGAATGCAAGAGATCTTCTATTGAGATATAGATCTCTGTATAGCTGGTTTCCCTTTGCCAACCTCACCATAGGTAACAAAAAGCTGGGTACTATGGGACCTGATATCTTTTGTTCAGTCCATGTAGATAGTCAAGACTTGCTTTAGGTCCAGGCTATGCAACTTTCCCTCACCTGGACTAGAATGCTCTGGAAAAAGTACAAGGAGGGTCACTGAATGATTCACGTGGAGTTCAGATACCACCTAAGGAAGGAATTTTCTGTTGGTTCTAAGAACGACTTTATCCCTGTGTGGGATTATGTAATTTGACTCTGTGGAGGGGACTTGCAATTTACTTACCTTCCTAGCAGAGGTCATTAGAACCAGAAATATAGTTTTCCATGTGAAATTCTTCAAAGAGCAGTTTCTGTGCGCTCAAAGGGAGCCTCCATAAGTTGGGTGCCTTGCCCAGTGTTGAGGTCCCAGGGTGAGACAGGGTGCCTCACTTGTGGGTACAAGTGACTTAGGCCTTTAAAAAATACTTTTGAAAATGGGTTGTGAGGACAAAGACTTTTCCTTGCCACCTGATATGTATGCTGATACTGCTGCTAAGTGCACCTTTAAAGTTGAAGGCCTTAGGCCTAATGACTGTAGGTCTACTAGGTATTGCAGTTGGGTTTATTTTTCTGGGGTCACACCAGTAAGAAAACTTTGTCCATCTAGAAGAATACGCTTTCCTGGTTGTGGGTTTCCTTGAAACTGTAACCCACACTTTGGGTTAGAGAGCTAGAGAAGTGTACTGGACTCTATACTAGTTTTAATTTAAGGGTTTCATGCCTGTGACCTTCTAGAGGGTTAATTCTTTAGAGCCTCAGGGAGCTAGCAGCTAGTTATGCTGTCTTCTTGGGGGGAAGGGCAGCTGCTTGCTGGTAAGAGGTTGCAAGAAGTTGCTTTTAGTTTGGCAAAGCCTAACAAGGGATTAACATGCAGGCACTGCCTGGGTCCTGCTCTCTAAACCATTTTTCTCTTTCGAGGGCCTGAGATATCCTGCAGCTGAAGTGGTGGAGGCCTGCGTTAAGAGACACCCAGGTGGGAGGAATAAGAAGCCATCTGGAGGAGAAGTCCAATGTGCCTTTGCATGTAGCCACTATGGGATTTGAACCAGCACCTAGCCTTGGTGATCGAGTGAGCTCTGAAGGAGGAGGGACATGGAGGAAAGGCCAGAGGCAGAGCTAAGGGAAAACGATCGTTATGGACCTCAGCTGTGAGAATTGAGCCCGAGTTTGAGGCCTGATGTAGCACAGAGGGTAGCGTGAAAGAGAGCATAGACTTCACATCCACAGATGGGGAAATTTGCAGCCAGATGCCCCCCCATGAATTTGAATGGAGCAAGGATTGGAGGGGGCCCCAAGGCCGAAGGGAATACATGAGGCTAGGGGTTCAAGAATCAATCACGGGAAAACAGTATCTGAGGCATTGAAGGGGACATGCTGTCTGTAGTTCAGTGGGGCAGTCACCCAAGAGTGTGCCAAGGGAGGAAAATGCCATTGGGAGGATTAGTGGCCCCGAGGTGAGAGGTCAGTGGGCCCAGAGGAGCATAGGGATAGAAACCTGTTTCAAATATGAAATGTATGCTGCCTAGTTAATTGGGATTATCAGTACCATGCACTGCAATATTTTCATTTTCATTTCATTTCATTTTTATTAGGGTTATAACCATTGAGCAAAGCTCATTTGAAATGGTGACCCTTCATGTACAACATTCAAACAATTAGACAAAAACATTTACAATTACATAGAATATACAATCATAAATACAGTGAAAAACCATGCAGTCGGTAACTGGAGTAACCACAACAGCATTTTTTCTGTGCTAAATTAGAATCCAAGAACCATTGTTTTACTGTTATCACAATCTCCATATACACTCCATATACACTCCATAACAATATCAGTCTGTTAAATCCTGATGATGCTAGTACAGCTCCATTGGGGTTAAACTTGCAATAATAAACCTCGCCCTCATGTTGGGACAGAAGCATTATTGGTGCCTGCTGGCAGGCTGGAAGTCCAAGGAGAACCAGACTGAAGCAGGGCCTGCTGATTCCCTGGAACCTGAGCCACTGCCACCAGCTCATTGCAGGGTCATTTGGCTGGCTCCACCACCAGCTCTTGGCCGCCTTTCATCTTGCTCTGTTTGATCATGTCTCCACAATTAGAGGGGAAATAATAGCTGGGCAATATGGACATTGCTTTCTGGACTATGGACTTTGCTTGGACTTTGATCTAAAGGACCTCTGGGCCCAGTGGACATTTCCCCAGTGGGATACTATTTGTGAAGTTGTTGTTCCAAGAGAAATCAATTTTCATTAAAGGATCCAGTTTGTTTAGAATTGCTGTTTGGAATTTATTTGAAAGTAAAAGTAAAACTTAATTTTTAAAGCGCTTTTCAAAACCGAAGCACTGTAAAAACACATTAAAACCATACAATTAAATTAAATCAAACACTCATAAACATTTTAAAATCATTCAGAGTAAGCTTTAAAAAAACAAATAGGTTTTGAGCTCAGATTTAAAACTCGAGACAGTCAGGCATCCTCTTATCCGAGGAGGTAGAGAATTCCACAGGGAAGGGGCAGCATAGGAAAATGCATGTGCCCCAGATGTCTTTAAATGAACCCTGGGAATCTCTAGCAATCCCTCATCCGCAGATTGGAGTGAGTGGGACGGGCAGTAGTGAGTAGGAAGATCTTGCAAGTACTGGGGTCCCTTTTCATGTAGGGCTTTATAGGTTAGCAACAGACCTTAAAGGTGATCCACCACTGAACCAGCAGTCAGTGCAGTCTGCGCAGCACTGGCGTAATATGACTAGACCTAGATGTACCAGTCAAAAGCCTGGCTGCCACGTTCTGCACTAGCTGCAATCAGCAGAGATCAACCCCCAGCAGCCCTAGGTAAAGGGCATTGCAGTAATCAAGGCGGGAGGTCACGAAGGCGTGGACCAATATGGGAAGGTCAGCCAGAGGAACCAGGTGTTTCACCCGGGCGATATTCCTAAAATGATAAAAGGAAGATTTGATTTCAATGTCTTCCTGATTTTAAAGTGTTACTAATCAAGTTTGCCTCCTAGCCCAGTGCCCCATGGATGGAGTCTTCACCCCAGGCCCGAGAAATCAAAAACATAAGTCATCTTTTACAGTTTCACTTGTGGTTCCCCCCTCCCATAGACAGTTACCATCATACCCCTAGACACAGGGGAAGGGGAAGGCTACAAGTGGGGGCTTGTCTGAGACGTTTTGGTGGGAGTGCCTGCCTGCACTAAAGTGACCCTGTGGTGTGGCTGGGTGAAGTTTTGGACTGATGTAAACTGTTTGATTTAAAAATTTTGAATACAAAATAGCGTTGGAGAACTGTGGAGCTTAGCGCTGATTGGAAGAATTTTGCACTTTTTTGGAGTAACAGACAAGGACCTGTGGGTGTGGCAAGAACATGTAAGGAATATGCAAGTTTAAGAAAATCTGCTGCATGTTGCACCAGGTATTGAACCCCAGTGTAAAAAGGGTGTGTGCCTGAAAACCGCTCACTGTTCTGCTGGGGTGTGCCTGATCAGAGGAGCCTTGTGGTCAATGGAGAGAGCATCTGTGGCAGTGCATGATTTATTATTTTTTCTCTTAGTGAAAATAGTGTTCCTTCCCCACTGTACCTATGCCCCTTTGAGTGACTGTGGACAATGCACCTGAGCTTGCAGTGGACTGCACCTCTGTAAGTACTTTTGCCATTTTTGCTGGTCAGAAGTGAGGAGGCCTCATTTTACTGAAAAGATAGGCCTGATTGATTTTGGTGCATCGAGAATGTCTAGAGCATAGGTTTGAGGTAGGGGAAGACAGAGCAAGTGAACTGGGACTGGAGAAGGTGACCATCTTTGTTAATGTTGTTGTTGACTTGTCCTTAATCACAAGGGTACAATTATTGCGACTGATAATAGTTCCCTGTTTACGATGCATGCCTTTTGAAAAAAAAAAAAAAAAAAAACAACAGTGTCTGAATTATTGCAATCTTTACACTGAATTGCTAAACTGTTTGAATCTTTGTCATAATAATCCTAAATTGCTGAGCCGTTTATGCTGTTTCTATATATCAACTTCAATCATTGGGGAAGAAATGTCCTACCACGGGGAGATGTACACAACAAAAGAAGTTTGGGTAATGGGCAGCAGTGAAATGGGCAATGTTAAGGTAGGCTTAGTTAGCTAGTTAGTATGGGCAGGCATAGTAGATATTAGACAAGGGACACCACTCCCTGGGGACTTAGGCAAACCACCCTGAGGGTCAAGGAGGGTGGGTGGCCAGGGTAAGCTCAAGTGAATTTGGAGAGTTGGGATCTAGGGGCCCCTTTTCTTTAGTAGAAAGATAGTCCACTTCCATGGTGAGGTGGCCTAAGCTTCTCTAGGCCTGGGTAAGATGGGAGTTACACAATCCCTTCTTGCTGTAGGACCAGGAGGGTGGTGGCTGGTAGGCACTCTGGGAGCTCGCCAAGGGTGTCAAGCTTTAAAATGGGGATGAGGTGTAACCAACCCTTTGGATTAGAGAACTAGACAAGGGTACTGGACTTCACACTTGCTTTAATTTAAGGGCTTCACGCCTGTGACCCTCTAAAGGGTTAATTCTTTAGAACCGCAGGGAGCTAGCAGCTAGTTATGCTGGCTTCGGGGGCAGCTGCTTACAGCTTTGAGGTTGCAAGAAGTTGCTTTCAGTTTGGAAGAGCTGAGCAGGGGATTAAGAGGCAAGCACTGTCTGATTCCTTCTCTCTAAACTATTTTTTTCTTTGGAGGGCCTGATATATCTTGCAGCTGAAGTGGTGGAAGCCTGAGTTATGAGACCCCTCGGCTGGGTGGAATATGAAGCCATTTGGAGGAGAAGCCTGATTTGCTTTGCAAGTAACCACTATGGGATTTGAACCGGCACCTAGCCTGGGTGATTGAGTGAGCCCTATGGGAAGAGGGACATGGAGGCAAGGCCAGAGGCAGAGCCAAGTGAAAGAGATCACCGTGGACCTCAGCTGTGAGGTTTGAACCTGAGCCCAAGGCCCAGTGTAGCATAGAGGGTAGAGAGAGAAAGAGAGTATAGATTTCACATCCACAGAGGGGGAAGTGTGCAGCCAGATGCCCCCGTGAATTTGAATGGAGCAATAATTGAGGGGAACCCACTCCTGAATGGAATACATAAGGCTGGGGTTCAAGAACCAATCATGAGAAAATAGTATATGAGGCACTGAAGGGGTTGTGCCACCCATGGTTCTATGGGGCAGTCACGAAAGAATGTGCCAAGGGAGGAAGATGCCTTTGGGAGGATCAGTGGCATCAAGGTGAGAGGTCAGTGGGCCCTTGGGAATGTCATTGAGGCATAGGTCAGGAAGCACAGGAAATTCAGGAGCAGTTTCAAAATTTGCAAGTAACGTTTTATTATTCTCAATAACAGTAAAATAAAAAAAAAATGAAAATTGTTCAGCATAACTGTTTACAAAGGAAGTACAAAGAGAGAAAACAAAGTCCTTCATCTGAGGGTATCTCTACTTCCAAGTTTCAGTCTCTTAGTCTCTCCTCAGCAAAAATATTGCTGCTCTTTTAATAAGTCTTTGCCTGGGAACTCGTTAAGAGAATATCCTGTTTCTCAGAAAATGTTATTGTCAGTTTCTTTGCAGAGCAGGCTTGCAAATAGAACAGTGACCCAAGCTGGTCTCTTGCTGACAGCTCTGCAAAAGAGTTTTCAAACAAGCCTAAAAGGATTTCAAACTGTATCTCAGGTTAATCCCCAAAAAAATTCCAAATGGCTTTTTGCAATCATTTCAACAGTATAACATGCATTTTCAAATAAAGGGATACCAGTATCACTTACAGTTTCACACAAAGATTCACATATCATTTTATAACTGCAGATATGTAAGGGGGGAAAAAAGAAGAAACAGCAAGCAAAGGCAGAGAGACAGCAGGAGGTGGAGGGTTGCAAGACCATCAGAGTGATCAGTTCCTAGGTCTCACAAGAACATTTGGTTGCACAACCAGACAGAGAAAAGACAGAAAAGGAGAGGATAGAACAGATCCTTGCATTTAACTCTTTCTACATAACAAATGGGACAGGGCTTTATTCAACCCTATTACATACCTCCTTTTTAACAACAGGTTTCCAAAACTTTCTATTAATTCTCTTCTAACATTAGCTTATAACCTTTACAATTCAGTACATATGCTGTATAGCAAGCAAAGAAGTTCAAACTCATGCATTTTGTTTGTTCAACCTTTGGAATTCTCATTTTCTGATCCATATCTTGACAGTAGATCAGCATTGACATTCACTTTCCCAGATTTATGTATCACTTTAAATTTAAATGTCTGTAGTGCCAGGTACCACTGTGTGATTCTGGAATTTTTATCCTTCATTTGGTTAAGCCAAGAGAGAGGATTATGATCTGCTATAAGTACAAAGCAAGGCATTCCTTTTCAATGGTGAAGTACCTCTTCTCTCTGTCATGCAACTTCCGACTGCTATATATACTGGGATGTTCCTTCCCATCTATATGCTGACTCAAGACTGCACCTAGGCCTACCTCTGATGCATCTGCCTGTAACACAAATTGCTTCTCAAACTACGGGCTTGTTAAAACAGGGGCTGAACATAATGCAGCCTTATTGGTCCAAAAAGCTTCATCACACTCTCTGGCATCCAGTTCACATTATTCGGACACCATTTCTTCATGAATTCAGCAAGGGGAGTAGCTAACTGGGCAAAGTTGGGAAGAAATCTCCAATAATAACCAGCCAGCCCTAAAAATGACCTGACATGTTTGTTTGTTTTAGGGCTAGGCCTGTTAGCTACAGCTTCTATCTTAGAAATCTCTGGCTGTGCCGGCCCGGTGGCGCAGAGGGCTGAGGTGCTGGTGCCTTACCTCGGCCCACGTTGGTGACCTGGGTTCGGGAACGGGACTTGGGTGCCATGGGCTGGCAGGGGGAATGAGAGGATTGAGCGTCCGGAGGACTGCTCTCCTCTCCTGGGGAGGGGTGGGGGGGATAGCACTGCTCTGTAGTGGCCCCCAGCAGAGACCGGGGGTAACACAAGTAGCGGAAGCAGGAGGGACTAAAAATAGAGAAAGCTGGAAATCGGCTTCGGCGCCACCGGATGACAACCCCCACTCTCCTTGTTCCCTGGAACCTCCAGGAGCATCCTCTGCCACGGCAGCATCCCGGACCGTAAGTAAAAACAGTGTGCTGGGGTTCCCTGCCACCCAGTGCCTTTCTCCTCGGAGGGGGGCTACCCGCCCAGCGATGGGATACGCTGGGACAACTCAGATTGGCTGCTATCTGTGGGGAGGTGCTCCAGAAGAGAACTGTCGGGGGGAACGGAGCGCTAGGAGACCTGAAGGAGTGGTGGGCATCAGGGTGTAGGAGGAGATAAAAAGAATAAACAAAAAAAAAAAAGAAATCTCTGGCTTTACTTTTCCATTTCCCAAGACATAGCCCAAATATCTGGTTTCCTGCATGCCCAATGCACATTTGGTAGGATTAATTATCAGACCTGCCTTTTTGATAGATTGGATAACTGCTTGAGGTGTTTCAGGTGGCTTTTGCAGTCTAGATTGTACACCACATGACAATATCATCCAGGTACGCAGCACAATAACCAGTGTGAGGGGATAAAATTACACCCATGTACTGCTGGAATGAAGCGGAAGCACCATGTAAAGCAAACGGAATGGTGGTGAACTGATAGAATACTATAGGGGTGGCAAATGCAGTTTTGTCTCTGGATTATTTAGCTAGGGGGATTTGTCAGTAACTCTTGCTGAGATCACGGGTACTGATGTACTTGGCACTCTCCAATCTATCCACCAAATCATCTGTCTTGGGTATAGGATAACTGTCAAATTCCAACACTTGATTAAGTTTCCTAAAATCAAGGCAGATTCTTACACCCCCTTCCTTTTTATTTACAATCACCATTGGTGATGACCAAGCACTTCTCAGCTATTCTATGATACCCAATTCATGGGTATGAATTCAGTATATAGATGGAGGCAGTATAGCACAGTGGGTTAAGGCTATGAGCTGCAGATCTGGAGACCTGGGTTTGAATCCCACAGCTACCTAGGTGCATACTGTGTAATCCTGAGCAAGTCACTTAACTGCCTTGTGCTCCCAGGTCACATCTGGAAACAAGCTTCGGCTTAGTGTGCTACTCCTGGTTAAACAATGTTCCCGTCCCTTCCCAAGTCTTTCATTTTTTTTTTGCTCCCCCAGCTCCAGGCTGGCTTCTCATTCAGGCCTACCTATTCCCTTTATGCCCTTCACTGCCACACTGCCCAGATGCAGGCACCCGTTGCCCCACATTGCAGCCCCCCCCCTGCGTAACCTGGCATAACCCTTCGCCGGATGGATCCCTCTCCTCCAAGGGGGAAGGCACTGGTGGGGCAGGCCAGCACATTCATTCTTGGCCTGGGTGCTGCCAAGGTGGCCCATGGACTGCTCAGGATCTTGCGGCAGTGGGAGCCAGCGATCGCCATCCGGTCGACCGTGGAGCTCATTTCTCATTTGATCCCCAGGGGCGTGGCATGCCACTAAAATCAAGGCATACATCGACATTCACCATGCCCCATTAGTCAGTGTGACCCAACACATTGCCATGCTCCCAGCCTCCACCAGTAGTCAGCAAGGGCCTAACCCACGACAGAGTGTGTGGTTACTGGGGTATTGATTAATCCCCAATAACCGCACACCCTGGAGTGGGTTATTGAACTTATAGCATGGGGTGTCACCAGAGGTTAAAAAATATAAGGAAACCATGATTAACTGATGAAAATATGGGAACTTTGTAATGTGTTCTGCTACCAACAGAACAACCTGTGCTGCTCACACTACTGAACTGAGCTACATACGCACTGCTGACACTGCTGAACTGAGCTCAATATGCACTTTTGAGCACCGAGCACACAACACAAGCAAGTCACCCTGTGGTTTTGCATACTACACAGATAACAACTGAAATGTCTCACAGGAATAATCCACTGAGTGGCTCACTCATCGTCCATGACGGCAGTCACATTCATCTTAACTTAACTGCTGTACTGAGTTCAGTTTGCACTTTTGATCACTGAGCACACAACACAAGCAACTCACCAACATAACGGGAATAATCCAGTGACTGACTCACTCTTCGTCCATGACAGCACACTCAGATTCATTTTAACTGACCGCTATTTTGATTGCTATTTCACTGTGCTGGTACTTGCCCTCTGTCTCCCTCCCTCCCCACATGGTTCAGCAAGCCGTGCTGGGGGGAGAGTGTGCCTCTTGATGCTCTGTGCCTGTCTGGGTCTGCTGGGGGGGACTCTGTGTTGCTCCAGTGCATTCTACTGTGCTGCAGAACCTCTCTATCTCTTGTACCACATGGTGAAGCAAGCCGTATGGGGGGCTGTCTTGATTACTGACTGTCTTGCGGCCGTATGAAGTAAAATACAGTATTTGTCATGTAGAGAGGGATGCTGGAATTTCTGTCGCATATGACTTCTGCATAGAAAATAAATGCTTCATTCTGTACTGTGAAGAGGCTATACAATGTAGGACTTTGGTGTGCACTTTTGGTTTGAGCTTTTTACTGTGAGAGCTGAAATGAGGCTGGCGAATGGCAATGATGACATTTGGTGGCATTTATTTACCATACAACCTTCTTCGACCTTCTTCCTAGGTTCCAGGCTCTTAAGACTGTTTCTGATATAAGGTTGTTAACAACTACCGCAGGATGAAACAGGCAGTGAATGATGAGCACAGTGGAGACAACTGCTGCAGGAGGGAAAGGAACAGAGATCAACAGCAACGGCAGCTACAAATGCTGCTGACTGCTACAAAAGGGGAAACAAGATGATGGGCATTATAATGCTGTGTGACAGCATGGGAACCACAAATGGGAAGGGTGGACACATTTCTGTAGGACAGTGTTTCCTTTCTTTCCTGTCAGGCACCAGATGTATTATTACCCTCTCAGTCTTACAGTAGCACCGGTGCTGCCTCTGAGTACCTGCACCCCGTTACTGTGGCTCACTGAGACTATATCCATTATAAGGTGGCAGAAGAGCTCAGCTCCTGCTGCACTGCAGCTTGCAGTTCCCTAGCATGCACCAATCATGGATTGTACTGACAGATAGAGACAGACAGAGACAGAGACTGGCGGAACATATCAACCGCAAGTTGCAGACTCGAGTATGTCAAAATCCTGCCTGTCTCTCCGGTGCTGGTTTCTTTCTCTCTCTCTCTCCCCCTCCATCTGTTGCTGTCTCACAGGTACCAAACCAGCCACACAGGACACCAAGTGTTGTGACAGTGAGCCAAAGTGAAACAACAGCACAGCCACTTCCTTTATAGCAATGGTACCGATGGGGACAAATGCCACAGGACGCCACCACAAGAACCCAGGAGGGAGCAATGAGCTTGCCTGGGAATGACATGGGGTACAAATGTGTGGACTGACCAAGATACTTGTGGTCACACTATGCAGAAAGCCACAACAAATACTGCTCCGAGGGCTCACGGTGTGTGCTGGATATAAAAAAATCAGGGAAAACACATACATAATTGAAGTATAAGAGCTTTTAATATGAATGCCAAACAAGATCAACACAGATCAAGCCTTTCATTAAAGAAAATTGCATCATCAGAGGTGACTCTGATGATGCAATTGCGAAACCATTAGAGGTAGTCTGTGAGTGGATACTGTTTGACGTCTTTTAAATATTAAAAGCTGCTTTTTGTACTTCAAGCTTGTGTGGTGCGGAGATTTGTCACACTATGCAGTAGGTAGGTGGAGGTCCGTGGGGCAGGTGGGTATCCACATAGCAGGGAGGGTGAAATACCGATAGACAGACACCTGCAATTGGCACAAATGGGCTGCACAGTGTATCTTTATGCTTCTCTGTGTGTCACAGGGGGATATGCTTGGCAAACAGTATGCACCAGGCACATAGCTGCAGCTGTCTCTCTGTGGGGAACGCTATAGCTTGCTTAGTGACAGATTTACATGGCTGCCTTTCAGGAATGCACTCGCTCAGGAATAACGAGTACAGCTCTGTCCCCTGGTCTGGCAAGGGTGCCTGAGCACTACAAACTGTGCAGTCAACAGAGATTAATGTATGGTCAGCTGATGGCTGCGTGCCAATCGGTTGACTGCTTTACTCGTCCCCATGTTATAAATGTCTTAAGCAAATTACGAATTTCAATTGTATTTTTTCATTGTTTTTTCCAGGTTTTCTCCTGTCCCACTTCCATGTGCCCCAACGTAACTTACACATGTGGAGGCACATGCATGCACGTCTTGTGGGATGCCCCACTCTACCAGTCATCCAGTACTACCTGCGCTCGTCACTGAACCTCCATTCAGTGACAGCAGGACTACAGGTGGGTGACCCACCCCCATCCCCATCTGGGAGAGGAGAGCAATCGCTCAATCCTACTCCTGCCCTCCCCGCCCCGTGCTGGCACCCAGTGACCCAAGATTGTTCCCAAACTCAGGCCGTCAGTGTAGCGCAAGGTAAGGTGTCCAGCACCTCAGCCCTAGGCGCCACCGGGCTGACTGCAAATTATGAATTTCTGCCATTTGCGGCCCGGGCCCACTGCAAATTACAAATTTCTGCAGTTTGTTCAGAGGTTAAGGAAACATTCACTTTTACTGCATCATCAGTTGCAGTTTGTTCCAGTTGTCATAAGCTATATCAATATCTTCTTTATTAGTCTCTGGTAATACTAATAAAGTAGCCTTTGGTGTTTTTTCAACCTATTTCTTCAGGAGGTTAGCATTGTAAATCTAAGCAGGATTTTTCCTGTCAGGTATCTCAATTTCATAGTTGATTGTGCCAGTATGTCTAAGCATTTTATAAGGCCCTTGCCACTTCATTGACAGTTTATTTCTTGTAGTGAGTAACAGCAGCAAGATTGTTTTACCTGGCTCAAAAACGTTTTCATTTACTCCATGGTCATAATATGTCTTCTGCTGGTTTAGAGCCTCTT
Source organism: Neoceratodus forsteri (assembly GCA_016271365.2). Lineage (NCBI taxonomy): Eukaryota > Metazoa > Chordata > Ceratodontiformes > Ceratodontidae > Neoceratodus > Neoceratodus forsteri. The sequence continues at coordinate 230,620,336 of CM057458.1, read as the reverse complement.
ACTGATTACTACTGGCAATTTCAACATATTTTGCTAGCTTCTTTCTCAGGACACACATGTGAGATGTAATGGATTTTTTTCTGACTGGGGTTATCTTCCCATGTTTCTTTTATTATATCTAGTGGACCTCTAGGTTATCTACCATATATCATACTGTATCAAATGGTGAAAAACCTGTTGAGGCTTGTGGCACTTCTCTGTAAGCAAAGAGCAGGTAAGGTAAGTATTGGTCCCAATCTTTCTCCTCCCCTTTCACAAAACTTTTTAACATGCATTTTAGGGGTTGGTTAAAATGCTGAACAAGACTGTCTATCTGAGGGTGATAAGGGGAGGTTGTTATTGCGCTGTTGCCTAGCAATTGGTACAGCTCCTTCAGCAATGCAGCAGAAAATTACTACACTGATCAGTATTAATCTCTTTAGGTGTTCCCACCCTGCTGACATTTTTGGCAAGCTCTGCTGCCACTTTTGGGGCTGTGACGGTATGCATAGGAACTGCCTCTGGGTATCAAGCAGCGTAGTCACATACTACCAAAATGAATTGATTATCCATTTTACTTTATCTAAGGGGCCAACCGCATCCATTGCAATTCACTCAAAAGGCACATCTTTCAAGGGTATGGGCACCAGGGGCACCTTATCTTTTTTAGTCACTGGGGCTACTTTCTGACACTCAGCACTGGAACTGCAATAGATAGCAACATCTTCATGAATTCCAGGCCAGTATATTCTGTACAGCAATCTGGCAAGGGTGTGATCCCACCCCGAGTGACCTGCCATAGGATTATCATATGTTATCTGTAACAACTCAGATCTATACTTTTGTGGTATAACCAATTGTTCTATCTGTTCCTGTGTCTGAGATTTAACCCAAACTGTGTACAGTAACCCATTACATTTTTAAACATTGGTTTACCCTGTTTTGGTTTCACACCCAGCCACTTAAAATAGCCCTGGAGAGAAACATTGTTAGCTTGCTCTGAAACAAAATCACAATTAACTATTAGTTTAGTTTCAGCATATTCATGCATTAACCCCTTATGTCCATCAGTCTTTTGTTGCCACTGTTTCTTCGAGTATCTTCTTTCTTTACTGGAATTCCAGATCTTGGAGCTGTGCTCAAACAAGTCCGACTCAAAATCTGCAAAAGGAAAAGAGTCCCCACCATCTGAGATTTTCTTATATTGTGCTCTTGTAATCACAGCTGCTAAAACTGCAGGTTTTGCTCCCTCTGTGATTAACTCATTAAATACTGGAAAGCCATTTTCAATAATCACAGGTGCAGGTGACTTAGGTACTACCCCCACTTTCATTTGGTGTGGCATCTCATTAATATTCAGAATCAGCTGGGTGGTGGGATAGTATTCAGTGTCCCTGTGGATGCAGATGATACCAGTACCTGGTCCTTTTGCAGAGTGTTTTCCCAGCTTTTTAACATGCACTAGGGTCTGTCTGCTTCCCAAATCATAAGTCCTTTCACAATCGTATCTCCCACCTTGATATCTGTTTAATACTTGCCCCAATTTGCCATGAACAAATCTGGTCCAGTGTTACTCTCCTTACTATGGCAGTTTCTTGCAATATGGTCTGGCTTGTTACATTACAGCAAATAAAGTCTTTGGGTGCAGATTTGTTACCCCCACCAGAGTTCTTATTAGACTTGGAGTTAAATCAGGAAAGAGAGAGTCTTACCAGTGCTTGACTGTTACCTTGCTGCTGTGGTGTCTGTCTGGCTATCTGATAGTCTTCAGCCAAAGAAACAGCATTTTCCCCACTTTCTGGTTGGTGTTCTTTTTCCCAAAGCTGCAGGTCTGTAGGCAGGAGGTTGATGAACTGCTCCATTGCGAGTGTGTCAATGATCTATGGAACCATTTCACCTTCTGGTTGGAGCCATTTAATAAGGTGTTCTCTGAGGCAGGCGAAGGCTTCTTGAGGATTGTCGACTGAGTTGTACTTCAGAGACTGGAATCTTTGCCTGTAGGTCTCTCCTGAAATGACATATCTTTTCAGGATTTCTCTTTTCACCAGGTCATAGTTTCCTGCCTGTGCAGTGTCTATATTGCTGTAGGCAAGTTGGGCTTTACATGTCTGTTAAAGTATCAGCTTGATTGCCCATTCCTGCTTTGGCCATTGGCAGGCTATGGAATCCTTTTCAAATGTTGTCAGGTATGCTTCAATATTATCTGAGGGACACAGTTTTGTAACTTTAATGTCTTTTAAATTATTTGCGGCTTGTTTCTTTGCTGAACCTGTGCCAGATCGAGACCTTTCAGCTTTGATAGCTTTCAAGGCATCCAGCCATTGCTACTCCTGTTGCTGCATTTCTTCTTGCCTGTGCTTCTCTGTCTCTTTTTGTTGTATAGCCAGGGTGGAACAGCAGCAAGATGACTGCTCTGCTGCTCTGCTCCACACGGTGCTGATTTTTGCTCCCTAAAATTAAGATTAAGAGGTATGTTTTGATTTAAAGTATTGCTCTAAGTGTTGCTTTTATACATTTTTATAACGTTTCATTCAGAAGTTTGCAGTTTCTGCTTTAATTTTACAGCCTGCTTTTTTTATGTGTAGTGGGTGGAACGTCAGGTGTGTTGATCAGTACTTTGCTCCATAATATACAAGAATCGCCTCAACACCGTTTTTCTTTCTTACCAATGTTAACTGAAAATTTGAATAATATTGTTATAGCCCATTGGTACACTGATGGTTGAGAGTAAGCTGTTCCTTACTGCTGTGAGATGTGCAGAGTGTGATAAGGACTGAGGCTGGATTTGGAGACAAACTGCAGCACCTTGGGTGCAGACAGGCATTTTGTTTTTGCCTAATACAGGTTTCCTAACAGATATTCAGAGAATAAAATCCTGCCCGAAGGAATGCCTGAGCAATTAGAAGATTGAGTAACTGGAAGTGGTCCCCCTGGAGTTTGGAACACTGGATTCAGGATTAATTGAAGGGAGCTAAGCTTTTATTACTTTAGTGCTCCTTTAGGGCAACGTTTTATAAAAATGCTGGAGATGTGACAATAAGTGCAGTGATAGCTCAAGGCAGGACCCGGGGTAATTCCCCCTCACGGGGTACTTTATGAGCTGTTGATTTAATATGCAGATTTACCAGTGTTTCAAGGTTACTGGGTTTTATTTTCAGCACTGTTTTATTGTTATTAATCTGGAACTTGAGCCTGAACCTTTGCCACACTTCTGTATTAAATGATGGTTCTTTAATCTGGTGAATTTTAGTGGCTAGGTTTCATATGAATGCTATTTCAGTGAACTATTCGTAGACAACTGGGACTTCTGTATTCAATTGGAGCCTTTTGTATTATTTGATAGTCGCTGCCATTGTTTTTACATTTTTTTCTTTACAATTGTTGTTCCAGCAAAGTCTTTACAACTGTGGCCAATGGAACCTTAATCATATTTATTTATGAGCTTATGCTATGTTAAGTACTTTAGTTAAATAAGAGAAAAGCCTTTGGGAGGGTTTCCAACATGGATTGAATTACTGAAGGATCGCTACTCAAATGGAGTGGATTTTTTTTTTCAAATTTAGAAAACTTTATTGAGTTTTTTTTTTAAATACAGACAAAACAAGCAAAGCAAGACATGAGTTCACCAGTCACATCAAAAACTACCACCCTCCCCCCACCAGCCCCCCCGGTCTCTCCCTTACAAACCCACCACCCCTGGAGTGTGCTCTTCAGGAGTTATTAACACTGATAAACAAGGCAAGATCAATGAGAGAGCATGAGAGGCATAGAAGTATTCAAGCTAGATATAAAGCAAAAAGCTTACCGCATTGTTTTGTAAAAAGAGGTAATTTATGATGGGTACTGGAGACTAAACATTCAGAAGGAAAGCTCATGCAGCCATTCTCAATACGAGATAGGAGATTGGTCCATCCAATGTTGGAGAACCTCTTTCTTCACTGAAAGTGAGATAAGAGCCATATGATATCTTTGCTCCTTGACCACTATTCAAGTATAATCCCCAATGATACAAATCTCTGCAGAAAAGAGACCCTCTAGCCCTAATAAGGGGTCAGCTCGAGACTCAATCAGGTTCCATAGAGGTGCAATCTTTTGACAAGACCAGAAGACATGCAAAAGTGTGCCCTCCTCTTTACCACATCTGGAACAAGAGGAAGAACTATTACGACCCATCTTGGCCAACTTGACAGGGGTATAATACATGTTGTTTAAAATATGAAATTGAATGAGTCTCAGGCAGTCTTGAGTGGTATATTTATAGAGATCCTTTCAGATGCATTCCCAGTTAAGGGTGACATCTTTTAGAAGGGCTTCCCAAACCCTGGAATCTGTAGGTGACACTGAGTAGAGCCTATCAAGCAAGAGAGAGTAAAGTAAGGAAGTACCATGTGGTTTCATAGCTAGGTCTTGAAACTGTGCAAGAAGATCATCTAGACTGGAGGACATTGATAAGAGACCAAACTCTTGTATCAGGAGATGCCTTAACTGGAATATCTTAAAAATGTGCAATGGGGCAAGGTGACATTTCACCAAAATTTCTGGAGAGGAAAGGACAGAACCCTGTAAATAAAGATCCGATACTCTGACACCCATTAGTTGAGGAAGCCATGAGGTTGGGATAGAACTGTCTCCAAGTTTAATATTCATATTCGAAAGAAGTGGTTGTGAGATGTCTTTTGATGGTTGAAATTTGAGAAATGTACATAACTGAGAGAAAATTTTAACAGAAGTTCCAATTACAGAGTCTCTCAGGTCCAATAGTAGGGCTTTCCAGGAGAAGAAAAGGATGGTAGACGTAGATAGATTAAAACTGTGACTCTGATTTACTTCTAGTTGTAACCAAGGAGGAATATAATCTCCTGCAGGTGGATTTAATTGAGTAGAGGGCCATTTGCCACATTTATACAGATGACTAGCCCAATAATAGAGTAAGAAGTTTGGAAGCCAGAGTCCCCCCCAATTCCTTGGGGAGTCCCAGTTTAATATAAGAACATCTAGGGGAATTGTCTACCCAAATAAAAGAAATGATAAGTACACGAATGCATTTAAAAAAGGATATAGGGAGCCAGAGATTTAATATGTTTAAGGGGTAGAAGGGCCTAGGTAAAATATTCATCTTTATTATATTGATCCTGCCCCACAAGGAGATCGGGAGTGCTTTCCACCTTGCAAGATCTTTTTGGGTAGTACTAATCAAGTCAACAAGGTTCAGTTTTTCCATATGAGAATGCTCAGTAGAGAGGCAAATGCCCAGGTATTTAATGTACCTCGGGGACTAGCGCATACCGTATAGCAAAAAATCAGATTTGTGTGTGCGACCGTTGAGGGGAAATATTTCAGTTTTGCTACAATTAAGCTTATAACTAGAAAGGGAACTATATCTATTTATTACCTTTAAGGTTTCAGAGATAGAAACTTAAGGGTGTGAAAGATGGAGAAGGATATCATCCGCATATGCTGAAACAGTATAGACTGACTCACTGACTAGAATTCCAGAGATACTAGGAGAGGATTTAATTTGTCTAATTAAAGGTTTGAGGTAAAGACTGAAAAGAAAAGGAGATAAGGGACAGCCCTAGAGAGTGCCAGTGTAAAGGGGAAAGCAGGAAGAGAAAATGCCATTACAGTATATTCTGGCAGACAGAGAGGAATAAATCATCTGAAGCCACTGTAGAAAGGTAATGGGGAACCCCATCTTCTGCAGGGTGGACCATAGGAAGACCCAGTCCACCCTGTTGAGGGCCTTCTCAATGTCCAGTGAGATCAGGGCCATATGTATAGGGCAGTCTTTAGCTATTTGAAAAAGGTGGACCAGCTTACGCAAATGATCAGCCAAGGATCTGCCCGAGATAAATCTGACCTGTTCTGGACTAAGCAGAATGGACCATACTTTACCTATCCTGGTGGCCAGAATTTTGGTGAGAAACTTGATATCACAGTTTAGGAGAGAAATAGATCAATAACTGTCCGGAAGTAATGGGGATTTGTCTGGTTTTAAAAGAAGAACAATGGTTGCTTCTAAAAGGGAAGGATCCAATCAGTCAGTCGAGAACATCTACTTGTAAAAGTGGAGTAAAGGAGGGGATAATTCTTCAGAAAATAGTTTGCAAAAATTAGATGGGAAACCATCAGGGCCAGGGGCTTTATCTAAGGCTAGGCTACCAATAGCAGTTTTAATCTCCTGTAAAGAGATGGACATGGATAGAAAGCTTGGTGATGTTCCAGGAGATAAGGAAATGGGATAGTGTACAAGGTAGGCTATCATGTCCTCCACCTTTGGTGAAGGGACACACTGACCATACAATGAACTATAGAACTGTTCAAACACCAAGACTATGTCCCTGGGGAGCATTCTGGTGGAGCCGTCCTGAGCTGAGATGGCTGCAATTAACCTTGAACTTTCAAGTTTTCTCAGTTGAAGAGCTAATAAATGCTCTGCCTTGTCACCCTGCTCAATATGTCTAGTTTGTGTTTTTAAGATAGCATATTCCACTTTTTCCCTTAAGATATCCGTGTACTTATCTCTGAGAGATAGCAGAGTGTTTAGGGAGTCAGAAGAGGGAGAGGGGGATATAGTGTTCTCCAGAGAGTATATATGACTCAACAGGGTAGTAGCCTCTAGCACACAAGTTTTCTTCCTTTTAGAGACGAGAAAAATGAACTCCCCTCTAAGGAAACACTTCGGAGTGCACCATTCATGATCGCCTCTGGGGACAGAGTTAATATTAGTGTCACCTTAAGACTGAATAAGAGATTTTATTCTCGATACAATAAAGTCATCTTTGAGGAGTTGTGTGTTTAATTTCCAAGTAGTGTCACATTGCAACTCAGGGACAAAATTAAGAGCAAGCCAGGCCACCACATGGTCCTAGAGAATTATAGGTTCAAAACCAACATCACAGTCCCCACTGAAGAGAGAGAGAGACTAATAAGAATGTAATCCAGCTTAGGTGAAGAGCGAATAACAACTGAGAGGAAAGTATAACTACGAGATGATAGATTGAAAATCCACCGGGGATCACAAAGACCTAATGAGTCCGTGAATTCCCTTAATGCTAGCTGGGTGGAAGATGGAGATTGGAGTGGTTGGTTGGATCAGTCAAGGTCCTGTGAGGCTGGGATGTTCCAGTCCCCACCTAAAATCATGGGGGCTGGTATGAGATGGGCTAGCTTATCTGCAAGGTCTATGAAGAAGCAAGGATCTCCCCCTACTGGGCCATAGACACTACCCAGAATCACTTCCCTATGGTCTAGAAGGCCCATAACCAGTATATAGCACACTTGAGGGTCTGAAACCACCTGTTCTGCTTGAAAGGAAACCACCTTCATAATTAATATAGCAACACCCCTACTAGAGGTGGATTCGCCAGCTGTGAATACCTGAGCAACACACTGTCTTTTCAGCCAGTTAGCTTCCTGGGTGAGAAGTTGAGTCTCTTGTAAAAAGATGATGTGGCCATGGTGTAAAGATATATGTTTAAAACTTTGGCAGCGTTTGAGTTGCTCTCTTGCTCCTCTCACATTCCACGTTAACAATTTAACAATTTGAGTCACTATATCTAGGACATAGGCAATCTAAATAACCCCATTGGTACAGAAATAGTGCACACTCCATCCCTCCCCCCTGCCCCATTCCAACAATCTGAATTACCCATAAGAGCAAGCAAAACATGAAGGAACAAGTACCATATAAGAGATAAACATGGTTAACCTGCATCAGTTCCCCCCCAACCTCATATTAGGCTGCCCTCCCTCCCAAAAAAACAGGCCCATTGAGGTGTGATTAGTCAACCCCTGAAGCCTCCCAAAGAGGTCGCCTGTGGAAGGGAGTCAGGTCAGTTAACCGAAGTCAGTAGGTTCTCCCCCCATCCCAAAAACCCATCCCAGTAACTATGTACAAAGGTCCTCCTGAATGCCCTGCTATAGAAACATAGAAACATAGACTTTGATGGCAGATAAGGACCGCTAGGCCCATCTAGTCTGCCCATTTTCCTACCTACAGGATAGGCCGCAGATCCTAGTTAACCAACAGCCTATTTCTTCCTACCCCCCAAAAGAATTGCCTTATGTCTGTCCCATGCATTCTTGAATTCTCCCACAGTTTTAGACCCCCAACCTCCTCAGGAAGGCTGTTCCATGCATCCACTACCCTCTCTGTGAAATAATACTTCCTCACATTGCCCCTGAACCGCCTCCTTCTATCTTTAAATTGTGTCCCCTTGTTCTTGCAAGTCTCTTTTTCTGAAAGATGCTACCCTCTTGGACTTTGTTGATTCCACTGAGGTACTTAAAAGTTTCTATCATGTCCCCCCTCTCCCTTCTTTCCTCAAGGGTATACATATTAAGCTCCTTTAGTCTCTCCTCATACGGCTTCTCTTGCAGACCCTGCACCATTTTAGTTGCCCTCCTCTGGACTGCCTCTATTCTGTCTATGTCCTTGGAGATGGGGTCTCCAGAACTGGACACAGTACTCCAGATGGGGTCTCACCAACTGTCTGTACAGAGGGATAACAACTTCCTGTTTTCTGCTGATGATGCCTCTCCCTATACATCCCAGTATACCCCCAGCCCTCCCTACTGCCTTCTCACATTGCTTACTAACCTTAAGGTCATCTGATATGATTACCCCCAGGTCCCTTTCCTTTTTTGTTGTTGTTACCTTCTCCCCACCCATTGTGTATTCTTCCCCTGGGTTCTTGTTTACCAGGTGCATTATTTTGCACTTCTTTGCATTGAATCCTAGCTGCCATACTTCTGACCATTCCTCCAACCTTGCCAAGTCTCTTTTCATCCTTTCCATGCCTCCTTGTGTATCAACCCTGTTGCAGATCTTTGTGTCATCTGCAAAAAGGCATACTTTTCCTTCCAGTCCCTCTGCAATGTCACTGATGAAGACATTAAAAGGACTGGACCCAATCTGAACCCTGCAGTACCCACTAGTAACCCTTTCTTCAGAGTGGACTCCATTTACAATTACCTTCTGTGTCCTGTTGTCCAGCCAATGTTTACCAGGCTACCACCCGGTCCACTCCCAGGCTGGTTAATTTGACTATTAATCTTTTGTGTGGGACTGTGTCAAATGCCTTGCTAAAGTCTAGGTGGGCCATGTCCACAGCCCCTCCCTGGTCTACTACTTTGGTCACCCAGTCAAAGAAATCTATTAGATTTGTCTGACATGACCTTTCCGCTGTGAACCCATGCTGCCTTGGGTCCTGTGCTCTACTGGCCTCTAGGTACTCAACTATTCTTTCCTTCAGAAGTGACTCCATCACTTTCCCTACCACAGAGGTCAGACTGACAGGTCTGTAGTTTCCTGCCTCTGTCTTGGTCCCTTTTGTGAGGGAATCACATCCACCTTCCTCCAGTCCTCAGGTACCACACCATCCTCCCATGATTTATTAAAAGAGTAGCCAGTGGTTTCACTAGTTCCTCCCTTAATTCTTTTAGAATTCTGGGGTGAATTCCATCAGGACCCATTGCTTTGTCCACCTTCAGTTTTAGGAGTTCTTGCAGAACCCTTTCTTCTGTGAAAGGACTGGGATCGACTCCCTATCAAAAGTGCTTCTGTTAATTGGGTTAGGCACTTCCCTCCTCTTTTGTGAATACTGAGCAGAAATATTCGTTCCAGTATTCCTGCTTTTTCACTGTCCCCCTCTGCCCACCCACCGTTCATTCTATTCAGCCTCACTATCCCTCCCTTTGTCTTTCTACGCTCGCTGATGTACCTATAAAAGGTTTTATCCCCCTTCTTAACTGAGTTGGCTATCTTTTCCTTAGTTTGGGCCTTTGCTATTCTGACTTCCCTCCCTGCTTCCTTCTGCCTTAACTGGTACAGCTCTCTGTCCTGCTCCTTCTGTGTTTCCTTATACTTCCGGAATGCTATCTTTTTCTTTCTGACTTTCACAGCCACCTCTTTTGAGAACCATAGTGGCCTTTTCTTTCATTTTGATTTGTTGTTGCTTCACACAAAGGCTTGTTGCCTCTGTGATGGCAGTTTGATAATTTCCATTGTTGCTCACACCTCCTTCTAGTCTGTTTGCTAGTGCTTTTCTGAGGCACTCTCCCATCTTGCCAAAGTCAGCCCTCCTAAAGTCCAGTACCCTCACTTTTTGTGGCTTGACTCTGTAGCTGAGTTTAACATGAACCACTGTTTGATGGTCACTTGTCCCCAGATGGCAACCCACTTCTAGATCTGAGATCCTCTCACTGCCCCCGTTTGAGAGTACAAGGTCTAAGATTGCTCCCTCATGAGTGGGTTCGAAACTAGCTGTCTAATGCCTGCCACATGTAGGGCATCAGAATGGCCCTGCTCTTGGATGTGGCTGCAACAAATGTGCTCAGTTAACATCTGGCATATTCAGGTCTCCCATCAACAGTATCTCCCCTTTCTCTGCCATTCTAAGAATGCCTTCTATCATATCCTTGTCCATTTCTTCCCCTGACATGGGGGTCTGTACACAACCCCTGTGCGGATTGTGGTGCCCTTTCCAGTCTCCAAGGTGACCCACAGTGCCTCCTCTCCTCCCTGTTTACTCTTTTGTTCAGTTTCTTTTATCCCTTCCTTTACATAGAGAGCTACTCCTCCCCCTCTTCTCCCCTGCCTGTCTCTCCTGTAGGTTATGTACCCTGGTATGTTAACATCCCAGTCATGGTTCTCTGTGTACCATGTTTCTGTGACTGCTCGATATCAGGCATCCCTCTTCCGTTAAGGCCATCAGCTCAGGAGCTTGTTGCCCAGACTACGGCATTGGTACTCATACCCTCCATTTCCTGATGGCCTTACTCCCTTTTGCCCCATCCCTGTCCTTCTTGCCTTTGTCACTTTCTCCATTTACCCCTGCCCTTCTCCCTATCAACACCTCTATGTTGGTGTTTGCACACTTACTACCATGATTATTTGGGGGAGGCTAGGATTTTCTGCTCCTTTCCAGTGCCTCCCCCCTTGGCTAGTTTAAAAGCTTGCCAATGAAGCATTTAAACCTATCACCTAGGATCCTGGTTCCCCTCCCGGACAGATGCAGCCCATCATGCCAGTATAGGCTTACATCACTCCAGGTGGACCCCCAGTCCCCAATGAAGCCAAATCCCTGAGCTCCACACCAGTTTTTCAACCACTGATTGAATCCCATGGTGCGAACACCCTAGCCCTCCTATGCCATAGATGGGTAACACCTCTGAGAAGGTTACCGTCGTGCTACTGACTAAGGCCCTCCCCAATTACAAACTCTTCCTGCACTTCTCTAATCCCTTTCTTAGCCAGGTCATTTGTCCCTAGGTGGACAATGACATCCAGCTCCCTTCCCTGTGCAGCTGCTCCGGCAATCCTGAGGATTCACTCCCTGTCCCTCCAAGCCATGGCGCCAGGCAGGCACCTTACCTCCCTCTCCCCTTCCTCCCCCAGTTCTACCTTCCTAACAATGGAGTCCCCCGCTATCTAATGATTGAGTGAAAAAGGGGAGCAAGAGGAAACTTAACCCAATAGTCCTGGTGGAACCCTACTCAGTCTGAGAGAGCACTGGAAGAAAAATAACAAGGGAAGCCAAGAGGGAGCGAGGAGAAAATAGTGTGTCCTAATTGACCTCTAAGGGAATGCTTCCTCCACGACTTGCCAGGCCATATACCTAGCCATGAAAATTGAGTAAAAGACAAACCAGAATGGAGGAGGCTCAGGGCTAACCCCCCCCCACTATCCAGTATGCAATGAGTGTCAGCCCACAAGAGACTCAGCTATCACTAGAGCCCCACCTACCCATCCAGCCCATACCATCTGAAGTACCTTAAGTATGACAGTCTCATACCATTTAGAGGTATCATAGAAGCAGGCCTACCTGGAAGGAGAGCAAGCCTGCGGGTTAGTTTCCCCTGAGTAACCATCCTGGTGCTCGCCCTGTGTGAGAGACTGCAATTGAGGCAAAGGCCAAAAAAAGAGAGAGAGAGAGAGAGGGAGGGAGAGAGAGAGAGAGAGAGAGAGAGAGAGAGAGACACAAAAAAAAAAAGAAGTGAAAGGGGAAGTCAACATGCAGAAGAAACAACAATTAATAAGAGACAAATGGGCAAGTGCCCCACACCTAGGAAAAACTGAGTGGAACGCACCATCCCTCCATATATGAGTGGGTGAACTACAAGGCAGCCATAAGCTTAACCTGCTTTTGCTATACTGTCTCCTCCCCAGGGTGAGCACCACGGGGCTCAGGAGAAAAAACCTAAACTCAGAATGAAACGAATGCTACAGGCCCCAAAACGAAACTCTAGCCACTACAGCTAATCACTGAAAGAACAACCCAGATAGTCCCTGCAGAGTCCAAATATATGGTTTAGTCCGGGTTGGTTCTGGTAGGAACATAAAAATTATGGGACCAGGGTAGCCTAAAATCCACCCACCCAGAACCACTGTACCCCTCTGATAGGTCCCCGATTAAGGAAGCCAGGCAGAACCACCCAGCACAGTCCCTGAGGTCCAACGACCATTCCAGAGACCTTGGACCCAGCAAATCCAGGCAAACATTAGTCCACCCAACAGGAAAGTGTCCATCCATGGAAGAACTGAAGACCATCCACGAGGGAGGGAAGGAGGTGTAGGCCTCAGAGAGGAGCAAAGATCAGTCCACATATAGGAGAGAAAAAAAGGGAACAAACAAAGGTTTGCACATTTTAAACCTCCCTAAGAAGAACAGGGACAAGTGTAAATAGCTGTTCAAATTTAAGGCTATGCCCATAGTTAAATGGGGAAAGAGCTCCTCCCCCACATCCTATTTATACCAGCAGGCAGCGTGCCACCCTGCTTAGAGCGAGTCGCACTCGCGTGCTGCTCTGCCGTGGTTGCTTCTCCATTTCCTCCTCTCCTTGCCGCCGCCCCCCCGTCTCCTGTTTTGCTCGTTTTTCATTTGCTCTGTTCTCCCTCCTCTTTGTGCTTGTTGCCCTGTTTGTTTGTCCATCTTTTTGGTTTTCCTTTTTGGGGGGTTCTGTGCCTGGCTATTGCTTTTGCTCTTTATTGTACATTTTCCGGCTGCCGTTTAGGCGCCGCTGTTTGCTTCTACTCCTGCTAACCTGGCTGTTCGCTCCTTTCATTGCAACCACGGCCTTGTGGCCACTTCAGTCTCTGTTCTCCTGGATACCTTCCCCTCTGGCTACCGACCTTCCTACTTGAGCAGCCTCCTTTCCATTGGATGCAACTGAACTCTTCTTTTCCAGTCAGCATTTTACTTTCACCCAGAAACCTCGCAGGTCAGCTCGATATCACGAATATCCTGTCTGTTGTGTTCTGCTGCTTCCACCATATATCGGGCGGATATGGATCCTAACAGCCGTTGTTCGAATGCCTACATGCCACTTTCAGTGATAGACCTCCCTCTGCTACACACACACCTGTCTGGCCAGCTCTATGTGGACTTGACCTATGTACCAAGCCCTACCTTCATTTCCAACCCGCGGCATCACACTGCCACCTGCCCTCTAGCTTCTCTCATCCAATCCTGCTGCTAGGGCTTATCCAGTCACACTTCAGCACCTCCTGGGCTGTCTCATTCAACGTTGATCTGCTGCTATAAGTATGAATTTTGTGCGCTGACATTTGTACAGGACTCCAGCTCATCCCAGTTAGTCAGATAGGCACTTCTTGCTTATCTTTCCGGCGTTTTTCCCTATCCTACATTTATTGCAGTTTACTCTATCTCTGCACTTTCTGCACCAGACCGCTTGATGGCACTGTAGTTCAATAAAGCCTCTAGTTTCTATGGTTGTATTCCACAACTCAATTCAGACAATGGGAAGCCACAATTGTTTTGGTTCTGAAAGAATCTAATCATGCAGGTCCCTCAATTCTGTCCCACCAGTACCTGGATATCTGCATCCACTTGTTGTACCTGCTTTCGTTCATTTGCAACATGTTCATCTAACCTAGCTTGTGCACGAGCATGTATTTTCCGCCCCTTATGAGTCCTGTTACTCAGCTACTCAGGTGATTCCTTATGGCATGGACAGCATCACTCCAGGATCTTCTGGCCCCGCCTATTGGTTCGGATGCTGCTGTCTCCTTCTATGTTTGTTCCTCCATCCCTCCAAGACCAACTGTGCTTATTCTGAAGATTTTACTCTTCTACCTGGATGCTTCACCCATTGCTTCACTTCAATTGTACCTACTGCATTACTTCTGACTGACCTATGTCTGGTCCGGTCGTACTAGCTCACCTTTGGAGCCTTACTACCTCTTCACTTCTCTCACCAGCTGATCTATGTGAGATCTAGCTGCACATGCTAATCTTATGAGTTAGGTACCACTCTTTATCTACCTACCAGCCGACCTTTGTGGGGTCCAGCTGCGCACGCTAGCTTACGTGGGGCTGGCTGCCACTCTACTTCCCTTACCAGCTGACCTTCGAGGGGTCCAGCTGCGCATGCTAGCTTACGTGGAGCTAGCTGCCATTCTACTTCCCTTAACAGCTGACCTATGAGGGATCCAGCTGCTCATGTTAGCTTACGTGGGGCTAGCTGCCACTCTACCTCCCTTACCAGCTGACCTACGAGGGGTCCAGCTGCGCATGCTAGCTTACGTGGAGCTAGCTGCCATTCTACTTCCCTTAACAGCTGACCTATGAGGGATCCAGCTGCTCATGTTAGCTTACGTGGGGCTAGTTGCCATTCTACTTCCCTTAACAGCTGACCTATGAGGGATCCAGCTGCTCATGTTAGCTTAAGTGGGGCTAGCTGCCACTCTACTTCCCTTACCAGCCGACCTACAAGGGGTCCAGCTGCGCATGCTAGTCTATATGGGGCTCGCTCCACTCTCCATTTACTTACTAGCAGTCCTATGTGTGGTTGACACCACTCTTGCTACTTCCTACCTCATCTAACCTACACAGTTCAGCTGCATATCCTCACCTATTGGGCTCGCTCTTATACTCCCTTGGATGCTTCCTACTGACATGCTGCATTGATTTGGATCTACTGCCTTCTATTCCTGCCTGGATTCTCAGCACAGCTCTACTGCCTTCGGCCTTTCTACATTATGACTTAAGCATACAATCTACCCGTCTTCGGTGCTATTGACTTAAACGTGGTTTCGTCTCTCGGGGAAGAATTTCTCATTATGGATTGCTCGCTTCATGCTACTCATCGTTTGAGATCATTATGCTCATCATGGAATTTCTGGACTATCACCACTGCAACTCATCGTTTCAACTTTATTTCAACATGGATTCCACTCTCCTTCCGTTCCGGCCTGCTCATGGATTTTCGAACTTGGAGTTTACCCGATGGATGCTTGCTCTGTTCACCTTCATGTCTCGATTCCATACATCTTCAGTTCTCCGTTTCTCTGGATCTGGTTCTACCACTGTGGGGTTTGGATTAGTTGATTAATTAAAACATTTAGGATTACTCTCCTTTAGTATGCCCAGAAGGATGGGCAGGTCAGTGGTCATGGGTGCTCAGAGGTTTCCCCCCAAGGGGGTTTTTCCTCTCCTGTGTGCTACTGGACACACTCTTCGGAGTTGGAGGAGGTGATCGTACTGCTACTCATTTTCTTGGGGGTGTCTTCCTACTCGACTCCTTCATCAGTCGGATACAGAACAATTGTTGATATCATTATTTTTTTTGGGGGGTCTCATAATACTGGAATTAAGCATCCTTCCTACGGTGGGATACAGAGAAAGGCCAAAACTATCAAATCATAACAAGTGACTCATCAGTTCAAGCATCTAAGCACCTTGCATATACTATCCAGTTCATATGTACTATAATCACTGACTTGCTCATGTCTATGCTTAAGTACCTAAGCACGAATCATTTCATACTACTAATACCTTGCAAGCATTATCCTACTTATTGGTCTGGCCTCTGTATCAAAGCACAACCTTCAGCATCCAGCTACAGTGTGTAACATAAGCACTGAGCTCTGAACCACAGTTAAATTTAGGGCTATGCCCATAGTTAAATGGGGGAAGAGCTCCTCCCCCACATCCTGTTTATACCAGCAGGCAGCGCACTGCCCTGCTTAGAGCGAGTCGCACTCACCCACCATCCTCCCCGATACCTCCTCCTTCTGCGGCACTCTTATCCCACTGGGGGGGGTCTCATAATACTGGACTAAGCATCCTTCCTATGGTGGGATATAGAGAAAGGCCAAAACTATCAAATCATAACAAGTGACTCATCAGTTCAAGCATCTAAGCACCTTGCATATACTATGCAGTTCATATGTACTATGATCACTGACTTGCTCATGTCTGTGCTAAAGTACCTAAGCACAAATCATTTCATACTACTGGTACCTTGCAAGCATTATCCTACTTACTGGTCTGGCCTCTGTATCCAAGCACAACCTTCAGCATTCAGCTATAGTATGTAACATAAGCACTGAGCTCTGAACCACAGTTAAGTGTCCTTAAAAAGATCTGGCATACAGCTGGACAGTTCCTTGATAGCTTGATCAGGGGTTTCAAAGGAGAGCCAAGAGCCAGCGATCAAGGTTTGCAAATGAGTGGGATATGCCATTTTAAACTTAATCAATTTGCTCACAGTCGGGTGAGAAGCAGTTAATTTCTGGTGAGTTTCCAGTGGCAAATCTTGTATAAATCTGAGGTGCTTCTCTTCCCAAAGAATTGATTGTAGCTTTCTTGTTTTAGACAGCACATATTGTTTCTCCAGGTAACTTAAAATTTCAGGATAATGGGCCGTGGGGGAGGGCATTTTCAGGAGGTCAGGGACTTAAGAGATCAGTGGGCCCTCTCAATCGAGTAGGCAGTGCAATGAGGGGAGGGACCAACCACCTTAGCCAGTAGCTTCTGTAGGAAAGTAATAATGGAGAGGCCTTCCTCCATTTCAGGCAGCCTGAAGATCAGGATATTATTTCTGTAGCTGCGGCCTTCCAGATCCTCCATTTTAAGTTGTAGTTTGGTGATCTGCTGTCATAGTTTGGCAATTTCGGGGTCTGTTCTGTCATGCCAGCCTTCCAGTGACACTGTGCAGTCTTCAGCATCTCCAATCCTGCAGCCTAAGTCCCCCATGTCTGATCGAAGTAATTTCAACTCCATGGAGATGTCTGCTAGGGTTTCCTTGAAGGGAAGGAGTTCCTGTAAGAATCGATCTTCAATCAGAGGGACAGCAGATGCAGAGGTCCCAAATTGTTTAGCAGTCTGTGAGCTTTGTGCCTTAGATTTCTTGGCAGATTTCTCCGGAGTGTTTGGGGGGTATGGCGGAGCAGCGCCTGCTGCATATCAGTCTCCATTGCAGCAGATTAGTGCCAATGCCGATGCCAGAGAGAGTTTAGATAAAGACTGCAGGCAGGCACCAGCTAAGCTAATAGAATATTTTGATCAAATGCAGGAATTAATGCTTAAAATAGGCAGATGAGTGGGTTGAGAGGTAGGAGCTCTCGAGCTGAGCTGCTATAGTGCTGCAGACATCACGTGATCTTCCCAAATGGAGTGGATTTTGATGGCTAACATGTGTCTTATGGGTATATAATGTTTCTCTATACTGAAATGAGACTCCTTTCAGAGCTGGTTGTTGGGCTGAATGAAACCAATGTTTGGCTACAAACCTTTGATATCTGTTTTTATTTGTTTAATATTCTGATTTAGAGAATTAATGACTTGCTTGCTTTTTTTTGTAAATGTTT
Organism: Neoceratodus forsteri; assembly: GCA_016271365.2. Classification (NCBI taxonomy): domain Eukaryota; kingdom Metazoa; phylum Chordata; order Ceratodontiformes; family Ceratodontidae; genus Neoceratodus; species Neoceratodus forsteri. The sequence continues at coordinate 230,602,740 of CM057458.1, read as the reverse complement.
CAGATGACTGATTGGGATTTGGGATATGAATCAGAGAGGCCCTGATGGTGGACCTGGGAGCCTGCTGGTGAACTCTTCACTGTGTTCCCTTGGGGAGCCTCTCTGGATCCACTGAGGTTTGAATAGTTAGCCATAATGGGGCTCAGCTAGAGGGGTGACTGGTCTGAAAATGGAGCAAAATGTGTGGACTTTCCAGGGTAAGCCTGGTCCATAAAGATTCATAATTGCTAACAGATAGTACCCACCATATAATTCCCATCATACCAGGGGCGTGTAGGGGCATGGAATTGCATGAGCAGTATGATGCTCCTTGGTAGTTCTCCAAAAGGATGGGTATTGCTGGCAGCTTAGGAAAACCTAATGTGGGTCTAGTGACTGAGCAGCCTTCAGTACTGTAGTGACATAGTACCTCCACGAGTTGACCCTCTACCTATAGCGGAGCCTAAGCATATTGGCTCAGTTTTATTCCTGGTCGAGTCTTGGGGAATGGCTTGGTCTGTGGGGAGTTCTAGTGGATGGTGTAGTCAGTTGTCTCATGGGAACTGTAATGGGCTCGTCTGACCAGTAATATTTCCTAATTAAATCGTGCCCCTAATTATCTCCAATAAGTAATACAATATTTCCCCAAAATGTTGGCTCTTTCATGTTTACAGATGCTTAGTTTTATTATTATTGTTATCTGTTTTCAGAGACCTTATTATAGTGGGGCATATTTCATTTATATGGAGTTAGGGCTATTATCCGAAGCCTTGTAGGCATATACTTTAGTGCCTCTAGACTAAAGTGATTAATGTACCCTTTTTTGTTTTAGGCATTTAAAGTATTGGATAGAAGCTCTGAGGTGATCCTTCAGTTCAGTGCTACCCCTTTGTATGGGATAAGACTGCCTAGTTCAGAGTAGCTCAACATTTTAGCCAGAAATTTATTTATTTAGTTTTTGTTAACCGGGTGAGTACACTAGCCAAACAATGACTATTTTCAGGCATGACCCAGGAGACTACAAAAAGAGTGGTAAGACAAGTACATTACATCATTGCAGGAACATCATGTACAGTACAGTAGTTACAGGTATTGGTGAACAGTAAAAGTAAATACAAAAACGGTAAATGTAGCATACAATCAGATAGGACATTGTGCACTCACATTGGAGTAAACAGCAGTAACAAGGTGACAGATATAATGGGAAACATAACATTGTGCAACAATAAATATCGGTAAGGCAGCAGACAATAGAAAGTGATGCAGATTGCAGTTATAGCTAAAATAGGAAAAAAAGAGGGAGAAAAGAAACATAGTTAGGAAGGAAATATCCAACAGGGTGTTATAGATGAAGATAGGAGGGTTATAAATGAAAAATGCCCTTGAGGGCAGATAAGATAGGTTTCACAAGTGGAGGAAAAAAGGGGGGAAGGGTATAGAAAGAGGGTAAGTGTGAGAGGAGGATGCAGAGAGGAATTAGGTGGGGTCAAAACAAGTGCAGGAGTCAACTAGAGATAGATGTGATTGAGGCTTTCTTTTAAAACTGAGATGGGATGTGGTCTGACGAAGAGCATGGGGAAGGGAGTTCCAGAACTTGGGGGCAGCATGGTGGAAGGCACTAGGGCCCTTAGATGTCTGGCACTTTGGCACATAGAGTAGAGACTGATCAGCCGAGTGTTGTTCATAGGAGGGGGATTAGGCTACAAGCATCATTGCAAGAGAAGACAGAGTTTTGTTTCTGATTACTGAGTCAATAAGCGAGCCAAGGGAGAATAGTCGGCAGGCAGAGTGGGAGAGCCACCTCAAGTCACTGTAGAGTTGGCAGTGGTGCTTTAGCCTAGGAGATGAAGAGGTGTCCCTGCAGATGTGATTATAGGTAACATCCCAGTTGTACAGGGTAGTTTTATTGGCTGAAACAAAGATTGAAGCACCATATGTGAGGGCAGGGAGGAGGATACCCCTGGCAATGGCCAGCTTAGCAGAGGGGTTTAGCATATAGTTTGTTTTGTAGGCAATTCCTACAAAAGAGGTGTGTTTTAAGTATCCCTACTGCTATGGTCACAATTATTTAGTATGGAAATTCTGGGGCAAAGTATGACTAGCTGTCCAGTATGTATATTGGGACAGGACCTGCATCTTGTTGACATTGTTGAACTGAATGGTTATCTGAACAGTTATCTAGGTGTAAATCTCAGGTGATTGAAAGGGCTTGATAGCTGTGCAGTTTAAATTACTTGTAGAAAGATCTAGTAAGTAGGGGGAGTGGCTTAGCTAGAAGGAAGCTAAATTTAAAGACTGCCTTAGAAAGATTCTGTTAGTAGCTTGGCAGAAGACACCAGGAGGAAGGAGTGCTGTGTGACTGGACTTCTCTACTGGGACTATATTGTCCACCCTCCCACCCAAAGCTAGTTCTACTTTTATAGGCACAGGATTTGACTGACAACAGGAACTTCCTGTTTGGGAGCAGGAAGTGAGTGATCACAGAGCCACCAAAGACCCACCATCCTAGAAGGGCAAGAGTAGCTCTCTGGTCCCCTCTAGCTGCTGGAGGCCTGCCTCTGAACAAGTAAGGGGTCGACTGAGAAATATAGGATATTCTTGTCACAAAACAGGACAACCAGGAGCTTAAAGGGCACAGAGGCAGAAAGTAAGTAGAGAGAGAAGAGAAAGAAAAAAAAAACAGAGGAAAGAGTAAGGATTCCAAACAACAGTTAAGGGGCCAGAAATAAGACATGATGGGAGTGGTGCAGTGCAGTGGCTGTGGAGCAGCAGTCTTTTGGGAGACATTCTGGAGGATGCGGTGTTGTCCCATCTGTAGGCACCTCTCTGGTCTGAGGGAGGAGGTTGCTCATCTCCAGGCTGAGTTGTTCAGGATTTGTGGGACCTCCTCCTCCATCCAGGGACCACCAGTACCACTGCCATTGCCTCAGAGGTTGCCAAGAAAGAGGAGTGGTTAGATCACAGTGGGCTCAGGGAGGGTGAGGGTGGTGAAACAGAGGTGCATCCCTCCAGTTGTACCTCTCCACAATTCCTACGCCATTCTGGCAAAGTGTGGTTCCTCTATGGAGGCACCTGCAGTGGAGACCAAGGAGGATGCTGGGAACCTCCACAAAGGAGACCCACAGAAGGGTGGTATGGGACCCCACAGGGGAAGGAAACAACTCCTGGTGGGGGACTTCATTGTTAGGAAGGTAGAACTGGGGGAGGAAGGGAAGAGGGAGGTAAGGTGCCTGCCTGGAGCCATGGCTTGGAGGGACAGGGAGCGAATCCTCAGGATTGCCGGAGCAGCTGCACAGGGGAGGGAGCTGGATGTCATTGTCCATTTAGTGACAAATGACCTGGCTAAGAAAGGGATTAGAGCAGTGCAGGAAGAGTTTGTGGAATTGGGGAGGGGCCTTAGACAAGTAGCATGCACCGTAACCTTCTCAGAGTTGCTGCCCATCTATGGTGTAGGAGAGGCTAGGGTGTTCCGCACCATGGGATTCAATTAGTGGTTGAAAACTGGTGCAGAGCTCAGGATTTGACTCAAAAGTATAAGGAACACAGAAGGAGCAGGACAGAGGCTGTACCAGTTAAGGCAGAAGGAAGCAGGGAGGGAAGTCAGAATAGCAAAGGCCCAAACTGAGGAAAAGATAGCCAACTTGGTTAGAAGGGGATAAAACATTTTATATGTATATCAGAGAGTGTAGAAAGACAAAGGGAGGGATAGTGAGGCTGAATAGAATGAATGGTGGTTGGGCAGAGGGGACAGTGAAAAAGCAGGGATACTGAATGAATATTTCTGCTCAGTATTCACAAAGAGGAGGAAGTGCCTAATCCAATTAACAGAAGCACTCTTGATAGGGGGTCGATCCCAGTCCTTTCACAAGAAGAAAGGGTTCTGCAAGAACTCCCTAAAACTGAAGGTTGACAAAGCAATGGGGCCTGATGGAATTCACCCCAGAATTCTAAAAGAATTAAGGGGGAAACTAGTGAAACCACTGACTACTCTTTTTAATAAATCATGGGAGGATAGTGTGGTACCTGAGGACTGGAGAAAGGTGGATGTGATTCCCCTTCACAAAAGTGGGACCAAGACAGAGGCAGGAAACTACAGACCTGTCAGTTTGACCTCTGTGGTAGGGAAAGTGATGGAGTCACTTCTGAAGGAAAGGACTGTTGAGTACCTTGAGGCCAGTGGGGCACAGGACCCAAGGCAGCATGGGTTCATAGCAGGAAGGTCATGTCAGATGAATCTAATAGATTTCTTTGACTGGGTGACCAAAGTAGTAGACCAGGGAAGGGCTGTGGACCTGGCCTACCTAGACTTTAGCAAGGCATTTGACACAGTCCCACACAAAAGATTAATAGTCAAATTAACCAGCCTGGGAGTGGGTCCCAGGGTGGTAGCCTCAGTAAAACATTGGCTGGACAACAGGACACAGAAGGTAATTGTAAATGGAGTCCACTCTGAAGAAAGAGGGGTTACTAGTGGGGTACCGCAGGGTTCAGTACTGGGTCCAGTCCTTTTTAATGTCTTTATAAGTGACATTGCAGAGGGACTGGAAGGAAAAGTATGCCTCTTTGCAGATGACACAAAGATCTGCAACAGGGTTGATACACAAGGAGGCGAGGAAAGGATGAGAAGGGACTTGGCAAGGTTGGAGGAATGGTCAGAAGTATGGCAGCTAGGATTCAATGCAAAGAAGTGCAAAATAATCCACCTGGGAAGCAAGAACCCAGGGGAAGATTACACAATGGGGGGGAGGTAGTAACAACAACAAAAAAGGAAAGGGACCCTGGGGTAATCATATCAGATGACCTTAAGGTTAGCAAGCAATGTGAGAAGGTGGTAGGGAGGGCTGGGGGGATACTGGGATGCATAGGGAGAGGCATCACCAACAGAAAACAGGAAGTTGTTATCCCTCTGTACAGAGAGTTGGTGAGACCCCATCTGGAGTACTGCGTCCAGTTCTGGAGACCCCATCTCTGCAAGGACATAGACAGGATAGAGGCAGTCCAGAGGAGGGCAACTAAAATGGTGCAGGGTCTGCAAGAGAAGCCGTATGAGGAGAGACTAAAGGAGCATAATATGTATACCCTTGAGGAAAGAAGGGAGAGGGGGACATGATAGAAACTTTTAAGTACCTCAGTGGAATCAACAAAGTCCAAGAGGGTATCATCTTTCAGAAAAAGAGACGTGCAAGAACAAGGGGACACAATTTAAAGATAGAGGGGGTGTCAGTTCCGGGGCAATGTGATGAAGTATTTTTTCACAGAGAGGGTAGTGGATGCATGGAACAGCCTTCCTGAGGAGGTTGTGGGGTCTAAAACTGTGAGAGAATTCAAGAATGCAAGGGACAGACACAAGGCAGTTCTTGTGGGGGGTAGGAAGAAATAGGCTGTTGGTTAACTAGGATCTGTGGCCTATCCTGTAGGTAGGGAAATGGGCAGACTAGGTGGGCAAAGTGGTCCTTATCTGCCGTCAAAGTCTATGTTTCTATGTTTCTATTGTGCCTCTTTAGGACCCTTATTCCCAAGTTTGGTACCTGTGCACCAAGACTGGTCTAAATGGAATGTCGACCTAGGCCTCGTAGCCAGGGTTAACTAGTACCCAGACTTTAATTGGTAAATGACACTCAGTAGTAAGGGGAAAACATGGGCAGAACATTCTACCGACACATTGTGGGATTCAGTAGGTGGAATCCCATTAATGCATATAGAGACGACAGGTCAGAAAAGACTGGATAGATTTTTTGTTTTTCCCATAATAAGTGGTGGGCCCAATGGAGTGACCCTAAGCTGAAGTAGGGCATTTTGCTGTCTATTCTTTTTACTGGGAGTGTCCACCCTTACTAGATGGTGTGGAACATTTTATAGGGCTCATCTACCTATTTAGTTGAATATATTCTTATGGGGCGCATAATATATACCTGTGGATAAAATACAGAGTTCAGCTTATAACAAACTAAGCATATTTTTAATATTGTCTGAAATATACTGTTTTGCTTGTGTAATTTATTGTTTATTGTACATTGATGTGTCTTTTTTATGTATTATGTTTGTAATAACCTTAGTGTATGGTCAAACAAATAAACCATTGACATTGTACAGCCCACCATTTGAAAAAGGCAGTAAGGCTTTCAGGTTCTGTCACTGCTTGTTCTTTTTCCATCGCTGGTGTTGGCTACACAGTCTCAGCTTGGACTTCTGTCTCTGCCAGTTTGGCTGCCATTTGTCTGGTAATCACTCCTGGACTTGCTGCTGCAGAATCCATATCTTTTTGCTATGCTTGCCTGGTACCAGGTCTAGTACCCATGTATAAAACTCCTTGTTTAGAGTATGCACAGTGTGAATCCCACTTAGTCTGACACCATCTGTCGTCGAGGCTTAGGTCAGGAAGCATAAGGAAACTAGGAGCAGTTTCAAAATTCACAAGTAGGGTTTATTATTATTATCAATAACAGTAAACTAAAAATATAAAAATTGTTCAGTATAACTTTTACAAATGAAGTACAAACAGAGAAAACAAAGTCCTTTGTCTGAGGGTATTTCTACTTCCAAGTTTCTGTCTCTCAGCCTCTCCTCAGCAAAAATATTCCTGCTCTGTTTATATGTCTTTGCTTGGGAAATCGTTACGAGAACATCCTGTTTCTCAGAAAATGTTCTTGTTAGTTTCTTTGCAGAACAGGCTTGCAAATAGAACAGTGATCCAAGCTGGACTCTTGCTGACAGCTCTGCAAAAGAGTTTGCAAACAAGCCTGAGAGGAGTTTAAACTGCATCTCAGGTTAACCCCATAAATTCCAAATAGTTTTTTGCAATCATTTCAACAGTATAACAAATGAGATAGGGCCTTATTCAACCCTGCCACAGGGAGCATAACAATAGACGCATGCCTGAAATGTGAAATGTATGCTGCCTAGTTAATTGGGGTCATCAGTACCATGCCATGCAATATGTACACTGCTTCAAGGACTATGGACTTTGCTTGAACTTTGATCTAAAGGACCTCTGGGCCTAGTGGGCATTTCCCGATGGGATACTGTTTGTCAAGTTGTTGCTCCATGGAGAATTCAAGTTTCATTAAAGGATCCAGTTTGTTTGTAATATATGTATGGACTTTATTTTAATGTCTTCCTGATTTTAAAGTTTTGCTAATCAAGTTTAGCTCCTAGCCCAGCACTCTATGGATGGAGTTTGCACCCCAGGCCCGAGGAATCAAAAACATAAGTCATATTTTGCAGTTTCTCTTGTGGTCCCCCCTCCCCATGGACAGTTACCATCATACCTCTAAACATTGGGGAGAGGGTGGGTACAAAACCTTAAGCACCTTCAGGACTTTCTCTGAGAGATCCAATCTGAAAATTCTAACTCCTCAAAAACCATACCCTCAGGCATAGGGTCCTGGGGTACAGAAATGTTATTCTGTTCTTGGACAAAGTCAATTGATTATGACTGAGTGGCAGGCTGATTGGAGCATTGAGATGTCGATCAAGAAATGGAGCGTAATGAGTACCTGTTGTCTAAACACTCTTGGTGAGTAGGGTAAACAAACAAAAACAAATAATAATACAGATTCTTGTGTCTCAGAGTCTGCCAAGAAACATTTGTAAACAAGCAATGAGTACTAATAAAGTTTATTATGCTACTTACGCCAAACATGTGACAGAGAACATCACAAGGGAGATGGGTTTCTCACCATTCCTGAAGAAAGTACATAATCTCCAGAATTGTAGATCTTAGGTTCTCTAAGATCTTGTTCTATCTCTCCCTGTGCTCCAGCTCTCTGCCCTTCTAGAGAAGTTACAGTAGTGTCTTGAGAGAGCTACAATGGGTTGTGGACAGCTAAATACTACAGATAACAGCATAGCAACAGAGATTACAACATAGTTACAGATATGGGAAACAATATGTATTGGTCCTAAGTCAGTCTCTATTGGATAATGACTTAGGAGACAGAATTACTAATGAGTATCATGTGAGACAGAATATGCTTCCATTAGCATTATAGCTTAGACAAAAGAAATGCTGACAGTTTAAAACTACATACACATTTCTTACTTAAGTACAATATAAAATATTTGACATAACAAAGGCCTTCTGTCTCTGTCAGCTTGCTTAGAGACAAATAGAACTGCTGACAGGTCTATTACATGGCATATCTGAGTGTAAAATACACTACATATAATTATATGAGAATATGAGTATACAATAATCACTGATGATCCCTCTGAGTCATCTTATCAGTGATTAGGTAGATAATATATGGAATATCTATAAAAGACAAACTAATCTAGATAAATGTATTACAGTGAGGTATAATATATAACTATAGGTTAGTGCAAAATAGCAGTATCACAGTACAATAGACCAGGAATACAGTGTGAGGTTTATGTGAGGTGTATGTGGGACAATAGGGGGCATAACCCAGGTGTAACAGTACCAATGCCCATAGTCTGGGCAACAAGCTCCCTGAACTTGTGGCCTTGATGGAAGAGGGATGCCTAGATATCGTAGCAGTCACAGAAACATGGTACACAGAGAACCATGACTGGGATGTTAACATACCAGAGTACACATCCTACAGGAGAGACAGGAATGGTAGAAGAGGGGGAGGAGTAGCTGTCTATGTTAAGGAAGGGATAAAACCAACAGAACAAAAGAGTAAACAGGGAGGAGAGGAGGCACTGTGGGTCACCTTAGAGACTGGAAATGGCACCACAATCTGCACAGGGGTTGTATAAAGACACCCATGTCAGAGAGAGGGAATGGACAAGGATATGATAGAAGGCATCCTTAGGATGGCAGAGAAAGGGGAGATACTGTTGATGGGAGACCTGAATATGCCAGATGTTAACTGGAGCACCTTTACTGTAGCCACATCCAAGAGCAGGACCATTCTCGATGCCCTACAGGTGGCATGCCTCAGACAACTAATTTTGGAACCCACTCATGAGGGAGCAATCTTAGACCTTGTACTCTCAAATGGGGACAGTGAGAGGATCTCAGATCTAGAAGTGAGCAGCCATCTGGGAACAAGTGGCCACCACACAGTGTGGTTCATGATAAACTCAGTTACAGAGTCAAGCCATACAAAAGTGAGGGTACTGGACTTCAGGAGGGCTGACTTTGGCAAGATGGGAGAGTGCCTTAGAAAAGCACTAGCAAACAGGCTAGAAGGAGGGGTGGAGCAACAATGGGGAAACATCAAAACTGCCATCACAGAGGCAACAAGCCTTTGTGTGATGCAAATAAACAAATCAAAACAAAAGAAAAAGCCACTATGTTTCTCAAAAGAGGTGGTGGGGAAGATTAGGGAGAAAAAGATGGCATTTAGGAAGTATAAGGAAACACAGAAGGAGCAGGACAGAGAACTATACCAGTTAAGGCAGATGGAAGCAGGGAGGGAAGTCAGAATAGCAAAGGCCCAAACTGAGGAAAAGATAGCCAACTCGGTTAAGAAAGGGATAAAACCTTTTATAGGTACATCAGGGATCGTAGAAAGACAAAGGGAGGGATAGTGAGGCTGAATAGAAAGGATGGTGGGTAGGCAGAGAGGGACAGTGAAAAAGCAGGGATACTGAACGAATACTTCTGCTCAGTAGTCACAAAAGAGGAGGGGGGAGGTGCCTAATCCAATTAACAGAAGCACTCTGGATAGGGAGGTTGATCCCAGTCCTTTCACAGAAGAAAAGGTTCTGAAAGAACTCCTAAAACTGAAGGTGGACAAAGCAATGGAGCCAGATGGAATTCACTCCAGAATTCTAAAAGAATTAAGCAGAGAACTAGTGACACCACTGACTACCCTTTTTAGCAAATCATGGAAGGATGGTGTGGTACCTGAGGACTGGATGAAGGCAGATGTGATTCCTCTTCACAAAAGTGGGAGTAAGACAGAGGCAGGAAACTACAGACCTGTCAGTTTGACCTCAGTGGTAGGGAAAGTGATGGAATCACTTCTGAAGGAAAAAATGTTGAGTACCTAGAGGCCAGTGGGGCACAGGACCCAAGGCAGCATGGTTTCACAGAGGGAAGGTCATGTCAGACGAATCTAATAGATTTCTTTGACTGGGTGACCAAAGTAGTAGACCAGGGAGGGGCTGTGGACTTTGCCTACCTAGACTTTAGCAAGGCATTTGACACAGTCCCACACAAAAGATTAATCATCAAATTAACCAGCCTGGGAGTGGGTCCAAGCATGGTAGCCTGGGTAAAACATTGGCTGGACAACAGGACACAGAAGGTAATTGTAAATGGAGTCCACTCTGAAGAAAGAGGGGTTACTAGTGGGGTACTGCAGGGTTCAGAACTGGGTCCAGTCCTTTTTAATGTCTTTATAAGTGACATTGCAAAGGGACTGAAAGGAAAAGCATGCCTCTTTGCAGATGATACAAAGATCTGCAGCAGGGTTGATACACAAGAAGGTGTGGAAAGGATGAGAAGGGACTTGGCAAGGTTGGAGGAATGGTCAGAAGTATGGCAGCTAGGATTCAATGCAAAGAAGTGCAAAGTAATGCACCTGGGAAACAAAAACACAGGGAAAGATTACACAATGGGGGGGGGGAGTAGTAACAATGACAACAAATTCTGGTCAGATCCACCACGGCTGCATAATAAAGTTAGTGAAGTTGTGTGGAATTGTTAAGGAGGTATGTAGAAACAACACAATGATTTGTAAGTAGTAAGATTTGTTTTAGTTTCTGTTCTAAGGAAGGCATACACATTATCAGGAAAATACATGATGGTGTACATTTTAATGGAAGGAATAGGAAGCACTGTAGGTTTACAAAAGAACCCCAAGGCAAATGCCACTGAAGTATCTGTTATCCCAGATGATATTGGCTGGACAGACAAATTTTAAAGAAAACACAATTGCACATACCCCAATAATGCAAAACATTATGGGAAACATACAAATCCCCATGATGGTACAGAAGGTGGCAGTACATGAAAAAAGTAATGGCTGGCATATGTTCAGCCTTGGGATTACTTACACATGTTTTTTTTTTTTAAGAGAAATAGGGTTTTTGTAAATTATATTTAAGCAATGTGTTGCTGTCAGGAAGTCAGGTGTAATGATGATGGACTGTTAGCAAAGAAAATGTGATAGTAACTTTCAGAGGGGGTCGCTTTTGATAAGGGCAAGGCAGTTATGCCTGTGATAATGGGAACATTAGGAAAGTATTAGGTCTATGCAGCAGTGGAGTACAAATATGCACAGTTTCATAAGTATGTGCTCAGAGTGCAGTCAAATGTGATATGCTGGTTTGTTTTAGAAATAGGTAAAACTAGCGATACATGCAATTGATAGAAAGATAGATAATTACATAGACATGCAGGCCCTGTCCACACTACTCTCGAAAAAGCTGTAATGGATTCAAACAGTTACAGTCTGTAAACGCTACAGTGTGTCCACACTGCCAGTGAACAGTGTGGATAATGGTTTGAAAACATTACAGCCTGTCCACACTGAGTGCGATAGTGTGTGTGGTCTCAACCCTGTAGTAGCAGTGCACATCCCATGGTGCACTCGGTGATGACAGCTGCATTTTGAGATGCCCTCCTACATGTCCTATGGAATACTGTGTATATGGCACAGTCATATTATGTAAATAACCATATTTCACTGCTATGAGACACACTTATGTTGTGGAGGTGACAGAGAGAGGTTCGAGGGAGGGGAAGATCTGTATGTTGGAATCCAGGGCTACGTCAGTGAGAGGGAAGGAAGGGAAGGGAGAGAGAGGGGAGGGAGACATGGCATCAGTTCTGCTAGTATTAGGGCACCTGGGCACAACAGACGTTCATGTACTGCTGCTCTATGGCTGAAGGCAGACCCTGTACTACTGCCTTCAGTGTTCCCCACAGCTCCACTGTACACAGTGCCACTAGTCTATTGTCCACCTCAGCAGTGCTCCATGATGCACTCAGGAGCTCCACTATTGCATGTGTTCACTCCTGCACTGCTCTGCAGGTAGTATTGCTGCCACATCACACATGGGCAGGCAGGGTACTCCCAACACTCGGCACAGTGAGAAGAGTAATCAAGGACAGTAGATGAATACCATCAGGAGGTGGCCCTCGGGGAGGCAAGTGCAGACAGAGAGGTAGGTTAGGTGGGGATATGGGGGTACACCAGGAGGTGTGTGCATACAGCTGTCAGGTTACTGTGGTATGGAGGCATCCCAGTATTGCAGCCTACACCCGTGCTCCACACTGCCATCTGCATATGTTCTGGTAGCCTCTGATCTCCCTGCATGCAGTGAAACAGTGCTGCAATGCATTCAGGTATAGTGGGAGACTAGAGGCTACATGGTGGAGCATTTAGACACAATTGCAATTAAAAACTGTTAAAAGTGTAAAGCTGTAAATAAGAGTGAAATAGCCATGCTGTTATACACACCACAAAGTGGTTCTTGGAAGGAAACAGATTGAGGATGGTTCAATTAAAGGAGTAGTCCACCCAGAATTTGCAAAAACATATGTTATGCAGAGTGTTTTGATTTGTATGTAAAGTCCTAGTGTATCCTTCCCTCTGTCTGCTATTAGGAGCTTTTCCTAAATTAGGCTGCTAGCTTTAGGGTAGTTTTATGACCCCTTGGGATCTCCATCACAAATAGGTTTATTGCCTTCTGCCTCTTACAATGCACACTGTCTCATGTGACAGTGATGTGGCCAGGCCCATAGATTTAGCATATGCAGTGCTTTTTAAGATCAGTTCACAACATCAGAGCTTTGTAACTGTTCGTATCCAGTGAGCACAAATAGCAACAGTTACAATGTAGCAGATGCCTGAGAGCTACCTAACTGGGAATTTTGTAAGAAAACAGCTACTAAATAGCTCTAATTCACAATTTGTGTTTTTTTGGGTGTGTCATGTCTAGCTAGCAGTAATATGTGTTTTCATTTTAAAATTGAATTTCATCAAACTACGCACAACAATAAAAAGCACAGAAATTGTCCCAGATCATCACTGCTATAATTAGTAAAGACTATTGCAGTTTTCTTACAGAAAACTCACTCAGTTAGCTCTAAAGTATTTGCTAAACTGTAAATGTAGGTACCAGCATTCTTTTTTTTTTTTTAACAGGAGAGACACACTCAAGCTTGTGTACAGGTGTGACCTGGGAGCACAAGGAAGTTAAGTGATTTACTCAGGGACACACAGTATGCATGTGGAGGCTGTGGGATTCAAACCCAGGACACCGGGTTTGCAGCTCAGAGCCTTAGACCACCACACTATACTGCCTCCTCTATTCTAATAGGTAGAACTGGCAGTTAGTGCTGATTTTTCTCTGTGACATGATTTAAAAAAAAAATTTTTGGTTACAAATGTGAAGTATCTTTTTAATAAAGTATAAAAATATGTATGTGTGAGTTATTTAGGTTGGCTAATATTTTTTTTTTTATTTAGTTGTTTAACCATTTGTTTTATTATTTGAGGAAAGTGGGATACACTAAATGGGTAGTGCAATGAACCATTGTAAAAGGGATCAAATGTATACATGACATAGGATGCACAGTTTCCTTCTCAGAAATCCTGCCAGTGCCAAGGGCTAGTGGGGAACACAAAAGGAAAATTAGGGAGATAAACCAGTGGCTCAGGGAGTGGTGTGAGGCCAGAGGGTATGGGTTGATGGGGGACTGGGGGGAGACCTGGGAGGATAAGGAGCTGTATGCTAGAGATAGACTACATCTCAATTTGGAGGGGAGGAGGGAATTCTTAAGTTGAAAATAGAGGGTTCATTGGTGAAAAGTGGGTTTAAACTTGTGAAGGGGTGGGATGGGAGAAAAGGCTGTCAAGGGGTGCCGATAAGGAGGGACTCTGTCTCCACCCCCTGGGGACCAGGAGGATTGCAGGAAAAGGTCGACTGGCAAAGTGCAGACCAGAGGAAACAGAATCCCCATGGGAACACGAGCAGGGAAATGGAACTATAGGAAAAGGTGGAAGGTAGTCTTGTAAATGCCAGGAGCTGGGCAATAAATGCCTGAGCCCAGGCGATGCTAACTGAGGGAGCAGTGGATGTGGCAGCGGTCACTGAGACTTGGGCCACTGCAAGACATGACTGGGACCTGAACCTGGAGGGTTACACTATGTTCAGGAAGGACAGGGGGGAGGGAAGGGGAGGAGGGGTAGCAATGATAGTCAAAAACTGCATTGGCATAGGGGGAGTAGAGGAGGCGGAGGGAACTGTGGAGGCGATTTGGGTCACCTTGATAACAAGGGGGGGCAAGAGAGTAAAAATAGGAGTGGTGTATAGACCCCCTGCCCTGGTGGAGGAGCTGGAGGACAGTCTGGTGGCAGATGTTAGGAGACACTGCAGACTGGGCAGAGGAATGGTGGTGGTGTTGGGGGACTTAAACATGCCAGGAACAGACTGGGAGACTATGACATCCTCTGTGACCAGGGAACAGAGGTTGTTGGATGTCTTTCAAGATGCGTTCCTAACTCAGCAGGTGAGGGAACTGACCAGGGAGGCACGGGTACTGGATGTGGTCCTGGCAGACAGTGGCCAGATTGGGGGCCTGGAGGTAAGGGAACCATTGGTGGGGAGTGACCATGCCACGGTCTGGTTCTGCCTGGACCTAGGAGGGGTAGAAGGCTGCACAAAGATGGAAGTAACCGACTCAGGGGCGGATTTAAGGAATGGGAAGGCTCCTTAAGGAGCACTTGGATGGGATTGGGTCAGACATGACGCTGATAGTAGGTGGGAAATCATCAGGAGAGGGTGCAGGATGCTACCAGCACCTGTGCAAGAGTAAGATGAAAATGCGGTAGGGCCCAAAACCCTGTTGGTGGACCAGGGAGGTCCAGGAGGTGGTGCGGAAGAAAGCAGCCTATAAGCAATTCAAGTGCTCAAGGAGTGAAAGGGATCGAGGGAGTAGAGCTGATGGCTAGGGGCCACTAGAGTGGCGAGGCGGCTAAGGCAAGGAAGGAGCAGAACCTGGCCAGGGAAATTAGGAGAGGGAACAAGGGTTCTTTAGATACATTGGGGAAAGATGAAGGTGAAGGGCAGATTAGCAGGATTAAATCAGGGAGAGATGGGCACAAGACCCGGGGAGCAGGCTGAGGTACTAAATGAGTACTTCACCTCAGTTTTCACCAGGAAATGGGGTGCTGCATCATACATGGAGGAGACAGAGATACTGAGGAGGGGGGTCCCTCACCGATCGGCAGGTCTGGGGAGAGGGGGAGGCATCACTGGCAGGTGGGGGAGGGCTAAGCAGGGAGAAGAGGTACCGGAAGTGGAAATCACAGCAGAGAGAGTGAGAGAAGCCCTCAGCTCCCTTAAGACGGAGAAAGCACTGGGGCCGGATAAATTACATCCCAGAGTGCTGAAGGAACTTGCAGATGTCCTGGCGAAACCCCTGGCAGAGCTTTTCACCATCTCTGAGGACAGGGTGGTGCCCCAAGACTGAAGGTGGCGCATAAGTGCCTATCCACAAGGGGGATCAAGGAGGTGGCAGGGAACTACAGGCCTGTCAGCCTGACATCGGTGGTGGGCAAGGTGATGGAGGGCATTGTCAAGGAGAGGCTAGGGGGGGACCTGGATAAGTCAGGGTGCCTGGATGATAGACAGCATGGATTCATCCCAGGGAAATTGCGTCAGACAAACCTGGTGGAGTTCTATGACTGGGTGACAAGTGCCTTGGACCTGGGTAGACCAGTGGATGTCCTCTTTCTAGACTTCAGCAAGGCATTTGACTCTGTTCCTCATGTGGGCCTGTTGGATAAGCTGGGAGAAATGGGGTGGGGAACCAGATGATCAGATGGATAGCAATTGGCTCCAGGACCGGACCCAGAGGGTCATAGTTGGTGGGATAGTCTCATCCCCAAGGAGGGTCGTCAGTGGGTCCCACAGGATCAGTCCTGGGCCCCTTCTGTCTAAACACCCACGATCTGACATAAGTACAGGAATCAGGAGTGAGATGAGACTCTTTGCAGATGACTTGAAACTGGGGGGCGGTGGTGGATGGGGAGGAGGGAGGGTGGCCTACAGGGGACCTGGAGGCTCTGGAAAGATGGTCTAGAAAGTGGAAGCTGAGGTTCAATGCAGGAAGTACAGGTACTCACCTGGGGCCAGAAACCCAGGCCAAGTGTACACCCTGGGGAGGAATGCTACAGTCTCGATGGCTGAGAGGACCGGGGTGGTGGTGGATGTCAAGATGAACAACTCTGAGACTTGTAGGAGGGCAGCAGCAAGGCCAACAGGATGCTGGGATGCATCGCTAGGGGATCACCTCCAGAAGGAGGAAGTGATACTCCCTCTGTATAACTGCTTGGTGAGGCCGCACCTTGAGTACTGCGTGCAGTTTTGGAGGCCACACTTAAAGAGGGACATTAACCTCCTGGAGAGGGTCCAGAGGAGGGCAACCAAAATGATTTGGGGCTTGGGGACAGGACCTATGAGGAGAGGCTCAAGAGCTAAATATGTACACATTGGAAGAGAGAAGGACCGGGGGACATGATAGAGGTCTTCAGGTACATGAAGAGGGTAAATAGGGGAGGAACAGTCAGGGTGCTTCAAAGGAAGGAAGGAGGAAGGGGCCACTAGAGGGCATGGGTGGAAGCTGGAGGGGGGAAGATTCAGGGGAGAAAGGAGGAGGTGCTACTTCACTGAGAGGGTGGTAGAGCCATGGAATGCACTGCCTAGGGGGCTGGTGGAGGCAGAGACAGTGGAGGGGTTCAAGAGGGGGTGGGACAGGTACAGGGGAAGGGTTCTGGAAGCAAAATCCAATGCAGCAAGAATATCTGGAACTGGGAAGAGAGAAGCCAGAGAAGGCGAGGGGGACAGCAAGGTCAGCACCCAGGCCTATTCTGCTGGCATTTTAGTATGTTAGTATAGCTGAAATAGTCACTGTCATCCACCCTGTTTTCATGCTATACCACACACAGGAGAACAAGTAACTTTAAAGTATTTTGCAGTTTCTAGGCTGCAGCTTCATGCCATAGCCTTCAATTGTAAAAAAAAAAAATGACAATCATGTCACAGAGCAAAATCAGCACTAAATGGTAGTTGTGCCTAATAGAATGCTGGTACCTACATTTATAGTTAAGCAAATACTTGAAATCTAACCGAGTGGGTTTTCTGTAAGAAAACAACTAGAGTCTTAACTAATTATAGTGCTAATGATCTGGGCAATTTCTGTGCTTTTATGGTTGTGTATAGTTTGATGAAATTAAAAGTGTTAAAATTAAAACACTCTTGCAAGCTAGATCTGACACATACAGAAAACAAAAATAGTGAATTAGAGCTTAATTTAGTAGTGGGGCTTCTTACAGAAACCCCAGTTAGCTAGCACTCAGGTATCTGCTAATAGGCTAATTTAGGAAAAACTCCTAATAGTAGACAGAGGGAGGGACACATTAGGACATAACATACAAATCAAAACACTCTGCATAACATATGTTTTTGCAAATTCTGAGTGGACTGTGGACTACTCCTTTAAAACTGCAAGCTCAGTAAAAATTATGTACTGCAGCCTCTTGCTATACTGACATGCTTCAGCTGATGCAAAATACAGAGTAAGGCGGTGGGGGCAGGGTTGGAGGACAGGTCTGAATAACACCATATACCCACCAGGAGGGACTTTCCATCTCTTGGAATGTATCTGTGAAAATGTGTGACTAGGAGAGGAATGTAAGCTGAGCCAATGCTGTTTAAACAAGTACTGTATAGGGATGCAGTTTCAGGCTTTTCCTTCTGAAGCTTAAGCTCTGATGCCCCAGGCAGCTCTGATAGTCAATTGTTCCAATATGATAGATCCACCTCATGTCCCTCCCACATGAACCAAAAAGAGGTGGGGTGGATCTTTAGGAGCTTCTTGGGTGGAGGTGGGGGTGGATCTTACTCCCCCCAAAAAACTAATGCTGCCTCCCACTACTCAGGTTCCAGTTCTTGTACCTCCCACTTAAGAAAGAAAATAGTGCACTGCAACCATTGACTAACATGAAAGTGTATTTATTTGGGGGCGGAAAACATTTCTTGGAGGAGGATAAGGTGGAGGAGACTATTTACACCTTCAGTCAGTTCCATGGACAGAAAACATGACATCACTCCTTTTGTACATGCAAAACGTCTGCAGGCTCTGCCTACTGCAACATTAAAAATGGAAAGGGACCCAGGGGTAATCATATCAGATGACCTTAAGGTTAGCAAGCAATGTGAGAAGGCAGTAGGGAGGGCTGGGGGTATACTGGGATGTATAGGGAGAGGCATCACCAGCAGAAAACAGAAAGTTGTTATCTCTTTGTGCAGACAGTTGGTGAGACCCCATCTGGAGTACTGCGTCCAGTTCTGGAGACCCCATCTCTGCAAGGACATAGACAGGATGGAGGAAGTCCAGAGGAGGGTAACTAAAATGGTGCAGAGTCTGCATGAGAAGCCATATGAGGAGAGACTAAAGGAGCTTAATATGTATACCCTTGAGGAAAGGCGGGAGAGGAGGGACATGATAGAAACTTTTAAGTACCTCAGTGGAATCAACAAAGTCCAAGAGGGTAACATCTTTCAGAAAAAGAGATGTGCAAGAACAAGGGGACACAATTTGAAGATAGAGAGGAATGGCTCAGGGGCAATGTGATGAAGTATTTTTTCACAGAGAGGGTGGTGGATGCATGGAACAGCCTTCCTGAGGAGGTTGTGGGGTCTAAAACTGTGGGACAATTCAAGAATGCATGGGACAGACATAAGGCAATTCTTGTGGGGGGTAGGAAGAAATAGGCTGTTGGTTAACTAGGATCTGCAGCTTATCCAGTAGGCAAGGAAATGGGCAGACTAGGTGGGCCAAGAGGTCCTAATCTGCTGTCAAAGTCTATGTTTCTATGTTTCCATGTTTCTATGAGTACCAGGTCTGTCTGGCCTAGTCTGGAATGAGCAAGAACATTTTTGAGGGTTCCTTACTGAGTTCCAGGAGTACTTTCTGAATGAGTGGAAATGGTGGGAAGGCATACAGAAACTTTCCTGTCCTTGTAGCTCTGAGGAGTAGGATTGCATTGCTAGCAGTACTGCACTGAGCTCCAGGAGGTTTATGTGTTCTAATGACTCCTGTGGGATCCATATGCCAGACACTGTTAGGTCCTGCAGATGGGCACCCCCCTCATCAGTGAGGCAGCCATAGTAAGGGTCCCATCTTTGGGACCAGTCGCCCCTTATTCAGTACTGGGTATCTTTCATTTGGAACCAGGCCCTTGGAACCACAGCTGTGGATGCAGTCATGTGCCCTAGTAACTGTAGGAAGTCTCTTGCGTAACTCTGGCCTGCAGGAGGAAAGCTTTCCCCTGCAGGGTGTTTTGCTCTGCTCCTATGAAGTCCAGTGCTTGAACAGGCTCCAGCTGGGGCTTCTGCAGGTTTATTAAGAGTCCCAGGTTCCCTAAGATGGCCTTTACCAATTGAACTGAGCACCTTGCCTCTTGTTTTGTTTTCTCTGAGAGTAGCCAGTTGTCCAGGTATGGGAAAACCACCATGCCTTATTTTCTCAGATGTGCTGCCGCCACAGCCAAGCACTTTGTGAAAACACTTGGAGCTGAGGTGAGACCAAATGGGAAGGCTGTGAACTGGTACTGGAAGTTCCCCAGCTTGAATCTGAGATATTTTTCTAAGGTATGCCATCCTAACAGTGACATTTCTACAGCAACATGCATCGATATCGACCACAGCGCCATGCCACCAGAAGGGGGCAACCACTACCCAGGACTTGCACCCCCTTCCCGAACTAACTGTGACCTGGAGTTAGAATCCATTAGTTCGGGGGAAGGGTGGGAGGCGAAGTCCCCCGATGTAAAAAATGGTCCCAATTAGTATGGCTCCATGCCGACTGCAACTTGCGGTCAATATGGAGCCCGTCGCTGTAATGCCGGTCTTGATCTTTTTTGTTGCGCCAGCATATACAACTCTTTTTCTAAAAGGGGTCACCACTACCCATTTTTCTTGTGGGTCAGGAACTATCTTGAGAATAGACCCCTACCCCACTGGGTGACACAGATTTTTTCTGTAGCTTATGATAGTAACAGGTTTTTGACTTCCTGTTCCAACAGACATTTTCTGTGAGAGAGTGAGCTGGAAAACTTATGTGTTTCTACAGGTTTGGAAAGTTTTTGAACTACAGACACAACCCCCAGTCCACTACTTCCAGTAACTTGTCTTTGGTAATGTTTGCCTATTTTTGGAAGTAGTGCGCCAGTCTTCCTCCCACTGGCAATGGTTGGATGACCTTGTCAAAATTGTCAGGAGTTTTTTTGACTGGGACTTAGGCACTGAAGCAGCAACATTATGCCTGGAAACCCTTTTTCCCCTTCCCCTACAGTAACCTCTTTATGACTGGTACTTCTGAGAGGCGTAAGAGGCATAGGCTCTTGGAAAGTACCCCTGCCTCTGCCTCCCCTTCTGTATGACCTCCTGTAGAGGTAGAGGCCTTATCCTTCTCATTGTTACTTTTGAAAGTGGTTTTGTACTCATCCACTTTTTTCATGTAGGCCACTGTTACCAAATAATGAATCTCCCTCAAAGAAGAAATTCATGGCCTTGTTTGAGTATCCTGGGAAAAGATGATAGTCCTTAGCTAGGGAAACCTTCTTAATGACACTGCATGAGCCAAAACTCCGGCAGCAGTGTCATTAGTGTCCACCATAGTGTGGAAATGTTATTTTGTGGCATCCAGGGTCGATCATTCTGTGACAAACAGGTTCTGTACCAAATCATCATCTGCTCTTTCTACTATTTCCAGAATTGTGTTCCAAAGCGCTTTCTGGTATTGTGCTGTATGTGCTGAATAACCTGCCTGCCTGATAAGCATGTGTAACCCCCCTGCAGGGCTTACCTAATTATGCCCCTCGGTGGGTCACCCAGTGCCTCCCATTCCCCCGTATCCTCTGGTCCTGCCCCTCTGCCTGGCACAAATCCCATTTGGCCTTTGAGCCTTCATCCGGCCCCGCATTGGTTTCTTGCAGTAAATGAGGTTGGAAGAGTGAAGCATGGAGCTGCCATGCTGTTTCTGCACTTCAGTGCAGTCTGGTGGTCCACACATGTGCTGTAGCACATGATGATTTTTCAGCCATTACTGCAGCCGAACAAATGCTTCTCCAGTGGTCCCATTCCCCAAGTTTAGCAGAACAGGGACCAGAGACATGGAGGGGGTGCATTGGAGCTGCAAGGTGTTTTTATTTTAGGAACACCAATGAGCGCTCTAAGGAGCCTGATCTCATGAATATTAGTGAGGCAATATAAATATTAATGTTGCAAGCCTGCCTAGCACCTGGGGGCACTATAAATCGGCACTAGCGACAGGCAAAGGGCTGGGTAAAATTGTTAAATGCTGAAATTGTGTGAAAAGGCAAAGGGACTACTACATATCTGAGGGAGCAAATAAAACTGAAAGTACTTATTTTGGCTGCACCAGGACATTAAACCTGGAACAAGTATAAACCGCAATTAAACTGTTTGTGACAGCAGCCATGTTAGAGGCCTTTGACTTCCGACTAGCCAAGTGGAGGGCCAGGATTGTTCAAGAGGGCTATGGGACTATTCAACGGACTTATGGGGGAAAAAGTTGGGGAAATATTTGGTGCCCTTTTACAGCACCAATCAGGCGTCGAAGGAGCCTGATGCACAATAATTTTTCAGTGTGACAGTTAAGTCAGCCAATCAGGAGCTGCAGAGAGCTCCCAAAGCGCAAGGAACTTTTGGTTCTAGTTCAGTTTGTTGAAAGCCCCTCCAGAGGTAGGAGGGCTCCAGCTCCTTTGTAAAAAGATATGGCTGCAAGGCATGGGAAGGGCCTGCCTGGGGGTTGCCAGATACCTGTCCCCCAGGTCCTGCAGTTTGCCTTCCCACATTTTGAAGGAACTTGCCTGGAGGGTTCCTGAGTGAGAAAATTGTCTATGAATTCCAAGAAAGATGGAGATCTTCTTGGGGGTTGAGTGACGACTGGTTTGAGGAGGTACTAAACTCTGTTTCCCTGTTTGACTCCATGTCATAAAGTAAGGGGTGGACATTGGTTCAAAGGAATAACCTGGGATGGTTTTGTCTAAAGGAATGGCTATGGATGGTCTTGGTTTAAGGAAAACTGTATGAGAAACTTACCTCAATCTCTGTCTGATAATGCTGTAGTGAGAAGAGAGAGCCTCTTCGGGTTAGTGAGCACCTGCATGGTGAGGAAAGTGATTTTTTTAGTATCAAGGGACTGTTCAAATACATAGTGTGCTCGGTCAGTGTCACGTTCAGGGTCCTCAGAGGAATCCATTTGAATGTACCCAAATTTCACTGTGACAGTGTCTCCAGTGACATCTAGAGACTGTGTCCTGCATGCAAAGATGCTCTCAGGACCTCCTTGTAAATGAGCCGTCTCAATGGAGTTATTCCTGCAATAAACTTGACTTTACTTGCAAAGGACCACAGCTGGTATGCTGGCAGTGTGGCTGAAATGTCTTTAGTGTCTGGATGTGTCTAAACTTCAAGAGTAAAATTGACAATTTGGTCTGAAGCTGAAGGAGACTGTGGAAAAGGTCTGCAGGTATCCAATAATCAGGAACCTGCCTGTATTGCTGAAATCTGGCTGTGCAAATGTGGGACTGCCACTCAAGAGATTGTGAGTTTCTAGCAATAGCCACTTGCAGGGTGGAATCCAAAGGAAGCATTGCTGTATAAGGGTGCTGTTAATTCCAGCTCAGCCAGAAGACTGTGACTGTAAACAACACAGACACAACTTGGAGACAGGTAGGGTAACTGCTATCCCTAATCGAGTAGGGCAGACTGGGACACAGGGAGCCATGGGCTCATGCCTGGGTGCTAGTGCACTCTAGACCCATTTGGGAGCTGGACCATGGGATCACTCCTGGGTCTGAGCTCACTTGTGGACTAGGAAGCCTCACGTTGTGCTCCCATTCCTCCAACCTGCAAGCAAGTTGGAGGGTCCAAGCTGCAAGGTGCCTGTTTGACATCTCAAACTTCTCAAGATCCAGAGTTCTGCTATTCCATCTACCCCAGAGCTACAGTCCCAAATGCCACTTGAGACTGTCTGCAGAACAGTGAGTACAAACAGGGATTTTCCTGCACCTGGGGACTGCATATAGTTGCTTTCAAGTTTATGCCCAGTGGCGTAGTAAAATCCCAAAGTTGCTAAAATGTATAATTCACCTGCATATCCACCATGCTGAGTTTTGCAAGCAGTTAAAGTAATAAAGGAAAAGATAAAGTTGATTTAATTCAAACTAATTGCACCAACGCTGGCCAACCAGCTGCATTGTACAGGCCTGCAACAGTTAGTGCTGGGTACCTAGAGGTATAGGATTGCAAGGTCTTATCTGGACTGGGGACTGGTACCAGTTGGGGCTTGTGTAATTATTAAAATCTAAGCAGCTAGTCAGTCAGAAAGCCAAATTAGATCCATCAATGAGTTGGTGGTTGCAAGCATTGAAATATGTTTTTGAATTTAAAAGGGAAAATGACTGTTCTAAAATGCTAATCACTAAATGCCAATTGCCAAATGTAATTGTTGCTTAACCTCTGATTCCAATTACCCTTTCCTTACCCTCCCCATGTGAATAAATATGGTTTTAACTGTTTTGGACATTTCTGACTCTAGATCATATTATTAGCTTAAGTCACTAATTGTCAGGTATTGAAGCTGTGGAGCTTGGTTATGGATAATCTATGTGTGAGGTGACTATATGTGGAGGTGGACTGGTACAGCATCCCGGGGGTTGTACTTCTAAATATCAGACCCACCTATGAATTTTGCTCTGGGTGGAGGCACTGCACTATTTAATGTTCTATCCCGGGAAAGAACCTCTGCAACAGCAGAAATAGGATCTAGGCCCCTCAACCTTGCTCTGGCCAGCAAGGTAGGAGTAGCAGCCCACTGGCACATGGCACCTGGGTTGCACATGGAAACTGTTGCATAAACCATTTTTGCCACAGTATCCAATTTTTTAGTCTTTTCAGGATGCTGTGCAGATAGAGTGATTTTTGTTGTCTCATAAGCAGCCTAGACTACCCCCGCCTCCCATGATGAGCAGGATGGGCATACAGATACTCCACTCCCAGCTTGTTCACCTGATATTTTCTCTTAATTTTTTGTTGATGGCTGCAGCTGATGTGGGTGCAGCCGTGGTTCTTCTATGGCCTTTTTTTAAGTGGTTTATGTATGAGAAGTAACATCATTCTTGGTGGCGCTACTCCCAGCATGTCCATAAAATCAGCATCATCTTCAAATTAATATACTTTATTGAATATTTTCACAACATACAATCAACAGCACCCCCCACCAGGTGACTACAATAAATCAGGCACATGTAGGGAAAGCTGTGACAATGATTCTGCAAGGCCAAATAATTACAAGAGCTATAATGAACACTGGCATGGCCATGCTGAGTGAGAATAAGTAAGTAAGTAAATCTTTATTTATATTAGGCGCCCTTCCCAAGCTCAGGGCACCTTTACAATTTGAATAAAACAACATACACATAATCTTAAAACACAATAACACAGTACTTAAAAATCTAAAATCTTGTGGGCTACCTCTAATAGGGTGTTTCTAGTTTTCCCCTTTCTGCTTGCTTTGTTCCTTTGTATCCTTACCCTTTATAGGGTTTTCAATTCTACCCCAACTCAGCAAGTACAGTAGACCCCTCTTGTATGAAGTATTTTCCTCCTTCCTTTACCCCCTTACCTTTCTCTTCTTTTTCCTACTGAGGTAGCAGCACTTTCACTTTTACCTAACCCTTTGCTACCTGAACCTGGATAGTTTTTGTTTATTTATTTATTTGAAAACTGGTGACCATGAAAGACAAACTGAGTCAAGGCTTGTTCCCAGGTGTGACCCAGGGGAAGGGAACAAGGCGGGCAAATACATAGCGCATGGACACAGTACACAATTAAATGCAGTTACACAGCATTGACACAGTTTACATTTACAATAAAATGGAATAGAGTACATGGTTAATACAGGAGTAAGTGCAATAAGAGCAAGCAGCAAAAAAAACAAAACAAAAAAAAAACCGGGCAATTCAGCCACACCAACAGTGGGAAAGGAGGCAAATGTAAGGACAGCAGTCAGTTGGAGTAAAACAAGAGCAAGGGGAGGGAAGGAGTTTCAGCTGGTACGTGGTACCTGAAGGAAATGGGGAGGCAGTGAAACAGAGGGAGGATGGCAGTAGGTTCCAGAGTGAAAGGAGATTTCATTTTTAATTTTTATACTTGTAAGCAAGATGAGCAATTCTGTCCATTTTCACAAGCAACAAGTCTTACAAAAAAAACATCAAGTACAAATACACACAAACAAATTATAACAAACATGTTCAAAGACAGTACAAAGCAAATCAGGCTGGGTAATACATAATTTATATTGATGAACAAGTGCACTCATTTTGACCATTTAGCCATAATCTAAGTCTTGTTTTAAAAATTTGAACCGTCGAATAATTAATAATTTCCACTGGAAGAGAATTAAAGAAGAGGGGGGCTCTATATAATAAAGACCTTTGTCCAGACACTTTCGTAAAGAATGGCAGTTTAAGAGAACATTTGCTTTGGGTTCTAATTCCACATAAGTTGGTAAGTCTGAGAAATAAAACATGTACAGAAGGTGGGAGGAGGTGACAGGAAAAAGGCTGATTGCCCAGCAGAGGAGTGGGGATGAGGAGTGGCAAAAGTGTGAAGATCCCTGGAGCACAGGAAGCAGGAGGAAGAGTGGATGGAGGAGAGGAGTGAGAACAGGTAAGAGGGAAGGGACCCAGACCAGTATTTGGATATAAATGAGGCACTATGGTTCTGGCAATGTGAAGGTAGAGGAAGAATGGATAAGAAGCAGAGTGAGCAATGGTGGCTATGAGAAGGGGGGGTTGGTAGCAAAATTACAGAATATGTTGCAGAAGGTGTCCAGTCTGGCTAGGGAGGTGGAAGGACCTGTGCCATAGACCACATCCATATAGGCAAAGACTGAGAGCACCATTTTGGTGACAAGTTCACGGTGTACCTATGGAGACAGACAATCTTTATGGCAGTACAAGGCACCAAGTTTAGGGCAGAGCTTGGTGTGGAGGGCATCAGTGCAGGCAGATAAGTCAAGTTTACTGCCTAGCCACAAAACGAGGTATTTGAATGAATGAACCACTTCAAGAGGGGTACTATCCAAGGTGGAGAAGATAGGCAAAGTTGAGAGTCTGGCCAGTTTTTGACTGGTGCCAAGGGTCATGGACACATGTTTTTTTGGTGCTGACCTGGAGCTGGTTACAGTGAAAACAACGCAGAACATTGTGCAAGTCTTGCTGGAGCGACTGTAGTGGGGACCCCAGAAGTGTAAATAATGGTGTCATCTGCATATATGTGGATATGAGACTTGGTACATGCTATGGGGAGGTTGTTAAGGCAGAGGGAGAACAGGATGGTCCCCAGGATGAAGCCATGTGGGACCCCGGCCTGGATGGGAAGTGGAGCTGACAGGGCACTACCAACATGTACTGATTGCAGGTGTCCAGATTGGAAAGAACGCATGCAATCTAGCAGCTTAGAGGCCAGCAGAGCTCAGCTTATCTATTAGGATAGGGTGCAGTTTAGCAAGGAAATGGAGGAAGGGGATTGGCCAAAAGTTTCCAGGGAGGAAGGGTCCCCATTTGTGGTGTGGAAGAACTCTGGCCAATGTCCAGGACTGAGGGACAGCAATGAAGAAGGAGAGGTTGAGTAGCTAAGTCAGAGGATGTGCTACAGTAGGTGTATAGATTTGGAATAGTTTAGGGTCCAGTCAATCAGGACTAGATTTACTTGGTATTACTTGGTTTCAGTAGACAAAGTAGGCAAAATGCCCATTAAATTGTCTCCTACTCATAGTGGGGTTATTGTTTGACATAAGTCTGAAGATAATACTTATCTAGTTGTTTTTTAAAAAAGTCGAATGTTGTTTCATGCACTAGATATAACCTGGGAGTGAATTCCATGACATAGATGTTCTTACTATTCAGGAGTTGTGTCTTTTAACAGAATTTACTTTAGGGACTATTAGCTGTTTACTGTGCGATCTAAGATTAATATTCCTGGGGTTGAGTTTAAAACCACATTGTCCCATCAGAACCTGATTTTCCATAATATTATACAGCAATAGTAAGTCACCTCTTTTCTGTCTGACATCAAATGTGAACAATTTTAACACATTGATTCTAGTATTGTAATCCAAGTCTTTAAGGCCTCTAATTGATTTAGTTAGTTTTCTCTGAGTTCTTTCCAATAAGTTTATATCACACTGTAAATAAGTGCTCCAAATTGGTGACCCATAATCAAAGTGAGGTAGTATATAGGTTTTATATAGTTTCAGAATACATTTACTGTCCCTTGTAAGAAATGTTTTTTAAAAGTGCGTAACAACCCATTAGTAGTTTAGGCACTATAATGACAATGATCCGTTGAAGAGAAATTCCTATTAATCTAAATGTCAAAATCTTTTTCCTTATAAGATGTTGTTAGATTTTTACCATTTAAAGTATATTGGAAACCTGGATTTTTGTGACCAAAATGGATGACTGTACATTTAGAGTCAATGAATTTCATACCATTTTTTATTCCCCAATCTTCAATCATTTTGAGATCCTTGGAAAGTATAAGATATTTTCCCATTGTGTCAACTCCCTTCCACCCCCAATTTTTGTATCATTGGCAAATTTTGATATAGTACAACTCAGCCCATTCCGCATATCATTGATGTAGAGACCAAAGAGAACCGGCCCCAGGACCGAGCCCTGGGGCACTCCACTAGTCACAGGGCCCCTCGTTGGACCATGCTCCATTAATCCTAACTTTCTGCTTATGATCAGTTAACCAGGTATTAATCCATCTTACAATTAATTTGTTTATGCCAATGGTAGAAATTTTGTTGATTAGTTGATCATGGGGGAGTGTATCGAAAGCCTTTCCAATATCAAGGAGGATGACATCTACAGGAATTCCTTTGTCTACACTATCAGTGACTGAAGCGTAAAAGGACACAAGATTTGTAACACATGATAGACCCTTTTTTAAATCCATGTTGGGTAGTGTCTTCTAGCCCAAGTGCATTTATTTCATTTTCTAGTATTATTTTAATCACTTTTTCCATTAATTCACCACAAACAGTGGTAAGACTATTCATTTATTCATGTTCAGGAATAAGGGGCAGTAAGGGTTTCATGGGTAGTAATGGGGGGAAAGAGAAAACTAGAGGAAGGGAGGTGAGAGGGAATGTGAGTAGGAGTGGCAAGAGCTGGAGGATGAAAAGAAGAGAGGGCACAAGTAATAAAGATCTCATTGAAATGAACAGCAACAGTGGAGGGGTCAGACACTGGTGAACCACTTTCTGGAAGGACCAGAGGGGCAGACTGTGTGGGAGGGACAAAAAGGAAGTAAATTACTTTCCAGAACTTTGAGGGGATGTTAAGGTTGTTCTAAAGACTGGCCTTGAAATACTGCAATTTTACAGTATGGACAGCCTTAGTACAGGAGTTCCTGATAGTTATGTATAAGAGGAGGTCAGAAAGGAGTGAGATAGTTTGAAACATGCCCAGGTGAGATCATGGGACTTGCACTGATCCATGATTTCATGTGTAATCTGGGGGTGAAGGTGATTTTTGACTCAGCCAGCCTGCTTGTCCCAAACAGAGGAGAATTTGGAATGAAACAGGGAAAGAGCAATGTTCATATCCATAGTGCAAGGTATGGCTGTCCAATCTGCAGCAGCAAGGTCACTCAGGAGACAGAGGTGTTGAGTGAGTAGAGGGATCTGGTCCAGATGTATTTAGGGGAGGAGGGTGGAGGTCAGACCATTCTGATGCAGAATGTCATGCAGTAGTTGCTAAAAGTGTCCAGCAGAATTCATGCTGCTAAAATACAGTAGGGGTGGGAAGGGAGATCCCACTCCTGGAGGGAGTGGTTATGAGAGCGAGGGGTTGAGCTGGGTGAGTTCAATGATAATCTGCATGAGATTTAGGGACTTAACTTTGTGGATAGTCAGCCTGAAGGCCAGAGAGATCCAGCTGACACTTAAGTCCCCTAGCAAGATGAGTTCAGCAGCAGAGGACTGAGAAGTGATGGTACAGAGGGAATCGACCAGGGAGGAGGGGGATATTCTAGGTGAGCCATAGGAAACAGCAATGAAGATGGGCACAGAGGAAGGGAATGACAGCCTCACCAGGGGGAATTCATGGGAGGAAGTTGTAAACTCATTGAAGGCTATGGTGCAAAAGAGACTCTGACTGGCATAGATGGCAACCCTGCTCCCATGTTTTCTCAGTCCTGCCTGAAAAGATGATAGTCAGGAATGGACAGGCCAAAGTCTGTGATCTCGGAGGAGGGCCAGGACTCAGAGATACAGATGATGTTGGGTGAATGTTGATATATCCAGACTGGCAGGAGGTTGAGCTTTGGAAGAAGGTTTCAAGCATTGAGGTGAAATGTGTTCAGGGCTTTAGCAGTTGGGGAGATGGAGAAGGAGGGAGGGGTGGGTTCAAGGTTGAACTCCACATTGCTAGACAGAAGGTGTAGGAACAGGAGCAAGAGGATGGAGTGGGATTTATGCCCCTAAGAGGTTGCTATTAGTGTTTCCCTATACCTTCCTTAAATTCCTTTATACTCCTACCCTAGATAGGGTGTTGCACCTATTCCCTGTTCTGTACTATTGCTTACTCTTCACCCTTCCCTGTAGTGAGTATTACAAAGGAAGTGACCAGAAACCTTACCTTAGTTGACTTGCAGAGTCCCCTGCTTCCCTGCATCCTTCTGCTGATGCCTAAGATACCAGTTACATGTTCTCCTTCACTGTTCCACTCCTTTTCTGGGACATGAACAAGAACCTTGGGGCCCACATGTGGTGTGAGCCCATGGGGATGGTATTGGGAAGGATGACATTCGACTCTGCTACAAGCACACCAGTTGTGTTCTGTTGCATGACCATGTCAGTGGCATGAGGTTGGCTAGTTAATGAAGAAAAAAAAAAACATACCCAGCTAGTAGGGTTACATGTCCAGTGGCCCACTCTGGCAGTGTCTGCCCACCACCCAGGAAACAGGAGCCACTCACACACTGAATTTGGACCCCTAAGGGGAGTCCCATCCAAAAGGTCCCATTGGGGGGGGGATAAGCCATGAGGGAAGAAGGTTGCTCTACAGGATCATGGGGACAGATGACAGAGTTGGGTGGTGGCTGCCTGGCAAGCAGAACTGAGTCACTTGGGGTGTGGGAGAAAAAGGATAATCTAAAAAAGAAATAGCAGCATGCCAGCCCACTGTCATGGAGGCCTGAGCCACTGGACACCGTAGCTCCACCCGTGCTGGTGTCCTGAGTGTAGACCAGGGTTGCTCTGGAAAACAAACAAACATGTTTAGTGTATATTTAATTAAATTCCCCTTGAAATCCCTTATGTAAGCAGAATGAGCCACTCCCAGCTGTAGTTTAAAGTAAATGAGTCACATGTGCATAGCTGATGTTTTCTTTACTTGCCAATCTCAGAGCTCTGAGGAAGGCGAGTTGCTGAAACATCAGCTAAGCTACATGCATGAGCATGCCCTATACTCCTCTCTCAACATAAATCTATAGGATGAGACATATTTTGTTTTGGATTAAATTTACAACCGCTTTTTTGATCCTTGTGGAGGGCTAACTATAACTAATGACAGTGATTGTGAAACACTAAATAAAAAATGTACTAAATCCCAGTAGGCATTTTGAAAACTCATTTTAGCTCTGGTTCTGTTTGTGTATTCATTTGTGTGCCAGGTTCCCAGCAACCATTTGCTTTATGATGCGGACAACTTTTTCAAAGTATGTGATTAAATCAATCAAAGCAAGGCCACTTGCTTGAAAACCTGATCATACTGAATTATTTCACTGGGCTACCGAATTTTCTCTGCTATTAATTCCCTGAACTAATATAGTTCTGTGGCCACCTCCAGAGGCAAGTAATTTACTAGGCTGAACTTATGGTCTTCATAGAAGTAATTATCTTGAATTTTGTATAATGTGAATACTTTATGTGCCAATAATTAATAACAATTTAGTTGACAAACAATGTAGTTGGAAAAAAAAAGGAAAAAGGCATGTTCCACTTTACAGAAATACAAAATCACACATACCCCATAATGCAAAGTATCATGGGCTGTATATGCAAATCACCATGACATTTTTGGCTGGTTCAGCTTTAAGCAGGAATGCATGATGCCAAAGGGCCTCTCACATAACCTGCAAAGGGTGCAAACAGAAAATATAGACACATGTTTTGTGCTACCCAGGACTCATCAGTGTTCCACTTTAACTACCACAAAACTTTTAAAATCCTGATTTCTAAACTTCTAGCCATATAATAGACATATTCAGTTAGCTAATATATACTTAGAATACCCGACTTCTCTGGTTGATTAAATACTTTGGTCTTCAGCCTTGACTTTTATTCACCCTCATTAGCCAGTTATTTGTTTGTACACTCCAGCTGTTATCACATAACTTAGTAGGTTGAACTTGTAATTTTTTAAGAATAATTCATCTTGAATTTTGTATAAATTGGGAACAGATCCAGAAGCAAATGATTTGATACCTTTTATTGGACCAACACAGAAGCTTTATGGCAGTTATTTAGAAAATCCTGTACTATTAACACCCAGATAATGCATAAAAAACAGAAATAGTTCTCACATAACAGAAGATTTTGTCAGAGAAGCTAATTAACACCAGTATGCTTTTAGCTGAGAAGCCCCTGAAGGTCAAAGGTTATCAAGAAATATCAACAAACAGAGAGTTCTTTTCACATAAATTTTAAAGTGACTCAGTATATTTCAAGAAAACTTTCTACTGATAACAAAACCTAGGGATGCTATTCTCCGTAATACATGTAAAATGAGCTTACAACTTTTGTTGCAAGTGTCCTTGTGTTTTAAAGCACACAGTCAATGAAAGGCAAAAAATGCCAAAATGAGGCCTAATTGCAAGTTGCAAACAAGCCCCAAATTAAACATACACACATATACACATACATACACACACACATATATATATACACACTCGTATACACACACACACATATATATAATATACATACACACACACACACACATATATAATATATATATATATATATACACACATATACACACACAACGTACATACATATATGGCATACAGAGAGAGGGTTTAAAGTGAAGATTACTCAAAATGAGCAAATGTTTCTTCAAAATGTAATATAGAACTTAGCTTGAGACATTTTCCCAACTATACTCTCAACCAGTTAATACATTACATAAACTTTAAAGACTTCAGTGTTGTAACATGATTTAATACATGATAATATCAATTGTAAGTATAAATGCCAAATAAAAAAACAAAAAAGACAAAACTACTTGTCACGGACTCCCAAGAAAATGAGACCATGAGCCTGATATGTACAGATTTCAATACAGTGTCTGTGTATAACAAACATGTACTGAATCAGTCTAAGGAATCTAAATAAAAACTCATAGGAACAAAATCCCTCAGCCCCCCCTTTCCTGGAAAAGATAACTAGTAGGAATGCAATATATGTACATGAGTCCTAATATAGTACATCATCATTCACACCAATCTATGCAATATTTACCCAAAGGAATTAAACCTTTCATGAACCTCCAGGTAAATGAGATATGCATCTTAACATGAACAGATTTTAAAAATGTTACAGTATGTAATCCAACCACTGACAACGAGCAGAAGGAAGTAAATGATCACTATATATGAGAACTGACTCCTAGCCACTGTAACACCATTATGTCATCTGCCTGAATAAAAGCCTACCTCAATATCACCACAATACCCACACCCACTATACCCACAAAAAACACCCCAACACCCACGTAAAAATTGTCACATGCCACACTCCCCCTATACATACTTGTGCGCTCACACACACACACACACACACACACACACACACACAACACACATACAAACACAACACACACAAACAACACACACACACAACATACACAACAACACACACACACACACTGTTAAGGTGAGAAACCAACATGTAGATAACCAGAAACTTACAAAATCAAGGGTTTGCTGAAGAACTAAAGTATTTATGCCCATCCTTTGAAGTA
The DNA here is from genome assembly GCA_016271365.2 of Neoceratodus forsteri. Taxonomy (NCBI): domain Eukaryota; kingdom Metazoa; phylum Chordata; order Ceratodontiformes; family Ceratodontidae; genus Neoceratodus; species Neoceratodus forsteri. Next base: position 230,569,699 of record CM057458.1, on the reverse strand, counting down.
AAGGTCTGTGTAAGTGTAAGTGGAATAGTGTGTCATATAACCCACATCAATGTTCATTCCATCGTCCACCATATTGAGAAGTAAAATAAGTCTAATTTCAGAAGTCCGTCTCTGTTGTGTACTGTTGATATGTCCTTTTAAGACCATCACAGACATATCTGAGATTGAGTGGCCATCCTGGGAAAAGTGTTGCACTACTGGTTTGTCAGTCATCTTCATATTAATAGAATGCCTGTGTGGATTCATTCTAGTGTGGAGTTGTTGCATTGTCTCCCCAACATAACCTGTGCCAGGACATTTCTTGCATTGAATGAAATAGACAACATTACTTGATGTACATGTATAATTCCCCTGTATCCTGAATTGTCTGTTTTGTGATGTAACCACGCAATCTGAAGTGCAAATGAGCTTACATGTCTTACATCTGCGTTGATGACATGGTTGTGTACCATATGATGTCATTTTTTTTTGTTCTGGTTCAAGTTTACTCCTAATAATCAGGTTGGCTAATTAGGTGGTTGTTTAAAATATAGTAGTGATAGTTCTTGAAAAATGCAATTAAGGGTTTCATCCTCATTAATTATTGGGTGGAGGTCCTTAATAATCTTGCATAGAAGTTCAAGGTCAGGATGATACATGACTACTAAGGGTATTCTGTTGGTAGTGGTCCTTTCCTTATATTGCAGTAATTGTTCTCTTGGGATTTGTGTTGCATATTCCACTGCTCTGTCAATTCTCTGGACAAGTGTCCCTGCTCAATAAAGGTGTTTTTCAACATCGCCAAATGTGTGTCTCTGTCTTCCTCATTTTAACAGAGGCGGTGATACCGAAGTGCTCAACTATACGTGACAGATTATTTTGTGTGACTTGGGTGATTACTTTTCCTATGTAAGTATCTCTGTCTGTCTGTTGGTTTCCTGTAAATACAGGTATGTAGGGTTCCATCCTTGATAGTGACAGTAGTATCCAGAAAATTTACGCTGGTGGCAGAATATTTCAGGAAAGCTTTATGATTGGGTGGAGGTTATTACATTCCTGATGAAAATCCTTAAGTGTGTCAGTGCTCTCTGTCCAAATTATAAACAAATCATCACTGTAACGGAACTAAGCGAGTGGTTTATGTGTATAATGCCTTAAAAGATCCTCCTCCAAATACGCCATAAAAAGATTAGCATATTGTGGACCCATCCTGGTGCCCATTGCTGTTCCCATAGTTTGAACATAATGTTTACCATCGAAGCTGAAGTTGTTATGTGTCAGAATGAATTCAATAAGTTTCACCACGACTCCATGGTCGATGTTGTGGCCCAATCCTTTCTGATGCAGGTATTTAAGGCAGGCTGAAATGCCATCTGTGTGCGGAATATTAGTGTAGAGGGATGTTACATCCATTGTAGCTAAAAAGAGTATCCGGAGGTAAGTTCTTATAACCAGAAAGTTTACGCAGGAAGTGTGTAGTGTCCTGGATGTAACTAGCCCTTTGTATAACTAGCGGTTTTAAAGAGCCCCTGACACCATTCGAAAAACTTAAAAAAAGTGAGATTTAGACACAGTTAAATTTATATTTCATATTTTTTTTATAATTCTTTCCTTTTTTTCTTTATTACTGGGGACAGTGACATGAAAGAGAAATACTGTCCCTTAGACTTTATCTGCTCTTTCTGCTTGCCTACACTTGACATCATAATCCCCTTTTTATGTCATCATGATGATCTCCACAGCAACATACTGTGGTATCATAAACAAAACTGTGATGTCAAGTGTAGGCATGCAGCCAGAACATATATTGCTGTGAACTTGTTTACACACAGATGTCCTTAGTAATAAAGAATTAAGGGTAGGAATTACAGAAAAATATTAAAGATAAGCTGAATTGTGTCTAAATATTACATTTTTCAAAGATGTCACAACAGCATCAGGGGCTCTTTAAAATAGCTCTGTCAGGGTACCATTATCAGGGACTATGAAGCTACCTGGATTACCAGGCTTATGTATTTTAGGAAGCATGTATGATGTCCCTGGCTTGGATTTACTGGGGATGAGGGCATTTAGTCTGCCTTGGACATGATGTGGAAATGTTCCAAGTAACTTCTGTAGTTCTCTTTTATATTCTGTAGTAGGGTCACTTTCCAGTACCCTGTAGTAGGTATGGTCACTTAGCTGCCTGTTGGCTTCCTTAATATAATCTTCTTGGTTCATTATCACCACTGTAGAGCCCTTATCAGCTTTTTGTATGACAATGTTGTGGCTGGATTTTAATGTTTGCATAGCCCTCCATTCCAATGGAGAGAGGTTGTAATGGGCCTGTTTCTGTCTATTAAGAATCTCACCAAGTCACCAGGTAATATATGTGTTATGTATGTATGTATGTGTATATGTGTGTATGTTTAATTTGGGGCTTGTTTTCAACTTGCAATTAGGCCTCATTTCAGTATTTTGCCTTTCATTGACTATGTGATTTAAAACACAAAGACTCTTGCAATAAAAGTTGTAAGCTCATCTTACATGTATTAGGGAGAATAGTATCCCTAGGTTTTGTTATCAGTAGAATGTTTTCTTAAAATATACTGAGACATTTTAAAATTTGTGTGAGAAGAACTCTCTGTTATTGATATTTCTTGATAACCTTTGACCTTCAGGGGCTTCTCAGTTAAAAGCATACTGGTGTTAATTAGCTTCTCTGACGTAATCTTCCGTTATGTTTCAAATGTATATGTTAAACCAATGAGAATTAGTTCTGTTTTTCATACATTATCTGGGTGTTAATAATATAGGATTTTCTAAATAACTGTCATAAAGCTTCTGAAGAAGGACCTGGTTGGTTCGAAAGCTAGAGAACTTTATTCTTTTGTTGTAACATCTATGTTGGTCTAATAAAAGGTATCAAACCATTTGCTTCTGGATCTGTTCTTACAAGGACCAATATGGCAACTACACTATTTGTTTGCATAAATTGTGAACATTTTATGTATCATTAATTTACTTGGTTTAACTTGCAGCCATCCTAGAAGTACAGTATTTAACTTGTACTTGGTATCGCTTGTGAATATTTTATGTATCATTCATTTACTTAGTTGACCTTGTAGGCTGCATAGAAAAATCTTAACTTGTACTTTCTATATAACTTATGAACATTTTAAGTATTTGCTTGGTTGAACTTGTAATCTTTATAGAAATACTGCACTTGAATTTTAACTTGTGAATATTTTATGCACTGCTGTTTTATGTTATTGTACTTTTAATCTGAGTAACTAATAAGTTTGAAATTTGTGTAATTGTTTATATTTTAAAATCTCTCTGAATTCCTTTGTTCTCATACACCTTTGGGAACTTCAGCGTGTCACTGAACAGTTGCCTAGAAAATCAATTGGGTTTGATTTGTTCATTGGGCTCCCCCCAACCCGGTATTTATGCCCCTTTTCACTCTAGAGAAGTAAACTGCATTTTATTTCTTTCAACTGGTTTCCCCTAACAGTGTTTATAAAATTAATCTCATATTATTTCTTGCACATCTGGTGTTACTGAGCATGACAACTTTGATGAAATTCAATGAGATTCTCCCACAGGTGAAGATTAGTTTACAAACCCTTTTCTTGGCTATTTACATTTGAACTATTTTCTTGGATGGGCTCGCAGCTGCTCACAAGTTGTAATGGATTGTGTGTGTGGCTGAGGAGCTCACCAATTGCTGAGACCTTACAAAAAGTTAATTCTAGCCTGGAAAATCATCACAGACCCTTCAAGGTTATGTTTGCATTTCTGTTCAAGTAGTCTAGGGACATAATTGCTAGAATTGCCTAGATAGAGTATTTGTCTCAACTTCTAACATAGAAACATAGAATTTGATGGCAGATAAGGACCGCTTGGACCACCCAGTCTGCCAATTTCCCTACCTAATGGATAAGCTGCAGATCCTAGTTAACCAGCAGCCTACTTCTTTCTACCCCTACCCCCTAGAATTGCATTATGACTGTCCCATGCATGCTTGAATTCAACCACTGTTTTTGACTCCACAACCTCCTCTGGAAGGCTGCTCCATGCATCCACATCCCTCTCTGTGAAAAAATACTTCCTTACATTACCTCTGAGCCGCTCCCTCCATCTTCAAATTGTGCCCCCTTGTTCTTGCACACCTCTTTTTTTGAAAGATGTTACCCTCTTGGACTTTGTTGATTCCCTTGAGGTACTTGAAAGTTTCTATCATGTCCCCCCTCTCCCTTCTTTCCTCTAGGCTATACATATTAAGCTCCTTTAGTCTCTCTTCATATGTCTTCCGGTGCAGACCCTGCACCATTTTAGTTGCCCTCCTCTGGACAGCTTCCATCCTGTCTATGTCCTTCCAGAGATTGGGTCCCCAGAACTGCATGCAGTACTCCAGATGGGGTCTCACCAGCTATCTGTACAGAGGCATAACAACTTCCTGTTTTCTACTGGTGATGCCTCTCCCTATGCATCTCAGTATCCCCCCAGCCCTCCTTACTGCCCTCTCACATTGCTTGCCCACCTTTAAGTCATCTGATATGACTACCCCCAGGTCCCTTACCATTTTTGTTGTTGTTAGTATCTCACCCCCCATTGTGTACTCTTCCCCTGGGTTTTTGTTTCCCAGGTGCATTAACTTGCACTTCTTAGCATTGAATCTAAGCTGCCATACATTTGACCATTCCTCTAACCTTGCCAAGTCCCTTCTCATCCTTCCCACCCCACCTTGTGCATCAACTCTGTTGCAGATCTTTGTGTCATCTGCAAAGAGACATACTTTTCCTTCCAGTCCCTTTGCAATGTCACTTATAAAGACATTGAAGAGGACCGGTCCTAATACTGAACCCTGCGGTACCCCACTAGTAACCCCCCTTTCTTCAGAGTGGACTCCATTTACTATTACCCTCTGTGTCTTATTCTCCAGCCAATTCTTTACCCAGGCTGTCATCTTGGGACCCACTCCCAGGCTGGCTAACTTGTATATTAATCTTTTGTGTGGGACTGTGTCAAATGCCTTGCTAAAGTCTAGGTAGGCCATGTCCACAGCCCCTTCCTGATCTACTACTTTGGTCACCCAGTCAAAGAACTCTATTACCACTTCTGATTCATTTTTGAGTAATTGAAGCTAAGGACACCCAAAATGATTGGTGTGTGTGTGTGTTTTGTCAGAGTAGCACGATAGTGTTTGTTTGTAACCATGTAAATTACTTAGGACTATAACCAGAGTCAAGTGCGAATCTTATTCCAGTATATCCTTAATACTGTGCACAAAAAGTGTGCTCTTGCAATTTAAATTTCAGCCCTCTTTAAGATCTTTTGGAGCTGCCAGCAGCTATTTATTTTATTTATTTATTTAACAATTGGTAACTGGGAGAGGCACACTAAGCCAAAGCCAGATGAGTAATTTTGGTGTCAAGGTGGGGGGGGAGGACAACCTCACTCTCAACCAGCCTTGGATCGTGAGTGCTGTGCTGCCTACCAAAAAGTAAATTATCTATGGAAAAATACAAGTATTTCTATCGACATACCGTTGAAAGCTAATACATACAGGGAAAACACTGAAGACACTGCAGGAGACCACACGCTGACCGACACAGCCCACCTCTCACCTCCTTGGCTGGCCACCCAATGGGAAGACATGGAACATGCATCCAGTGTACAGTACAGGCTACATGGCCATCCCCTGTATTGTACAGGGAGGGTGTACTGTACAGAGTGTATGGTTCCTGTACAGTACACAGGCCACATACTCTCTGTACAGTACACGATCCATCCACACTCCCTGTATAATATAGGAGATGTATGAGTGCCATGTAATGTACACTGGACGTGTGCTCCATGTGTTCCCATTCAGTGGCCAATCGAGGTGGTGAGAGGTGGGCTGTGCTGGTTGTCGTATGGTCTCCTGCCACACCTGCCATTTTTGGTAAGGGTGGGTTGGTCACCAATTCAATCAAAGTTTTAAACCCCTTAGTGCAGTCACTGGCTGGTTGCTCCTCCTTATTGTGTTTAAAGCAGCAGTTACGTAAGCAATAATGCATGACAGGGTGTGTGTCGTGCTGGGATAACATCACGCCTTGGGTGGTTGAAGCACAACGCCACAGGCCGAGTGCGTTCAACACCCCAGAAGTGACATTACTCCAGCACAACATACACCCAGGAGTGCATTATTGCTTTTATACAATGGCTCAGTGTGTTAAATGATACTGAAAAGATTGAAAAAAGGAAAATTAAGGCAGTTTTACTGTATTTTTGTAGTGTGGTAGCACACTTATTTAAAAAAAGTTCATTTTTTGACCACTAAGTGCTGCTGTTTTGTAGGAGTAGGCTTGCTCTTTAGCCCAGCTGTAGATCAGTATTCCCCCCCACCCATCCTACGCACGCACATACACATGTCTGTGTTTTAGGTCTTTCTCTTTCTCTGTAGGTGTCTTTTATTTTTTTAGTCAGGGGGGGTCTCTCTAGTTTCGCCTGTTACTTTTATTCAGGTGTCCTGTTGCCTTCTCTGGTACCGGCTCACAGAATGGTGTTGATTGATGACTGATTTGCGGGGACCGAGAGACTTGTGGTTTACAAGTCAATACATATCAGTAAAGTCACTTGGTCCCTGTTTTTTTTCCTTAGATAATTCATCGAAGCAACAAGCCTTTGTGTGCAGCAAATAAAGAAAGCAAAACAAAGTAAAAAACACAGTGGTTCTAAAAAGAGGTGGCAAGGAAGGTTAGGGAGAAAAAGATAGCATTCAGGAAGTATAAGGAATCACAGAAGGAGCAGGGCAGAGAACTGTATCTGCATGTGGTTTTTGACAGAAATGGATGGAGTAGCGCACGCCTGGCACCTGACATAAAGGGTAGCGAGACAGATGTTAGGCATAGCCATAGGCAGTAGAGGGTTCTTCTTCTATATGCAGAGTGGGAACACAGTTTTTGCTAGGGAAAATTCATTTTCCTGTTAAAAAGGCTCCCTACTCACTTGTGCCTCTGTGTTTGTGGCCGTTTGGGGTATAGGAGTCAGGGGGTTGGGGACAATGAAGTCGGTTGGTGCAGAGCCATGATTACTGCAGCAGACTGTAACACAGAGTCAGGTACAGGATGGAGTGATTTCTTTTTATTTTGGTGTGGCCAGATGAGCCTGACCTTGATACAATGATGTTATACTGGGGTAACTTCACTGTTCAGGGTGGCAACTGACCAATCAGAGACCAGGGTTCTTTCATGCCATTGAATAATGCTGCTTTAAGTATATTCAGGAAGTAGAAACAGCTACACCTACACTGGCAGTTTATTTTTTTGTCTGCAAAATGAAATATCTCCACCTTTCAAGCCCTCCAACAGTGTCCACATCACTTCATCCACAGTCCACCCACCTGCAGGGTTTGATTTTTTTTTTTAATTACTTTAACTCTGATAACATAACACAGAAGAAAACACTGGAGTTGCATGTTAAGCTAACAATATAACTGCCTGGCCCCCTCTCCCACACCCAACCAGCCAGCACAGCACAGCAGCCCCTACCAAAGCAGGCATAATCAGGCTCAGTTGGATGTACCAAGCCGATTCAACAACAAACTTGTCGAAGGACTTGACAGTGGCAACACTTTGCTGATGGTGATTATATAGCCGTGGCAAAGTTCCGAGGACCGCAACAGCACGACATAGGATTTACTGTTTTCAGGGGGCTCTGCACCCTGCACTCCCTGGAATTATAGATTCTCAACTCCAGTGGGGGGGCAGATGTCAGGGGAGAGTGGCGAACACTGGCAGTCAGCATCTCAGCCCTTCATTGCGACAACCCATTCGAAACTGTGGTTATTGAATGGGCTGTGTCACTGTGAGGGGCTCATTGTAACAGTATTGCTGTTACAATGGTACACCGGCTCAGTCAGAGTCAGGTGGCATACAGGAGAGATGCTGGACAGCACAGCATTGACTGACTACAGACAGTAGACGGGACCAACATGGCACAACAGAGAAAACCACCAATAAACATAATAATTAAGCAATAATGCCCAACAGGGTGTGTGTCGTGCTGGGATAACGTCATGCCTCAGGTGGTTGGGCACGAGGCCGCAGGCCGAGTGTGTCTAACAACTGAGGTGTGACGTTATCCCAAACGACACACACCCTGGAGGGCATTATTGCTATTATACAATGGCTCATTGTTACACAGAATAAAAAAAGTCATTTTAAAGATGTTTTTGTGTGGAAAAATATTTTTGGTTTTTAAAAGAAGATGAAACAATGAAGCACATCATCAGCACATAATAAAAGCAAAAAATCATCTGCAGGTTGAGACTAGACCCTGATGTTGTACTGGGATAATGTCACGGGTCCAGCCCAAGACTGACCAATCAGAGTCCAGAATTTTTTCTTGCCATTGTGTAATTAAAAATTAAACACCTTCTACCCTTGTCTTCTTGCACACTAGAGCTATTTTAGCTCAAGTTGAGACGCTAACAGTGTTGTTTTGCTCTGCTGGTGGTCACTGGTAGAGGTGTAGAGCCACTGGCCCACTCCCGTCCAGACACACTACACTACAGGAAGAGAGAATGCCTCACAGATTGCATCAAGCTTCTTTTCCCGGGTATGCCCTGACCCTGACTGATGCCAAATTAAATGGTCAATAGTGTGTGGCCCCTGCCAGCTCAGATCTCCCCTGACTGTGCAGACTGGAATTCCCTTCCACCACCTCCTCTGTTTATTGCAGCAGTTTTGTGCACAGCATCCCCCCCCCCCGGCATAAGTATTGTTGTTGCTGCCCCCCAACTACTACTCACCCCACCCACGACCCACCACTGCAGCACCACCAGTAACCAGACTCAGTCCTACCAGCTAGTTGCTGCTTGCAGCCACTGTCTCATAATCAGTTTGTTGTCCTCTCTGCTTTCTTCAATACTTTTACAGCCTCTAAGTCCAGGCAGACAGTTCCACAGGCTCACTCAGTGCAACCAAACATTCCGACCAACCAACCCAAATTCAGTCACTCACAGTATGTGGGGCCCATCCTGCCGCATCACTCAATCCGATAAGGACTCCCTCCGCGCCTGACTGACTCCCGAGTCCCACATGAAGCAGGCAACTTGAGGCACTGGGCAAGCAAAGCAGCAGCAGGCAGCTCCTGGATGAGGCGGGCAGACACGGCAGCATTCAGAAAGGCAGATAGGAGGGAAAGGATGCACCAAACATGACAGCACCTTGGTCTTGACGCCAGCCCATCCTGACTCCTCACTTGCTGTTGGTGGCGGTACATGTTTACGCTACTTCCGGGTGCAGTGAGTGCTGTTTGTCACTTTCTCCCTTTGTGCCACAACTCAGTCTTGCTCCTCCCAGTTCCAGACAGGCCAGTTTGTGAAACAATGCCCCCCACTGTTCTATCTGTCACCCTCACCTGCCTCTCTGTCTGTCACTCTCTCGAGACTCTCACCAGTAAAACCTGAACGACACCACCCCCGACACAGCAGACTTCGGAGTCCCTCCTAGCCTACAGCAGGCAGCAGCAGCAAGGTAAGGGGCTGAATGTTGGGTGTGACAAATGTGATCACCCAAATTGTTGAGGGGGACTTGTGCCCCCATCCACCCCTATAATTATACCCCTGGCCAAAGCTTATTTACAGGTGTGACCCAGGGAAGGGGAACATGTAAGCAATAATACCCAACAGGGTGGGCAGTATTGGGCAATGCCAGACTGCCCAGGGGCATAATGAGGCCTGTCACCACAGATGGAGGGCCTTATAGCTCCTGGAAGGTCTGGTACTGCCCAATACCACCCACCCTGGAGAGTATTATTGTGCTTAGAAAATGGGCAAACTGTATTATAAGTGTTTGATAAAAAATATATTCTCATGTTAAAATGTTAATGGTTTCATTTATTTTGAAATAAGATAGTTCCCCTACTTGGATTATAATGCTGTTTTTTACCTGGGGTCTTTTGTGCTATGTGAGCCTCTGTAGCTGTGAGTTTTGAAGTTGTTGCCATGGTTACCTAGCAAGCCAGCAGCCACAGTATGGACAGAATTTCCAGAGGTGACAATTTGCCAGTGGAAATGTGTAAGGAAATGCTTGATGTGTTGTATGTAGTGTAGCTTCATCATATAGCAGTGGAGACCGTGTGGTGTGTAAGCCGTTGTCAGAAGCAGAGCAGCTTTGGAGTGAAGGAGACGGCAACACCAGCATAATAATGCAGGTACTTAACAGTAAATGTGGCTTGTCAGAATATCAGACATTAAAAAAAATATTCTGTTTGGCCCAATAGGTGTGTGTGTGGAGGGGTGGTGGTGGTGTGTGTGTGTGTGTCTGTGTGTGTGTGTAGCTGGGGGTGATGTGTGTGTGTGTGTGTGTGAGAGAGAGATGGTTGAGTGAGGGTGAGCAGTGCTGCCAGAAGATAAGCACAGCTATGGATCAGAGATGTCCCTACCATGGAGCTTCTGAGGGACTGAAGGATGGAACCTGTACCGGACATGTAGACGTGTAGCTGACTTGCTCAAACTACTACATTGGCTGGTTTTTGAGGGAGTGGGAGCTGTGAGTACTGCTGTCCCGTTAGAATAGTCTGCTGTGGGTGAAACATTTTTATTTTATTGTATGAATGTTTTTTGTTGAAAACTGATGGTTTGGCTATATGTGGTGAGGGGACTTCTCTTGGTGGGGGCCTGTCTCGCTCAGTTTTCTGCTTAGCTAGTGGAAAAAAATGGTTGCTAGTAGATTTTGAATTTTCAAGTGGCACAGTGATACCAATTTGCCTTTGTGGTATGGAGTTGACACTTGTTTTGTATTGAAAAATAATTGCATGCCTGACCATGGCTTTCAGCCAATCAGGATGCTTTATTTTTCAAGCCCATTTTTTAAAGGAAAACAGCAGCACAACAGATAAATGTAAAAACCGTGGAACAACATAATTTGCAGAAAGTTTGAAAAAAGAGATTCTAGCCATATTGGTCCTTGGGAAATAGGAGATGATGGAGTGTCCTGGCCAAATTTCACCCATTCACTAAAAATACCACCAACAGCTTAATCTGGTTCAAGGTCAGTTGGCATTCTTCTTTATCCCCTCCCCTGGGTCATGCCTGAAAATAGGCAGAATTTGTCTAGTGCATGTACCCGGTCAACAAAAACTAAATCAATAAATAAATAAATGTGATACCTTTTATTGGACCAACAAGTATCTGGTACAAAGATGAAATTATACACAAGCTTTCAAGTCCTCACAGGTCCCTTCTTCAGGTGAATAGCAAAACTGAGCAACATAAGCAGTATTTATATCCACTGTGGAGAAATGTATTAAACAAAAAAAAAATAATAATAAATAAAAACAGCAGGAAGTGAAGTAAGAAAGTGATAAAAGGGGACTAGAGATACAAGTCTATATAAGTAGCAAATTTAATTCTTAATTAAACTGTAATTCTCTTGTTATTGTGGACTGAATCAGGACTTTGGATTTATGACACACTATGGTGCACCGTAATTCTCCATTTATTATTTTTTTCTGAGTTCCTGCCTACTCTGTTTTTATTACCTGTTCCCTACTTCCTCCCTGCCTCTCCTACAAACTCTTCAGCTCAGTCCAGTCCACTCCCTGATTGTTTTCACACCTCACTGTTTATACTGCCTCACACTCTGTTTATCTGGGCCTCTGTTGTTTTGTTTCTTCTAATTTCTTAGCTTCCATGCATTTCTTAGGCATCTCCTGTCTATTCTACCCTTTCAGCCTACCTTCTATTTCTTTAATCTCAGATCTTTCTTACCTGTGGTCCTGTCTACTCTCATACATTTTTATGTTGATTGCATGCAGCGCAAACAACATATTGCGGCAGCTTTCTCAGTAGCAGGCTGTGGAGGTGTGGCACTGTTGTGGCCAATGCCCCCACAGCCTGCAAAGGCTTGTCTTGCTTCCCCCAATGCTGTTGCAGGCTGCTGGTGACAGTAGTTTGGAACGTTCGCATCAACTACTGACAATTTCACCGCTGCAATCAGGGGCCACCTCGTCATTGCAGCCTCAGCCATCCGCTGCAATGATGGAGCTGTCTGTCATTGCAGGGTGGGATGTAAAACCCTTGATATTGTTTGTAAACATGGCGGCAGGTTGTCGCCATGTTCACAAACAATATAACCCCCCCACCATGTTTATGTGCCGACGGAGGCCCCAAACCCAGTCGGCCTCAGTGCCCCATTGTTTCTGCTGCCGACAGGGGAGCCCACTTCCCGTCGGCATTCTGTAACACCCCCCCTTTTATTCCTGCCGACGGGTGCCTAATCCCAGTTGGCATAATGAATCTCCCCTTTGTGTGCTGATGGGGGTGCCCAATCCCCATCAGCTACTGCTACCAAAAAAGCCATTGGTGGCATGCTGGAGCCCATAGCCGTGCCACATGCTAACAAAGGGAAAAACGGACCCATAAAGTCTTTTTTTACCTGCAAAAAGGAAGCGGTCCTTGTAGTGTCTCTGGCCCCACCTGCAACCCGCACCCACCCACTGCGCACCCTGCCTCCCCACACCCCCCTCATCCTATACTTACCTCTGGAGCTCGGTGCGATGATCTTCGGTGGACCGGGAACACATCTGCACTCTTCAAAGCTGACCGCGAACTGAGGAAATGCCGGTAAGCTGTATAACGTAATAAATAGGGTTTTTTCAACTTCAGTACATATCTCGGACATTTTTGGGACTTTTTTCACCAAATTTTCAACATGGGGTTTTTGGGACCCCTCCTCATGAATTCTTGAACTGTCATGGCATTAATCGGCCCCGAAAGGTGATTTCGTGGTCACTGTGTGGAATCACCTTTCGGGGCTGATTAACGAAATGACAGTGCCAGTGTTCAGGAGGTGGGCTCTCAAAAAACCTATGTTGCAAATTTGGTGGAAAAAATCCAAAAAATGACTGTTTTACGAGCATGCGCCGCGCAGTTGCTACGCATGCTCGTAACTTCATGAATTTGCAATATTTTCATGCCAGATTTTCAACAATGGCATTTTTTCACACCTCCTTGTGAACAGTACAACTGTCATTGTTCACATCCTGGCAGAAATGTGTTTTCGCACTTCCGGTGCAGAATAGCACAGTTGCTGTGGGAAATCAGTGTTTGGGACAGATTAAGAAAATGACAGTGACCCTGTTCATGAGTAGAGGTCCTGAAATGGCTGTGCTGAAAATTTGGTAACAATACTCCATAAAATGACTGTGTTATGAGCATGCGTTGCGCAGTTTGCACGCACGCTCGTAACTTCGCGAATTTATAATATTTTCACTCCAGATTTTCAACATTGCCATTTTCCCACACCTACTTATGAACAGCGCAGCTGTCATTTTTCCCATCCTGGCTGAAATGTGTTTTCACACTTCCGGCACAGAATAGAGCAGTTGCTGTGGGAAATCACTGTCCGGGACAGATTAAGAAAATGACAGTGATACTGTTCATGAGCAGAGGACCTAAAATGCCTATGTTGAAAATTTGGTGATGATAGCCCATCAAATGACTGTGTTACAAGTGTGCGATGCACACTTTCCACACACCCTTGTAACCTTGGATTTGTAATATTGTCATGCCAGATTTTCAACAGTGCCATTTTTTCACACCTCCTTATGAGCAGTACAGCTGTCATTTTTCACATCCTGACTGAAATGTGGTTTCACAGTTGCGGCACAGAATAATGCGGTCACTGTGGGAAATCAGTGTTCAGGACAGATTAAGAAAATGACAGTGGCACTGTTCATGAGCCAAGGTCCTAAAAGCCCTATGTTGAAAATTTGGTGACGAAACTCCATAACATGACTGTGTTAAAAGCGTGCATTGAACTGTTTCCATGCACCCTTGTACCTTCGCACATTTGTAATATTTTCACACTACATTTTCAACAATGGCACTTTTTCACACCTCCTTATGAACAGTACAGCTGTCATTTTTCACATCTTGGCTAAAATATGTTTTTGCACTCCTGCCGGAGAATAGCATGGTCGCTGTGGGAAATCAGTGTTTGGGACAGATTAAGATCGAATGAGTGAGAGGGGGGAGTGACCGAGCTCAACTGAGCTCTGTCGGGACTGCTGTGGATTTGTTTGTGGCAGAAAAAGGCCCCAGCGCAAGAGCCCAGTACAAAAGGGCAGCCTGCAGCACTGGGAGAAACAGAACAAGAGAACAAGTGAGGAAAGAGGAGTGAGCGAACTCACCGGAGCGCTGTCAGGACTGCCGCGGATTTCTTTGTGGGCAGAAAAAGGCATCAAAGCAGGCAGGGGCCCAGTAGAAAAGGCCAGCAAGCAGCGGTGGGAGAAACAATATGAGTGAGTGAGATGGGGACTGAGTGAGCTCAATGGAGCTCTATCAGGACTGCTGCGGATTTCTTTGAGGGCAGAAAAAGGTGCCAATGCAGGCAGGAGCCCCGTACAAAAGGGCCGCTTGCAGCACCAGTACAAACACAATGAGCACGTGACAGAGGGAGACTGAGTGACCTCAACGGAGCTCTGTCAGGACAGCTGCGGATTCCTTTGTGGACAGACAAAGGTGCCAACGCAGCCAGGAGCCCCGTACACAAGTGCAGCCTGCAGCACCAAGAGAAACAGAATGAGTGAGTGACAGCACGGTAGTGAGTGAGCTCAACAGAGCTGTAGTGTGACTGCTGTGGATTTCTTTGTGGGCAGAAAATGCGGCAACGCAAGCAGGAGCCCAGTACAAAAGGCCAGCTTGCAGCACTGGCAGAAACGGAATAAGTGAGTGAGAGAGGGGGAGTGAGCGAGCTCAATGGAGCTGTGTCGGGACTGCTTCAGATTTCTTTCTGGCCAGACCAAACCGCCAATGCAGGCAGGAGCCCAGTACAACAGGGCAGCCTGCAGCGGCAGGAGACACAGAACAAGTGAGTGAGGGAGGGGGAGTGAGTGAGCACAATGGAGCTCTGTTGGGACTGCTGCAGATTTGTTTGTGGGCAGAAAAAGACACGCAATGCATGCAGGGCCCAGTACAAAGGGCAGCCTGCAGTGGCAGGAAAACCCGAATGAGCGAGTGAGAGAGGGGGAGTGAGCGAGCTCAACGAAGCTCTAATGTAACTGCTGCAAATTTCTTTGTGGGCAGATGAAGGCAGCAACACAGGCAGGAGCCCAATAGAAAAGGGCAGCCTGCAGCGCCGGCAGAAACGGAATGAGTGAGTGAGAGAGGGTGAGTCAGTAGGCCCAACAGACCTGTGTCAGGACTGCTGCAGATTTCTTTGTGGGCAGAAAAAGCCACCAACAGAGGCAGGAGCCCAGTACAAAAGGGCAGCCTGCAGTGCCAGGAGAACCAGAATGAGCGAGTGAGAGAGGGGGAGTGAGCCACCTCAACGGAGCTCTGTTGGGACAGCTGTGGATTTCTCAGTGGGCAGAACAAGGTGACAACACAGGCAGGAGTCCAGTACAAAACAGCAGCCTGCAGCACGGGGAGACACAGACTGAATGAGTGACAGAGGGGCAGTGAGCGAGCTCAACACACCAATGCAATCAACATTCGGCATTGACAAATGCTTGTTTTTACTTTGCTACTTATATAGACTTTTATCTCTAGTCCCCTTTCATCACTTTCTTACTTCGCTTCCTGCTATTTTTGTTTATTTATTTTTTTTTTATATAAATTGCTCCACAGTGGATATAAATACTGCTTATGTTGCTCAGTTTTGCTATTCACCTGAAGAAGGGACCTGTGAGCCCACAAAAGCTTGTGTATAATTCCGTCTTTGTACCAGACACTTGTTGGTCCAATAAAAGGTATCAAATCTTCCATTATCTCCTGTTACAAAGTTTGAATAAATACAAAAATTATATAAGCAGAGAATAAAGTGCGGTACCACTCAGAAAGAACACCTAACGAGTGCACATTCAGAAGTGGCAGCAATACTCAGTGAATATCACACTGTTGACCAAAGGGTGGGTTGATATCTGGCATTGTACTAGAGGGAGGAGATTGAATTGGTATGGTAGTGAAACAAGGCAGGAGCAGGGACCTAATCAGCTGCTTACCAGGATGGTTAAGGCTTGGCCTGGGGGTGTCAGGAGGAAGGGTAATGGGAACAGGTAGGTAAGGTTTGGAATTTCAACTGGTGCCTGACAGCCAGGGAGTGGGGAGAGTCAGTGGAAAGAGGGGAGTTGCTTCCAGAGTGAGGGAAGTTGTAGGAGAAGGCATATTGCCCAGGAGGGGAGTGAGGGAGAGCCTCCTAGAGGCTAAACGTTTGCTTCTTATGTATTGGTGCCAAACGGCACTACCTACTCCTAAAGCCTGGCATGCAGCTTTATCCCATCTATCCCTCCTTGAGAGGTTGTCTTATGTCCAGTCGAGTGGCATGCAGCATGCTCAGTCCAAATGGGGAGCATACCTGCAGTCTACGCTTTGTAAACTTCCCATGCCACCAGCAAACTCCCCAACATAAACCTGACACCTCAGTTAACTGTTCTAGTCCTCCTATCAGTCAATACTTTTGTAGTGGACAGTGTAAGCATCCGAGTCGGTTGCTCCTACCTAACAGGTTAGTAGACTTTACTGTTTGTATCGTTGTTTGCTGCTGGCTAGGGTTTATCCTAGCTGGTTTATTTTAGACATCTTTATGTGTGTTTGCTGTCTGTATTGCTGTATTTACTGCTGTACTTTGTGATGAGCTACCTGCTTTTCAAAACTTAATAAAATCTTATACGATAAAAAAAAGGAGTGAGGGAGAGGAGTTGCAAAAGTGCGATCTTCCCTTGAAAGAAGGGAATAGAAAGCAGGGGGCAGTCAGCAGAGGAGAGAGAAGATGTAAGAAGGAAGGGAACCAAATCAGTATTTGGATATGAAGGAGTTACAGTGTGCCTGGCAACATGAGGGCAGAGGGAAGACGGATAGGGATGAATATAGTGAACAATGGTGTGTGTGTGTGTGGGGGGGGGGATTTGTAGCAGAGCGGCAGAAGGAGTTGCAGAGGGTGTCTAGTCTGGTGAAGGCAGTGGAAGGAGCAGTGCCATAGGACACATCCATGTAGTTGAAGACAGGGAGTACCATTTTGGTAGCAAGCTCCCTGGGGACATGTGGAGATAAGCAAGCTTTGTTATGGTACAGTGCACTAAGTCTGGGATGGAGTTTAGCGTGGATGGCATCAACGTGGGCTGAGAAGTTAAGCTTGCTGGCTAGCAACACACCGAGGTACTTGAAAGCCTGAACTGTTTCAAGAGGTGTGTCATCAAGAGTGGTGAAAACAGGAGGGGCAGTGGGTCTGGCCAGTTTCTGACTGGTACCAAAGGTCATGGATGGCATTTTTATACTGTTGGCTCTGAGTTGGTTGGATTGGAACCAGTGCAGAATACTGTTGAAATCCTTCTGGAGTAGGTGTTCAACAGTTGCAGTGGATGGACCAGAGGTGAAGATGACTGTGTCATTTGCATACATATATATGTATATATGCAAGTTGGCACAGGCAAAGGGGAGGTCATTTAGAAAGATGGAGAAACAGATGGGACCCAGGATAGAGTCCTGTGAGACCCCAATCTGGATAGGAAGGGGAGGTGACAGGACACATCCTACCTGTACCAATTGTTGTCGGCCCATTAGGTAGGAATGGAATCAAGCAACAGTAGGAGCTGAGAGGCCAGCAGAGCTCAGCGTGTCCAGGAGTAAATGGGCACCAAATCAAAGGCTTTGGTCAGACCAATGAATATAGCAGCTGTAATGAGCCCCTGATCCATCCTGGTGAAAACGAAATCAGAGACAAGCATCAGTGAGGAGATGATAGAGTGGTGCTTCTGAAACCTGGACTGGAATGGTGAGAGGAAGTTAGAGGGTGAAAGGAAGCTGAGGAGTCTAAAATGGATTAGTTTCTCATGGAGTTTAGAGAGGGAAGGGAAGGGAAAAGGGAGATGGGACCGAAGTTGCCAGGGAAGAAGGGGTCACCCCTGTATTCAATGGAATTACTTTGACCAACTTCCAGAACAGAGGAACAGCATAGAAGGAGAAGGAATGGTTGAGTAGGTGAGTAAGGGGGGGGGGGGTTAATGGTAGGAGGTGAGAGGTGGAGGAGCTTGGGGTCCAAAGTGTTGGGGCTGGACTTTGATGGATTGAGGGAGGAAAGGGCAGTTAATGTTTCCTGAAGGGTGACTGGGGGGAAGTGGAAGCCCAGTGAGGGGTGGGAGGGAGCAGGAGTGGGAGAAAAAGGGCGGCACAAGTTGCGAAGAACTCATTGAAGTGAACTGAAATAGAGATAGGATCAGACACAGGTGAACCATTAACCTCAAGGATTGGGGGAGTGGACTGAGCAGGGGCATCAAAAAAGGAGTGAATAACCTTCCAGAATTTATCTGGGAAGTGAAGGTTATTCTGGAGGTTGCACTTTTGTGCAATTTTGTGGCCCAGACAGCCTTTGTACAGTTGTTCCTCAGAGCTCTTACAGAGATAAGGTCAGGAGAGGAAGGGGATCATTTGTAGCATGCCCCTGCAAGGTCTTGGGACTTGTACAGATCTGTGATTGCAGTGGTAATCCGGGGTGATGGGAAGGTTTTACTCTGGATTTCCTGAGTGGGGTGTGCTTGACCCAGATGGAGGAGAATTTGGAGTGGAATAGTGCGAGGCCTACGTCAGTGTCGGAGGGAGAGAGGATGGCTGACCAGTTTGTTGTAGTGTGGTTGCTCAGGACCCCATTGATGTTAATGAGCAGAGAGACCAGGACCAGATGTATTTTGGTGAATGGGGTGTGCTGTATTCTCCTAACGCAGAATGTAATGCAGTGGTCACTAAAATAACTGGCAAGGTACCTACTGCAACAGTGAGGTGAGTGGAAGGTTAGAACTCAGTCCAACAGCCAGCCCAGTGGTGTGGAGGGCTGAGGTAGAGATGTCTTACCTTCTGCCATGCCGGTGACCCACGTTCGCTGTGCAAGGAGGTCGTTGGGGGCAGTCTGGGGCGGGAGAGAATCGAACATCCAGAGGACAGCTCTCTTCTCCCAGGAAGGGTGGGGAACAGAGACTGGCATTTGCCTGACACCTAGCAGAGGCTAGGTGTTGGCAAGCCAGGTCCTGTACAGTACGGGCACAGAGGCACAGAGGTGGAACAGCCGACAGGCATGCTGCATGTGGACACACACAAGGCATGCTCCTCTTTGCACAGAAAATGTTGGAAAAATGCAGTCCAGTTGAGAGGCTTGATGGCTATCTGCTACAGGCCCTGCCTCTGACAGGGCATCACCCAGTACTGGTTCCGGACCTAGTGGGTCGAGTTGGGGCTCCCCATCACCCTGCCATGGGGGTAAGCCATGGGGATAGGAGGTGAAAGCCAGTATTTAGAGGTCGGGGCTGGACAGATGGCAGCCAGAAGGAAAAAGAGGAGGAGGAGGAGGGCTGACCAGGACCAGGGAGAAAATTGTAAGCAAAAAAAAAACAAACAAAAAACAAAAACTCAATCCAACAGGGTATGGTTTGTGGAGTGGGGATTGAGCCAGGTGGGTTCTGAAATAACCTGGGACAAATTAAGGGACTCAGTCCTGTGAATGGTAGATTTGGATAATGGGACGAGCCAATTTACACTGAAATCCCTGAGGAAGATGAGTTCACCTGAAGAGGAATGAGAGATGATGGAGGAAACAGAACCAACTAGGGATGAGTGTGAGATCTTAGGGGAGGCATAGACAACCCCAATTAATATAGGCAATGAGAAGGGGAATGAGATCCTGACTAGGAGAACATCATGAGAGGAAGGTATGCTCTCCCAGAAGGCCATGGTACATGACAGGCTCTGATGGATGTAGATGACAACCCCACCTCCCCGGTTTCCTTGTCCTGGCTGAAAAGACGGTAGTCAAGAAGGGACAGACATGAGTAAGATGTCCTGGAGGAAAGCAAGGACTCAGAGGTGCAGAGGACAACAATGGAGTGTATAACTGAACCCAGATGGAAAGAAGGTTGAGTTTAGGTAGAAGGCTGCTAGCATTCAGATGGAAGACGCTAAGGCCCTTGGCAGTAGGAGAGGAAGAGAGGGAGAAGAGGAGGGACCAGAGTTGGGATCCATGTCACCAGACAGGAGGAGGAGGAGCAGGAGAATGAGGATGTAAGCCCCCTTCCAAAGTGGGGGCTTATACTTCCATGTTTAGGCACCCTTTTCCCTCTCCTACCCCCTTCCCCCGAGCTAGGAAATGGGTTTTAGTGCTCTGGGGGTTAGTGCTCTGGATGCCTTAAGGTGGCAGCAGAGGGCAGCAGATAGGGTATAAAAAGGAGCGTGCAGGAAGTATCAGGGCCTTTCCAACCTGGGAAGTAGGCCTGGGGCTGTAGGGGAGGAGGCTGGAGAGTAGAACCAGGACAGGTAGGCAGAATGAGGGAGCTCGGCGGTCCAGGAGGACCAGTGGGGATTCCCCCCAAAGTAAAGAGAAGTCAGGACGGTTATGCACTGTGGCTGATGAGGAGTGGGCATATGGAGCTCCGTTGGGGAGACAGGTAGCCAGGTCCTGTGTTGTGTGCGGCTATGGCATTAGGGAGGCTTTAGGAAGCCCAAAAAGAGAAGCAGGAGCCCTTTAGTGTGCACCAAAATTGGTGTTTTCCCAGGTTGCAAGGGCTGGGAGGGCTGTGGAAGGGCCCTCTCAGGAGGGGAACCGGTGGCAGGGGTTCCCCTCACTCCCAGTGTGGCAGTGTGGCTTGGAGGAGTTGAGGGAGCCGGGGAGCCTTTTACCTGTAAGTGGGGCCTGTTTGGAGGGACAGGTCCTGGGGCGTTGGTCCAGTAAGGCCGGGTGGGCTATGGACCCAAATTTTGGTAGGCCTTGGAGGGTGGTCCCCACACTGGTGTTTAGCGCAAGCCCAGGAGCCGGTTTAAGAGATGTGGTCCTGGCAGGAACTCCCCATAGGAAGAAGGTAACAGCAGAATACCCCTGGAGCACATTTGGGGCCAATGGAGGGCTGAGGCAAAGAAAAGTGATGGGTGAATAGGACCTTAGTTGTTCATCAGGACCAGCTGTTGGAGGATGGGTCAGGGCATAGGTCATCAAGGACAAAACCCTGGATGCCCTTTGGGCATGGGCCAATGCCTGGGGGTCCAGGTGGGGAGGGCAGTTCGCTCTTCCACGCCAGGGATAGGGGATGACCTGTGCCAGGGTAAAGGGCACCCAGTGGAAAGAAAGGTAAAAGTGAAGGCATGGCTTACTGGATTCTTATATGGCTGAAGATTGCAGGGATCTGGGTTCCAGGGTCTTGGGTAGCTCACCCGAGGTAGACAGGGTAGAAAATGACAATCCTTTAGGTGTCTGCTGAGATGATGTCTCTGTTGTTTGAGATGTCCAGCCACTGTGTAAAATGTTCATAGCCCCATGGAGCTGAATCTATATATATTTTTATAAAGGAATGGTGACCCCTAAATTGCTGAAATCAATTGCAGTGCAGGTGAAAATAAAAGCAGTTGGGGAGAAATAGTGGTTTGTGTATTATTTGACTGTGAGGGGGGAATTTTAAATGAAATGAAATGCTTGTCTCCCCCTCATATTTTAGCAGTATGATTAATTTGCTGTGAGTTATATTCCAGGGGAAAAGAAGCCAACCTCTGGGGGCTGCAGGGGCTCCATTGGATCTCCAGGAAAGAGTCGGTGGGTCTAGGTCCAGTGGGCAGATCAGAAAGAGAATCCATGTCTGCTGAGAACTTGGGAGGTAAACCAGAAACCCTGAAGACATCTGCAGGTATGGACCATCCATTTCCTTGGTCCAATATTGAAATGTCTCATATGCAAGCACTTTGGGAGTGCCTCTTTCTTTCTGCTGGGATCATCTGCTATGATTTGAAGTATGCCCCTAGATGGGGCAGGAAGGGAAGGGTTACAAGGAGAAGGATGGAATGAGGTGTCCTACCCTTGAAGCGGGCAGGAGAGCAGGTAGAATAGGGGTGGTAAGGGGGAGAGGAAGGTATGGTGAAGAAACTTCACCAGCCTGTTTTCAGTTGGTAGTCTTATCTTGCTAGGATTTGCATGTTTTTGTCTGTTAATGAAGAACAATAATGGCTGAAAGGACATAAACCAATTTTGGGTAATATTTATACAAGTGTAAACATAGCTTTGCTGCAGTGGAGTCACGCCTAATGAATTGCCCCATGCAGGGTATTGTTTGTTTGTTTCTTTAGTTTTTGTTTTTAACTCCTGTCAGGGGCTTACCTGAAAGCCCCCAAAAAGGGCTATATTTCCCTGAGGTTTTGCTTCCACCCCCCACCCATTTTTTTCTGGCCCTGGGCCTGGGTTTTTCTGGCTTGCCCCTGTGTTCCTGGGTTGCTACTGCCAGCCCCATGTTGGTTTCTCAAGAGAGTGGGGCTGGAGAAGCTGTAGCATGGAGCTGCCAGCTTTGGAAAAAGGCAGTGCGGTGCCGGTGAGCTCCGCGCATGCACGCTTGCGCATTTTCATGTGGCCATTTTCAGATGCTTTTGGTGTGCCTCTCCAGTGGTCCTGGTCCCTTTGGGAAATGAGAGAAGGACTGGGGACTTTAGGGAAAAGAGAGAGAGGCAACCGGGAGAGAGAAAGTTACGTTTTTAAGAGTGCCAATCACACTGAAGGGAATTGGGAGCCACCTCATTAAAATTCATGAGGTGGCATCCCTTTGTAGAGTGGAGAACATATCTAGCTGAGGGAAAAGAGAGTGTAGCACTAAGACAAGCAGGAAAAAGTTGAATAAATAGATAAATAAAGCAGAGGTGTGCAAAGAAATAGGAAGCCTGCCAGTCCGTGAGGGAATAAATAAATTTAGAAAATGGGGCTTTTTATTTGAAGGCATCTGATTGGCTAGTACCCATTCCACAGAGGTACATTAATTTTCAATAGATGCCCACCAGACAAAAAGTCCCAGCCCAAACCTGCCTCATGCCCAGGGAAGTATCCTTGTGTCCAGTCTGCTTCCTCACTGGCAGAAGCACTGGGCACACGGTCCCAAAATGCCGCCATGTTTTTTTATCACTTAACGAGACCTGTCATTTCAGCTGCAGGCATAACACCTCAACACATTTATTTGACATAGCCTCCCTCCACCACACACACACACACACACACACACACACACACATATCACAAAGCCTTTCCTATTTTCAGCTCCCTTACAGAGCGAGTGACAGACTGCTTCACCCCCAGAATAGTAACCTAAAAACAGCTGATGTGTCCGTTAATAGAGTCACTGAGGTGGTAAACCTGATGCAGAAAATACTACGGCTGCCCGCCCTTTCAGCCTTGTCCCTCACCGTTTCCCCCTCCAGAGTTTTAAACCCACACCTTCACAGCAATCCCCCACAAAAAAAACAACTATAAACAGCTTGCACCTCACTGACCACCATTTTGAATGTGTGACGAGTTCCCGATGTTCAGTTCGCTCCCTCTTTACTCGCGCTACACTCACTGTCTTCCCATCATACTCTAGCTATGGCACACCAATAAATGAGTCAGCAACGCAAGCCAAAAATCCTACAGCCACCTACCCTCTCAGCCTTCTCCCCGACAGTGTATTTAAACCCATATGTTCGCAGTAAAAAAGAAAAAGGGCAACACAGCTCGCACCTCACTGAGCACTGCTTTGGATGATCCTGACGCACTGTTCTCTCTCACTACACCCGCGATCTGCCGACCAAAAAAAAACAAAAAAAACCAACGAACTCCATAGAGCAATGATAGTAGCTCTACCTGTGAATCTGATCCTGTGTGATATAGTGGTCTGTTCTGGAGGGGTTGGGGGGTTTGGGGGGGGTAACCATGACAACCAGGACCAAAACTTTCAGCTTTCAACTACAGAAGCTGTAGATGGATAGTATAGGTGGAGGAACTATTTTTTTTGACCACATAACAAACTTATTTTTTACAATTTTTTTTTAATTCAACTTATTTTGCTTTACAATGCCCATTTTCTAAGCGCAATAATACCCTCCAGGGTGGGCGGTATGGGCAATACCAGAACTTCCAGGGGCTATAAGGCCCTCCGCCTGCAGCGTCGGGCCTCATTAGGCCCGGGGCCGGCCAGTATCGCCCAATACCACCCACCCTGTCAGGTATTATTGCTTACATAAAGTGTCACGGACTGCAGCCAGAGGTTGGGACTATAAGTGTGTGCTGCCTAGGGGCTTAGGATAATGGCAGCAGTGACTGCAAAAGGGCTGAAGGGAGATGTAAAATGATGCAGTTGGATAAGTTGGATAACAGGGCACAGGGGTCGCTGTCAGATGCTGAGGGTAATATTAAATAAAAGTAACGTGTTTGGCTGCAGGATAGTTTGAAACAGGGAACACTGTGTAAATGTTGGGACACTATTTACCACGACCACCATGTTTGCAGCCATGTGACACCAGCCAGCCAACCATTGAGCCAGGGTTCTTGCCAGGGATTCTGGGACTGTGTAAAAGGACTCTTGGGGGGAAAATGCAGAGGAAAGTCCATGTGCTTTTTTCTGCACCAATGAGGCATCGAGGGAACCTCATAGATATTAATTTTTGCCTAAGGGCAGTGGCTCCAGCCAATGTGGAGTGAATAAAAGGGCTCCCATAAAAGCAAGGACAGTTGGAGTTTTGGGTGAGTCTGAGAAGAGCTTTTCCAGGAGGAGGAGGGGGGGCTCCTGCCCTTGGAGAGAATGGGGCTGCGGAATGGGCTTGTCTCTGGGCTGCCACCAATTTGTCCCCAGGGCAGGGAGTGTCTGCCCCATCAGAAAAAGAGAAGCTGGAGAAGAAAATTTTGTTAAAGCAGCAGCTTGGCAGAGAGAAAAAGGGAAAGCTGCTGGATGCTGAAAGTTCTTGATGTTCTGAAGTTGCACCACAGCGGTGAAAGATACACAGCTCGAAAGGAAAAGGGAAAGCAGCAGATTGCAAAGGAAAGGTTGTGTCCTGAGCCTGGAGTAAAGGGCAATGGTTGGGCCTAAACCTGGGAAAAGACAGAATACAAAGAATGAGGAACAAGGGCATATAAATGTGCTGAGAGAACAAAAGGATTCAGATAATTGCCAGTACCTGCATGGAGGAAAAAGGGACTGTGTGTGCAGGGGACGATGTGTGAGCCAGAGTGAATAGTGTGGCCATGTTAAGGTTGAGAGACTGTGAAAGCAGAAGGATGGACAGGTGCTTTCTGGACCAAGTGCCTGTGGTTTGCTCTTGAGGTACAGACAAGAGAGAAATGGATGGTTGTGGCGACACACCATAGTAGGTAAAGAGGAAGAGCGAGAACAGCAGAAGAGAATGTGCTGAATGGTTTCTGCTGGCACCCAGGGCCAGGTGGGGAACTTGCTAACCCCCATCGAGTGGGGTCGGCCAATGCACCATGGGTCTAGTACCTGAGTGCTAAGGCGCTGTGATTGAGGGAGCTAGTTGTGGGGCCACTTCCCCATCTGGGTCCTCTGTGGTGGTAGGCCTTGCACACGTGCTCTGCAATGGGGCCTTAAATGGACCGAAGGGGACAAGCTGCAAGATCCATGAGCAAGAAGAGAAAGACAGAGCAAGCTGCCACCTCTGTACCCCTGGTCAAGTTCTGTGCCTGGTTGTGCCTGTGATGCCATCAGCCCCCAGGACATCAGAGAACGGTGCCATGCAAGAACTGAATCTGCAGAAACGTGAGTAACTTGCAGGAACTGCCCTGCACCTGGGAACTGTAAATATGTTTGCCCACTAAGGCAGGAGATAGAGCTAAGGACTACAGGGAAAAGGTAAAGGTAGCTCTGACCAAAAGGCAAAGGGAAAATGTTAAAGCTGTTAATTCAATTTAGCACACCAATGCTGGTTACCAGCTGCACCTCAGGCCTGCAACTTTAAAGCTGGGTACCTAAGTACTGCATTTTGGGGAAATGGACTGGGACCTGCGGAACTGGGTTTGGGCATCTGCAGCAGTTAGCTAGTTAGATAGAAATGATGGCTGCATTGATTGAGATCTGGGTTGAATAAAAAGGAAATGTGATTTGGAAAATGCAAATTAACATGCTTACTTGCACTCTATTCCCGTTACCCCATTCCTAAACCCTCCCCCCTGTAAATAAACCTGGAGTTATTGTTTTGCAGCAGACAATGGATCCCGAGCCTGATTTTAGTGAGCCTCTCTATTGTCGGAAATGGAAAAAGATAAATGGCAACTGAATGTGGGGAGGTTCAAACCTGGTTAGTCCATGTCTGGGGTAACTGTTGGGGAGGTGGCTTGGTGTGACATCCCAGGGAGTTGTACCGTAGGTAATCAGACCCACTTAAAATGTACTCTGGGCAGAGGCACCACCATTGTATCTATTCTTTTAGGGAAAGAATCCACGTAAGTGAGCTATGGGAACCCAGACCCTGTGCCTGTATCCTAGGCAGCAGGCAGGGGTAGTGGCCCTCTCCCGGATGGCGCCAGAGAGGGGGTTACATAGAAACATAGAAGTTGACGGCAGATAAGGACTGCAAGGCTCATCCAGTCTGCCCATTTCTTTTTCTACCTTATGAATGTGCCATTGGGCTTTGCTCTGTCAATGGCGTATCTATTCATACTCATCTGTATTGCTCCCTTATGCCTATCCCTTGCCTGTTTGAAACCCTGCACTGTATTCATATCCACCACTTCCTGAGGTAGGCTGTTCCATGCATCCAGCACGCTTTCTGTGAAAAATAACTTCCTCACATTACCCCTTAATCGGCCTCCCTCTAATCTCATGCTGTGTCCTCTTGTCCTGCTATTTTTCTTATATTGAAACATGTTAGACTCATTCACCTTGTTAATGTCCTTAAGGTGTTTGAATGTTTCGATCACATCACCTCTCTCCCTCCTTTGCTCTAGGGTATACATATTGAGCTCCATTAATCTGTCCTCATATGTTTTGTGATGCAGTCCCTGCACCATTTTGGTTGCCTTCTCTGGATTACCTCAATTTGGTTAATGTCCTTGTGAAGGTATGGCCTCCAGTACTGCATGCAGTACTCCAGATGGGGCCTAACCAGTGTCTTGTAAACAGGGATTATTACCTCCCTCTTCTGACTTGTGATACCCCTACTAATACATCCCAACATCCCCCTGGCCTTACCTACCGCTTTAGTGGTCTGCTTGGATGATTTCAGGTCATCGCTGATGATGATGCCCAAGTCTCTTTCTTTTCTTGTGACTGCCAGCAACTCCCCTCCCAGCTTATAGGTGGCTTCAGGGTTTCTCTTCCCTATGTGCATGATCTTGCACTTCTTTGCATTAAACCCAAGTTGCCACTCTTTTGACCATTTTGCTAGTTTATCTAGATCTCTTCTCATTCTGCCCACCCCATCTGGATCATCTACTCTGTTGCAGATCTTGGTGTCATCTGCAAACAGACAAACCTTACCCTCCAGTCCATCCGCAGTGTCACTGATGAAGATATTGAAGAGGACTGGCCCCAGGACTGATCCCTGAGATACCCCACTTGTGACTTGCATCTCTTCTGACTGTATACCATTTACCACCACTCTCTGTTTTCTGCCCGTCAACCAGTTTGCCACCCAGTTGACCAACTTCTGACCCACCCTGAGCCTGCCAAGCTTATTTATCAATCTTCTATGTGGAACAGTATCGAAAACTTTGCTGAAGTCAAGGTAGGCAACATCAACTGCTCCTCCTTGGTCCACCACTCTGGTTACCTAGTCAAAGAAATCTAGGAGATTAGTTTGACAGGACCTTCCTTTTTTGTAAACCCATGCTGTCTCAGATCCCGTGCTGCTATGGATTCCAGGTGTTGCACTATCCTTTCCTTAAGGAGTGCCTCCATAATTTTGCCCACTACTGAGGTAAAACTGACTGGTCTGTAGTTCCCTGCCTCCTCCCTGCTACCACTCTTGTGGTGCGGGATCACATGAGCCCTTCTCCAGCCTTCTGAGACCTCTCCTGTGCTCAGAGACTCACTAAACATTTCTGATAATGGCTCTGCTAGTTCCACCCTTAGCTCCTTTAGTACCCTGGGATGTATGCAATCAGGTCCCATTGCCTTGTCCACCCTGAGCTTATCAAGCTCTTGTAGGACTCTTTCTTTTGTGAAGGGACTAGTGCACACCTCCCTCCCCCCGTGTCCATGGTGCTGAGCTGCGGGCCCTGCCCTACCTTCTCATCAGTAAACACTGAGCAGAAGTATCTATTTAGTACAGATGCTTTTACATGGTCCTTCTCATCACATGTCCCCTTATCCCCTTTGATCTTTAGCAATACCCTTCTGGACTTTCTCCTTTTGCTAATGTATCTATAGAAAGTCTTGCCACTGTCTTTTACTGTTTGTGCTAGTGTTTCCTCGGTTTGGGCCTTTGCCTACCTTACCGCCTTCCCTGCTTTCCTTAGGGAAGTTTGATATGCCTCCCTATCTTCATCCTGCTGTGTTCCCTTATATTTCCTGAAGGCCAGCCTTTTGGCTCTGACCTTTTCTGCTACTGTTTTTGAGAACCAAAGTGGTTTCCTTCTTCTTTTGCACTTCCTTTTCTCTCTAATACAATGGGATGTTGCTTCAAGTATTGCATCCCTAATGCTTGCCCACTTTGCCTGTACCCCCTCGCCTGTATTTCTATTTGCCAGGTCTAGCTTAACTCTGTTGGCTATCTTATCAAAGTCAGCTCCTCTGAAGTCCCATATTTTGCCTTGGATTGGGATGATTTAGTTCTAGTGGCCAAACTGAACCTTACCATGTGATGGTCACTGGCCCCCAGGTGACCTTCTGCCTGGAGATCTGTGATCCTTTCCCCATTGGTCAGTACTAGATCTAGGATAGCCCTGTCTCTTGTTGGTTGTTGTACCAGTTGTTTGAGGTCCTCCCTCTGCAGGAAATCCACCATGTGTCTAGTTCTGGCAGATGTTCCTGTTGGTATTGGCCAATCTGTATCTGGCATGTTGAAGTCTCCCATTATCAGAACCTCCCCTTTAGCTGTCATGTTTTGTATATCTTCTAACAGTAATGTGTCTATGTTCTCCCCCTGGTCTGGAGGCCTGTAGACAACCCCAGTTCGTATGACTGTCCTATTTCCTGTTTCCAGGGTGACCCACAGTTCTTCTGGCTCCTTATGTGTATTCTGAGTTTCTGTAGTTTTGATATTTTCATTGACATACAGGGCCACTCCACCCCTCCTTTTTGCACCTCGGTCTTTTCTGAACATTACATTGCCAGGTACTGAGTCTCCCAAGTGTGGTTACTGGTAAACCATGTCTCGCTAATTGCTACTATGTCCAGTTTAGCCTCTGTCATTATTGCCAGCAGGTCTGGGATCTTGTTTCCCAGACTGCGAGCATTTGTGTACATGATTTTGGATTGGCCAGATTTCAGTGTGTTAGTTAGGTCTGGCGTTTCACCTATGCGTCGTATGCAGAGCCGGACCTTTTTCCTTACCTGGTGATGCGAATGAACTACAAACATGCTGAACTCCTGTTTGACCAGTAGCTGGGAGGGAAGGGTGTTCTTCCCTTTTCGATGTATAGGGTGCTGCACCCCTTTCCCCATTTGCTAGTTTAAATATTCTGCAAAGACATCAAACTTCTACCCCAATCCATTGACTCCCTCCTTAGTCAGATACAGTTCATCAAATTTAAAGAACTTTCGCTCCCAAACCTGTTGCCAGTTCCCTACAAATCTGTGTCCTTTTACCTGGCACCAGCACCTAAGCCACATGTTTAGCTCCCCTATTTGACCTTCCATCCATCTTCCCCCCTCTCCCAGACTGGCAGGATCTCGGAGAAGGAGATGCCAGATGAAATAGATGATAGTTTGTCACCCAGCCTGGTCGGGTGTTCTCTGGTCTCCACAACTGACAGGCTGGCGAGATTGTTAGTCTTTATGTGTACCAGGATGTCAATGTTTTCTCCTGCTTCCTGAACAATTTTAGCAATGCAGTCAGTGTCTCTCCACGCTGATGTACCTGGGAGACATCTGACCATTACCTCTGGCTGGAGATAGGTATCAACTCCCCGAATCATGGAGTCTCCTATGATCAGAAGTTTTTTGGATTTCCTTTTTACTTTTTTTGTTTTGGTTCCTGTTTTGGGTGAGTTTTGTTGTGCTAGCTCCTGTGCTGCAGTGTCCTGCTCTGCAGTGTCCTCTGCCCCTTTGTTTGATTTTGGAGTTAGAGGCAGATACCTGTTTGTAGTTTTTATATGCTTTTTGGAGGTAATATGTTGGAGAGCACCAAGTGATGGGGCACCCGATTTGCCCCTCCTAACCACATGCCAACCTCTCAGACCAACTACCCTCTACAGTTGAGGTGCTTCTGTTGGATGTTGGGTGGTTCTTATATTATATTTCCTCCTGAATATGCAATTTGAGGTGCACAGTCTCTGCCCATGCTGCCTGGAGCTGAGTCCTTAGATCTCCAATGGCCCAACATGTAGGACAGTGTCCTAAATCCAGAAAACTGCCCTTCTGACAAGTGTACCTCAGTATCTGCAGTTAATGATATCCATTGCAGAGAAGCTGCTAGGTTTATAACCTGGTCAGAGTAATTAGAAGGAAGAAAATGAAAGCAAAGGTTTGAGTTTGTGTTTTGTTTGTTTTTGTATAACTTCTTTTAGCAAGTTAAATTATTAGTGCCCCTGTAAATGAGGTCACTGTGTGGATACCCCTCTGATCCGCCCCTTTCTGCTTTGCCACAGGAAATGTCACGACTGTGCTACCCTATAAAAGGAGTGTAGTGTGGGGTGGTTGGGGATGGGGGTTGGTGGCCGGGCCCTTGACAAAAAAGAAGAACCATGGACATAGAAACATAACATAGAAACATAGAATTTGATGGCAGATAAGGACCGCTTGGTCCACCCAGTCTGCCCATTTCCCTACCTACTGGATAAGCTGCAGATCCTAGTTAACTAGCAGCCTATTTCTTCCTGCCCCCAACCCCTAGAATGGCATTATGACTGTCCCATGCATGCTTGAATTCCACCATTGATTTTGACTCCACAACCTCCTCGGAAGGCGTTCCATGCATCCACAACCCTCTCTGTGAAAAATACTTCCTAAATTAGCCCTGAAACTTATCTTAATGATAGATAAAACTGTAAAACCTGTAAAGCACCACCTGTAATAATTTCACAGAAGATATACCCTGTAAGAAACACTTTGCTACAGAGAAAAATAAAGCAGTAACAGAAGATATACCTTGCAAAAGACAATTTGAATCAGAAGATTACAGCAGTAATCTGTTAGCACACACCTGTAGGCACACCCTGTAATAATGCAGCAGAAGGTATACCCAGCAACAACAATTTGAATCAGCGAAAAATAAAGCAATAAAATGTTAGCAACAAACAGTAACAATCCCTGTTAGTACAAAATAAAAATAACAACACACAGTAAATCTGCCTAGCCAAAAGAAGCCTTAATCCTTTACTTTGCTCTGGTAAGATTCTTTGCTTTGTCCTTTCAAGCAACCTAGAAGAAAAGAGCTCAGGTGAAGCTAGGAGTCTTGGAAAGATGGGTCAGGAAATATTGTTTTCAGCATCATCCTGGGGGATGAGGACACAGGTACAGGTCAACTTGAGGTTGCATCAGGTTGCTGTGTTGGTGGATTTGTGTTTGCGAATTGGGGGGGGAGTGGATTTGGCCAGCACACAGGGAAAATTCCCCTGCTTTGTTCAAGAAGTGCCATGGAATCTTCAATGTCCACCTGAACAACCACCAGAATAGGCAGATGGGACCTCAGTTTAACAGCTTATTGAAGAGGTGGCACCTCAGATCACAGTGTCCCCCAAACACCATGCTGGGGCATCAGTATGGTTACTTTTAAGGGAAAAATGCCCCCTGCAGAGCTACCTCCCAGCACCACTTCTTGCAGCACCTGGTGGTCAGTGGACATCCCCCATCCTACTACTGACCTTAAATAATTTAATAATTGAAAATCCAGGTTATAATATAAATAGGTAAAACATTAAAAGTTAAATGGGGGTCGCTCAGTTACACAATTTTATGCAGGTTGTTCATAGAGACAGAACTGTTAGATCATTCAAAAACAGACACACAAACAAAAAAACCCTCTTATAAATCTAGGAATTCATTTTTCCCTATTTTCTGCCATCCTTTGTATATGTTAATTAAACCCCTCTCATTTCATTTACATTCCAAACTAATAACAAACTAATTACAGACTGTAGGTGGGCAGAACTATGTTTTCACTGTACTATACTCTTTTTACCCTAGAATACAAATACACAAAACTGCCAGCAGAAGGAGGCCATACAGTGATCAGGTTTGCCTGATGCAGGCCCTTGTATGATTGTTTACGGTGAGTCCTATCTCCCCTACCACTGTAACTGTAGCTCTTCCCTTGGCTTTGTCCCACCCCCTCTAGAATACATTAACCATCTTCTGATTGGCAGCCTCTGCTGGCAGTTTGTTCCACCTTGAAAATATCTATTTTGTTTCCTAGACTTCTTGCATTGATGGACAGAATCCTCCACCAATCTGTTATTATTATTATTCTCATTCCTTGGACCTGTGAATTTCTCCTTCTCTGCATGACTGTCAGTCTCCCCCCCATTCTCCTTCACCCAGTTTCTAAGTTTCCTTTTTCCTCCCATCTCTTTTCACTTCCCTTCTATCCCCTTGCTGGCCCCCATATTCTATTTACATGGGGAGTCATGACAGCCCCTTTATCTGGGAAATACTGGATGCTGTATCCCCTGGTAGCCTCCTTTCAGTTTAAATTTAGACAACGGTTAATATAGCCCCGATTCAGTCACTGAGCTGCTTGCTTCCCTTCCTGCTTAAATGTTACCTACAGTACCTGGTGAGTAGAGAGTCTCATCATCCCATTCTCCAACCAATTCCCAACAACTTCAAAGTCCTCCTCCCTACACCAGATCTGCAGCCAGTTATTGGACTACTCTATCCTAAACTTTCTTGTTAGTCATCTGGTGCCCTTGTTTCATAATCACATAATAATTATTATATACAATATTGCTCGTAAAGTTACCCCCCATAGTTTATAATGCAGCGTGTCTCCACGCTCTCCCTGTCATCAAGCCAGAGCGCGGGGTGGCTCAGGGGTGGATCTAAACACCGGGAAGTACAGGAACCCTGGTAAATATGAATTTACAAGCGTTTTTTCTCTGAAATGACATAAGATCTTTTGGGCAACTACACACAGGCAGTTTTTTCCTCTGGTAAGTCACTGAAAGATGTGGTGCACATTTATTTAGAGACAGTTTGGTAAATCTCTTTAAAACTGATATGATTTTGTTCCCCCAATTTGGCCCCTCCCCTTTCTCTATGCTCTCCCCCACTCTGTGTATCCCTCCCTCCCTATGAGCTGAATTTTTATACTTTCTGCTGTTACCCAAATGCCTCATGTCCTTTAGTTTCTGATGTGCCTGGGTTCCGACCACTTTCCCCTTCCTCTCCTCCCTCAAGTACCTCATGCTACGCCTGTTGTCCTTTCCTCACACTTTGACCCAACAGATCTCACACCCAACACCTTATCAGCATTCTGCCTTTCCTCCTCCCCTGTGATCTAGTTGAGGTATCCCTTTCTCCTTCCATACTCAGTGACTGTAAACAGTTGTTAATTGGTACCACCATAGGTAGACTCACCCCCACCACCGCCTGCTGAACACTCCTCCCTCTCCTACTAGCTGTCCTCCATCCTGCCTCCCAATATGTTTTCATTCTTTGGGGTAGAGGTTCTCATGGTACCTAATCCAGCACCCCCTCCGCCTCACCCTTATCCATTGCCTCTGCTTACCCTTTCCAAACCCTGCATCCTTGCCTCTCCTCAAACCTTTACATTTTCTGCCCTAGTCCATCCTGCATCCCCACAACATCTCAA
The DNA here is from genome assembly GCA_016271365.2 of Neoceratodus forsteri. Taxonomy (NCBI): domain Eukaryota; kingdom Metazoa; phylum Chordata; order Ceratodontiformes; family Ceratodontidae; genus Neoceratodus; species Neoceratodus forsteri. Next base: position 230,536,059 of record CM057458.1, on the reverse strand, counting down.
CCCTGTCCCCGGCCCTGTTCTACCTACCTGTCACCCTGCCAGTGTTCTCAGTTCTGCTCTATGCATCTGTACTGCAGCCTTCAAACAACCTAGCTTCCTACACACTGTGTATCTCCCTGCCTGCTACATTGTTCCCAAGAACACAGTCATCCCACTGCCCCTGTAGCTCAGCACTCTCCCCTTTACCATTTCATTCACTAACTCATTTTCCCCCATGGGGTAACCCCAGATAGGAATTCTAGTCCACACCCTAACCTGCCTCCACAGTCCTTTCCCAGAATGGGAGTAACTAATTACATGCACTCACCTGCCTTCATGGGTCTTCCCCAGATGGGATTTATTTTAGTTAACCCACAAACCTACCTCTACAGTCCTATCTCAGATAGGAAGTAATTAATTTTAACCACTAAGCTGCTTCCACAGTACTACCCCAGATAGGGAGTAACTAATTTCACCCACTAACCTGCCTCTGCAGTCCTACCCCAGATAGGGAGTAGCTAACATCACCTATTAACCTGCTTCCACTGTCCTACCCTAGATAGGGAGTAACTAATTTCATCCACTAACCTGCCTCCACAGTCCTACTCCAGCAAGGGAGTATCTAGCTTCTCCAAATAACCTGCACCCAAAGGCCTACCACTCCAGACAACTGCACACTATTGTGGAAAATCAATATTCTTGGCTTCTGCCTTAGGCTGTCTGGCTTTGCAAATAACAATCACTCCAGAAGTCATACAATCATATGACATCAGCCAGGATTACATCCCTTAACGGGATGTGACTTCCAATGGTCTAACTGCTGCACTTGACCTATCAGAACTCCCCGTGATGTGCTCGGATCCAGAGGTTTTGGTCCTGGCCTATAATAAGGCCATTACCTCTGCTCTGGATTCCATTGCACCATTCTGCGTGCGTCCTCTCTCCCTTCACCCTCGGTCCCCATGGTTCGATGGGGACCTGAGGGAGATGCAATGTTTAGGACGCAGGTTAGTGAGGTGTTGGCGGAAATCCCGCTAGAATGCCGATCATCTTAGACTGCTAGAGCATTATCAACTCTATCAGTCAGCAATTACCTGTAAGAAGGCAATATTCCTGTCCGGGGAAATTGCTGCTGCACAGAACCGACTGGCCCAGCTCTTTTGAACCGTGGACAGACTGTGCAACCCAGCCTGTCTACAGGTTCGTAGAGCCTTTTTGCAATCCCAGTGTGAGGAGCTTGCTCGGTTCTTTGCAGATATTGTGGATGACATGAAGGTGGAGACTCACGCAACACTCTCTATGGGAAAGGCTGTGGACCAGTCTTTGGTCGCTTTCCCTCTACGTTCTTGTAATCTCTTCAGAAGGCCGTAAATCGAAGATGTTATGAGGATTGTCCAGGGTATGCGCACTACATGCTGTAGTTTAGATCTGAGCCTTGCAGCCCTGATTATGGGCTGTGGGGAGATTATCATCCCGGTCCTGGCGAGGATAGTCTGGTGCTCCTTAGACTCTGGTGAATATCCCTGCTCCCAGAAGGAGGCAGTGGTGACACCAGTGTTGAAGAAGGCTTCTTTGGACCCCGACTCCCTCGCAAACTACAGACCTATCTCAAACCTTCTCTTTGTTGGGAAGGTAATTGAGAAAGTAGTGGCTACTCAGTTAGACAACCATCTGACCATCCATAGCATCTACAATCCTCTCCAATCCGGTTTTAGAAAGAGGCATAGCACCGAGACTGCGCTGGTTCGGGTGCTCAATGATCTCTTGATGGCAAGAGACCAGAAAAAATGGTCCATTTTGGTCCTGCTGGATTTGTCATCAGCATTTGACACTGTAGACCATGGTGTACTGCTTGAGCGCTTGAGAATCATCTGTGGGCTTTCAGGTTCGGTCCGCAGATGGTTTACTTCTTTCCTCACTGGTAGAACTCAGAGAGTGATGTTGGGGGTGTTTTCCTCTGACCCTATCTCTCTGTCTTGTGGGGTGCCTCAGGGCTCAGTGCTGTTCCCCATGTTGTTTGCTGTGTACATGCTTCCCCTCGGAGACATTGCAAGATGGTATGGGCTGGAGTTTCATTGTTATGCCGATGATACCCAGCTCTACCTGTCTTTTGCACCTGACCAGAATAGAGCACTCTCTGTGTTTAATAACTGCCTCGATGAAATCCAAGGATGGATGAGGTCCAGCTGGCTGAAGCTGAATTCTGGAAAGACGGAGGTGATGATGATCGTGGATCCTGGTCACTGGATAGGGGGGTGGGGGACAAACCATTCCTCAGGTTTATTCCTGGAGGATGTTGAGCTCCCTATCTCTGAACAGGTGTGTGACCTAGGGGTAATTCTTGATGACTGGCTGACACTGCATGCACAAGTGTCAGCTGTCGTTAAGTTATCCTTTTATCATCTTAGGAATATCGCTAGGATCAAGCACCTTGTTCCGTCCGGAGACCTACCTACTCTGATCCACGCCTTTGTGACCTCACACTTGGACTACTGCAATTCCTTTTACACTGGGCTTCCAGGGGTTGATATCCACTGCTTGCAGCTGGTGCAGAACTCCGCAGCCCGGCTGTTAACTGGGACGCTTCGTTCCTCCCATATTACTCCGGTGCTGCAGGGACTGCACTGGCTGCCCGGTTCAGTGGCGGATCTCCTTTAAAGTTGGCTTGCTGACTTACAAAGCCCTGCACAGTTTGGGCCCTGACTACCTGAAAGAGTTTCTGGTCCCTTACATCCCGGAGCGACTGCTCCGCTCAGACAACGAGGGGTTGCTAGAGATTCCAAGGGTAGTCTTAAAATCTCCCGGTGCCTGGGCTTTCATGTTCATGGCACCGACCCTCTGGAATTCTCTACCCCATTGGATTAGAGAGTGCATGATGGTGGGGGGCTTTAAATGAGCATTGAAATCCTTTTTGTGGAGTAAAGCGTTTGGGGATGATGCTGAACTAGCCTGATTTTAGTATTTTATTATGATGTTGATATTATTTATTTTATTGGTTTTTATTATGATATGCTATTTGGATGTATTTTATAAATTGTTCTGCGCCTTGATTTTTTGAAAGGCGCATTAAAAACAAAGATATTATTATTATTATTACTGCATATTAAAACCCATTTATTTGTGAAAAATAACAAAAAGGTGAAGCAGTCCTACTCTGCTTCCTATTCTTCCTTTAAACTCCCCTGCAATCAAGTGTTTCCTCTCCTTACATCTTCACAGGAAAACCTTCCTACTCTCCTGTTTCCCACTGGGCAGTGTCCAGCGTGGTCCTATGGCAGCCCTCGGGATGCCCTCCAGATGTACTTAGTTAAGATGCCACACTCCTGCTTTGCTGGCACTCACACTTCAGTGGTTGCTCATTTATTTTTATTTATTTAGATTTCGTATAACACCTTTGTGCCAATGCTCTTTTACAAAGGTTCCACATCAGTTATTGAGAGAACAACATAGAGGCAATATACATCATCTGAAACTATGACATATCTAGGCAGTCAGAGGCTTTGTCAGGCACAGGGAACTAAATAGTCATACACAAGTAAACTGGTCACAAAATTTTTTTTTTTTTAGAAAAGTTAGATGAGGAGATGAGATGAATCATAGAGAAGAGGCAGGAGAAAAATAGGTTGAGATGGGGTGGCAGTGAAAAGGAAACAAGTATTGGTGGAGCGGGGGAATGGAGTGATGGGGTGGGTGAGACAGGGGTAGAGGGGGATGGGGGGCCAAGGAAAGAGAAAGGTGGTGGGAGAGATGGCGGGACATTGAGACAGAAGGCAAGTGGGAGGATGAGTGATGGCTTAGGCTGGGGTCAGCAATCACAGGAGGCCATAGTGACGAGGTGTTGATGAAGACTGCATTTGAAAGTACCCAGAGATGAGCTGTTGGTAACATTTGGAGGAAGGGAGTTGTACCAGGTTGAGGCTCTGGATATGAAAGAGCGTTGTCCTTGTGAGGTGTGTCTGTGGGGGATGGAGAAAGTAAGCTTCTGGTTTGACGTGCACTTCCATGAAGGGCCTGCATGGCCGTAACTCCAAGGGGTAGTAGATCCAATGTGGCCTTTTTAGCTATGATGCAAGTTTGGTACCAAAGTCTGCCTGATAGTTGTAGCCAATTTGCTTGTTCATAGATGTTGCAGGTGTGCGTAAGGTAGGATGCTGAGGTAAGGAAACAACAGGCCTTGTTTAACCCTTTGAAAACATGTCGAAGTGCAGTGCCAGTGACTTATCTGTAAATCACTAGTCTGTAATCAATTATAGAGGTAACTGAGCTCTGGATTGCGGTTCTTAGGGCTTCAGTTGGAAGCAGTTTCTATGTCTGTACAGCATTCCTAACCTGGTATTCACAGTTTTGGCAATATAGTGGATGTGTTCAGAGTATGCTAGCATGCAATCGAGGGTCACTCCCAAATATCTGACCAGTTGAACTTGTTCAAGTTTCTCTCCTTCACTGTTTGTGATTGCTAGGCTTTTGTTTTTATGTTTGTTCCGTCTGGTGACCTTCCTACACGGATCCATGCCTTTGTGACCTTGCGCCATGATTATTGCAACTCCCTGTACTTAGGGCTACCTGGGGTTGATATCCACTGCCTGCAGCTAATGCAGAATGCTGTGGCATGGCTGCTGACAGGAACTTCTCGGTCCTCTCATATCACACCTGTGCTGTGCGATCTGCACTGGCTGCCGATTAGGTGGCAGATCACCTATGAAGTCGGATTACTGACTTACAAAGCCCTACATGGACTTGGCCCTGACTACTTGAAAGAGCTTCCGGTACCCTACTGCCCCGAGCAACAGCTCCGTTCGGCTGACAAGGGGTTACTAGAGATTCCGAGGGTGTCTTTAAAATCTTCCAGGGCCTGTGCATTTATGTATGTGGCCCCAACCCTCTGGAATTCTCTACCCCATCAGCTTCGGGAGCGCACAACTGTGGGGGGTTTCAAACAGGCTTTGAAATCTTTCCTATGGCACCAGGCTTTTAGTGCAATGGATTGAAAGGACCCTGACAGATTGTTTTATTGTTGTATTGCTGATTTTATTAATGGTTTTAAACTTATTGTACAGTGCCTTAATATTCTGAAAGGCACTTTACTTAAATAAAGATATTATTATTATTTGTTGTGAGAGCCATGGCACATCATAGTTTTGGTTTTTTTGTAGTTGAGAATGAGTTTGTAGGATTTAAACAATTTCTCAACTCTGTACAACTTGTTTGCAGCTGCTGCTGAATATGGGATGGATTGGAGTGGGAAGTAAAGATAACTGCATCATCAGATAAAGAAGTATTCTATCCTGGCAGGAGGAGAGAAGATTGTTAAGAAAGATACTGAACAGCAAGGGACCCAGAACTGATCCCAGAGGAACTCCTGAGCGCACTGGTAGGGAGGTTGAGAGGGTATCACCGATTCTGAGCTGTTGAGTGCGATCACTAAGGTAGATATGGAACCACCATGTATTGTCCGTTGAGAGATCTATGCAGGATAGCTGTTTGATCAGTAGTGAGTGGCTGACAGTATCAAACGCTTTGGTCAAGTCAATGAAGGTGGCGCCGACAAGATGACCCTGGTCCAAGGCATAATGGATATATGAGGCGAAGTCAAGAAGGGTGGTAATGGTGCTGTGCCTCTTGCAAAAGCCATGCTGCTCAGGGCGTTGAAGGTTGTAGTTCTCTAGGTAATCAACAAGCTGGTCAGCAACTATTCTGTCTAGTGCTTTGGAGGGGGGAAGGGAGAATGGAGATGGGTCAATAATTGCTAATAGTGATCTTGTCACCACTTTTGCAGATTGGTGTCACCACTGCAGATTTCCATCTTTGGGGGAATTTTGAGAGCATGAGGGATCAGTTTAGGATTTTGGTGAGCGGTGCCAGAACTTCATCAATAGTGAGAGCAAGGAGTTTGAGGTCCAAGGAGTCAGAACTTGTTCTGGACTTCCCAAGCACTTTTAGAATGTACTTTTCGGTTGAAGCCTCTGAGATCGATTTAAAGTAGAATGGTGGTTTCCTCAGCACTACACTTTTTTGCCAGATCTTAGCACTTCCAGTGTGGGATCAAAGAAAGATGGAGGAAGTACATGACTGAGGTTGGTTGAGGTTGGTGAAGGCCCTGTTGAACGCATTAGCCACAGTGGTATGAACTGTGGTGATAATACCATTTAAATTGAGCATAGTGGGTTGTATTTTGGGATCTTTCCTGGTAATTTCAGTGAGGTTGGCCCAGAACTTCTTTTCATCATTCCATGTGTTAGCAAGAGTGTTTCTGTAATAGGAGGCCTTCTTGGACTGAATTGCTCTAATACAGGAGGTGGTCACTAAGACGTGGGGGAATATATACTACACTGCAAACAAATGATTGGACTAGAGTGAAGAAAAACAACTTCTTCTCCATCAACAACCCAATATTCCACAAAGTGGCTACAGCTGAATAGTATTTTAAATCAATAACAGCTATACAATTAACTAGAATTATAGCGTAAGCATTGTTATATCATGGAAACACAGAAACATAGATAATGATGGCAGAAATGTATCAATGGTTCATTCAGTCTGCCCGAGTTTCCTCTGTAACCCTGGGACCTACTGTCCATCCAGGGTCCTAGCCCTCCCCCTTCTCCACCCTATTCTCTTTCATGATTCTGTTCCCCTGAGTAACTACTATACTCTTCAGTCTGCCCCAGCCCTGCATTAAACTACCAACTGTTTTAGCACCCACCACTTTGGCAGCTAGACTGTTCCATGGCTCCACCACCCTTTTTGTGCAATAATACTTACTCATGTCCCTCCTGAACCTCCCTCCTCTCAGTTTCCACTGATGTCCTTGTGACCTTGAACTAGCATTCAAGCTAAATAGTTTATACTGGGGGTAGGATATTCAGACTGCACCAGGCTGTGGCGCAAGCCTGGGCACAGCGCAACTTGGCTGTGCAGGGGTGTTGACAGGGTGATATTCAACGGAGCTGCATCATGGCACAGCATCATTGAATATTGCACCTTGGCCACCCACAGTGTGCATGGCGCAGTGGCACTGCAGCAGCGCAAGTGGCCAGAGTGGAGCAGGGGGATGCGCTAGTGCAAGTTCCATTGTGCTAGGCGCAACAACCATGATATTCAAAAGTGCACATGCAAATGGGGCCATAATGTATGCAAGGCACCAGTGGGGCCATTTGTATATCATTATGGCCGTATTTGCATGCAGGTGCGCCGATCCCAGGCGACTTGCACCTGGCACCCTGCCAGGCAGCAGCTGTCGGGGACCGACGCCCCATGCACATTGTGGCAAAGGGCCCCACTGCCCGATCGCAGGCATGTGTATAAGTCAGAACATGTCCAATATCCCTGGTGGTCTAATGGACCACTTGCAGCCCGATCGTGGGCATATGTAGAATATTATAATTGCCTTATATCCCTGGTGGTCCAGTGGACTGCTTGCAGCCCGATCATGGGCATATGCAGAATATTATAATCGTCCTATATCCCTGGCGGTTCAGTGGACCGCTTGCAGCCCAATCGCGGGCATATGTAGAATATTATAATCGTCCTATATCCCTGGTGGTCCAGTGGTCCGCTCACAGCCCAATTGCGGGCATTAGTATGAAAGAACAGTCCTATATCCCTGGTGGTCCAGTGGACTGCTCGCAGCCCGATCGCGGGCGTCAGTACAAAACATTGCCACACCAAGCCAACCCTGGTGGTCTAGTGGTACCTCCCCTCCCAACACGCCCACCGAGCCCCACTGCCCCGCTCCCCCCGCGGTGGGCAGCAGCTCTCCACCTGCTTGCCACCCTGCCACCCACCGACCAACTCCCTACGGTAGGGCTGTATGCCCATTGGTCCTGGCGTGAGCCAATGGGCGTGCAACTCGACCGTCTTCTATATCTGGACTGTATAGTATACTGCACACGCTACCATTGGCTCATGCTGTGGACAAATGGGCGTACAGCCCCACCATAGGGAGTCAGTCGGCGGCGGCGTGGACGGCAAGTGGTTGAGGAGCTGCCGCCCGCCGCTGACTGGGGGGAGCAGAGCGGTGGGGCTCAGTGGGCATGTGGGGAAGGGGGTACCGCTAGACCACCAGGGTTGGCTTGGTGTGGCATTGTTTTGTACTGACACCCGCAATCGGGCTGAGAGCAGTCCACTGGACCACCAGGGATATAGGACAATTATAATATTCTACATATGCCCACGATCGGGCTGCAAGCGGTCCACTGGACCACCAGGGATATTGGACTGTTAATGTGTTCTACATTTGCCCGCGATTGGGCTGTGAGCGGTCCACTGGACCACCAGAGATATAGGACGATTATAATATTTTACATATGCCCGAGATCGGGCTGCAAGCGGTCCACTGGACCACCAGGAATATTGGACTGTTAATGTGTTCTACATTTACCCACGATCAGGCTGCGAGTGGTCATCTGGACCACCAGGGATTTAGGACTATAATTTTTATGCGTATGCCCATGATCGGGCATAGGGGGGCGCCACCACAAATGTGCAGCCGGAGCTCGGGTGGCCACCCACAGGTGGCAGCTGCCGTGTTGCGCCCTGAAATATGGCAGCTCACCTGTGGGTGACCAGCTGTTGCTCCTTTTTTGTTTGGCTCACCTGTGTGCAGCGCAGGTAGGGGTTGTTTATGCATGGGCTCAGCACATCCCGGTCTGAATATCGGGATGTGCGTGTATGCCATGGGCACGCACTCTACCTGCATCGTGATACATTACTGATGCTTCCATGCATCGGGATTTGTGCCAGGCTCAATCCCCCTTTGAATATTGTGCCGGGGCGTAACCCTTCTGAATATCCCACCCTTGGTATTTATACTTGGTTTAGAACAGTAGAAGACCATTTGTCCATATAAATTGCTCCCCACCTTAGTGGGTACACGTCAACCTGTTCCCCAACATATATTTATCAATCTTTCCCTTAAATTCCATCAGTGTTTTACTATTTACCACTTCTACTGGAAAAGTATTCCAAACTCTCCCCGTTCTATTTATAAATGAATAATATGCACCATTCTTTATTACAGTTTTTAACCTAATCTGCTTTTCATGTCCTCTCAACCCTTTTGGCTTCTCCTGCATCTCCAACCCCTTTTCATTTATCAGTTCTTTATCATTTATTATTCTAAATATCGTCATTAAGTCCTCTCTTTCTCTTCTTTGTTCTAGAGAAAATAGTCCTGTCCTTTTTAATCTTTCACTATATTCATATCCGCCTAAGGTCCCAATCATTCTAATATATCTCCTCTGCACTTCTTCAACCCTCTTTATCTCCATCTTAGTGTATGGACTCCATAATTGGGACCCAAAATCTAAATATGGCCTAACATAAGATCTGTATACTGGTATCATACATCCCACTAACTTGTTCACAAAACTCTGTTTAATATTTCTCACCATGTTATTTGCTCTTTGTATAGCCACAGTTCGTTGTTTATTATAATTCAATTTATTGTCAATTATTATCCCACAATCTTTTTCTTCATCGACTTCTTTCAATTCTTTTCCATCTACTATATACCTATTTTTGCTGATATTCCCCTTTCCTAGGTACATTACCCCTGATTTCTCTGTACTGAATTTCATCTTATTCTTTCTGGCCCAGATCTCAATTTGTTTTAAATCCGAACATACGAACATACGAAATTTGCCAGCAGATAAAGGCCTAGAGGTCTATCAAGTCTGCTCGAATGTGCAGCTAGCACCCCTTATTCTGCAGCTGCCCCTCCCTTCCACCCTTCCCCTTCATTAACCTCCCCTTGTCCTGTCCCATCCTCGTTTGAAGCAGTCCACTGTTCTACTGCATACCACTTCTGCAGGTAATGCATTCCACCCAGCCACCACCCTCTCTGTAAAAAGTGTCTCCTCATCTCCTCCTGAACCTTCCTCGCTCCAGTCTCATATCATGGCCCCTGGTGGCCTCCCTCCTTACTTTGAACAGCCCTCTGTACCTGTCTTGTTTATTCCTTTCATGTATTTAAAGGTTTCAATCATGTCCCCTGTCTCTCCTCTCCTCCAGTGAGTACATGTTCAACTCCTTCAACCTCCTCTCATATGATAAGTCCCCAGACCCTTGATCATCTTTTGTCGCCCCGCGCTGCACTCCTCCAGTAACTTAATGTCCCTTTCAGATACGGACGCCTGGAACTGCACGCAGTACTCCAGGTGTGGTCTAACTAATGACCTATACAGTGGCAGAATCACCTCCTCCCTCCTTGAGGATATACCCTGCAATACAACCCAGCATTTTGTTGGCCTTTGCAGCTGCCTTCCTACACTGTGCCGAGTTGTTCATTGACCCTGTGATGAGCACACCCAGATCCTTCTCCTCCTCTGTCTGGGCTAGCTGCACTCCCCTAGCTGGTAAGTCCTCCTTGTCTTCATCCCAAAATGCATCACCTTGCACTTTTGGGCATTGAAGCCCAGTTGCCAGGTGTCTGACCAGGTTTCAAGCTTTGCCAGATCATCCTGCAACCCCTGCCATCCCCTAGGTCATCCACCACCGCTACCAACCTTGGTATCATCAGCAAACAGACTGATCTTTGCTCTTGATGTCCCATGATATGTCTGCAATGAATATCCCAACAACACTGGTCCCAACACCGGGCTCTGTGGGACACCACTCGTCACTGCCCTTGGGTGTGAGAGCTCCCCACCCACCACCACCCTCTGTTGCCTTCCCTGCAGCCAGTTTCCTACCCATCTCACCAGCATTGCACCTGCCCTGTGCCTACTACTTCCTTCCCAGCCTTCCATGTGGCACTGAGTCAGATGCCTTACTGAAGTCCAGATACAGGACATCCACTGCATGTCCCGGCCCAGCTGCCCAGTTACCCAGTCATAGAACCCGACCAGGTTGGTTTGGCAGGATCGCCACGATGAAGCCATGCTGTCTGCTGTCCTGTAGTCCTTGGCCTCTAAGAAGGCCACCAGCCTCTCCTTCAGGATAGTCTCCATTAGCTTACCCACGATGGATGTGAGGCTCACTGGTCTGTAGTTTCCGGTTCATCCTGGGGCCACTCTTGTGGAGGGCACCACATGAGCCATCCTCCAGTCTGGTGCACACCCCAGATGTGGTAGAGCATTAAATAGGTCTGCCAAGGTCCTGAAGGACCTCTGCCAGCTCCTTCAGTACCCTGGGTGGATGCCATCTGGCCTGGTGCCTTGTCCACCCTCAGTGCCTTCAAACCCTCTCGAACTCTGTCCTCCATGATTTCCCATCTGTCACCACTTCCCCCTCGTCTGCCATTTCACCCATCTTGGGCGTCACCCTCTTCTCTTTAGTAAATACTGAGCAGAAGTACTCATTTAGTGCTTCCGCCTTATCATACCCTGCTTCCACCCAACCCCTCCTTCCTAATCCTTACTATGTGGTCCTTACAGCTCCTTTTCTCCTGATGTACTTAAAGAAGTCCTTCTCCCTTCTAATGCCTTGTGCCAGCCTGAGTTCCGGAGATGCTTTGGCTCCTTACTGCCCTTGTCACCTCCTTCGATTCTGTCAAGTACCCTCTCTGTCCTCCCCTCCTGTTTTCTTGTATTTCCTAAAGGCAGCTCTTTTCCTCCTTACCTTTCCATGACCTCCTTGCTCAACCAGCTCGGTTTCTTAGCCCTAGCCTTCTTGCTCTGGGCTTTGCAGCAGGTTTTGGTTGCCTCCACTATCCCCAACTTTATGAGCTCCCATCTCTGGTTAGTATCCATACTAGATTGAATTCTGGCCAGGTACCCTTTTACCACTTCCCCCATCCTCCCAAAGTCAGCCCTCCTGAAGTCCAGCACTCTTGTGCCAGATTCCTTGCCCATATCCAATGTGAGCCATACTGAGTGGTGGTCACTCCTCGACAGCGGTTCCTCCACTGTAAGTTCTCTCACAAAGTCCCCATTTGCCAGCACAAGGTCAAGGGTATTACCTAACCTGGTTGGTTCACTGACCATTTGCAGCAGGAAGCTGTCCTGAAGGCATCCAGCAGTACCTGCTCCCTTCTGTTCCTGGTTGTTGGGGTGCTCCAGTCCACTTCTGGCATGTTGAAGTCCCCACAATCACCACTACCCTTCTCACAGGTCCTCCTGATCTGTCCCGCTAGTTCCCTGTCTAACTCCTCCATCTGAGATGGTGGCCTGTACACCACTCCCATTCTAAGACTCTATTCTTGGAATCCTGGATTTGCACCAAAGTGACTCTGCCCTCCTCCCTTCCTCCTTACACACTTCAGTCCTTCCTTCACATATAGTGCCACCCCTCCTTTCCCAGTCACCCTGTCCCTACGAAATAACCTGTACCCTGGTACAGACAGGTCCCAGTCATTATATTGGGTGGCCCATGTTTCCGTGATGGCTGCAATGTCCACCTCTCCCTCTGCCATGAGAACCTGCAACTCTGCAGTTTTCCTCCCAAGGCTCCTAGCATTAAGGGTAACCACCTTCCACCCTTTTCCCTCCTCCCATCCTGCCCTCCTTTCCTAGCATCACCAATAGTACTTGCCATTTGTCCTTTGTCACTGTTATGGGGGGTAAGCGCATATGATTTCCCAACCTGTGGTCCCTGCATATCTCTTCCCCAACTGCCACCCCCCACTCCTAGTTTAAACTCCAAACTTCCTCTATATATTCTTCCATCCTCTGCTTCAACACTTTCTTTCCTTCCTCACTCAAGTGTAGTCTGTCCTTGGCATAGAGACTACTGTCCTCCCAGGTCCCTCCCACCCCCCAACAGCCCATACCCTTTAGCACAACACCAGGTTCTTAGCCATCTGTTAAATTCCTCTATTCTCAGCTTTCTTGTTGTGCTTGCCTTTGGCACCGGAAGTATCTCGAAAAGTTACTGATCTTCCTGCCCTCACATAATTGTGCTAGTTCCTCAAACCTCCTCTGGACTATATCCACTGTCTTGTCAGCCAGGTCGTTTGTCCCAAGATGTATAATTAAATGAGGCTTGTCCTACCCCTTCTAGCATATTTCAGAACAGACTGTCCCACCCTTTCCGCTGTCATTCCTGGCAAGCCTCCACCCAAATGCGACTATGCCTCTCGCCTTGCTACCCACCTAACTCCTCTTAGTATTGAGTCCCCAGCACTAAGATTCCACCCCTCTTACTCCCTGCTTGCTTCCTTTCATCTCCTCCTCATTTCCAGCTCCTCTTCTTCCTCCTGCACATTATTATGCCTTTACCCCTGTTGCAGTTCTCCCAGCAGAACTTCCCCGCCCAGTTTGGTCCAGGCATTTATCAATTACTCCTCTAATTTCATCACTTCCTCCTCCACCTTCTTCCTCTCTAGCAGTGCAAAACTATTTTCTGAAGATCCTTCACAAATGCCTGCTCCCTCTCTCTGCATAGTAACCTGTTCTCTCCTTTCCACTCCATGACTTTTGCCACTTCTTCGCCTCCCCTCACAAGTCCCTGTTGCCTCCTTCCATTTGACTTTTGTCTCCTGACCTGGTTTCCCGCAATCGTTCTTCCTGGCCTGGGCCCTTGTCTCTGCTTCCCTTCTTCTGAGCCTCTCCTCACCACTGTTGGCTTAAATTGCCCTCCCTCATCTCCCTTCCTCCTCCTCCAGTATTGGGGGTAAACCCACCCCAATCTGCCTTGCCTGTCTTAGTTCCTCCTGCAGACCCTCAATCTCCTTTTTAGTTTTTCTATGTGGTTGCACATAAACATCCTCCCACTCTCCAGGCAATGTTTAGAAAGATTGGTGCACCGCAGTTGTTGCAGCCTACCACCCTACCCATTGCTGTCGTTGCCCACCAGCGACCCCCCACCCTTCCAGATGCAGGATACCAAACACTCCCCCAAGTCCCCACTCTTCCCCTCTATCAGTGCAAAACATTCTTTATGTCCCTTACCTCCTTTGTTGCACACGTTTAGATATGTTGAGCAACTGCTTTGTATATTCTATCCACACTCAAAAATACTTTAAGTAGCCATTGCACACCTTCTTTAACTCCTACTCCCCCTTTACCCAATGCAATAACTATGTGAAGTAGTAATAATGAAAGCGCCTAGATTTGCATTTACTTCCCTTCCACTGAGAGAGCCGTCACCTCTTCACTTGCTGCAGTTCCTTTCCTGGATGTCTGCTCCCTTTTTAACCTTTTCTGCTGCTCTATTGTTCTTACTGGTCCTCCTACCTTAATATCATCAGCACATTCTACTACTTGATTGGTAACCCCCTGATGCAAGTCACTGATATATAGTGAAAACAAAACAGGTCCCAACATGGATCCCTGAGGCACCCCGCTTTCTACTTTAATAGATCTAGATAATTCACCTGTTATTCTTACTTTTTGAGTTCTATCACCCAGCCAATTTCTTATCCATAGGACAATTTGACTATCCAATCCCATGTTTGCTAGTTTCTCAATCAACTTATCATGGGGCACTTTATCAAAGGCTTTCTGGAAATCTAAGAATATTATATCTATAGGTGTATTATTGATTAATTTCTCATTTATGTTTTCATAGAAGCATAAATGGTTAGTACCACATGATCTATTTTTTTTAATTCATGCTGTTTCTCATCCGTATATCCCAATACATTCAAGTCTTCCTCTATTTTATTTTCAATATACTCTCGGCGACTTGTCCCAGGATTGCAATAAAGCTTACTGGCCCATAATTTGACACTACTGATCTATTTCCCTTTTTAAATAAGGGCACAACAAAACATGCCTTCAATCCTCAGGTACATCTCCTGTTCTAAAGAACTTATTAAATATCCATACTAATGCTTCTGATATTAAAGGTCGCACCTCCTTGATATATCTTGGATGCAACAAATCAGGTCCAACATATTTATGCACTTTTACTTTATTTATTGTTCTTTCCACTTCTTCTTTTGATGTTAATATTTCCAGTTTTTGATGGTTTTTATTTACTTTCACATTCCCTACATCATTCCCTCTTTCAAAGACTGACCCAAAGAATTCATTCAATGTATCTGCCATCTCACCAGAATCCTTAATTTCCCTACCATCATTATTTAATGGCTCTACACCTTGTGTATCTCTCCTCTGTTGATTTATGTATGTATAAAAACTTTTCCCATTATCTTTTCTATATGCCAGTTTGGCCTCCAACTTTCTTTATTCCTTCTTTATATATTGTTTCACTTTTTTTAAACAGTTTTTATAATACAATCTTGCATCATCGGTTCCTAATATCTTCATTCTTTTAAACACTTTCTTTTTCTTTAGGCATGGTTTTATCACCTTACTAGTACACCATAATGTTTTTTTCTCTCGTATTATATAATTCTTTATCTGGCGCATACTTCTTTTCCACTTTTAATAACTTGTTTTTTAATTCTCCCCACATTTTCCCTACTGTTTTACCACCTAAGCTCTGATTCCAATTCCATTTTCTTAGCTTTTCCTTTAATTCTTTTGAAATCTGTCTTATTATAATTTTTCACTACTGTTTTTCCCCTTATGCATGTAACTTTTTGTTCAATATTAAAAGTCACCATAGCATGATCACTGTTTCCCAACTGTCCTCTTATCTTTATTTCCTTAATAATATCTGTTCTATTTGTTAACAGTAAGTCCAAGGTAGTTTCTCCTCTAGTTGACTTATATATCAACTGTTCCAATACCACCATTTCCAACTGTTGCACACATTTACCACTATTAGCATTCCTACTGCTACATTTTTTCCAACATGTATCAAGATAGTTAAAATCTCCTGCTATAATAACATCACCTTCCATTGTCATCTGCTCAATTTCCTCATTTATTATTTTATCCATGTCCTTACTAGTATTTGGTGGCCTATAATATAATCCAAATAGAATCTTTTTATCTACCCCCTTATTACTTGAATCCATAATGGTTCTATTGTTTCGTTCTCACTTTCTTTATATAGACTACTATTTATTTTTTCTTGAATATAAATAACTACCCCACCCACCTTTTCTATTCCTTCTATCTTTGGAATATACTTTATATCCCTCAATACCCCTTTTCCATTGCACCTCTGGGTCCTGCCAAGTTTCGGTTACCATACACATGTCTATATTTTCACTAACCAACTTTACTTCCAATTCAGTCTTCTTTTCTATATTTAAACTCCTAGCATTAAGTAATCATATAGACATTCCCCTTTTTCTTTTCCTGTTTTTGTTCTGATTTCTCTCTTTTCTTCTTTGACTTAAACTCATTCTTTCCCTGTCTCCCCTTATCCCTTAGTTTAAATTGTTATCTACCACCAATTTAATGTCCATACCTAATTTTCTACTACTTTTCTTACTTAAATGTAGTCCGTCTCTACAAAAGTATGATAGCTCATGAATATAACTCTCCCATTGTTTTATACAACCCAAATTATTATGTACTGTCCACTGCCTAAGCCAATTATTTACTTTTTTTATTTTATTATTTATACTAGTTTCTTTTGACACAGGTAAAACTTCTGAAAAATATATCTTACATTGAAACTTCTCTGCTTCCATCTTTATTTCTTCAAATTCTTTCTGTATATCTCCTAATCCTTGACTTCTGATGTTATTAACCCATAAGTACAAAATCAGAACTGCTGATCCATCTGTTTCTTAATAATATCTCCTAACAGTCCCTTCACATCTCTTATCTTTGCCCCGGAGAAATAACTTTCTTGCAGTTCACCTCAGTTCACCTTGTTTTAATCCTTTTAGAAACTTGAAGATCTCTGTCATGTCTACTCTTTCCCTTCTAGCCTCCAGCAAGTACATGTTCAGTGCCTTGAGGCATTTCTTGTAAGATCAGCCCATCACTACCCCTCTCTATACACCCCAGCATCCTACTTGCCTTACCATAGGCTTTGCTGCACTGGCTCAATCGCTTGAGGGCATTACTGATGCTAACTCTCAGGTCATGTTCCTCGTAGTGCTGTAGGTAAGTTGCACCTCACCCACCCAGTACTCTGTCCTGAGGTTCTTGTTCCCTAGGTGCATTACTTTGCACTTTTTGGTGTTGAATTTCAACTGCCAAACCTTAGATCACCCCTAGCTTTTGTAAGTCACTCTATATTTCTCTGATTCCCTTGTCACATCCACCCTCCCACAGAGCTTAGTGTCATCTGCAGAGACACAACCTGCCCTGAATAGCTTCCCCAGTGTCACTGATGAACATGTTGAAAACATGCAGGCCCAGGACAGATCCCTGAGACACCCTACACATGAACTCCCTCCCTTCTAATTTGATCCCATGGACCACAGCCCTCTGCTGCCTACCCTTAGCCAATTTCCTACCCACTTAATTGTACAATATCATTAGTCACACCCAGATCCTCCATATTCTTCAGTAGGTGTCTGTGGGCACTGAGTTGAAAGCTTTACTGAAGTCATAATAGAGCAAATCCTTGGCATGGCCCTTATCCAATTTCCTTGTCATCCAATCAATCAAAGAAACCTATCAGGTTTGTTTGACAGGACCTCCCTGCCATGAACCTGTGCAGTTTACTATCCTGGAGACTGTTGCTTTCCAGGTAGTTCACAAGGTCTTCTTTGATCAGTAACTCCACCAACTTCCCTATAATGAAAGTCAGTCTGACAGGTCTGTAATTCCCCCTTTGTTCCTTGTCCCCCATTATGGAGTGGAACATCCACCACCCTCCACTCCTTCAGAACTACCTCTGTCTACAGTGAACAGTTGAATAGTCCTACCAGGGGTTCAGCCAGTTCTGCTGCCAATTCACTGAGTATCCTTGGATGCAGCCCATCTAATCCCGAGGCCTTATCTATCTTTAGGGATTTCCTGCCCTTTCTTGACCCTTTCACTTGTAAATATTGGCTGCCCATTTCCGGAGCCCTCTTATCAGCCACTTCGATGCCACTCTCAGGCAAGGGACTGTGTTCCTCCTAATGAAAACTGAGCAGAAATAATCATTAAGGAAGGCAACGTTTTGCCCATCCTCTTCTATCACTCTACCCCCACAATAACCTGATTCCCTGTCCTTCCTTTTTTTCCCTAATATATCAGAAGAAATATTTTTCTCCATCTTTGACTCCTTCTGCAATACACAGCTCTGTGTCTACTTTTGCCTTCTTAACTTCCCTCTTTACCTCCTTATTTCTGAATAAATATTCTTCCTATTCTTCCTCCCCTGGTTTTCTTTGTACTTGTATAAGGCCATTTTTTAGCCCCCTCTGCTTCCCTGATTTTGTCGAGAACTATAATGGTCTCTTGAACATATTCCTTTTGATTACCACTCTTGTGAATAACTTAGATGCCTTGAGAATGGGCACCTTTATTAGCCCCATCTCTCTTCCACCCCATCTAAATTGTCTACCCTGACTAACTTTTCTCTGACCAGTTCCCACAGCCTGTCTTCCTAAAATCAAGGATTTCAGTTCTTGATTGGGGCTTTCCAGTCTTAAGGTCTCAAGGGCCAGTTTGAATCAAATGGAGGTTTTTTTTTTAGAATTTCTTTCCCTCCAGTCGCAGCACCATGGGACCTCTCTCAGACAACCTAGTCCTTTATTCTGCCCAGCCTGAAGCCCCCCAAACTGAACTTCCTCTCTCCTCCCCCTTCCCGCAGCCAGTACCCCCGGTTTGACCCGCCTGAGGTGGGTCGCCCTCTCCTCTTGGGTGTGCTTACAAGTCAGACTCTGGCTACAGGGTAGGGCTGGGGAACGGAGGACCTAGAAGGTCAGTCAGGGTGGGCCCGGAGAGGGGCATGGGGTACAGGTGCCATCGCCTGCCCATGGCACCGTTGGTTTCCATGTTCTGGGTGCTACCTACTCCCACTCCTTCCCTGCATGGTGCACGTCGATGCTCTGGCACATGTCAACCCTGCTGGCACCATCCATGCTGTATACATTCTTGTCTATGCTGCTGTAGTGCCTCTGGCCTCCACCAGAGGTCATCAGCATGCTGGAACAACTTACCCCGTACTACCCAGGGAGGAGAGCACAACAAGGGCACTCATCCTCAACCCTCCCCGGCCGACCCCTGGCAGCCCAAGCTCATTCCCGAACCCGGGTCGCCGGCTTGATGTGAGGTGTGGCATCCAGCACCTCAACCCTCAGCACCACTGGGCCAACTGAATCAAATGGAGTTATTGTCACTGTTTGCTAGTGGATCCCTTACTCTCACTACTCCTACCAACTCAGAGTTGGTAAGCACCAAATTGAGAAAGGCAGTCTGCCTGGTGGGTTCCTTAACTAGCTGTACCAGGAGACAGTCCTGGAGTGCATCCAGCATAGCCTATCATCTGGTACTCCTGGCAACTGGAGCATCACAATCGATGTCCAGCAGGTTCACCCACTACCTCTACTTCCCCATTAGCTACACCCTTTCAAGTTCTTCCCTGAGCTCTCTGCCCCTCTCATTTGCTTGACCCAGAGGTCTATAGACCACCCCAAATGTAGTTTCTTGCTGAGGCTTTCATGTGCACCCACAGCAACTCTGACTCCATATTATTATCCTTGATATGCCCATTCTCCACCACCTCAATGTCATCCCTGACATAGAGGGCTACTCCTCCCCCTCTACATTTTCCTCTATCCCTCCTGAACAGTAAGTACCCAGGAACCACCAGATCCCAGTCATTGTTTTCAGTAGCCCACTTTTCCGTGATGCTCAAAAGGTTTACCTCAGTGTCTGCCATCAGCACCTGTAGCTCACTGATTTTAATACCTAGGCTCCTGGCGTTAAGGCATGCTCCCTTCAATCTGACTCCTGACCTCACTTTGCTATTCCCCTGTCTATGACCCTGGTGTTTTCCATGTTCTCATAGTTTCTTGTTTTTCTTGGTGTTTGCACACTTTGCATTCCCCTTCTCTAGTGTCCCCTCACCTGGCCCAGATTGTACCTCATCCCTCATTATACCTGGTGAGCTGATACTAGCAACCAGATGTGGGGGAGTACTAACTAAGACCCCCTTCTTCTCACCTGTTACCATTATTCCCCTAGCCCCGGTCTCCTCTGTAGTCAATTTAAACATGCCATACAGATGTCAAACATCTGCCCCAGTGCTCAGGGCTCTTCTCTTGTCAGGCAGAGTCCATCACCCTTGAAGAGTCTCCTGTCCCAAAAGTCTCCCAAGTCCCCTACAAAGTGGTACCCCTTCTCCTGACACCATTCCTTAAACTACCCATTAAACTCCTCTGTCTCATCCCTCTTAATTCTATCCTTCTTCTCCTTGCTGCCTCACACAGGGAGGACCTCAGAAAAAGCTAGGGAGGCTGAGTGTCCTGCCAATCTGTGCCCCAGTCTTCAAAAGTTCTGCTTTTCCTTCTACACAGACTGGTTCACCAGATCATTGCTACTCAGGTGTACCAGCACCCCCAGTTCCCTCCTCTCACTCTCAATCATCCTCCCTATTCTGTCTGTATCCCAGATGGCTGATGCACCTGAAGACACCTGACCATCCCACTCCCTTCCAATCCCCCTCCCACCACCCTCACCACACCCCTAATCACTGAGCCCCCAACCACCAGAATTCTCCTGGTAGATGTGCTTCTTCTTATCCCTTTGTATCCCATTGTGCTGACCTGCCCCACACCATTGACTGACTCAGAGTCCCCCAGTGAAGTCAGGTACCTGAGCCTCCTCTAGGGATGCAAAATGACTTGCCATCTGAATGGTGTTGGGCTGGAAAACCTCTTGGTGACTAACCCTGCCTCCATTCCCCAACCCCCTTCCCACCACTCTCCACCCCTGTGGGCCTCTAGGGAAGTGGAGGGAGTTGGAGTGGTCTCCAACTGAGCTGATGATGCAACTGAGATGTTTCTACCCCTGATGCCAACAGCTGAGCATGGAGATCCACCATGGTTCTGCAGATGGGTCAGTGCCCCCTCCTCCAGAGCATATCCTAGGAGAAGAGTGCCCCACAGCTGAAACAACTGATTGCCTCCCCTCTGTACCCCATACTAATACCTAAGGCAACAACTTTAGTACTGAAACAGATATTGAATTGAACTTGCAGTGCTCACCCAGATAGGGAGCAGCAATAGATTCAGCTGTAGCACAGACTTCTAAATTAAACTAAAAGTATCAGTAATAGCAGTAAGTATTACTACAAAACAGATGACTGTGGCAAATAAGTTTCAACTTTAGGAGGCTATTATATTAAACTGGAAGCATCATTAGTAGCAGTAAGTACCACTACAAAACAGACTAATTTAATTATTAGTGCTCACCCAGCTAGGGTGAAACCAGTAGCATTAACTTTAACACTGATTTTAAACTGAACTGGCAGTAGTATTAGTAGTAGCAATAAGCAGCACTTCTGCACAGATCAGCAGTTAAACTGATTTGTAGTATCTTAAATAGGTTAAAACAAACAAGGTATTTATGGTTTTACATATAGCTTTAACACTGTTGATACGATCAGAGTTCCTGGCTGGTGGCTGTCTCTTCTGGTTGATTCTCTGGCAGACTCCCATTGATGCCCTTTGTGCTCAGTCCTTAGTGCATAGGGCTGCTAGCAGACAGAGGCTTAAAATGAATCGGGGGCAAACCTGACTCTCTTTCTACATGTCAGTTAATTAGAAGTTAGTGAATCCTTTGTATCGCTTGCTCCCAATCAAAGCCTGGACTGGCAACAGAAAAACAAGCTGTCAGTGAAACTTCCTGAAACTCATTTACTCCACAGGAGCTCTTTGAGAGTTCCACCACTTGTTTCTTGTATACTGTTAACACAACATCCTGTACCTTTCTAAGCAAATCAATCCATAATCAGCATGCCACAAACAAATGCTAATACCTCATGAACTGCAAGTGCTACACACAAAGTATGAGTGGCAAAATTGTTCAGCACAAAATTACCTTTCCAGTGGTGCTATGCAATTAATAATAAGCATTTTTTTCTATACTAGTCAAAATAACCATTTTTTGCACAATAAAAGGCAACTTAAGCAATTTGTGGTTGGGAAATATGTAACATATCAACACCAAATTAAGCATCCGTACATTAGATGTAGTTTCAGTAGTACATTTGTACCAAAAAGCAATTTTTTCTAGTATAAAACATGTATTTTTCGCCATTTTATTCAATGTGCATAGGTGAGGCTTGATGGCCAAAATGTCTGCCATATATACCATGCCATAAACAAATGTGAATAACTTCTAAAGTATAAGTGATACACATGAAGTATCAGTGGCAAAGTTGTTCAACACAAACTTACCTTTCTAACGGTGCTATGCAGTCAATTCTAATCAATTCTGGCTGGCAAGTAATATTAAAAGATATGAGTGACGTTGCCAGATGTTGTAACGGCACACAGGAAGTCTTTAGCTGACTTCTGTATTTATTCTGGGACACACTGCATTACATTTGCTGCCACCTACTGTACAGGTGTGTTCTAGGAGGCAATGAGTTAAATTAAGTTCAACAGGCAGGCCAAAGTGGTAAAAAGTCCTGCTGAAAAAGGCCTGATTGTTCTGAACTGCCTGCCACAAGTTCCTGGAGAAGCTAAACTTTCTTCCAGAGTTGAGTGCTGTTCGAAAGCTGCTCCAGATGCCACACCCACTCTCTTGACACTCACTTTCAATTGGAGCCAGGCAAACAGCAGAACAACAAGCTGTGAATAAAACTGCCACTAAATTAAGTCTGGCAAGCAGGCAGAAGTTGTGTAAAGTCCTGCTGAAAAAGGTCTGACTCATCAGAATGCATCTGGCAATGAACTGTTACCTGTTTAGTATACCTTTCCTAGTTAAACCTTTGACACACATTTCATTGCTCACAATAGCATTATAAAGGTGTATAACAGTATCTGGATCATACAGTTAAAGAGCAGCTGACATCTTTGAAGGAGGCAATTCATGTTTAAGAACTACCTGCCGGAGGAGTCAAATGAGCCAGAAGGGGAATTTTTTCATAAAAATATAATTTAGATATTTACTTACATTGGCTGCAGCCTCACTTCAGAGATCAAGCTGAGCTGATGAGGACTTCCACAGCCTCACCCCCAAATCCTCATTTTGATTATGCAAACTAGGGAACAGTGTTGTGGTGCTCTTAATAGATTACCAATGCAAGTGGGGAATGTCTGCATTCACCACAGCATTGTTTAACTTTGCAGGCAGTTGTACATGTTGAGGGGGTATATTATAAAGGCCATCAGCAGGACCTAACTGGGTAAATAAATTGTAAACAATAAATAGAGGGCTGACTGATAAATTGCATGACTGTGCTATGTGCATGGAAGTGATCCTTTGAGATCTTCCAGGATATAGAAACAGAGAATCTTATGGAAGATGAAAGGCCCATTGAGTTTGCACACTTTTTTCCCTACCTACATTCTCATCACAGACCCTACTTGATCTACAGCTCTTTCTCCTTCTCCCGCTTCCTTTGCACTAGGATTGCCTTGTGCTTATCCCATGCCTTCTTGAACCCTTCCACTGTTTTTGCCCCCACCACCTCTGCAGGAAGGCTGTTCCAGGAATCCACCACTCTTTCTGTGAAGAAGTACTTCCTCACATCATCCTGAATCTGAATTTGATAAGTCCCTACATTGAGCCACATCATGGTACTGTAAGCCATTGGCGTCAGAGCCACTCAGGAATTTTTGAAGGCTGGGCTGCCCACGTCAATGTGCCTCATTTCCACCTGTGTAATATCAGTGTCCCCAGTATGCTTCAATTCTTTCTCTTGCCATCAACTGCTCTTTAGTCCACCAATGCTGAAGACCGCTGTCAAACATTTGCAATGAATTCTACTTCTAGGTTTGCTACTTTAAAATACTTTTATGCTGTCACTGAAAGACAAGGAATCAATGTTCCATTATTGTTGTTGTTGTGGCAATGTTAAGATTTATAAAAACGATGACCACTCTGTTTGTATCCATTGCCTTGGTACAAACTATGATGTTAAAGCCAACTCTGTTTGTCAGGGCTTTAACCAGGCAACCAGGAAACATTGCAAGAATGTTTTATTAAACTTTCTTTTGATCCAAAAAATGGAGAAACAGGTTGTGGCAAAGGTGGCTTCACTGTCATCAACCATTTCTTTTCCCAGTTCTCCACTGGTCAGTTGATCTTCACGTTTGATGGTGGCCGTCATTGAATTATGTAAGAAAAAGGATATGTCTTTGAAATCAGTGGAATAACATCACTATTCTGAGATGGATAAGTGCAGAGAAAACATGAACACTTCTCCTGACCATTCCCATTCATCTATAAGATGGGGTCTGTCAAC
The DNA here is from genome assembly GCA_016271365.2 of Neoceratodus forsteri. Taxonomy (NCBI): domain Eukaryota; kingdom Metazoa; phylum Chordata; order Ceratodontiformes; family Ceratodontidae; genus Neoceratodus; species Neoceratodus forsteri. The sequence goes on along the minus strand of CM057458.1, from coordinate 230,511,975 downwards.
ACATAAATACGGATCCTAGACTCTGTCCATGGATCCTGTTGTCCCTGGCTGTCTTTGAGACACCAAGACCAGGGATCAGTGTTGACTTATCCTCCCTGCTTACCTGGGACTTGCAGCCCATTTTACTGTTGGGCACTGTCGAGTCATTGGCTCCACCATCAATGACCCCATCAGGTGCTGTTGATGTGCAGGCATTGTATCAAACAATGTCAGAGCTGTTTTAGTGACTGCTGCCTCTGCTGTCAGCAACGCTCACTCCATTGGTACCTTCAGCTAGCCTGTCATCAACTTTATCATTAGCATTTCAATTTTCTGTCCCTGCTTTTGTACTGGCTTCAGAAAGGCCGTCATCAGTGGGATTCCCATCATTGTCCCCGCCTCAGTATTCTCCCCATCACATTGAAGGAGGGGCAGAGTACCAGAATTTGGAAAAATAGACCCTGCCAGCAGGTAAGGACCATAGGCCCATCCAGTCTATCCATATAGATATTAGACAGAAATGGGTAGCACTAATAAAGGCAGTGAGATTCAAGGTAGGGGAGAGTAAGGTTATGGTAGAGAGAGCAGTGATGGGTAAAAGAAGTGCACATGAGGAAAAGGCATAAGTAGTGGAATGGTGAGTGGTCCAGTAAGGTGGCTTTGGAGGCAGCACTGTAGATCACATCCTTATACTATGCATTATTATGCCTAGCCTCAGGTTCCTATTTAGGTCCTCTCAGGCTGATCTCTAGCAATGCTACCTCTTTTGTTGGCTCAGGTGTTAAACAGTCTGCACAAGCATTGTAGCAGATAAAGCATTGTCTGTGGCCCCTCCCCTGAAACCTGGCCTCCAGATAGGCATTCCAAGTAGCATTCCATCCATCGGGGTGGGAGGAACCACTTGGGCTATGCACAGGTCAGGGGCATCCAGCTGGAGGAGAGTAAGTGGCTAAAAAGAGCTACAGCTGAGGGCTGCCTCTCATTGCACATTGAGGATGGTTGCTGTTAGGGCTATGCGACCCTCCTGAAGTTCGGCCTCGGGAACTTTCACTGTTGAGCCACAAAACATTTACCAAAGATCTCTTAATGCCGAACTAGTTCGCACTGAGTCGACCATTGAAAAGCATTAGAACATGGGATAATGAGTAACATAATGCACTGTGCTGACAAACAGTAGGATGATGCAGTGGGCAGCATTGAGGGCTACTGGTTCCAAAAATTGGCTTCTGTTTATACCATGGCTAAGTGTTCTACTCGTTGCTTTTTATGGATAATGTTTCCCCAAGAATTATTAATTCAGCCTGTACAGGCCTGGCCAGGCAATAACTGAGCAAACATTACTATGAAGAAGAAATGAGTGACGAGAACAGTGCAGCATCCCACAGTGTGGAATATTAGGGTTCCAAAAGTGTGTGCCCAATGGGTCAGTGTCACACATGTACAAGACTTCTCCTTATGCCATGGCTAAGTGTTGCACACATTGGTTTCATAGACAACATTGCCACCTAAAAGATTGATTTAGCCTGTGCAGGCCTGGCAAAAAATGAGAAAACTTTTCCTGGTTACCAAATGAATAAAATAATCTGAAGAAATGAGTGAAGACAACAGTGCAGTGCAGCACCCTGCAGTGTGGGCTACTGGGGTTCCAAATATTGTGTGCCCATTGGGAGGGCAGTACCACACATGGACAAGGCTACCAGTTATGCCATGGCTATGTGTTGTACACACTGGTTTCATGGGCAACGTTGCCCCCAAAATTATTAATTCAGCCTGTGCTGGCCTGGCAAAAATTGAGCAAACATTAAGTGAGTGAAGACAACAGAGCAGCACCCCACAGTGTGGGCCACTGGGGTTCCAAAAATTCAGTTGCCATTGGGATACTGCCACACATGGACAAGGCTACCAGATATGCCATGGCTAAGTGTTTTACACACTGGTTTCATTGGCAATGTTGTCCCCAAAAATAGTAATTTAGCCAGTGCAAGCGTTGCACAACATTGAGCAAACATTAACTGAGTGACTACAGCAGTGCAGCTTCCAGCAGTGTCAGCCACAAGGGTTTCAAAAATGGTGTGCCCAATGGGACAGCGCCATACATGGACAAGGCTATTGGTTATGCCATGGTTAAGTTTTGTACACACTGGTTTGATGGGCAACATTGCCCCCAAAATAATTACTTCAGCCTGTGCAGGCCTGGCAAAAAAATGAGCAAACATTAAGTGAGTGAAGACAACAGTGCTGCATCCTGCATTGTAGGTTAGGCTACTGGTTAAAAAATGACCCTTCCCCTCCACCTCATCTTTGTCCTCTGTCTTTAGTCCACATGGAAGAGTAGGAGATTCATCCTCCATAAACTGTGGCAAAAAGGTTCTTTGGAAAAAGGGGCAGGTTAATTTTTAAAAAAGTGAGCATCTCTACATCTTGGGTCAAAAGCATGATCTCCTGTTGGTGGCAATATTGCCTGCAGCACTGAAAATCCTCTCTGAGTACATACTTGAATGAGGGCAACTAAAGTGTTCAACAGCTTTGGTGAAAAGGTCTTATTTAGGTACCAATATAATAGAGGCTCATCTTCTGCTAGTAGCACGTTCTCATCCAGATAATCCTGTACCACTTTGTTTTCTGGCATCTCTGGCATTAGTGTTAGAAAGTGATTAGCCATGCTTTTCATCAAGCCATAGTTAGACAGTTGTTCCCACAGCAGTTTGTTATCAATTGCTGCCATTCTGGTGGGTGCAGCAGCAGCAGCACCAGTGGTAGGCTGACTTGGAGCCAAAAATGAGTGACACCTGTAATGTTCAGTAGCTGCAGAGACACATTGGGATCTTCCTTCTTCCCTCTCCTCCACCTGGCCTGTCACTGTGATTGCAACAAGGGGATGATAATGAGTGTTGTTGTTCTAGCCTATTTGTGTTCCCTTTCCTTTTTGTGCCATATGTACAGAGACCATAATGGATTTAGCAAAATGTTATAGGCCTGCTGATCCTTACAGCATTCTTGTGCATCAAAGAATGTCTCAAATGTGTCTTTGAACTGAGGATCTAAGAAAATGGCCAGGATGTAGTTGTTTTCTGTACGCATTTGTGAAATGCACGTGTCATTCCAGAAACACGATCTTATCCTTTCTACGAGATCGGGAGCAGTGGTATCCTCATTGACGTCATACTCAGTTTTCATACAAAGAAGTTGCAGGTTAATCAGGGCAATGAGGGGGGAGTACCTGACCTAGACCTGCTGCATCAGCTCTTACCACACTTGTGGCCTCCTCAAAGGGCTTCATCAAAGTGCAGAGGGTCTCCATCAGGTGCCACTGATTTGGGCTGATGTTTATGTCTCCCTTGCCAATACCATGAACTACAGCATACCAGTGAATAGCCTTCTGTTGCTCTAGCAGCCATTCCATCATGCAATAGGTGGAACTCCATCTTAACACATCCTGTTTCAGGTGTTTCAGGGGAAGGTGGTTCCACAGCTGAATGATTTGCAATAACTTTGCCTTTACAGAATTACTGAAATGACCACAGATGTTTTGGCCAGACCTACACATGGCTGCACAATGGTGCTTTCCTCTTCTAGGAATCCCTGAACTACCAGATTTATACAGGAGCAAACCATGAAACGTGTATGACTCATCCTCATCTGTCTTTGCAATGTTCTTTAGAAACCTAGAAATATAGAATTTGATGGCAGATAAGGACCAATAGGCCCATCCAGTCTGCCCTTTCCCTATCTACTAACAAGCCACAGATCCTACTTTATCTCTGACTTTACCGCTCCTTTTGTATTGATAAGATTCCCCTATGACTACCCTATGCAGTTTTGAATTCCTCCACCATCTTTGCCCTCACCACCTCTGCAGGGAGGCTGCTCCATGCCTCCACTACCCTTTCCATGAAGAAGTATTTTCTCATGTTACCCCTTAGTCTACCCTCTTCCAATCTCATATTATGACCTCTCGTTCCAGAGTAACTCCTTTTTTTAAAGATGCTTCCCTCCTGTACCTTATTTATTCCCTTCAGATATTTGAAGGTCTCTATCATTTCTCCACTCTCTCTCTGTTCCTTCAGGATATATAGGTACATATTGAGTGCCTCCAGTTTCTCCTCATCTGAGCTATGGTGCATTCCCTGCACAATTTTTGTTGCCCTTTTCTGAACTGCCTCTGCCCTGTCTATGTCCTTTTGGAGATGTGGTCTCCAGAACTGGACACAGTACTCTAAATGAGGTCTCACCAATGACCTGTACAGTGGAATCACCACCTCTTTTCTTCTGCTGGTGATACCTCTACCTATGCACCCCAGCATCCTGCTGGCTTTCCCCACAGCCTTGGCACATTGTTTGGCCACTTTTAGGTCATCAGATATGATTACTCCCAGATCTCTTTCCTGCTTGGTGGCCGATAACAACTTCCCTCACAACATGTAATCCTCCCCTGGGGTCCTGTGCCCCAAGTGCATGATTTTGTACTTCTTCGCATTGAATCCCAGCTGCTACACTCTGGACCATTGTTCCAGTTTGGCTAGGTCCTACCTCATGTTTTCCACCCCATCTTTGTGTTATTTGATACTATACAATCTGGTGTCAAAGATTGTGGTGTCAGTCACCCATCAGACTTCTGTTAAAGGAATTACAACATGTTTTCTGCACGATGGTCATTGTCAAAGTCAACAATACATAAAGCTGCCTGCTTGTGGAGGTTGGATCACCAGTGACTTATGGCTACCGCTACTGCTTCTACTGCTGCAGCTGGCACTTAATTCAGAGGAGGAGGAGGAGGAAAAGGAAGAGAAGGGGAACTAAGAGGAGAAACTGGCCAAATGGGCTGTCACTGCAATGTAATCGGTAGTCTGACCACTAGTCCACGTGTCAGTGGTGATGTGAACAACTGGAACAAATGATGCTTTCAGGGCATGTGACACAGTCTTTTAGACACTCTGCTATAAATCAGGAAGAGCTACTGTGGAAAAATAGGTGTGGCTGGGCACTTCACACCTTGGCACAGCAACTTGCATTAGCTATAGAAAACCAACGTTGCTCACAAAGAATGGCAGCAAGTCTGTGGCTAGCATTTCCACAATTGCTCGTTAACATTTTTGCTTCTGGTCTGTGTACTTTATATTTCTGGCCCATTTCCAGGGAGTAGACCAGTAAGAGCTGAATGCTTTGTTCCCCTGGATGTGACCATTGGCTACTATTTTTGCTGCCCCTGAGGGTGAAAGTGGCTGGGGATTTGTGGCTCCTTGGAGGTGTAGGAGTCAATGGGGTAAAGAACTGATGAATGGAAGATATTGAAGTTGAACATCGACTACCACTTGAAAGACTTTCTTCTTCCTTCTCCTTCTATCAGGTCTCCTAATGTTCTGCACTAGGCCATCATCAATTATCACCATCAGCAGCTTCACTGCTTGGTGGTGTTGCTGCTAAAGCCCTGTGTTGGCATGCCTTCTCATACTGAGATCTGTGGGACTTCAGCAAATACCTTTTCATGGTAGATGTTCCCAGCCTTGTTCCCTCCTTACTCCAACTCAGCCTGTCTTTACATAGAAGACCCGCTGCATGTGACCATGTTTTTATGTTCACGCTAAAGAAATCCCCCACCACCAATGTCACTGGTTTGGTCTCTCCTAGTGGCACTCTCAGCTGTTGCCTATTGGGCGGGCTATTGTGGACTGCTTCCACATCATCACCCTACTCCTCTTCCTTCGCCAGTTCTCCCGGGTCAGGGAATGGTTCTTCTTCCTTTACCAAGTGTCATGGGCTAGCAGTTTTGTCTGTGTCTTCTTTATTTGCTGTGTGTTTCCCTTTGTTATTTTTTGGCTTCTTTTGTTTGTTGTACTACCAGTTTTGGTCTTTTTTTATCTCTTATGTGTGCCTGCCCCAGGTTGAGCTCCCACCTGTCCCACCTCCTTCTCCTCTCCAGAACTGCTGCTATCACTTTTATCAGGTGTATAATCACAGTCTGTATCTCTGTCCCCAAGCTTTGTCAAATCACTTTGCTTCTCCTCCTCACACTGTGTCACATGCCTGACATTCCGTTTTTCTTCCTTTTTTCTACAATGATTGCTCATGTTGCAGCTTGTGGGGCTGGCAGTATAGCCTAGAGATTAGAGTAATGAACTATGAATAAGCTAGTACATCCAGTAGACAAATCTGGATTCGATTCCCACAACCTCCACTTGCATACTGTGTGACTCTGTGCAAGTCACTTAACCTCCCCAGTTCTCCTGGGTCACCCCTGAAAACAGGCACCTGTGCCTAGTGGGCACCCTTACTCTGTTACCAGAGAATGAAATAACATAATAAAAATCCTTGCAGTGCCACTGCAAGTGGTTTCCATAATGTGAGATACTTTATGGACTGCTTGACCACTACTGTCATCTTTCTCTACACTAGTATGTTTGTGATTTTATTTGAATGTATACAGTATGATAGACTGTAAAGGTTTTGTACGGCGCCCAGAGCCTTCGGGATTGGGCGTCTTTTTTAAATAAAGTTGACTTGACTTGACTTGACTAGTACTTCCCAGTGAGGCAGAGGCTCTATTACCAAGCTCAGCATGCTTTTGTTTTTCTTTGTGATGGGACAATCTCATGCCACCATCTCCTTGGCTTTCAATTGCTTCATTTCCTAATGCTTGCAACACCACTCAGTCACTTGGGTGATGAATGATAAAGAGTAAGGGTGGGATACACAAAAGGGCTGCACATGGCGCAACCACCAGTGTGCCCCAGTGCTATATTCAAAGGGGCAAGTTGCACTGTACAGCACCCGATGCACCGGGGTGCGCTGATGATATCTTGACTTATGGTGCGTCGGGCATACCCATGCATATGTGGCACCTCCCGATTTTCAGCCCAGGATGTGCGGTGCATATGTTGGCACAACCCTGCCTTGCGCTGCTCAGGAGGTGCAAAGTTGTGCCTGAGAACACCAGGAGCAAGACCTGGCCACCCACAGGTGAGCTGTCATATTGCAGGGCACAACATGGCAGCCGACAGCCGTGGGTGGCCACCCGCCCACCCAGAACACTGTCCACTAGCCCCCTGCCTTGGGAGCATTGTGCCCCCCTGCCCGATTGCGGGCATGTGTAAATAATATCCTTGGTGGCCCAGTGGACCACTCTCTATCGCCCGATCATGGGCATCTGTTAAATTTATCCCTGGTGGTCTAGTAGAACACCCCCAGCCCCTGATTGTGGGCATAAATCGCAATCGCAGCCCTGGTGGTCCAGTGGTACCCTCCTCCCCACCTGCCCACTGTGGTCCCCCATCACCCAGCATCCCCCCCAGTCAGCAGCGGGCGGCAGCACCCCACCTGCATGCCGCTCGGCCACCTGCTGACTGACAGTGTACAGTACTGTCAGTACACCTATTGGTCCACTGCATTGGCCAATGGGTGCCAGACCATACTTATGACACAGGCTCGATATGTGAATGAACACATTCATTCACATAGCGGGCCAGTGTAGCAGTATGGTCTGTCTGCTCCATTGGCCCACGAGTGACCAATAAGGTACTGACAGTACTGTACGCTGTCAGTCAGCAGGCGGTTGGGTGGCATGCGGTGGTGTGCTGCCCACCACTGACTAGGGGTGCTGGTGGCGGGGGACCACAGTGGGCGGGTGGGGATGGGGTATCACTGGACCACCAAGGGTAAGATTGCGACTTTTGCCCATGATCTGGCACTGGGGGGGTCCACTGGACCACCAGGGATACATTTAACAGATGCCCGTGATCGGACGATAAGGAGCAGTCTTCTGGACCACCAGGGATTATTTTAACAGATGCCTGTGATTGGGTAATAGGTAGCTCGCTGGCGCAGTGCCACTGCACCGTGTGCACTGTGTGCACCCTCAGTGCCATATTTAATGGTGCTGAGCCATGGTGCAGCACCATTGACTATCGCGTGGTCCATGCCCTGGCACTGCCCAGTTGCGCTGCACCCAGGCTTGCACCCCTGCCCGGTGCAGTCTGAATATCCCACCCTAAGAGTTTATTTTATTTAATTTTTGTATGTTATTTTTTGTTATAATTTTATTTATTTTACTTTTTTACTTAATTTTTTTTTTACCTTTTCACTTTATTTTTTACTTTTTTATTTATATTGTATTTTTTATTGTTTACTTTATCAATGGGATGTCACCAATGATTACCATAGGCCAAGTATTGACCTGCTTCCAGCTCGCACACACTTGCTGCCCACTGTCCAGATCACACTGCAACAGTACAGCTCAGGGCAACACACACAGGCTGATTCAGGGCTCAGAAGGAGGAGGAGGAGGAAGGAACTTCAGCAACATTAAGAAATGAGTACAGTTTTATTTATTTATTTGTTTTTTTAATGGGATGCCACCTAGGTGCCAAATAACAGGGGCCAGACAATGACTTGCTGCCAGCTGGCACACATCTGCTGCCCATTGCCGAGGTCACACTGCAATAGCACAGCTCGGGATGACACACACACACATGCAGACTGCTTCAGGACTCAGGAAGAGGAGGACGGAACTTCAGGAATTTGAGGTAATGTGTACAATTTTATTATTTTTTTTTATGTTTTTTTAATGGGATGCCACCAAGGTGCCAAGTACCAGGGGCCAGGCACCGACTTGCTGCCAACTGGCACACACCCTAGGTTACACTGCAACAGCTCAGTTCAGGGCAACACATGCTCAGGCTGCTTCAGGACTCAGGAGGAGGAGGAAGGCACTTTAGCAACTTGAAGGAATGTGTAGAATTTTTTTTTTTACCTTTATAATGGGATGCTACCAGAGTTCCAAGTACCTAGGGCCAGGCATTGACTCACTGCCAGCTGGCACACACCTGCTGCTGACTGCCCAGATTACCGTTCTACAGCACAGCTGAGGACAATGTACACACAGGGCAGAATTACTGATGTAAAAGTGGGGAACCACTTGGGATCAAGTGACCACAGTACGGTGTGGCTCACTGTGAGAACAGTGGAGGACTCAAACCATACGAAGGCAAAGGTACTGGATTTCAGGTGAGCCAACTTTGCTAAGATTAGAAAGTCACTGACAGAGAAGGGGAAAAGAGGGTGGGGGTAGAGCAACTGTGGGAGAATCTTAAAGGAGCCATAGAGGCAGTAACATGCCATTGCATTAGGCAAGTAGGCAAAACAAAAAGAAAGAAAAAAACACGCTATAGTACTTGAAGGAAGTGGCCAAGAAAGCAAGGCTGAAAAGGGGGGTTTTCAGGAAGTACAAGGTAACACGGAGGGAAGAAGACAGGGAACTGTATCTGGAAAAGCAAAGAGAGGCGGGGAAAGCAGGCAGGAACACAAAGGTATAAACGGAAGAAAAAATAGCCCAAGCAATAACAAAAGGGAACAAGAACTTTTTCAGGTACGTTAGTGAAAGAAAAAAGACTAGGGGTGGGATTGTGAGAATAAAAAGGGAAGGAGGGGAGTGTGCAGTAGGGGACCAAGAAAAAGTAGAAATCCTGAACAAATCTTTTTTTCAGTATTCATAACAGAGGGAGAAGTTAGGCATCAGAAGAACTACTGGGAGGGAGGTGGACACCAGTCCATTTATGGAGGTGAGAGTTCTAAAGGTACTCACTAATCTGAAGGTGGACAAGGCAATGGGGCTGGATGGGATACATCCCAGATTATTGAGAGAACTCAGGGAAGTGCTGGCAGCACCACTGACAGCCCTGTTCAATAGATTGCTGGAAATGGGCAAGGAACCAAAGGACTGGAGGAGGGTGAATGTAGTCCCTCTCCATAAAAGTGGGAGCAGGGAGGAGGCTGGCAATTACAGGCCAGTTAGTCTGACCTTTGTGGTGGGGAAACTAATGGAATCACTACTAAAAGAAAGGCATGTGATTTATCTAGAATCCAGCAGAGCACAGGATCTGAGGCAGCATGGATTCACAGCTGAAGAGCTTGTCAAGCAAATCTGATAGATTTCTTTGACGGGGTGACTAGGGAGATGGATCAAGGAGAGGTGGTGGATGTGGCTGACCTGGATTTCAGCAAGGCCTATGACACCGTCCCACTTAGGAGTCTTGTAAACAAGCTGGGCAGCCTGGGAGTGGGTCCCAGGGTGGTAAACTGGGTCAACTATTGGCTGTGCAATAAGACACAGAGGATGGTGATGAACAGAGTTTAATTCAAAGAGAGGAGGGTGACCAGCAGGGTCCCACAGTGATCAGTGCTTGGACCAGTTCTCTTTAGTATCTTTATAAGTGACATTGCAAAAGGACTGGAAAGGAAAGTATGTCTCTTTGCAGATGACACAAAGACCTGCAACAGGGTTGGCACTTCAGGAGGGGTAGAGAAAATGAGAAGGGACCTAAGCAAGCTTGTAGAGTGGTCAAGGGTGTGGCAGTTAATATTCAATGCAAAGAAGTGCAAGATCATGCACTTGGGGCACAGAGATGCATGAGAGGAGCACATGATGGGGGGAGGTACTGACACCCAATGAACAGGAAAGGGACCTAGGGGTAATCATATCTGATGACCTAAAGGCTGCCAAGCAATGTGAGAAGGCTGTGAGGAGAGCCAGTGGAATGCTAGTGTGCATAAGGAGAGGCATCACTAGCAGAAGGAAGGAGGTGGTAATTCTACTGTTCAGAACATTGGTCAGACCTTATCTAGAGTACCGTGTCCAGTTCTGGGAGCTGCATCTCCAGAAGGACATAGACAGAGTAGAAGCAGTTTAGAAAAGGATGACAAAAATGGTGCAGGGACTGTACCAGAAGTCATATGAGGGGCAAGTAGAGGATCTCAATATGTATTCCCTGGAATAAAGGAGAAAGAGGGGTAATATGATAGAGACTTTAAAATACCTGAAGGGTATAAATAAGGTACAAAAGGGTAGCATCTTTCAAAAAAAAAGTATTCAAGAACAAGGGATCATGATTGCAAATAGAGGGGGATGGACTTAGGGGTAACGTGAGAAAGTATTTTTTCACAGAAAGGGTGGTGGATGCATGGAACAGCCTCCCTGCAGAGGTCGTGGGGGCAAAAATGGTAGGGGAATTCAAACATGCATGGGTCAGACATAAACAAATTCTAACGATAGGAAAGAGAGGGTAAGCTGCAGATCATTTAGGATCTGCGGTACAGTATATGAAACAGGTAAGGAAAATGGGAAGACTAGGTGGGCCAAGAGGTCCTTATCTGCCATCAGTTCTATGCTATGCTTCGTGACTCAGGAGGAAGTAAATGCTGCAACTTGGGGGAATGTGAAGAAGACTAACTTTCCATTTGAAAAGTGCCACAAAAAGAAAAAAAAAATTTATGGGATGCCGCCAAGGTGACAACTACCGGGGGTCAGGCAGTGGCACGCTGCCAGCTGGTACACACTTGCTGCCCACTACCCTGGTCACTCTGCTACACACGCTGCTTCAAGACTCAGGAAGAAGGAACCTCTGCAAATTGGGGGAATATGAAGACAATTTCAATTTGACAACTGCCTCAAAAAGAAGAAAAAAATCTTATGGGATGCCACCAAGGTGACAACTACTGAGGGCCAGGCACCAGCATGCTGCCAGCTGGCACACACTTGCTGCCCACTGCCCAGATTACATTGCAACAGCACAGCTCAGGACAACATACACAGAGACTGCTTCAGGACTCGGGAGGAAGGAACCGCTGCAACTTTGGGGAACGTGAAGAAGATTAAGTTTCCATTTGAAAACTGCCACAAAAAGAAAAATTATTTTTTCATGAGTTGCCACCAAGTGCCTACCACCAGGGAGCAGGCATTGTCCTCATGCCAGGTGGCACACACTTTAGTTGAATAATACCACTTCCCCCAAAAGTCACATCAGGCTTCTGCCAGGGACTTAAAAACGTTTTATTTTCTGAAATTCCCTCATAAGAAGCAACTTCTGAAAAAAACGGATCTAGCCAGAGCCAATATGGATGTGGCAAGCCTGAAGAAACTCCAAGTAATGAGTGCCGCTGAATGCCATCCCACTTACACCATGCAAGGAAACCTTCAGCATTGACAAGTGCTTGTTTTTTTGTTATCTTTGCTCAGCTTCCAGCAGTCTAACGGAGATGAAGACATAATCTCTGATTGTACACGGCAGTCAGTAAACATTTTAGTATAATTCATGTTGCTCTGTACTGTAATCCAGTCTACCCATTGCTGACCAAGGAAATTCTAAGTTGGAAGAGCGTCTCTGACAGATGGCAATGCTCGCAGACAGTGGTATCAGAAGACTGAAATAGATGAGGGTGCTGAAAATGGGAAGGACATTTGTTAGGGTATAAAGGGCATTTTTTACAAACCATTTTTTGATATACACCATAATACAACAGTTTAAGATACTGTCAACCAGAGAGATTAAGTTTTGCCAGTGGCAGCAATTCTAATGTCTTGAATGCCATTAATTGCAAATATTGTATAGTTATAAAATCTGCTTTTAAGTATGTGAGATAGTCAGAAATATACTGATTCTGAATGCAATGCATCTTTTGCTAAAAAATAAAATTGATGCTGATTAGCAAATATTGCTACTTTAAGTGAACAAACCCCTAACATAATTTCATGGAGAAAAATATGCAGAAATGGGAAGTACCAGATATTAAAAGTGTAAAATTATAACCATTCATACGTTATTCAGACTTTATAACATAAGAAGCATTACTCCACTGAAAACAGGGTGGTGCATCTCAACTAGTCAGTCTGTCTGTCTGTACACACACACACACACACACACACACACACACACACACACACACACACACACACATGTGCTTAGCAAATATGAGCTATGCTTTGAACTTTTACTCTGAGGCATAAAATGGTCATGGTGCCCCTAGTCCAGTAACCAGGGCTAGAAACAATATTTTATGAATGGCTGTCCAAGGGACAGGTGCAATATTCATTTTGACTGTCCCACAAAATTTGTACCTGTCCTGTTGATTTGTGTTTACTAATTTTACATTCTGTTTCCAAATACAAGCTAATAATTACTAGTGTGACTCTTGCTGGTACAGTACCCTGAAAAGGGCTTAATAACTGATTGGGGCCATTGTAAGGTGCCCTGAAAAGGGCTACTAAATATTACCCTCTGGCTGGTACATGGCCCTGAAAAGGGCTTAACAAGCAGTTTCCCAGTTCACTGCTCTGATAGGGGCTTTTAATTTACTTTATCCTCCTGCTCGGTAGTATCCCTGTAAAAAAAGGCCTAAATTTAACCCCCTTGTGATCTGCCCTGACAAGCCAATCCACTTCCTCTGCTCCTGTGTATAGCCCCCTACTTAGTAACCCTGACAAGGGCTTTTAACCTATCTTCCCATTTCTTGTCTCTGGAGCCCTTCTGCCCTGACAGGGGACTTTAAGTGGTTGTCTCAGCCATTTAAATTTCTCTCCTAGCCTCTAAATGCCGAGTCTTCCCCTCTTTCTGCCTTGACTGTCTGTTCTGAAAAGAGAAACTTAGAAACATAGAACACAGAAACATAGAATTTCACAGCAGATAAGGACCGCTTGGCCCACCTAGTTTACCCATTTCCCTACCTAATGGATAAACTGCAGATCCTAGTTAACCAACAGCCTACGTCCTCCTACCCCCCACTAGAATTGCCTTATATCTGTCCCATGCATTTTTCAATTTCCCTACTGTTTTTGACTCCACTACCTCCTTAGGAAGGCCGTTCCATGTATCCACAACCCTCTCCATCAAAAAGTACTTCCTCACAGTACCTCTGAGCCGTTTCCCCTCCCATCTTCAAATTGTGACCCCTTGTTCTTGCACATCTCTTTTTCTGAAAGATGCTACCCTCTTGGACTTTGTGAATTCCCTTGAGGTACTTGAAAGTTTCTATCATGTCCCCCCTCTCCCTCCTTTCCTCGGGGGTATATATATTAAGCTCCTTAAGTCTCTCTTCATATGTCTTCTGATGCAGACCCTGCACCATTTTAATTGCCCTCCTCTGGACAGCCTCCACCCTGTCTATGTCCTTGCTGAGATGGAGTCTCACCAACTGTCTGTACATAGGGATAAGAACTTCCTGTTTTCTACTGGTGATGCCTCTCTCTATGCATCTCAGTATCCTGCCAGCCCTCCCTACTGCCTTCTCAGATTGCTTGCCCACCTTTAGGTCATCTGATATGGCCACCCCCCAGTCCCTTTCCATTTATATGTTGGCTTGCCAAGTCTGCGTGGAAGCCAACATCTTGCGGTAGTGCAGATTTGGAGGCATGGCCGCTGTTGAGTGAATGCAGGGCATGCATCAGTAGGTGCGTCCCTCATTCCCCAATCAGCCTGCATGCCGGCACCACATAATGCATGCTAATGTGGTGAGCACATCTAAGGAAAGGCCTGCTACAATCCGAGCAAAGCTCATCAGACGCAGTGGACTCTTTCTGCGTGCTCGCCACATTAGCAGCATGACGGGCGGCCGCCCAACGGCTGACTTCAGGGGTGCCCAATCCCCAGCCGACTTACTGTGGGTGCACAAATTTGCCGACTGGGGCCCACTCCCGTTGGCATATAGCCCCCATTTCCTATATGCCGGTACCCAATCCCCTCGGTTCTTTTCCTCCCTTTCATTGTGCGATGGGGAGCCCTCCCGTTGGGATAAATCAGCCCCTGCATTTCTTATATGCCGGGGGTGCCCAACTCCCTTGGCTCTTGCCTCTTCCCTCGGCTGTCATTGTGGCTAGCAGGGGTGCCCAGTCCCGTCAGCATAAATTCACCCCCATTGTCTGCTGGACGAGGGTGCCCAATCCCCGTCAGCTGCAGCAACCCCCAGAACAGTTAGGTGGCACGCTGGGAGCCCACCCCAGCGTGCATGCCCCTGAAAAACTGTCCTGAGATGTTAGTTTTTTCTTCCTTGTAACATAAAACGGTCCCTCGAGTCTCCTGCCCCCCACCCACACCCCACCCTCAGCACCCTGCCTCACCACACCCCGTCACCCCCCTCACCCAATACTTACCTCAAGCATCCGGCATAGCGATCTTTGGTGGACTGGGAACACGTCTGTACTCTTCAAAGCCGACCGCGAACTGAGGAAATGCCGGTAAGCTGTATAATGGAATGAATAGGGTTTTTTCAACTTTGCTGCATATCTCGGGCATTTGTTGAAATTTTGGCACCAAATTTTCAACATGGGGTTTTTGAGGTCACTCCTCATGAATTCTATCACTGTCATGGTGTTAATGGGCCTCGAAAGGTGATTTCGCAGTCATTGCACAAAATCACCTTTTGGGACCCATTAACAAAATGACAGTGCCAGTGTTCATGAGGTGGCCTCTCAAAAAGCCTATGTTCCAAATTTGGTGGAAAAAATCCCAAAAATGCCTGTTTTACGAGCATGCGTTGCGCAGTTGCTACGCAGGCTCGTAACTTCACGAATTCACAATATTTTAATGCCAGATTTTCAGTATTGTCATTTTTATACACCTCCTTGTGAACAGTACAGCTGTCATTTTCCACATCCTGCCCGAAATGTGTTTTCGCACTTCTGGCGCACAATAGTGCAGTCGCTGTGGGAAATCAGTGTTTGGGCCAGATTATGAAAATGACAGTGACACAGTTCATTAACAGAGGTCCTAAAATGCCTATGTTGAAAATTTGGTGACGATACTCCATAATATGACTGTGTTACAAGCGTGCATTGGCAGATTGCACACACACTTGACCGTTGTGCATTTGTGATATTTTCACTCTGGATTTACACTATTGCCATTTTTCCACACCTTTTGATGAACAATACAGCCGTCACTTCACATATCCTGCCCAAAATGTGTTTTCGCACTTCTGAAACAGAATAAATGTTCATGTCTTGAAATCACTACTTGGGACACTTTGAAGAAATAACAGTGACACTGTAAATGAGCAGAGGTGCTAAAATGCCTATGTTGAAAATTTGGTGCCAAACGCCCATAAAATGGTAGTGTTCCAAGCGTGCATTGCATATTTCCCACGCACCCTTGTAACTTCGCAAATTTGCTATATTTACATGTTACATTTTCAACACTGGCATTTTTTTACACCTACTTATGAACTGTACAGCTGTCATTTTTCACATCCTGCCCAAAAATTTTCCCGCACTGCACCACCAAAGCTAATGCCAGCTCGACAACATTTGGCATTAACAAATGCTTGTTTGAATTTTGGCTCCAGATTTTCAACATGGGGTTCTTGGGAGCCCATCTCTTGAACACATGCACTGTCATTTCGTTACTCACTCCCGAAAGGTGATTTTGTGGTCACTGCACCGACATCACCTTTTGGGACCAATTACCAAAATGACAGTGCCATTGTTTATGAGATGGGGTCCCAGAAAGCCTATGTTGCAAATTTGGTGAAAAAATTCCAAAAAATGACTGTGTTACGAGTGTGCGTTTTGCAGTTTCCACACATGCTCGTAACTTTGGCAGTTTTTAATATTTTCACTCCAGATTTCCAACATTGCCATTTTTTCACACCTCCTTATGAACAGTATAGCTGTCATTTTTCACATCCTGCCCAAACTGTGTTTTGCACATCTGGCGCACAATGGTTCAGTCACTGTGGGAAATCAACTTTAGGGACAGATTAACAAAATTGCAGTGCCACTGTTTATGAGCAGAGGTCCCAAAATGCCTATGCTGAAAATCTGTTTAAAAAATCCCCAAGATAATTGCATTACAGGCGTGCGTTGCCCAGTTTCTATGCACGCTCATGACTTCATCAATTTTTCATATTTCTACTCCAGATTTTCAACATTGCCATTTTTTTGTACCTCCTCATGAAAAGTACAGCTGTCATTTTTCACATCCTATGCAAAATGTGTTTTCTCACCTGTGGCGCCAAATGGCACAGTCGCTGTGCAAAAATCACCTTTCGGCTAACGAACTGATAGTGCCACTGTTCATGAGGTAGGGTCACAAATGTTTCATGTTGAAATATTGGAGTGAAAATGCTTCGGGCATTAGGGTTTCCAACCGTAACGTCCAACCCTGTAGAGACTGACAGGTGTCAGGGATGTGACTTGGGATTGTCGGACGTAATGCTCATGCCATTCCCCCCCACCCCCACCCTGCAGCCAGTGACAATCATCAAGATGTGCCTTGGACACTTTGGCTCCAAAGTTCACCCCACTGTACTATACTGCACCCATCTCAGTGTATTTCCTTATGGAATGGGGTGGGCGTAAAGCCCAAAGACCCCAATGCACACCACCACACTTGTCGGTGTCTGTAGGATAAGGAGAGGTGAAATGGCATGAGCACTATGACCAACACCCAAAGGGACACCTCAATGCCTGTCAGTCTCTGCAGGGTGGGAGTGGGTTGGCATCAGTTCAATACTTCACTGCCATTCCTATTATGCATCTCTCTAACTCCTGCACTACCAATGCCAATGCCAGTAAGACAACATTTGGCATTGACAAATGCTTGTTGTTATTGTTAGTATCTCACCCCCTATTGTGTACTCTTCCCCTGGGTTTTTGTTTCCCAGGTGCATTAATTTGCACTTCTTTGCAATGAATGTAAGCTGCCATACACTTGACCATTCCTTCAACCTTGCCAAGTCCCTTTTTATCCTTTCCACCCCACCTTCTGTATTGACTCTGTTGCAGATCTTTGTGTCATCTGCAAACAGACTTACTTTTCCTTCCAGTCCCTCTGCAATGTCACTTATAAAGACATTAAAGCGGACCAGTCCCAGCACTGAACCCAGTGGTACTCCACTAGTGACCCCCCTTTCTTCAGAGTGGACTCTGTGTACTATTACCTTCTGTGTCCTGTTGTCCAGCCAGTTTTTACCCAGGCTACCACCTTGGGACCCACTCCAAGGCTGGCTAACTTATATATTAATCTTTTGTGTGGGACTGTGTAAAATGCCTTGATAAAGTCTAGATATCCCATGTCCACAGTCCTCCCTGGTCTACTACTTTAGTCACCCAGTCAAAGAAATCAATTAGATTGGTCTGACATGACCTTCCCACTGTGAATCCATGCTGCCTTGAGTCCTATGCCCCACTGGCCTCTAGGTACTCAACAATTCTTTCCTTCAGAAGTGATTCCATCATTTTCGCTATGACTGAGGTCAAACTGACAGGTCTGTAGTTTCCTGCCCCTGCCTTGCTCTCACTTTTGTGAAGTGGAATCACATCCACCCTCCTCCAGTCCTCAGGTACCAACCCATCCTCCCATGATTTGTTAACGAGGGTAGTCAGTGGTGTCACTAGTTCTACCCTTAGTTACTTTAGAATTCTTGGGTGAATCCCGTCAGGCCTCATTGCTTTGTCCACCTTCAGTTTTAAGAGTTTCTTCAGAACTCTTTCTTCTGTGAATGGACTGGTATCAACCCCCCCATCCAGAGTGTTTCTATTGTTTGGTTTAGGTAACTCCTTCTCCTCTTCTTTTGTGAATACTGTGCAGAAGTATTTGTTCAGCATCCCTTCTTTGTTACTGTCACCCTCTGCCCAAATTCCCTCTCCTTTATTAAGCCTCAGTATCCCTTCCTTGGTCTTTCTTCACTCCCTATTGTACCTATACAAGGTTTTATCCCCTTCTTAATAGAGTTGGCTATCTTTTCCTCAGTTTGGGCCTTTGCTATTCTGACTGCCTTCCCTGCCTCCTTCTGCTTTAACTGATATAGTTCTCTGTCCTGCTCCTTCTATGTTGCCTTATATTTACTGAATGCTATCCTTTTCTCCTTAACCTTCCCTGCCACCTCCTTTGAGAACCATAGTGGCATTTTCCTTCATTTTCTTTTGTTGATTTGCTTTACACAAAGGCTTGTTGCCTCTGTGATGACAGTTTTGATTTTTCTCATTGTTCTTCCACCCCCTCCTTCTTGCCTGTTTGCTAGTGCTTTTCTGAGGCACTCTCCCATTTTGCAAAGTCAGCCCTCCTAAACTCCAACACCCTTGCTTTTGTATGGCTTGACTCTACAGCTGTGCTTATTGTGAACCACACTGTTTGGTGGTCGCTTGTTCCCAAATTGCTACGTACTTCTAAATCTGAGATCCTCTCTCCATCCCCATTTGAAAGTACCAGGTCTAAGATTGCTCCCTCCCAAGTGGGTTCCAACACTAGCTGTCTGAGGCATGTCCCCTGTAGGGCACAGAGAATGACCCTGCTTTTGGATGTGGGTGCAGTAGAAGTGCTCCAGTTAGCATCTGGCATATTCAGGTGCCCCATCAACAATATCTCTCCTTTTTCTGCCATTCTAAGGATTCCTTCTATCATTTCCTTGTCCATTGCCTCCCCCTGAGAAGGGGGTCTGTTGACAACCCCTGTGTGGATTGTGGTGCCATTTCCTGTCTCTAGGGTGACCCACACTGCCTCCTCCCCTCCCTGTTTTCCCTTTAGTTCTACTTTTAAATGTTTTTCTAGCACTTAAAATAGCTCTTATCCTTGCCCGGGTCCCTCTTGGTTAGTAGAATGCCTTGGAAAGGGTTTAAAAAAAACAACTCTGCTGCCTGTGGAGAACAGCTAGCCTTGGCCTGCTACTGCAAGCACAGCAAACAGAAAGAAGAGGTGTGCAGTGCAGAAAGCAAAAGAAAGACAGGCAACATGCACATGCACGATGACAGAACACATGCACAGCCTAGTCCTGCACTGTTTTCATTTCTGCTGCTTGAAGAAATGACTGACCACACAGAAGTCTGTAATGGGATGCTGGGTTGAATGGACATCTCTCAGCAAGTGACACCATGATGTTGGGATGTCCATAGCCTAATATTACAGGTGGCAGTATCTCCTGGGTTCTGTTGCATGATAATGCGTTTTCACTTGTTGCCTATCCCAGGGACAGGAAAAGAAATTAAACCAGCTGTCCCTGGGGAAAGCTGGGTATCTGGGACAGGCAGACAGGTGGTTATTTTGACTCCTGCCAGTAACGCATAAAGACTTAGTGAAAATTAATACAGTAGGCTATCCTAAATCTTACCAGCAATCACACAACATAACATAGCTGGAGGGGCATGTTTACATCATTATTTATTTATGTTTTTGGTAACTGGGTAAGCAAACTGATCCAAAGGACCATTTCAGTTGTGACACGGGCAGTACAGTGGCACAGACAAAGGTACAAGTTATAATACAGCAGGTACATATAATACAGTGAGTACAGTGATATCAGAAACAGTGATACATAAACATCATATCTTAAAACAGGAGTTAAGGACATAAAAAACAAGTTCATGACAAATAAAGCAATACTCCTCTGCTTGCAGAAAACTAGGACATATACTTACAGCAAGCCAATACATTATTTAGCCAGTCCAAGGTTTACAATACAGTGCATAAGGGATTACACTATTGCAATCAACATTTTCACAATGGAGTCAAAAAGTGTCAATTGTTTATGTAGTAGTCAGCACTTGGAAAGTAAGGCAAATAGTACACTGGGCCCCTAAGGTGGATTTCTTGTGAGGGGGTTTCCAAGGGAGCAGGCACAGGTGGCCTGAGACATGAGCCAATCTCTTAGCTTCGATTTGAAAGACTGATGAGAGGGTAACATACGGATAGCAAGTGGTATTCTGTTCCACAGGTAGGGGGCAAAGACGGAGAAAGCCTTGCTCCCCATGACAGTAGACACACGGGGGACTACCAGGGGTTGGGAATGGAAGACTTATGTGAGTCCCTGAGAGAGGTGTTGACCAGACAGCCCATAGCATATTCAAAACATCCCTGCAGAGAGAGCTAGCTTAAGTACTGATATAGAGAGCAGTGATGAGTGGGGGAAGGGACCTGAAAGGCAAAGTGACAGATAGAGTTGTATGTGATATTTAGATGAGAAAGAAGTGAGGAGGACATGGAGGAGAACACTGGGGAGCAATAGTCAAGTAGGGGCAGCAGATTTCCATGGGCAATTGCAAGATGAGTCTCTGGGGTCAGGAGGCAGTTAACAGAGTAAGCTGCCCCCCATTTCTGGTGGACTTTCTTCATAGTGTTAGAAATGTGGTCATTGTAGGTAAGGGAGGGATCAAGAATCACTCCTAGGTATTTGACGGAGGATACAGTGTCAAGAGGAGGACCTGCAGGGGTGACTATGTGTAACGAGGTTTTTGATTTGGTGGCCTTTGCAAGGTATGGCTTTGAGCCAAAGAGCATGACCTTTGTTTTTTTCTCATTTAAAAGAAGTTTTTTTGGAGAGGAACCAATGTTGAGCTGATCCATAGTTTGCAGTGAGTGTAGAAGATATAGATTCGAGGGACTTGGTGCTATGGTAGATGACAAAATCATCAGTGTAGAGGAGCGCATTACAGTTTATGCTTTCTGTGGGAAGATCATTTATGAACAGTGAGAATAATAGAGGCCCCAGTATGGAGCCCTGGAGGATACCAGTATGGATGGGTAATGCAGCAGAGGTATCTTTGCCTATCAGAACAGACTGGAATCTGTTAGCGAGGTAGCTGCTAAACCAAGCAGTGGTGTCCGGGGAGCAGCCTAGGTTTAGCAGGGTGGATTAGAGAATGTGGTGGTCAACAAGGTCAAAGACTTTAGATAGGTCCACAAACACCACACCTGTGGCCATACTCATGTCCATGTTTCTAAGGACATGGTTGGAGAAAAGAGCCAAGGCCGAAGAGATGCTGTGGTATTTGCAGAAGCCATGTTGGAGGGGGCTCAGGAGGTTGTACTTATCTAGATGCTCGGATAGCTGGTGGTGAATGATTTTTTTCTAATAGTTTGCTTAGATGTGGGAGGAGGGAGATGGGATGGTAGTTTTCCAGGGCAGCGGGATCACCAGATTTGAAAATAGGCACCATGTGAGCATGCTTCCATGAGTCAGGCATAGTAGATGATGAGAGGGCAAGGTTAAATATGTAGGTCAGTGGCTTTACAAGGGCAGGGGAGAGGAATTTCAGAAAGGTGGGATGCAGACTGTCATTACCTGGGCTGCCCCTGGTGTGTAGCGTCTTTAGGAGTTTGCCAGTGACACTGTGGTCAATGGCTGTGAAATAAAAGACAGGGCTTGAAGTCTATGGGCAGCATGGCTGTTTTTTCAGGGTAGAGGGAGGCTGTGGAGGGAGTTTGCTGGTGTAGGTGGTAAGGTCGGTGAACATTCTATTGAAGGTATCAGCGATCTTGCCTGGATCAGTAATGGGACCAGAAGGAGAGGTAAATTCCATTATTTGTTTATTTGATTTTGGGTTGAGGAGGGTGTTAATTGAGGCACAGAAACTGTGGGGGTTGCCAAGAGACTTGTTTTGTAGGTTGGTGTAGTATTTACACTTGAGTTACTTCACAGCCTGCTTGCAGGAGTTACGAAGTTGCCTGTATGCATTCCATAATTGAGGGGAGAGGGATACCTTGAAGGCCTGCCAGGTTTTGTCTCTTAGTTTCATTTGGACCAGAAGTTCATTTGATAGCCAACGGGTGTTACCACCTTTAACCCTCCTCATGGTGATAGGGAAATATTTGTCCTGCAGGTTGCGAAGAGCTTCCATAAAAAGCATCACCACCATGGAGGCATCTTTGAGTTGGTAGAGTGAGGACCAGTTTATAGCCCAGGCATCCCTTAGCACTAAGTCTGAATCCTGGGATTTGAATTTCCTAAAAGATAGCAATTTGTGGGGAGGACATATTGATTTGGTGACTACAGTGATATACGAATGGGTGTGGTCACTGTTAGAGTCAGTCTTAGTGCCTGCTTGAAGGACTAGATTTGCACAGTTTGTGGCAATCTAGTTGAGGGTGGAGTGGTTGGGGTAGTGGGGGCTTTATCTGGTCGGGGAGGAGATGACTTGTTCAAGGTGATGTGTCCTTAGCAGGTGTGCATATTCTGGTACTGAGGATTCTGTCTAGTGGAGGTTGAAATCCCCAAGTATGATGGTGTCCTTGGAGGAGGGGGCAGATGCAATGCCATCCAGGAAATTAGATAGTCCCTGTGCACCTCCTGAGGGAGGATTGTAGCAGCAGCCTATGTACAATTTTTTCGATGCATCTAGGACAATTTTAGCAACAAGACATTCACTGACCAAGGAGGGGGAGGAGCAGGCAATAGTGGTGGCACTAATATGGTCCTGCACGTATAGTGAAATACCACCACCCCTCTTTCTGCCAGACCTGTCAAGGCGCAGCAATGTGTAGCTGGGGAGTTGGTAGGAGGCATCACTGTGGTATGGCTTAAGCCATGTTTCAGATAAATCCAGGACAAGTGGCTTGTAGAGGGACACCCAGGCTTCAAGTTCAGAGAACTTAGCTGGGAGGCTGAACACATTTAGTTGTGCAACCCTGAGGCTGCAGCATCCTGTCCAGATAGCATTAGCATGGTTAATATGCACGTTTGAGGGTCCAGGATTGACTTCCACATCTCCTGCATGGAGGAGAAGCGAGAGGAGGTGGCAGGTAGGAGGGTTCCAATGGGGGGGACATATAGTGAGGGAGTGGAGAAACAAACCAAGTAGATGATAATCATGGTTAGTGAGGAGGGCCAGTATGACAGAGCCATTTGGGGAGTTGGTACTACTATTGTACTACGTTTGTCATAACAAGTGTTAACTTATTTTAGATTTAGACAGAAAGACTGTATTTTTCTTACTAGGAGGCAGTATAGCATAGTGGTTAAGAGCACTGCTCTACAAAGCTAGAGACCTGGGGTTGAATCCCATCAGCTCTCATTTGCATACTGTGTGACCCTGAGCAAGTCATGTAACTTCCTTGTGCTCCCAGGTCACACCTGGAGACAAGCTCTGGATTATTGTGCCTTTCCTGGTTAAACAAGTTCCCCTCCTCCCTTTACTGTACATTGGCTTGCTAAATGAAGTTTGGCTATAAATAAAAGCTCTTGCTTGGACATTCAGGACGTAATGTAATGTAACAGTGTATTGAAGAAAAAAAAAACCTTTTTCAAGAGAAATGCAGCATGTAGTGGATACATGTCTGAATCAAACAGAAAATGTATATTGTCCATACAAGTAGGCAGTATAGTGTTGTGATTAAGAGCACTGAGCTGCAAACCTGGAGAGCTGGGTTTGAATCCCATCAGCCACCACTTGCATACTGTGTGCTCTGAGCAAGTCACTTAACTTCACTGTGCTCCCAGGTCACACCTTGAAACAAGCTCTGGCTTACTATGCCTTTCCTGGTAAGGCAATTTCCCCTTTTCCTTTCCATATATTTGTCAGGGTTATATCAGGAAGCTGGTATGCATAAGAAAGATAGCAAATAAAGTGATATTGGAGATAGCCACATTTGAATTAAAATAAGTGCATCGGATTGTGTATAACATTAAGTGCTGCAAATATAGCTCTGTTTGTCATTCATGCTAAAAAATATTAAAGTGATTACAAGGTCTTATAAAGGTGACAATTTACCTGTTTCACAAAGGCATTTTTTACATCTGTATCAAAATTAAACCATCACTGGATCTCATTTTCAGTACCAACCATATGGCTTTTTAATACAGCAAAAATCAAGGTGGAGGTGTCAGAAAAACACTCTTTTAATAAGTGTGTGTATTTATTTATTAATGCACCATTCATGGTTGCATTTGTTGGGTTTTGATTCATTCAACTTTAGAAAAACATATTGCTGCAGGGAAAATCTTTATTTAAAATGAAACAAAGGTTAACAGTTAAGGAAGCTAATGAAAATGAAGAGTCACCTATTAACAATGTACTGTTCTCAAAGGGTTAAGTCAGCCTAAAGTCCTTTTCCTTGTGGTCCTGTGAGACTGTCTTTGTTTAGATAACCTCTTCCACCAACATTTTAAGCTTGCCTAGAGGAGTGAATGGGGGGACAGCAATTTGCATTTACGTGTATATCTTTTATAGGGTCTTTTTCTTACTTTTTTGTGTTTAGAAACAATATTTTGTTTCAAATTAGTGGTCAAGATTAGTAATATATGTTCAGTTTTACCAGTGTTGCTCCATAAAAGAACAAAGCTTCCTTTTAAACCCCTCCCTGGACTGCTTTGAAGGCTATTAGCCAACTTCAAAGGTATAACTCAGGATCTGCTGTTAAATTAGGCATGACAAGATATAAACCATATGTTGGTCTCAGCATAGTAATTTCACAAAGCAAGCTGTCTGAAATCAGCATAGTACTTTTACAAAGCAAGCTGTCTGAAATGCAATAGTAGTTTAGCAGAAAGCAGGGAGTATTTCTTTAACTGCCGAAGAGATTTGCAGAATGGAAGGATACACTGAAAACTCCTAAAAGATGCATTCCACAGAAACACCTTTTATCAAGTGAAAGCGGGATGGCTGTAGGCTCTGCCTGCAGCCATAAAAATGGGCGCTACACTGCTGAGATAAAATTATTTTGGCAAGTTAAGCGGGCACTGGCACATTGTCCTCTCATGCCCCATCAGCCCATTACCCAGACCTAAGCACACTCCCTCCTCCTCCAATCCCCAGAGAGTGCAACCTTCTCCCCTCTCACCTCTCAAGCAAGTCCATCATCCCACAGGCCTGCTGCAAGCCTGCACATTGCTGGTGCTCAGGCTGCCTTTTACTTTTTATGTTGGCTTGCACGCATGTGTCAGCAACTTCTTGTGGTAGTAGCACATTTCAGAGGTGTGTCAGTGTTGTGGCAAATGCAGGGAATGCTTTAGTGGGTACGTCTCTCAGCCACCAACTAGTGAGCAGTTTCAGAGACAGCCACGGAGTTGAAACGAATCTGCCGCTGCAATCAGAGACAGGCTAATCATTGCTGCAGCAGCAGATGACACACCTCCATTATGTGCCTTTCCTGGTGAAACATTTCAGTAAATATGGTGGCTGCCACACAATTCCCAGAAAGCCGACATTGGGGTGCCCAATCACCATGTCAGCATGTTCCTCTCCCACATTATGTGGCTCACTGTAACATGGTGGCTCCTGCCACCCGCCACACACTCCCAAAAAGCCAACATCAGGGTGTCCAGTCCCCGAGTTGGCATCCCTCCTCTTAGTGTGTTTTTCCTCTTAGTGTGTCTTTCCTGGTTAAACAGTTTCCCCTTTCCTTTCCGACACCGGGATGTCCACTCCCGATGTCGGATGGTGTGCCCCCCCAATCTATATGTCTTGCTGACATTGGGGTGCCCAGTCCCTGTGCTGGCACCCCCCAAAATTGTGGCACACTGGGAGCCCACCCCAGTGTGCCCATTTATTTTGTGTGTAACCTGTAAATGAAGAAAACCTTCCCCCGTGGTCTTTATTTTATGTTTTTCTTGCAAACAAGAACACGGACCACCAACGTCTCCTTCGTTCCCCTTCTCCATCCCCGCCCTTCCTCTGCACACCCACCTCCCTGCACCGCCCCACCCATACTTACTCTCCAGAGGTCGGGAGCTGCAATCTTCTCTGAACCAGGACATGTCTGCACTCTTCAAAGCTGAACTGCAAACTGAAGAAATGATGGTAAGCTTCATATTGAGAGGCAATGGGCTTTCAACTTAGGTTGATATCTCAGCCATTTTTTGGAATTTTGGCCTCAGATTTTCAACATAGGGTTCTTGGGACACCACCTCATGCGCATGTCACTGTCTAGTTTCTAAGTCCCAAAAGGTGATTTTGCTGTCACTGCATGGAATCACTTTTTGGGACTGATTAACGAAATGACAGTACCACTGTTCATGAGGGGAGGCCCTAAAAAGCCCATGTTGCAAATTTGGTGAAAAAATTCCAAAAAATTACTGCTTTACGAGCGTGCATTGTGCAGTTTCTACGCACACTCATAACTTCACCAGTTTTTAATATTTTCTCTCCATATTTTCAACATTGCCATTTTTTCACACCTTCTTGTGAACAGTACAGCTGCCATTTTTCACATCCTTCCTGAAATGTGTTTTCACACCTGTGGCGAAGAATTGCTCGGTTGCTGTGGGAAATGAACTTTCGGGACATATTAACAAAATCACAGTGTCACTGTTCATGAGGAGAGGTTCAAAAATGTCCATTTTGAAAATCTGGTGAAAAAATTCCCAAAAACGATTGCATTACAGACGTGCATTGCGCAGTTTCTACGTGCGTTCGTAACTTTGCTAATTTTTCATATTTTCACTCCAGATTTTCAACATTGCCATTTTTTCACACCATCTCATGACTAGTACAGCTGTCATTTTTCACATCCTGCCATAAATGTGTTTTCACACCATTGTACCAAATGGCGCAGTTGCTGTGCAAAACCACCTTCCGGGATTGAGGTAACAACACGGTAGTGCCACTGTTCATGAGATGGGTTCACAAAAATCCCATTTTGAAAATTTGGAGCAAAAATACCAACAAACAGCCAGGGAGTTAGGGTTTTCAATCATAACACCCTACTCTGTAGAGACTGACAGGCATCGAGGGTGTGACTTGGGATCGTTGGCTGTAATGCTCATGCCATTCCACCCCCACACTGCAGCCAGTGACAGGCATCGAGGTGTGCCTTGGGGTCTTTGGCCCCAACGTTCATCTCATTCTCCTATACCATTCCCATCTCAGCATATTTCCTTATGGAATGGAGTGAGTATAAGGCATGAAGACCCCAAGGCACACCACAACATTTGTCAGTGTCTGCAGGGAAGGGTGAGGTGAAATGGCATGAGCGTTATGGCTGATGACCCAAAGGCACACCCCCAACACCTATCAGTCTCTGCAGGGTAGGGTTGGGTTTGGAGTCAGTTCAATACTTCACTGCCATTCCTATTATACATCTCACTAACTTCTGCACTAGACAGGGGCCAAGTGGGGTGGGGTGGGAGGGGAAGAGACAAAGGACTGATTAAAATAAAAAAATCTGCATTCCCACCTACTGAATATTTTTATTTATACAGCAATTTATTAAACCAGAATAGATCTAATTTCTAATGTGATCCTGCTTCAAAACACTAATTTCTACAGCTGGGTGGATTACAGGTCAAGTGATTGGCTGAAGGTCACACAGTATAAAAAACAGTTACAAAGAACAGTATAAAATTAACAGTATTAACAGTCACATAACCGTTACAAGCAACACCCCCTTGCCATCTCCACCAAGCAGGGGACTGTCCTTGAACAAGTTTACTCATTCAAATACCTAGGGATTCTGCTTGACCCCAATCTCTCCTATACGGCTCACACTGACAGCATGGCTAAAGCTGCCAACACATGCCTTGGATGACTTTACAAGCACAGGCAGCAACTCACTCCAGAGGCCCTGAATATTGCCGTCCAGAGCTCTGTGGTGTCAATTATTGATTATGACCTCATTATCTATGGCTCCACCACAACGTCTGACCTCTGACGTATAACAACTGCACTTAAAGCATGCCGACTCACAACTGGTGCCCACCACCTCACCCACACCTGTGCCCTTTATGAACAATCTGGATGGCTCCAACTCTCCAACCGTATAAAGTATCTCACATGTGCTATGGTGGGAAAAAATCAACCTTGGCCTCACACCCTCCGGTGTTACTGCCTTGTTACATCAAAACAACAACCGACAGAACACCAGGAGCTTGACAAGCCAGATTCTACAAGTTCCTCTCTGTCAAACTATGCAGGGCCAATGCTCCTTCACCTATAGGGCTCCTCTATGGATGAATGGTCTCAGCCACACCATCTCCTCTGCCTCAACACTAGGTCTGTTCAAAACCAGGCTCTGGGCCCATCTCATTGCCTCTAGCTCCTGTGCCTGCCTCTCCTAGCTGATGACCTACACAGCTTTAATCCTAACTTATATACTGCTTAACCCCAGGCCCCCCCAGCCCCCCTCCCCCCAGCTCCTGAGGTGCCACTTCAAATCTCAGGTCTTCATACTACCTCATTAGCTCTCCTTGTCCAATTATAGCACTTATTCCCCCTCACCCTGCCCCTTTTGCTCTTCTATCACTCCTTCCCATTTCTTTTTTGACAAATGCCTCTGGCTGCATCTTCATCCTCCCCTCTCCGCTCATCCCTGTTTCTCTGCCACCCCCGGGCACCTGACCCTACCCACTCCTTGTGGGCACATGCGTCCTAGCTGTGTTCACCATTTTACTATAGCTGCTTCTGTTAACTACCTATACTTCTCCTCCTCCTCTACACCTAACTCTTCCTATAATTGACCCCTTTCAATAGCACTGTTGTACACAAATTGTTTACTGTTATTTCACTGTTGCTTCCTTGTTGTTTGTTATTTCTGATGTGGAACCTTTGTAAAAGAGCCTTGGCTCAAAGGTACTTGTAATCCTAGAATAAATAAAATAAAAAAAAAAGTGTATCTTACCGAAGACACCCAATACTGCAATAATTTTGCCTGGCTACAGTGTCTTCCGGCAAGACCAACTATCAAAGAGAGGAGGTGGCAATGCAATTTATATTAAGGATACCTTGAAGAGCCTTGTATTCCCTATACCAAACCAGGAGGTGGCTGCACAATTTATATTAAGGATACCTTGCAGGGCCTTGTACTCCTTATACCAAACAGCGATGACCTCATACAAATGCTTGCTATTAAACTGATTCTTGGAGCTCATAACAAAGCACTTACTGTGCTATCAGTTTATATCCCCCCCAAAGTATACTGTATCTGGATTTGACTCCTTGTTGCGTTGTATAAGCTGCATGAATCTGCACTCTGAAATAATAATGCTAGGTGACTTTAATATTAACTGGCTCTCCCTGGATGCCTCCTCCCATAAGGGAGCTCTATCAGCCATTCACTTCTCACAGCTGGTTGAGGCCTCTACAAGGGTGAACTATCAAACTGGAACAAGTTCTTTGCTGGACTGGGTACTATCTAACCGACCTGAAAATATCTCGGATACCTCAGTCCTCCCGGACAGTCTAAGTGACCACTCCCCTGTCAAGTGCTGTTGGTCTATTACATAGAAACATAGAAACATAGAAGTTGACGGCAGATAAGGACCGCAAGGCCCATCCAGTCTGCCCATTTCTTTTTCTACCTTATAAATGTGCCATCGGCCTTTGCTCTGTCAGTGACCTATCTATTCATAGTCATTTGTATTGCTCCCTTATGCCTATCCCATGCCTGTTTGAAGCCCTGCACTGTATTCATAGCCACCACTTCTTGTGGTAAGCCATTCCATGCATCTACCACCCTTTCTGTGAAAAAGAATTTCCTCCATTCCCCTTAATTGGCCTCCCTCTAATCTCATGCTGTGTCCTCTTGTCCTGCTATTTTTCTTATATTTAAACATGTTAGACTCTTTCACCTTGTTTATGCCCTTAAGGTGTTTAAATGTCTCGATCATATCACCTCTCTCCCTCCTTTGCTCAAGGGTATACATATTGAGCTCCGTTAATCTGTCCTCATATGTCTTCTGATGCAGTCCCTGCACCATTTTGGTTGCCCTTCTCTGGACTGCCTCAATTTGGTTAATGTCCTTGTGAAGGTGTGGCTCCAATACTGCCGCAGTACTCCAGATGAGCCTAACCAATGTCTTGTACAGAGGATTATTACCTCCCTCTTACGACTTGTGATACCCCTACTAATACACCCTAACACCCCCTAGCCTTACCTACTGCTTTAGAGGTCTGCTTGGATGATTTTAGGTCATCAGTGATGTTGATGCCCAAGTCTCTTTCTTCCTTTGTGACTGCTAGCAACTCCCTCCCAGCCTATAAGTGGCTTAGGTTTCTCTTCCCTATGTGCATGATTTTGCACTTCTTTGCATTAAATCCCAGTTGCCACTCTTCTGACCATTCTGCTAGTTTATCCAGATCTCTTCTCATTCTGCCACCCCATCTGGATCATCTACTCTGTTGCAGATCTTGGTGTCATCTGCAAACAGACAAGCCTTACCCTCTAGTCCATCTGCTAGGTCACTAATGAAGATGTTGAATAGGACTGGCCCCAGGACTGATCCCTGAGGTACCCACTTGTGACTTGCATCTCGTCTGACTGTATACCATTTACCACCACTCTCTGTTTTCTGCCAGTCAACCAGTTTGCCACCCAGTTGACCCACTTCTGACCCACCCGAGCCTACCTAGCTTATTTATCAATCTTCTATGTGGAACAGTGTCAAAAGCTTTGCTGAAGTCAAGGTAGGCGACATCAACTGCTCCCCTTGGTCCACCACACTCTGGTTACCCAGTCAAAGAAATCTATGAGATTAGTTTGACAGGACCTTCCTTTGTAAACCCATGCTGTCTTGGATCCTGTGCCCTATGGATTCCAGGTGTTGCACTATCCTTTCCTTAAAGAGTGCCTCCATAATCTTGCCCACTACTGAGGTAAGACTGGCTGGTCTGTAGTTCCCTGCCTCCTCCCTGCTACCACTCTTGTGGAGCGGGATCACATGAGCCCTTCTCCAGTCTTCTGGGACCTCTCCTGTGCTCAGAGACTCACTAAACAATTCTGCCAATGGCTCTGCTAGTTCCTCCTTTAGCTCCTTAAGTACCCTGGGATGTATGCCATCAGGTCCCATTGCCTTATCCACCCTGAGCTTAGCAAGCTCTTGTAGGACCCTTTCTTTGTGAAGGAGGTAGTGCTCACCTCCCTCCCCTGTGTCCATGATGCTGAGCTGTGGGCCCTGCCCTACCTTCTCTTCAGTAAATACTGAGCAAAAGTATCTATTTAGGATAGATGCCTTTACAGGGTCCTCCTCCTCACATGCTCCCTTTTCTCCATTAAGCTTAGCAATACCCCTCTGGACTTTCTCCTTTCACTAATGTATCTATAGAAAGTCTTGTCACCTTCTTTACTGTTCGTGCTAGTGTTTCCTCAGTTTGGGACTTTGCCTGCCTTACTGCCTTACCTGCTTCCCTTAGGGCAGTTTGGTATGCCTCCCTATCTTCATCCCGCTGTGTTCCCTTATATTTTCTGAAGGCCAGCCTTTTGGCTCTGACCTTTTCTGCTACTGTATTTGAGAACCAAAGTGGTTTCCTTCTTCTTTGCACTTCCTTTTCTGTCTAACACAATGGGATGTTGCTTCAAGTATTGTATCATAATGCTTGCCCACTTTGCCTGTACCTCCTCACCTGTGTTTCTTTTGCCAGGGCTAGCTTAACTCTGTTGGCCATCTTATCAAAGTCAGCTCCTCTGAAGTCCCATATTTTTGCCTTGGAATGGGATGATTTAGATGTAGTAGCCAAATTGAACCATACCATGTGATGGTCACTGGCCCCAGGTGACCTTCTACCTGGAGATCTGTGATCCCTTCTTTGTTAGTCAGTACTAGATCTAGGATAGCCCTGTCTCTTGTGGGTTGCTGTACCAGTTGTTTGAGGCCCTCCCTGCAGGGAATCCACTATGAGTCTAGTTCTGGCAGATGTTCCTGCTGGTATTGACCAATCTGTATCTGGCATGTTGAAGTCTCCCATTATCAGAACCTCCCTTTAGCTGTCATGTTTTGTATATCTTCTAACAGTAATGTCTATGTCCTCCCTCTGGTCTGGGGCCTGTAGACAACCCCAGTTCTTATAGCTGTCCCATTTCCTGTTTCCAGGGTGACCCACAGTTCTTCTGGCTCCTTATGTATATTCTGAATTTCTGTAGCTTTGATATTTTCATTAACATACAGGGCCACTCCTCCCCCCCTTTTTGCACCTCGGTCTCTTCTGAACAATACATAGCCAGGTACTGAAGTCTCCCAAGTGTGGTTACTGGTAAACCACGTCTCACTAATTGCTACTATTAAATTCTGCAAACCCCCTGCAAGATCTATTACTAATCGAGTCCTTATCAATGGACACCTCGAACAACTGAAGGCTGACCTCCAGCATTATGACTGGTCAGAACTTTATGCAGTGAATGATGTTGATACGGCACTTGATCTCTTCATTAACCAATTCAATTCAATCTGTGATAAGCACGCCCCTACAAAAAAATGAAAAATCAAAGGAAATTGTAACCCATGGATTACACCTAACCTTACTGAACTCATGAACCTAAGGGACTGTCTCTGGCATAAGGCTCGGCCTCGCGTACACAATCTAACATCCAGTGCTTCAAAAAAACAAGAAACGAATGCATTC
This sequence comes from Neoceratodus forsteri, assembly GCA_016271365.2. Classification (NCBI taxonomy): domain Eukaryota; kingdom Metazoa; phylum Chordata; order Ceratodontiformes; family Ceratodontidae; genus Neoceratodus; species Neoceratodus forsteri. The sequence continues at coordinate 230,479,196 of CM057458.1, read as the reverse complement.
AAGAAATTTGTTCAGCCAAGAGTTAATACTACAAAGATGCACTATCTAACTCTTAGAATAATGCAAGTCCTTCTGGAAAACTATTGACGTTATCACGGGAAAAGACCCGAAATCTGCTCTCAACATGCTTAGTATAGATGGGAACCCTTCCTTGGACCTGAAAATTATCGCCAACACTTTTAATCTAGCATTCTCTGAGTAATGCTCTCCCCCAGGACTACTTCACTATCACCTCAGCAGGTGATGTCCCTGTGAATCCTAACCTACCCCTTGACCACCTAGCATTTTATTTCAGGACAGTCGCAGCGGGTGAAGTTAGACATTTTCTTAGGAAGCTACTTGGAAAATCAGGACACAGTGGGGATTCACTTGACCTCAAATTCATCAGCCTTACACTGAAAGAAATCCTTACACCTGTTACCTGGATTTTGAACCTCTTATTCAGTCTAGCTCAATTCCCGCAAAGATGGAAGTCGGCAATGGTGACCCCTGTCCATAAGAGTGGGGACTGGGCACTACACAGCAACTATAACCACATTTCTATTCTCCCCCCTTTCAAAAGCTCTAGAGTGTATTGTGGTGCATCAGCTTGTCGGGTGTCTGGAAAAGTATCAATTTCAATGTGTCCAACAGCATGGCTTCAGACATGAGTACAGTACCATCTCAGCGCACTTGGAATTCACTGGATACATCCATAACTCCCTAAGACCATGGTCTGGTAGTTCGTGCAACATTCATTGACCTAACCAAGGCCTTCAATACCGTGAACCATGCCCTACTAATTGACCAGCTAACCAATATTGGACTCTCCACTGATGTCACAAAATGGTTCTCTAGCTATCTTACCAACCATTCCCAACAGGTAAAAATTGGAGATGTCCACTCAGATAGGCTTCCAGTCCACTCTCGCATCCCGTAAGGCTCTATACTGGGGCCGCTCCTATTCAGTATTTTTCTTAACAAGCTCCCTGACTCCTGTCATGGCCATATCCTCCTATATGCTGATGACACTGTGATGTTTGCCAGTAATGCTCAGTCAAAACTTCTTGAAAATCAATGACAACTAGGTTTTGCAACTGTCAAGAAATGGTTCTGAGACCAGAAGCTCATTATGAACTATAAAAAGACAAAGACCACATTGTTCTCCAACTCCCAAAGCAAACATAAGACCTTCCCCATAACCATCACTAACAATGTGGGCTCCCCCTTGGAACTAGTTCACCACTTCAAGTACCTGGGAAAAACTATTGACTCCTCACTGACATACTCCCAACATACAGACAACATTGCTAAGGCTTGCAACAGTACATGCTGTATACACACAGTAGCATTACAAATACTACATTTGAATGCAAAACTTGACAAAGCCTCAGGTTCTCCCCTTCCCCCACTCTCTCTGTATAAATGCAATCTGACCCAGCACAGCAATAGTTCTACAACTAGCCAAAAATACAATATAGTGTAAGGTGGAATGCTGTTATGCATGGAAGTCCATGCCTGGAATAGACTTGTTCTGCTGCAGTAGTTACATCATTATTTATTTTATTTATTTAGTTTTTGTAGACTGGGTAAGTGCACTAGGCAAATTCTTGCCTATTTTCAGGAATGACCCAGGGGGAAGGGGATACAGAAGAATGCCAACTGACCTTGAACCAGATTAAGTTGTTTATGTTGCCCTACTGCGGTAGGCAAGGCAAGGCAATTTTATTTGTAGGGCGTCCAATCCTGGAGGCTCTGGGTGTGTAACAGGAGTTATAACAAGGCATAATAAGAACAGCATAAATAAATAAAACGATAACAATACATGACTATACATACAGTAGAAGACTCTTAAAGGGGACAACTCCGTGGATACCCTATCGTCCCCTTTAAGCAGCCATCCCATTTATCAGAAGCAACCCTTTTTCCATCGCAACTGGAAAAGACTTTGCTCATGAGATACACACACACACACACACACACACACACACACGCGCGTTACAGTAACAAACAAAACAGAGAAAACAAACAAAACATCAAGAAGTACTGGATACCAGTACTTTTTATGATTACAGCTCCTTTTTATAAAAGTATGTTTGGTTTGGTTCTTGATTTAATCTTTATTTAATTGGTGAAAGCAACACACTGCACTTTAATTAAAGTCACTTAGCTTCACTTAGCAACTTTTGAGAGAGTGGAGTTGGGCAACTATAAAGCCTTGATAACTTTTATTTTCTCACTCAGTGGGAGGTCAGCTCTTTTGTTGTTGCTTGTAAATGCTATCCTGCAAACCAAACACACTCCAGAGAGATGCTAAACAGACTTCAGAGAGATGCTGAGCAGATGGGAATGTGAAACAGCTTAAATGTGGGGCACTTAATGAGGCGCAATTACATTTTCAGACCTTTTCCTACACCTGTGACTAGATAATCATCCCAATTAAGTGACGGGACCATCCCAGTTAAACAGAAGCTGGTCCCCTTGAATAACATTAGCCAAAAATCGGTGCCCAGGGGATCGTCCCAATTAAGCAGATGTCCCCTTTAACCATATCTCCTTTAAGTGGCTTCTACTGTATAACAGTTTAAAATAACTTAAAAGGCTTTCAGACAGTCACAGAAGGGACCAGAACAGGATGTAGTCAGAAATCTGGAAAAACCAGGACAAAGAGGTGGATCTTCAGCCTCCGCTTGAACACCTCAACTGAGGGAGCCTCCCGTACAAAAGACGGTATCGAATTCCACAAGGTCGGCCCAGAGACATTAAATGCACAATCTCCTGAGGTCTCAAGCAGAACCCTGGGGATGTCCAGGAGGCCCCTTGCAGAGGAGCAGAGAGAGTGAGCAGAGGTCAATGGTATCAGGAGTTCTGACAGGTAACCAGGACCCAGTCCATACAGGGCCTTGAAGGTGAGAAGACCCACCTTGAAAAGGACCCTCTACCTGACTGGCAGTCAGTGCAGAGCCCGTAGGACTGGGGTCACATGACTGGACCTTGAAAGGCCCGTCAATAACCAGGCCACTGCATTCTGCATTAGTTGAAGTCTGCAACGGGTCCCTTTCGTGACCCTGAAGTATAGAGAGTTGCAGTAGTCCAGTCTGGAGGTCACAAAGGCATGCACTAGCATCAGCAGGTCCTCGGATGGAATGAGGGGCTTAATCCAGGCAATGTTCTGCAAATGATAGAAACTGCTACTGACAACAGATGACACCTGGTCTTCAAATGTCAATTTGTTATCAAGGATCACGCCCAGATTTCACACCCTTGAGGCATCCATCAATGGAGCAGAACCAAGAAAAAGTCCTGAGTCAGCCCCAGATGGCAACCCATCATGTCTGTGACCAGGCTCGATCACTAGTACCTCCGTCTTGGCCAGGTTAAGTCTCAGCCAGCTGGAAGCCATCCAGTAATTGATTTTAGCCAGACAGTTGTTAAGCACATCAACTGCTCCTGATGTTCTGGGGGCAAAGGACAAGTACAGCTGGGTATCATCTGCATAACAATGAAACTCCACACTGTACTGTTGAATGATCTCACCCAGGTGCAGTATGTACTGTACACTGCGAACAGCATTGATGACAAGATTGAGCCTTGTGGCACTCCACAAGACAGCAGCAATGGGGAGGAGGAGAAATTCCCCATCACTACCCACAGCACCCTGTTTAAGGGACAGGACTCAAACCACCTGATGACAGTACCGGCGAGTCCACAAAACTCACAGAGCTGATCAAGAAGCACAATGTGGTCCACAGTGTCAAATGCTGAGGAGTACTGATGTCACTACTGCAGCAGAACAACTTGGAATGTGGTGACATAGTTGCTTTCCTCTATCCAATTAAGCTTTAAGTTGCTGTTTTTTTTTAACTTGAACTTGTGGAAACATCTGCAGCACACAGTCAGTAAAAAAAAAAAAGAAAATGTTAAAATTACTATTCTCTGTTGTCTTTACTAGCTGATTTTGTGTGATTTTCTATGCTGTGACTGCCCATACACTGTAAAAGATTGTGTATGAGCAGTCATACACAAACACGGATATTCTTGTATCTCAAGGTTCCCTTGGTAACAGAGCACCTCTCAGACTGCACTCACATGGTCATCTATTACCAAGGAAACCTCTCAATACAAGAATATCCTTGCTGTGTATGATTGCTCCAGTGGCGGCTCTACACCAGGGCCCACTAGGACACGTGCCCTGGTAAATAAATGCTGTGCCCCAGTTGGTGCCCCATATGGTGCAGAGCATCCCCCATAGTAACAATATATCAGTGCCCTGGCTGCCATCTGTTGTGCCCCAGCTGTGCCCTGGTAACCATTTGTGGCTAGAGCCACTACTGAATTGCTCATACACAATCCTCAGTGTATTTAAACTAAGAGACTCACTAGGAACTATTCCTAGATTAATAAACACTTTTCTGAGTTAAGCTTTTCACAAAACTGTATAAAAAAGATACCTGAATATATCTGTAGAAGTTTTTCTTTAAGCATGTCTAACAGCAGCTTCCAAGCTTCCAGGGCTCACAAAGAATTTCCAACTGGCCAAAGCTGGTTTCATCTAGCACTGAATTAGGAAGTGCATCTCTCTTTCAGTATCACATCCTGCCAAGAAGCCAGGGGGTTATGGGAAATGAAGTTTTTTTCTGAGTCAATATTTCAAGATGTCCCGAATTATTTAAACGAAAAAGGGGGTCATGAGGATGATTACACAAGGGTCTATCTTAAGAGGACTTGCTCTATTTAAACATTTACTTACCTAGAGTTGTCAAATGAAGCTGAAGGATCACATTTTCACTGAAATTCTGCTTTTTCTGCTCATGCTCAATTTTTCAGATGTTGAATAGAGCCTAGGGAAATCAAATATTGTGACGGATGAACAAGAAGCTACTGCGGCAGGTCTGAAATATTTGTGCAATAAGGAATGACCAGGGATTGCATTAACCATATGTAAATCACACCCAAAGTGTGTATTGAGACACATGGCGAAGCCACGTGCGCTATTCAGCTAGGGTATGATTAACATATGGATAATTCTACCGCTGGGAGTACCTTATTGTTTTTTTTTAGTAATATGAATAAAAAAATATTCAAACTAGCTTTTTATGTTTGTTTTTTTATTAATTATACCTAATTTCATATTCAAATAATCCTTCCACCATCTGATCATCATTCCACAGTCGGTTTATGTTCCAGTTCAGCTTGCAGATGTTCAAAGACATCTGCTCTGCTACAGAGCTATTACAGCACATCATAGAAACATAGACTTTGATGGCAGATAAGGACCGCTTGGCCCACCTAGTCTGCCCATTTCCCTACCTACAGGATAAGCTGCAGATCCTAGTTAACCAACAGCCTATTTCTTCCTACCCCCCACAAGAATTGCCTTATGTCTGTCCCATGTATTCTTGAATTCTCCCACAGTTTTAGACCCCATGACCTCCTCAGGAAGGCTGTTCCGTGCATCCACTACCCTCTCTGTGAAAACATACTTCCTTACTTTGCCCCTGAACCCCCCCCATCTTTAAATTGTGTCCCCTTGTTCTTGCATGCCTTTTTTTCTGAAAGATGCTACCCTCTTGGACTTTGTTGATTCCACTGAGGTACTTAAACTTTTCTATCATGTTCCCCCTCTCCCTCCTTTCCTCAAGGGTATACATATTGAGCTCTTTTAGTCTCTCCTTGTATGGCTTCTCTTGCAGACCCTGCACCATTCTAGTTGCCCTCCTCTGGACTTCTTCTATCCTGTCTATGTCCTTGCGGAGATGGGGTCTCCAGAACTGGATTCAGTACTCCAGATGAGGTCTCACCAACTGTATGTACAGAGGGATAACAACTTCCTGTTTTCTGCTGGTGATGCCTCTCCCTATGCATCCCAATATACCCCCAGCTCTCTCTACTGCCTTCTCACATTGCTTGCTAACCTTAAGGTCATCTGATATGATTACCCCCAGGTCCCTTTCCTTTTTTGTTTTTGTTACTACCTCCCCCCCATTGTGTAATCTTCCCCTGGGTTTTTGTTTCCCAGGTGCATTATTTTGCACTTCTTTGCATTGAATCCTAGCTGCCATACTTCCGACCATTCCTCCAACCTTGCCAAGTCCCTTCTCATCCTTTTCACGCCTCCTTGTGTATCAACCCTGTTGCAGATCTTTGTGTCGTCTGCAAAGAGGCATACTTTTCCTTCCAGTCCCCCTGCAATGTCACTTATAAAGATATTAAAAAGGACTGGACCCAGAAGTGAACCCTGCAGTACCCCACTAGTAACCCCTCTTTCTTCAGAGTGGACTCCATTTACAATTACCTTCTGTGTCCTGTTGTCCAGCCAATGTTTTATCCAGGCTACCACCCTGGACCCACTCCCAGGCTGGTTAATTTGACTATTAATCTTTTGTGTGGGACTGTGTCAAATGCCTTGCTAAAGTCTAGGTATGCCATGTCCACAGCCCTCCTGGTCTACTACTTTGGTCACCCAGTCAAAGAAATCCATTAGATTCATCTGACATGACCTTCCTGCCAGAACCCATGCTGCCTTGGGTCCTGGCCCCACTGGCCTCTAGGTACTGAACAATTCTTTCCTTCAGAAGTGATTCCATCACTTTCCCTGCCACAGAGGTCAAACTGACAGGTCTGTAGTTTCCTGCCTCTGTCTTGCTCCCACTTTTGTGAAGGGACTCACATCCGCCTTCCTCCAGTCCTCGGGTACCACACCATCCTGCCATGATTTATTAAAAGAGTAGACAGTGGTTTCACTAGTTCCTCCTTAATTCTTTTAGAATTCTCGGGTGAATTCCATCAGGACCCATTGCTTTGTCCACCTTCAGTTTTAGGAGTTCTTTCAGAACCCTTTCTTCTGTGAAAGGAATGGGATCGACCCCCCCATCCAGAGTGCTTCTGTTAATTGGATTAGGCACCTCCCCCTCCTCTTTTGTGAATACTGAGCAGAAATATTCATTCAGTATCCTTGCCTTTTCACTATCCCCCTCTGCCCACCCACTGTTCATTCTATTCAGCCTCACCATCCCTTCCTTTGTCTTTCTACGCTCCCTGATGTACCTATAAAAGGTTTTATCCCCCTTCTTAACCGAGTTGGCTATCCTTTCCTCAGTTTGGGCCTTTGCTATTCTGACTTCCCTTCCTGCTTCCTTCTGCTTTAACTGGTACAGCTCTCCATCCTGCTCCTTCTGTGTTTCCTTATACTTCCTGAATGCTATCTTTTTCTCCCTGACTTTCTCCACCACCTCTTTTGAGAACCATTGTGGCTTTTTCTTTCATTTTGATTTGTTTCTTTGCTTCACACAAAGGCTTGTTGCCTCTGTGATGGCAGTTTTGATGATTCCCCATTGTTGCTCCACCCCTCCTTCTAGCCTGTTTACTAGTGCTTTTCTGAGGCACTCTCCCATCTTGCCAAAGTCAGCCCTCCTGAAGTCCAGTACCCTCACTTTTGTATGGCTTGACTCTGTAGCTGAGTTTAACGTGAACCACACTGTTTGATGGTCACTTGTTCCCAGAGGGCAACCCACTTCTAGATCTGAGATCCTCTCACTGTCCCCATTTGAGAGTATGAGGTCTAAGATTGCTCCCTCATGAGTGGGTTCCAAAACTAGCTGTCTGAGGCATGCCACCTGTAGGGTATCGAGAATGGCCCTGCTCTTGGATGTGGCTGCAGCAAGTGTGCTCCAGTTAACATCTGGCATATTCAGGTCTCCCATCAACAGTATATTCCCTTTCTCTGCCATCCTAAGAATACCTTCTATCATATCCTTGTCCATTCCCTCCCCCTGACCTGGGGGTCTGTATATGTATACAACCCCTATGCGGACTGTGGTGCCACTTCCAGTTTCCAAGGTGACCCACATTGCCTCCTCTCCTCCCTGTTTACTCTTTTGTTCAGTTGCTTTTATCCCTTCCTTTACTTAAAGAGCTACTCCTCCCCCTCTTCTCCCCTCCCTGTCTCTCCTGTAGGTTACGTACCCTGGTATGTTAACATCCCAGTCAGGGTTCTTTGTGTACCATGCTTCTGTGACTGTTACAATATCCAGGCATCCCTCTTCCATCAAGGCCACCCATTCAGGAAGCTTGTTACCCAGGCTATGGGCATTGGTACTCATTATCCTCCATTTCCTGATGGCCTTACTCCTTTTTGCCCCATCCTTGTCCTTCTTGCCTTTGTCACTTTCTCCATTTACCCCTGCCCTTCTCCCTATCGACATCTCTGTGTTGGTGTTTACTGCACTTACTACCGTGACTTTTTTGGGCGGGGCTAGGATTTCCCTGCTCCTTTCCAGTGCCTCCCCCCTTGGCTAGTTTAAATACTTGCCAATGAAGCATTTAAACCTATCACCTAGGATCCTGGTTCCCCTCCTGGACAGATGCAGCCCATCGTGCCAGTATAGGCTTGCATCACTCCAGGTGGACCCCCAGTCCCCAGTGAAGCCAAATCCCTGAGCTCTGCACCAGATTTTCAACCACTGATTGAATCTCATGGTGTGGAGCACCCTAGCCTCTCATACGCCATAAACAGGCAGCACCTCCGAGAAGGTTACCGTGCATGCTACTTGTCTAAGGCCCCTCCCCAGTTCCACAAACTCTTCCTGCACTGCTCTGATCACTTTCTTAGCCAGGTCATTTGTCCCTATGTGGACAATGACATCCAGCTCCCTCCCCTGTGCAGCTGCTGTGGCCATCCTGAGGATTCGTTCCCTGTTCCGCCATGCCATGGCGCCAGGCAGGCACCTTACCTCCCTCTTCCTTTCCTCCCCCAGTTCTACCTTCCTAACAATTGAGTCTCCCACCAGGAGTTATTTCCTTCCCTGTGGGGTACCATGCCACCCTCCTGTTGGTCTCCTCTGCGGAGGTTCCCAGCATCCTCCTTGGTCTCCACTGTGGGTGCCTCCATAGAGGAACCACACTTTGCCATAATGGCATAGGAATTGTGGAGAGGTACAACTGGAGGGATGCACCTCTGTTCCACCACGCTTACCCTCCCCGAGCCCACTGTAGTTCAACCACTCCTCTTTCTTGGCAACCTCTGAGGCAATGGCAATGGCCCTGGTGGTCCTTGGATGGAAGAGGAGGTCCCACAAATCCTGATCAACTCAGCCTGGAGATGAGCAACCTCCCCCCTCAGCCCAGAGAGGTGCCTGCAGATGGGACAACACCGCATCCTCCAGAACATTTCCTGGAAGACTTCCACAGCCACTGCACTGCACCACTCCCATCATGTCTTATTTCTGGCCTCTTCACTATTGTTTGGAATCCTTACTGTTTCCTCTGTTTTTTTTCCTTCTCTCTCTCTACTTACTTACTGCTTCTGTGCTCTTTAAGCTCCTGATTGTCCTGTTCTAAGACAAGAAGATCCTATATTTCTCAGTAGACTCCTTACTTGCTTAGAGGCAGACCTCCAGCAGCTAGAGGGGGCCGGTGAGCTACTCTTGCCCTTCTAGGATGGTGCTTTTTTGGTGGCTCTGTGATCACTCACTTCCTGCTCCCAAACAGGAAGTTCCTGTTTACAGTCAAATCCTGTGCCTATAAAAATAGAAATCAATAAAAGCTGCGCAGTTGGCAAAAATGTATGTCAGCTCGTGACATCATGCTGACCTCAGTATTGCTAGCTGGTGAATTTGTCTGACTAAGAAAATTAAACAAAAAAGTTAATTTAGTGTGAAAGTGTAGTTAAAGTTAATGGTTTAAATGCCAATATTGAGCTGTAAATCACAGAGGTTCCCTGGCAACACTGACTGAGTAAACATGCCATCACAGAGGGGAAAGTTGCTTTAAGGGTATAGAACAGGGACGATGACAACACTGCTTCTATGACGGTTGTCATGGCAACACTTAATGGGTCTTAGTGAGTTCTTTTTCACTCTGCTTGCTCTACCCCCACCACAACACTACCCTCCCCATCTTAGCCAACTACCATCCCTGCAGCTGGACCAGTCTCTTTACCACCCTCCCTGTAGCTGAACCACCACCCTACACCTTGACCACTGTCCACCCTCAAAAACTTCCTGCAACTAGAAAACACCCAAGTACAGCATCCCCCCCCAGTTGACCACTCTCTCTGTAGCTGGAACTCTCCCCCCCAGGCCAACTACCCTCCCCACCACTGCATTCTCCATCCAGACCCTAACCAGGCTTCCCGCTCAAACCTCTCTTGGTCGATATCACTGGTGGCAGAGTGTGGGCTGGCAGCAGAGGTGGTGGTAGACTGGGGAGAGAGTGAGGGTTTTGGAAGGGACAATGGAAGGACTGAGGGTGTTGGAGGAACTGTTGGGTGAGGGGGACTGGAGGGAAGAGATGGTGAGGGGAGTTAGTGTTGGGTTGTGGATAGAGATATGAGAAATTGACATATTTCACCCTGTGAAAAATTTAGCGAAAATCGTGCATTTTGTGAAATGTTTCACCGGGCATATCAATTTTGCCTACCAGTTGGATCACATAAAAATATGTCTGTCTCTCCCATTTCCCTAGTGGTCTAGTAAACCCCCCTTCCTTCCTATCCATGATCGATCCCCTTTCCAATCCCCAGACCCACCAAGTATGTTTTTTATTTATTTTTTTTAATAATTTTCCCTGGTGGTTTAGTGAACCCCCCACTATCCCTGATCCCGTACCAATAGATCCCCCACCAGTATGTTTTTAACATATTCCCTGGTGATCTATCTCACTTGCCCCCACCCGAGCAGCTGTCCCACCCCGCTCCCTCCCCCATCCTGAAACAGAGCGGGCTGCCAGCACAGCCCTCTGCTCTCCTCCACGGCTTGGCAGCCCACTGAAATGTGAATGAACAAATGAATGAATGAGTGCACATGCACATGCTCATTCATTCATTCATTCACATCTCAGTGAGCTGCCAGCCATGGAGAGTGGAGGGTTGTGATAGTGGCCCGCTCTGTTTCGGGATGGGGGAGGGAGTGGGGTGGGACAGCTTGGTAGTCAATAGCCTTGTATGATAATATGTGAGGCAGCTCTGATTCAAAGCTTGGGAAATTTGTAACTGGCTAGAACGAAAGCTTATGCTGTAACTACAGTCCTTATTAATTTTATAGGGGTAATTCTAATAAGAATCGGGCAACTGGCTTAATTTCTAGAGGTCCACCATTGATGATTCCCAGCTTGTGCAGAACATTATGCTTCTTGCCTTAACACTGATGATTGTTAAAAGTGAGACTAGAACAAGAGTTTAGCTGCAGAGATGAAGCATTCTTCATTGAAGCCCTACCAGCTTCTTATAGTGGTCATATTGCCTAAATAGTTCTTAGCAGATGCAAGCCTGTTGTATATTTGGAGAGTGGGGTCCCCCTACTGCTAGGGAATATTATCAATTTACCATTGCCCACTAAAATGGATTATAGCTTAGTCCCAGAGCTTGCTACATTATCTACATTTTAGCTATTATAGCTTGTGCAAATACCATCATAGTGGTATAGTAATGTGCATGGGAAAAAACAGTAATTTCACAGCATTTCATGATCTAAAAAAGATATTTACTAAAGCAGAAAAAATAACACACAAAAGGGACTGCATTCAGACTGCCATTTCCTGCTCTCCTGCTCTGCATTTGCCTACGGGTGAAGAACCAGCTTGCCAGACCCAGGAACATTTTGGTCATCCATTTCTGCAGTGGAAGAAGGAGTGCCAATTTTAAAGCAGACTAAGGAGCTTAAATAGGAGTGTACTTGGTTAACTCCTCGGTCTTTGCCAGTGGCAGCGGGTGAGGGGTAACCCACCAGAGATATCCACCCCAACCCTGGTCTGATTGCCCCATGCTCCCCTGGTGATTTCTCCTCTATCACCACCCCCTGTTCTCTGCTGTTGGCCCTCCCAAAGGGTTTAAAGACCCTGCATCTAAATATCCAAAGTCTGTTGCAAAAAAAAAAAACACCTTCAGACCATGGTGAGCACTCTTTATCCAGACATTCTAATCATCTCAGAAACTTGGCTAAAGAGCACAGTCCCAGACCACTCTGTCTCCATTCCTGGCTACTCACTGCTAAGGCAAGACTGTGCTGGCAGGGGAGGTGGTGTGGCCATTTATGTCCTAACATCCATCCAATACTCCATCATATACTCATCCTCCAATCTTGAGACTTATGATGCCCTAGCTATCCATGTGTCCCTGCCCTTCACTCTCCCTATATTCACAGCTGGCATAAACTACCACCCAAAATGTCCAGCCTTCAGTCACACTAGACCTCCTAAACTCCATCACCACCCTCGCCTGCTCTGGGGAACTATTCATCCTAGGCGATTTCAATTTAAATTGGTTGTCATCTAAAACTAATAAAACTAAAAACAAAATCAGAGCCCTAAACCTTTCCCAACTGATCTTGGAACCAACCTGTCCTAACCACAAGACACAACAACACTCCCTACTTGACTGGGTCCTTTCCTCACACCCCCACTGCATCATTTCCTCTGGCATCTTCCCTGATGCTCTCAGCGACCACAACCCAATATTCATAGTTAGGAAAGTCCAGAGAACTAAATCACCATACAAAACCATACAACTATGCTCTTTCACATCTCTTGACCTTGAACATCTCCTGAGTTACCTTGCCCATTCTGACTGGTCCCCCCTAACCTACCTCCCCTCAGTTGATAAGGTCCTTGATACTTCAAAGAAATCTTTCTTGTGAACTGTAACACCTTTGCCCCACTCAAACAAACCAAAGTCAGAGGAAACCACTTAACCTTGGGTTACCCCTGAACTTCTGACCTGCCTCAAGGCTAGAGACCGAGCCTGGAAGCAGCATAAAGCTGCCCAGCATCCTAGTAACCTCACAGACTACTGCATGCTCCAAAATACTTGCATCAGGGCTACAAGGTTAGCTTAGTCTGAATACTTCAAATCTGCCTTCATCTCCAACATAAATTGCCCTTCAAAGTTCTGGAAGGTGGTTCATGCCCTTTTACCCACCTAACTCGCCCCCCTTCCCTGGTGCTTAAAGTAAATGGCTCACTTGTATCCGACCCACCTGCAGTAGCGGTGGAATTCAATTCCTACTATCGTCTTGCACCACTGAGCTACTAAAATATCTCCTCCCCCACCCTCTACCGTGAGTGCCCTCTCACCACCCTCCCTCCTCCCCTTCTTCTTTGCAACTGCAACTCCAAATGAAGCCTTGAGTAGCCTCCTCACCATGAACTCCTCTAAAGGTGCCTCCCCGGATGGCCTTGATTCTAGACTCCTCTTTCTCTCCACCATGTCCGTTGCCTACCTCCTCTCATTAATCCTAAATCTCTCATTCTCAACTGCCTCTGTCTACTCTCCATGGAAACATGCAGTGGTCCTCCCTACTCAAAGGGGTGACCCCTCTTCCCCTGTCAACTATTGCCCATTTCTCTCCTTCCCACCCTTGCCAAACTACAAGAGCAGATTGTTCTCTCCCAGCTCACCACCTTTATTTCTGACTCATCCTTCTTCACTCCTTTTCAATCTGGCTTCAGGAAAAAAACACTCAACCACTGCCTCTGCTACAGCTCACTGACTCCATCCTAACTGGGATGGACAATGGCCAAATCATCGCTGCCGTTTTTGTTGACCTGGCCAAAGCCTTCAACACTGTTTCTCACTCCCATCTCCTTGACTCCCTACTGGCAGCTGATCTGTCTCCCTCAGCCACAAACTGGTTCAAGGCCTACCTTATTGGCAGAACTCAATCAGTAATGCTCTCGGATGCCACTTCCCCTCCTCTCCCAATTAGCACTGGCATCCCCCAGGGCTCTGTACTTGGGCCCCCTCCTATTCTCTATCTTCTTAAACAACCTTCCCTTTGTTTGCTCCCCCCTCCTCCACTATACATATGTATGCTGATGATATGGTCCTGTATACATCTGTCTCCTGTTCTGATGAGGTTACAGCCAATTTGCAGCAAGACTTTGATAAAGTTCAGCTCTGATTTGCTAACCATCAACTTTTCCTTACTGCCAAGAAGACTGTCTCCATGACCTTTGGCACAAGGCAGAGACTCTCTAGGCTTCCCTTCCTGCCCACTTTCCACACCCATGATGGGACTATTCTTGAGGACACATCCTCCTTTAGGTACTTAGGTGTTTGGTTGGAACAGCACCTAAACTTCTCTGGACATATTGACGCCATCCAGAAAAAAATGTGCCTCAAGCTTGGTGCCCTGTTCAGGAATCATAGTTGCATCCCTCCTACAGCTAGGTGTGAACTTGTTCAGAAGATGATTCTGCCCTTTTTTGACTACTGCAACGTAGTCTATGGTGCTGCTTCCAAATCCTCCATGGCCAGATTGGACACCCTCTTCAATTCCTTCTACCGCTTTGCTCTGGATGCTCCCCCTCGCACCCACCACTGTGATCTCTATCGTGCCCTTTCCTTCTCTCTTACGAATAGGCGGCTCTCCCACTGTGCTAAATTCACCTCTAAGCACTGGCTGGGTGAGCTCCCTTCCTACCTCACCTCCTCTTTCATAACTCTCCCTCCCCCTCCCACTCCCTCAGATCAACCGACTCCCGCACCCTGGTTGTTCCCCACAGATCCACCCCAATCGGCAAATCTGGGTACTGTCACCGACTCCCAAAAATCTGGAACTCCCTCTCCCTCAAATCCATCATTCATCCTCCTCCTCCTACTCCATCAGCACAGCCCTAAATAACTACCTTGCTCCTAAATGTACCTGCCATGATCCTCCCTAATTCCCTCTGCTATGTCCTACCCCTCAGCCATTAGATCTAGTTAGGCTCCTTCTGTGACTTGGCCCCATTCCTCTCCCATCAAAACCTCTCTACTGATCTTCGTAAACTCTGTTGGGGCCCCAACATCCATAGCATGCTCTCCCTTGCTGTCTTCAGCCTGCTACCTTCCTATCATGCCTCACCTTTGCCTTGTGCAGGCAGGGTGCTCAGCATATTTTTATTTGTCTTATTTTTTAGTCTTTGGTAACCGGGTAAGGCCCACTAGACACAAATATGGGAGTGGTCAGTCTCCGGCAGTCCTCTCTCTTCTTCCCTCCTCCCCCGTTATCTGTCACCTGAAGGAATTATCTGCTCCCCAAGGGTCTTTGCTCTTGATAAACCCTTGCCTTCCTCCCCCCTTTCTCTACCTACCCCCACCACTCCCCCTGCAGCTTCCCTCACATATTCACCTAATGCTTGCCTTGGACCATCCCCTGGAAGGGTTCTCAACAGCTGGAACTGGCCTGAATGGGTTAAGCTTCTGTCTCACCCTCACTGCCTAACAATCTACTCTCGTCCTATATGATCCACCCCTGTTTTGTGCAGACAAGGTTCTCTGCACTTCAGAAGGGTCTGGCCCCAGCAGACCTCTCCCCTCCTCCTTCTTCCTTCCCGCCTCTTTTCTATTGTATCCTGAACGGGTTCTTACCTCCCCTAGGGTCCTAACTCCCCTACCGTCACTTAATTCGACCTCTGGCTGGGTCCTTCTTTACTATGTCATACTAACATACTAACATACTAACATGCCAGCAGAATAGGCCTAACGGTCTTTCGTGTCTGCTCGTTTGGTCAGTCCCCAACCTGGGTGCTGACCTTGCTGTTCCCCTCGCCTTCTCTGGCTTCTCCCTTCCCAGTTCGGATATTCTTGCTGCATTGGATTTTGCTTCCAGAACCCTTCCCCTGTACCTGTCCCACCCCTCTTGAACCCCTCCACTGTCTCTGCCTCCACCAGCCCCTAGGCAGTGCATTCCATGGCTCCACCACCCTCTCAGTGAAGTAGCACCTCCTCCTTTCTCCCTGAATCTTCCCCTCCAGCTTCCAGCCATGCCTCTAGTGGCCCTTCCTCCTTCCTTCAAGCACCCGACTGTTCCTCCCCATTTACCCCCTTCATGTACCTAAAGACCTCTATCATGTCCCCGGTCCCTCTCTCTTTCAATGTGTACATATTTAGCTCTTCGAGCCTCTCCTCATAGGTCCTGTCCCCCAAGCCCCAAATCATTTTGGTTGCCCTCCTCTGGACCCTCTCCAGGAGGTTAATGTCCCGCTTTAAGTGTGGCCTCCAAAACTGCACGCAGTACTCAAAGTGCGCCTCACCAAGCAGTTATACAGAGGAGTATCACTTCCTCCTTCTGGAGGCGATCCCCTAGCGATGCATCCCAGCATCCTGTTGGCCTTGGCTGCTCCTCCTACAAGTCTCAGAGTTGTTCATCTTGACATCCACCACCACCCCAGGTCCCTCTCAGCCATCGAGACTTGCAGCATTTCCCAGGTGTACACTTGACCTGGGTTTCTGGCCCCCAGGTGGAGTACCTTGCATTTCCCTGCATTGAACCTCAGCTTCCACTTTCTAGACCATCTTTCCAGAGCCTCCAGGTCCCCCTGTAGGGCCACCCTGCCCTCCTCCCCATCCACCACCGCCCCCAGTTTCGAGTCATCTGCAAAGAGACTCATCTCACTCCTGATTCCTGTCCTTATGTCAGATACATAGGTGTTGAACAGAAGGGGCCCAAGGACTGATCCCTGTGGGACCCCACTAATGACCCTCCTTGGGGATGAGACTATCCCACCAACTACGACCCTCTGGGTCCGGTCCTGGAGCCAATTGCCTATCCATCTGATCATCTGGTTCCCCACCCCCATTTCTCCCAGCTTATCCAACAGGCCCACGTGAGAAACAGAGTCAAATGCCTTGCTGAAGTCCAGAAAGAGGACATCCACTGGTCTACCCAGGTCCAAGGCACTTGTCACCCAGTCATAGAACTCCACCAGGTTTGTCTGACACGATTTCCCCGGGATGAATCCATGCTGTCTATCGTCCAGGCACCCTGACTTATCCAGGTCCCCCCCAGCCTCTCCTTGACAATGTCCTCCATCACCTTGCCCACCACCGAGGTCAGGCTGACAGGCCTGTAGTTCCCTGCCACCTCCCTTGATCCCCCCTTGTGGATAGGCACTATATGCGCCACCTTCCAGTCTTGGGGCACCCACCCTGTCCTCAGAGAGATGGTGAAAAGCTCTGCCAGGGGTTTTGCCAGGACATCTGCAAGTTCCTTCAGCACTCTGGGATGTAATTTATCCAGCCCCAGTGCTTTCTCCATCTTAAGGGAGCTGAGGGCTTCCCTCACTCTCTCAGCTGTGATTTCCACTTCCGGTCCCCTTCTCCTGCTTAGCCCTCCCCTACCTGCCAGTGATGTCTCCCCCTCTCCCCAGACCTGCCGATCGGTAGGGCCCCCCTTCCTCAGTATCTCTGTCTCCTCCCATGTATGATGCAGCACCCCCATTTTCCTGGGTGAAAACTGAGGTGAAGTACTCATTTAGTACCTCAGCCTGCTCCCCCGGGTCTTGTACCCATCCCTCCCCTGATTTAATCCTGCTAATCTGCCCCTTCACCCTTCGTTTTTCCCCAATGTATCTAAAGAACCCCTTGTTCCCTCTCCTAATTTCCCTGGCCAGGTTCTGCTCCTTCCTTGCCTTTGCCACCTTCACCACTCTAGTGGCCCTTCTAGCCATCAGCTCGTACTCCCCTCGATCCCTTTCACTCCTTGAGCACTTGAATTGCTTATAGGCTGCTTTCTTTCCCCGCACCACCTCCTGGACCTCCCTGGTCCACCAACAGGGTTTTTGGGCCCTACCACATTTTCGTCTTACTCTTGCACAGGTGCTGGTAGCATCCTGCACCCCTCTCCTGATGATTTCCCACCTACTATCAGCGTCCATGTCTGACCCAATCCCATCCAAATGCTCCTTAAGGATCCTTCCCATTTCCTTAAAATCCACCCCCCTGAAGTCAGTTACTTCGTCTTTGTGCAGCCTTCTACCCCTCCTAGGTCCAGGCAGAACCAGACCGTGGCATGGTCACTCCCATGCTGGGTCCCACCCTCCAGGCCCCAATCTGGTCACTGTCTGCCAGGACCACATCCAGTACCCGTGCCTCCTGGTCGGTTCCCTCACCTGCTGAGTTAGGAACGCCGCCTTGAAAGACGTCCAACAACCTCTGTTCCTGGTCATAGAGGATGTCATAGTCTCCCAGTCTGTTCCTGGCATGTTTAAGTCCCCAACACCACCACCATTCCTCTGCCCAGTCTGCAGTGTCTCCTAACATCTGCCACCAGACTGTCCTCCAGCTCCTCCCATGGGAGTGGGGGTCTATACACCACTCCTATTTTACTCTCTTGCCCCCCTTGTTATCAAGGTGACCCAATCGCTCTCCACGGTTCCTCCGCCTTCTACTCCCCCATGCCAATGCAGTTTTTGACTATCATTGCTACCCTCCCTCCCTTCCCTCCCCCTCCTCCCTCCTGAATCTCAAGTGCCTCTCCTCCTTTCCCTCCCCATTTCACCCCCTTCTCCCCTCTAGTTATTAGCCTTAACTATGGCTAACCCTAAATCTTTTTATTCTTTTTGCACTACTAGACAAATTTGCTCTTCTGTCTTAACCTAGTTAACTCGTACTGTTGTATTACCATGCTAACTTGTACTGTCTGTGTGACGGCCTACTAGACTCCTCTAGTTTAAATTACTAGAATTCCACTCAGCCATATTTAAGCTTCCCATTTATGGGACATGTAGAGTATGTCATTAATTTCATGTTGTGCCATTGTAATTACCAAGTTCTACACTGTTATTACAGTACCCAGCTAGTCCTACACTGTTGCTCACTGCTGTCTCATTGCATCATTACTATTTACTCACTGTTTATATGTAATCTACATGTAAATCTCTGTCAGTGTTTCAAATCTATGAAATTATCCTCATGTTCTCCCCCCCCCAGGGCGCACCGAAAGACGAGCAACTTTTTGCTCAGCGTGCCTTTCTGTTGAAATATTTCAATAAATAAATAAAATGTGGCAGAGAACATGGGACTACTGTGAGGAGAAACTAAATTCAGGTCCATTTCTTTTTCTTATTTATTGCAGGGTTTTTGCCTTGTAGTTGGATTGGAGACCAATACAGGAGTGGGGAAGCCGACAGGAGACCTCTCTATTTATCCTCATAGGGATCATGTTTAAAATGTTGAAGTACGTTTTTTTTTATGTTTTTACCTTGCAGCCGCTGGTGTATGAAATTAGGAGGGGGGAACGCCAGAGGCAGCAATCCACTCGGTGTTCATACACAGACTGCTCTTCTCAATAGCTGCACTTTGGGTTAAACAGGACACCATTAACTGATTTTTTTTTTTCTATCTGGTGGATCAGCAGAGGAGTTGGGAGAATACTGTGAAGTGCTACATTGGTGAAGCTGAGGAAAACAAGCTATGCATACTTCAAATGCAATAACAGCTGCAATTTATAAAAAGATCTGACACATTTACATACATTTTAATAAGGAACCACTGATTTCACAGAATTAGGCTAATTTCACTGAAATCAAGAAATCCGTGATCCCCTTGCAATAAATACAGCCTTAGTCATGTTTAGGCAATTATGCCTGATTTCATATGTGCTACTTTGGGTGCGACACAAAAGGAAGTACATTGGAAATCTAGTGCTAAAGCTCTGAGTAGCACTTACAGGTTTACCATATACCTCCTGTGAGCTCTGCATTGGGCAAAGCCCTAAACCTTGTGTGAGCATAAACCAGGGCAGTGGCCACATGTCCCAAGCAGCTCCCTACACTGAACAAACTGGGCTGCGGAGAGAGGGGGGTGGTGTGGTGGTGGGGCAATATTGGAGTGTGCTGGAAGAACCTCCGAGGTCCGATACAACCCATAGGAGAGAGGAGACATGTTACATGTATGCATGTTGGGTATCATAAATGTGGGTCCAAAGGTGGCATACTGGATGATGCATTTCTTCTGGAAATGAGAGAGGACGTGCCTCCCTCAGCATTGTGCATCCCGGTTCCCACCGCACAACTTACAGGTTGTTTCTACTTGGGACTTGACAAGAACCTCATGCAGTGATTGGTATAGTTATACTTCTCTGGCAAACTTCTGCTGCTCGCGGGCGAAATTTGTGATTTCACTGGAGAAATTTCACATTTCGCACCCAAGAAATTCACAGACAAAATGCACAATATTCGTGAAACGTTTCACATGGTGAAATTTGTTATTTTGCTGGAATTTCACCAGCAAAATTACATTTTGCTGCAGCACTAGTTGTGGTTGGAGGGGTTACTGTAGAGGGAGCTGTGGGAGGATGTGGAGGAAGGGCAGGCAGCACTGGGGGCATGGGAAGGAGGTGGGTCTGTTATCTAGGGCTGTGTAAGAAGAGTTAGCTAGTGTCAGGCAACAAAAAGTGAAGGGAAGGGGGTTAGTGTTTTGGGCTGTGCAAGCCTCTGGTGGGAATGTGTCTGTACAGCTCGTATGGGGTGGATGGGTGTGTCATGAGTCTGGGAGGTGGTGCCAGTGGACGCCAGTGTAGGGAGGGTGTGCGTTAAGGGTATTAGGGAGTCTCAACTGACCAGAGGATGGGGATTTCAAGGTTGCTATGGATGACATGTGTTACTGGTCAGATGAGGGGCTGTGCTAGTTGGCTGTGAAAGGAGTGCAAGTGGCTTGAGAGAGGGGGGTTGGTGGGCTGTAAAGAGAAGAGACATCAAGTTTTGGGGTAGTGGTCCAGTCTAGCCCATGCAGCTGGAACCCTCTTCCCAAAGATCGGCCATCCCCAGCAGCTGGACCCCTGAAGGTCATACTGACTTTGGGCTTCTACTCCACATCTGGAACCCCCTTTCCACAGGTGGGGTTTGGTGGGGTGTAAAGGGAGTTTGTGTCAAGGATTAAGGGGCGATGGACCAGCCACGCACACCCTCACAACTGGAACCTTCCTTCCAATAGATCCCCTCAACTGACTGTGTGCAACCCCAGCAGTAATCCACAGAGTCCCCACTCCCTCTGCAGCAGTCCCCCCCATAACAGACTACATCTGTGCCCCATACACAGCTGGACCCCCATCCACACACACCCTTGCAGCTGACTCCTCAGAACAGCACAGTCAAGCTTAGAAGCACTCACACAGTGAAAATATGCAGAGAACCAGGCAAAGAATCACAGGTAATCCATAATCTCCCCAGATGTGAAAAAAGTTAATAGCGTATGGTTAAAGCTTATTGTGTATTGAAAACAGTGACTTTCAAAATCTTGTTGTAGGACAGTACAAAGCTCACTGCAAGTTCTTTTAGTATCATTCTGACATCACAATGATACTACGATGACTTCTTCCCCTTCACCTGCTACCTGACTGGCTGAAACAGCGCTCTTCACAAAAAAATACAGACTAACATGGAGGCACCACTTAGCAAGAGGTCAGGCAAGGACTTCAAAGATAGTTTGGATACGGACTGCCATAGTCAGCTCTGTGTTTACAAACTATCAGTTTGTCAGTTTTTTTTTTCTATCACTGCCACTATTAATCTTCAGGGTCGGGAGCAGACAGGGATTGCAGTGAGTACTGGGATCTTCAGGACAGGAGCAGAGCGGGACTGCAACGAGGACTGGAAGCTGACTGTGTGCAACCCCAGGGGTATCAAATGGGATAGGGAGGGAGAAGCCTGGCCAGTTAGAACAAAATGCTACCCTGGACTAACGGTGCACAGGGCTAAGCACGAGGTATATCAGCTGGCAAAGGATTGCGGGGGTTCCCCGGACATACTGGTCCACCTGGGTACAAATTACATTGAGGGAAATCGCAGAGCTAGAGATACAGGCAAGATTCAGGGAGCTTGCCAGGGTCTGTCATGACATAGGATGCACAGTTTCCTTCTCAGAAATCCTGCCAGTGCCAAGGGCTAGTGGGGGGCACAAAAGAAAGATTAGGGAGATAAACCAGTGGCTCAGGGAGTGGTGTGAGGCCAGAGGGTATGGGTTGACTGGGGAGTGGGGGGGACCTGGGAGGATAAGGAGCTGTATGCTAGAGATAGACTCCATCTCAATTTGGAGGGGAAGGGAATCCTTAAGTTGAAAATAGAGGGGTTCATTGGTGAAAAGTGGGATTTAAACTTGTGAAGGAGGGAGGGATGGGAGAAAAGGCTGTCAAGGGGGTGCCGATGAAGGAGAGACTTTGTCTCCACCCCCCTTGGGAGCTGGAGGATTGAGGGAAAAGGCCGACTGGTAAAGTGCAGACTAGGGGAAAACAGAATCCCATGGGAACACGAGCAGGGGAAATGGAAGTATAGGGAAAGGGTGGAAGGTAGTCCTGCTAAATGCCAGGAGCTTGGGAAATAAAATGCCTGAGCTCCAATCGATGCTAACTGAGGGAGCAGTGGATGTGGCAGCAGTCACCGAGACCTGGGCCACTGCAGGACACGACTGGGACCTGAACCTGGAGGGTTACACTCTGTTCAGGAAGGACAGGGGGGAGGGAAGGGGAGGAGGGGTAGCAATGATAGTCAAAAACTGCATTGGCATAGGGGGAGTAGACGAAGCGGAGGGAACCGTGGAAGCGATTTGGGTCACCTTGATAACAAGGGGGGCAAGAGAGTAAAAATAGGAGTGGTGTATAGACCCCCTGCCCTGGCGGAGGAGCTGGAGGAGAGTCTGGTGGCAGATGTTGGGAGACACTGCAGACTGGGCAGAGGAACGGTGGTGTTGGGGGACTTAAACATGCCAGGAACAGACTGGGAGACTATGACATCTTCTGTGACCAGGGAACAGAGGTTTTTGGATGTCTTTCAAGATGCATTCCTATCTCAGCAGGTGGGGGAACCGACCAGGGAGGCGCGGGTACTGGATGTGGTCCTGGCAGACAGTGACCAGATTGGGGGCCTGGAGGTAAGGGACCCGTTAGCGGGGAGTGACCATGCCATGGTCTGGTTCTGCCTGGACCTAGGAGGGCTAGAAAGCTGCACAAAGACGGAGGTAATGACTTCAGGGGAACGGATTTTATGAAAATGGGAAGGATCCCATGAGCATTTGGATGGGATTGGGTCAGACATGGACGCTGATAGTAGGTGGGAAATCATCAGGGAGAGGGTGCAAGATGCTACCAGCACCTGTGCAAGAGTAAAAGCGAAATGTGGTAGGTCCGAAACCCTGCTGGTGGACCAGGGAGGTCCAGGAGGTGGTGCAGGGAAGAAGGCAGCCTATAGGCAATTCAAGTGCTCAAGGAGGAAAGGAATCAGGGAGTATGAGCTGATGGCTGGAAGGGCCACTAGGGTGGTGAGGCGGCCAAGGCAAGGAAGGAGCAGAACCTGGCCAGGGAAATCAGGAGAGGGAACAAGGGTTCTTTAGATACATTGGGGAAAACGAAGGGTGAAGGGCAGATTAGCAGGATTAAATCAGGGAGAGATGGGCACAAGACCCGGGGAGCAGGCTGAGGTACTAAATGAGTACTTCACCTCAGTTTTCACCCAGGAAAATGGGGTGCTGCATCATACATGGGAGGAGACAGAGACATTGAGGAGGGGGGGACCCTCACCATCGGGCGGGTCTGGGGAGAGGGGGAGGCATCACTGGCAAGAGTGGGGAGGGCTAAGCAGGGAGAAGAGGTACTGGAAGTGGAAATCACAGCAGAGAGAGTGAGGGAAGCCCTCAGCTCCCTTAGGACGGAGAAAGCACTGGGGCTGGATAAATTACATCCCAGAGTGCTGAAGGAACTTGCGGATGTCCTGGCGAAACCCCTGGCAGAGCTTTTCACCATCTCTCTGAGGACAGGGTGGGTGCCCCAGGACTGGATGGTGGCGCATATAGTGCCTATCCACAAGGGGGATCAAGGGAGGTGGCAGAGAACTACAGGCCTGTCAGCCTGACATCGGTGGTGGGCAAGGTGATGGAGGGCATTGTCAAGGAGAGGCTGGGGGGGGGACCTGGAAAAGTCAGGGTGCCTGGACGATAGACAGCATGGATTCATCTGGGAAATCGTGTGAGACAAACCTTGTGGAGTTCTATGACTGGTGACGAGTGCCTTGGACCTTGGTAGACCAGTGGACGCCCTCTTTCTGGACTTCAGCAAGGCATTTGACTCTGTTCCTCACGTGGCCTGTTGGATAAGCTGGGAGAAATGGGGTGGGAACCTGATGATCAGATGGATGAGCAATTGGCTCCAGGACCGGACCCAGAGGGTCATAGTTGGCGGGATAGTCTCATCCCCAGAGGGTCATTAGTGGGGTCCCACAGGATCAGTCCTGGGCCCCTCCTGTTTCCAACGCCTCGTCTCGGCATAAGGACAGGAATCAGGGTGCGATGAGTTTCTTGTGGATGACTCAAAAACTGGGGGGGGTGTGGTGGATGGGGAGGAGGGAGTGGCCTCACAGGGGACCTGGAGGCTCTGGAAAGATGGTCCAGAAAGTGGAAGCTGAGGTTCAATGCAGGGAAATGCAAGGTACTCCACCTGGGGGCCAGAAACCCGGGCCAAGTGTACACCCTTGGGGGGGGAATGCTACAAGTCTCGATGGCTGAGAGGGACCTGGGGGTGGTGGTGGATGTCAAAATGAACAATTTGGAGACTTGTAGGAGGGCAGCAGCCAAGGCCAACAGGATGCTGGGATGCATCGCTAGGGGGATCGCTCCAGAAGGAGGGAAGTGATGCTCCCTCTGTATAACTGCTTGGTGAGGCCACACCTTGAGTACTGCGTGTAGTTTTGGAGGCCACACTTAAAGAGGGATATTAAACTCCTGGAGAGGGTCCAGAGGAGGGCAACCAAAATGATTTGGGGATTGGGGGACAGGACCTATGAGGAGAGGCTCGAAGAGCTAAATATGTACACATTGGAAGAGAGAAGGGACGGGGGGACATGATAGAGGTCTTCAAGTACATGAAGAGGGTAAATAGGGGAGGAACAGTCGGGGTGCTTTGAAGGAAGGAGGAGGGGGCCACTAGAGGCATGGTGGAAGCTGGAGGGGGAAGATTCAGGGAGAAAGGAGGAGGTGCTACTCACTGAGAGGGTGGTGGAGCCATGGAATGCACTGTCTAGGGGCTGGTGGAGGCAGAGACGGTGGAGGGGTTCAAGAGGCTGGGACAGGTACAGGGAAGGGTTCTGGAAGCAAAATCCAATGCAGCAAGAATATCCCGAGCTGGGAAGGGAGAAGCCAGAGAAGGTGAGGGGGGCAGCAAGGTCAGCACCCAGGGTGGGGGCTGACCAATCGAGCAGACTCAAAAGACCGTTAGGCCTATTCTGCTGGCATTTTAGTATGTTAGTATGTAAGCATGAACACAAGGTATAAAATCTTGTGAAATGAAACTTTCCAAATTTTTGGGAACCATATAATATATTTATTTATTTAAAATTTGATAACTGGGAAAAGCACCATCAGCTGAGGCTCATTTCCAGGTACGATCCCGGGACAGGGTTGCAAACAGAGGATAACAAAAAGTAAATAATATGGTAACAGTGTACAAAAGCAGTTTGTACAAATGAAAAAGAATAAAAAGAAACAGTATTTACAATTATATGCAATATAGTACAGCTTGCAGAATGACAAAAAAGAAATGTTCCATATATAAAACAGTGTATGAGTGACTATACACAACAAGGCTATGTTTTTTTATCTCAGGGATGTGATGCCGTCATGCATGTTGGGCTGGCAGTATAGCCTAGAGGTTAGAGGAACGAGGTGTGAATGAACTTGATATATCCAGCAGACCAGACTTGAGTTTGATTCTCACAAGCTCCACTTGCATACTGTGTGACTCTGAGCAAGTCACTTAACCGCCCAGTGCTCCCAGGTCGCCCCTAAAAACAGGTGCTTGTGCCTAGTGGGCCTTACCCGGTTACCAAAGACTAAAACAAAAAAAAAAAAAATACACAGACTTCTCGGGCTTTGCTCTTGAGGTCTGTATGATGTCATCACATCCCCTCAATGGAAACATAGCCTTGTTGTGTATGGTCACGCATATGCTATTCTAAATTGCTGGTGAAAATACAAAACAAAGGGTAGGAAATGTATACAGTGTGGGTTCCAGCCTCCAGCAATGTCCTGTGATTCGTTCAACTGTAGATTCCTTACGGGTCTCCTCAGAATTGACTGACAGTGACCCTACATATTGCTGGGACCTGGAACCTCTCTTTTCACTGACCAGCAGCCACCCCAGAGCTTGACCCCCCCCTTCCCACAGACCAGCAACCCCCTACGACTGACACCACCAAGCAGAGAACTGGTGCTGCCCGGAGCCTGATGACTGGCAGACAGGACCCTCACCTCTGACTCACAGAGTTCTTGATGCAGGACCAAGTATGCTCTGTTGACAGCCATGAAATTGGCATTTTTTTTAATTTATTTTTTTATTTATTTAAGGCAAAAATGCCACGAAGAGTGAGCAGGCCACCTGAAACATGTGGATGTCAATGATCCACTTCCGGGACTTGACATCCACAGTATCGCAGCATGCCTTATATACTCAAGCTAGATGGTTGTATGCGGCATTGCTGATAATGCATGCTACCCTTTTTCACTGTCTACAGCCCATGAGGACATCTCTGTGGTGGGAGAACATTGGAATGCTATTACAAGATATATGAACCTACCATAACAAGAAAAATTATAAAAATGGTATCAAGGCCAGCCCATCAGCACAGCAGTAGTGTTACCAGTCATGATGCCATTGACCCAGGTTTGGAAGTGAGCCTTGATCATTAGGGGTCAGCCAGGGCAAAGAGGATTGAGTTTCCCAGAGGATGCTCTTCCTGACCTCTGGGGAGAGTGGGTCACTGGCTTTGCTGCACTGCTGCCACCTAGGTAACCATGGATGGCAGCACAATGAAGATAAGCAGATTAGGGTCTGGATGATGGCCAATTCACACGCCACATGCCATCATGCATGAGTACACCTGAGCCCTTGCATCCATGCCATCATCCAGTGGGGTGGAAACAAGGAAAAAGAATAGCCCTGGAACCCACAGGCAACAGGACTGTGGTAATCCAGGTGCTCGTGGTGTTCATGCTGGCTATCTGATGAACCTCTGAGAATTCAGAGGTACATCCCCCTGCCCCAACCCCACAGTGGGGGGCAAACCATGGTTTTATGGAGAGGCAAGTGAGAGCATCAGGAGGCAAGTTGCTACACCTTGGGATCCCCAAGGTAGATGGGGATAGAGCTCAGCAGGGAGCATAAATGATATGGAAATAGTTAAAAAAAAAAACCTCTTGGAAATGCTACATTCTGATTGGCTGTTAGCATTGCACTAACCAACATTAATCTCTGTGGTGCATGAATTCTTCCTGCCAGCTTTTTATGCTCTAGTACTGCAATAACTGGAAGCATCCATTCAAATTTTGAACTACCATTTAAACAGAATGAACTGCTGTATTAAGTTTGACACACAAGTTTTTTAATTTTTTATTTTGATAATGTGTATCTCAATGTATTACATAGAGAATAATGGATGGGTAGGGGATTATAATGAGGAGTTTACTCACCCCTGAGGTGTGGGATACCACATAAACCCTAAGAGTGAAGCTCAAGGGGATTATTAAGGCATCCCACCCCAAGGGGTTGTGCAAAATCTGAGTTTGTCCACCCACCCATCTTTATTTTGTATAATTGCTGGGGCTCATTTTTTTGCCACAGCAGTTCTACAAAAGAAATGGATGTGGGTCGAGCTGCAGACAGTTTGGGTTTTAGCGTGGTCTGTTGCAGCTGCTGAAGTAAAGCAGTGTTTAGTTTTTTTTTATTTATTCAGCGTGAAAAATGTAGAGAAAAGTGCCCTGTGATATTTTTGTTTAAACTTACCGCTGACTCCCTCTGTCGGGAAAACAAAAAGTGCTGAGAAGTGGAGATGGCAGAGAATAGAAGAGGAAGTTCTTGGTTGGCGCATGCAACGAGGTAGGGAAACCAGGCGCTTGTTTGTCGTTATAACCAGCTGGTTTTAACAACAGAATTACAACCCGGTTTACCAATGGGAAAAAAACTAGAGCCAGTTATTATAATAAAATATTTCATAATGTACATATGTGATGTACTGTACATATGTGCTGCACAGAATAAATATTTGAACAATTTTGTGATAACGTACTGTAGACATACAAAACATTTTTTTACCAGTATTTATATTTGTATAAATAGTTGATATACCATTTTACCAAACTGTAAATAAACACTTTGGGGCTGATTCTCAAAATGATATGCATGGCGTAAAGTGACTTGTATCCAACAGGAATGACGCAAGAAGCACTTTGCGCCAATAACTGCGCCATGCGGGATTTTCAAAAGCAGCTTGTGACAACACAGGTTGCTTGCACCAAAGTGGACTTATGCCATGGTTACGTCAAAACTGCAGCTGCAACATGGTGCAACGGGGTTTACAACAGCTGCTGTGCCCTATTCTGAAAGGGCAATTTTAAAATCGACTCTTTCAATTTCTGATTCAGTCTCTCAAAGTCATTATGTGTTTTAAAATTGAGGACTTCTCTTTCATGTTTTCTAAGGTCCTCTTTCAATTTAGCTTCCTTCTCTTTGCCATATTTTATAAGTAGTTGCACTAGTTTCATACTTGTATCTAATTAAATCCTATTCCATTCCTTCAGGAACTCTGGGTTCTCTGTACCACAAGCTGGATTTTTTGGGGAGACGTAGTCCCCTTGGAACCCTTTCAACTTCCACATAAGCTTCCAAGTTGGTATTATTCCAATAAAGGTGACATATTTGGTGGGTCAATTTTTTAAGTGTTTTAAAAGCCATGAACAATGACTGTCTCTCAGGCTCCACCTCAATTTCTCCCATGTCTTCCACCAGGAATGGATTAGTGGCTGCTGCTGTCGATAGGATCTGGTCCACATATTCTAAGGGATTTTCTGCCACATTGTCTACTACATTTCTCTCTCTGTTTGTAGAGCTAGGAAATATCAAATTCAGGCTATCCACTATGGACAGGTTCTCTGCTGCCATATTAGCAAGTATCGCTAAGGAGCAGGGTGTAAAATATTTTTGGGGCATATACCCTCATGGTTTTACGCAGTCTGGGAACTGAGGTGTATATATATATATATATATATTTTTTTTTTTTTACTTCTACCTTAAATTTGTAGGGTAAAAAAAAAAAATTACCCAGCTAACCAGACTGCAACCTGTGCAAAACTCTACCCAGTTTGAAACTTCTGCCCATAGAGTATGCACAAGGATGTGGTGCTAGGAAACAACAAATAAACAACCAAAATGTTCCCTGCACACACTAACCTGAGAAAGAGGAACGCCGCAACAAGAAGGTTTCAAGTGCAAAATTTACATTTATTTAAAACAAATACACCTGCTCCAAAATACAGCTTGACATGTTTCGGACTGGAGGTCCTTTCTCAAAAGCTGAATATTTAAACCAACAACTCAGCTTATATATGGCACAAAAACAAACCATGTGATCAAAACACCTCACAGTACACCATTTTCTAATAGGTTAAAATGTGTTACCCCCCAATGATCATACATAAGCCCCCCATTTGAGATCCCCCATATCATTAATAATTAAGCCCTTGTGAGCAATCGACCCCCCAGCCCTGATCCCTCAATATAATAATAACTAAGCCCTGCAGGAATATTGGTCCCCCCAAACCCAGGTCCACAGTTATAAAGATGTAAATGTCCCACAGGGCTATCCGACTCCCTCCAAACCCTGATCACCAGGTATGAATATGTAAATGCCCCACAGGGTTATCGTCCCCCCAGGCCATGATCCCTGATCCCCAATCCCCGACTGCATTACACAGTTTCACAAAAATGTTATATTTGTGCCACACTGTGTTCCCTAACATAGCTCTGGTGGTGTAGGGGCCTCACCCTCCAACCGGTAGTGTTCTATCACCTCACTCCCCTCTGGCCTGTACCCAGGCAGCAACTGGCACAGCCCACCTCTCATCACTGTGGCCAGCCACCAAATGAGCTCTGTATGAGCACGTACTGTAAATAGTATACACTCTGTGTATGACGCAGCTGTTATTCACTGACCATGTACTATTTACAGTATGCATTCATACAGAGCTCAGTCAGCTGCTGACTGCGGAGGTGAGAGGTGGGCTGTGCCATTCACTGGCTGGGTATGGGTTGGGGAGCAGGGTGATAGGGCACTGCTGGGTGGTGGGGGTGGGGGCCACTAGACCACCAGGCCTACATTAGGGAACACAGTGTTGCACAAATATAACATTTTTGTGAAACTGGGTAATACAATTGGGGATTGGAGATTGTGGCTGGGGGGCAATAGCTCTGCAGGGCATTTACATAGTCATACTTGGTGATCAGGACCTGGGGGGTCAGATAGCCCTGCAGGGGTTTTACACATTTCTTATTAGGGATCAGGGTTGGGGTGTCAGATAGATAGGGTTTATTTATTTTAACATACTGGGATCGGGCGCGGGGACCCTGCCTAGTAGAAAATTGGGTGCAGGGTCCCCAGCTCAATGGCATTTGGGGCTAGTCACCTTTGGTGCAGCTTGCACCAGCCCTTTAAGTATGGTCCCCAACCTTGTTGTTAATGTATATTAGTAAGCAATGTATGTATATATACCTTAACTATATTTTCTCAGAATTTGAATTCAGCATAATTTTTTTCTTAATGCAACAATTACTTAAAATTAAGGAGAAAGAGGTTTTACTAGGGAATTTTAACTCAGCAGATTTTTTTTATTTGTTTATTTTAGATCTACAGTAGGATTACAATTACCTTTGAGCCAAGGCTGTTTTACAAGGTTCCACATCAGGAGAGTACATACATGTTAAATATGTTAAACAAGGGCATACAACATTAAAGAGAGCATACAACCATATTCATCAGTTCAGGTATGGCATCACAGTAAATAGGATACATGAATAACATACAAAGAATCATTTCAGAAACCTAGAAGAAATCAGGGAGGGAGGGAGGAAGGGTGAGAGGATGGGGGGGTGGCAGCCGTAAAAGAGACTAGAGCAGCTCACGGCATTGTCAAAGAACATCAGAGGGGGGTGGTTGATCTCAATGGGGAAGAGGGAAGTTAGGAGTGGCCGTCACATGAGCTGGATTTTTATTTTTACTCTTCTAATTAATTTAAATTAAGCGCAAATAGACTTTATTAATTGTACCTCAGTTTTAATTATGTATATTCTGTTTAAGTAATTAAGGGGTTTGGGATTTTATAAATTTATTTTTAAGACACCCTTCATTTTAAATTAAGGGGCAGATTCTTAATTCAGGGGTCAATTAATGGAAAATTAATGAGATTTTAAGTGCTTTTTGTCCCATAGTGACTACCAATGCCAATGCCAGCGAGACAACATTTGGCATTGACAATTGCTTGTTTTTCTTCCTTTTCTTCTCCCCTTTTGCCTTTTCCTTTCCTCTTCAGCAGCCCTGGTCAATTTAACTTAGATTTTGAAGTTTTTGCAAGAATTATTTAGCTAATCTAGCTAATCTCAGAGGTAAATCTCATAGCCCTGA
Source organism: Neoceratodus forsteri (assembly GCA_016271365.2). Taxonomy (NCBI): domain Eukaryota; kingdom Metazoa; phylum Chordata; order Ceratodontiformes; family Ceratodontidae; genus Neoceratodus; species Neoceratodus forsteri. The sequence goes on along the minus strand of CM057458.1, from coordinate 230,448,026 downwards.
CAAGATGACACTGTTATGCTGGCATGAACTGCAGTTCTGGGTTCGACTGGTCCACATGGATGGTGTGATTTGGACTTAGGCAAACCAAACAAACCCCAAGTCCACCGATTTCAGTGGAAAGTTCACCACGACCCACAGGAATTGAATACCCAAAGTTCAACGTGTTCGATTCTTGTGTAGAATCAAGCTTGCTGCACTAGTTGCTGTTATACCAAGGTATTAAAAAAACACATATTGTAGGTGTAAATTAATTTAGTGAGTCTCCTCATTGGCTACTGGATGGGTCATTATTGTCTTAGCAAGGACCAATCCAGCTGCCAGTTGATGCCATGTGGAACACACCATCTTCAGTTTAAGATGTGCTCATTATGCACTGCTCATTTTACACTGCTCTACGGCAAGAGTGAATTAAAAACAAAACTCCCAAAATTAAGGTTGTGTGATTGCAGATAAATTTATAATTGCAATAACAACCTTCATTTAATGGTTGTCAGGAGGGAGGTGGCCCACAGCTACACCTTGGGCCACCCATCCCCACCAACTGAATGGTTGTCCCTCAGCTTTTTTAATCATTACTGCCCTTCTGCATGTTTAATTCATGCCCAACTCTGGAGTCCTTACATAAGGAAACATAAGGACTGGCTGGAGACAGCAAGGGCATCATGCAGAGAGATGTATTAGAGGGGTACAAAATCCAAAACTTTTTTTGGGGGGGGGGGTCCAGGGGCATATCCCATAGAAAAGTTTTGAAAAACTGAAGCCAAGTGGTGCATTTTGGTGACTTCTAGCAGTCTGGGAAGCAGCTTCCTGACAGCCTGCTAAAAGACATCAATGGATAGTTTTCTTTTTGCAGCACAAAAAAAAATAAATAAATAAAAAAATAGAGACAGAGGAATAACCATTGTGACTCTGGGGGATTGGTCACCCCCAGTGTCACTGTTACATTTTTGGGGGGGTGCTGAGAGGGAGAGTCAGATGGGGGGAGAAAAAAAACATATAATGTACTTAAAAACAAAAAGATCATGGAACATGATCGCGACACTGAGGGATTGGGCACCCCCAGTGTCATTGTCACATTTCTGGGGGTGGGGTGGGGTGGTAGGTGTTGAGAGGGAGGGTCAGGTGGGTGGATATATATAATTAAAAAAAAAGAAATCAGTGGTCTTGGTGGAACACAGCACAGTCTGCCATGACCAAGATGACCACCGCACTGTACTGCGTATGTGCTTTTAGTCACGCATGTGCAATACAGTTTGGTGGCTATCTTGGACATGGCAGGGTATGCTGTGTTTCACCGTGACTGCTGACTCATCAAAAAATATATTGTAGTGTGACTTCCAATGGACACTATGGAGACAACTAATGGAGTGCTTAATGGACACGGAGGCAACTGTGTTGCAACTCCAACATGTTGTTCGGTTGGAAGGAATGCGCTGAGTCCTTTTCTAATATCTAGAGGTCTGCCAGGCTATGCTCACTGCAGCCGTAAAGAACAGCACTTCTGTCTTATTTTTTAAACAATGCAAGGAAAGTGTTTTTTGGCTTGTGTGTGTCTCCAGACACACGCAGATCTGACTGTCTTTATCAAAATACCTGGTGACTGAGATTTTTCTGGGCTTATCTTGGTTGGACCAGCTGGGTTGTACTGAATGATTCTCACCTTGTCTCCTTTGACTGCTGCCTTCATCTGTCTTCTACTCCTATGGCCGTCTAATGACCAGTCATACTACATCCCCCAGAAGCTCTATCACATGGGTATGCATCAAGACTGAGTGACTACTCAACTGCTTCATGGCAGAAAAGCTCGAAAATGAGTGACACTGTTAGCCAATGCATACTCATATTGTTAGGGAGCACAACACAGCCAGCTGGAGAATGGTCTGGCTTCAGTGCACACTGTAGATGTGACAGCACACACCAGCCTCTCTCATCCCACATGAACATAGAAACAGAATTTGACAGCAGATAAGGACTGCTTCGCCCACCTAGTCTGCCCATTTCCCTACCTACAGGATAAGATGCAAATTCTAGTTAACCAACAGCTTACTTCCTCCTACCCCCCACGAATTGCTTTATGTCTGTCCCATGCATTCCTGAATTCTCCCACTGTTCTTGACTCCACATCCTCCTCAGGAAGGCTGTTCCATGCATCCACAACCCTCTCCGTGAAAAAATACTTTCTAACATTACCTCTGAGCCTTCCCCCCTTTATCTTCAAATTGTGCCCCCTTGTTCTTGCGCATCTCTTTTTCTGAAAGATGCTACCCTCTTGGACTTTGTTAATTTCCTTGAGGTACTGGAAAGTTTCTATCATGTCCCCCCTTCCTCCTTTCCTCAAGGGTATACATATTAAGCTGTTTTAGTCTCTCTTCATATGTCTTCTGGTGCAGACCCTGCACCATTTTGGTTGCCCTCCTCTGAACAGCCTCCACTCTGTCTATGTCTTTGCGGAGATGGGGTCTCCAGAACTGCACACAGTACTCCAGATGGGGTCTCACCAACTGTCTGTACAGAGGGATAACAACTTCCTGTTTTCTGCTGTTGATGCCTCTCCCTATGCATCCCAGTATGCCCCCAGCCCTCCTTACTGCCTTCTCACATTTCTTGCCCACCTTAAGGTCATTGGATATAATTACTCCCAGGTCCCTTTTGATTTTTGTTGTTAGTATCTCATCCCCCATTGTGTACTCTTCCCCTGGGTTTTTGTTTCCCAGGTGCATTACCTTGCACTTCTTTGCAGTGAATCTGAGCTGACATACATTTGACCATTCCTCCAACCTTGCCAAGTCCCTTTTCATCCTTTCTACCCCACCTTGTGTATCAACCCTGTTGCAGATCTTTGTGCCGTCTGCAAAGAGACATACTTTTCCTTCCAGGCGCTCTCCAATGTCACTTATAAAGACATTAAAGAGGACTGGTCCCAGTACTGAACCCTACGGTACCCCGCTAGTTAAACCTCCTTTCTTCACTGTGAACTCTGTTTACTATTACCCTTTGCGTCCTGTTGTCCAGACAGTTTTTTATCCAGGTTACCACTTTGGGACCCACTCCAAGGCTGACTAACTTATATATTAATCTTTTGTGTGGGACTGTGTCAAATGCCTTGCTAAAATCTAGGTAGGCCAAACAGCTAAGCTTGCTGATAATGTAAATAGAAAACAAGAACAAACAAGGTAGTACTGCTGTGTAATCATGAAAAGTCACCAAAGAAAGGCAAGTCATTAAAAAAAAATAACAGAGCACTTAAAAAAGCAATTTTTTTTGCATTTGTGGTCATGGTTTTGGGTGGCACATGCTCCCCGTGCCCTATGCACGTGATGCTACTGGGAGACAGTGCACTGTAGGCTGACCAAAATGATTCAGTGTCAGCAGGGCAGATCTTATAAGGATCCGCTCAAGGCACTGAACATGTACTCCCTGGAGGCCAGATGAGAGAGAGGGGAGATATGATAAAGATCTTCAAGTTCCTGAAAGGAAGGAACAAAGTAAACTGTCTACAAATGGGCAGACTGGATGGGCCCTTGTGGTCCTTATCTGCCATCATCTTCTATGTTTCTATGTTTGTTTAGCATAAGTAGTGGTTCAAGAATGCGGGCTTGAGTGGAAACTGATGGGGGGAGGTTCAAGAGAGAAGTGAAAAAGTTTTATTTTACAGAATGGGTGGTGGAACTGTGGAACAATCTGCCTGCTGATGTGGTGGGCACCAAAACTATCATAGAAATGTAGAAACATAGATTTCATTGATAGAAAATGACCTTTAGGCCCATCCAGCCTGCCCCTTGTTCTTGCCTGTTCCATCACCACTGACCCTAGTTGATCATACGTGTCACTCCCTCCATCCATTCCTCTACCTAAAATGCCTCTGTGCCTATCCCATGCGTGCTTTAATTTCTCCACAGTCTTTTCCCCCACTACCTCCTCTGGCAGGCTGTTCCACTCATCCACCACCCTTTCCATGAAAAAGTATTTCTGTACATCTCTCCTAAACTTCTCTCTCTTAGCTTCATTGCATGCCCCCCTGTTCTAGTGCCTTCCTTTCTATTAAATAGACTCTCCACTTCACCTTGCTTATTTCAGTGAGGTACCTGTAGGTTTCCTTCCTCAGCATAGCCACCGTCAGTGGTTTCAATCTCATCTGGGACAGAGTGAAGGGCTTAGTGGTTGCTCAGGGTGGTAGTGGTAAGGTGGGGAGCATGGGGTGGAAGATGTGGGTAAGAACCTTGTATGGACAATAGGTCATGGGTTTGTTAGGGTTGTATGGGCAGTCAGGATGGACCAGTGATCTTTTTCTACCGTCACTGTCTATGTTTCTATACAGCTGGGAGATATGGTAGGTGTGATAAACTGACAAATATGCTTTGGACCTCCAAGTTATTTTTGATCTAATAAACAGAAGCCGATATAAGAAGTTATTAAAGTGAGCCCAAAGTAAACAGACATAAAAGAAAGCCAAGGATTTTATTATTCGTTTAAAATAATTTGTTTTAGAATTATTTATATTGGATAAGTTCACTGAGGTGGCAGCACTTCATTTGTATGGCTATCTACTGACAGCATCAAGTTATAATACATTTTATTATTAGAATTTGTCCAACAGGGTAGCCCTATCAGGCTTCTTGTTTTCAATGAGTATCCCAGAGTGACAGAAGCTTGACAATGCATTCTGTAATGATACACAGGTAATGTTTAGACATTGTGCAATAAGTTAGTCCTACAATCACATGTCTCATACCATTGAGCAATATACCACAGCAGCTGCTATGTGTCAAATCACCCTTGCAGCAAGCACAAGATTCTTTAGAGAGCTATACTCCATACTGTGGTCCCACATGTCTGGAAGTGGCTTGGGAAGGCCCATCCAGCATGATGTAGGGAGTCTGTGGCAGAACTGCATCCTGCCAGGCCTTGTATCCTGGTGGAGGAATGTCTATCCTATCATCTTTTTCTTCCTACTATAAATGTGGTGCGCAACAGTACTTCTTTACCCTATCCTTTGCCTTTTTCTAGCCCTGATGTAGGTTGGTCATCTATGTCAGTCTTTTTCTTTCTCTCTATACATTCTTCCTACTACCTTATTTTTCCTATTCAATTTATCCATCCTTCGCCACCATTCTCATGTAGCACCAGGTCCAAGTCCAGCATGACAACTGGCAACAAAATTATTAAGGTGTTTTCACGAAATGCCTATGAATAAATAAAAGTGCATTTGGAACAATATAGAGTGCATATGTGCATTTAAAATGTTCTTGGCTTAAATCAGCAGTGCAATGAAAAAAGTTTTTCCAAAAAGCTAATTATCTGTTATGCTTATGAAAAATATTGGCAGTAGAGTGTTTGGTGTAGTGGGTTGGCTGTCTGACTCTAAAGGTTCTGGGTTCAAACCCTGTAATGGAATAAATATTAACAAGGGGACACAATTTGAAGATGGGGGGGGGACAGCTCAGGGGCAATTTGAGGAAGTATTTTTTCACAGAGAGTGTGGTGGATGCATGGAACAGCCTTCCTGAGGAGGCTGTGGGGTCTAAAACTGTGGGAGAATTCAAGAATGCATGGGACAGACATAGGGCAATTTTTGTGGGGGGTAGGAAGAAATAGGCTGTTGGTTAACTAGGATCTGCGGCTTATCCTGTAGGTAGGGAAATGGGCAGACTAGGTGGGCCAAGCGGTCCATATCTGCTGTCAAAGTCTATGTTTCTATGTGTCTATGTAACTGTTAATTTGGGTTTTCTGGATGCTTCCTATGCTGTGTACTGTACATTTGAATTTTTGTCTGGATTCTTACCCTCCTCAGGTCTTTAATATTATTTCAATACAAAAAAATGAGGTGGCCATCTTTTTTTTCTTGAGAAACAATTGTTTTAAAACGTTCATAAAATTCTTAAATGATGATAGAAACTGAAAATCTTACCACCAAAATAAACTGCAAAACATCTGGCATTGATTTGGAAGAAAAAAGGGTGGGGTCAAACTTTTGCCCATTTTCGTTGCACTGCTGCTTTAAATAAATAAAATTCATGTACTGCGTTAGGTGCACAGAATTAAGAAGTCCTGTAGTGCTGAGATGAATAAACTGAAATACACAAATGAGTGAGGGGATATTACCTTAAGCACTTGGATGCAGGGGCGTCATGCAGTCACAAATTATGGAGGGACACAAAATCTCAACCTCTCTAGGGGGGTCCTGGGGCATGCCCCCCCGGGAAAATTTTGAAAAACTGAGGTCAAATGGTGCATTTTGGTGACTTTTAGTAGTCCAGAAAGCTGTTCTCCAAACAGCCAAGTGCCATAATACTGATATTGGTTAGATGAATGATCAGTTGTTTTTGTACCTTGTTCGTTCTACTAATAGTGTTACCTTTGTATTAAATTTTATTAAGAATTATTAGAACATGTGCATGTTGCAAGTCTTTTATCATGAAAGACTCACAAAATGCACAAGTTCAGTTTTACCATATATTAATCACATAACCACTTAGTCCACTTGTAGCTGATCTGTCAAAGTGTGCACTGGTTTACCCCCAGGGTGGGCCTATGGGAGTGGGACCCCACCGGTGGACACTGTTGGCAGCGGGGGGTGGAAAAGGGCATCATGCATGCTCAGAGGCCAGAATTTTTGCAAATGTGGCAGTACCTGGGGGAAGGGACATACAATGACAACCTTCATCCACCACCTTCAGGTGACGGCACCGACACAAATGGATCCCCTCAGCCTCCCTCAGAGGTCCGTGTTATGCTAAATACTCTACCCCTCTCCCCTGGAGAAGGAGAGCAGTCTCTATGACACTCAATCCTTCTTCCCCCCCCCGCCGGCCCTCTGACGTCCCAAGTCTGTTTCCGAACCTGGGTTGTTGGCATTGCAGACGGATACCCTGCCTCTGTGCTGGCAGGCCAGCCTGAATTTTTCTGGTTATCCTTCAGCCCCTAGACCTCCCACTCTCCCCAAATGCTGGATGATGACAGGCCAGACCTTGCACACATGCAGCAACACCCTACAGAGATGGCAAGGTCCTCACCCACCACTGGGGTCACTGCAGTGGCAGAAACGCAGCGTCATTCTTCCCGGCTGTGATTGCTTGACACACAGCAGCACTTTCCCAGCTCCTTCTACTGCTTGACTCAGTGCCACAGTCCACCCCAAACCTCGATCACCACGAAGTGCAATGTGCTACTGGCTGGTCTATCAGGTGCCCCCCAAGTTCTTTTTTGGGAAAAAATTGTTGATAGAATTTTAGTTCACTCATCATACAGGTTTGCATAATAAGGGAGCTCTGTTCCTTCCCATGATTTGTTTTCAGATTTTATCTGCCTCAGTCCAGAGATATCCATCTTTGCCAGTTTTGGCACAGGCACCGCAAGTTACACAGATCCTCCACTTAAGCCCACACCAGGATGCGCCTGCACTTTATTCTGTACACAAATGGTAGCCCAAAATGACATGGCTGTCACTTTTTCACATCACTATTGGGGAGGGGTTACGTATACAGTACAAACTACATGATAGTTATATGGTACCCAGATGATCATGCAGTCTGTACCTGGCAAACTAGAAGAAACTAAGGAACCAATGGTCCACAAACTTATATCAGACATGCTAATCAGCTTATAAATAAGAGTGAGAAAAAAGTAATAAAAACAATAAGCAAGTGTAACGATTACATGTCTCTAGGTACACCACCAGTTCCTACTCTTTTTGTGATATCAGTTCCTTAGCTCAGAAAGTCCTGTTTGCTGTCATGCCAATTAAAGATATCAGCTCAGATCGCAGAAACTGTAGTTATCAGGAGTCGAGTCATACTGAGAAAGCGAAAAAGAGGTGATTCTAATGACAGTTCGCAGCTCACGCATCCAGTGTCTAGAAGACAGTACATTGGAATTTTTTAAAAGGGATACTATCTCATCACGTACCTCCTCGCAAACGGTCCCCAACAATACAAGTGCAATGGGCTGCCTGAGGGCCGGCTCAGCGATTTCAAATCGCTTCTAGCAACTCCTTGAACTTGAAGTTTCCTGCTCCTCCCATGTGTGACAGTGTTCTGATCAAACAGCTGAGCCGCAATGCAACTTCCAAGCTGCTCTCTGTCTCACTGCCCCGGGCCGTGAGATATGGAGCTCAGGGGTCTTGCTGCTTACTGCTGCTCCTGTCTGGACAGATGAATGAGAGGATTTATGGTCAGCCAGCATGAACTCGCCCTGCTCCCAAAATCAACTGTAGCAGACCTGCAGGGGCAAAGTGAACAGCATACAGCAAAGAACTGCCTAAAATTAGCCAGCATGAACTCACGCTGCTTCCGAAATCTACTGCAGAGGCAAAGCGAACAGCAAAGATGGAGCAGGTTTGGCGCCCATACAGAGAGAAAAAATGACCAGAGAGAAAATGATCAGACCCTGCATGCATCACTAAGTTCTTCACTGGAGCACAGTAGAATTGTCTGAATTTTTTTTTTTTTTTGCATTTAAAGTCCAACGCCGGTGGGACTGTAATAAACTTTACTCACTGGTAATAGTCTATGATGCTACAGCTTACTTACCATCAAACATTTGTTTATATTATAAACATTGGGCACCGATAGCCATAGAGCTTTGTTCTCTCTCTATTGTTGCAAATCTCGCTGTCTTCATTCACTGCCTTCATCATCTGTGACTTTGGTGAGGTGATGGAGAGCTCAAGCTAGTAAGTTGGGCGCTTCCGTCGCCTCTCGTATGGACCCCTATTGCTCGCGCTCAGCTACCGTGCCACCTGTAGACAGTTGATTGTGGTAACTGCCAGCACTGTGATTGGCTGCTGCTGGTTTGCAGGATTTACCACCAATCAACTGTCTGTTGTTGTCACTACACTGTCTCGTCTGGCTTGCTCTGTCTTCCAGCCTCATGGCGCGAAACACCGAATCCAGTCAGCAACAACTAGACAGTAGCTGTTTTGAAAACAAATGTCATCACATTTAGACGTCTTTTATTCCTGTTTCTCGTCGCACGACACACTCACTCACAGTTCATTCTGAACCCAACCTGTCCCCCCCAATAAAAGGCATGAAAAAACACTACTTTTGTTTTTAGGACCCCAGGACCTTAAAAAAGTGTATGTGCAGAATGAAAGTATTTGGGGGGGCACATGCCCCCTGGGGCCCCATGGGCATGACGCCACTGCTTGGATGCACTTAATATTAAAACAATTATTGTGTTGCAGCTATTCAGTGTGACAGTCCTTAAAAGAAAGACTTACCAGAAGCCTATAAAGATCCCACAGCAGAAGCATCAGATAATGAACTTTTGAATACTGTTGCTCTGCTGTACAAAGAAACAAATGAAAGGAACAGGAACATTCCTGTTTTATACAGTGCTGTATAAACTTTGGTTAGCCCTCAGTATAAAATAAAAAGGCTAAAACTGATAAAATAATGACTGAACTAGGAAGTCCCCTGAAACAACATGTTTAGACATGAAACAGAATGTCCAGACATGCAGATAGGAAGATAGCGGCCCCTAGAGGCCTATATCTGTAATGAATTTTTGCATAACCATGCTGACCAGTGGGAGGAGTTTTCTTACATAATGGATCCTTATGTTTAAAATGGTAATAACACTGGCCAGAGAAATGTTTTTTTTGTATTAGTTTATATTGTTGGAAAGCTCTCTATAATCCAGGCTTAGAAACAACTATTTATTTTTGTATAGGCCTAGTTGTGAGCCTCTGGAGAGACAAACTGTTGAACTGCTTTTTGTGGGTGGGCCTAAAATTAAGTGAGAGGGCTATATAAACTCCCCAAACCCAAGCATAGACAGATGAGCTGAGAAGTTGGTCTCACTTGTCTGAAGCAAGATAAGAAGTAGGACCTGTAGGTACTGGTAGCAACACAGCAGGAAAAGCTGAATTGACTGCATGAACTGTCTTTGAAACCTGAAGGAAGGTGAATCTACTTAATAGAAATAGCATGTGTTATTATTTTTCTTTATTTGTTGTGTAAATATTATGTATATTTATTATTTTTATACTTTTGTATAAAATAAATCCACACCAATGTGTGTTGTACCTGATATACTGTGTCCAGTGTTATCCTTACCCACAGTCCTATGACAGATTCAGATCCTATGAGTCTAGTGATGCCAGCAGGGGTGAGTCAGCCTAGACTGATGTTCTGAGCATGGTCTGGGCTGGGGGAAGCCTCTGGGCTACCAGTTCCATGGAGCAGTGCAGGGCTGAAGGGTGCCCTTCCCAAGGAGTTGGGTCTCATATTCTACTATGTTGTGAGCTATGGTTTGGGTTCACATTATCCTTGGTTCCGTTCAGGTCCCCCCAATACAGCAGGAGTAGAGGGTAAGTTGGGCTGATGGGGACCCCTTCACCGGGAGTTGGGCAAGCTGGCCTCCTAGGTTATACGCAGTTCTGGTTTTCATATTGTTCCTGTGACTTTCAGGTTCCCCTGGTGGAGCTGGAGCAGAGCTGGTGGGCACTCCTTATTAGAGGACAATAGGGGGAGAGGTAAGAAGACAGCACACTGTGGATCCATTCAGTTGGGGCTTGTGACAGGCCACAGGGACTTCCTGGTAGGCAGAGGCACACCCTGGGTAGTGGGGAGGGGGCAGGGGGTTGCTGAATTGGGACCACATATCTTTAAGTTTGTCCATAGTGTCATTTCCAGGTCTTCATGATGGCCCGAGCAGATGTTGTGGTGGACACTGGATGGTTCGAGCAAATGTTGTGGTGGACACTCCTTCACGCATTGAGCAATGGGGAATGGAGTGATGGCCTGAGGGATGGAACCTGACATTCTCACAGACCAGTGCAGCATGCTGGTTTGGTCTGCAAAGCATGTGCTGGGGTGAACTCTTTCCCATACAGGAGACAGAGGCCACTGAAGAAGTCTCCAGGAGTCACTATGGGAGCAGTGTGGCAGAATGTCCAGGGACTAGGACAGGCTGTGATCCATCATTTGGGTATGAAAGAGGGACACAATTCATCTATGGATTGTGGCCCTAGGTTACCAAGGAATTGTTCAGAGACAGAAGCTTGGTTGCCCATACTTCAAGTGAGGATTTGTAGAAAAATTAATACAGTCTGAACCATGCTGATATTAGCAAAATCTTTTCCTTACAAAAACCACCAAACAATGAGCCATCTGGCCATCCTATGTTTCATGCATTAGTGCACTTCTTCGAGGATGCTATCATGGTTCACATGTGATGCTTTTACACAGGATTTCTTGTTACCGTGACAGCACAATCATTTAACATTCTGTTAGAAAACATGTGAAATTTGACAACACAAATCACCACAGTGAACATACAGTATATAATACCTTTCCTTGTTGTTGATTAAATACATAAATCATTTGAAATTCCCAGAAAAATACAAGGTCCCAGATATTCAAAAGAGTTGAGCCATGCGCAATAGGGTTGCGCCTGCGAAAATCCGAAATTGTGCCATTCTGCGATATTCAGCAGGAGGCAGTTGCGCCCGAAATCATGTTGAGCAATCAAGAATGATAATGAAGGTATGCACAACCAAAGGGGAGGAACTATGCATAAATGGCGAGAGCGACATTCAACGACATGCGCCATGCGCATAGGGAGCAAGCAGAAGTTGCACCATAGCGGAAATGAGCCAAAATAAAAAGGAGCAAGGGAGAGGTGCAAGAACGCTACAGGGAAGCCACATGAGGCAGAACTCTAGCCAGACAGACAGGGCAGGAGGCACAAACAGGGCAGGCCAGGGAAATGGCACTCTGAACAGCCAGGCACAGGGAAGGTGTGGGGAGCAACACAGCACAGAGGCCAGCACAGGCAGGTGTACCCGGTGCAGGGGAAGTAGCAGCCAGGACAGCGGGGGGAATAGAGCAACAGCTGCCGGGGGGGGTGAACACAAGCCAGGGACATGGCCAGTGCCACCTTCCAAATGGAGGCCGTTATGAGGGGGGTGAGAAGGTGGGTGGCAGGGGGGTGTGGCCATGGAAGGGCCCGTCGGCGGTATACCGCCAACAGGCAGTACCGAGCCTGCACCAGCTTTGAGCTGTACACTGATACTGAGATTGTGGGGTGGTACTGCCTGAATAGGGCAATTCTGAGGTGGCTCTGTGAGCTGTGCAGTGATGTGATGCAGACACCCACACGACAGAGCCATGCCCTGTCAGTGGAGACTAAGGTAACAGCCTGCATGTGCTTGCTCGCCATGGGTACCTTCCAGAGACCAACTGGGGACACTACAGGCATAACCCAGTCGGCCACGTCACGCCACCTCACCCAATTCCTCAGTGCACTGCTACCACATGCTGCGGAGTACATCCATTTCCCCAGCACAGCAGTGGAGCACACAGCAAACACACAGGAGTTCCACAGGGTAGCACATATGCCTGGCATGCTAGGGGCAATAGACTGCACCCATGTGGCCATACGCACATCACCTGGCCCTGAGGGGGCCACATACATCAATCACAAGGGCTATGCCAGCATCAACTGCCAGGTGGTGTGCGATGCCAGGAGGCGCATAATCAATGTCTGTGCCATGCACCCTGGGGGAGCACATGATTCTTTCATCTGGCACCAGTTGGCACTGTGCCACAGATTTGAGAGTGGGGACATCCCCACTGGACACCTTGTGGGTGAGTATGCAAACCACATGGACAATCATAGGGCCTGGGGGGGCATGGCCAGAGGTGCCATGGGTAGTGGCCTACATGGCCTGGGGCAGGGCGATGCCGATCACAAAACTAACCTCCGTCCTCTACACACAGGTGACAGTGGATACCCACTCCATCCCTGGCTGCTCATACCTTACCGACGGCCCGTGACCCCATCACAGCAACGCTACAATGAGGCACATGCCACTTCATGTAATGTCATCGAGCGGGTGTTCGGGATGCTGTAGGCACATTTCCGGTGCCTGGACACCTCTGGTGGTGCCTTACAGTACTGCCCCTCAAAGGCCTGCGGGCTATTCCTGGCCTGTTGCATCCTGCACAACATGGCCAATGAATGTGGGATAGCCATACAGGTCGAAGAGGGGGACAGCGATGAGGACGATGGGGACACCGGTGACGATGGTGATGGACAGCCCCCCCTTGGCCGACGGGAACCCCGACTGCTCCAGCTGGCACAGCTGCACTGGGACACCATCACAGAGGAGCACTTCAGCCAACCCAGGTAAGTCATGGGGCCATGTGAACCACCAGTGGCTAAGGCACAACCCACAAACACGCATGGACACACACCAGGGGTGCATGCCGTCAAGAGAAGTGGCAGGGCACAGAAGCACACACACAACCAGGGATGGGTGAGGATTAACATGCCATGTGGATGGACACACACACACACACAATGCAACAAACGTGCACAGAGGGCAGGAGGCACACCGACCCAGAACGCCAACCCTAGCAACACACATGTCCACAGGCCACCACGCCCACTGCCTGTCCATGTGCACGTGTCAGATGCTGAGCACCATTGCACATTGGTGTACAGCACAATGCAGGCATCATCATGCAAACGCAAATTGCGGACAGCAGCCGGGAGGGTGTGCAGGTGGACTGTGTGTCCACATGCAGGGCTGGGTACCCACTCATGCACTGCCCACTGAAAGACACAATGCACACAGGGCAGCACCAGACATTAGCCATGCTGGGAGACAGGTCAGTCATGCGACACAGTGCCCTGGCCGCCATGGATGCATGGGCAGCCCCGCCGTGACCTGCCAGCACTGACAGGATGACCACTGGCCTCATGGGGTGGCACCGATGGTCCCCCAGGGGTTCCACTGCATGAACGCAACCATGCTTGCGCAGGGGTCTGCAGCACACCAAACATGCCTGTGCCAAGAGTGCTTGGGATGCCCACAGCTGAATCTAGTGTCTACAGGGTGGGAGTCGCACGACGCCGGGAACGGGGGGTGGATAGTGCACTGCGTGGTGCCCGCGATGCATGGGCACCTGACTGTGTGCCCATTGTGGCCATGACAGCAGTGAATGCCTGTGCATGCCTGTCAATGGCAGCGGTCACATCCTTCTGCAAACGGTCCATCCCTGCCAGGATCAGTGCAGTGTCCCTGCTGCGATGCTCCTCTGCCCACTCCAGAGCCACACGCAGTGCATCCATGGATGTCGCAAGCCGCATCTGCTGCTGGACCGATGCTTGCAGTAGGCGGGTGTGCTCATCCAAGAGGTCATCAGCCTCCTCAGCATCCTGTCCCTCAGGGTGTGCATGGCCCCGTTGATTAGCACCCCTTGAGGGTGGGTGCTGCGCACCAGAACCAGGTCTGGGCATGTCCACAGGTGGTGCACAGATGCCGCCGCTGAACCCTGTACCCTCAAGCCCATTGGGTGACTGCTAATGCTGCCCCTCTGACTGCCACTCCCCAGGGCTCAGTGGTGCCACTGCAGTGGCTGCAACAGTCCCACTGTCCTGAACAGACACCAGTGTTGCCCCACTAGTGCTGACAGGCACAGGCTGGGATGGTGCTGACACGCAGGCCTCCACGATGGCACCACCCACAGCCATGGGCACGAATTGCCCTGCTGTGTGGCCATCCCGTGGCACACACGTGTCACAGCCCATGACGGTAGTGTCATCATCACCGGTGATGGACTCTGCACCGGCCACAGTCAGAGCATGCTGACATCCATGGACGCCAGCATGCTGGGACACAGGCAGGGCTTTCTTCACACCTGGTACAACTACATCAGTGTGGACAGCCAGACGGCCCCACTGTCGCAATGCTCTATGTATACCTGTGGAGGTGGATGGTCCCTCCTCCAACTCCAGCTGACTGTCCGCAGTGGACAGGCCCACCTCCGCTGACCCATGCAGATGCTCAGGATCTGTAAGGGAAAGCAAAGTCGCGTTACTGCGTGTGACCTACCCTGCCTCCCCTAGACAGACCATGACTTACCATGCAGTGATGGGCCACCACCCATCTGGAAGCCACCACCTGGAACACCCTCAATGGCACTGCACTGCATGCTTCCAGCAAGCCTCTCTCCTGTGGGTCAGCTGCACCGGCCGTCCCCACCTGTTGCAGCACGTGCTGCCCTGATGGCAGCCACCGCTACCTTTATCCTCCTCCTGTCTGTGCCCATCTTTTTACACTCCTGCACGGAGTGCTGGTGGCTGCCATGCAGGTTCACAGCACGTGCCACCTCCTCCCATGCAGCAGCATGGGCTTCAGGTGTTCCCGTCCACTGAGAAGTGGCTCCTGATCCAGGTATGCCTCGAACAGGGCCTCGGTTTCGGCCTTTGTA
Source organism: Neoceratodus forsteri (assembly GCA_016271365.2). Taxonomy (NCBI): domain Eukaryota; kingdom Metazoa; phylum Chordata; order Ceratodontiformes; family Ceratodontidae; genus Neoceratodus; species Neoceratodus forsteri. The sequence continues at coordinate 230,432,802 of CM057458.1, read as the reverse complement.
AAGTTAGGCCTCCTCCTCCTTCTCCCACCACTGTGTTCCTCCTCTCCAACAACCTGCTCGGTCATTATGTAGCCTGTAAGAATGGCAGTTGTTACCTGTGACTGTGCAGTCCCATGCATGTCCCTGAATCCACAGTCCACACTCCCAAACATCATGCAACTCACCAATAGACTGCAGTAACTGACTATGGCCACTGCAGCACAATGTCGCACTTTTATAGCGCAACTCATGCAAATGAGGGGAGGAACAACTTTAAGTAGATGCAAATTGCAGTGCTGCGCCATTGAATGGCTGATTAGATGATTTGCATATGATGGCTGAATATCGCAAGCAGTTGCGCTTTGACAGAATTGTGTTGAATGTGCTGAGCCACTGATGCAAGAGTTCTGTGACACGTAGTACACACCTCATCACGCGCATGCCTGTTGCTGACGCAGGTGTCTGCTGTGCTGAAGACGTGCTGTGCATGGTAGGCAATGCAGGGCATGGCCACCATTGTGCCAGTGGTGCTATGGCGATGGTCACTACGTGGCGCTGTGGCACTGGGCCATCCTAGGCGCAATGGGCCAACTGCGCGGTAGGCCACTATGGCGCTGGCACACAGGCAACCAATCTTGCTACATGCATTGTGTTCCAATGGCGCTGTGTGTGGCCATGTGCCAGAGACCCTTGACCCTGTGCCTGACCTTTGCCCCCTAGGCGCCATGCATCAGGCATAGGTGCATCTCTATCACGCTGTTCAGTAACAGCGTGATTGGGAATGGCAGCACTGTACTGCACAGCATCTGCACGTGGGGAGCCACACTGCAGAGTGCCATATTGCCAACTATTACTGAGAGAATGGCACGCAGATGGGCAGCACAGTGGTCTGCAACATAATTAGCGAATCTGGTGGCAATTAAGGAGCCACACCATGGGCCTCTCTTTGGGGAGGTGCCCCTGGACAAGGCCAGGACCCAGGTGTGGCAGAAGGTGGCCACTGCCCTGGAGGAGGCCACTGGATGGGGGGGAGCATGGAGCAGTGCAGGCACTGCTATGGGGACCTGCGGAGGAGGGAGCTGGAGCTACTGGCACGACTATGAGCATGTGCCAGGAGGGGCATGGTGCCACGGCCAGGTAGGGGTTCTGTCAACACACTTTTATCATCCATATGGGTAACAGTGTAGTATGTGTCCAGCACATAGGGGAGGGACCATCTGAGGTTGGCTGTGGTGGTGTCACAGGGTGTGGGTGGTGGGTCTGGCTGGGTGGGAGGCACACACCTGGGGCAGGGGACTTTGCTTCAGGATTGTACTGATGTTCTTCTCTCCTTGTTTGCCCCACAGGCCCGGAAGAATGCCACCATGTGAGGGAGGAGCAGCGGAGGGAGGAGGACGGTGCAGCCAGGCGGGGTGAGGGCCATCACCGCCCACCTGACCGGCCCGATGAGGGTGAGTGCCATACAGCCATGATTACTATAGCATGCTGTGTGACAGGGTGGGCAGCGGGGCATGGCCACCATACATCAACACCGCTGCCATGCATGCAACTTGTTATAGTCAACACTGTCCAGTGGCAATGCATGTCTGGGAGTGCATCAATGGTGGTCCATGCGTGCACCAGGTACATGCTTGTGCCACTGCCTTTGCACCACATAGTCATGTCACTAAATGGCCACGGTGGTGCTGTGCATGACTTGGCTGGTGGGTGTGTGCAGCATTCTGCATGGCTGTATGCACCTGGGTGGGCAGGTCCTGTGGACGTGATCACTGCGGGTGGTCACACACCATCACAGTGGTATGTCCCACGGCCGCATGCCATGCACAGTGGGCGGGCTGTATGGGGTTGTGCATTCACACCTATTGACTGTGCTCCCTTGTCCTAGGTACCCGCCACCTTCGAGAGATGCGGGAGATCCTGGTGGTCACACGGGCATCGCTGGACATCCTGCGATGGTTGGATGAGACCGGAGTTCTGAGGAGGCACAGGGCCCGGAGGAGCCAGAGCAGGGAGAGGCGCTCCCACTAGTGTGGATGGCTGGCAGTATTCCCCTACCCCCCTGGACCCACCCTCAAGCCCCTCCTTCCCCATCCCATTTGTCCACCCCTGCCCTCTACCCACCCACACCTTGTTTGTGGCCCCCCAACTTTGTATATAGTTCCACTGTTTTATTGTATATAGTTTGTATTCTTGTAAATAGTTGATGGTTATATATTTTTCAATAGATTTAATTTTGATATGAATACTGTTGTGGTCTCTGATTTGCAGTGGGTTATAGGTGCTCAGCTGCAGTGGTGTGCATGGCGTCAGGGGTGGTGCAGTCATGGTGTGTGTGTGTGTGTGTGTGTGTGTCAGTGTGGAGGTGACTATGGTGTGGGGGTAGCTATCAGTCAGTGTCTGTGGTGTGTGTGTTGTTCCCTGTGCACTGGCTGACTGTGTGCAGTGGGCCATGGTGCGTGCTCTGTGTCCATGGAGCACCCATCAACCCATCCATGGCCTGTGCAGCTGACACACATGCATGTCTGTGACCGGCACGGTCCGCTGGCATGTCAGTGGTGGCAGTCCCTGCAGGGAAGCCACTGTACCCATCACTTTGCTGGGTTGCCTCCTGTCACTGTTGTGGTGCATGCCTGGCTCGGGTGGCACTGTGGGCACCACAGTCATTGTCCCACCTCCATGCTGTGCCTTGTGTGTGTTGCAGGGGATGTGCCCCACTGTCTGTGACTTGTGCTTCAGGCGACTGCTGGTGGTGTGCAGGTCCACAGTGCCTGTGCAGGGTGGCTGGCACTCCAGTGCCATGGAGGACTGCAGGTTGTGTGTACACAGTTTACATGGGCCCACAATGGGGGCTTGGTTGCCCCACCACTGCATCCCTGTGTTGTTGTGCCCTTGGGTATAGGTGGGTGTCTGTCCATACACTGTGTGGCATCTGGTGTGGTGCATGGTTCCATGCACCACTGTGGGTGGCTGTGCTGGCTGTTGTGGCCAGTGGTGAGTCGGGGTGTGTCACTGGACTACTGTGCAGGGTGCTGTTCCACTGGTGGTGGTGTCAAGGGCATGCCCTGTCCCATGTGGGTTACCTCTTGTGCCGATGCATGGTTGGTCTCTCAGCAGTACCTTGGGGGGACTGTGAATGGTGGCACTGTGTCTGCCGTTGTTGCATTGCTGTGTACTGCCACCCGCCGATGGGTGCTCGTGATGGGGCTGGCTTGCATGGTTCTGTGGTGCACAGGGTTGCAGTGTCACAGTGGGGGTGGTGACATGCATGGGGTTTCCTGCAGTGGTGGTCACTGCTCATGGGGGGGTGTCTGGGGGTCAAGGTGCAGGGTGTGCTCTGCATTGGGGAGATGGTGTGGCTCGGGGTGGTCAGCCCTCCTTGTGTGCCAGTCACAGCTTGCTGGTAGGTGTGATGGGGCACAGTGGCCCGGCTGTGGGTTGTTTGCTTGTCTTCATGGGCCAGTGGTTATTCCAGCCCTCACCCAATTGTGCAGTGCATGGGGTGTGGGGGACGATGTCTGTTCTGCTGTGTGTTCCTGTGCCCATCTGTGGCATGGCTGGTGGGCCACTACCTCCCTGGTTATGCAGTTACAGTGCTCTGCTGCTGGGGGGCAACCCTGGTTGCACTATGGCGCCTCTGGACTGCTCAGCTGCACATCCCTTGTTGCGCTATGGTGCATCAGATCTGCTCAGCTTCCCCTCCCTAGTTGTGCTATGGCGCAGGTGGTGTGATATTCAGTCGTTGGCTGTAGGCGCAGTTTGGCCTGCTCCATTTTTGAATATCGTGTCTCTTGCACATGGGTGCAATAGACTTGCGCTTGCTCCTGCTATTGCGCACTTTTTGGGCGCAGTTTGAATATCTGGGCCGTGATGTATAAAGACACAATTCCAAGGGAATGAGGTAAGAAAGGACAGGGTGGGGTGGAGGTGTTAGGTGGGGTGGGTGGGAGATTCCTGGAAGGAAAGAAAACCAGAAAACAAGGATGGAGAGACCATAATTAATGTGAATCTTGAACTGTCTACATTACAGTGATGAAACTGGTATCAAACCATTCTTTGGTAAAGTTTGCTGTTAAAAGAAGCCCTGTACTGTAGAAACAGCACTGGCTAGTTTGTAATAGGTTAATGCTAGATTGTCTCCATAGCCACAGCTATTAACAGAAACTTAGTTTCTATTTCTTCATTTCATTTCTTTGAGTTAACAATTCAGTGTAAATTAGAGAAATAATAAAAGTTAATGTTGGCTAATGGCTTAATACATTTTTTCTAAATTCTCATCATACTAAAAAGCACCTGGGAACCACAGGCACAAAACCTCTTATATGATCATAAAAAATTAGGGCGATATGAGTCCCTGCTCATGGGATTAATTACCTGATATAACCAGGGGTACATCACTTAGTTTATGCATCTTAGCAGAAGACACAATACAGAGTCAACTTTCAGGTTACCAAAAGAAACTAATAACTAGCACTCATGTTGGGGTGGTGAGTGAAGGGTACAGCAGTATTCAGGAGTGGGCACTTTGTATAGTTATTTGATCACTAAAAATGGACTCAGCTGAAATACTGTATATTATTCAAGCTTGGGGGCTATTAGCTTTCAACTTAAACTTCCATTTTGTTCCACATTTCAGTAAGGCATTATTTATATTGTCACCTCTCAGGCTGAACGCTACTCTTTCTAGTTATCTGTATTTAGTAGTAATGAGAGAAAAGAGCACCAGGGCAGAATGCTATAGTACTAAATAGCCATAAGTCCAGCAAAAACCAAACACAAAGCACCCGTAGCCAAAAAGTCACACTGAAATGGCTTCAGGTATAAAAAGGCTTACTGTTTATTGTTTAAAAATGTAGGACAGTTAACATTCAACACCCCCTTAGGAGCGGCAACATACCACCAGATGCATCAAAATGATGATGTTATGGCCACTGCCACAGACTGCTGATGTTTCACTTGGATAGGACCGAGTTTTCTCAGAAAGATCTACTACATACAGAAGTCTCCATAGCCACAGCTATTGACAGAAACTTAGTTTCTATTTTTTCATTTTTTTTCACTTTATCTTTTTATTGAAATTTGAATATATAAGAAAGCACATGTATTATATAATAGAAGAATTTCCTCCATATAAGGTATAAAATATCACTGAAACACAGTATTTAGGGTAAACATATTGGAGAAGCCTTATATACACGTATTGATAATAAAACATAAACCTAGACAGGTTATAAGTGGAAAGCAGAAGGGCTACAAACAGTAGAATATTATAGAATCATAAATGGCATCTATGTACAAAATAAATGCTAGGAGAGGCTATGGCAAGGCATTCAGTAAATTACAAAAAGTGATAAATGTGGTAATATGAACAATGTTCAGTAATGGAGAGGTAAAGATAAGAGAAAAGTGTGCAAGGAAAGAAAGAGGAGAAAAAAGCAAGGAAGAAGGGAAGGAGAGAGGGAGAAAATAAAGAAGGAGGGAAAAAAAGAGGAGATATCTGTGCACAAAAGTTTCGGGAAACCCTAATCTGAGAGCAAAATAAGAAGAGGGCTAAATATCCCTAAGAATTAGGGTCTAGAAGAACTAGATTCAATGTACTTGAAGTAATCCTGCCAACATCTGTCATATACAGTGAGTTGGTTATGAGTAACATGAGATAATTGGTCTAGGGAGGCATAATGAAAAAGGTTTTGAAGAACATCTGAAAGAGAAGACATCAGAGTTGATTTCCATTTCATAAGAATCAGATGTTTGACCAGAAGAGAAAGTATGTTTAGCCATCTAAAATGTGCATATGAGAGGAGAAAGCTATTGAGGATAAGGATGCCTAGAAGGAATAGCTCGGGGTCAAAAAGTAGTTTTTGTCCTGTTACTCTGGAGGCAAGTAAATAGACTTTATGCCAGAGCTTATTAATGGGAGTACACGATCACAAGATATGCAGTATATCCACGTTGGCCAAATTACAGTGCCAGCAGTTATTATTATTTAATAGGCCCATTCTTTGAAGCACAGAGGGGGTTCTATACCAAAGATGTAGGATTTTAGTTTGTATTAAAGAACTACAGGCATCTTTAAAGATATTATGTGCAAGACGCCAACAATTACTCCACTGTGCATCTGAAATATTGTAGTTAAGAAGAGTACTCCATTTATTTTTGGCTTGTATAGACTGATCAGGTAGATGATCAATAACGTCTTTGTAAATGGAGCTATTCAATTTTACTGATAAATTAGTCCAGTGCAAAATGTATGGGTTTAGAAGAGTATGCTTATACACTATACTAGAGAGAGAGAGAGCTATAAGCTGCCCAAATTTGTAAAAACTTCCAGAAGTCCTGTTTAGGAAGTTTTCATGTAGCCTGCAAGTCCGAGAATGATCTAAGAGTGAATGAATTCTGGTCCAAGATATTTCCGAGAAATAAAATGCCTTTGTTCTGCCACGTACGACAGAAAATTGGGTGATCTTCTAGAGTGAGCAGTGGATTGCCTCATAAGGGGGCATAAAACCAGGGTGTTGGATTGGATTTCAAGAATTTGTGAGTTTGTTTCCAATAAAGAACAGAGGATGATATAGTTGGGTGAGACTTTAGTTTAGAGGAAATTGGATTAAAAATAAAGAAAGTAGAAACTCCTCCCGGGCGTAATACGGATTCCATTGCAACCCATACTGGTGAGTGAGGGGAGAGTTTCTGAAACCATTTAATGGTTTGAGCTATTCGAAAAGCCCAGAAGTAGCCTTTGAACAAGGGGAGTCCGAACCCCCTTTTTTCCAATGTGATCGAAGTTTGTTGCGGTTAAATCTTGGTGGCTTCCAATCCCAGATATTTTTTTTCATTTCTTTAAGTTAACAATTCAGTGTAAATTAGAGACATCATAAAAGTTAATGTTGGCCAATGGCCTAATACATTTTTTCAAATTCTCATCATACTAATACAGCACCTAGGAACCAGAGGTACAAAACTTCTTATATGATCATAAAAAATTAGGTTGCTAGGAGTCTCTGCTAATGGGATTAATCACCTGATATAACCAGAGTCACACCACTTAGTTTATGCATCTTAGAAGAACACACAATGCAGAGCCAACTTTTAGGTTATCAAAAGAAACTAATAACTAGCACTCATGTTCAATGTTCCCTCTAATTTTTCGTCTCTGTGGGTGGGCAACTGATATGTGTGTGTGGCACTTTGTGCAAAAAAATTGATTCACGTGCGCAAATTGGGTGGCCCAAACAAGTGATATATTTTATTGCCAATAAACAGTAGAAAACATAACCAAACACTCAAATACTCAATACAAAGTATAAATATACATAGAAACATAGAAACATAGACTTTGATGGCAGATAAGGACCGCTAGGCCCATCTAGTCTGCCCATTTAACTACCTACAGGATAGGCCGCAGATCCTAGTTAACCAACAGCCTTTATCTTCCTGCCCCCCACAAGAATTGCCTTATGTCTGTCCCATGCATTCTTGAATTCTCCCACAGTTTTAGACCCCACAACTTCCTCAGGAAGGCTGTTCCATGCATCCACTACCCTCTCTGTGAAATAATACTCTCACATTGCCCCTGAACCACCCTCCTTCTATCTTTTAAATTCTGTCCCTTGTTCTTGCAAGTCTTTTCTGAAAGATGCTACCCTCTTGGACTTTGTTGATTCCCTTGAGGTACTTGAAAGTTTCTATCATGTCCCCCTCCCTTCTTTCCTCAAGGGTATACATATTAAGCTTCTTTAGTCTCTCCTCATATGGCTTCTCTTGCAGACCCTGCACCATTTTAGTTGCCTCCTCTGGACTGCCTCTATCCTGTCTATGTCCTTGTGGAGATGGGGTCTCCAGAACTGGACACAGTATTCCAGATGGGGTCTCACCAACTGTCTGTACAGAGGGATAACAACTTCCTGTTTTCTGCTGCTGATGCCTCCCTATACATCCCAGTATACCCCGGCCTCCCTACTGCCTTCTCACATTGCTTGCTAACCTTAAGGTCATCTGATATGATTACCCCAGGTCCCTTTCCTGTTTTGTTGTTGTTACTACCTCCCACCCATTGTGTATTCTTCCCTGGGTTCTTGTTTCCCAGGTGCATTATTTGCACTTTTTGCATTGAATCCTAGCTGCCATACGTCTGACCATTCCTCCAACCTTGCCAAGTCCCTTTTCATCCTTTCCACGCCTCCTTGTGTATCAACCCTGTTGCAGATCTTTGTGTCATCTGCAAAAAGGCATACTTTTCCTTCCAGTCCCTCTGCAATATCACTGATGAAGACATTAAAAAGGACTGGACCCAATACTGAACCCTGCGGTACCCCACTAGTAACTGCCCTTTCTTCAGAGTGGACTCCATTTACAATTACCTTCTGTGTCCTGTTGTCCAGCCAATGTTTTACTCAGGCTACCACCCTGGGACCCACTCCCAGGCTGGTTAATTTGACTATCAATCTTTTGTGTGGGACTGTGTCAAATGCCTTGCTAAAGTCTAGGTAGGCCATGTCCACAGCCCCTCCCTGGTCTACTACTTTGGTCACCCAGTCAAAGAAATCTATTAGATTCTGCCTGACATGACCTTCCCGCGTAGAACCCATGCTGCCTTGGATCCTGTGCTTCACTGACCTCTAGGTACTCAACTATTCTTTCCTTCAGAAGTGACTCCATCACTTTCCCTACCACAGAGGTCAGACTGACAGGTCTGTAGTTTCCTGCCTCTGTCTTGGTCCCACTTTTGTGAAGGGGAATCACATCCGCCTTCCTCCAGTCCTCGGGTACCACACCATCCTCCCATGATTTATTAAAAAGAGTAGCCAGTGGTTTCACTAGTTCCTTCCTTAATTCTTTTAGAATTTGGGTGAATTCCATCAGGACCCATTGCTTTGTCCACCTTCAGTTTTAGGAGTTCTTGCAGAACCCTTTCTTCTGTGAAAGGACTGGGATCGACCTCCTATCAAGAGTGCTTCTGTTAATTGGATTAGGCACTTCCTCCTCTTTGTGAATACTGAGCAGAAATATTCGTTCAGTATTCCTGCTTTTCACTGTCCCTCTGCCCACCCACGTCTCATTCTATTCAGCCTCACTATCCCTCCCTTTGTCTTTCACGCCGCTGATGTACCTATAAAAGGTTTTATCCCTTCTTAACTGAGTTGGCTATCTTTTTCCTCAGTTTGGGCCTTTTGCTATTCTGACTTCCCTCCTGCTTCTTTCTGCCTTAACTGGTACAGCTCTCTGTCCTGCTTCTTCTGTGTTTCCTTATACTTCCAGAATGCTATCTTTTTCTTCCTGACTTTCACAGCCACCTCTCTTGAGAACCATAGTGCTTTTTCTTTCATTTTGATTCGTTTATTTGCTTCACACAAAGGCTTGTTGCGTCTGATGGCAGTTTTGATAATTCCCCATTGTTGCTCCACACCTCCTTCTAGCCTGTTTGCTAGTGCTTTTCTGAGGCACTCTCCCATCTTTGCCAAAGTCAGCCCTCCAAACTCCAGTACTTTCACTTTTGTATGGCTTGACTCTGTAGCTGAGTTTAACGTGAACCACACTGTTTGATGGTCACTTGTCCCCAGATGGCAGCCACTTCTAGATCTGAGATCCTCTCACTGCCCCCGTTTGAGAGTATGAGGTCTAAGATTGCTCCCTCACGAGTGGGTTCCGAAACTAGCTGTCTAATGCCTGCCACCTGTAGGGCGTCAAGAATGGCCCTGCTCTTGGATGTGGCTGCAGCAAATGTGCTCCAGTTAACATCTGGCATATTCAGGTCTCCCATCAACAGTATCTCCCTTCTCTGCCATTCTAAGAATGCCTTCCATCATATCCTTGTCCATTCCTTCCCTGACATGGGGTCTGTACACAACCCCTGTGGATTGTGGTGCCCTTCCAGTCTCCAAGGTGACCCACAGTGCCTCCTCTCCTCCCTGTTTACTCTTTTGTTCAGTTGCTTTTATCCCTTCCTTTACATAGAGAGCTACCCTCCCTCTTCTCCCCTGCCTGTCTCTCCTGTAGGTTATATACCCTGGTATGTTAACATCCCAGTCATGGTTCTCTGTGTACCATATTTCTGTGACTGCTACGATATCCAGGCATCCTCTTCCATTAAGGCCACCAGCTCAGGGAGCTTGTTGCCCAGACTACGGGCATTGGTACTCATTACCCTCCATTTCCTGATGGCCTTACCCCCTTTTGCCCCATCCCTGTCCTTCTTGCCTTTGTCACTTTTTCCATTTACCCCTGCCCTTCTCCCTATCGACACCTCCATGTTGGTGTTTGCCACACTTACTACCATGATTGTTTGGGGGGGCTAGGATTTTCCTGCTCCTTTCCAGTGCCTCCCCCCTTGGCTAGTTTAAAACTTCTGATAGTCCGAAGCTTGGATGTGCATTGTGCACCATAACAGTATGAACTGGAAACATGTGTAAACTATGTACATTTTAAAGAGTCTTGCATGCATCTAAAAGGGGTGCTGCTGATGATGCATTGCTAAGAAATCATCATTTACTGTTTTTTCTCTCCTGTCTTTCCCAGTCTTCCAGCGGATGTATATTTTATTAAGATCCATTTTTCCATCAGATGCTAAAAACAATTTTGTTTGCATCAGAATAACTAAATGGCTTTCTTCCAAGTGGTTTCTTTGCTTGCCTCTTAATGCAGTTCATGAGGCTGAAGCCTCTTTCACAGTCAGCACTAGAAGCTTGGAATGTAGTAGTAGTAGTAGTAGTACAATTTATTGTTCAGCATAAAGCAATTACAATATACTAAAATCAGGACAGAATACATAGTAAATATAAATAGACAATAAATAAATCAACAAGGAACTTAAATATCTTTACAGTGCAATTTAATTTAACAGTGTCCCTTGAGTACCTTTTCACATAAAAAACCTCCACAGGACTTCAGGTCCCCGTAATAAACTTTACAAATGAGCTGAAATTAAAAATCTTGCAAAGATCTCTACAATGTTCTTCTCTTTCATAGTAAACAAATATTCCAAAACATCCTCCAGGGGGAGGCTGAGATACCCTAACAATCCACCCAGCAGTTTTTTTCCTAGTTGATTCGTACCTAGGACACAAGAGTACCACGTGTTTGAAATCATCTATAGTCCTCACTCCACATTTACAATATGGAGAAAGTGCCCCCTCTCTTTTTTGTCTGAAATAAATGCATTAAGCATTATGTTTTTAGTTCTGAATTTTGTATAGCTTCTCCTTTGTTTAGGACAGGTTAAAAAAGAGAGATAAGGCTCATATCCCCATGAAATCTTTACTTTTTTATAAAAACCCATATAGCTTAAGCTTGAGAGTTGAACATAGCAAGAATGTATGTCTAAGTCAATAAGCCTCAATTTGACATCTTGCCTGATCTCCCTCAAATGGTCTAGTGTAAATTTTATATAAGAGGTGGCCCAATCCGCCAGCATTATTGTTTTCTTAATAAGTTGGATAAAGGGATGTACATATCCTATGTTGGCCAATTTGATGGCTTCCTCTACACACATTCTGGGATATCTTTGTTGGGGCAAAAGAAAAAGTTTCAACAGAAAGAGATAATGTTGTTCACAGATGAGAGAAGTCAAGGAACGTTGTCCTGACTCCAAGGCAAGAATACAGTTTGGAGTTCCATTTAACAACATTAAGATCTATCTATAGAGTTTACTCAGAATTATTTCTAATTCTCTAATCTTAGTATAACCCCAGATTTCAGAGGCATATAACATGCTCATTCTTATTTTGGCATTAACAACTCTTAATACCCTCTGACCAATGACTTCCCCATCTTGCTGTTAAATATTTTTGGGCATTTACTGAAGATCCCATTTTAAATCGAATGGCCTCCAAATGTTTGGTCCAAGATACGCTAGAGGCAAAACGGGCACCTAAATAGTCATAACACTTAACAGTGTCTATATGGTTACCGTTTAGCCTAAAGCCTATCATATTCTTGGTTTGAGATCCAAAAACTACAATGTCGATCTTGCCGAGATTAACTTTTAGTTTCCTTTGAGAACAGAGAGATTCAAAGTGAGCCAATTTTCTTTTAAGACCTAGGACTGAAGTGAGAGCAAGACTAAATTGTCTGCATATGCTAAACATTCAATCTTTGATCATTCATTTTGGAGTATGAAAATCTGGGTTACCAAGCTGATCCAAGACTGTATTAATGTAGATGTTAAAGAGAGTGGGGCAAAATACACTGTCCTGACCCACACGCTTGTCTCAAATCTATCAGATGGATGACCATACTGATTATACTGGACCCTTGCCCACGTATTTTCATAGAGTCTAATAACATCAAGAAGTGAGGCCTCCAACTTCAGATCCCTTAATGTAGTCCAAAGGATTTTTCTACTAATGCTGTTGAAGGCCAAGCAGAAGTCCACAAAACAGCAATATAATCTGTTTTTTCTCACTTTAGTATACTTCCAGATCAGGTGCTGAATCACATAACAGCGTTGTACTGTAGAACGGTCCTTCTGGAAACCATTCTGTGCCTCATTCAATACTGAGTTCTCCTTGACCCATGACAGCAATCTGCCCAAAATTATCCTAGAGAAAATCTTCCATGAAACGTATATCAAACTAATAGGCCTATACATCCTTGGGTCATTCGGATCCTCTTTTTTAAAAATTAGGAAGATGACACTACCTGCCCAACCGGCAGGGCAAGAGTACCCCTGAACCAGGCCATTAAATAGCAAAAGAAGAAAAGGAATTCACCAGTTGAGAAAAACCTTATAGTGATCACCTAGGACCCCATCCAGCCCTGGTGCTTTATTTGCCTTAAGCCCAATCAGTGCCATCCAGATTTTGTCCTCTGTGATCAAGATAGGTCTTGGAAAAATGTCATCCTCCTGTATTTTGAAAGAATCAGGTGTCTCCTGCTCTTCATGAGAATAATAGAGCTTGGAGAAATGAGATGCCCAAACTTCAGGTGTAATATAGGCTTCAATCCTAACAACAATATTTCAAAATCGCCTTCCATCCCTATCCAAAACAGCCTGCCTCAGTTTTTCCCAAAGTCCCTGAGTATGTTTATGTCTCTTCCATTACAGAATTTTCCTGTATCTTCTTTCAGTCTTTTGCAATTTAAAATCTGATGCAGACTTATTTCTTTTCTTCTTATGCTGTCTTAGTTTTCCTCCAAACTCTTTCTTTGTCTGTAGGCATGCTGAATTAAACTAAGACTTTTTATAAAGGGACCTAGGATGGTACGTTGTTTTACATCTAGGTCCAAGTAAAGAATGTATAGTTTCCCAATTCTCCAAAATATTAAAGGCCTTACTTTTGTCCAGGACCAACTCGTGAATATCACCTAAGACTCCTGTACTAAGAATTTCTGTGAAACTAGCTTGATGAATCGGCCCCCATCTAATCCTTCTCTTGTTTATGACTTCCAGACTCTCTTCCTGTTGTGCCTCACTCCTTAAAGTCCCAAAAGGGCATTTGATGTTAATTACAATAGCACAGTGTGCTGATTCCAATCTATCCATGACCTCTAACTTTTGAATCAGCTTTACTGCTTCCAAATTGGTCCAAACCTGATCAGGGGTTGAAGAGCCAGAAGGTCCTCTATATGTTAAGGATCCAACTATATCTCCCTGAGTTCTCCCATTTAAAATACAGAAATGTCTACTGGCCAAACCCGCTAGCAATTCCCTACCTCTGAGGTTAGATTTTAGATCCTGAGCAGTCCTAGTATATGAGATATTTGGATTAATTATTGATATTGTATGGATTGTATCTAAATATACATCCTCCAAGAAACAAGAAGGAATTCTGGCATTAAAGTCTCTTAAAATAATTATTGGACAAGATGTACTCTTATCTGACAATTCGTCAAGTGCCATTTTCAGATCCTGTATGAAAAGGTCAGCAGGATCAGTAGCTCTATTGCGAGGGGGGAAAGTATATGTTGCAGAGAATGATCTTCTCTTGTCCCTTGCTAATCACTAGATCCAAAATACCCTCTGACTTAGTAGAAATATTAGTGATCTGAAAATTTAGTAAAGTTTTGGTAAAATAGGAAATACCCCCTTTAAACCTTCCAAACTTTTTATCTTTAGTTGCTGGCAGAGTAGAGACAGAATATCCAGCCAATTTGGGAGTTACATTTTTCTGTACACCATGTTTCTTGTAGTCCAATAATATCAAAATTATCCAGAAATCTCATTACTTCAGAGTCAATTATTTTAAGATGGATGCCCTCAATATTCCATTAAAGTATAGAAAGGGCGTCCACATCTCGATCCCCAGCTCCTGTATCCAAATCTAGCCACATTCAGAGTTCGTTTGATATTATCTACAGGCTGCATTTGTCAGGCTTAATCAATAACTGTCAGTGGCAAGTAGGTATTAGGGTCAGTTAGGTTTCCCAAGTCAATCAGGGGGTTATTTGCCTCTAAGATTGATTCTGGACTATCTTTAGTCTGTGTCAACCTGGAAAAGACTTTGCCCAAGTCTAATGTGTTAACTAAATGTATTCCCAAGCAACCCAGCTTGCTGGCCAGAGAAAGCAAGCTGCTAGCTGTATGAGGATTTTTAAATGTAATATCAATCTGTGTTGTGGGCTCAGGATCTCTATATCACTTTATGGACTCCACCATGTTTCTGGAGATATAAAATCCTAATGCTCTTTCCAAGAGCAGCAACAAATCTTCCCTAACTGTCCTATGAGAACTTTTTGCGTGAAACCTTCCACCCAAAGATAGTTATGGTCCTGCTCAGCCATACTTCTCTGCTTCAGTACATGATCCTCTATCACTCCCAAGATTTTTCTCTGTGCTATCGTATCCTTTTCACTCTGCACCTCCCTATGGAGACTCTCTTCTGGGAAGGATAAGACTGTGTAGGAACCTTTACATGATAGCTTCATGTTTAGCTTAGAATGTAGCACATACATCAGTAAGTTTAGCCACCATGCTGTACTGCACAGTAGTCAAAGCAAAGTGGATCATGTCAGTAAAGGATTTTAATACTCCCTTTATTTTTTCAGCACCTATAACTCTGAAGTCATTGTACTGGCTAACAATTTCTGCTTGGTCCACTGATGAAAATAAATAGTCCTGATAATTGCTGTACAGTCTCTCAATATTGGATAAGCCAAACTCAAAGCTGCAATGCGGCATTGCTGCAAAATCAAAGGCAGATCAGTCAGAAAGTTCACATGCAGGAAATCGGCTATCCAGAGGGTCACATAACAGACCAATGAATTGCAAAATTGCTGTTGTGCTTACTTCAGCTGTGCAGTTAGCCAAAAGCAGTTTTACGGTTGGCTCCAGTAGACAGTTTCACCCAGGTACTGGCTTCTGATCTTTTTTAATTTTGCCCTAGCAATCTGTACAGCTTCAACTGTTGTCAGACCACTTTTCTGAAACATCTTAGACAACTCTGCCAACTCCAAAAGTACATCATTTAATACTGTTATGGCAATGTGGTATTCAGGGTTGGACAGCTTCTTAAAGCAGTATTTAGCAATGGGATCTTTGATGGATGCATGCATAATTGTATGTGATGTCATTTACCCTAGGTATGGTTTACAGCTAGTATGCTGGGTATTGTCAAGCTCAGTGGGGGTTTTAAAATGTACTTTTACAATGTAGTGAGTGAGTCAGTGTGATGTGAGAGAGGAGATGCATTTAGGAGACTGTATTTCTCTTCCATTCCTGATCCATACTAAGCACAGTCTAAATTTATGAAATTAAATGAAAAGGACATTTTTTGCACTTACATTTCTTGCTGTCCACTTTAAAATTACTATCCCCATGTAGCCAACATGGGCAACCTTTTACAAGCACTGATTCATTGAATCCCAAATACGTATATAATATGAGACCCCGTTTTAAAGAGAAGCGTAATCTCATCCTCTAGACATATGTACAGTCAATGTCTCAGCCTGCTAGTTGAGAAGGTTATACCCGTTCCGGCCCCCAACAAATACATAAAAAAATTACATAGAAATAGACAGTAGGTTGCTTTGATGCTTTTATTGTAAATAAAAACTATAGTTTTCCCATTTTCTTATATTGAAAAAAAAATGACCATGCTTACAATGGTGAGGCTTTAAGTCCATTATAAACACATTTTATATGTGAGACGGTGCTTGGGGAGGAGGCAGATTACACCGATGTTAAGCAACTTTAAAACTGAAATAATTTAATATACACCCTCTCGCATTGCTTTGTTGGGGGCATCTACTGCTTGGAGAGAAGGCAGATTACACTGAAGTTATGCAACTTTAAAACTGAAATAATATACTCCCTATGTCAGAGAATCTCTCGCATTGCTTTGTTGGGGGGCATCTACCAAACAAATAAAACATGCCATTTCTGTGAACAGCAGGGGAATACTGTTCATTATCAAGTACTGTCTTACTGAAAAGAGGTGTCAAGCTGAAAATATTGCTGTAACTGCAAAGCCAATTGGTTGGAATTTTGCTGATTGATTCCTTTGTTCAGTAAGTGGAGTGAGAGTGAGATGTCTGGCTTGTTGACTGCTGGCATGTTAAAATTAAAGGGTTGTGGCCTCGGGAGGTGGGCATACAATGTTTCTTTCCCATTCACTTTCATGTCCTGCTGCCTGAGTCTTAAATCTGAGTGATGACTGTTGTCACTGCTTCATGAACATAAGGATCCCTGTCAACTGCTTTGTGCGCTACTACTGAAGCAGTGTGCGGGTTACTTCTGACTACTGTGCGGGCGCACATGCGCACACCTTAGGGGGAACATAGCTCATGTTGGGGTGGTGAGTGAAGGGTACAGCAGTATTCAGGAGTGGGCACTTTGTACAGTTATTTTTTCACTAAAAATGGACTCAGCTGAAACATATTCAAGCTGGGGGATATTAGCTTTCGACTTAAATTGCCATTTTGTTCCACATTTCAGTAAGGCATTATTTATATAGTTGCATCTCAGGTTGTGCACTACTATTTCTAGTCATCTGTATTTAAAACAGTGACTCACCCCTTTCATGGCCACATATTTAGCTAGGCCAATTTCCTGATCGCCCCTCAGTATTGCTCGCTGGTGCTCCCTGTCCTGAACTTGGAAGCCCTGTACTGTTTGCTCACGTAATATGCAGTGCATGTTTGAGAAGTTGCTTAATATACCAGTCAAGTTGAATTGCAATTAAAAAACTGTTTAGATACAACTTTGTCATTCATATATGATAGCTGGAATCATAGAAACATAGAAACATAGACTTTGATGGCAGATAAGGACCGCTTGGCCCACCCAGTCTGCCCATTTCCCTACCTACTGGATAAGCTGCAGAATCTGTCTCCTACCACTATAGTGTTGCAGTATTTACAATTTCAGCATATGAATGTGCCATGTGGAAGAAGCAGTCTTTGTTCCCCATCTTACTGTACAGGGAACAAGCTAGAGGCCACAATATCTCCTATATGTTGACCTCTATGTTACACTTGCCTGGTCTGTTTGTTGTCCAATTAGCAAGGTTCAAGTCTAACTATAGCAAGGACCACTTTTTATTCATAATCTCTTTTATGTTGTAAGACTGTGGTCCAAAAGTAGAGACAAAATTAAGGGCACTGTCCTGAGTTTCCTTGTTGTCCCTTTTATGTGCTCCCATGTTTTCTACCAGTGTTGCCTGACTTGTTCTCTGACTATTTCCTCTACCCTATCAATACACCTTGTGCTGTACCCCCCCTCATGTAAACCCTTGTCTGAAATCCCTAGATCCAGTTTCAAAGTCCTGATCTGTTGTGCAGTTTCTGCACAGGCATATGTAATGACTGGTAGGTATGTTCTTAATGGTGTGCCTAGGGTGATTATTCTTGTAGTGGAAAATGGAATTGCGATCAGTGGGATTACTGTATAAGTTACTAGTAAACCCCCAAGTCACATACTGCCACATCACCACATCCAAGAAGTTATCTGCTCTCATTGTAACTAACAGTAAATATGAGGCTGGAATTTGTTTCCTCAACATATTCAATGAACTCTGTCAGCTCAGAGATCATGCCATCTCACAAGATATATAGGGGGTGACACTTGCCCCATCACTGTACTCTTTATTTACAAATAGTGTTCATTCAAGGATATGAAGTAATTGAACTTCAGCACTTTTTCAGTTAAACTTAACATTTCATTGCTCATCTGGGAAAATCAGTATACAAATATAAAGCTTGTCTCAAGGCACTTATTTCACCCTCATGGGGGATATTTGTATAAAATGCTTAAGCAATAATGCCTGACAGGGTGTGTGACATGCTGGGATAACATCATGCCTCAGATGGTTGGGCACGAGGCCGCAGGCTAAGTGCATCCAACGACTGAGGCATGACGTTATCCCAAATGACACACACCCTGGAGGGCATTATTGCTATTATACAATGGCTCGTTGTTATACAGAATAAAAAAATAATTTTAAAGATGTTTTTGTGTGGAAAAATATTTTTGTTTTTTAAGAGAAGATGAAACAATCAAGCAGAAACAAATCAAGCAAACAATCATCTACAGGTTCACAATGAGGCTGAGACTAGACCCGTGATGTTGTACTGGGATAACATCACGGGTCCAGCCTAAGACCGACCAATCAGAGTCCAGGATTTTTTCTTTTCATTATATAATTGTATATCAAGCCCAACTAATACAGTGCCATCCAGAGCTTTACATTTTGCAAAGTTCTCAAAAAAATCAGCTGTTTCTCCAATATAGACTAGAAGGCTACGGGAGATCCCTAATGTGAACATGCATGTACTGAGTCATTGGTTCTGTCAGTGAGCCTATGGATAATATAATTAGTCTCCCTGGGGGATAGTCTAGTTGCTTGTGAATTTTTTGCAAGCAATATATGGTTGCCTTGACTGGTGATTTCATGGTCAAAAATTCACAAACTTCCTTTGACATTAATCCTGATATCAAACATTCATTTAGGTAACAGTCAATGTCTGTTTTAAATTTTGTGATTGGATCCTCTGGTTATCACCTGTAGAACTCTGTGTCACTGAGCTGTCATTGGACATTTCTTCCATACTGAATCCTGTTCATCACAATTTCCCTGCCCTTAACTGAAGCTTTAATTGTGATCTTATTATTATTCTGCAGATCATATAGGTCTTGTTGTTCATTATTCATAATGTTACAGAACCTGGGGCGTGGTAGTTCTTTAAAAAGTTCTTTAATGTCTCTTTCAAAGGCTTTTTCAAAAAGATCAATAGTCACATTTTGTGAGGGCATGAAAGTGGATTTTGTTTTATACTCACTTAGTCCTGAAGTGGAAGAGACTTCCTGGTTTCTGTTAGTATTGTTACCCATCCTAATCGATGGTTGTCAGGGCTGTCTGTACTGGTAGTGCATTGGGAAACTCCATGCGGTTATGGTTTTCAAAAAAGTGCCTTCAAAGGAAGTATTTTTGTGAACTTATGCAAGTCCACAGTCAAATTATATTGATTTAAATCTCTTGCCAGAATGAGAGTCCTTTTTGTAAGACACATTGTTCTATCCGTGTAAGTTGGTAGTTAACAATATTCACCAGTATAGATTTCTGTATTACCTCCTCCTGTATGGTCTCCACTGTTGGTCTTGACCTCCCAGCTTGTTGATTCTGTTGCAATGTTCAACCTCTGTTGTACTGTTGTCCTCAGCACTAGGTCAAAACAGCAAAAACCTAAATAATACTGTCAAAAACACTGTTGCAAAAACAGTAATGGACAGAATAGGGGTCAGTAAAAACACTGACTGCTACAACAGCGACCACCAGCACAAACAGATACATTTACTACATGCGGGGGGCTCCACCCTACACCCCCTGAATCCCCCATCTAAATATAACTACCTCTGGTGGGGAAGGCAACTCAGAGATGGGGAGAAACAGGGACAGCTACACCAGTGAACACCAACACAAACAGCTTCATTTAGTGCATTTGGGTGGCTCTGCCCCCAAACCCCCTATCTAAATATAACTATCTGCAGGGGGAAGGCAACTTGGGAATGCAGAAACCTTGGGGATGACTGTTGGGGAGGAAAGGCAAAACTTAAATAGTGAGGGGGGGGGAACAAAAAAAAAAAGCACAAATGTCCTAGGACCAGGAGTCGAACCCCAGTCAACCAACACACCAGCTAACCTCCCTGCTTGTGGCCCTACCCTCTTTGCCACAGCAGCTGCTCAGTGGCACACCTCTCACCACAGGCTTCATCCCTTTTCCCCTCCTCCTCCCCCCCCGAAAGGAATACAGCAACAGGGATAGCATTAACTTTACCCATGCTATAGTATCCCAGTCGCTGTACTGAGTTCTGCTATTTTGACAGCACTGTTCTGACTATGCTATTCTGCCTTTCTCTGTTTTCTCCCGGTATGGTTGTGCTCTTTCTCTGTGTTCACCCACTCATGCCTCTTCGAGTCCATAGGTGCCCGAAGATATTAAAAGCTGAAGGAGCGGAGACTCGGAAGGGCATTTATGAGGGTACAAAGGACACTTTTTCTTAACTAGTTTTTGCCATACAAATTACAATAAATAAACACTTATGATGAAGATCATAACATTAAGAATGCAGTTATACCATATAGGAATATTTGTTATGGTATATTAAGAGCTCAGCTGTCAACCCATTCCTTCTAATAGCTCCATATGAAGTCTGAACCATCTGTTGCTTAACCTGATACACTGGCTACCCAGGTGAAAATGAAAGATGGCATAGTAATATGTGAATTACCAGTCTCGAGCATGCAGTCTTCACACAAATGAGTTTGGAGTTTTTGGTTCCACTAACTTCAGGATAGAAGTTAGCAGCTAAGCCCAACCACCAGCAACAAGGTAACCTCCTGAGGCTGGGGAAATAATGACACAGAGACATTAACTTTACACAGATCTTATTTATTAATAAAACACAGTGTACAATAAACAATTACAGTAAACAATATTAATTTACAACAATATGGGCACAACACAAAACAATGCACAACTATAATTGCTGGAGTCAGAGAGGTCGGCCTGCCAAAAACATCACTCACTGGTATGAGGACTAGACAGAGCACATGGATAGAAGAGTCCTTTGGAAGACTTTGATTCCTTCTGGAAGACCAGTGCTCATCATGGGTCAAGCCCAACCCAGTGTTGCCCATGGCATGGCCTTCAATCTTCTCCTGTACTCCTGCTCACATTGTTTGTTTTGTTACAAAAATAAAATGAGTATAATTACAGTGTTGAACAGTAAAGATACAAAAAGTCCTTTCTTTGACCTGCAGGCTTTGGTACTCCAGCCTACAGCACAGAGGCTAATTAGAAAAGCAGTGCCTTTACTTCATGAAGAAGCTCTGACATGGTATTGCTCTTCTGGACACATCCAGTTTTTACAGCAAAGTTTGGATGGAGGAGTCGGATACACCTGGAAATGAGCCACTGTTGCTTAAGAATTCAGTAGTGGCTAGCCATTTGCTCATTCCTGTACTGTTGCAACTGCATACCCCGGACTCACCCAATCAACCAATTTGTCACCATATCTATACTTCTGCCATGCATGCATCCTATGGATGCTCTAATCACCACTTCAGGCTGATATGCCTGTACAAGCCATTCCAAGGCCCTGGTGGCCACCAAATCACCATATGGATGCTCTGGTCACCACTTCAGGCTGGATGCCTGTACAAGCCATTCCCAGGCCTTGGTGGCCACCAAATCACCCTATGGATGCTCTGGTCACCACTTCAGGCTGGTATGCATGTAGAAGCCATATCCAGGCCCGGTGGCCACCAGATCACCCAATCAACAAATTCACCACCATATCTATACTTGTGCCATGAATGAATCCTATAGATATTCTGGTCACCATCTCAGGCTGGTACACCTGTACAAGCCATATCCAGGCCCTGGTGGCCACCAGATCACCCAATCAACCAGTTTATCACCATATCTATACTTCTGCCATGAATGAATACTACAGATGCTCTGGTCACCACTTCTGGCTGGTACACCTGTACAAGCCATATCCAGGCCCTGGTGGCCACCAAATCACCTAACCAATTTACCACCATACCTATATTTCTGCCATGAATGAATTCTATGGATGCTCTGGTCGTCACTTCAGGCTGGTATGCCTGCACAAGGCATTCTCAGGCCCTGGTGGCCACCATATCACCCAGTCAACCAATTTTCAGCCATATGTATTCTTCCCTTGAGTAAAGGTTTTCAGTATCATATTTTCCCAAAAAAGATATGCCGTCTTTCATTTCATTGCACAAATTCCCAAATAATTTGTGTCTGATCCAAGTTGTCTGTTCTCTCTTTGCGAATGTTCAACAGCATTAGGTGACTGTGCCTCTTCTCTGTCATGGTGCTTTATAAGTAAGATTTTCTCCTCCACTGTGTTGAAAAAGATCTCCCCAGTTGCTGTACTCATTGGGACAAGGAGGTAAATTTGAATGAGCTTCACTACTTCTGAATACAGTGTCTGTTGACATTCTTTTCCGACTAAGGCATCAATAATGGTGCTGATTGAATTTCTGGGAACAACTTTAGTTGTGCATTTAGATTGCCAATGTCCAAGTCTTTATCTCCATACAACTCTGTGATCTGAGGAGGAACTGAAAATGACTGCATTGGCTGCTTGAAACAACAAATTCTCCATTGATGACAGCAAAGCATAGGTTTCTTGGTCAAAACGGTCTAGTTCAACAAGACAATCATCAATGGCTTCATAATACAGTTGTTGATACCAGTCCTTAGCAGATTCAGGATGGTGATGAGGTGCACTTCCATGTTGCAGCCTTGCTGGGACATAGCACTGTCTGGGGAGTTCAGGCTCTTTTACAATTTTCAGTAGTTGTGCTTTCTCTTTGATGCCTTCATAGACCTGGTCAAAATCATTGCGTGTTAAATTTGCTTCAGGGAGTTTACAGTCATTATTGTATTTGTTGCTGTCAGTGTTTCTGTTTGCAAGATTGAAGCCATTTTTTCCAATATGCTGAATACATTGTATGATACAAGTCCAAAATAGGTCAGAAACTTTGTCATCACTGACAACAGACCCTTGACTTTATTTCGTACATCAGTAGATCTGTCTGCTTCCAACAAGTGTCCCATAGTTCATAGATTCATAGGTTCATAGATTAATACCAAGTTCAAAAGGCAAAATGCCCATTTGTGAACTCACCACCAGCTGGTTTAGCAGTGGAAAGAACATTTCCTGTCACCCATGTAATTATCCGGACCTTTCTTAAATTATTTTACATTTTCACCATTAATGATGTCATCTGGTAGTGAGTTCCATATAGGAGGGACTCTCTGCATGAAAAATCTTGAGCATTTATTAGTTTTGCATAGGGATGCTTTAAGTTTCAAATTGTGTGATCTAGTATGATTATATGTGAAGTGCTTTTCTAATCCAATTGTATTTAACAAATAATCATTTTGAAATGCATTAAAGGTATAAATTAGGTCACCTCTTAGTATTCTATATTCCAAAGAATATGGCTGTAATGATTTATGTCTGGATCCATAGTCTATGTCAGACATATTGTCAATCTTTTTTGTTACTCTAGGCTGTACCATTTCTGTCATGTTTAAGTAACCAATTGAGGTTGGAGTGCAAAATGAAGCACAATAATCCAGATGTGGATGGAACAGGCTAGAATACAGGGGCAAAATGACAGATGGTTTCCTACTTTTAACATGTCTCAAAATGCTACTTAAGATCATATGACATTTTTTGACAGTTTTGTTGGTATGAGAATTGAATTTGCATGAAGCCTACAGAGTTTAGGGTAGCAACGAGGAGGGAGTGATCAACAAGGTCAAATGCCTTGGTCATATCAATAAAAATAGCTCCAGTGAGCCTGCCATTGTCCATAGCCACTAAGGTGTCAGATGTGAGTTTGAGCAGGGCAGTGGTGGCACTATGACCCTTGCTGAAACCATGTTGGGCGTCAGTTAAGAGCTCATGTTTCAGTAAGAAGTCAGTGGTCTGGGTAGCAACTATTTTCTTAAGAATTTTACTGAGAACAGATAGGATGGCAATAGGACGATAATTCAATGGATCAAGTGGGTTGACTTTTTTGAAAATGGGGGTAATTCTGGCCATCTTCCAAATGTCCGGGACAGTACTTTGACACAGAGAGAGGGTAAAAATGTTAGCAAGGGGAGCAGCTATGTGGGGAGCAGCCAATTTTAGGAGCTTAGGTTCCAAGTTATCAGACCCAACAGCTGTGCACTCTGAGATGTTCCTTAGGAGTTGGAGAACCACCCTGGTTGGTACAGACTTGAAATGGAAAGTATGCTTGGGGGAGTTTGCAGGTGAGATGGGGTTTGAAAAGGTAGGGAAAGTGGAAGTATATTGGGTGAGGTCAGCAAATTGCCTGATAAAGAAGTTTACAATAGTAAGGGGGTTGTTGCAATGTGCGTCATTTAGAGTCATGTCATTTGGAGTGGATGACTGGTTCGAGCCCAGGAAGAACTTAATATGGGACTAGAATTTTTTGGGATCTCCTGGGAGTCTATTAGAGGGTTATTGCAGTATGAGCTTTTTGCTTATTTGATTTGTTTCTTACAGGCATTTCTTAATGCTCTGTACATATTAAGATCTGCAAGATAGCCTGTTTTTTTATGGTGAAGCCAGATTTTGTCCCTCTGACTTAATTTAGATAATAAGTCAGATTTTAGCCAGCGAGTCTGACTATTTCTAACCCGCCTTATAACAAGTTGACAATAGATTTCTTGTAGTTCTAAGAATTTTGTCAGGAAGATATTTAGGGCTGTCTGGACATCTACTGAGCTGTAGAGAGGGGACCAGTCAATGCAGGTACAATGTCAACATTCTCTAGGTCATTTGACCAGTTCCATGAAGTTGAGAACTTTTTTATATTAATGTAATCAGCTTTATGATAATTTTTGAATTTACTTATCCCTTTGTTACAGTTTACTTGTCTTGAGATATCACATACAATCATATTATGATCACTATTGCCCAAAGGAGGTTTAATAACTGGGGTAGAGAATAGATCAGCATTATTTGTGAAAAGAAGGTCGAGTATGTTATCATTTCTGGTGGGAAGGAGCATCAGTTGGTCCAAAATGAGTTTGAAAGTGATTTCTAGAAACTGTCTCTCAAGGTTACTATTAGTATCAAATGTTTCCCAATTTATGTTGGGGAAGTTAAAGTCACCAAGAATTATTAAATCACCATGCACTTCAATTTTTTCTAACTGGTTCAAGAAGGCTAAGTTGTCTTCATGATTTAAACTGGGAGATCTGTAGCATAAACCTACTGTTAGGGTTTCATGACCTAGTTTGATCTTGGCCCATAATATTTCAGTTGCAGAGGCATCATTCATTATCTCATGACAGTTAAGTTTGTTAGATATGTATAGTGCCAATCCCCCACCTTTATTGTTCTATTTTTTTAAAATGTGGTGTAACCAGGTATGTCAGTATTCCAATCATTGTCTGAAAACCACATTTCGGTGATACAGCAGATGCCAATTTCTTTGCTAACTAGAGTATATCTTAATTTGTCTAACTTATTTGTTAGACTATGAACATCAGCTAATAAGATTTTTATTCCCTTGACTCTTTCCTGGTGAATATGAATTTCATTCAAAACATTATTATCATGATTAAGTACAGTTTTATGGTTTTTTGAACCAGATTTAGATTTCCTCTTCCTTCTTTTCCTTTTTAATTTTGTAGTTTTGCTATATTTTAATTTACAATTCATATTCCACTGGTTACTCAAAGAATCTTTACTGAGAGGTAATATTTTAGGGATGAGAATGTCCCCTCCCCTTCACTTAGTTTAAAGCTACATCTATAGAGTTATTAAACTGGTGACTGAGAAATTGTGACCCTACTTTGTTTAGGTGCAGTCCATCTCTAAAGAACATTTCAGAATTCCCATTGCATTCTTCCCAGTGGGTTATACAATTGATATTTTGCCTCAGGCACCATTGTCTGAGCCAATTATTTATTTCTTTTAAAATGCAATTTTGTCTATAAGTTACTCTTGGGATAGGAAGAATTTTGGAGAAGGAAAAATCACAGCCCAAGTCTACGAGTTTGTTGTTAAATTGATAAATTCCTGCTTAATTTGGTGAGGGTTTTGATGAAAGATATTATTGGCTCCTGCATGTATAATTACTAGTTTTCTAGAGTTATTTGGGCAAATTATGTCATTAATCATTGTTGTGATATCAGATATTTTGGCACCCCTGAAACATGAAAGGGTTCTATGAGCTTTGTCTCTGTCACATATTGCTGGGTCAAGTCCTTTAATAATGGAATCGCCAAGTACAAATATTTCAGTATCTCTGGATTGAGTAACCTCAGATTCCATATTTTGGTCAGTCTGCTGTGAAGCACTGGGTATAGTATCAAATATTATTAAAGGCGAGTCTATAGCAATATTCTGAATTTTGCCCATAGATTGCTGTTCATTATTTACTAATGTTGGTGTATCTGGCATTATTTCTTGACCTTAGGAAGTAGTCATACCCGCTGACTCTTCTTGGGTGACATCTAGTGTTAAGGGGTCAAACGTATTAGTAATTTTGAGATTAAATTGTTTAGCTTTCCTTCCTCTCTTTTTTTGGGGGTGTTTTAGATGTTGGTCTTGGTACCAGGCATCCTCTGGGTCAGTAGTTTCATCTTCTTCCCTTACCCTTTTTTTGTTTAATGGGGTTTTATTTACAGAAGTAGGAACACCATTACAAATTGTACTGTTAACTACAGGTCTGGTGGTATTGTTTGGTTTTAATGTAGTTTCAGGTGTGTCAGCTTGTAGTCGGACCTGAAAACGGTTAGCCATATCCAGTTGACTTCGCTCAATTTCACCGAGCCTGTTATTAAACTGAGCTAACAAGGCTGACATATCAGTATTGTCAATACATTTAGTACAAGTGGATACATTGTTTGATGGTTGGACAGAGACTATCATTTACATATTACACAATTGGCATAGTATGCCTATTTCACCATTTACTGTCTGGATAAATGCTTCCATGGTATTTTCTTGTACAACTGCTAGAATAACAAGCATTGAAACAAAACAAGGTAAAGCAGATTTGACTATTTGGATCAGGAGACAATGTATCAATTTCCTAAATATTAAATGTTAGAATTACATTGGTGACAATCAGTGCACTCACCTTACTTGCCTAACACACCTAACACATGCAGATGCGCGTGTGTTTGCGTGCGTCGCCGCGCTCACCCTGCTCAGCTTGCAACTGCTTACCGAGGGTGATGTTAAATGCTCTTTATTGACTCAGAAGTAATAATCATGGGTCACACTCGCCTCGTATACAGTGCACTTTTAAAAATTAAAATGTGTGCCCAAAACAGCTATACAGTGCAGAATTAGGTCTTTTAGCTCTGCAACAGTCAAATACTTTGAGCCCCATAAGAAATAAAGCTAAGTTTAATAGTTTGTAGTTCGTTTCAGTTGTAAACTGAACTACCAAAACTCTCTTCCTGGTTCCTGTTACGGGAACAAGGGCTCCAATAAAATGTGGTACAACACGAAGGACCTGTTATCAGTTTTAAAGTTTCATTTAAACTAAAAACTCAGATAAGCAGCAAGACAGCATTAGTTTGAGCAACGTACAAATAAAAATAGCTTGCAACTGCTCACCGAGGGTGATGTTAAATGCTCCTTATTGACCTGGAAGTAATAACTACGGGTCACGCTTGCCTCATATACAGTGCACTTTTAAAAATTAAAATTTGTGCCCAAAACAGTTACACAGTGCAGAATTATATGTTTTATCTCTGCTACTGTCAAATACTTTGAGCCCCAGAAGAAATAAAGCAAAGTTTAATAGTTTGTAGTTCGTTTCAGTTGTAAACTGAACTACCAAAACTCTCTTCCTGGTTCCTATTGTGGGAACAAGGGCTCCAACAAAATGTGGTACAACACAAAGGACCTGTTATCAGTTTTAAAGTTTCATTTAAACTAAAAAATCAGATAAACAGCAAGAAAACATTTGTTTGAGCAACGTACAAATAAAAATAGCTCTAGTTTGTGAGAACCGACTTGATGCTCTTTGTTCTTGCAGTCCATCTTGTTAGACAAAGTAAGTGCAGGCCTTCTATCATCACGTAAGGGTCCTTGCTGTCATTTGCAATGTTTTCACAAAGAGCTAACCTCTGTGGTAATCCACGAATCAGTACACTTAAATTCTGGACAAAGCTGAGGGCATCTTCAATGGGATCGCTTGTTTTGCCACAGTTTTGTAACACCAGGTCTAAGGAATGGTTTGCACAATGGACATTCAGTCCTAGTGGATTTTCTCTTCTAATTCTTGTTGCAGTTCCAGAAATACATCTACTCATATTTGCTGCTCCATCATATGCCTGTCCCCTCATGTCATTGATCGATAAATTACGCAAGCAATAACACATGACGAGGTGTGGTTTATCGCCTGATAAGAGCACGCCCGGGGTGTCTAAGGCATGAGGCGCTTTGCGCGAGTGCCTTATGCCACTGGGCGTGCTCTTATCAGGCGATAAACCAAACCTCGGAGTGTGTTATTGCGCTTATAAAATGGGTCCCATAGTAAAGAAACCAATTAAAAATACACAGAAAAACAGTGCATAAATATAGAGTAAAAAACATGTGAGCATATTAGTAGAAAGAGAAAAAGTAGTCCTTATTGTATTGGAATATTGCTACTTCATTAAAAGTAAGTACAGGTCTTTTGTGCTTGTCTGTCGGTATACTATATAGCCACGCACTGAAGCTCTTGTATAGCAGGTTTAATTTAGTTTTTTATTAACGTTTTTTTCTTTGTCTACATTTTTATGGCGTGAACAATTGCCCAGTCAGTTACAGGGAGCGTGTGATGTTTCTCGGCAGCTACTGCATAAGCAGTTATGTGATAGTCTGTGACCCCAAACCCCCCCCCCACACACAAAACAAAGACTCAGAAGATATTACAGACTAGGGTTTTTCTTTTGCATTTATGTGCGTGTTTATAAAGGAATTATGCACTGCAGAGTGATTTTCTTATGATGAGACTGGGAGCGAGCTTGTCCCTCGCTACTCGCTGTACTTAGGACTGCCGTGATAGTGCTTCTGATTTCAGCGTTTCAGCAGCTCGGTCTGAACTGGGAGATTTAAATAAATTAGTAAATAACTAATGGTTTTGTGGGATATGGTAGATGAGCAGTACAGCATCGGGTCTGGTGAGTTCTGGAGGAGCAAGTATGACAATTTGAAAGCCGTGACACGCGAGACTTGCAACGCTTACCAGATGAACTTGTCTTGCTGCTGGGGGCAGTAATTGTTATTTTTTTTAGCAGGGAAAGCAAACCAATTAAAAGAAACTGTTTTCTTGTGGTGATGTGCACTGTAAATGGTGGCACAAGTAACAGACATTGCGTTGAGGAATGGCAGGAGCAACGGGCACTGGTGTGTGCTTGTCAGTAAAAGCAGTTTAAACATGAGGGAGGTTACTGATATTTCCTTGTTGTGCGGTCACCCAGGAAATAAAAGTGCCGGTTGGCATAGATATCAGCTGATAAGGACATGGCTGGAAGGTCCTTTCAGCCAATCAGTTTGCAGCATTTTTTTGACCCATTTTATAAATCTTAATGAAACATCCTTAATGGAACTGGTGATCGATTCTGCATTGGTCTTTGCCATTTCGTGCATCCCAATAAAATCTTCATATATAACAAAATGGAGCAGGGAAACCCATCATATACATATCATCATCTGTTCATGTTGGCTTATATCATGAGATTCATCTGCTATAATGGCATACAGCTTTGATTCATGCGTATCTCTTCCAGTAGGTTCCTTAGCAGCTGATGTGCCATGAGTTCCTTGTCTTCATTTACAATATCTACACTCCGATATTTCCCTTCCAGGATCCATTTCAGTACTTCTGGTATGTCAACTGCCCTACTCAGCATTTCCTGCTTCAGGTTGCTTTCCTCTTCTTCTTTGCCAAGAATTGCTAGTCCTTGCCGAACTAGAAACTGTAATGCATTAAATTGTTTCAGTAACATTTCTCGGTTTCTCGCCTGTTCCTGTGTAAGATGCTGGCTGAGCTGAGCACCAACATTCATCCTTGTGTTGTTGAATGCAGTATACTTCTCAACAGCTTCATGGTGGACTAATGCTGCCTGATGTTTCTTAAATTTTTCAATTGCTTTCTTCCAGTCACTGAATCCTGACGAAATGTAGGTCAGTTCACCACAATGACTGCCTGTGATGAGTTTTCTTGCCACTACTGCCCAACAGTAGTAGCAGAATACACATCCTTTTGAAACACAATAGGTTAGCCAGCTAAAAGATGAAAACCACTGTGCTTGACAAGTTCTTGTTTCAGTTCTCCCATTGGTTCTCAAAATGACTTGTTTGATGGATGTGTCTGTAACACTGCTTGACTGAAAAACACTGCTTAACTGAAAAACGCTGTTAATATTGTGGCAACAAACAGAAGAGCAGGAGGGGAGAGACAAAGAGACAGCAGAGTCAGACACTGGTTGAACTGCAGTGACACTTGTATTCTCAGAGCAGGAGGGGAGAGACAAAGATCAGCAGATTCAGACACTGGGTCAACTGCAGTAACCCAGATATTCTCAGAACAGGAGGGGAGAGACAAAGAGACAGTAGATTCAGACACTGGGTCAACTGCTGTGACCTGGGTATTCTTAGAGATATGCATGATGTTGCCATCACTATTGCTGTTCACGGGGAACAGTTCTGTAGTTCTGTTTTCTGTATCAGAGCAGGCCTTACCATCCAGGGTCACTGGAATAGCGGCTGCAGGACAATTCGCATGAGGCAAGGAACAGGTTCTGAACCCCAAGAAAACAAAATCTATGATTTTTGCCCACCGCCAAAATAACTCCAGAAATGCCCCCTCCTCATCCTCCCCTGCACCCTACACCCCTCGAACAGGTATCAGAATACAAATACCTGGGCATTACCTTTGACTCGTCTCTCTCCTTCCACTCCCATCTTAACTCCCTGTCCTCTGCCACAAACGCCCGAATTGGACTCCTCTACTGCCACAAAGACTGCGTCCTTGAGTATGCCCTCCTGCTGGCTATTACCTCCTCCATCCTGTCTTTGGTTGATTATGGGCTCCCAATCTATACAGCTGCTGATCCCACTGCCCTCTCCAAAGTCCAGACCTCAATTAACAAGGCTTGCAGGCTCCTGACAGGTGCCCCCAGCAGAACGCACACATGCCAGCTTTACTCCACCTCAAACCTACTCACCTTTGAAGAGTGCCTGCGATACCACATATGTATACTGGCCAAAAAAACACTACCTGGGCTCTCTCTGCCGGGGGTTACCTCATCCCTAAAACAGGCCACTCACTCGGTCACCACCCGGAATGCAACCAAAGCCACCTTCCAGGTGCCGAGAGCCAGGACCTCCCTTGCCCAAAGATCTTTCCACTCCAGAGGCCCCTCCTGGTATAATTCCCTCCCTGGTCAGATCACAAACATCCCCAAAATTGGCCCCTTCAAAATCACCCTCTGTAAACACCTCATTGACGCTCGGAGCTACAAATGCCCATGACTGGGCCATACCTAGAGCTCTGCCTACCCAATCCACAGACAAAGTCTCCCGGTCCCCACCCTCCCCAGCAACTACCCCTCCTACCCCCCCAGGTAGTCGTACCCAGTATCTCTAGGGGTCCCATAGTATTATATGTATATTAGTTTAGTTAGACTAGCTTAATTGAGGCCTGTACACCTCAAATGGAAATCTGTGTGCTTCACTGAAATTGCTTTGAATGTCCATTTGCTCTGCATTGTATGCTCTTTTTTGTATCTCAGCTGTAATGTTCTCTATTGTTATACTCCACCAAAATGTTGTCTACCCTTCCGGTGACGAGGTGCCTTTGTAAATGAGTCTTTGACTCAAAGGTTGTAAATCTGAATTGTGAATAAATAAATAAATAAAAATAAAAAATGTCAGTTCTGGCACTGATGCAACATTTGGAACAAGCATGGCTGCATTTGACTCTGTAAAAGCCAGTGGCAGCGAAGCTGTGTGCACAGTTACATTGTCGCTTACTGTGCCAGTACAACTGACAGTTACAGTGCTTGTGGCAGGGTCAGTGGTATTGTTCTCAGCAGCAATGTCACATGCAGGCTCTGAAGCTATTGGTATCTGGGCACTCCCAACCCAGTAATTTAGTTTTCTTGGCATCTTGGCAGCAATATCAGCCAGTTGTTTCTCCATCTGTCTGTTTTATCTCTTGGACCTTGGTGTATTTGAATGCAATGTCACAAAGAGTGCAAGCTCTGAGAATGAATTTTGTGTATAAAATTTAATGAAACCATCTAGTCACCATCTTCCAACAAGCACTGCTGCATGATTATTGTTAAGCAAGCTAGCAATGAAGTGTCATGGCAAAAATACATTTTTTATATCTTGCTCTTTCTCCCGTCCCCACCATGTCTTTGTCAACAGTTAATATTTATCCTCAACTACTGGAGATACTTTGATTAGCCATTCTTGGCTAGTGACCCATACCTCAAATGCTTGTGTACTGCACCACTATTGTACAAGATATGTGGGTCCAATAACATTTATAATGCATGCATGATTTGGCTGGTACTGACAAAACTAGTATTTTTGTATGCCATTGTTTCCTTTATTTTTGCAGCAGTCCTTTACTTTCTCACGTGCCCAATAGTTACTATGGGAGGGTTTTTGCCTGTGATTCAATGCTGGGAAATTTGACTCCTCCCATACTTTACATTACTTAAAAGCCAGCCTCTTCCAGAAACTGCCACTCATAGAATTTTCAAATGCCCTCCAGCCTCACCAACTCCTCCTTCTCTGGAACTTTTTCTTGCCTTGCTGCTGGGTCTTCTATTTCCTATCACTGCCTGGCTCTTCTGCCAAGAGTGGAAACAGAGAAAGGCCAAAGTTAAGTGCATACAAGCACTATACACTATTCACCCAACACTGAAGTGTTTTAATATGAGGACCACATCCAGCCTCAGTTTTTCATAAACGGTGCCCACAGGGAGGACTTTGACGTAGTGGCACTGCTTTTCACCAGTGCTCCCCATACCACTCACAGTGGTTCATCTCATCCAAGTCATGCAGAGTGCCAACTTCATTTACCACACCCAAACACATTAGTGCCATACTCCAGCCCAACCTACAATACAGATTCCATATGATCACCTGCCACTACAAACAAACACCATACTACGGAACTAAAAACATATGAACAATATAAGGGCAACAATATCAGACTTGGCTATAGAAATGAGAGTACAGTCACTAAACTATAACCTTAAAATTGAACAAGTTTATTGCTGTCTGGAACCTATGGAATCAGAAGCATCCTGAATAAATTTTATTTTGCTCAACATTAAGTACACTTAATTATAGTGGCACCGATGGATAAGGTATGAGGCTTAGTTGCCTATTATAGCCTAGGTGAGCCTGAGACTTTAGTACTTTGAACTGATCATATCACTTAATATAAAAAGTCCATGCAAGCCTGGTGATATCTAGGGTAGAGAGGTGCATATCTCTCTAGTCATCTTAATTTGGGCAGGCTTATCATAGATTTGAAACAAGAGGAGACTGGCTAGATTGAAGTATATATATAGAGATCTTGTTTCCTTTTACTCTGTAGTAAATAGCCAGGCAGGCATTTTGACAAAAATAAAGTAAATCATGCATTAAACCACCATGAGCCACATCTTACTGTGGGTGCTGGGGAATGTAATTTATTGGATAATTGGGCTGAGGGTCCTTAAATAGCTCTCCTGTTCAGAGGAGAGGTTTAGATAAGGAGATGTGAGGCAGGAGGAATTCTGATAGACTGCCTTACATTTTGCATTTTGTTATTTTTCTCTTCTGTAATACAGTGGCGGAGGAATAGCCGGTGTAGCCGGTGCAGTGGCTCAGGGGCCCAATAAAATATTCACATTTAATTTTTACATTTACACACAGAACAGTGTCAACATCAACAAGACAGTCCTAGACAGCTGACTGAGCTGTCAGTGTGCCATGTCCGACCTGTGCTACTTGATGACGCACTGCAGATGGCAGCAGAGAATCTCTTGCGATGCGGAAGACTGAGAGGGACCAATTAAAGCTGCCTCAGACTGCACTGCATTTTCAATTCTCCACAGAATCAGAAGGAATCATTCTGACCATGATGACTACTACTGCAGTCTGCTGCCTGCATTGCGCGCAATGTGCTACAATCCGTCACCCTCCGTGGTACCTTCTATATGATAGTAAGTTTTCCTGCAGAGCGAGGAGACAGAGCAGAGCAAAGAGAGAGAGAGAAGACTTGTCCACGGCCCATGCTGCAAGCAGACAGACAGAGCATCCCTTGTCTTCCCAACCCCAACACAGTCACCCTGACCCAAATGTCCCAAATCCTATCCCCCTGCCCTGCCACCCAACCGACCCCCCCTTCAATCCATCCATGTACTTACTCTGCTGCTCAGCTGCTCAGCTGCTCCTCTGCTTCTCTCTCTCTCTCAATCTCTCTGTTAACTGGGACTGTCTTCTATCTGAATCATTCTGGGAGACTAGGGTCGGGTGTGTGGTGGTCACTGTGTAAGAAGGGGGGGTTAAATGAACAACTTGCAAGTTGCAAGTTACTGCACATGCTGCAGGCTGCAGCAAGCAACCAAGCACTTTAGTTAGTCTCTGACTCTGTGACCACACACCATGGGCACCAATCCAGCTGGCTTTCGCTCTACTTTTTTTTTGGCTCACTCAGAGTCAGCCCAGGGGTTTGTCTTTGCAGTGATGTCTGTGATGTCTTCTGATGATAATTATCTGAGCTGGACGTACTTGTCCACCTAGGGACAAATGACTTGGCTCATCATGAGATTAGAGCAGTGCAGGAGGACATTGCAGAGTTGGGGAGGGACCTAAGACAAGTAGCACACACAGTATCCTTCTCAGAGGTGCTGCCTGTCAAAGGCATGGGGGAGGCGAGGGTAACTGGCACCATGCAGTTTAATGAATGGTTGAAAAAATGGTGCAGAGCACAGGGTTTGGCTTCATTGGGGACTGGGGTTCCACCTGAGGGACACCAGCCTATACTGGCAGGATGGTCTGCATCTGTCCAGGAAGGGAACAAGTCTTTTGAGCAATCGGTTTAAATGCTTCATTTGCAAGCTTTTAAACTAGTCAAAGGGGGAGGCACTGACAAGCAGCAGGAAAATCCCAGCCTCTCCCTACAAAACAGGGTACTAAATGAGAAAAAGATCGAGGTAGAACGGTCAGTAAGGGATGTTGCAACAGAAGGTAAAGCCATCAAAAAATGGAGAGCAATGAGTACCAATGCCCGCAGTCTGGGTAACAAGCTTCCTGAATTAGTGGCCTTGATGGAGGAGGAACATCTGGATATCGTGGCAGTCACAGAAACATGGTACACACAAAACCATGACTGGGACATAAACATACCAGGACACACTGTCTACAGGAGGGACAGGGAGGGTAAAGAGGAGGAGGAGTAGTTCTTTACATAAGGGAAGGAATAAAAGCAACAGAACAAAAGGGTAAACAGGGAGGAGAAGAAGCATTGTGGGTAAATTTGGAGACAGGTGATGGCACCACAATACGCACAGGGGTTGTACACAGACCCCCTTCTCAGGGGGAGGAAATGGACAGGGAAATGATAAAAAGTATACTTAGAATGGCAGAAAAAGGGGAGATATTGCTGATGGGTGATCTGAATATGCCAGATGTTAACTGAAGTGCAGTTGCAGCTGCCACTTCGAAGAGTGCAGTTATTCTAGATGCCCTACAGGGGCCATGCCTTAGACAACTAGTACTGGAGCCCACTCGAGAGGGAGCAATATTAGACTTGATCCTCTCAAATGGAGATGGAGAGAGGATCACAGATGTAGAAGTGGGTAGCCATCTGGGAACTAGCAACCATCGAACAGTATGGTTCACAATAAACACAGCAATAGTCAAGCCATACAAAGACAAAAGTACTGGACTTTAGGAGGGCTGACTTTGCCAAAATGGGTGAGTGCCTAAGGAATGCACTAGCAAATGGGCAGGAAGGAGGGTGGAAGAACAATGGGAATAATAAAAACTGCCATCACAGAGGTAATGAGCCTTGTGTGAAGCAAATAAACAAAACAAGACGATGTAAGAAACCACTATGGTTCTCAAAGGAAGTGGCAGGAAGGTTCAAGAGAAAAGAAAGCATTCAGGAAGTACAAGGAATCGCAGAAGGAGCAGGACAGAGAACTGTATCAGTTAAAGCAAAAGGAGGCTGGGAAGGCAGTCAGAACAGCAAAGCCCAAACCGAGGAAAAGATAGCCAACCCAGTTAAGAAGGGGGAAAAACCTTTATAGGTACATCAGGAGCAAAGGAAGACCAAGGGAGGATAGTGAGGCTTAATAAAGGGAGGGAGGGTGGGCAGAGGGAGACTGTGAAAAGGCAGAGATACTAAACAAATATTTTTGCTCAGTATTTACAAATGAAGAGGAGAGGTACATAAAAAACAGTAGTAACACTCTGGATACAGAAGTTGATACCAGCCCATTTACAGAAGAAAGGGTTCTGAAAGAACTCTTAAAACTGAAGGTGGACAAAGCAATGGGGCCTGATGGGATTCATCCCAGAATTTAAAGAGCTAAGGGTAGAACTAGTGACACCACTGACTACCCTTTTAACAAATCATGGGAGGATGGGGTGGTACCCAAGGACTGGAGGAGGGCAGATGTGATTCCCTTCACAAAGTGGGAGCAAGGCAGAAGCAGGAACTACAGACCTGTTAGTTTAACCTCAGTGATAGGGAAAATGATGGAATCACTTCTGAAGGAAAGAATTGTCGAGTATCTAGAGGCCAGAGGGGCACAGGACCCTAGGCAGTATGGCTTCACAGCGGGAAGGTCATGCCAGACAAATCTGATAGATTTCTTTGACTGGGTGACCAAAGTAGTAGATCAGGGAGGGGCTGTGGACATGGTCTACCTAGACTTTAGCAAGGCATTTGACACAGTCACACACAAAAGATTAATATACAAGTTAGCCAGCCTGGGAGTGGGTCCCAAGATGACAGCCTGGGTAAAGAATTGGCTGAAGAATAGGACACAGAGAGTAATAGTAAATGGAGTCCACTCAGAAGAAAGGAGGATTACTAGTGGGGTACCACAGGGTTCAGTATTAGGACTGGTCCTCTTCAATGTCTTTATATGTTACATTGATGGAAGGACTGAAGGAAAAGTATGTCTCTTGCAGATGACACTAAGATCTGCAACAGAGTTGATGCACAGGTGGGGTAGAAAGGATGAGAAGGGACTTGGCAAGGTTAGAGGAATGGTCAAATGTATGGCAGCTTAGATTCAATGCTAAGAAGTGCAAGGTAATGCACCTGGGAAACAAAAACCCAGGGGAAGAGTACACAATGGGGGGTGAGATACTAACAACAACAAAAATGGAAAGGGACCTGGGGTAGTCATATCAGATGACCTAAAGGTGGGCAAGCAATGTGAGAGGGCAGAAAGGAGGGCTGGGGGGATACTGGGATGCGAGGGAGAGGCATCACCAGTAGAAAACAGGAAGTTATTATCCCTCTGTACAGACAGCTGGTGAGACCCCATCTGGAGTACTGTGTGCAGTTCTGAGACCCAATCTCTGCAAAGACATAGACAGGATGGAAGCTGTCCAGAGGAGGGCAATTAAATGGTGCAGGGTCTGCACCGGAAGACATATGAAGAGAGACTTAAGGAGCTTAATATGTATAGCCTCGAGGAAAGGAGGAGAGGGGGACATGATAGAAATTTTCAAGTACCTCAAGGGAATCAACAAAGTCCAAGAGGGTAGCATCTTTCAAAAAGAGGTGTGCAAGAACAAGAGGCATAATTTGAAGATAGAGGGGGCGCTCAGAGGTAATTTAAGGAAGTATTTTTCACAGAGAGGGTTGTGGATGCATGGAGCGGTCTTCCGGAGGAGGCTGTGGAGTCAAAATCAGTGGTGGAATTCAAGCATGCATGGGACAGTCATAAGGCAATTCTGGGGGGTGGGGGTAAGAAGAAGTAGGCTGCTGGTTAACTAGGATCTGCAGCTTATCCAGTAGGTAGGGAAATGGGCAGACTGGGTGGGCCAAGTGGTCCTTATCTGCTGTCAAATTCTATTTTTCTATGTTTCTATCAGACAGCACTGTGAAGACAAACCCCCAGGCCAGGGCTGAAAAGCTGAATGAAAGGTTGGTTGGTGCAGCATCCAGTGCGGTCGCAGATTAAGTAACAGATCGGATGCTGGTGATCATCACATTGATGCCAAAGGCAAAGCAAGCTAATTGATGATGGTGGGGGCGGCCATGGGGGGGCCACCATGGCCCAGCCATGAGTGAGAACTAGTGCCCTGTGCCAGTACTGACTGTACTACTAGTCTGTAGACTAGGGGAGGGAGGCAGAGGCCGACTCAAGCTGCAGGCAGGGCGGGCAGGCATGCAAAAGGGCAGCATGGGTCCTAGCAAGCTTGACCTCTGCACCACATGACTGGCTGCTGGCTGATATGTCCCACTGGATAGGGACACAGTCAGTCAGTGGTAGGCAGGGCTGAGCTGGGCTATATAGGATTGCTGCATGAGAGAGATGGTTCACATGGTGTAGACGAACTGAGGGGAGCGAGCTGCTAACACACAGTGTGTGTCTGTGTGCATGTGGCATGGACACACAAACACAATCTTTCTTTGATTCTCTCTTTAATGTGAATGTTATGTGACTGTTTAGGCAGGGACTTACTGGCAGACTGATTATTTTACTGAAGGTCCAAGGAGGAGGAGTAGTAGCACAGCATCTGTGACTTACTGGTCTGGTCTGAGGATTTTCTAACTGAAAGAAAGAAGGCTTGGGCCTTGGACCTTGTTTGCTGCCTGGCTGGGCTGGGGCTGGCAGTGGGCACAGCGCTGCTGATGCTGGGCCTGTTAGCACTAGGCTATAGTAGCAGCACTGCAGAGAGCACAAGAGTAGAGCAGCCAGTTAGTAGTCTTCACTAAAAACAAGGGAAAATAATAAAAAAAATATTACTGGGCAGGCAGCACAGCGCTGTTCAATCCTTCCTGTTTGTCTGAGCCAGGGGATCCATTTAGCATAGCAGGAGCCACCTTAGCCCCCAGCTGGGTAGTAGGGAAAGGGTTTTTGCTGCAAACAAGGGAAAAAAAAAAGAAAAAGTTATT
The DNA here is from genome assembly GCA_016271365.2 of Neoceratodus forsteri. Classification (NCBI taxonomy): domain Eukaryota; kingdom Metazoa; phylum Chordata; order Ceratodontiformes; family Ceratodontidae; genus Neoceratodus; species Neoceratodus forsteri. Next base: position 230,393,731 of record CM057458.1, on the reverse strand, counting down.
GTGCAGTAGCACTGCCTAGCGCTGTTGAAGTTGTTCTTGACCTGTTTGTCTGAGCCCGGGAGTGAGTAGGGACTCTGCTATATATAGCAGCATTTAGCATAGCAGCAGCTATTTTAGCCCCCAGCTGCCTGAGTAGGGTTTTTGTCTTTTGCAAACAAGGAAATTATCATTATAAAAAATAAAACTTATTGGGCAGCACAACGCTGTTGAAGGCTAGCTGTTCCTGTTTATCTGAGCTTGGGAGTGCATAGGGACTCTGCTATATATAGTAGCATTTAGCATAGCAGCAGACACCATAACCCCCAGCAAGCAAGAACATTTTATCATTATAAAAAAAAACCGTCTTGGGCAGCACAGCGCTGTACTTGGAACTTTTCCTGTTTGTCTGAGCCTGGGAGTGAGTCAGGCAGGACTGTGTCTGTGGGGTGGGGTGAGGTCACTCAAGTGAGTGAAGACAAATAATAATACTGTGATACAAATAATATTGTTCTACTTGTTGCTTGCCAGTTGGCTGGCCCACCCAGTACAGCCTCTCTCTGTGACTGTCGTCTTTTTCAGTCTGCAGTTACAGTAGTACTGTTATGTACTCACAGTGAAAGTAAGTTTGTAGTTTTACTGTGTTTGCCTTGCAGCAGCAGCAGCAGCAGCAGTGTGTGAGACTCCTGAGAGGAGGCCTGCTGCCTGACTGTGACCTTTTTTCGCGTGTGTCTCCAGCCTGCCAGGCAGAAGCCGGCCTATATCTTGCCTTGTGTGCTCTGCTGTCTTTCATGCCCTGACTGAGCCTGTATTGCTCTGCTCTTGGCATTAGCTGCCTAGCTAACTGGCTAGCTAACTGACCTCTAGCTGCACTGCAAAATGTAATACCTCTCCTCATTTCTATGAATGTGAATCTGTGACTGACTCGCTGACTGAATTCATGACCTGACCACTTCCGTTTGTTTTGTCTTTGCCTCCTTGACCCGTCTTGTCCAACGTTTAAACCTCCCTCCTTAATTTGTGACTTGTTGGCTAAGCTGACTCAGAATCTCAGTCCTCCGTATTATCCCTTTCTGCTCTGTAGTTGTTGACATGACTTCTTGTTATTAGTCATAAAGTTACTCAGACTAGAGAGGAAGCCTGCTATAGTGCTGTACTATATACTAACTACATTTATAACTGACTCTCTGTTGAGCTTAAGAAAAGTGGAGTGCTGCACGTAACATAAATACAATAAGGGCGTTTCGGGACCAAAAAAATTGGCAGATTAATAAGTAAAGGGATTCTACAAGTAAATATAATTACAATAAAGGAGCACCAAGTGTCCTGATTAACTCAGTAACCTACACCTCCCTCCTCCCTCCCTCCCTGTTTGTGAATTGCCATTTAAAAAAGTAAACTACCTACATAAACAGTACCATGCAAAAGCAGTGGTGGTAGGGAGGGACTCGCTATGTCACTGGGGCACTGGGCTGGGGGGACTGACTACTGAGCAGCAGGGTTACCAGTAAAGGAGCACCTCCTCCTCCAGAGCTACACCTCACCTTGTTTACAAATTGCCATTACTCCAGACTGAAGTGAATAAAATGACTATTTCAGTAAATATATAAGGTTGGTTTTTGCTAAGCTAGTAGTATGTGAGTTCAAAGCAACAGCTTGTAGAAAGCAACTGGTGGGGCACTGAGGATCTTAGTTCAGTTGTGCTGCAGTTGTATAGAACCTGAGGTAGAAGTTCAGATACACAGCACAAGGCGGCGGTTCAGTGAATGGAGGATAATTTTATCTTGTGATTTACAGCACTGTAAGTTGTAAATACAACACTGTACATAATATATTATATATACAGTTTATTGTTGTCTGTAAAAGATGCCTCCAAAATACAAAAGTGGTGCACAAAAGCGTAAACAGAAGAAGGAAGAATTGCTATTGGCTGCAAAGCTTCCTAAAATTAGTGTTTTTTTCAAACTGCGACTGATTCTATTTCTGACACACCTGATAAGATTGAAATTGAAATTTGTGAAAATGACACAGACACAGAGAAAGACAGTGGACCTAGTGCTTTGGCTGAGATGGCCTGTGCTGATCATGCTGATCCTGAAACTAACTTTGCTAAACAATCTGAACAAGAACCAGACATTGAACGTGTATTGGAGAAAGAACTTGATGAAACAGGTGCTGCTTTAAACAGTGAAGAAGGAGAAGGAGAAGGAGAAGAACCTGCTTTTCCAAGTTTTTCTCCTGTTGATGACAGAAACCCCACAGACAGAGGTCATTTTCCTTCAGATATTAAGGATAGCCAAATAAAAAGGTACATCATATCACAAGGTTTGTGTAAACCAGACGGACCATTTCCACGAGACAAAAATCAAAGGTGGGTGCTGTTTCTCCAGAAGCTATTACAATATTACAACAAAGGCAGGAGTTACATTACCACATACTTGGCTGTGTTACTCCTCTAAATTAGACTGTGCATATTATGAACCATGTTGACTGATTGCTGATCGTAGTGTGCCGGCATATAATGTTGCATGGGTTAAAGGAGTTCGAGACTGGCATCACCTAAGCAGCAAAATTGAACATCATGAAACATCAGCAATTCATCTAGAATCTTGCTTAGTGTATGAGCAGTGGCGATTACATGACACAATTAATGAAGATTTTGAAACTCAAATACAAAAGGAGAAAAACTTCTGGAGATGAGTTTTGGAGCATCTGATCAATATGACTCACATTAGCTATGTGCAATTTACCTTTATGGGGACACAGAGAGGTTTTAGGGTAAGTAAATAGTGGGAATTTTCTTTCAGTCATGGAACTGTTGGCCAAGTATGATCCTGTGTTAAAGCAACTCATTTCCATGCCCAGTGAATTGATTCACTATCTTAGTCACACTATACAGGACAAACTCATTGAAGTTTTGTCAAAGTGTATTGAGCAAGATATTATTGATGAAATAAAAGCTGCACCTTTTTTCTCTGTAATAATGGATACCACCCATGGCATTATGAAGACTGACCAACTGAGTCAAATTTGTTGGTATGTCACAATAAAAAGGGATGAAAGGGACATAGCAACAGAGGTGAAAATCAGCTAACCTTTCCTTGGCTTTTAGGAAATTAGTGATCAGACAGCGAGTGGACTTGAGAAGATAGTAATCGGTTACATTGAACAGAAAAGTTTAGATTTATCTAAATGTTACAGTCAGGGGTATGATGGGGCCTCTAATATGAGTGGTATGTACTCTGGTGTGCAAGCAAGAATATCGAAGGAACCGAATGCTGCATACATTCACTGTGCCGCTAACAACTTAAATCTCACACTGAATGATTCCGTTAGAGGAATACCAGAACCAAAGAATTTTTATGACATGATCAAAAGATTATACACTTTTTTTTTGGCCACAGTATAAAATGTTGGGTCATGTTATCTTCATTCGCTTCCACTTCAGAGCTTTCCAGCAACATTACTTTGAAAAGGCTTTGCCCTACCCAATGGTCGTCCTGGTATGAATCACTCCTTTCGGTATTTAGATATTATGAAGGCACTCTCAAAAATAGTTCTTCAGAACAAGAATGGAGATGAGTGCAATGAGGCTTTAGCATTAAAGAAATTATTGGAAAATTTTAGTTTTGCTTTTCTTGTCACGCTCCAAACAAAGACTCTGGAAACAGCCAATGCAGTGTCAAAACTGCTACAGTCTAAAGACACAGGCCTTTGCAAAGCAGCAAACTTACTTCACAAAGCCAATGAAGACCTACTCACATTTCAAAATGAGTTTGATGAAGCCAAAAATTCAGCAACTGCATTATCAGAAAAATGGGGTGTACAAGCAAAGTTTGAAGAAAAGCTCATGAGAAAGGTCAAATGCCATTTTGATGAGCTATGTTAAGATGAAAGACTTGCCGACTCAGAACAATTTTTCAAAGTGAATGTGTTTTACAGGTGCCTTGATATAATAACTGTACAGCTTTCAAATCGATTTCAAAGCTTGCAGGCAATCGCTGACAGATTCAACATAATCAAGCCCAGTACGCTGATTTCTGTAAGTGATGATGATCTGCATAAAGGAACTGAAAAACTGGCCCATTATTTCAACAGACATTTCACTTGCTTTTCCTGGACAGTTGCTTTCATTCAGATCTTGTTTGAAATCTGAAATCTCAAAACAATCATCAGTGAAAGATTTGGCAAAACTGTTCATTGACAAAAGGCGCTCAAAAGGCGATTCAAATAGATGAGTAGAAAATATTACACTGTTATGTATTGCCGTATGTTCCTTGATATGTGAGGGAGGAGGTGGGTGAAAGGTGTGTAAACAGGTACAAAAACACAGGGGCTAGGGATTGATGCGGCCAGATGGGGGGCTAAAATTACAGCTTGCACTGGGCCCATCTTTCCCTTCCTCCGCCACTGCTGTAATACATTTCCAGAGAGGCATTTTCACTTCACTTAGCACTTTGAAGTCAGCGTGTACTTTCAGTTGTTGCAAACAATACAGAGAAGGAAAAAACTAAATACATTACTGGCACCAAGTCTTAACACAGACCACATGAATTACCTTTACCTTTACTGTCAAATGACAAATGAAAACAAAACAAGCTGCTTAATCATAAATGAACTTTTGACAACTAGAAAGGAATATGATAAATATACAAAAAAATATATTGAGAAATATTATTAAAAGCCTTTTGAAGGTAGCCAAGCCCAGTAGTTAGTATGGAGAGCTGTGAATGTGGAGACCCAGGTTTGAATCCCCCCACTGCCACATACTGTGTGATCCTGAATGTGTTGACCTCCCGCAGTCCCATTTAAAAATGTATAACTGCATTTTCCCTGTAAGTGTTTATAATGTTACTTTTAATTCCAGAATAGTGAGGCTGTTGAGGTCTTTGATAATGAACCTAAATGAGGTGTTGCAGCAAAGGGCACAGTGCGTATTTGGACTGAACAACATGGTCATAAATACTTGAGATTGGCATAAGGGAATCTTAGAAAAAGGGAAGGGAGATGGATGAATGAGCCAGAGATCAAGTAGGCTCTGCAATAATACTGTAGGCAGGGAAACGTGGGCAGACTAGGTTGGCCAAGCAGTCCTTATCTGCTGGCAAATTCTGTGTTTCTGTGTAAGACTGTACTGGTAGTGGGTCACACGTACAACCTACTTAAATGTGAACCATGTCACTTGGGAATTAAGACTTACAAAGAAACCAGCTTCTGAGACCGAGTAGGGACACTTTGTTACCTGGTAGCAGGAACATTTACTAGAATCAGCAACTGGTCTAATTGGGATTATTTTGAGGGACGCCTCCGAAGTGGAGCAAGAAGTTAAAGCAAACTTGGCAACAAAGGAGGAACAGGTGAACATGTTCTCCAGTTTAGCAGAATGCTTACATGACCATACAGCCCTAGAAGAAATCATCAAACATTACCAACTTATTAAAAAAACAAAAGAATGTAAGTTTGCATGAGACAGACAGAACTACCTTAAGGTTAAAGGATCTGATTGGAGCTGAAAGAACACAGATAAATCAAAATCAGTTTTAAAGAATCCAAATAAAAGTATCAGCAGAGAAACATACACAAGTGGATGGGATTCACTGCATATCAGAGAACTTTTTTAGAGGATGTCAACAAGGAGACAACCACACCAGATCCTCTGGTACAATTTCTGCAACTCTTTCCCAGAAGCAGTCCACAAATTGCAAGCTTTTGGGAGCCATCAAGACCAGAATCTATAGACAAAAATCCATGTATCAGTGTTCTTTGCAACCGATTCTTAAGATATTGACATATTATATTACAAAAACAGGACTGGGAGATACACAGGAATCATGTAGACCACAACTTGCAAGCGACATGATTCCTGTCGGCGAGATGCCATTCTGGTTGTCCACCCGACAGTGACAGTTTGACAGCAAGGTCCCCTACAGTGATTACAGGGCCATGCCACTGTAGGGAACCCTCTGGTACCTGGTGCTGTTTGTCGGGGGTCCTGCACCCCCAAAATCAGTTCTGACTTGGAGTTGATAATCCTTAAGTGGGGGTGGTGCAGTGTCAGGGGAAAAGCCCCCCCAAAAAACACATCCAGACACTGGAAACCAGCAGCTGACTTCAAAATGCGTTTGACCTGCCAGTTACGCTGTCAGGGCATTTTGACGGAAATCTTGTCGAACACCCATCGTGGATCCATGCAGGTCGACATAAAGAATGTTGAACCAGCATGGTAGAGCCTTCTGTAACACCCTTGTTTTGCACTTGCTATTTTGTATTTCCCACCTTTGTATTGTACTGTATGCTGTTGATGTGTATGGAATGTAACTGTTCCCCAGGTTGCCCCTAGAAAAGAGACTTGTTTGTCTCAGTTGGGCCCACTTGGTCATCAAAATTCTTTAAGTCTTTTTATAATGACTTTATATAGTAAACATTGTAATTGTTATGAATCAATTATTGACATTTAAGTTTGTATTATAACTTAAATCAGCTTATTTTGAAACTGAAATTGTGTATGTATGTTTGTCCTTTTGTGATGTTATTTTAAATGTTGGATTCAGTTGCAAAAGAAATACTTCTATCTCAATTTGATATCCAATAAAGTTTGAATGTTTTGAAAGTTTGAAAGTTTTTAAATTAACCATCTTTATTAATTTTATGCATACAAAAACAGACATGAAACAGTAATGTTACACAAAATGCATTATGCACCAAATAGGAATGGGGTTTCATGTCCACCCCCTTCCCTCCCTATCCCCTGAAACCCCTCCACCCCAAGACTATGGCCGAGGGCAACCTATATGGTCACCTCTTAAGAGACAGCTGTTCAAAATGTTTCTGTTGGAGACACAAACCTAGGAAAACCATATTTAAAGTAACACATAGTCTTCAGGATACCTTGGGTTCTACTTGAGCCAGATATAACGTGCGCATACCCTCCCAAATCTTTTTGTAAGGGCTAAGAGAACCGTAGAGGCTGGTATGAAATTACTCAGCCCTCAAATTGAAAAGCAGTTCTTGAAGCCACTCTAAATAAGTTATTGGATTTGAGTCTTTCCAGTGGCATAGAATCACTTTCTTGAGGGACAGAGAAATCAAAGTCATATAGTACCTATGCTGTTTAACAGTTATGTTCTTATAGTGCCTAACCAGGCAGATTTCAGGTGTAATACAATCAGAAATCCCAAGTAAGGGGTTTGCCTTGGCCTCAATGATGTCCCAAAGGAATTGAATAAAAGGACAGTCCCAGAAAATATGTGTCAAGGTGCCAGGCGCCTGCTGGCACCTAACGCAGTTGGGCGAAGAGACTGCCCAATTTGAACAGCCTAAATGGGGTCCAGAACATGCTGTTTAGAAATTGAAATTGTGTTAATCTGAGTCTATCCTGGGTAGTATACCTGTATGTATCCTTCCATATTTTATCCCACCTATCCCCCAAGGTAGGAAATTGTTCATGCGAGTATCAGGTTATTCCATCAAGATTCGGAAAGACTCTGTCAAGCAAAAGACCATAAATCTTTGAACCTGCATGTGATAGTAAAGCAGAAAGGGAAAGGGTCTTAAAAAAATCTACAGTGGCCTTATCATCAGAGCGCATCTCTTTTTGCACAGGTTACCAATTGCCACAATTGGAAAACTTTGAAAGTTTGCTCATGTTTAATATTGACTCTTTGGAGAATGGTCCCTGCCGGGCTACAGACCCTGCCTGTTAGAAAATCACTCAGACTGGCCCCTTATAACTGGGGAATCCAATGATTGGAGATAATTCTTCCTCCAATTATAAAGTTAGGATTTCCTAGAAGGGGCTGGGCTATATTGGTTTTGTGGTTATATTTTAAGAAAGAATAGAGTTGTCCATGTACTTTAACTGAAGTGGCAATGGGGGTGCCCCACAGGGACTGGTGGAGATCTTTTGGTAAGATATGCAGGAGTGCTTCAGGGGATATACCTGCTTGTGCAATTACTTCCTTTTCCAGCTTTAACCATGAGGAGATATATGAAGAAGAATGCTACTCAGCTGTACCAGGGATTCATTTCAGGTATTTACAAGCATGGCAGGCCCAGTAATATAGCCCAAAGTGTGGTAGGCACAACCCACCTTTGTTTTTTGGGACAGTTAACTTGGAGAAAGCCCATCTTGGGGGTTTACCCCTCCAGAGGATATTTGTGATTTTAGAGTGAACTGTTTTAAACAGCTTGGGGGGAGCCATGAATTCAGCATATTTAAAGGGCAAAACATTCTGGGTAAGATATTCATCTTGATTATGCTAGAGGGAGAATGGGAGATTATTCCATCTATCCAAATCCTGTTGGAACTTTTGCATAAGGGAGTCCAAATTAAGTTTAATCATTTTAGCTTCACTTTTAGCCAGACTGATGCCTAAATAATGTAGGCTTTGGGGATTCCATTGCACCCCGAGATGTGAGATATCTTGTCAAAGGGGTTTTTGATTCAGGGGAAATACATTCATCTTGTCTAGGTTCATTTTATAATGTGAAAAGTGACTGTATTCATTAATGATACCCAGAGCCACTGGGAAGGATTTACTTGGATGAGCTAGATACAATAAAATGTTGTCTGCATAGGCTGATAGCTTGAATTCTTGGTACCCAATGGAGACACCGCTTACCATTGGATTGTTTCTTAATTTAACTAGCAGGGGTTCCAGATAGAAGTTAAAAAAGGAATCCAAGAACACGCCATTACAATACAGCAGTGTCAGTGGCATAGTAGGTAGCACACACAGCTCTGAGGCCAGGAGATCAGAGAGCTGTGGGTTCAGTTCCCATATCTGGCACTTGGGTTAATATCCCAGTACTGACACTGTAGTGCAGCATGAGGGGGTGCTGCACTTCTGAGGTGCCGTCTTTCGGATGAGACGTTAAACCGAGGTCCCATCTGCCTGGACTGGTGGTAGTTCAGGTGGATGTTAAAGATCTCATGGCACTTATCGAAAAGAGTAGGGAATTTTTTTTTGAAAGAACGTCAAGTAACATAATGTCAAGAACAAAACAAACAATTTCAATAAAAACAATAAGAAAAAGCAGTGTTAGCAGCACATTAAAAGAAAGTTTGCAAAAATAACAATCAACCAAAAAGAAAATTAATCATAGTACTAAGAAGAAGAAAAACAAAAAATATTTAGACAGAGAAGGAGAAGGATCTGGGTGTGCTCATTACAGGGTCAATGAACAACTCAGCACAATGTAGGAAGGCAGCTGCAAAGGCCAACAAAATGCTGGGTTGTATTGCAAGGGGTATATCCTCGAGGAGGGAGGAGGTGATTCTGCCACTGTATAGGTCATTAGTTAGACCACTCCTGGAGTACTGCGTGCAGTACTGGCATCCGTATCTGAAGAGGGGCATTAAGTTGCTAGAGGGGGTGCAGCGCAGAGTGACAAAGATGATCAAGGGGCTGGGGGACTTATTCTATGAGAGGAGGTTGAAGGAGTTGAACATAACTCACTGGAGGAGAGGAGAGATGGGGTGACATGATTGAAACCTTTAAATACATGAAAGGAATAAACAAGATGGGTACAGAGGGGCTGTTCAAAGTAAGGGAGGGGAGGGCCACCAGGGGCCATGATATGAGACTGGAGAGGAAGGTTCAGGAGGGAGATGAGGAGACACTTTTTTACAGAGTGGGTGGTGGCTGGGTGGAATGTGTTACCTGCTAAAGTGGTATGCAGTAGAACAGTGGACTGCTTCAAACGAGGATGGGACAGGACAAGGGGGAGGGTTAATGAAGGGGAAGGGTGGAAGGGAGGGGCAGCTGCAGAATAAGGGGTGCTAGCTGCACATTCAAGCAGACTTGATAGACCTCTAGGCCTTTATCTGCTGGCAAATTTTGTATGTTCATATTTAAATATGAGGAGTATAAATGTTAGATGAAAACCAATGACATTTGTGTAAACCTTTTAAGAATTACTGATATTTAATGAACCAAGAATAACCTTTCCACCAATTTGTAACTTTTTTTAGAGGTATAATGAGCTAGATCTGAGGCATGCACCTTTTCCATAGCAGTCTGTATTAGTTTTCTCACTGTCTCATAGGGCATCCTCCTTTGATGAAGGTTCCATTGGCACCTAGCTTGCCAAAGGTAATATTTTAAAACACAGCAAAAGACCACCAATGTAGTCATAGAATAAATAGTTCCAAGATTATGAAATTGACCTAAAACTAAATTTCCTTAAGTCACTGTAGTTAACCATTCCATATTCCATTGTGAGGCAAGGTGTTTCCAAAGGGCTTTGGTATAAGAGCAAACAAAACAAAAAAGTGTTCAATAGTTTCTTCCTCATTTATACAAGCCTCATATGGACAATTCCTTTCAGATTTGGCTTTATACTTTGCATTACCTCACACACTAATCCTGCCATAAGCTGTTAACCACAAAAGTTCCCACATATGAGATGGGATTCTGGGATTATTAAATTGCACTAATATGACTTTGTTGTGAGAAGATGGACAGTTTCTAAAACTAGGTTCAGTAGGATGTATCAAAGACATCATCAATCTATATAGTTGAGGCCCTGTATTACTAGAGACCATCTGCTTTGTTACCCCCCATTTATATAATTTTTCTGCCGCAAGAAGAAATCATTGTGGAACAGAAATGCTGCTAATTAGTTTTGGTGGGATAGTTTGCCATTTAGAAATATAATTCGCTAAATTTATTTTACTCCAATAAGAATATAGTTCCACTTCTGATGTTAAACAATGTTTGACTGAATGGGCAAAAAATAGGGTATAGAAAAATACTACCGGGTCTATCATATCTAGACCTCCTTTTTCTTTTTTAAGATCCGTATATTGACGTTTAATAGGATTTAGTCTATTTCCCCAAAGCATTTGAAAAAATGTACTATGGAGATGGGTTTCCAACTGCTGTGGTGGTGGGAAGATCATGGAAACATATAAAAGCAGAGGGATGAGGAATTGCTTCAAAATTCGGATCCGTTTAAGTTTATATAGTCTCCAATGTCTCCATCTCTGTACTTTAGAGTCCACTTTATCAAGTGCCAAGTCCCAATTGTAAGAGGGAATATTTTGAGCTCCAAAATAAATACCCAATAATTTAAGGGGCTCTGTGGAGATAGATATCTCTTTAAGACACAGTGGAGTTGGACAGTTGGTGCCTATAAAAAGCCCTTTACATTTTAACGTATTCAATTTTGAGTTAGAAAATGTAGCGTCAGTAGTCATAGAATCTAAAAAAACTGGAATTTGAGTATAGTCTGTGAAAAATACACAAATATCATCAGCATACGCAATCAGATGAAAGGCTGTATCTTTATGTGGGCCCGTGACTCCTTGCCACCTAGGGGAGGTAGTCAACATATGTATTAGGGGGTCCAAGGTAAAAATATACAGGAGAGGGCTAAGGGGGCAGCCTTGCCTTACCCTTGTTTGCAGAGGGATACCAGTTGTGATGTGGTGTCTAATAATAGGGTGTACAACTGCCCCGTAATATAGGGATTGAAGCCAATGTAAAAATCATTTAGAGATGCTGTATGCTTCCAAAGTGAAAAGCAAAAAGGGATGATAAACCCTATCAAAGGCCTTATACTGATCAACTGAGAATATGCAACCATGACCATTTTCTGAGCCCACATAGTCAGCTAGATCTCTAATAATAAGTAGGGCTTGCTGAATTTTTCTACCAGGCAGACCACAGTATTGCCAGAAGGATAACACTGTTATCGCATGGGTTTTTATTCTGTTGATAAGAATTATAGCAAAGATTTTATAATCAGTATTCAAAAGAGTAATAGGCCTCCAATTATCAATAGAAAGTTTATCTCTGGATTTAAATAAGAAAATCAATAGGCCTTCTGTAAACCATGAAGGTACTGCATGAGTGAGAAAACAATTAAATACCAGTTCCAAGCACTGAGCCAAAAGACCAGAGAAGGATTTATAAAATTCATTGGTCAGACCATCTGACCCAGGTGATGTTCCATTTTTCAATGATTTTATGGCTTGTTCAATTTCAGATATCGTAATTGGTAATATCAGTCTATCACTAAGATGTGAAGCAATAGGGACTGCTACTGAGTTTAAAAAATATTTGATATTGGTTTCTGAAGGGGGATGTGAAGGGACATGAGTGAACATAAAATTCTTAATCATGGCGTGTATATTTGGTTTTGATATTACAACATCACCTGTTTCAGTCCTCAAAGAGTCCATAAAAATGGAATTTTTACAGGTGCAAAAGGTTTCAAAAGGATCCTCATGGGGGGTTTTCAATGTCCCATGTTGTAACAGGCCTTTCATAGTTTGAGCCCTATTACATTGGTACTTGAATAAATCTTCTTTAAGCTTGTTAATCTGGTCAGAATAATCGAATCTAGAGGTATTGGCTAGTGTATATAAGTTTTGTAATTGTTGTCTGAGTTGCAAATATTTCAAAAATTGAATATTGCCCTTAGTTTTTCCCAGTTTTGATAGGACATTTTTAAAATCCGTTTTTGAATCCCGCCACCAATCATCCAAATTGTCATATAAAAAAGAAACAGATAACCTAGCCTCCAGAATATTATTCTGATGGATTTTAATAGCTGGAGTATCCAGAATGGAAGAATTTAGTTTCCATCATGGCCTAACATGAGGTATGCTAGAACTGGGTGTAAAAAACAAAACAAAACAATAGCATATGATCAGAAAAAGTAGTTACTACAGTGTGAAACTGTACATTAGAGAAGAATTTGGATGAAAATATGTAATCAATAGTGGAAGTGTAGCTATTTTTTTTGAAGGTGAATTTAGGCCCTAAGGTATGCATAGTATTACAATTCAAAAGATCCGCCGTCTCAAGCAATTTTTGTAAAGAGTTGGAATCACCGTATATTTTTTTTCTTTCAAGAGTGGTGCAGTAGAAATGGGTTTTAAAGTACAGTTAAAGTTACCACAACAGAAAATTATAGAGGAAGTAAGCAAATATGGCTTTAAACTATTAAAAAGAGCTACCCGCTCTGATTTAACCTGTGACCCATAAACATTGATAAACCGACAATGCATATGTTTCCACATGCCATCTAATATTAAAGCCCTTTCAGGGACTAAATCAATAAGTTTTAGCAATTTGAAATCAAATGAGGTAAATAAAAATTCCACACCATCTGCAGTTGCAGTTCCAAGAGACCAATAAGAAGGTCCCCACACCCATTCCCTTTGAAAAAACCTTGCCTGGTCACTAGTGTACATCCATGTCTCCTGAAGAAAACAGACATCAAATTTATTATCATGGATGTAGTGAAAGACTATAGTCCTTTTCTTATAGTGCAATAAACTATGAACGTTAACGGAACTAATACAGATAGAAGCCATACAGTGAAGTCCTAGTTAAACTCAAGACTTTTTTTTCCTCTTTTTCTTTTTTTTTTCCTTTGTAATCAGCTCTATTCTGGGAAAGAGTATTATTTTCCGTTTTAGAGGAGTGGGAGTCTGAGTCTCCCAAATCCATATCAGTGTCTCCCCATTGAGTGGGTAGAACAGAAAAAGGGTTCTTCAGCTCGAGATCCGCCATAGGCCTGACTGCCTTTCAAATGTCTGGCTGACCTGTGTATAGGATTAGTAGTAAAGGGAGAGGATTGGGAGGTGTTTGCCACTACCTCAGATGAGTCAGTATAACAGACAGGGAGGGATGCATCTGTGGGCAGAACTACCAAAGGGGGAAGGGGGTTCAACGTCTACTTTATTTTGAGGTTCTAAAAAAGAAGGGGATGAGGGAGGAGGAAGATCCTCAGGTGGAGGATTATGCAAGGCAACAGATGTGGAAGGTTTAACCAGTTTAGAAGGGGCCAAATTTTGGGCAGTCTGAATGAGGAGATGTGGGCTAAGACAAGAGGCTTTGTTCTTAACAGCCCAAGAACATTCTGAAAAGACATGCCCAGTTTCCTCACAGAGGTCGCATCTTGTTAGATTTGCACACTGAAATGAAATGTGCCCAGTCTCCCCGCAATTATCACATCTGGGCCTATCACAAGAACTTGAGAGGTGCGTTTCAGAGCCACATTTGTAGCAAGCTCGAGGTTGCCCTGCATAAAAGCAAACACCTTTGTCTCTACCAAGAAGAAAGGAATTTGAGATGTGCTCAATACCAGCCTCAGATTGTCAGAGTTTGATTTTATACTTCCAACCCCCGGTCCAAAAAAGTGCCGTATCTAAAATAGCTTCAGGTGGGCTCATTACATCGCATTTCTGACTAAGCCAGTAAGTTAAGTCTTCCACATGGACCCCCTCATTTCGGAACATCACAATGACATATTTTATTAGAGGTTTAGTCAAGGGAATGACCTGATTATACCTTTCCCAGAACATGTCTAAACCATAAGCAGTTCTAAAACTTATGTCAAAATGATCTTCTCCAGAAATGTTTATGAATGCAAATACATCCTTAGGAGAAAATTTAAGTGAGTCCTTTAACAACAACTTGCCCACATAATGTCTGTCAGGATGCACATCTAAACCACCTTTGTAGCGTATGTGTACTGCATTACACCATGGGTCAGCTTCTTCTTTGATTTTGGAAAAAAAGATCAGAAAGAAGCGGTCTGGTAGTATCTGTAGGGGCAGTAGGAGTTTCAGTCACATTTGGGAGAGCCTTAGTTTTTGAAGGATCAGACAGGTTAATATCTTCAAAAGGCATATCTTGTAAAGGTAACTTCTGACATTCAAATCCTGAATTAGTTACAACATCCCGGTCCTTTGTTAACACAGGTAAAGCAGAAACAGACAGTTTAGGGCGCCATTCTGGGGGAGTTTTGGGTGAAGTTTAACTTGGGGACCCAGTCTGGAGTGGGAATCCAGATGCCTTTCTCAGTTTTTGCCCAACCTGCCTCACTTAAAGCCTTCTGGGGAGACCACAGCTCTGCAGGAGACCCAGCAGGTAGTTTAGCCTCAGGTACTCGCACAACAGAACCCTGAGAAGTTTCAGGCAAAATGGGGTGAATATGAGATTTTCCTAATACAGGAGGGGCTGCAGAAAGTGGTGCGATAGGTGGAGCAGAAGCAACTTGTGAAAACGTACAAGAATCCCACTAACCCATTTGTGGGTTTGAATTATGGGTAAAAGAGAAAACAGTCAATCTTTCCTGAGAAGAGGGAGAGGTCTGATAAACTACAGCAGGACCTGAGGCAGGTGAGGGTTTTGTTGTGAGCTCTGCATGAAAAACAAATCCAGCAGTCTTTGATAGAGTTAGGCTTGATGACTCTCCAGGAGCCACCTGACAATCAGGCAACACTGTCTGCAGTGAAGGAGCCATGATTAGAGCACCCTCTGAGGTAGAATCCTCCACCTGCACTGCAGTTGCAGGAGAAAATACCATAGGTTTCTCCAGCTTTAGGCATGAGTCATCCAGAAATCTTTTACTGCCAGCTCGAGAAACAGAAACATCAGAACATTGCTCAGTAGGTTCAGTAAAAGGCTTGACAGGCTTATCGTTCCCTTCACAATGCAGCTCAGCTGCCACGTCACTGTGGAATGCAGGCCCAACAACAGGTGAATTCGGTAGCTTGAAACCAGGTCCAAAACCTTGAAAGTGGGTCAAATTCGCAACCAAGCACTCAGTCACACATAGATGCCTCTTATTCTCCACATTTAGCAGCTCTTGCAATGATTTGTTATCCATATCCATAACATGCAAAGGCTGTGCAGTATTTAGTAGGACAGGTTGATTTAAATCCAAAACATTACCCTCAGACAATTTCTCCAGGTCCTCTGTGTGCTGTAAATCTGACTAAACGTCCATAAATATTTCGGAATCATTTAGAACAAGTTGCTCTGTAGAAACTTTTCTTCCTGCAGGCAGGACATCCTGCTCCTTCAGCGTTTCACCCAAAGTGGCCATGGCTCACAGACAGCAAGTACCCCTACTGCCAGCAATTCAGTAGGGGTGTTTTTATCTACAATAGTGCATACAAACAAATGATACAATAAACCATAGAAAGAATATAACAACATTATTTACAAAAGACAATATACCCAAGAAATCTCCAAAATCAAGCAGTGTCTCTCCTGAATGGCTACCCCCCCAAAGGAGTGGCTAGTTAATAAATTATTTATATTTATTAATATGAGAAAATACCTTCCACCAATTTTCAACTTTATCTACTTTATCTTTATCTTTATTTGTCTTTTAAGCATACTTTCAACAATTCATTTCTAACATAGCAACAATACCCCTCAGACATGCTTTTTTTTTGGTAAATAACCCATTGACATCATAACTGCCATAAACAAAATCTTAAACATGCAAAAAAATCATCAAAGTATTTTTATTGTAAAGCCTTAGGCAAGGTGACACCACCCCAATTACTAGAGTCTCATAGTTTACTGTATATGTGACAACCAAGCCATATTCCATTTTTTTGTGGCATAGACCCACGATAATTTGGAGCACGAACAATACAAAAAAAAAAAATGCTCCATCGTTTCTTCCTGGTTAATGCATTCCGGAAATGGGCAGTTTCTCTGCTCAATAGCTTTATATTTAGCTGTACCCCTGATATTCAAACGACCATACATAATGAGCCACTGAGTTTCCCACATATGCATAGGAAGTCTGGGGTGATTGAGTTGCTCTAAAATATTAGAATTCAAAGCTGTGGGACAATTTTTAAAACCGGGATCCATGATATAAACCTTAGCCATTATGGCCTTGTAGAGATTTTGTGACATTAGACCATATTTGGTCTTTTGTTACTTGCCATTTATAAAGCTTCTGAGCTGCTGGTCTGAAATAAGCTGGGAAATGAATATGAGGGTTAATTTTTGGAGCATCACTAATTCAGGCCTTAATATACCGTTCTAAAGACTGCCTAATCTAATACCCATCCCGACTTTCCGGATGCAACAAACCTCTTCTTAAAATATGCGAAATAAACAGCACTTGGCAGTAAATAACCAGATCAATCATTCCTAATCCCCCTTTTGCTTTTCCCAAACACGTATAACATCTTTTAACTGGGTTCAATCTATTCCTCCATAATAGTTAAAAACAGCAACTGTATAATCTTGCTTCATAATGTGAAGGTAAAGGAAAGATTTGAGCAACATATTGCAAACAGGGTACAATGAACTGTTTAAGAACCTGGATTCTTTTAAGTTTTGTAAATGTAAACTGCTTCCACCTAGCTGTGTTTGCTTCAACCTTTTTTAGTACTATATCCCAGTTTTCTACAGGCAGGTTTTGGGGCCCAAATAGAATACCTAAAATAGATAAAGGTTCATCTGAGAAAATTATATTATTTTAAAGTGATAGTCGAATGAGTAATACTCCCCGGGCCGGATATTCAAACTGCGCCCAAAAGGTGCGAAACAGCAGGAGCAAGCACAAGTCAATTGAGCACATGCGCAATAGATGCGATATTCAAACATGGAGCAAGCCAAATTGCGCAACCAGCCAATGTCTGAATATCGCACAACCTGCGCTATAGCACAACCAGGAAGGGGAAGCTGAGCAGAGACGATACGCCATAGCGCAACAAAGGCAGCCCAGCTGAGCAGTCCAGAGGCGCCATAGTGCAAGCCGAGAGACCCCCAGCAGCAGAGCAATGGAACTGCACAACCAGGGAGGTAGGCAGGGGCCCACCACCTATGCCACAGATGGGCACAGGGACACACTGCAGAACTAACAATGTACCCCCACACCCCAAGCACAGCATAACTGGGGGAGGGACGGAATATCCACCGGCCCATGGGGACAAGCAAACAAAGCACATCCCGGCCGTGTTACCCCAGCACACCCACTGGCAAGCTGAGACTGCCACACAAAGGGAGCAGACTACCCCAGTGTACAGCAGCCCCCCCTTGTGCACAGCACACCCTGCACTGTGACCCCAAGACACCACCCATGAGCAGTGACCAGCACTGCAGGAATCCCCACGCATCCCCCCGGCACACTGCAACCTCGTGTACCACAGAACCATACAAGCCAGACCCACCATGAGCACCCAGCAGTGGGTGGCAGCACACGGCAATACTGACTGAAAGCCACACCCACACCAGAGACACCACCCCACACACACGCACACACATACCCATGACCATACCACCCCAGATGCCATGCACACCACTGCAACTGAGCACCTATAGCCAGCTGCAAATCAGAGACCACCACAGTATTCATATCAAAATATATAATTGTAATAAACAAGATTAAGAAGAACAACAAATAGAACTATGTACATGTATATATACAAAGCAGGGGTGGGGGTATGGGTATAAGGTAGGGGTGGGTAAGGGCAGGGTGAACAGCCGGGAGAGGGAAGGTGGGGTGAGGTGATGGGCAGCTACCGCCTGCCAGCCTGCCCTCCTGCCACCTGGTGCTGGGCCCGGGGCCTCCTCCTGCGCCTCACTCCATGACGCTGAAGGTCCAATAGGATGGCGAATGAATCAATGGCCACCTGTGTCAGCCACTGCAGTGACCGCTCCATGCGTCGCAGGATCTGGATACCTAGGACAAGGGATCAGAGTCAATGGCTGTGACTGTCCATATCCCTGAATCCCACCCATCATGCATGGCATACAGCCAAGTGCCCCGCTCCTGTGATGGACTGCACCAACCCACAGTGACCGTGCACAAGACATGCCCAACCAGGCAGCAACAGCCATGTGTACCACTGCACACACACACACTGCCCATGTCCATCACAGCACAACCAAGGCTGTCCAGTGACGTGGCTATGTGGTGGGATGCTAGTGCCACAGCCATGTGCCCAGTGCATGCATGGACCACCAGTGACACACTCACAGATATGCAGTGCCACTGGTCAGTGATGACTGTCACTTGTCGCGTGCATGGTAGTGTTGTCCATGGATGGTGGCCGTGTCCCCCCCACAGCATGCAATAGCATCCATGATGTAATGACACTCACCTTCATCAAGCCGCTGCTGCTGCTGCTGCTGTGGCTGTGGCTGCTGCTGCTGTGGCCCAACACCTATGCCACCTCTGCCAGCCACCTCTGCACCGCCATTCCTTGCCTCAGCCCGGGCCCACCTCCGCTCCTCCGCGCCTGTGGGAGACAAATGATGAGAAACACATCAGTGAGATCCCAAAACAGACAGCCCCCTGCCCCCATTGAGTGTGCCTGCCCACACAGCCAGACCCATACAGCACATACCTGCAAACACTGTCACAGCAAACCATAGCCCAACCCACCCCCATGCGCAGGTCACATTACACAGTGTCATCCATGCAGACAATACAGGTGCATAGACAGTGCACCCACCTGGCCTAGGCATAATGCCCCTCCTGGCATGTGACCTGAGGCGCTCCAGCAGTTCCTGCTCCCTCTTGCGGAGGTCACCATACCGGTGTCTGTACTGCTCTGGAGTCCTCCGCCGCCCAGTGGCCTGCTCCAGATTGGTCGCCACCTGCTGCCACACATGGGTGCAGGCCATGTGCAGGGGTTCTCCCCCAAACAGTGACCCATGGTGGGGCTCCACCACAGCCACCAGGTTGGCCAACTCCAACGCACTCCACTGTGGAGCTCTCCTGCGTGCCATCCCTGCAGTTGTATAGTAGGCAATATGGCACTCCGCAGCGCGGCAACCCCATGTGGAAATGTTGCACAATACAACTCCATCAGTCCCTATCGCGCTGTTTGTATAGCGCCATCGGTCCACATCGCGCTGTTACCGAACAGCACGATAGAGCCATAGACATGCCAGACATACAGCGCCAGGGGGCAAAGGTCATGCCCAGGGTCATGGGTCTGTCGCGCAAGGCCACACACAGCGCCATCGGACGTCTACATGTCCAGCGTGATCGGTCACCTGCGTGCCAGTGCCACAGTGTACTATTGTGCAGTTGTGCCACAGGGCTATGTGGTGACCAGCGCTGTAGCGCCACTGGCACAATAGTGGCCATGTCCTGAATTGCTGATCACGCACAGCACATCATCAGCGTGGCAGATGCCTGCATAAGCTACCTGGGCATGCGCAATGCGGTGTACTACGCAGTCACAGAAATGCGCCATTGGCTCAGCCGGCTCAACTGTATTGTGCAAAGCGCAACAGCGCGATATTCAGCCGACATATGCAAATCATCTGATCAGCCATTCAAAGGTGCAGTGGTGTGATTTGCATCTCATTAAAGTTGCTCCACTCCTAATTTGCATGCATTGCGCTATAAATGTGTGACAGTGATCTGCGGTGGCCAGAGTCGGTTACTGCAGGTGAGAGATGAGTTGCATGCTGTGTGATGTTCTGGGCAATGGTCATGGGATAATGCTGTATACTGCACAGTGACAGGTGTCCACTTCCACCCATACAGACCAACATGGCCAAGCAAGGACTGGGTGAGGAGGATGATGGTGGGCGAAGGAGGAGGCCCAACTTCATGAAGTCCGAGACAGAGGCACTCTTCCAGGCCTACCTGGATGAGGAGCTACTAAGTAGTGGATGGTGGGGCACCCCTCAGGCCTGTGCTGCTGCATGGGAGGGGGTAGCTCACGCCGTAAACCTGCATGGAAGCCACCAGTGCTCCGAGCAGGAATGTAAGAAAAAGATTGGGACCGACAGGAGACGGGTGAAAGAGAAGGTGGCAGCCCTCAGGGTGGCACGCGCTGCCACAGGCGGGGGCCAGACAGAGGTGGTGCAGCTGACCCCGGTGGAGGACTGTCTGGCTGCATCCATGCAGCGCAGTGCAATCGAGGGCGTTCCAGGAGGTGGCTTCCAGACAGGTGGAAGCCCATCACTGCACGGTATGACATGGTGGTGGTGGGGGGGAGGTTGATCCCATGCACTAACACGTTCTCACTTTCTGTTACAGATCCTGTGCATCTGCAGGGGACAGTGGTGGTGGGACCATGCAGTGTGGACATCCAGCCAGAGTTGGAGGAGGGTCTATCCACCTCTGCTGCCAGCCGGCATGCATTGCACCAGTGTGCATGCCTGGCTGCCATCTCCGATGTCGGTGAGTCAGGTGTGGGGGGTGCCCATCCTGTGTCACAGCAGTCTGGCATGCAAGCATGCCAGCACGCTCTGACTGTGGCTGTTGCATGAACCTGCACCATTGATGATGCAAGGACCGCAATGGGCAGTGACACGTGTGTGTCTCATTATGGACACACAGCAGGACAGCGCGTGCCCCTGGACCTAGCTGGCTTCAAAGTGTGTGCCAGCACGTCAGCACAGTCCCAGGCTGTGCCTGTCGGCACTGGTGGGGCAGCACCAGTGGCTGTGCAGGTCTCTGGCACTATTGCGGACACAGCAGTGGAACGACTGGTCCCTGGGGCACAGCAGTTGGAGGGGCAGCAGCAGCAGTCACTCACCAGGTCTAGGGGTACAGAGTTCAGCAGTGGCACATGCACACCACCTGTTGACTTGCCCATACCTGGTCCTGGTGAACAGCACCCATCCTCAGGGGGCGTTGAGCATCAGGCCCTTCCATACCCTGGGGAACAGGTTGCCAAAGTGGCAGACGACCCATTTGATGAGCACACCCGCCTGCTGCGGGCATCAGTACAGCAGCAGATGCGGGTTGCAATGTCCGTGGAGGCACTGTGTGTGGCTGTGGAGCGGCACAGCAGGGACAATGCAATGATCCTTGCAGAGATGGTCCAGATGCGGATGGATGTGACTGCCACCATTGACAGGCAGACCCAGGCATTGGTCGCTGTCGTGGCCACATTGGGCACACAGTCAGGTGCCCCTGTACTGCGCACCCCACGCAGTATGCTCTCCACTCCCCATTCCCGGTGTCGTGCGACACCCAGCCTGTCGACGCCGGGTTCCGCTGTGGGCATCCCGAGCACCCCTGGTGCAGATATGTTCGGCATGCTGCAGACCCCTGTGCGGACAAGGTCACGCTTGCGCAGTGGGACCCCTGGTGGTACATCGGTGCCACCCCATGTGGCCCTTGCTCAGCCTGCCAGTGCTGCTGGGTCATGGCGGGGCCGCCTATGCATCCAAGGTGGCCATGGCACAGTGCCACCTGACTGACCTGTCTCCCAGTGCAGGCCCTGTCTGGTGCTGCCCTGTGTGCAATGTGTGTCATGGTGGGCAGTGCACTGGTGGGTGCCCTGCCCAACACGCTGACACACGGACCACCTGCACACCCACCCGACTGCTGTCCACAGGTGCATGTGCATGATGATGCCTGCATTGTACTGTACACCAGGGTGCAAGGGTGCCCAGCATCTGACACACGTACTTGGACAGTACAGGTGGTGGGGTGGTCCATGGATCTGTGTGTTTCACATGTCTGTTCCTGCTCTGCTGTGCACCTGCCCATGTACGCTCTGTGCCTGGTGTGTGTGTGTGTGTGTGTCCATATAGCATGTAACTATTCACTCCTCCCTGATGGTGTGTTTGTGTGCCTGGACCCTTCCACTCCCCTTGCCGTCATGCACCCCTGGTGTGTTACCCTGTGGGCCTGTGGGTTGCGCATAGACAGTGTTGGTTGCACATGGCCCCATGACTTACCTGTGTCATGCGAAATGCTCCTCCGTGATGGTGTCCTGGTGCAACTGGGCCTGACGGATCAGTCAGGGGTCCTGCCATCCACGGGGGGGTCTGCTCATCCCCATCATCACCGGCGTCACCGGCATCCCCATCGCTGTCCCCCTCCTCGACCTGTATGGCTATCCCACAGTCTTTGGCCATGTTGTGCAGGCTACAACAAGCCAGGAATATCCCACAGGCCTTTGAGGGGCTGTACTGTAGGGCACTGCCGGAGGTATCTAGGCATCGGAAGCGTGCCTTAAGCATCCCATACACCCGCTCGATGATGTTGTGTGTGGCGGCATGTGCCTCATTATAGCGATGCTGCGATGGGGTTGTGGGGCACCGGTAGGGTGTTAGCAGCCAGGGATGGAGTGGGTATCCGCTGTCACCTGTGTGGAGATAGTGGAGATAAGTATCATATTCAGGTCCATATTGCCCATAGCCCTGTGTGCCACTACCATGGCACCTGTGGCTTTCCCACCCTTGCCCCAACTTTGCCACTCCTACATGCATACTCACCCACTAGGTGTCCTGTGGGGATGTCCCCACTCTCGAATCGATGGCACAGTGCAGATTGGTACCATATGAAGGCATCATGTGCTACACCAGGGTGTGTGGCACAGACATTGATGATGCGCCCACTGGCATCACACACCACCTGGCAGTTGACACTGGTGAAACCCTTCCGGTTTTGTATGCAGCCCCATCGTGGCCAGGCGGCATGCAAATAGCCACATGGGTGCAGTCTATCGCCCCTAGCATGCCAGGCATACGTGCTACCCTGTGGAACTCCTGCATGTTTGCTGTACGCTCTGCCATGTTGCTGGGGAAATGGATGTACTCCACAGCATGTGGCAGCAGTGTGCTGAGGAATTGGGTGAGGATGTGTGACATGGCCGACTGTGTTATGCCTGTGGTGTCCCCTGTTGGCCTCTGGAAGGTACCCGTGGCGAGCAGGCACATGCAGGCTGTTACCTTTGTCTCCGCTGACAGAGCGTGACTCCGTCGTGAGGGTGCCTGCATCACATCACTGCACAGCTCATAGAGTCGCCTCAGTATTGCCCTGTTCAGGCAGTACCAGCCCACAATCTCAACATCCGTGTACAGCTCAAAGCTGATGCGGGCACAGTACTGCCTTTTGGGGGCGTACCGCCGACGGGCCCTTCCATGGCCACGTCCCCCTGCAGCATGCCTTCTCACCCCCCTCATTACAGCTTCCATGTGGAAGTTGGCACTGTCCATGTCCATGGCTTGTGTTCCTCCCCTGGCTGTTGTTGCTCTGTTACCCCCACTGTCCTGACTGCTACCTCCACTGCACCGGGTACACCTACTGGCCTCTTCAGTCTGTGACCCCACACACCTTCCCTTGCCCCTATTTTGTCCTCAGATCTCCATGGCCTGCCCTCTTTGTCCCTCTTGCCTTGTCTCTCTCCCTGCCTCTTGTGGCTTCCCTGTAGCATTCTTGCGCCTCTTCCTTGAGCCTCTTTATTTTGGCTCATTTCCGCTGGGGCGCACCTTCCGGCTGATCCGCTGTTGCGCATTGCGCAAGCCTTTAAATATCGCATTGCGCTCTTTATGCATGGGTCCACCCCCTTCGGTTGCGCATGCCTTCATTTGCACTGCACTGTTGCTCAGCATGTTTTCGGTGGCGCAACTGCCTCCCGCTGAATATCGCAGAATGGCGCATTTTTCGGACTTGCGCTAGTGCAACCCTATTGCGCATGGCGCAACCCTTTTGAATATCTGGCCCCCCATCTGTAAACCTCTGGATTTCACATGGTTTAATTTAGCATTGGACATATTAGAAAAAAGTTTGAATTCTTTAAAAAATTCCGCTATCTGCTCTTGGTTATTAAAAAAAAGACATACATCGTCCGCAAAAAGCCTGCACTATAACTTGACTATTGGGAAGTGGCGTATGTAGCCCTTCCCATCTAGGTGGGAGGGTTAGAGCCCGTAATAAAGGTTCCAGTGAGAACACATATAACAAGGGGCTAAGTGGGCACCCCTGACGAACCCCTGTAGTAATTACAATTCCTTTTGTGATTGTTCCTTTAATTACTGGATAAACTTTGGCTGATTTACATAGTGCTTTTATGAGCCCTACAATTGAATTTGGAATCCCAAAAAATTTGAACACCTGAAATAAAAAAAACATGATTTACCCTATCAAAGGCTTTCTCCAAATCTATTGCCAGCACATATCCTGATTTTCCTTCTAATGATAAGTACTCTATTACATCTCTAATTATTGTTAAAGCTGACTGGATCTGTCAATCTGGTAATCCACAATATTGAAGAGGAGATATTACTTTGTTAGCTATTAGTTTTAATCTGTTATTTAATAAATTAGTAAAGATTTTATAATCTGAGTTTAAGATAGCAATGGGCCTCCAATTCCTAATGTCCCCACATCCCCTGATTTAAATATGTAAATAATTAGTCCATCTGTAAAAGATTCAGGAATCCATACTCTGGACATAAAAAACTGAAAAACTAAATGCAGACACTCAGCAATTTCTGCTTGAAAAGTTCTGTAAAATAAATTAGAAAGGCTGTTCAAACCCGGAGTGATGTTATCTTTTAATTTGTGAATAACTGTTGCAATTTCTATACTAGAAAATGGTGCTACCAATTGTGTAATGTCCTGGGGGTCTAGAAGATCAGGAGATACCCCTAAATATCCAGAAATATCAGAAATCGATGGCTCAAATTCTGGTTTTAAATTACAAAAATGGTTATTTATCATAGTATTTATACCCTTTTCATTATCCACTTTAATCTGATTCCACATGAGGTAATCCAAAGCTACTGACTCTTTCAGTTTTTTACATAATTCAAATGGATCCCCAACCACTGTTTTAGAAGAATGGTTAGTTAAAATTGCTTGTAGGGTCTGAGATCTGTTATGTTGGTACATTTTCATCTGATCTTTAATATGTTGTATTTGGGTAGAATAATCAAACTTGGATGTATTAGCTAAGGATATTAAATACTGTAATTGGTTCCTTAATTTTAAATATGAAAAAAACTGAATTCCTCCTTTGAGTGCCATATTTTTTAAACCAAGTGCAGCAATCTTGTTTTGTTTCCAATCACCAGAGGCCTAAGTCTGTATATAGAAATGCCACAGATAATCTTGCTTGTAAATTAAGGGAAATGGCGTTTGTAACAAAAGTCTCTTTAAGGATGGAAGTACTGTATTTAATTTCCATCTATTTGTTTTCCTCCAAAAAGAGGGTGAAATTCCAATTTCAATCTGAACCAACAGGTGATCAGAGAATTCTACTGGGATAATGCTGAACTTCCCCATTGTGACAGTTTTTGAGAGAAATAAATAGTCAATGGTGGAACCTACTTTCCCTTTACAGAAAGTGTATTTAGAGTCTAATTTTGCTGAGTGGTTGCAATTGACCAGGTCCCCTGACTTTATAATAGATGCCAAGCAATTTGAGTCACAGTAGATTTTTTTATTTGATCTACCCTGCATGTTGAGACTGCTGTTAAAATTCCCACCCCAAAAAATATTGAGGGAAGATATTAAATAGGGCTGAATTTGTTTCAGGTATTCAGTTCTAAGGGCTTTCTTCTGTGGGTTATAAGTGTTAATAAATCTACAATATCTAGAATGCCAAAGACCGACTATGATTAGAATTCTCCCAGGAATTAATTCTATCAATATGTATAACACAAATTGAAAAGAATTAAATAAAATACCTATCCCATCCGCACTGTCCCTACCAAATGACCAATAAGATGGCCCCCATGACCAATCGCTTTGAAATGAGGCTATTTGTTCCTGGGAAAACATCCACGTTTCTTGTAGCATACTAACACCTATGTTCTGATCTCTAAGAAATTGAAAGACAGCCTGTCTTTTAACTGAATTTAGTAAACTGTGCATATTTAGTGTGCCCATATGAAACCAGCCATTTAGTCAACTTAAGGAAAAAAAATTAAACGTATTCTACTTTTTCATTTTTTTTTCTTCTCTTTATATTCTGCTATAGGGGTACCTACATTGTCATGCACAGCTTTTTGGGAATCCGAATCGCCAATATCCATTTCCGAGTCTCCCCAAGAGGTAAATAGAGCAGCATAAGAGTTGGAAAACTCAATTGACTCACACCGAGGTGCAGCCAATGCCTTTAAATGCCTACTAGACCTTCTTGGAGGAAGGGAAGACACTCCTGAGCTTTCAGTCCTAACACACTCTGAATCTTCAGGGTCTTTATAACAAACAGGTTCCAAGAGGTTTAAAACCTCTGACTCTGTTTTAACAATATAGACGGGAACCTCTGTAGAGGGAGATGATGGGGAGGGGGGGGGGATTAACGAGGAGGTAGATTTAGCTGACTCTTGCTGATGAGGGGGTGTAGGAGTATCTACCATAGGCCCCTCCTGTTTAGATGCAGTGTCCTGAGCTTGCTGAATGATTAGATCAGTACTTCCACAAGAGGCTTTGTTCCTTGCTGCCCATGGACATTCTCTGAAGGCATGACCAAAATCCTCACACAAATCACACATAGTGTGGTTTGTGCACTGCATCGTTACATGGCCTACTTCACCACAATTGTCACATCTAGGCTGGTCGCACACACTAGAAAGATGCTTTTTTGCCCCACACTTATAACACGCTCTGGGCTGTCCACTATAGAAACATATCCCACGGCTCTTACCCAACAATAAAGCATTAGGAATATGTTCAATTCCAGAGTCCGATTGCCTGAACTTCACCTTATATTTCCACCCCCCCATCCAAAACTGCTCAGGGTCCAAAATGGGTTATGGATCACTTTGAACCTCACACTTCTGGGATAGCCAGTAGGTGATGTCTTCCACATGGACCCCCTAATTTCTAAACATAACCGCGACATTTTTAATTAAAGGTTTAGTGAGTGGTATTACTAAGAAGGGGGTCCATATGGGAGCAAATTTAACTTGCCCATACCATTCCCAAAAGAGGTCTAAATTATAGGATGATCTAAAACTAATATCAAAATTGTCCTCTCCAGAAATATTAATAAATGCAAATACATCCCTCGGCAAACACTTCAAAGAGTCTTTGATTAAATATTTCCCCACATAATGTCAATTGGGTCTCACTTCCAACCCGTCTTTATAGCGTATTCTCACTGCATTCCACCGAGGGGTGGCTTCACGTCTGGAATTTGAAAAAAGTTCTGATAATAAGGGTTTGTTAGTAGGAACTGGAGCACCCAAACTCTCTTTCTCCTGTATAGTCTGTGGCACAGAATTTTTGTCCAAGTCTGAAGGAGCCTTTGGCTCAGGTAAAGATGTCTTTTTAATCATAATTTTATTCTGCATCCCAGTAAGCTGATTTGCCTTGCAAGCACCTTGAATACGATTCTGTACCGACTTTAGCCACCACTCCGGAGAGGCTGTTTGAAAATGAAATGCTGAATCCCAGGCTGAGTAAGGGGTCCAAACACCTGAAGCCCCTTTCTCCCATCCTACTTCTTGCAGCGCTTTATGGGGAGACCAGGAATCATCATGCAGTGCAGTATCCCCTAACCCCTGTTTGTTAGCAATATCCACAGTATTAATGCTACCTTTGTTTGACTGCGTGCACTCTTGCGGCAAAGATTTAGCCACCTCCATAGTTAAAGCCAGGGGTTTGGGGGTTAATGGCCTTTGAAAACTGAATTCAGTGACCCCTTTCTGATCATTAACACCCGTTTGGTAGGTTATCTGGGAGGGCTCAGTCTTTGCAACACTATGAGTCAACTGTGGGTGAAACACAAACCCAGGCTCTTTCGACAGGGTAATTATTTAGCATGGAGATTGCGTTTGGGAGCTGGATTCCCTCTGAGTGAGCAGATTTGTTTCCGACTATTAATTCTGTAGCTATAGTTTAACACGGCTTTCGGCACTCGCTAAACCCAGCGATTAAAATGCCAGCCTGAAGAACATTTTTAAGTTCCATAGCAATAAGGAGTTTTGCAGCGCACTCACCCTTCTCTTGCAGCAGTGACTGACTCGTTACTTCCTCATTCTTCCTGTCAACACCTGTGGGCGGCTTGTCAGACCGCTCAGCTGAAGCAGCAGATGACGCAGAGCACAGATGAGAGTGGGGTGCTTTCACAATGCTCAACTCCACCGTCTCACTTTCACAAACTTGTAAGCTTTTCATTCCATTGAGACCTTTTGAATCCATATCAGTTTTGACAAGCAACAATTGTTCTGGTACCAAAATAGTTTTGTGATGTATCTTGTCTCCGTCATAATCCTGAGTTTGAGAAGAAATCACCGCAAACGTTTCCT
The DNA here is from genome assembly GCA_016271365.2 of Neoceratodus forsteri. Classification (NCBI taxonomy): domain Eukaryota; kingdom Metazoa; phylum Chordata; order Ceratodontiformes; family Ceratodontidae; genus Neoceratodus; species Neoceratodus forsteri. Next base: position 230,365,019 of record CM057458.1, on the reverse strand, counting down.
CGGCTAACAGTGAGGCCTCCCTCACCACTAGACTCACATCCTGCTCCTCCTCCGACTTCCCCACAGTGGCCATCTCGCTTCAAGTCAGCCGTCCACCTACAGGAGAGTAGGGGAATTTCCCTGGTGTCCTGGCCAAATTTTCCTCATTCACTAAAAATATCACCAACAGCTTAATCTGGTTCAAGGTCAGTTGGCATGCATCTGTATCCCCCGGTCATGCCTGAAAATAGGTAGGATTTGTCTAGTGCACTTACCCGGTCAACAAAAACTATATAAATAAATAAATAAATACAACCGAGCACCAGGGCTCTCATCGAGGGATGCAATCCATTCGACAAATAGAGAGGGGAATCCAAATCTAGCCATTGTACAAAACAAAAGCTGCCAATCCACTCTATCAAAGGCCTTCTCTGCATCTAGGGACAAGCCTATTGGATAGTCTGAGTCCCAAGCCACAGAGAAGATATGGCTTAACTTCCACAAATGATCAGAGGAGATTCTACTAGCCATAAACCCCACCTGTTCTTATGAGATGGGGGGGACTTTTGAGTCAGTTTGCAAGCAGTTTAGCTAGAATTTTGATGTCATAATTTAATAAAGAGACTGGTCTTTAGCTAGTGACCTTATCTGCATCTTTCCCTGGTTTGTGAATAACAATAATTAAGGGCTTTGGACACTTTTGTCTCGAATATCTGACTCCAGTATCAAGTTAAAAAGTCTAAGCAGCCAAGGAGACAGCTGCTTAGCAAAAGTCTTAAAGAAATTAGGGGAAAAACTATCCAGACCTGGGGTCTTGTCCAGAGGTAGGGACAAAATAGTGTCCTGTATCTCCCCTTCAGCCAGTGGGGTTATCAATAGTGGCTTTTGATCTTCTTCTAAAGATGGCAGGGGGACAATGTCCAGGTAGTTATCCACCTTTGAGCATCTCGGCCGGCTGGACATGGCACTATATAATTTCTGATAGTACTTAGCTAATTCATCTGTGGTGGACCTGGGGTCTAATTTAATAATATTGTCTGTAAGGGAACGTATCACATTAACCACCCTGGAGGATTCCTGCCTTTTTAACCTGAGGGCTAGGAGCTTTCCTGCTTTCTCACCCTGGTCTAAATATACTGCTCTGGTTTTTAGTATAGCATATTCCGCCTTTTCTCTCAAGAACTCATTGTGCAGATCTCTGAGAGCTATCAGCTTCCTCCTGTCTTCCTCTGATGTGTGGGGGTCTAGCTTAGTTTCTAAGTTGCGAATTTGACATAATAGATCTAGGGCTTTTTCCTGTCTAGTTCTTTTCCTATGGGAAGTTAGTCATATAAGTTCTTCTCTAACCACACATTTTAAGTCCCCCCATTCCATACCTGCTCTATTTGTGGTGTTCAGTTTGTGCCGGGTGTACTGATCGATTGTATCAGTTATATGATGGACAATCTTTTCCTCCTTTAGAAGCTGATTATTTAATTTCCAGATTGCTTCCTTCGGAAAGTCAGGGGCAATATTTAAATGGCACCAAATAGCCAAGTGATCCAAGATAACCACAGGCTCAATCCGGCATTCAATGATTCCTGGCAGAAAAGACTGACTGAGCAGGAAGTAATTTATCCTGGAGGAGAAGTTGTGAACTGCTGAGTGAAAGGTATACTCTCTCACCTTCGGGTATAAAGTCCACCAGGGGTCACAAAGGCCTAAACTGTCTGCAGACTCTTGAATTGCCCTCTGGGCAGGGGAAAGGCCACTATGCCTCCTCTCTGATTTGTCTATATCTGGAGAGAAGGGGAGGTTCCAGTCCCCTCCCAGAATAAAAGAAGTCATAGTGAAAGATGCAAGAAGAGACATGAGGTCAGTAAAAAAGGCTGGGGTGTCCGCATTAGATCTATATATATATATTTCCCAAAAGGACTCCTGTCCTGCCCAATGTTCCCTTTAAGAGTATATATTGGCCCTTGGGGTCACTAATGCACTTCTCACATGCAAACGGGGTGGACTTCAAGAAAACTATGGCTACTCCTCTACTCTGTGTGCTGTTCCTTGCAACAAAGACCTGACCCACATGCTGTCTCTGAAATAGATTACCTTCGAATTCCAAAAATGTGTCTCCTGTAGGAAGGAGATAGTCCCCTTTAGAAGCTGGATATGTTTCAAAATTGGTATCTTTTTGTTTTAGAGCGAGCCCTTTTTGCATTCCATGAAATGAATGTCTTGATATTAGCCATTCACAGAGTTGAAAGATGGACTCTTGATCGCTAGCATTATGCTAATCCCTGTTTTGATGAACCCTGTTGGTAAAGGGCATTTGCCAGCTTGAGTGTCTCCTGCCAGATCCCTAGCCAACCATAGCCACCCTACCCCCCATGCCCTTACACCCCCTCCCATCCCTCCCTCAGCCCATTCGCCAAAACAGACCAGCAACAAATTATGTAACCGTAAGAGAAAAGTAGTAACAATAAACCAACTTTCTGCCCCCCCAACAAAAACTACAATGGCCCATGATGAACCGGCATCGATCACTAAATCCTACCTCTACCCTCCCTCCCTCCCTCAACAACCCCTGTGTAGAATAACATAGAAACTATTGTGCTAGGCCATATTAGTGGATATCCCAAACTGGCCTACTATAGCACAACATAAATTGTTCAGACAATGGCCCAAAGCAGCTACCACAATTAGATATAGGCCTTTTAAACAGTCCCCTGAGGAAAGTTCCTGTTCAGGGTTCTCAAACGTAAAAAAGAAACCCGAAAAAACAACTTCCATAGTTCAATGACTTAGGATAATATAACACTTTGGAGTGATATAACTGCCAGGCGAGGGCCATAATGGGTAGTGGAGTCTCAAGGGGTTGAGCCCTGTCAGAGTCCTTAAGATGTGAGTCAAACTGCTCATAAACTGCAGCCAATAGTCAAGGTATTCACACTGTCCAAGGTATTCCAGGTCTTAGAGATGGGCTCATAGCACCGTGATGGGTTGGCGATGTACTGTCTGACCTTACTTTGTAGGCAAATTTTGATCAGGGACTCAAGTGCTAATGGAAAAAAGCAAAGTTACTAAGCAGATGGGTGTTTCAACCCTTGTCCTGTTTCAGGTCCTGTGATACCCCTTCAAGTCCATAGCTCCTAGCATTCTTCTAAGAAGTGACCAATCGAGGGGCAATCCGATCATCCTTGATCTCAGATTGAGCTGGATAGTCCAGTCTAGCAGGTGCGAGAGAGCAGGCAATGCTATCTTGTGTTCAGTTGCTAGATGTTGCTGTAGGGCTGCTCATTTCCCTTTGGTTCCTCACAATAGCGCTGTTCAGTTATGCCGGTAATAGGGAGCTGAGGAGTTGGATCAAAGCAGGGCCTGAACCCATTTCTCCAGGCCTGCCACCTTCTGTAAACCACAGCTGAGAGAGATCCACCTGTGATCACACCACAAAACAGAGGTAAAGACCCTCAGTTAACTCTGTCCAGTTTAAGCACATACTAGGGGACTGCCTGCTGACAACTCATGAAAAAAGAACATCCATCCAAATCCTAGATTGGTAAATGGGGCCACCCGAATCAGGTATAGTCCAGCAATGAAAATCACTTCAGTACCTTATTGAAAAAACTTAAACATGCAGTCATACAGTAGGCTTCTGAGATTGTAGCACCTAACCAGCCAGGTGGTACTGGAACTTCATGATTTGGGAAACAGGTCTGGCAGAGTGAGCTCTTCAAGTTGTCCAGGGCTTTATCAGGGGGTTTCATAAGCCCTCCAAGTACCATTTATCAGGACTCGTAGCCTGGCTGGGTACCCCATTTTAAATTTAATGCCAGCCGCTATCACCTTGGTGACTACAGGGTGAAACTCTTTCCCTTTCTGTCTCACTGAGGCCGGGAGATCTTGGGCAATGTGAATGGGCTTCCCCTCCCAGAGCACCTCCTGAAGCTCCTTAGTCTGGGAGATAAAATGCTGCCTCTCCAGAAAGTTCGCAAAAATGGAAAATGAAGGGTCTGGGTGGTGAACCAGCAGGCAGCATGGGTTGCAAAAAACTGTGTGCCTGTTCAATTGAATAGTGTGGCCCAAACGGCGAAGGCCCGGCCAGCTTCTGTGCCAGTTTCTGCACAAAAGTAATGGTGTTCTGACCTTCTTCTTTTTCAGGGAGCCCAATAATGACCGCATTATTGTGTCAGCTCTGACCTTCCAAATCCTTCAATTTCGCTTCTAGCGGGGCTGTTTTCTGACGCGTGGTTACAAGCTCGTGGTCTGTGTGGGCAATCCACTTCTCAATCGATGTAATCCTGGCTTCTGTATCTCCTGCACATTTATTAAGATTTTCAATAGAAGTATTAATGGCTTGGAGCTCCCTGGTAATGATTCTTAGTTTCTCCTTAAAAGAGGACATCTTGGCCAAGAATCTATCTTCCATAAGGGGCATGGGCCCCAACGTAGTAGTGGAAGAGTGCCCCATTCCTGATGCCTGGGCCTTGGATCATTTGGAAGCCTTCTTGGGAGTAGGTGGCGGGGTGTAATTTGGAGGAGGTTTCTTCATTTCTGACTCCATCCCAGATGCAAAATTTGCTCTCCAGAGTAACCACCCATATTAAGAGCTGCAGCGGAGGGTAATTACACTAGTAAAGTGGTAAATTAGATTGTTTTGGGGTTGTTATTGAGGGGAGAGCAGGAGCTCTCAGTGGAAGCAGCTACTCGTTCCTCTGCATCACGTGACTCCCCTGATCATCAAAATTCTAATAAATAAATAAATCGACTTGCATACTTAAGCAATAATGCCCAACAGGGTGTGTGTCGTGCTGGGATAACGTCATGCCTCAGGTGGTTGGGCACGAGACCGCATGCTGAGTGTGTCCAACAACTGAGGCATGATGTTATCCCAAATGACACACACCCTGGAGGGCATTATTGCTATTACACAATGGCTCGTTGTTATATATAAACTAAAAAAATAATTTTAAAGAATGTTTTCATTAGTGTGGAAAAATAATTTTGTTTCTTAAGAGGAGATTCAAAAAAAGAGCTCATCTAGCTCATCATCCAAAAAATCATCTAGCTCCAAAAGTTCATCTACAGGTTCACAGTGAGGCTGAGACTAGTCCTGTGATGTTGTACTGGGATAACATCATGGGTCCAGCCCAAGACTGACCAATCAGAGTCCAGGATTTTTTCTTGCCATTGTATAATGTCTGTCAACCCTTAACCTTTATTGCATAAAATAAGGGTACTGTTTGCCTGGTCAGCTATTATGAAGGTGACTGAATCTTGTCTCAGCTACGTTGAATATACTGTGCCTCTATAACTCCCCAGCCTATATACTTGTCCTTAACTTGGCTTAATGCTTTGATTAAGCAATAATGCAGGACAGGGTGTGTGTCGTGCTGGGATAACGTCACGCCTCAGGTGGTTGGGCACAAGGCCGCAGGCCGAGTGCGTCCAACAACTGAGGCGTGATGTTATCCCAAACGACACACACACCCTGGAGGGCATTATTGCTTTTATACGGTGGCTCGTTGTTATACAGAATTAAAAAAATCATTTTAAAGATGTTTTTGTGTGGAAAAATATTTTTTGGTTTTTAAGAGCAGATGAAACAATCAATCCAAAGCTCCATAAAATGCTCATCTACAGGTTCACAGTGAGGCTGAGACTAGACCTGTGATGTAGTACTGGGATAACATCATGGGTCCAGTCCCAGACTGACCAGTCAGAGTCCAGGATTTTTTTTTTGGCGTTGTATAATACTGCTTATCACTTGTTCTTGCTTCATACTCTTAACTGGGTGGAGTGTGTGAACAAACCCTATAGAAGCTAAATAACTTTATTTGGCTCTCACTTCACTTTGGGTGATCTTACAGCTTGTGCTACCTGCCATAAAGTATTTGACTGTCTTGCTCTTGTATGCAACCTTGGTCAGGACGAATTGGTCGGCTAAGAGTAACACCTGCTCTTCCTGTTATATTGGTAGTGCAGTGGTTCTGGCTGTCCCCATCTAGAGTCCTATCTGGGTGAAGTGGATGTTCCACTGTCCCTAGTATTAGCCTGGGTTCCTGCTGTTCACACCAGCTGCAATCCCTCTGGGTACTTCCCTTCATTAATAGATGATTATTCCCCCTTCCCTACCTTGGAAGGTCAACTAACCAAGATGGCTTCGAAAGGTATTGTAGCTGCTGCTATCTGCATCTTGATTGTACTTGGCTCTGACTGAGTCCACCCTAGTCCTGATTACCCAGAGGGTCAGAATTTGGATCCTTTCCTTCCACCACTGTCCCATGACTATGACGTGTCTAAGAGAGATCCCTTTCAGATTATTCCACTGGGGCTATACAAAGGGGATAACTGCTACAAGGTGTGCGCCTTCCCACAGAAAAGAGGGGGATGTCCCATACTACCTAACCTCAAACCTATTGCCATGGTCCTGTTATTCCTTGCATTGCTCCTGTCAAGGGGATGGGGAGCTAAACCCTGGATCTCTCATTGCAAATTTAAGAGTACGCTCCCCTACTGATTTGTGGTGGGAGAAAACTCGGGGGCTAAAAAATTGCGCACAGGAATACCAACAGTCTCAAGCCTAAACTCCATGAACTGGAGGGGTGGACTGGCATGTACACCCCTGATGTGATCACAATATCAGAGGCCTGGTTTAGGTCATCTGTGCTCCTCCATGAGGTAGAGCTCCCTGGGTTTGCTACCTTTAGACAGGACAGGCCCTAAAAAAAGGTGAGGGGGTTCTCATTTATGTCTGGTCTACACTAAAGGCCTCACTGTTATTTATCCTCACGCTTGTTAACTCCAAATGTGAGGCCATAACCGTAAAGTTGCTTCTGAGTGATATGAAGCCCCTCCACAGGGGCTGCATTTATAAGCCCCCAAAAGTTGCATCAGTGGCAATTGATGTCCTTATCCTTTTTCTGTTTACCAAAAAATTGGGATTTGCGATGATCTAAATAATTTATATAGTTTATGTTTTTTTTTAATAAGTTGGGAGATTTTATTTATTCAGCCATTCAGGTCTTAATTTATTTTGGTTTCATGAATTTTGGTATATATTTATTACTTAGGCTAAGTATGCTGTTCTTGATTTATTTCCAAATAGCATCCATATGACAGTCATGTAGTAGTGTGTCACAGATTACTATAGATAGGATTGATTTGATCTGAATCAGCTTTTTCATATAAAAATAATTCAGATACCCCATGGTACTTAACATATGACAAATCAGAGTCAAATCTGATCACACTGTGATCACTTGTTGCACATGGAGGGCCAATCTTATAGTTTTTTATATTTATATTAGTAGTGCCTAGAACTATATCCAAAATATTTGAACCTCTAGTAGGTTCTGACATGTATAGTTTTAATTGAATTTGTTCAAAGGCTGATATAAATAAATTTCCTGTTGTAGAACATACTGGCCCAGATATTCAGACTGCGCCAGGCAGTGGCACAAGCCTGGGGTGCAGAGCAACTGTGATGTGCAGGGGCCGGGTCCAGGTGATATTCAACGAGGATGCGCCATGGTGCAGCACCATTGAATATGGCACGGTCAGTGCACATACTGTGCATGGCGCAGTGGCAGTGCGCCGGTGCAAGCCACAGATAGGGAGTACGGGGATGCACCAACGCATGTGCAGTTGTGCTAGGTGCATCACCTGCAATATTCAGAGGGGGGTATGCAAATGAGATGATAATATATGAAAGGTGCAAATAGGGTCATTTGCATGTCATTATGGCCCCATTTGCATGCCTTGCACAGGGCAGCCCGGCGACTTGGCGCCTGGCACCCTGCATAGCATGATGTGTGCAGTGGGGATTCCGAGGCATTCCCTGCAGTAGATGTACAACAGAACAATCCCTGGTAGTCTAGTGGTCTCCCCTCCCTCCCAATTCCCCGATGCCCCAAGAAATTTAGAAGACGACCGACTCTAGTGGTCTAGTGGTCCCCTTTCCCACCCATGACCCCAATCATGGGTATCTGACGTAGAGTTACATCTCTGGCAGTCCAGTGGAACCCTCCCCCGGTTCTGCGATCGAGGTAAATGTAAAGTAAAACATGCCCTGGCAGTCTAGTGGTACCCCCCTCCTGCCCTTGTCCCTGATAGCTGGTATCAGACATGTATATGAATCCCTGGTAGTCTAGTGGAACCCCCCCCACCCATTGCCACTATCTTGGTACATCTCTGAATAATAAATCCCTGGTGATCCAGTGGCACCCCACCCTTCCACCACAGAACCCTGCCCCCTTCCGTCCTCATCGGCAGGGAGGCAGCAACCCACTCACATACCACTCGGCTGCCTGCCGAATGACAGGTACAGTATGGTTAAGCTCCATTGGTCCCCAGTGTGGACCAATGGGCTTGCAGGGCATACTGAACTAGACAGTCCCAAATATGTGAATACTGTACCTGTTATTCAGCAGTCGGCTGGGGTGGTATGCGGTCGGTTCTGCTGCCGCCGATGACAGGGGTGGAGCAGGGTGGGCAAGGGTTCTGTGTGGTGGAGGGGTGGGGTGACACTGGATCACCAGGGATTTATTATTTGGAGATGTACCATGATTGCAGCAATGGATGGGGGAATTCCCTAGACTACCAGTGATTCATATACACATCCGATACCAGCCACTGGGGACAAGGGCGGGAGGGGGGTACCACTAGACTGCCAGGGCATGTTTTAATTTACATTTACCATGATCGTGGAACTGGGGGGGGTTCCACTGGACTACCAGGGCTGTAACCATACGTCAGCTACCCACGATCAGGGACAAGGGTGGGAGGGGGTGCCACTAGACCACCAAGGTTGTGTGGGTGCATCGTGATGGTGTGCTGGGTGGGCAGGTTGCCACCCATGGCTGGTGGCTGCTGTGTTGCACCACTCAATACAGCAGTCCGCCTGTGGCTGGCCAGGTTTTGTTCCCAATATTCACGGGCTCAACTTTGAGCCCCCTTATGCAGTGCAATGCAGGGCTGTGCCTGCATATAAACCGCACATTCTGGGCTGAATATCAGGATGTACTGCATATACATGGGCATACCCCCCTGCATCTGTGATGCATACATTATCATTGCGCCTCGGCGCATTGGGATTTGTGCTGCTCTGGGCCGCCTTTTCAATATCCCGCCAGGGCGCAACTCGAGGTTGTGCCAGTGCAACTCTGTTGAGCCATGTGCAACCTCTTTGAATATCCAGGACTCTGTGTAAGTTAGCTGGTCTAGTTACCCAAAATTAAGATCTCCCATAAAAACAGCTTCACCTAACTTACGGGCTGATTCAAGTTCAGTGATGATATGAAGTGTCTCAATTGATGAGGAGTCAGGTGGATGATAACAAAAGCCTAGTATGGGGGAATCAGGAAAGTTTGAAAATAGTTTAATCTATACAGTTTCAGTGTTAGACATTTTAATATTTTAGTTTTGTAATTCATTGTTTATTTCAGCATATACAATGAAATACAAAAACATTATAATGAATTCTGGCACACGGCAAAGCCCATTGCAGTTACAACTCTAGAGTTAATACATATTAGCACATTTAATCTAAATGTAATTTAATTAGGGATATATTATGTTACAAAGAAGTACAATACCTATCCAAAATTGGCATTTCACTGATCTTTTTTTTTCTATAATAAATATCAGAACCTTGTAACCAGGTCTTCTGTTGGCAAAGCAAGGCAAACTTTATTTTTCCAGGTGTCCAATCCCGGAGGCTCTGGGTGCCGTACATATCAACAATACTATCTATAAATAAAATAAAACAGTAAAATTACAGCAATAGATTAAATGACCACATAAATAATTAAATAGGCCTAAAACTGGAAACATTAACTAAAGGGACCAATCCAGAAGGAAGGTCTAATACAGAGCGTCTGGGAAGGCCTGACTAAAAAGTGGGTCTTGAAACCTCAACCAAGTGGGCCTCCTGTACAGATGGAGGAAACGAATTCCACAGGACAGGGCTAGCGATGCTGAATGCTCTCTCACCAGAGATTTTCAACCTCATCCTGGGAATTGCAAGGAGGCCTCTACAGGAGGAGCGGAAAATGAATGTACTTTCTTTGGTTAATATATTCTGTCCAGCTGTAGATGCATGGGATGCCACTTACAGTTTAATAAGATACATGTTACCTAAACGTGGATGTCAGTAATTATGTCAACATATTCTATTGTCTGGGAAGGGTATCCATGTGTATGGGTTAGTGCCAGTGTTCTGGTGGTTGTGTGATGGTAGCCTGGTGATTTGAGACAATACTGTGAATCTAAATAGCCTCCCCATATTGATCAGTACTGACCCTTTTTTCCCCAAGTTATTGAAATTGTTATTTATTTTTATTTTGTTAACCAGGTAGGGACACTGGAACAAGTCCTTTTTCAGGTCTGACCCTCTCTTAACAGACAGGCTTTCCCTAATTCTGTCAGTGACTCCTGGGTTTGGGAGGGTTGCTCCTGTTTCCAGTGGCACAGTATCACCCGCTTAGCTGTAATAAGTGCCCATGTGAGCCATCACGTAGAGCTGAGTACTGTGGGGTTATTAGCTCCACCCCACCAGTACTGTACCTGCAGTGAGATGGAATGGCTGTTTACGGATCTTCTCACATGCTTGTTGTACCTGTTCCCAGAAAGTCTTGAATTTGTGGCATGTCCATAAGATATGCGTGATAGAGCCTACAGCCTGATTGTACCTCCAGCATTTATCAGATGGTGTCATGCTCCATTTGTGTAGTTATTGAGGGATTCTGTGCCATCTGTGGATGATTTTGAATTGTGTAAACCTGTTTGTTTCTTTTACATTTCATTTCAGGAATTTCTAGGTTTTGCCATTGCTGGTCCGTAACTGGGCTATCTAATTCCTCTGTCCATTTTGTAGCTTATACAGTATATTGTGAAGCTTATATATTGTGCTGCTAGAAGGCACTTTCCCTTGCCTGAATTTCAGGAGTGCATCTGTGAGTTACATTGTGCCATCTTATAGGCTGGCAGCATTTTATTAATCTTATTGTTAGTAATATCAAGGGAGTTAAAGCAGGAATTAATGTATATGGCTATACTTCCACCCTTTTTATTACCCTATTGCAAAAGAATAGGTTGTGTCCACAAAAATTTGTACCTTACTCCTTTTTTAGCTGGAGCCCCTGAGTGGGTGCTCCAGCCAGAAGCAGCTGCCCTTCTCTTCCCTGGGCTATGGCTCGCACCATCCACCATCCTCCTTGCACCCTGCTTGGCTTCAGACCACAGGTCGGAGTCCCTGAGTGGGTGCTGCAGCCAGAAGCAGCTGCCTTTCTCTTTCCTGGGCTATGACTCGCACCGGCTGCTGTTCTTCTCGCATCCTGCCCGGCTTCTGAACCACAAATTACTCCCCATCTATCTCCTCAGCGCCAGCCTGAGCTCTGGTGCCGGGCTCTATCCTGATTGGCTAGACTCTTCAGCTACTGGGCACCTAACTGGACTGCTCATAGAACTCTGTGAGAGCATTGGGTGGTTGAGGAAACTTGCTCACATTCCCAGGCTTGATCCCCACTACTATCTCCCAGCGTGGGTCCATTTCTCAACTTCTGGCTGCCTCACTTTGTTTTGAATTATCTGACTGCAAAACTGCTGTTGCCAATGCTTAAATGCTGTTTGCTAATGTTTAAACTGCTTCTATTAAACTAGCATGCTAGGACATTTTTCTGCTGAGCTAGGTATCTTGTTTAAAATGTTTTACAGCCCTCTTGAAGCTATCTGTAATTTATGCTAACCTACTGTGTTTTAAATAGCTAAATACCTGCATATAATTCAATTAGTGGACTGCAATGCCTGCTCTCTCGGTCTTTCTCTTGCCCCCACCCTGCCTTGCTTCCTGGAGCCCTCCTTTGTTGAACCTATCACTTATTTTAAAATATTTCTGCTTGTATCTCTTTACCTCTCGCCCCAGCCCCCACCCCATGATTGCTGTGTTCAGCTAAATGTCTTCTGCCTGTATCACTCTACCTCTTGCCCCCGCCCTGCTTGCCTCGGAGCCTCCCTCATTCTAAACTAATTTCCCTTTCTTTTGTCTGTGCTCCTGCTGTTTCTCTGAACACTGCCCATTCGCCTTCTACCCCCGATTTAAGCTAACCCTTGTTCGCTTTCTCTTCCAGCCGAAGCTCCTGGAGTGGGCATTCCAGCCAGAAGCAGCTGCCCTTCTGTTTCCTGGGCTGTGGCTCATACCAGCTGATGTCCTCCTTGCATCCTGCCCAGCTTCAGAACCACAAGGTATACCCCATCTATCTCATCCGCACTGGCCTGAGCTCCTGCATTGGGATCTATCCAGATTGACTGGACTCTTTAGCTACTGGGCCCCTGATTGGACTGCTCACAGAACTCTGTGAGAGCATTGGTTGGTTGAGGAAACTGGCTTGCTTTCCCAAGCTCGGTCCCTTCTGCTATTTCCAAGTGCAGATCCGCTCCTCAGCTTCTGTCCGCCTCATTTTATTTTCTCCCGCTCTTCTACCCCGGCCCCTGACCTCTATTAAATACTCATTTACCCTTCCTTCCCACATCTTTACCTCTCCTATTGGCTGCCATTCACAAGACACCATGCTGATCCTGAACTCTAGTCTGGGGCTGAATTGCAGCACTGTAGAATCATCAAGCCAACTTTTATAGCCCTGTTACCCCACCTTCTCTGTCACAAGTGTGTACCCCTCCTCTTTTTTTTTGGATTGTATTTTGGGATTCTAGCCCTGTGTTTGAACAGTATTTACATTACTACCCCAACCCTGATCTGTGAACTAGCCCCTTCCTTGCTTGCAATATGACCCTCTTCAGAGCCATTTGCATAATTTATCTGTGGCTAGTAACTGATCCTGTCCCCCTGAAGAGTTCCTCTCAGCTAGGCATTACAAGTCACATAACGTTTCCACAGTGACAGAGTCCCAAAACCATATCCATTTGTAAGTATCCAACACTTAAAGTTATACCACAACAGCATATTTTGGCAGCTATCTCAAGCCAACACACATATTCGACCCCCCCAATCCTTACTGTAATCCTTACCTGTACTAATAACCACAAACAGAAATGTAGAATCCAAAATCGCTCACAGGCAATAAAGTACTTAAAATGACAAGCTATTAGACTCACATGGCTACTCCTTCCTCTCTCTCTCTGGGAATATCCACCTTAACCCTGGTCCCATGCCACATGCAACAGAGCAGCATAGTAAGCACAGCAGACTAACTATTGCCTCTAATAATATTTGCAGCCTCCTATCAAAACTTGATTCGCTACAAGTATGGGTTGCCCATCACCAACCAAGACATACTTGCTATTGTTGAAACATGGCTTTTGCTAGAAGTTATGGACATAGCTATATAGCTACTTGGCTACATCTCCTTTAGGCTAGATAGTTTATGCAAATGAGGAGGGATGCATTATCTAGCTAAAGGAGCATGTCCAGGGACAAGTGCTTCCACCAGTAGCAACTAACAGTAACACCCAATTACTGGTGTTAAAAGTACTACTCAGCAAAATGGCAAAACTCTTACTCTGATATCTGTCTATATCCCTCTAGGGAATGTGACAATGGTTCCAAAGTGGTCCTTGACTACCTTGCTGGCCTAAGCCAGACCACGGAGCTCATAATGATTGATGATTTCAACTGCATTGGTTATTCCCTGAAGCTGGTCTCTATAGAGGTGCCTTATCATCCATTAACATGATGCAAGGTGTGGACTCCTACTCATATTAACTACAGAACTGGGACAAGTACATTGATTGACTATCTTATCACTAACCTGCCAAGTCCCATAGTTACCTGCAATAACAATAATTATTACCAGAATACTAAAAGGAAATTGAATGAGCTCAAAGCTCACCTAAGCCTCCAAGACTGGGGCTTCTTAGATACCACATCTGATGTAGACGTTGCTCTTGAATTCTTCATCAATAAATTTAATGAAGCCTGTGATATCTATGCCCCTTACACCAACCACAAACTATGGGGAGCAGCACCTGGATCTCTCCACAACTCATTAAACAAATGGAACATAGAGACAACCTGTGGTATATAACAAAATCCACAGGCTCTCTAGCTGACATTCAGAACTACAAATCAGCACATAACAAATGCACCTGGGCCATTCAAAAAGCCAAAGATGAACACTTTGAAAATGAGATGACTAATGCCTGGGGGGATAGCTGTAGATTTTGGGATTACTTCAAATCACTGTCTGGCAAACCAATAAGGCACCACCCACCTTGATAAATGTTGAGGGAACTCCTACCCAAGACCCATGTGTCATTGCCAACATGTTCAACAAGGCCTTCACTGACCTTAGTGGTGTACTGCCACCAGGCTTATTTCCATCAACAGTTGAAAACAATTTTACACAAAAACTGATACACAATCAGGTTCATTCCCTCTTTCTACCTGAGAATAATTACCTTGCAGAGGCCAAAAGTACCACTCACAAGTTCTTGCAAAATCAAGATATAATAGTGACTCACTGGACCTTACGTTTGTTTCACTCACTCTCAATATCATTCTCTCCTTTACTAAAATCCTAAATCTATCACTAACATCTGAAATTTCTGCTCTGGAAAGCTGCAGTGGTAAGTCCAGTTTATAAAGTTGGGGACAGAACAAATTACTCAAACTATCGTTCTATCTCAATTCTACCCCCTCTCTCAAAAGCCTTGGAACACATTGTTTCTGATCAAATAACTGACTACCTGGACAAGTATCAACTGCAGTGCCCTCAACAACATGGGTTCTATAAGCAACACTGCACCGCTAGAGCAATCATGGAATTTACAGGGTTTATCCATAATGCACTTGATCGAGGACTCTTGCTGGGGGCTACTTTCATTAATCTCACCAAGGTCTTCCATACAGTAAATCATGAGCTACTTCTGCACCAACTATCCTTCATAGTACTTCCCCCAGAATCAGTGGGATGGTTTCGTTACCTGACTGGGAGAGTCCAGAAAGTGAAAATCTTTGATGTTCTTTCAGATAATCAGAGTATAACTACAGGGGTACCCCAAGGCTCCATTTTGGGCCCACTGCTATTTAGTTTGTTCGTTAACAGTCTCCCTTTAGCAATACAAGATAACATCCTCCTATACACTGATGATGCTATACTACAATATATTCATGTCACTCAGATCTTTCAGCATCTGAAAATCAGATGCAGGCCAGTTTCACCACTATTGAAGAATGGTTCTAAAACTCTAAAGTACTACTAAACTATAAGAAGACTAAGACTATGGTCTTTGCCTCTTCTCGTTATAGTCACAAGGCCTACAAACTAAAAATTCTCAACTGCCTCAATACACCCCTAGAGATGGTATACAATTTTAAATACCTAGGGGTAACTTTAGATAGTTCACTCTCATATGCACAACATATAGATCTCGTAGCCAGCTCCACAAACACCAAACTAGGGCAGCTATATAGAAACAAATATTACCTAACAAATGATGCACTAAAAATTGCTGTAACTAGCTCTGTGCTATTATTGAATACGGGCTAGTGGTTTACGGTGCAGCAACAGACAGCCTTAAAAAGGATAAAAGACACTCTCACCAAGGCTTGTAGACTCAGTGCACCCCACCTAACCCACACCTGCGAGATGTACTGTATGAACAATCAGGTTGGCTCAACTAGGACTGTCATATTCAGTATCATACCTGCCTACTGGCTAAAAAATCCACACTAGGCCTATTTTCCCCTTGAGTGTGAAATCTCCTCAGTTTGACCAACAGAACCTGATGCACCAGGGGGTCAAACAGCAATCTCCAAAAAGTCCTGTTCCATCTAACCACTCGAGGTCAACATTCTTATGAGTACTGTACTCCTCTTATGAGTCTTATCAGTACTGTGCTCCTCTCTGGCTAAACACACTAAATGACAATATACTGCATCCTCCATATTAATGTGTGCAGCCTCCCAAGTAAGTTAGATGACATTTAGGCTTGGATTATACACACAAAACCTGACATCCTGGTGGCTTCTGAGACCTGGCTCTAGCCTACTACCCTGGACTCTGAAGTCAACTTACCTGAATGCAATATCTTTCATGCAGACAGACAGACTAGAGGTGGGGGGTGGCCATCTACATATTGGAAAAATATAATATTTCTATTACCGACGCCTCATTATTGCCGAAAGAGTTTGAAAGCCTCATGATCAAAGTCCAACTCTCAACCACCTTGGCCTTGCTCATCATAGGATGCTACAATCCTTCCTCTGCAGGGCTTCAACTGTTAAGTCAAATTTCCCACTCTCTTAGTGTACTGCAGTCTGAAGTCATAATCCTGGGTGACTGTAACCTGGATTGGCTTTTCCGCAAGAACCCTGCCAAATTCTGGCAAGCCCTTAGAAATATTCAAGGTCATGCTTTCACGTTCTCTCTCCCTACCAAATCTTACACAAGGATCCCTTGTTACTGAGAAGGCAGAAATCCTTGACTGCTTTAATAATCATTTTATTACCACAGGTATGGCCTTTGACATTTCACCTGCAAATAACCTACTTACCCAGTTCTCATCACTAGGACTAACAAACCCTCCCCGTCCACACTACTTCTGTCACGGGTTTCTCCTTCCAACTGTAACTTACAAGTAAGTGGATGACTTGCTCCTTCAGCTGGATGCCAGAAAAAGTGCAGGAGCAGACCTCATTGGCCCTTTTTCCTAAAGCTCGGTCACCAAGTGCTGGCAGCTCCATTAACTCACCTCTTTAATGTGTCCCTCAGCTTGGGTAAACTCCCTTCTGTCTGGAAGAATGCCCAAGTTCTACTACTCTTCAAATCAGGAGACCCCAGAGACCCAGATAACTACAGGCCAATCTCCTTACTCCCCACCCTGTCAAAACTGCTGGAGAAATTAGTGAATTACCAACTTAGAAACTACATTGATGCCTCAGATCAGCTAAACCCAGTGCAATCAGGCTATAGGCCATGCCATAGCACAATCACAGCTCTGGCTAAAGTCACAAACAACTGGCAGAGAGCTCTTGATTTAAAGAATCACGTATGCGCGGTATTCCTTGACTTAAGCAAGGCTTTCAAAACCATCAACCATGCATTGCTCTTAGTTACTCTCTGCAACACTGGTCTGGATGCACCTTCCCTAAAATGGTTCTCATGCTACCTGGCAGAGTGGGTGCAGCAAGTAAAAGCAGTAGGCGATCGCTCCACTCTAAAACAGATTAGCAGAGGCATGCCTCAAGGCTCCAATTTTGGGGCCTTAACTTTCTCACTTTATATCAACATCGACCATGGAATCAAACTTTCCAGTGTACATCTCTTGCGGGTGACATGGTCCTTTACACTGCCAGGTCTACTCCTGAAAGTGCCTGCTTGAACTTGCAAGCAGATTTCCTTATGCTACAACAAAACCTCCTGAGTCAAAAGCTCCTCTTGAATGCCAAAAGACCAAGGCTATGCTGTTATCCCAATGACCAAGTCCATAAACTCCTTAAGCATGACAATATTCCCACTGTCACCACCCTGCTTGGTGAGTCATTTGACTATGTGACCAAGTTCAAGTACCTACTGTAGGTATGTGGATTGACAACAGACTTTCTTTTGCTGATCATGTAGATGAGCTCTCAAATAACTTAGAGGCTTGGACTATTTTTTAGAATCAAGCATCTGCTTATCTAGGAGACCAGAAAGGCTTAGTACAAATCATGTTCCTAGCTATCTTGGACTATGCAGACTTCGGTATGGCCAAGTCCCAAAACTGCCCTATCTAAGCTTGACACCCTTTATCATAGGGCCTTACGCTTTCATCTCAGGTGGCATATAATACCCATCACTGTGTACACTATTCCACGGTAGGATGGACCTCACTTATGTTCAGGAAGCAAAGGAATGTTATACTATGGACCTATAGATCTATATCCAAGATGCTACCCTCCTACATTTCTGACTATCTGCCTTCCTGCACCTTATGAAACTATGCCTTGAGAAGCTGTGCCTAAAGTCTTTTCCCATTTTGGCAGAGCCTCTTTCAGCTATGTGCTGCCCCAGCTGTGGAACAACATCCAGAAATGCATAAAATTGGTGCATCCTATGGGTTTTGCGAAATTTAAGTAATTCTATTCGAGATACAGTACTTCTCGGAGCCTTGTCAATGCCCTCCCTGTCACTAAACTGTAGCCATACATTGCTATTCCTACAGTCAACCCTCTACACTTTCTATCCTCTCATTAGAATTACCCTAAGCCAAGTTCCTGGATTCATCCCTGCTTTCTACTTGCTGCTGAGCCCCCAGCTTGCACTGTCGCTAGCATTAACTCTGCTTTACTAGAGCTATCAGTGTCTGAAATCATTGGTTCAGCACATTGGTGCTGACTTGCTTCTACCTCTGTACTGTACTGTTTACTGGGATGAGGCTTCACCTTACGACCGGGCCTCATTTATTATCCTTGTACCTTGTTTTTATTGCTATGTATTGTATTACTGTGCCCATTTGTGCTATATGTTTTATTTATTTATTTCGTTTTTGTTGACCGGGTAAGTGCACTAGACAAATCCTGCCTATTTTCAGGCACGACCTGGGGGAAGGGATACAGATGAATGCCAACTGACTTTTGAACCAGATTAAGCTGTTGGTGGTATTTTAGTGAATGAGAGAAATTTGGCCAGGACACGGGAAATTCTACTTTCGAGAAGTGCCATGGGATCTTTAACATCCACCTGAACTACCACCAATCCAGGCAGATGGGACCTCGGTTTAACGCCCCATCCAAAAGACAGCACCTCAGAAGTGCAGCACCCCTCTCATGCTGCACTACAGTGTCAGTACTGGGATATTAATCCAAGTGCCAGATGTGGGAACTGAACCCACAGCCCTCTGATCTCCCGGCCTCAGAGGCGAGTGTGCTACCTGCTGAGCCACTGACACTGACTTCTCTGATGTTCTATTGTGCTACAGTATTATTTATTCTGTACCTACCAGGCCATCCTTGAAAATGAGCTTGCTCAATGGAGTTTCACATGGCTAAATAAAGTTTGATTGATTGATTGAAATCAAACTTGGCACCATCAAATCAAAACTTAGCTCTCTACTAACTTTAAACAGTTAATGTGACTGTGGACTCTAATCTTTGTTCTTCTGTCTATTAGCCAGCCTTTCATTCATGTTTCTTACACTAACAGATCTCCTAGTCCTAGTACCTCCTGCACCCATTTCTCTGGTAAGTACTGTCACAGCCACTGAGCCACATCCTGGTTTCACCCATTACTCTGTCCCCCCCAACACTTGGTCTTCCAGCTTCCCCTTCTCATTCTAACTCCCATCATGTCTTGGCCCTCCTCAAATCCCTTACTCCCTCTCCCTTCTCACTCTAACTATCCTCATGTTTTGGCCCTCCTCACAGCCCTTACTCCTCCCCCATCATGGCGCTCTGCTTTTCCCTTCCACCTCTATCAGTACTCGGCCCCCATTTTGTAACCACGCAATTTAGGATATGTATCCAATTTTTGATATTATGTAATGCTCTTATGACAAGAACTGTTTTAAACATGTTTTCTCTAATCTATACACACAATATATATATATATACTATGGTAGCACGGTAATGCTACCATAGTTAGGGTTGAGTAGCCCTTTTACGGATGAATGGTGAAATTTTCCACCTTAATAACTTTGCCACCGTTCAACAGATTTGCTTGAATTTGGCAGGCACAGGGCATAACCATAGAACTTGGGATCTTCCAACTTTAGCACCAGTCAGATATACAGCTGCGGAGTTATTAAGCAACGTCCATGTGTGCATTTACAGTTTTTTGCACATTCTTTGCTCATGCCTACAGGTTGTGTGGTTTGAGGACTGGTCCAAAAACTTCAGGGAACATGCGACCAGGGTCCCCAATGTGCCTTTTGAAGATTTCGTGAAAAAATATCAAACGATTTAAAAGTTATTCAAAAACAATTTCCCATTTCCGAGGACTGGAGGAAGGCGGATGTGAATCCCCTTCACAAAAGTGGGACCAAGACAGAGGCGGGAAACTACAGACCTGTCAGTTTGACCTCTGTGGTAGGAAAAGTGATGGAGTCACTTCTGAAGGAAAGAATAGTTGAGTACCTAGAGGCCAGTGGGGCACAGGACCCAAGGCAGCATGGGTTCACAGTGGAAGGTCATGTCAGACGAATCTAATAGATTTCTTTGACTGGGTGACCAAAGTAGTAGACCAGGGAGGGGCTGTGGACATGGCCTACCTAGACTTTAGCAAGGCATTTGACACAGTCCCACACAAAAGATTAATAGTCTGAATTAACCAACCTGGGAGTGGGTCCCAGGTGGTAGCCTGGGTAAAACATTGGCTGGACAACAGGACACGAAATGTAAAGGAGTAATTGTAGAGGGGTACAGTGGGTCCGAGGGTTCAGTATTGGGTCCAGTCCTTTTAATGTCTTCATAAGTGACATTGCAGAGGGACTGGAAGGAAAAGTATGCCTTTTGCAGATGACACAAAGATCTACAACAGGATTGATACACAAGGAGGTGTGGAAAGGATGAGAAGGACTTGGCAAGGTTGGAGGAATGGTCAGAAGTATGGCAGCTAGATTCAATGCAAAGAAGTGCAAAATAATGCACCTGGGAAACAAGAACCCAGGGAAGAATACACAATTGGGGAGGTAACAACAACAAAAAGGAAAGGAACCTGGAGGTAATCATATCAGATGACCTTAAGGTTAGCAAGCAATGTGAGAAGGCAGTAGGAGAGCTGGGGGTATACTGGGATGCATAGGAGAGGCATCAGCAGCAGAAAACAGGAAGTTGTTATCCCTCTGTACAGACAGTTGGTGAGACCCCATCTGGAGTACTGTGTCCAGTTCGGAGACCCCATCTCCACAAGGATATAGACAGGATAGAGGCAGTCCAGTGGAGGGCAACTAAAATGGTGCAGGGTTTGCAAGAGAAGCCGTATGAGGAGATACTAAAGGAGCTTAATATGTATACCCTTGAGGAAAGAAGGGAGAGGGGGGACATGATAGAAACTTTTAAGTACCTCAGTGGAATCAACAAAGTCCAAGAGGGTAGCATCTTTCAGAAAAAGAGACATGCAAGAACAAGGGGACACAATTTAAAGATAGAGGGGGGCAGTTCAGGGGCAATGTGAGGAAGTATTATTTCACAGAGAGGGTAGTGGATGCATGGAATAGCCTTCCTGAGGAGGTTGTGGGGTTTAAAACTGTGGGAGAATTCAAGAATGCATGGGACAGACATAAGGCAATTCTTGTGGGGGTTAGGAAGAAATAGGCTGCTGGTTAACTAGGATCTACGGCCTATCCTGTAGGTAGGGAAATGGGCAGACTAGATGGGCCAAGCGGTCCTTATCTGCCATCAAAGTCTATGTTTCTATGTTTCATTATAAGTCAATAGGAAAAGTTAACAAAAAGTTTGACACTTTCGCAAATGCACTTTTTAGTGTCGCAAATGGCCCTAGTGGTGTCGTGAGTCAGTCATTTTTTTTTCAGTTACTGATCACAGAAATGCTAGGTATTTACAATTGGGACCATCTAGGGACATAATTCTTTCTGTGTTTACCTATTTGAACCCTGAGGATGCTAACCATGTCTTTATTTTGGGGTCAAACACCCCAGAAATATGTTTTTCAAATTTCTGGAATAAGTAGTGTTGCAAAGTAATGTCACACTCATGACACTTTTGCAAATTTTGCAAAAGCTTTCTCAAATCACAACACTACTTTTCCAGACTATGGCCAAAATGACAGGAGTTCTTTGCCACCCTGCTGCAAAAGAACGACTTGGTCTTTTGAGCTGAAATTTGGAGGGAAGGCAGCCAACATCTCACAGATGTAACCTTTGGTGTTCTAGTGACAAAATATTGCATAGATGCCAAGTTACAGTACTCCGAAGCTGATGTTTTTCCCATAGACTAACATGGTGGCGTACGCCGCGCCTTTCAGGGCTTGTATCTCGGAAACGGTGCAAGATATGGAATTTTCCTAACAACCATGTGTATGCATGCAGTGAAAACCTAGCCAGGACAGTCATGAATCATATGAAATGTAAATTTTTTTTCTACGTCGTACGGTTACTGAGATAGTAGCATTTTAGTATTACAACTGCTCGTTTTCTGCTCCGAGACACATTATTATGCATACATTCATTGTTTTCACTGTCTTTCTCAATGGAGCTTTTCGGGAACAATACAGTGTGCGCTCCACTTACTGTTACACATAGGCTTTACACTTGTGTTTCCGTGCTCATTTGCGTTACCATTACTGTGTTCGCCACCATGTGCGTTACCCTTTGCGTTTCTGTTTGCGTTTGCGTTACTGTTATCATTTGTGTCTCCACTACGGTTTGTGTTTGTGTGTTGCTTAGCGTGACCATGCGCATTGCCATTTCTGTTGGTGGACGCCCTTCCATTTTTATTTGCATTTGTCTTTCATTTTGCGTCATTGTTATTCTTACCGTTACCATTTGCGATTACAATTGCATTCCCATGCCCGTGTGCATTACGGTTTGTGTTTCCATATGTGCTTGCATTTGTGTTTTTTTTCTTTGGCATTTTGTTGCAGTTACCATTACCATTTGCATTTACAATTGTGATACCGGCCACCCGTCGCATTCAGGTTTGCGTTTCTGTACACCCGGCTCGCCTGCCGAATGACAGGGTACAGTATGGTTAAGCCCATTGGTCCCAGTGTGGACCAATGGCTTGCAGGGCATACTGAACTAGACAGTCCCAAATATGTGAATACTGTACCTGTTATTCAGCAGTCGGCTGGGGTGGTATGCGGTCGTGTCATTGACTGGCGACAGGGGTGGAGCAGGTGGGCAAGGGTTCTGTGGGGTGGAGGGGTGGGGTGACACTGGATCACCAGGGATTTATTATTTGGAGATGTACCATGATTGCAGCAATGGATGGGGAATTCCCTAGACTACCAGTGATTCATATACATCCGATACCAGCCGACTGGGGACAAGGGCGGAGGGGGTACCACTAGACTGCCAGGGCATGTTTTAATTTACATTTACCATGATCGTGGAACTGGGGGTTCCACTGGACTACCAGGGCTGTAACCATACGCCAGCTACCCACGATCAGGGACAAGGGTGGAGGGGTGCCACTCAGACCACCAAGGTTGTGTGGGCATCGTGATGGTGTGCTGGTGGGCAGGTTGCCACCCATGGCTGGTGGCTGCTGTGTTGCACCACTCATACAGCAGTCCGCCTGTGGCTGGCCAGGTTTTGTTCCCAATATTCACGGGCTCAACTTTGAGCCCCTTATGCAGTGCAATGCAGGGCTGTGCCTGCATATAAACCGCACATTCTGGGCTGAATATCAGGATGTACTGCATATACATGGGCATACCCCCCTGCATCTGTGATGCATACATTATCATTGAGCCTCGGCGCATTGGGATTTGTGCTGCTCTGGGCCGCCTTTTCAATATCCCGCCAGGGCGCAACTCGAGGTTGTGCCAGTGCAACTCTGTTGAGCCATGTGCAACCTCTTTGAATATCCAGGACTCTGTGTAAGTTAGCTGGTCTAGTTACCCAAAATTAAGATCTCCCATAAAAACAGCTTCACCTAACTTACGGGCTGATTCAAGTTC
This sequence comes from Neoceratodus forsteri, assembly GCA_016271365.2. Taxonomy (NCBI): domain Eukaryota; kingdom Metazoa; phylum Chordata; order Ceratodontiformes; family Ceratodontidae; genus Neoceratodus; species Neoceratodus forsteri. The sequence goes on along the minus strand of CM057458.1, from coordinate 230,341,485 downwards.
AGTGATGATATGAAGTGTCTCAATTGATGAGGAGTCAGGTGGATGATAACAAAAGCCTAGTATGGGGGAATCAGGAAAGTTTGAAAATAGTTTAATCTATACAGTTTCAGTGTTAGACATTTTAATATTTTAGTTTTGTAATTCATTGTTTATTTCAGCATATACAATGAAATACAAAAACATTATAATGAATTCTGGCACACGGCAAAGCCCATTGCAGTTACAACTCTAGAGTTAACACATATTAGCACATTTAATCTAAATGTAATTTAATTAGGGATATATTATGTTACAAAGAAGTACAATACCTATCCAAAAATTGGCATTTCACTGATCTTTTTTTTTTCTATAATAAATATCAGAACCTTGTAACCAGGTCTTCTGTTGGCAAAGCAAGGCAAACTTTATTTTTCCAGGTGTCCAATCCCGGAGGCTCTGGGTGCCGTACATATCAACAATACTATCTATAAATAAAATAAAACAGTAAAATTACAGCAATAGATTAAATGACCACATAAATAATTAAATAGGCCTAAAACTGGAAACATTAACTAAAGGGACCAATCCAGAAGGAAGGTCTAATACAGAGCGTCTGGGAAGGCCTGACTAAAAAGTGGGTCTTGAAACCTCAACCAAGTGGGCCTCTCGTAAGATGGAGGAAACGAATTCCACAGGACAGGGCTAGCGATGCTGAATGCTCTCTCACCAGAGATTTTCAACCTCATCCTGGAATTGCAAGGAGGCCTCTACAGGAGGAGCGGAAAATGAATGTACTTTCTTTGGTTAATATATTCTGTCCAGCTGTAGATGCATGGGATGCCACTTACAGTTTAATAAGATACATGTTACCTAAACGTGGATGTCAGTAATTATGTCAACATATTCTATTGTCTGGGAAGGGTATCCATGTGTATGGGTTAGTGCCAGTGTTCTGGTGGTTGTGTGATGGTAGCCTGGTGATTTGAGACAATACTGTGAATCTAAATAGCCTCCCCATATTGATCAGTACTGACCCTTTTTCCCCAAGTTATTGAAATTGTTATTTATTTTTATTTTGTTAACCAGGTAGGGACACTGAACAAGTCCTTTTTCAGGTCTGACCCTCTCTTAACAGACAGGCTTTCCCTAATTCTGTCAGTGACTCCTGGGTTTGGGAGGGTTGCTCCTGTTTCCAGTGGCACAGTATCACCCGCTTAGCTGTAATAAGTGCCCATGTGAGCCATCACGTAGAGCTGAGTACTGTGGGGTTATTAGCTCCACCCCACCAGTACTGTACCTGCAGTGAGATGGAATGGCTGTTTACGGATCTTCTCACATGCTTGTTGTACCTGTTCCCAGAAAGTCTTGAATTTGTGGCATGTCCATAAGATATGCGTGATAGAGCCTACAGCCTGATTGTACTCCAGCATTTATCAGATGGTGTCATGCTCCATTTGTGTAGTTATTGAGGGATTCTGTGCCATCTGTGGATGATTTTGAATTGTGTAAACCTGTTTGTTTCTTTTACATTTCATTTCAGGAATTTCTAGGTTTTGCCATTGCTGGTCCGTAACTGGGCTATTCTAATTCTCTGTCCATTTTGTAGCTTATACAGTATATTGTGAAGCTTATATATTGTGCTGCTAGAAGGCACTTTCCTTGCCTGAATTTCAGGAGTGCATCTGTGAGTTACATTGTGCCATCTTATAGGCTGGCAGCATTTTATTAATCTTATTGTTAGTAATATCAAGGGAGTTAAAGCAGGAATTAATGTATATGGCTATACTTCCACCCTTTTTATTACCCTATTGCAAAAGAATAGGTTGTGTCCACAAAAATTTGTACCTTACTCCTTTTTTAGCTGGAGCCCCTGAGTGGGTGCTCCAGCCAGAAGCAGCTGCCCTTCTCTTCCCTGGGCTATGGCTCGCACCATCCACCATCCTCCTTGCACCCTGCTTGGCTTCAGACCACAGGTCGGAGTCCCTGAGTGGGTGCTGCAGCCAGAAGCAGCTGCCTTCTCTTTCCTGGGCTATGACTCGACCGGCTGCTGTTCTTCTCGATCCTGCCCGCTTCTGAACCACAAATTACTCCCATCTATCTCCTCAGCGCCAGCCTGAGCTCTGGTGCCGGGCTCTATCCTGATTGGCTAGACTCTTCAGCTACTGGGCACCTAACTGGACTGCTCATAGAACTCTGTGAGAGCATTGGGTGGTTGAGGAAACTTGCTCACATTCCCAGGCTTGATCCCCACTACTATCTCCCAGGTGGGTCCATTTCTCGACTTCTGGCTGCCTCACTTTGTTTTGAATTATCTGACTGCAAAACTGCTGTTGCCAATGCTTAAATGCTGTTTGCTAATGTTTAAACTGCTTCTATTAAACTAGCATGCTAGGACATTTTTCTGCTGAGCTAGGTATCTTGTTTAAAATGTTTTACAGCCCTCTTGAAGCTATCTGTAATTAAGTATGCTAACCTACTGTGTTTTAAATAGCTAAATACCTGCATATAATTCAATTAGTGGACTGCAATGCCTGCTCTCTCGGTCTTTCTCTTGCCCCCCAACCCTGCCTTGCTTCCTGGAGCCCTCCTTTGTTGAACCTATCACTTATTTTAAAATATTTCTGCTTGTATCTCTTTACCTCTCTCCCCAGCCCCCACCCCATGATTGCTGTGTTCAGCTAAATGTCTTCTGCCTGTATCACTCTACCTCTTGCCCGACCCCCCTGCCTTGCCTCGGAGCCTCCCTGATTCTAAACTAATTTCCCTTTCTTTTGTCTGTGCTCCCTGCTGTTTCTCTGAACACTGCCCATCCGCCTTCTACCCCCGATTTAAGCTTAACCTTGTTTCGCTTCTTTCCAGTCGAAGCTCCTGAGTGGGCATTCCAGCCAGAAGCAGCTGCCCTTCTGTTTCCTGGGCTGTGGCTCATACCAGCTGATGTCCTCCTTGCATCCTGCCCAGCTTCAGAACCACAAGGTATACCCCATCTATCTCATCCGCACTGGCCTGAGCTCCTGCATTGGGATTCATCCAGATTGACTGGACTCTTTAGCTACTGGGCCCTGATTGGACTGCTCACAGAACTCTGTGAGAGCATTGGTTGGTTGAGGAAACTGGTTTGCTTTCCCAAGCTCGGTCCCTTCTGCGTTATTTCCAAGTGCAGATCCGCCTCAGCTTCTGTCCGCTCTCATTTTATTTTCTCCGCTCTTCTACCCCGGCCCCTGACCTCTATTAAATACTCATTTACCCTTCCTTCCCACATCTTTACCTCTCCTATTGGCTGCCATTCACAAGACACCATGCTGATCCTGAACTCTAGTCTGGGGCTGAATTGCAGCACTGTAGAATCATCAAGCCAACTTTTATAGCCCTGTTACCCCACCTTCTCTGTCACAAGTGTGTACCCCTCCTCTTTTTTTTTGGATTGTATTTTGGATTCTAGCCTGTGTTTGAACAGTATTTACATTACTACCCAACCCTGATCTGTGAACTAGCCCCTTCCTTGCTTGCAATATGACCCTCTTCAGAGCCATTTGCATAATTTATCTGTGGCTAGTAACTGATCCTGTCCCCTGAAGAGTTCCTCTCAGCTAGGCATTACAAGTCACATAACGTTTCCACAGTGACAGAGTCCCAAACCATATCCATTTGTAAGTATCCAACACTTAAAGTTATACCACAACAGCATATTTTGGCAGCTATCTCAAGCCAACACACATATTTGACCCCCCAATCCTTACTGTAATCCTTACCTGTACTAATAACCACAAACAGAAATGTAGAATCCAAAAACGCTCACAGGCAACAAAGTACTTAAATGACAAGCTATTAGGACTCACATGGCTACTCCTTCCTCTCTCTCTCTGGGAATATCCACCTTAACCCTGGTCCCATGCCACATGCAACAGAGCAGCATAGTAAGCACAGCAGACTAACTATTGCCTCTAATAATATTTGCAGCCTCCTATCAAAACTTGATTCGCTACAAGTATGGGTTGCCCATCACCAACCAAGACATACTTGCTATTGTTGAAACATGGCTTTTGCCAAGGGTTGTGGACACAGCTATATAGCTACTTGGCTACATCTCCTTTAGGCTAGATAGTTTATGCAAATGAGGAGGGGATGCATTATCTAGCTAAAGGAGCATGTCCAGGGACAAGTGCTTCCACCAGTAGCAACTAACAGTAACACCCAATTACTGGTGTTAAAAGTACTACTCAGCAAAAATGGCAAAACTCTTACTCTGATATCTGTCTATATCCCTCCTAGGGAATGTGACAATGGTTCCAAAGTGGTCCTTGACTACCTTGCTGGCCTAAGCCAGACCACGGAGCTCATAATGATTGATGATTTCAACTGCATTGGTTATTCCCTGAAGCTGGTCCTTATAGAGGTGCCTTATCATCCATTAACATGATGCAAGGTGTGGACTCCCCTACTCATATTAACTACAGAACTGGGACAAGTACATTGATTGACTATCTTATCACTAACCGGCCAAGTCCCATAAGTTACCTGCAATAACAATTATTACCAGAATACTAAAAAAAGGGAAATTGAATGAGCTCAAAGCTCACCTAAGCCTCCAAGACTGGGGCTTCTTAGATACCACATCTGATGTAGACGTTGCTCTTGAATTCTTCATCAATAAATTTAATGAAGCCTGTGATATCTATGCCCCTTACACCAACCACAAAACTATGGGAGCAGCACCTGGATCTCCACAACTCATTAAACAAATGGAACATAGAGACAACCTGTGGTATATAACAAAATCCACAGGCTCTCTAGCTGACATTCAGAACTACAAATCAGCACATAACAAATGCACCTGGGCCATTCAAAAAGCCAAAGATGAACACTTTGAAAATGAGATGACTAATGCCTGGGGGGATAGCTGTAGATTTTGGGATTACTTCAAATCACTGTCTGGCAAACCCAATAAGGCACCACCCACCTTGATAAATGTTGAGGGAACTCCTACCCAAGACCCATGTGTCATTGCCAACATGTTCAACAAGGCCTTCACTGACCTTAGTGGTGTACTGCCACCAGGCTTATTTCCATCAACAGTTGAAAACAATTTTACACAAAAAACTGATACACAATCAGGTTCATTCCCCTCTTTCTACCTGAGAATAATTACCCTTGCAGAGGCCAAAAAGTACCACTCACAAGTTCTTGCAAAATCAAGATATAATAGTGACTCACTGGACCTTACGTTTGTTTCACTCACTCTCAATATCATTCTCTCCCCTTTACTAAAATCCTAAATCTATCACTAACATCTGGAAATTTCCCCGGCTCTGGAAAGCTGCAGTGGTAAGTCCAGTTTATAAAGCTGGGGACAGAACAAATTACTCAAACTATCGTTCTATCTCAATTCTACCCCCTCTCTCAAAAGCCTTGGAACACATTGTTTCTGATCAAATAACTGACTACCTGGACAAGTATCAACTGCAGTGCCCTCAACAACATGGGTTCTATAAGCAACACTGCACCGCTAGAGCAATCATGGAATTTACAGGGTTTATCCATAATGCACTTGATCGAGGACTCTTGCTGGGGGCTACTTTCATTAATCTCACCAAGGTCTTCCATACAGTAAATCATGAGCTACTTCTGCACAACTATCCTTCATAGTACTTCCCCAGAATCAATTGGGATGGTTTCGTTACCTGACTGGAGAGTCCAGAAAGTGAAAATTTTGATGTTCTTCAGATAATCAGAGTATAACTACAGGGTACCCTAAGGCTCCATTTTGGCCCACTGCTATTTAGTTTGTTCGTTAACAGTCTCCCTTTAGCAATACAAGATAACATCCTCCTATACACTGATGATGCTATACTACAATATATTCATGTCACTCAGATCTTTCAGCATCTGAAAATCAGATGCAAGGCCAGTTTCACCACTATTGAAGAATGGTTCTAAAACTCTAAAGTACTACTAAACTATAAGAAGACTAAGACTATGGTCTTTGCCTCTTCTCATTATAGTCACAAGGCCTACAAACTAAAAATTCTCAACTGCCTCAATACACCCCTAGAGATGGTATACAATTTTAAATACCTAGGGGTAACTTTAGATAGTTCACCTCATATGCACAACATATAGATCTCGTAGCCAGCTCCACAAACACCAAACTAGGGCAGCTATATAGAAACAAATATTACCTAACAAATGATGCACTAAAAATTGCTGTAACTAGCTCTGTGCTATTATTGAATACGGGCTAGTGGTTTACGGTGCAGCAACAGACAGCCTTAAAAAGGATAAAAGACACTCTCACCAAGGCTTGTAGACTCAGTGCACCCCACCTAACCCACACCTGCGAGATGTACTGTATGAACAATCAGGTTGGCTCAACTAGGACTGTCATATTCAGTATCATACCTGCCTACTGGCTAAAAAATCCACACTAGGCCTATTTTCCCCTGGAGTGTGAAATCTCCTCAGTTTGACCAACAGAACCTGATGCACCAGGGGTCAAACAGCAATCTCCAAAAGTCCTGTTCCATCTAACCACTCGAGGTCAACATTCTTATGAGTACTGTACTCCTCTTATGAGTCTTATCAGTACTGTGCTCCTCTGGCTAAACACACTAAATGACAATATACTGCATCCTCCATATTAATGTGTGCAGCCTCCCAAGTAAGTTAGATGACATTTAGGCTTGGATTATACACACAAAACCTGACATCCTGGTGGCTTCTGAGACCTGGCTCTAGCCTACTACCCTGGACTCTGAAGTCAACTTACCTGAATGCAATATCTTTCATGCAGACAGACAGACTAGAGGTGTGGGGGGGGGGGTGGCCATCTACATATTGGAAAAATATAATATTTCTATTACCGACGCCTCATTATTGCCGAAAGAGTTTGAAAGCCTCATGATCAAAGTCCAACTCTCAACCACCTTGGCCTTGCTCATCATAGGATGCTACAATCCTTCCTCTGCAGGGCTTCAACTGTTAAGTCAAATTTCCCACTCTCTTAGTGTACTGCAGTCTGAAGTCATAATCCTGGGTGACTGTAACCTGGATTGGCTTTTCCACCAAGAACCCTGCCAAATTCTGGCAAGCCCTTAGAAATATTCAAGGTCATGCTTCATCACGTTCTCTCCCTACCAAAATCTTACACAAAGGATCCCTTGTTACTGAGAAGGCAGAAATCCTTGACTGCTTTAATAATCATTTTATTACCACAGGTATGGCCTTTGACATTTCACCTGCAAATAACCTACTTACCCAGTTCTCATCACTAGGACTAACAAACCCTCCCCCCGTCCACACTACTTCTGTCACGGGTTTCTCCTTCCAACCGGTAACTTACAAGTAAGTGGATGACTTGCTCCTTCAGCTGGATGCCAGAAAAAGTGCAGGAGCAGACCTCATTGGCCCTTTTTCCTAAAGCTCGGTCACCAAGTGCTGGCAGCTCCATTAACTCACCTCTTTAATGTGTCCCTCAGCTTGGGTAAACTCCCTTCTGTCTGGAAGAATGCCCAAGTTCTACTACTCTTCAAATCAGGAGACCCCAGAGACCCAGATAACTACAGGCCAATCTCCTTACTCCCCACCCTGTCAAAACTGCTGGAGAAATTAGTGAATTACCAACTTAGAAACTACATTGATGCCTCAGATCAGCTAAACCCAGTGCAATCAGGCTATAGGCCATGCCATAGCACACAATCACAGCTCTGGCTAAAGTCACAAACAACTGGCAGAGAGCTCTTGATTTAAAGAATCACGATTATACGCGGTATTCCTTGACTTAAGCAAGGCTTTCAAACCATCAACCATGCATTGCTCTTAGTTACTCTCTGCAACACTGGTCTGGATGCACCTTCCTAAAATGGTTCTCATGCTACCTGGCAGAGTGGGTGCAGCAAGTAAAAGCAGTAGGCGATCGCTCCACTCTAAAACAGATTAGCAGAGGCATGCCTCAAGGCTCCAATTTTTTGGGGCCCTTACTTTTCTCACTTTATATCAACATCGACCATGGAATCAAACTTTCCAGTGTACATCTCCTTGCGGGTGACATGGTCCTTTACACTGCCAGGTCTACTCCTGAAAGTGCCTGCTTGAACTTGCAAGCAGATTTCCTTATGCTACAACAAAACCTCCTGAGTCAAAAGCTCCTCTTGAATGCCAAAAAGACCAAGGCTATGCTGTTATCCCCAATGACCAAGTCCATAAACTCCCTTAAGCATGACAATATTCCCACTGTCACCACCCTGCTTGGTGAGTCATTTGACTATGTGACCAAGTTCAAGTACCTACTGTAGGTATGTGGATTGACAACAGACTTTCTTTTGCTGATCATGTAGATGAGCTCTCAAAATAACTTAGAGGCTTGGACTATTTTTTTAGAATCAAGCATCTGCTTATCTAGGAGACCAGAAAAGGCTTAGTACAAATCATGTTCCTAGCTATCTTGGACTATGCAGACTTCCGGTATGGCCAAGTCCCAAAAACTGCCCTATCTAAGCTTGACACCCTTTATCATAGGGCCTTACGTTTCATCTCAGGTGCGGCATATAATACCCATCACTGTGTACACTATTCCACGGTAGGATGGACCTCACTTATGTTCAGGAAGCAAAGGAATGTTATACTATGGACCTATAGATCTATATCCAAGATGCTACCCTCCTACATTTCTGACTATCTGCCTTCCTGCACCTTATGAAACTATGCCTTGAGAAGCTGTGCCTAAAGTCTTTTCCCATTTTGGCAGAGCCTCTTTCAGCTATGTGCTGCCCCAGCTGTGGAACAACATCCAGAAATGCATAAAATTGGTGCATCCTATGGGTTTTGTGAAATTTAAGTAATTCTATTCGAGATACAGTACTTCTCGGAGCCTTGTCAATGCCCTTCCTGTCACTAAACTGTAGCCATACATTGCTATTCCTACAGTCAACCCTCTACACTTTCTATCCTCTCATTAGAATTACCCTAAGCCAAGTTCCTGGATTCATCCCTGCTTTCTACTTGCTGCTGAGCCCCCAGCTTGCACTGTCGCTAGCATTAACTCTGCTTTACTAGAGCTATCAGTGTCTGAAATCATTGGTTCAGCACATTGGTGCTGACTTGCTTCTACCTCTGTACTGTACTGTTTACTGGGATGAGGCTTCACCTTACGACCGGGCCTCATTTATTATCCTTGTACCTTGTTTTTATTGCTATGTATTGTATTACTGTGCCCATTTGTGCTATATGTTTTATTTATTTATTTCGTTTTTGTTGACCGGGTAAGTGCACTAGACAAATCCTGCCTATTTTCAGGCACGACCTGGGGAAGGATACAGATGAATGCCAACTGACTTTTAGAACCAGATTAAGCTGTTGGTGGTATTTTAGTGAATGAGAGAAATTTGGCCAGGACACGGGAAATTCCCTACTCTTTTCGAGAAGTGCCATGGGATCTTTAACATCCACCTGAACTACCACCAATCCAGGCAGATGGGACCTCGGTTTAACGCCTCATCCAAAAGACAGCACCTCAGAAGTGCAGCACCCCTCTCATGCTGCACTACAGTGTCAGTACTGGGATATTAATCCAAGTGCCAGATGTGGGAACTGAACCCACAGCCCTCTGATCTCCCGGCCTCAGAGGCGAGTGTGCTACCTGCTGAGCCACTGACACTGACTTCTCTGATGTTCTATTGTGCTACAGTATTATTTATTCTGTACCTACCAGGCCATCCTTGAAAATGAGCTTGCTCAATGGAGTTTCACATGGCTAAATAAAGTTTGATTGATTGATTGAAATCAAACTTGGCACCATCAAATCAAAACTTAGCTCTCTACTAACTTTAAACAGTTAATGTGACTGTGGACTCTAATCTTTGTTCTTCTGTCTATTAGCCAGCCTTCATTCATGTTTCTTACACTAACAGATCTCCTAGTCCTAGTACCTCCTGCACCCATTTCTCTGGTAAGTACTGTCACAGCCACTGAGCCACATCCTGGTTTCACCCATTACTCTGTCCCCCAACACTTGGTCTTCCAGCTTCCCTTCTCATTCTAACTCCCATCATGTCTTGCCCTCCTCAAATCCCCTTTACTCCTCTCTCCTTCACTCTAACTATCCCTCATGTTTTGGCCCTCTCACAGCCCTTACCTTCCCCCATCATGGCGCTCTGCTTTTCCCTTCCACCTCTATCAGTACTCGCGCCCCATTTTGTAACCACGCAATTTAGGATATGTATCCAATTTTTGATATTATGTAATGCTCTTATGACAAGAACTGTTTTAAACATGTTTTCTCTAATCTATACACACAATATATATATATATACTATGGTAGCACGGTAATGCTACCATAGTTAGGTTGAGTAGCCTTTACGGATGAATGGTGAAATTTTCCACCTTAATAACTTTGCCACCGCTCAACAGATTTGCTTGAATTTGGCAGGCACAGGGCATAACCATAGAACTTGGGATCTTCCAACTTTAGCACCAGTCAGATATACAGCTGCGGAGTTATTAAGCAACGTCCATGTGTGCATTTACAGTTTTGCACATTCTTTGCTCATGCCTACAGGTTGTGTGGTTTATGACTGGTCCAAAAACTTCAGGGAACATGCGACCAGGGTCCCCAATGTGCCTTTTGAAGATTTCGAAAAATATCAAACGATTTAAAAGTTATTCAAAACAATTTCCCATTTCCGGGAGACTGGAGGAAGGCGATGATTCCTCTCACAAAAGTGGGACCAAGACAGAGGCGGGAAACTACAGACCTGTCAGTTTGACCTCTGTGTAGGAAAAGTGATGGAGTCACTTCAAGGAAAGAATAGTTGAGTACCTAGAGGCCAGTGGGGCACAGGACCCAAGGCAGCATGGGTTCACAGCTGGAAGGTCATGTCAGATGAATCTAATAGATTTCTTTGACTGGGTGACCAAAGTAGTAGACCAGGGAGGGGCTGTGGACATGGCCTACCTAGACTTTAGCAAGGCATTTGACACAGTCCCACACAAAAGATTAATAGTCGAATTAACCAACCTGGGAGTGGGTCCCAGGGTGGTAGCCTGGGTAAAACATTGGCTGGACAACAGGACACAGAAGGTAATTGTAAATGGAGTCCACTCTGAAGAAAGAGGGGTTACTAGTGGGGTACCGCAGGGTTCAGTATTGGGTCCAGTCCTTTTTAATGTCTTCATAAGTGACATTGCAGAGGGACTGGAAGGAAAAGTATGCCTCTTTGCAGATGACACAAAGATCTACAACAGGATTGATACACAAGGAGGTGTGGAAAGGATGAGAAGGACTTGGCAAGGTTGGAGGAATGGTCAGAAGTATGGCAGCTAGGATTCAATGCAAAGAAGTGCAAATAATGCACCTGGGAAACAAGAACCCAGGGAAGAATACACAATTGGGGAGGTAACTAACAACAAAAGGAAAGGAACCTGGAGGTAATCATATCAGATGACCTTAAGGTTAGCAAGCAATGTGAGAAGGCAGTAGGAGAGCTGGGGGTATACTGGGATGCATAGGGAGAGGCATCAGCAGCAGAAAACAGGAAGTTGTTATCCCTCTGTACAGACAGTTGGTGAGACCCCATCTGGAGTACTGTGTCCAGTTCTGGAGACCCCATCTCCACAAGGATATAGACAGGATAGAGGCAGTCCAGTGGAGGGCAACTAAAATGGTGCAGGGTTTGCAAGAGAAGCCGTATGAGGAGAGACTAAAGGAGCTTAATATGTATACCCTTGAGGAAAGAAGGGAGAGGGGGGACATGATAGAAACTTTTAAGTACCTCAGTGGAATCAACAAAGTCCAAGAGGGTAGCATCTTTCAGAAAAAGAGACATGCAAGAACAAGGGGACACAATTTAAAGATAGAGGGGGGCAGTTCAGGGGCAATGTGAGGAAGTATTATTTCACAGAGAGGGTAGTGGATGCATGGAATAGCCTTCCTGAGGAGGTTGTGGGGTTTAAAACTGTGGGAGAATTCAAGAATGCATGGGACAGACATAAGGCAATTCTTGTGGGGGTTAGGAAGAAATAGGCTGCTGGTTAACTAGGATCTACGGCCTATCCTGTAGGTAGGGAAATGGGCAGACTAGATGGGCCAAGCGGTCCTTATCTGCCATCAAAGTCTATGTTTCTATGTTTCATTATAAGTCAATAGGAAAAGTTAACAAAAGTTTGACACTTTCAAATGCACTTTTTTAGTGTCTAAATGGCCCTAGTGGTGTCGTGAGTCAGTCATTTTTTTCAGTTACTGATCACAGAAATGCTAGGTATTTACAATTGGGACCATCTAGGACATAATTTTTTCTGTGTTTACCTATTTGAACCCTGAGGATGCTAACCATGTCTTTATTTTGGGGTCAAACACCCCAGAAATATGTTTTTCAAATTTCTGGAATAAGTAGTGTTGCAAAGTAATGTCACACTCATGACACTTTTGCAAATTTTGCAAAAGCTTTCAAATCACAACACTACTTTTCCAGACTATGGCCAAAATGACAGGAGTTCTTGCCACCCTGCTGCAAAAGAACGACTTGGTCTTTGAGCTGAAATTTGGAGGAAGGCAGCCAACATCTCACAGATGTAACCTTTGGTGTTCTAGTGACAAAATATTGCATAGATGCCAAGTTACAGTACTCGAAGCTGATGTTTTTCCCATAGACTAACATGGTGGCGACGCCGCCTTTCAGGGCTTGTATCTCGGAAACGGTGCAAGATATGGAATTTTCCTAACAACCATGTGTATGCATGCAGTGAAAACTCAGCCAGGACAGTCATGAATCATATGAAATGTAAATTTTTTTCTACGTCAGACGGTTACTGAGATAGTAGCATTTTAGTATTACAACTGCTCGCTTTTCTGCTCCAGACACATTATTATGCATACATTCATTGTTTTCACTGTCTTTCTCAATGGAGCTTTGTGAACAATACAGTGTGCGCTCCACTTACTGTTACACATAGGTTTCACCTTGTGTTTCCGTGCTCATTTGCGTTACCATTACTGTGTTCGCCACCATTGCGTTACCCTTTGCGTTTCTGTTTGCGTTGCATTGTTATCATTTGTGTCTCCACTACGGTTTGTGTTTGTGTTGTCCTTAGCGTGACCATGCATTGCCATTTCTGTTGGTGGTCGCTCCTTCTATTTTTATTTGCATTTGTCTTTCATTTTGTGTCATTGTTGTTCTTACTGTTACCATTTGTATTTCAATTGTGTTCTCATGCCCGTGTGCATTACGGTTTGGTTTCCTTACATGTGCTTGCATTTGTGTTTTTGTTTTCTTTGGCATTTTTGTTGCAGTTACCATTACCATTTGCATTTACAATTGTGATACCGTCACCGTGCGCATTACGGTTTGCGTTTCTGTACGTGCTTGCATTTCTGTTTCCTTTTGCATTATTGTTGCTGTTATACTTATCATTTGCATTTACAATAGTGGTACCATGACTGTGCGCATTACTAGTTGCATTTACGGATGTGCTTGCATCTCCGTTTACATCACTGTTTGCTTTGGCGTCACTTTACACCTGCATTTCTATTAATGCTTGCTTTACAATTTACATTTGTGTCACCATGTGCATAACTGTTACTGCTTGTGTTTGTGTTGCTGTTACCGTCACTATGTCACAAAAAATCATGTGGTGGGATCATTCCATTCACTATTTTAGTCCTCATTCTCAAAAAAAAGGGAAATTAGAGGCAAAAAACTCCATTTAATGCATCAGTTAGGTTTGTTCCACAGCAAGAAAAGTGAGGAAATTCTGTGTTAGAGTTGAAAACCCCCCCTTGCACCCCCTCAGCCCACCCCCCCAACCGGCATTGGGGTGTGCGTTGGGGTCGTCGGTCCTAACTCTGACCCCATTCTCCTATGCCTCAGCTTGTTCATGCATGTGATGGGGTAAGAGTTAGGGCTGACAACCCCAACGCTGTGGAACAACCCTGACTGAAGCATTAAATTAAGTTTTTTGCCTCTAACACACACACACACATATATATATATATGTATATTTTTTTAAGGAAACACAACATCTATACTGTGTTTATAGATTAATTAGCAGCTTTTGATACCATCTCAAGGAATACTTCATGGCAACTGATAGTAGCTAGAGGGATAGACAAAAATCTAATTAATATCATACAAAATCTATATTCCAATACTTGGGCAAAAGTCAAAATAGGTTTTACAGGAGACTTTACAGCCTCTTTCAAAATTAATAAAGAAGTCAGACAAGGATGTGTTTTAGCTCCCACATTCTTCTCATTATATGTTGATCCTCTGTTAACTGAATTACAGTCTAATTCCTTAGATTCACAAAAAAATGAATCAAATTAATTGCCCTGCTTTAGCTTACGCTGATGATTATGTGTTGTTCTCATTGCCCAAATCTGGGTTACAAAAAGTTGAACTTGCTTCTCTTAAGATCACAGGAGCTACAGCTCAAAATGAATATGCAGAAAACCAAAGTTTTAATATTTGGGGCAGCTTCTAAGAATAAAGGATCATTGGAAGCAGGTAATACCAAACTTGAAGTTGTAACCAAATATTCCTACTTAGGATTGAGTGTTCAAAGTAATTGCTGCTCACAGTGACTATATAATGGATAAACTAAAAAAACAGCCAAAGCATTAGAAAGGTTTAATTATGTATATGGGAGTCAATCCATTAGATGTCTAATTTGTGCCACTAAAGCAAAATATTGTGCCCAATTACTTTATGGAATCGAACTCTAGTAAATTAAGACCCTAGACAAACTAACCACTCCTATCATTAAAATGCTCATAAAAAATGGGAGTAGGTAGTTCTTGCCTAAAAATGTATATTAGAGTGGAGTTAGGCATCAATATCATATGGGCCTTTTTTCAGTGTAGAAGGATTATTTTTTGGCTAAAAACACTAAGGTTTGCTACTGGCCATCTTGCATTGGAATGCCTTAATGAAAAAATAAAATGGTTTGAAATGGGTTTTACTAATAATAAGCTATGGTGCTCATATATTTTCCAGATATTAACAACACATAAACTGATAAAACTTAAAACATTGACAGAGAGAGGAGTGGTCATAAGTCTTAAATTTAAAAAAATATATAAACAAGCATATACTAAATGGTGGAATAGAAAGGATTTGGATGTAATTAAAGATTCACATTTTTCCAGATGGTTTGCCAAGAATAATATATGCTTTGGGTACAAACCCTATTTAGATATGTTAACTGACCCCAAACCTCTGACACTTATACTAATACATATCGCAGATCAGTGGACAGTAAAGAGAACTGCAAGTTTTTTTTATAGTAATTGACAAAAAGGAAAAGAAACTCATTGCATCCCAAACAAACTTTTGAGCTTCTAGTTTACAACATCTCTGTAAAATCTGCTGCTAGAATAGAAGAGAATGGATTTGTTTCAATCTGAAATAACTATGAAATATTGTTGCAATCTTATTTAACACCAAGTTAATTTATCTGACTAGATGTATTTTTATATTATGATAGGATTGTATTTCTGGATTTTTATAATTGTGCGTGGATTTTTAAGCTCAACAATAAAGATATATTGTTTGCTCTAATCATTTTTTGCTCATAATATGACTCTTCTCATGAGTATATTTTCTTTGTACTATTGTATGTAATAGTCTCCCTTTATGTGTTTTGTCAAATTAGTCTGTATATTGTTTCTGTAACTGTTTACTGACATGGAACCTCTGTGAATGAGCCTCTGGCTCAAAGGTATTGTAATCTAAGACATAAATAAATACAAAATTAAATAAAATTACTCTTCGTTAGTCCACAGTCTCAGTGATGACTATTACATCTGGCCTCTCTTTTGACACCATAACCAGAAGTTAATCACATTTATTGTTTAATCTTCTAGCATTAAAACACTTAATGGTATTTAACTTTTGGATTTTAGATGAGTTTTGATTGAGGGTGAAATGATTTTGAGATGATTCCCCCATATCATTTTGTTTAAACCCATAATGTTCAGGTAGATTTAGACTGGAAGTTATGTGATACTGAAAGGTTTCCACCTTATCAATTAGTTTAAATCCATATTATTAAGAACAGACTTGAAACTTTTTCTTAAGGCCTGTGCTCTTAGTTTGTTCAGTTGAAGTCTGTCTTTGGAACAAAGAAATTTATTGGCTCAGAACACATCCCAATTGTCCATAATAAGTCCTTCCACCCTACACCGATTTGACAGTCTTGTGTTTATCTGAGTAATAGTGTGATTTTTTTCCTCTGTGGGCACGTGGTACAGGAAGAGTGCTGGACAAAGTGACCCTATACCCTTTTATTTTTCCCCCAGGATGCAAGTTCATAACAATTATCCTTTTCATGTTGCTACCCACTCATTAGCACACACATAAAGGATTACAGAAGAGTTTCCTTTAGTGATAAGTTTATCAGTTCTGGTGTTAATATTGGCTATTTGGTGCCACAAAGGCAAAGTACTATGTATATGGAGTCTATCAGTATTACACATATGTCTGTCAGAGTAGCTGGTAATAGGGTCACCTATGATCAGTTTGTGCTTAATCTGCTGACTAGAAGAAGCATTAGAGATTTCATTATGAGATCTATTATGAACCATAGTAGAGGTTGATTCTATGGGGGATACTAGTGTTTCTTGTTAATTATGGGGGGGGGGTACATCTATTACAGATGGTCACTTCAAGCTTTGATATTGCTCTCTTGCCGTTTTTTTTTCTTGTAACAACATACCAGTCTTCATCAAGTTCATCCCTTAATTCCCCTGTGCCTCTCTTGGGGGAGTGCTCACACATGCTAGAGCCAGGGGATTCTTCAGTTATCTCCCTTGTCCTTTTCTTGGTTTCAGTGCTTGCTTTCTGTATTAACTGATTTTCAGCTTCAGGTACACTAATAAAATGTTCTATCTTATTTATTTCTTTAACTTTGAATAACTCATCTTTAACATGCTGGATTTTTTTTAGCAACTCCTCATGCTGTGAATATTTAGAGCACACAAAATGTTGTACAATAGTACTGACTGGCGTTAAGTCAAACATTTGGCAATTTGAGCATTTAGCAACTGAGCCCTCATTGCAGAAGAGCTCCAAAAAGTTTATAATAGGATCCATTGTTTGTGGAAGTAATGAAGTGGCACCTAAAGTCTAGAAAAGCAAACTTACTTGTACAATTATATCCTCAAAAAGTGTAACTGTGAAATGGGGTGACCGCCTCCCACGCCTCACTTGGCAGAGCCGGGTAGACGTGCTTGCCTCTGCCTGTGCATCACCTCTGCTCTGCACTCTGCTATGCTTGATAAAGTGAAACACCTATGCCTTGACAGTTTGTCCCATTGGTGGCTCTCTGATTATCTGTCTGACAGGATGCGATAGGTAAAGTGGAAGGGTGCCCAACTGGGGCTGCATCTCATTATAGAGGGCATCCTGCAAGGATCTTTCATTGGTCCCCTTCTCTTTTCCTCTTTGTTAATGACATGCCAAAGAACTGGGGAGGGGCCAACCTATTACTTTATGCTGACAATCCTGTGCTGTGTGGATGTTCCAAAGACACCAACCAAATAAACTGTCAGCTTTCAAATGATTTTTGAGAGCTTAAAAAAATGACTTATGGCTAACAAACCAGTCTTAAATGCAAAAAAGAGTAAGGCTATCCTGTTTGGCCCAAGGAACTTGGGTTCAGTGCATCAACGCATGTTATCCATTGCTACACTTCTCAGGTCTCGCTTCGAGGTGGTGAAGTCTCTTAAATACTTAGGCGTACATCTGGATCAATAAGTGACCATAAAACTCAATGTAGAACATTTAATTAAGCCCCTGCTTCCAAAAATTGGAATCCTTTACTTCCTTAACAACTTCCTACAAAGGAGTCACGGCTAACAATTGCCAATAACTAAGGCCACTGGCTTTCATTTTTTACTGGAAAACCAAGTAAAATTCTAGCATTTGGACTGCGTGCACACTGGTAAGAACAAAAAATGTTGCAGCACATGGCAGTTTACACCAGCTCAGTAAATCTACAGAACTTGCATGTTTCTTACAATTGCTTTCTGTTCTATTTTCATTTTGTTTCATTAAATGCTCTGTGTATTAAGCCTTGTTTTATTTTGATTATTTATACACATACTAAAAGAATAGAATCCCGTTAAAATGTGAAATTAGACGAAATGTCACCGGTGTAGTTCCTGGAATTTCAAATCTTAAAAAAAAAACAGAATTTCATTACTTTAATCACCATAAATCAGTAGCCTTGACAATAGCACACTGCTTTCTGTCCAGTTGTATAGTGCCCCGGTCTTCCAATCTGTCTAGATCTCTGACATGCAAATGCTTAAAATACTATGCCACAAAACTGGCCATTTTGCAGCTGGGGCCCAACCCACAGAGCAGGACTCTCTGTTCCTCTAACTGTACAGTCCTTGAAGTATCCAGGGGGAGGTACTGTACAATACAGGGAAAGGGTCCTTTGCCACTGCTACCTCATCCCTATGGAACTACCTCCCACCTGCCCTCCAAGACTTCTCCTCACTTGGGGGCTTCAAGAAAGGACTAAAGGCCCTCCTAATCAAGTGCAACCAGTCTACTTGCCATCACTGATATGTTTTCACCTGTTAGCTGTGATATATCACTGTAAACTGTCTGTACTTGCTTTTTATAAACTACTCTTTGAATCGGGTCTGGTTGGTCAGCTGTTGTATGAGCTGCTAGACCTTTGTTGTGTTTATCTTATCAATACAGAATGTATGTAACCTAGCTATGGCCCTGCAGGTGCTGAATCATGGATGTTAATAAACCACTGCAACTCACTGTTGTTTGATTGCATGATGCCTATTCTGACATGCTGCTATGTAATTAAACTCAGGTCACCCATGAAAAAATGACTTTTAGTGGGTCTACCTGGTCAACAAAATACAATGAAATAAAATAAATAAATAAATTCTAATTTTACCAGAAAATCTTAGTAAACTCCTCATCAAAGAAATGCAAACTAAAATTCATGCCAACAGAATTGTGCATTGAGTACATCACAGTAATGTCAGCTTATATATTATCTTGTGTCCTGCAGTGAAATGACAGATTTTAAGGGAATAAACTCTGCAGTAGTTAGGCCTTTAGCCTCTTTACTATATCTTCTGTGTGAGTTTGACAGCTGTGTCATCTAATCAGATTCTTTAATATTTATCTCATGCCTGACAATCTCAAAACCTCTAAAAATGTAAATGTTGCACAAAATATGACAAGCAATGAAGCAAATCTATATTAAATCTCCTGGGGATATACTGTAGCACAGCAGAATAAGAAATGCAATGCACATTACTCCTAAGGTGCAAAAGTCCTCAATGTCATTGGAAATATAGAATAATGTACATTTGTATTCCTTTCTTCAGATAATGTATAAAGATTTCTTTTGTTGGGTGCAGGTGGGGGTTGGAATAACTTCTTCACTTAATGTTCATCCTTCACTCAGCTAAAAAGACCTGAAAATAGATGAACTCCATTTAGTTGAACAGGCACTATAAAAGGCAAGTACACACACACACACACACACACACACACACACACACACACACACACACCTGCAAAAACCTACGTTAATGCTCATTGGGGTTGCTACTGCATAAAGTTCAAATACCACAGAAAGGTTGGAAATAAACTGTTAGGGTTATCAACCCAAAGTCTGGAAATGTGTTAGTGTTGTTAAGCCTACCTCCCACCCCACATCCCCATCTATCATGATCCAAAACCAGTCCACAGGTACTGGGCCATGCAGCAATGGTCTGATACCTCTGGTACCTCATACAGAGCCAACATATTCAAATTTGGTTTATATAATGTGTGTACCACACATGTAAACATGCTCAAGCAGCACATATGGTATAGAGACACGCAGTCAGTAACAAAGACAGAAACAGTGAGGCTGTGTATACAAACACACACGAACAACTCTTAACTCACACACATCTCCACATAGAAAATCAGTATAGTATGCACACATTTTTTAATCCTTTGGTAACCAGGTATGGCCCACTAGGCACAACTGCCTGTTTTCATGGGCAACCTGTGAGCACTGGGGTGGTTAAGTGACTTGCTCAGATTCACAGATATACAAGTGTAGGTTGTGGGAATCAAACTCAGGGCTGAATGTACTAAACTAATTCACAGCTTGTTACTCTAACCTGTAGGCTATACTTCCAGACCCGATGTCACCTTAAAACTGAGCAGTACCATACCCCTCAGTCTCTCAGCATTACATTGTGGAGCACTGGCCTTTAAAATGTGGTTACATTGTCAGAATGTGTTTCACATACATGATTTTAAGATTATGAGTATAAATAGATGGGATCAAATATTTAGTGTTAATAAAAATGTCTAATAACCTTGTTGATTCTACCACTAATGTATGCAAAGGGTATGAGTACATGATTCAGGGAAATTCTGTGCTAGATGGTTTCCCTCAGTGAGCCAGCACTACCAACGTCCCACTAGTTCAAGGAGACTGGTCCAAACTGTTTCCCTGTCTCTGTCTGTCTGCATGTATGTCTGTGTGCGTGTGTGTGTGTGTGTGTGTGTGTATCTCTCTCTCTCACTCTCTCTCAGTAGTCCCACAGAATCAGCTTCAGTAATGCTATTTTTTCTGTTGCTTCAAGTAAACACTCTGAACCATCTACCATGAAGTAATACAGTTTACTCGCAATGGTAAAACTAGTGCACAACACATTACAACTTAAAAGGTGTCGTTACACATGAACACATGAATGGAATTGACAGAAGGAGAGAAACCTTCTTATCTTGTCCATCAGCCACTTGGTGGCAAAACCAAAATGTCAGTTGTAGGTCTGGGTGATTTGGATTTCAAAACACCCATAGAGTTTGGATTGTATTTCATGTTATAAGGTACCATTGCAAATAAAATTTATCACTACATGGGAGCTGGTTCAGAGTGTTTGTTTAAAATAACAGAAAAAACAGCATTCTAACCCCAGGAATCACTCACTTAATGGTTACACTCTAAGCATCATTTCCTAGGAGATGAATATCCTGGAGAAAGAAGCTATTCTAGTTATCAGAATTAAGAATTTAGAATAGTGGTTTCAAAAACTCTGAAGCCACCTTGCAACCTGGCAGTTGCATGATGTGTTTATCCACCTAGAGAAAATGGTCACCCGGAGTTGAGCTCCAGTACAGCTGGGTCTCCAGTTGTTTATTTATTTTAAATAAATAATTGGTTAGTTTAAAAAGTGTATAAATATTTCTGTTATGCTCTGCATTAGTTAGGGTATTTAGAGTTTTTAATACTGGTCCTTCTGGCTCCTGTTTTGATTCCTGGGAACTGAAGACCACCTTTTGTGGACCTTTTTCTAATTGTACAGTAACTATTTTTCCTATATTTATCACTTACTTGCTGCCTTTTAGTAAGTGATCCTGTGTTTTTTATCCACACTGTACAGAAATGGAAGCACGTTTGCTTTCTGTTTCTGCCTGTGCCCTTTCACCCTAATTAATCACTTCACATACAGGAAGCTGTGATTTGACCCACTGCACAGTTTTTAGGAGGTAACAGACATTTTTGTTACTAGACTCTTACTTTTAGACTATTTTTTTCTGTTTTTAGGAATTGTTTATACTTCTTTAGCAGAATCTCTCTAAATTGGCATAGCAGAGAGATCTACTGAATCCACAGGAAAATAAAACATTTTAAATTTGTTTTTCAGCTCCTGGCAAAGGCAGACTGCCACAAGTTCAATGTAAACTGCCTGGGTTCAGACAGCAACTTTATGTATTGTGAGTCCTGCATCATTTTTGTTACCAAAAGTCTAAATAAAAGGGCAAATAAATTAAAAGCTATTATGGCTTTTCAGTCTGCCTCCTTGTCATCAAAAAATAATAAAAAAGATTCTGAGGGAGCTCCCAACAATGGTGGAAAGCACACATCAGAGGGTTCCATCTCTTCTTGTTTAACAGCAGCTATAAAAAATTAAAAGGGTGATAAAAAAAAGATAAAACTGCTCAGCCATCGGAAAGGCATAGTAAAGATGGATTGGATGCCAGGGTGTCAGAAAGAAGGAAGCCAGAATCAGCTGATGGCAACAATATAAACAAAATAGCATCGGAGCAGACACTGGAAATTGTGCTTGCTAAAAATAATTTAAAAAAAAGTCACTGCCACTCCTTCTGAATGGAGAAAGGAGCAGGGTGATGATAAAAAAAATGCCCTCGTCAGAGGGCATATCAAAGATGTGGTAAGTTTTCCTGGCCATCCAGGCTATTGGAAATTTCAATAATGTAAATGCCCCCCCCCAATCAGGATCCAATCTATTTTCCTGTAGAGAAGGAGGAAGAGGAGTACTATGTACAAGAAGATAAAGGTGACCCCATGGAATTAGAGGGTGCATTTGAACAAGATTTTAGTTCTCATCAAGGACATAATGGGGACTACAGCATATTTCATTTTCCTCATTTGTTAGGTATATGCTTGATACTGTACTCTCAACAACCACCCTCAGGAAACTGAGGAGGATGAAGAAGATGCTGATTTTGTGGTAAAGCTGGGCAAGTCAGCACAGGCTAGAGCCAAGCTCAAGCCAGAGACCTGGCTCGGCTTGCCACTACCGTTAAATTGTGAGCCATGAGCCGAGCCAAAAGATGAGTTAGTGAAAAAAATATGCTATTGGGTGACATGAATCACACATTCTTATCCACGTCAAACAGATGTGTCAGTTATGGCTTACTGAAGTTCTGTGTCATCTGATTGGCTAATATATAGAGTGGGTGGGGATTTGGAGTGAGCAGTGTCTTTCAGATAGTGCCATTTTTAGTCACTCAGGCATGCACAATCGCTAAGAGTTCTGTACAGCATGTGTTGATATATCGTAAAACAAGTGC
Source organism: Neoceratodus forsteri (assembly GCA_016271365.2). Classification (NCBI taxonomy): domain Eukaryota; kingdom Metazoa; phylum Chordata; order Ceratodontiformes; family Ceratodontidae; genus Neoceratodus; species Neoceratodus forsteri. Next base: position 230,318,659 of record CM057458.1, on the reverse strand, counting down.
CTTAGTTTTGAACTAAAGGAGTATAGCAGAACAGATCACCAGCAGCAATTTATTAAATTAAAGAAAAAAGGTGACAAGTAATGTAATTTCAAAACTTTATACTGCAGCCTGCCAGTGTAGAGTGCAACCAGTTAGGCTTGAAGGGAAATGGTCAGCAATAACATCTCTGAGTCTGTGCTGCATGATTTTTTCCCAGGCCTCAGAAATCTCCACAAAGCTCAGTAACAGTCACTGCTGAGGTGATTATCAGTAAGTTTGCTACAGTAATAGTTTGTTTTATTTCAGTTCAGCAAAGCCATTTTGTCATATGTTGTTGTTTACCACCTCTGGCTTCATATGACAGATCATTAATATAGAAACTGCATTTTGCTTCCAGATAGTAGCCTAGCCCCTAGAGACCCCCTCTCCCCAAAAATAAGGGAACTGGATGTAAGTTCAGGGATAAAATTGGTGATTGAACAGCATTTATAAGTGAGGCAGCAGTGCAGGTCAGACGCAGGGCAGCAGTAGCACAGGACATGTAAAAAGACTATAGAGTTCAAAAAGACTGGCACACATCAGCATAGAAAAATGTGACTCCATGGCTTAGTTACAAATAAATATAAACTTTTTATTAAATAAAAAACAAACCACAGCATTCTGTGTGCATGACACATTTTGGATTCCTTGAACTCTTCAAGGAATTCAAAACGCTTAACATATAGGCAGTCAGTCAGCATTCCTCAGTAAAGGGCTACCAGATCTGCAACCATAATTTCCATTTCATAGAGGACTCCAAGATGTTAACAAAGTTTGGATCTCATATCAGCCCAGAGAAATAGTTAAAAGTTCCAGCTTTTGAGCGCATTTTATTTGACGGTTCTACTCTTTTTGGTTAATTCTTCCATGCCTGTCTTTTTTGGGTGAACAGTGTGTGAGTGTAGTCGACCCGAGGTAGGGACAGTACAGTAGCATGCTAAAGAGATGCAGGCAGAGCACCATGGATTTACAATGCATTTTGCAGCATTCTGCAGGATACTGCAGCAGACCTACTGAATAAAGTAATGTAATTTCAATGATAATTAGTCCCCTTTGTCATTCAGAAAAATGTGACACTGCCAGGATGAAGTGAATGCCACAGTTTCCTGCATGACAAATGGGACTACTTGCCATTGAAATTAAATAGCTTTATTCCATAGGTCTGCTGCAGCATTGCAGAGTGCTTAAAAGTGTGTTACATCCTGGGGATGCCACTGTATTTAGCACAGTACCAGAAAGCTTTTCAGAACACAGTTCTGGCACTTGCTCACAGAGTAGGTAGTGAGCTGACACAGGACTTAGTTGCCACAGCAAGATCAGCCCTGTACACCACTAAGTACCATTTCTACACTGCTGAGGATACCAGTGACACTTTGTCTAGAACACTAGCTCATGTAGTGTCCTTAAGATGGTTTTCTTGGTTCAGGACTACCACTCTTTCCCAGGATACCCAAACCAAAGCCATGCATTTTTTCTTTGAGGGAAATTAACTTTTTGGTGACAAAACAGAGGCATACTGTACATCAAAAAAGTGGATGAATACAAATCCACTTATAAGAGTAACAATGAGAAGGAACAGGTCCCTACCTCCTATAAGGCCCTAAGAAAGAGGAGGCAGAGGCAAGAGATTACTTCCCAAGAGTCTATACCCCATATGTCCTGTATGTGTACCTGCTACTAAAGGGATACTATGGGGCAGGGGCAGAAGGGGCACAAAGTGTACTGCTGCTGCTACAGCACCAGCACCCAAGCCCCAGCCAAAGCAAAACTCCCAACAGTTCCACCTAAGTCACTCATCCATTACCAGCAGGGGGAAGATTGGCTCACCACCTTCAGGAACGGGTAAACATCACCTCAGACAAGTGGGTCCTGGAAGTAGAGGGTCAAGGATGGTCTCTGCAGTTCAAAAACTTCCCAAGACCACAGAAACACAAATATTTTCCAACAACCCTCCCACAGGAAGAGTGCTGCTGGAATTGGAAGTAAAGAAATTGCTGGCAACAAAAGCGGTAGAAACAATCCCCGCATCTCAATGGGGCAAGGGTTTATTCTCAAGATATTTCCTGACCCACAAGAAAAATGGGGAGTGGTGACTCATTTTAGATCTCAGGTGTCTAAACAAGCATATAAAGAAAGAGAAATTAAAGATGGTCACACTGAGAACAGTGATACCATCCCTGCAGTCAGGACACAGGCTGAGATCACTCAACAGAAGTTCCAGATAGAATCTGTTCCAATACTGGAATTCATAGGAGCAGAGCTAGGCACCCTACAAGTGAAAGCTTTCCTCCTGCAGGCCAGTGTTGCAGCTCTGATAGCAGAAGAAGAGTCCTTCACAACAGGTCAGGCAAGACCTGAAGGGGACCTCCTGCAGTTACTGGGACATGTGGCTGCATCCTCAGCTGTGGTCCCATGGACCAGATTCCAAATGAGAGCTATCCAGTGTGACACTCAGACAGCTGGTTCTGATTAATCTACGATTTTTGTAATATAAAAATGTGTTAATTGAATGTCTATCATGAGAGATGCTGAGATCCTGTGGAATGACACCCCCTCCCAGGTTTTAGCTACAACGTGTTACCTGGAAGGCCAAGAGATAATTACAGGCTAGAAGAGACTTAAAATTTAGGATCTCAAGTTTATGTGACTAATTGCAGCTTGACAACTGCCAAGATAGATCATAAACTTTTATGACGTTCAGAGGAAACACAGTTAATATTCACATGGTGATACAAAGCATGTTGCGCTTCTGTGAGATCTGGCAGAGAGACATAACAAGTCCTTTGATGTCCTGGAAAGGGGAAGCTGCTCATAAGATCAAAGAAAGTCATATGAGAAAATGAGTTGTGCTGAGGTCACAGAATTTAATACTTTGATAAGACATCCTGTTTTGCATAGATATATTTTTTTATATTCTGACAGGGAGGAGCTAGGTGACCTCACACAAAGAGGTTGGCAAAGCCAGTTTTTAAACAGCATTATATTTTCCATTTAAACACAAATGTTTGGACTCTGACAGCTACAACATGCTAGCAGCACTGTAAGAGATACATTAGATAGACCAAGTCTAATTGTCTGGCGGTAGGAAATTGCACTTTTAAAATCTCGTCTTTTTTAAGTGATTTGTATGTTTTGTGATATATGGTTCTGTATTTACATTTTATATTTTTGTATCTATTTTGAAGTAAACCTCTACTTTAGAGACTACTTGGTGTGCCTTTGAAATTCTTTTTCTTGACAAGGGAAGCATTCATGGTTACAGCTGACACTGTACAAAGCTTACTGGTTTTACCAAACTGGGAAAAGGTAAGAATTTATTCTGAGGTCTTTAATAGAGTTTTAAGGGTTCATTTTGTACACTTGGTTAGGTGCCTGAAGGTGAAAGATATCTGCCCCCCCCGAAGAGCAGAATTATCTGAGCCTGTACATTGGGTACGCTAACAATAGGTTCACAGTTTGAATCCCTTCAAGACTTGAGACCAAAGGTTGATTTGAACCCACAAAACAGACAGGAGGGTTACCCTGTTTCTGTTTCCTGTTCACAAGACTGCACTCAGAGGTTGGCACTGTGGAAGCAGAGGGCCTGACCTGTTGAGTGGGTTTGTGACATCCAGTACCACTTAAGAGACAACTGCTCACAAAGATGGAATCCACTCTTAAATCTAGTGCCAGTGACAAAATCACTGGTAAAGTCGTTAGAGTGGTGCAAGGAAGAAAGCAACCTCAGAGAGGGAATTCCCTTCATTCAGCAATCCCCATCAAGTTTTTATTTTTTATTTTATTTATTTATTGAAATATTTCACCAGGAAGGGCACACTGAACAACAAATTGCTTGTCTCACTGTGTGTCCTGGCAAGTATTCTTACTACAGATGCCTCACTCCTGGAGTGAGGTGCTCATCTACAGTATTTCACAGTGAATGAGACATGGAGCTGACAGGTGTCACTGGAACACATCAACCTGTTGGAGCTCAGGGTAGTGCTGCTAGCAATGCAGTCTTTCTCCTTCCAGCTATAGGATCAGTCTGTCCAAATCAGAACAGACAACACCACAACAATGTGTTACGTAAACAAGCAGGGAGGGACAAAAGCCTCAAAACTATGTACAGAGGCAATGAGGATCCGGGACCTGGCATATGCCTTAGAAGTAAACATTTTTGGGTGCACTTTCCAGACAAGGACAATGTTCTGGCAGCTTCCTTAAGCAGAATCAGACTGGGAAATCATGAACAGGCCTTGAACAGACAGGTTCTGGCCACAGTGTTCAGAAGGTGGGGCATTCCACAGATATACCTGTTTGCTTCTTGGGAAAACAATCAGCTTCCACAATGTTGTTGCAAACCACCAGCCAGAGAAATAGTCCCAGAGGATGCCCTGGTTTTGGACTGGACAGGGAGGTTCATGTATGCCTTCCCACTATTTCCACACATCCAGAAAGTCCACCTGAAACTCAGGAGGGAACCTGCAACAATGATCTTAATAACTCCAGACTGGGCCAGAAAGACTTGGTATTCAGTTCTGATGGCCTTGTCCAACAAGCCTCCAATCAGTCTGCCACTGAGTCACAATCTGCTGACCCTGTCTCAGGACAGGATAGCATTCCAAACCCCTAAGACACTATGCCTGAGGGCATAGTTCTTGAGGAATTAGAATATCCTAGATTAGCTCTCAGAGGAACTCCAAAAGATGCTTAGAATTTTGAGGAAACCAGCAACCAGGAAAACATATTCCTCTAAATGGAAGAAAGTACCTTACTGGTGTAATCCCACAAGAATAATTTAAATCAAGGCAGGTTTGCCTATGGTTTTGGAATGCCCAGTACCCCTGCAGTCTTTAGGCCTAAGGCCTTCAACACTAAAGGTGCATTGAGCAGCAGCATCAGCCTACATATCAGTGGGCAAAGGAAAGTTACTGGCCTCACAACCATTTGTACTCAACAGTAAGGGACCCACCCCCCCCATGGAATCTCAACGTATGCCTCGCACAGCTTATGGAGGCTTTTGAGCCTATTGATACTGCTGACCTGAAGTACATCACATGGAAAACTGTATTCCTGATTGCCAAGGCCTTAGCCAGGATGGGGAATGAACTGCAAATCCTTGGCACAGAGTCAAATTACATAATCTTCCCCCAGGCACAGTCAGTTCTTTTCCATTAACAGGAAATTCCTAACTAAGGTAGTGTCTGAGTTCCACCTGAACCAGTCAGTAACTCTTCATGTGCTCTATCCAGAACAAACTACTCCAGATGAGCAAAAACTGCACAGCCTTGCTTTTTTTTTTTTTTAAAGTTATGGGTACGTGCATGGACCGAACAAAAGAGGTCAGGACCAAAAACTCTCAGTTTTTGTTACCTATTGCTAGGTCGGCCAAGGTAAACCAACAATCAAGAGAACTATTTCATGCTGGATAGTCTCTTTCAAACAGTTATTTTATGAAAAAGCTGGAAAAATACCACCAAGAGGACTACAGGCTCATTCCATAAGGGGAACCTCTGCCCATGTCACATCCACAAGGGGCATCCCACTAATAATTTGCAAAGCAGCTACCTGGAAAATGGTGCACACTTTTACAAAGCACTAATGTCGGACATAGAGTCCTGAAGGGATACCAGCTTTGGAACTATGTCTTGCAGGACCTTTTCCCCAATAGGTCCTGGACCCAACCTCCCAAGGTTCAGCTGCATAGTCTGGTTAGTGTGTAACTACTGAGTGAGGGATTTCTGAGGTTAGAAGAATAAAATTACTCACCATAGTAACATTGTTCTTCTCAGGGATTCTTCACTATGGTTACAGTTTCCCACATTGCCTCCCCTTTCAGAACCTGCAAATAGGTTCTCACAATAATCAGTTCCTTTTACCTAGGTGCTTGGGCATTACTATTGCAGTTTCTCTTCAATTGCTAGTTGTGCTTTCTTATTTTTTATTATGCTTTTCATATTTATATGTCTGCTTCAATTTGATTGATGTTTCAAAAATTTTGAAATTTGCATTGTTTTTGGTAGCCTTTTAGTTAGATTCACTAGCCACCATTCCACTCTGGCTATAGAAACACATCTGGCAACTGACAGGCTGGGAAGTGGCTGCAAAGTTTTTCAAATTACTATTCTGAATTCTTAATTCTGATAATTAGAATTGCCTTCTGTCTCCGGGGCATCTGTCTTCCGAAGGATGATGCTTAGAGTGTAACCATAATTAGAGATTCCTGAGAAGAGACAACGTTACTACAGTGAGTAATTCTTTCTTACTGAAGCTGATTCAAAGTGATGAGAGAGAGAGAGAGAAAGAGAGAGGGGGAGAGAGAGAGAGAGAGATTGGACTGGAGAGCAATCAAGAATAGCGGATAAGCCACATCATAAAATTTGTCTGCTTGAACTGGTGGGGTGTTGGTAGTGCAGGCTCTCTGGCCTACATAGTGCAAAATGTTCTAGTCTATATTAATATGTCCCCTGGATCCACTTGTTGTGGGATAAAAGTAGTTTCACACATGTTCTGCTCCAGAGAGACAGCGAAGTGAAGCTGAACTGTTCTGGCTGGAACAGAACGCAAGTGAAACTACTCTTATCTCACGAGTGGCGATGGGGGCTGTATTAAATTATTATGGATCAAGGAAGCTCCCAGTGTTATTTTTTTTTTGAATGTGTGTATTTTATTCATAAATCAGTAAAAAGAATATACATTTTACAGAAATATATATATGTCATATAGGAGTTGATATGTCATGGTACACAAAAGTTACAGATCTAGGCAGGAAAAATGCATACAACCAGAATTTCAGCCTTTTACATGCATGTTTGCTTAAATTTGTCTCTTAAACCTGTCTTCATTCTATTCTTTTTACAGGTATCCTTTCCAAGCTGGCATTCTTTCCACTAACAAGAATGTATATATTGATCCACAATTAAAGCCAAACAGTTTCATTCAGCTCCTTCCTATTACATATCCTATAGAACAATAAAATATAATAAAAAAACAAAATAATTTGGCTGTTGTGCATTTCTTTATTTCTCTGTTTTGGGTTTCCTTTATCTATGTGAGAAAAAAGAAAAAGGGAACATTTCCCATATCATATCACCTTATAATTTTAAGGTCTAATTAATTATGTCAGATATTGGTCTAAAATGGGAATACCCTCTCTCTCTCTCTCTCTCTCTCCGATATATAAAAAAAGGGGTAACCATCTAACATTATATTTTCTAATTGGAGATTCAGTCTTACTGTGGTGGCTTCCATATGTCTAATTTTATGAATCAGCTGCTACCATTGTGTAGTTTTGGTGGATTAGTACTCAGCCACTTCTGAGTTACTGCTTTATTAGCAGCTATTACTACAATATAGAAGATATATTTTTGGTCGGATTTTCGAAGTTCAGAGGGTGGCAACCCCAATACCAGGTTTTCAAATGTGAGTGTAAGCTGTAGGGAGAAGAACCGTCTTAAATTTCTCTCAATCTCTGTCCAAAATTGATTTAACACTCTGCATGCCCAGAACATAAAAATATGGCAATATATTTATTTTAATAGAATCTATTTGTTAGGCAAAACTTAAAGGTAATACCTCCCATCTTTCAAGATCCTGCCATACCTCCTGCAACAATGTGCCATAATTGTATTTATACAATGATTGTAACCTACAAGGAATTTGTATCCCCAGATATCGCACTTTATCTTTTACTCTTCTGTAGGGAATAAGATTTGTGATCTGTGTTGATGTTCACTATTTCCAACATCTCTATCTTGTCTGAATTTACTTTAAAACCCGATATCTGTCCATAGTCCTCTTACTAACACCTCAGTTTGCGTTATGGGCATATCTAACTGCTGTTTTACTGCTTCGCTTAGTGTAGGTTGTTTTAATTTATCCAAGAATAGTTTTGTTTGTTTCTGGACCCTGTCTGGACCCTCATCTTCTTTACATAAAGTTTTATAATACCTTCTAAATGCTTCCACTATCTGTTTCGGTGTTGCCAGTTTTGCCCCATTCCTATCATCATTCATAATATGTGAAATCATTCTTTCTGCTGTTGATTTTCTTAGGCAGAAGGCTAATAATTTTGCTGCCATCCCCCGTTGCTTTTTTTGCAGTTAATTTGTTTATTAAGTTTTATCCATAACATATAGTACAATAGACGTTACTTAAAGTAAGTGAAATCTTGCATTTTATAATAGATATTTCACTTAAAGAGATATGCATTAACACAATGTTATGTCAGAATATCATTATACTGGATTGTATGCATAACACCCTGAAGCTAGAGGGTTTTGTATATTTACTTAAAACAATGCATTAATCACAGCTTGTACTATATTAGAACAGTAATAAAAAAAAAGAAAGAAAAAGAAAAACAGTTCTACTTAACATATTTGCTAATTTTGTACTAAATGTGAGGAGCTGCATCGGAGGTAAATTATGCATCTAAGTCCATACTAAGTATATGTCTATTTAGAAAGAGAAGGAAAGAGATTAAATGAATCTATAACTTATGAGTTTGAAGAAAGTTTAAATAGTCCTGCCAGCACATATAAAATTCCTTGAGTCGGTCTGTTATCAGATATGAAATTCTTTCTAGCGAAGCAATATGAGTCATATTATTTAGAATGTCCTTAAGAGTGGGTGTTATTTGAGTTTTCCAATGAATTAATATCATTCTTTTGACTTGCATGAATAAGATCTGTAGCCATTTATGTTGGTATTTCGTTAAATTAGTGTTATTATTTATAATTCCTAAAAGGCAGAATTTAGGTTCAAATATAACGTCATGTCCAATAATCGTAACTACTAATTTATGGACCTCTTGCCATAAGTTAAATATGGATTTACATGACCACAGTATATGTAGAAGGTCCCCATTTGGTAAATTACAATGCCAACAGTAATTATTGGGTAGTAAACCTATATTATGTAGATGAGACGGTGTTTTGTACCATAAGTGTAAGATTTTGAATTGAATCAACCTACTACGCATATCTTTAAAGGAGTCATGACAAAGCTTCCAACATTTGTCCCAATGGGAATTTGCTATGTTTACATTTAATATCCTATTCCATCTGTCTCTAGCAGAGAGAGACTGATTCGGTAGCAAATCTCTGATCTGATTGTATATTTTACTGACTAAGCTAGAGGGAGTATTGATCCACATATTTATGTATGAGCGGGACGATGCAGACTTATTAATTCATTGAGGGTTAGAGGATATAGCAGTTAGGATTTGTAGGTACTTCCAGAATTCTGTCTTGGGAATATTCCATTTAGTTTGAAGATTGGTAAAAGAATTTAATGTGTTACCATTGTCAGACAGGATATCATTCAAAAAAAGAATGTTCTTATACATCCAGGATTTGCTATATATTGGTTTGTTCTCTAGTAAGAGTTTCGGATTACCCCAGATGGGTGTGAAAGGTAAAGGAGAAGGATCAGATTTAAGCCATTTGTGCATTTTGAACCAGTAATGAATAGATGTATTAATTGTGGGATTTTTTTTTAATTTAGGAGATAGTGTAAAGTAGACAAAACTGTTCAGTGTATGTCCTGAGGACAGAGAAGCTTCCATGTCATACCATAATGGTACATTATAATTAGGTTTAAAAAACCATTTGGTAGTTTGTGCGGCTCTGAATCCCCATAGGTATGCCATATACCATGGTAGTCCAAATCCACCATGGGTCCAATGAGAGCATAGTTTAATATGATTGAACCTTGGTATGTGACCTTCCCATAGAAAATTTCCTATAACTTTATCAATATTATTCAAGAGAAGGGGAGAGATCTTACGTGAAATACAAGCAAATAAATAGAGAATTTTGGGTGTGACATTCATCTTAATTGCAGATATTTTTCCAAATAGGGATAGGTTCAGATTTTTCCATCTATCTAGATCTGTTTTAATATTTGCAAGTAAAGGATGAAAGTTGTTATCCCATATTTTATCTAAATCAGTTGATATTTTTATCCCTAAGTAAGTAATGCATTGCAGGGACCAGCGAAATCCAAGATGTATATTCATAAAAGATTTGCAATGTTTATTAAGTGGTAGTACCTCAGATTTTTGATAATTAACTGTAAGTCCAGAGAGCCTGGAAAAAAGATTGAGAATATTGTTGAGTGGTTCACCAGATACTTTTAAATCTTCCAACAAAACCAACATATCATCTGCATATGACAATGTTGTATATTGCCTATGTCCGATATAAATGCCCTTTATATCATTACTCTGTCTGAGGGAGGCGGCAGGAGTTTCAAGAGCTAAGATAAAGAGAGATGGTGAAAGAGGGCATCCTTGCCTAGTACCCCTTTCTAATACAAAGGACTGTGACAATGTGGAGTTGGTAAGTACCCTGGCATGAGGTTTTGTATAGAGAAGTTTAATCCAAGAGCAAAATTGGTTGCCGAAGCCAAATCGGGATAATACCAAATAGAGAAAGTTCCAATCTAAAGAGTCAAATGCTTTTTCAAAATCTATAGCAATGGCTGCTGCTGGAGATTTAAGAGACTTGGCCCTGTATATAAGATTGATTAGGGAGTGCAAATGATCAGAGCCCATCCTTCCCTTAACAAAGCCCACTTGAGATTTGTGAATAAGCTTGGGAATGTATGATTCTATACGATTAGCCAGAATCTTAGCAAAAATATTGCCATCTGTATTAAGCAGAGATATTGGATGATAATTAGTAGGGATGGTTGTATCCTTGTCTTTTTTTGGGAGAATTGTAATAATTGCATCTGTCATAGATTGTGGTAGATGACCTGTAGTAGAAGATTCATAGAATACCTTACATAGTAAGGGGCACAATTGTTCAGTAAGAGGCTTATAAAACTCAACAGGAAAGCCATCCCCACCCAGAGAACGCCCAGATTTAAGAGAATGAATTGCCTTTTTTATTTCTTCTGTAGTGAAAGGTGTATCTAAAGAGTGCGTTACATCTTGTGAGAGACAAGAGAGTGCTAGTTTATCTAGGAAAGAAGAAACATCTAAAGATGATGATAGGTGAGAGGAGGAATAGAGTTTTTTATAGAAGGAAGTCATTATCTGATTAATAATGGATTCATTAGTTTGGGTTTTCCCGGTCTGATCTTTTAAGGCAGCGATATGACGTTCCATTTGTTGCATTCTAAGTCTATATGCAAAATTTTACTCCTTTCTCCCCACCTTCCCAAAATTTTGTTTTATTCTTAGTAGTCGATTTCTGTTTTCCTAGAGATTAACTCATTGATTTGCATTCGCAACTGTAGAATTTCGTAATGCAAATTAGAGGAGGGGTCAGGTTGAGAATTGTTAGAATATAATAATTGTTTTGTTTTCAATAATTTTTCAAGATTATTGATTTGTTGTTCCCTAAGTTTCCTCCTATAGGCCGCATAGCTAATAATTTTACCCCTTAATGTAACTTTAAGCGCTTCCCATGTAGTACCCATAGAAGTATCCTTTGGATCATTGAGATCTAGAAATTCTTCTATTTGTGTTTTAATCCACGGTAAGAATTCTGGATCTTTAAGCAATAAAGGGTCTAATCTCCATGTGGAGGACTTTGTAGGAGGGGAACCCCAAGTAAATAGGAGCTTGACTGGAGCATGATCCGATATAATTAATGAAAGGATGTTGACTTCTATAGTCTTGGCCGTTATTGCAGGAGAGGTTAACCAGTAATCTAGTCTACTATAAGACTGATGATGTGGGGAGTAAAAAGTATATTCTCTCTCTCTAGGGTGGAGGGTTCTCCATATATCGGATAGGCCCATATCTCGCATTAACTGAGAAATTGTAACTAAACTTTTGGGGTGACAATCTAGTGAGCCATTACTTCTATCCATATATGAATCTAAGGTAAAATTAAAGTCCCCTCCAATCAGTATTGGATAGTTAACTATGTTTAGTGAAATTAGCAATTGGGTTAACTTCTGAAAAAATTGAGGGTCATCTGAGTTTGGTGCGTAGATATTAATTATAGTTAATGGCCCTGAAGGAGTATCAAACGTTATAATAATCCATCTACTGTCTGAGTCTTTCTAAATATTAGAGGGTATCCATCTCAGCTTTTTATGTATTAATATAGCAACGCTTCTTTTTTTTGTTATGGCAGATGCTGTATATACTTGACCAACCCAGTCACGTTTTAGTCTATCACTGTCTGTATCCAGCAGTTTAGTTTCTTGCAACAATGTGATTTGTATTTTGTGTTTCTTAAGGTAGTTTAAAACCTGTTTGTGTTTATTCAGCGCATTAAGCCCCTTGACATTCCATGTACATAATGTTAAATTAGCCATCTTATGTTGATAGCTAATCTACTATATACTAATTGTCGTGCCAGGGGACTACAATGCTGACTGGTATTTAGCAATGGGATACAGAAGAGTTTGTGATAAATATTATTTATATTAAGTATGCTGGCAGGCTTTTTTAAGCCTGACAAACTAGAGAAAAGTATACTCTCTATCTGTTTCTCTTCGATGCAGCTCTCTCCAACTGTTATAATCCTAACAACATTAAACATCTGAAAGTTGTAACAATAAACTAATACAATCATCTAATAAATACAGAGTGGAAAAGGTGGTCTAAGTATCAGAAGTAAAAAGCACTCAAAAAAAAAAAATCTAAGACCAAGACCACCTCTTTGTATTCTAGGACGTAGCTTATCAAACATGAAGTAGGGTAGTCCCAGGTAAAAAAGAGGGAGAAATGCTATCCAGACTTCCTTAGAACAGACACTCAGTCTAAAAGTCTCCAACAAAGTCTAAATACTATGATTTGTAATAAACCCTGAAGTAGGGTGGTTATTATATGTGTCTTTGCTCTTAAAAAAACAAATATCAAAGGTGGAAGTTGCCAATAGTGTTACTAAATCTAGCATCACCTCTGGTAAAGAGGGAAAAAAAAATCCCCACTAGTAAAGATATAAATGTCATGAATGTCATAAAATAACAAGAATTCCAAATGATTCCATATTATTGATCAATTGCCTATAATGAGGGAAAACTAAAATGTTTATATTATTTAACATCCCTTCACATTAAACTATGATCCTTATAGTGATTTAACCAGTAATTTCTTATGAACTTTTAAACTCTATTCATATAAGTACACTTTCCTGATTTGAACTCCTTGTGTGGCTGTAACATAATGATGTAGCTCTTACAATGGAGTGCAACATCAGAGAAATAAAGATTCATTTTGAAATTATCATAATTAGAGATTAATCTCTCTACACGCAGCCCATCTGTCCACATTCGAGGTGTGCATTGTACAGGCACAGCTTCCCTTTAGCAAACCCAGCCATCGATTTGATGTTACCAAGATACATTGAGGAGGAATTCAGCCCCCAATGCATTTACAAATGCAGTGCATCAATCAATGGGGTGTTTTCTGGCGCAGTTCCCGTATTCGAGTCCCGCCACAGCCACATTAGTCCTATTACAAAAATAAAGCCCCGAGACTATTGGTATCCTAACTTTATGTAAAAGCAACCAAAGTAAAGCATAAGATTTCGGAGAATGATATAGAGGGGCGGGATACCATTTACATGATAGCGTGATGTGTGATTACTGCACCATCCAGGAGAAAGAGAACAAAATATAGAGCGGTATATTGGGTACCCATATGTGCAATTATCTGGAGTGTTTCAACGGAGTGGAATCTCCTTTGTATTTGCTCTTGCCCTGATGCTTTTTCTTTGGTGGCTCCATAGATTTGACAGGGGAACTCTCACCCTCACATGCCCAGGAGATATCCAGCCGATCGCGGTCTGCCCTGTCCTTCTCCGGAACACCCGACTCTACATGAAAGTCATCGCTGCATGAAGGTAATTCCTGAAGTATTGCATATTTATTTTGAACAGATATGTTTGGGATTACTCGTTCATCGGATGTAGATTTGGAGGCGCACTTGCTAGGTGTTTCAGGGTTGCTATTTCGTCTTGCAAGATGATCCGTGATGGCAGTTGACTCGTTATTTGCAGCACTGTTCTGCCTCGTCCGTGACTTGTCAGAGGAGATTAGGCTAATACCCCTTTCCTTCAAAGGTATTTATGCTGCCTGTTTTTAGTCATAGTAATTATCAGGGGCTCAAGTGTGGATTGTACTTGTCGGGTCATAGAATCCTATTACTGTTTACTGAGTAGTTATTCAAAAGGACCCGAGAGACTCTGGGTTATAGAAGTCTTTAAAGAATTTCCAATATATACCGCATAGTGCATGGGGTACCTTAGGGTAAAGCGGAGACCCAGTCAGTGCATATGTCATCTGGCATCAGTATAGGCCCTCCATTTCAGAGACACTTCTTTTGAAAAGTCTCGATATATATATATATATATATATATATATAGATATTGTGTTTGTGCCAAGTAAGTTGTCCGATTTCCCTTGCTTTCTGTAGGATTAACTCAATGTTGGCATAATTAAGAAATTTTGCAATTATAGGTCTCGGTCTTTGTTCCGGAGAGGGTTTTGGGCCTAATGATCGGTGAGAGCGTTCTATTGTAAGCTCATTGCCGGTTTGAAGATGCAGTATGTATGGCAACTCTTGTAGTAGAAATGCTGTGGTATTCTTAGCCTCTACACCTTCAGGGAATCCAAATAACCGGAGGTTATTTCTTCGGTTTCTGTTTTCTAGGTCCTCTATTTTTGACTGTAGTTCTTTAATCACCCGGTCTTGAGATCTGATAGTTGTTTTCAAATCTTGTATAGATTCCTCATTAAGGCGGATTTTATTTTCTGTGAAGATCAGTCTGGAGTCAATGGTTTCCATCGTCACGTATTATGTTGCGTAGCAATTTTAACTCACTCATATCCATAGATAATCTGTTAAACATTTCTTCAATTTTCTCAGTAGATTTGGTTGTTTATCAGAGTGGGCCATTGTGAGGCCTAGAGAGTTTTTAGGATTTATAGAAATGTTGAGGATTATAGAAATGTCTTATACCAAACAAAATATTCACAACTGCTGTAATACCTCTCCTTACTTTGTTCTCATGAATAAGTTGTTATTTGTGGCTTAGATAGCAGAGAATGATGCTAGATGTAGTTTATTAGTGAGGAGCTCTGCAGTTAAACCTCCATCTTGCTTGGTGTCAGGCCACACCCCCCCGTCCCCCGTTTCTTGATATTTGTAATTTGAAAATCAAAGGGCTCCCTCAGCTTTATGTTCCTTAAATGTACGGAGTTTCTCCCTTGTCACATTCAGCTTATTATTTATTTCAGAATTTTGGGGGTCTTTTTTATGGTCTTTCTGTAGATCCTGGATTGATTGCAAGAGTTGCTTCTATGTTAATTGAGCTATTTTTTTCTTTACTACTGCATAGCCAGTTAGTTCCCCTCTAACTACCGCTTTAAGTGCTTGATTAGATTTTGCAGTATAGACCTCTTTAATAATCATTTAAAGTTTGGTAATTAAATTTTTATCATTCAATAATGATATATTTAACCTCCAGGTTTTTCTAAGTGGGTCACCCCTGTGTCAAGTACCACTGAAATTGGGGCATGCTCTGAATTCGTGATTTCATGACTCTTAGATTTGGGTAATGAAAACATATGGCTTGTTTGAGTCATAAAGAAGTCTATCCTTGAGTACGATTTCTGAACTGCAGAAAAAAACATGAAGTCTTTCTCTGAGTCATGTTGAGCACTCCAGACATCTACTATTGCCATTTCCAGCATTAAGGCATTAAGTGTTGTAGTGGCATGTTTATTAGTAGCTATATGTAGGAAAAACTGCACAATTAAAGTCTCCCCCCAACAATATTTGGCCAGCAGGCAGTGCTACCAGTTTTCCAAAGATGGTCCTAAAAAAGTCAGAGGCACCTTCATTAGGAGCATAGATACTGACAAAATGGAGTGTTTTCCCATTTATTGTTCCTGTGATTCTAATACTGTATATCTACCCTCTTTATCCATCTCTGAGCTTTGTACCATCAATGGGCATCTTTTATGAATTAGGATCGCCACTCCCACTTTTCTTCCTGATTGCCTAACTGAAGCGTATACCTGCCCCACCCATGCTCATTTAAGTTTTAAATGTTCCCCAGTAGTCATGTGCATTTCCTGCAAATAAGCTATGTCGCAGTCTAACCTTTTCAATTCTGAAAGAATTTTCATTTGTTTTATAGGCAAATGAATTCCCTTAATATTACAAGATATTAGACCTATTTTCCCCATTGGAAAATTAGTAATGCTCTGCTGTCAAATACCCTGAAAGCATTTCAGAAACAAGAGGATATTCCTCTCCTTTCAACCTCTCACAAACAGACTTTAAATGTGTATATAGTAATAACCAACATTTTAGAACTAACAACTTTATAAACCAGTTTTTAAGAATCTTGTAAAAATAGGATACATTTGGTCTCTTCATTAGACCATAAGGTTCTAACTTGGTCCATGCCCTTAATATACCTCCTATGCGCATGATGTTAAATGACCTAAACATTGGTTGCATTAATGGCAAGTTGGCTTGTTGTCGTTGAGTTGCCTGTGTGCTTGAACCAATACAGGTTATAGCCCACAGCACCACTAATTGCATGGTGAGAAGCAACATGTAACCTTCCCCCTCCTTCCAGACAATTCCCTCCATGTCCCCTTTTACTATGTAAAAGCATTCACCAGAGGACAACTCATTTTCTCTGCCCTACCCCTAATAATAACTTTTGTATAGGTAGGGGGCATAAATCATATCTCTCTTAACTATTTTTCACCTCCCTCTATAAATTCCTTGGGAGCAGTGATCATGAAGGGAGAGATCCTCTAGTCAAAACAAAAAATGAGAAAGCCTCCCATTGTATTACTGGCTTATAGTGTATGGTGGAATGCTGTTCTAACTGGAAATTCCACCATACTGAAATGTTGTTCAGACACGTGCTCAACAATGAATGGAATGCTGTACTAACCGTACGTGCAGAACAGCATTCCTTTCATTCAGAGTAAAATGCTCAAGCCCTGTGTGAAAGCCACCATAATAAAATGCTGTGCATTGACAGCAGTGTAATCTGCTTCAAACATGGAAGCTGTACATGGCGTTTTTTTAAAAACACTCACCGCTCAGAAGCAGTTTATTTTCCGTGATGCGAATCAGCATAAAAAAAGAAGTTTCTGCCTCCAGTCATTGCTAAGCGAGACAAATGCCCACCATGTTTTTTTCTTTGAAAACCTGCCCACACTTCAGCGGCAACAAATTGGAGTGTGTGCTGCTAGCATAGGGATGCCCAGTCCCTAGCAACCACACAACTTGGCAAGAACAAGCCGTAGCTCCTGAAATACGAATTGGGAGACGACAGTTTATTTTTCAATTAAAACATTTAGTTAGAAAACCTAAAATGGGATACAAGGGGCATCATACACTATACAAAATACAGGATGGGCAACCCAATGCACAACCAATGTGTTCTGCCACATCGGGGTTTGATTCCTTGGCCCTCTTGAGCTTCGCTCTTGAGGTCACAGGGAATCATGCCCCTCTGTGGCAGAACACACTGGTTCTGCATGGTTGCCCATCCAGTATTCTCTATGTTGCTTACTTCTGGTCTCACCCCCCCAGACAAGGAAAGGTCTAAGTAAGATGATATATTTTTTCATGTCAGTGTTTAAACACTCACATCCCACACAGGTAGTCCCTCAGCCTCCATCTGATTCATAAATCTGCTCAAGTCTTGAAAGTAGGGAAGTGACCCATTTCTCTTTCACAGAGCTGTAAAGATTATCTCATATCCATTTTTTCCAAAAATGAAGCATCTTCTGTTAGTGCTTTCCACATAAAAACTTGTACCCATAAAGCATTTTCTTAAAAAAAACCTTTCCCATCTTCCTCCCCCCACCATCTTTGTCTCCATTCAACAGATTGGCAAGGCATTTTGTTTATTATAGTTCCACTTATTTTGTTTCTAGATGAATATAACCTTGTAATTCATCCTTAAATGTTACGTTTTTTTTAGTGTAAATTCAGCAGAGATCAAGATTATTATCAACTCGAGCAATATTGGCTATGTCCTGGATTAGAGTACTTGAGAAAGTAGTATCCCAAAGTTACCCACAGAAAGAAGCAATTGTACTTAGTTCAGTCACTTCTCCAGTTCTTTTGTATTATTCTCTGCCATCTTTCCTTCATTTTGTTCAGCATCGTTCAGTAACCGAGAGAGGTGTGGCGCAAGGTGTGGTAGAGATCACGCTGGTCCCTTTCTTCTTCCCTGTGCCACGATGTTCCAAGCTCTGGAAATTAGTTTGTGCTCCAGTAGGTCAATGTCCATGTCTGGGATCCTGATGTGGTGTTCCTTTAAAAACGATATGGCTTCCACCAACGAAGTAAAGATTTTGGGTACACTGTCCCAAAAATGCTTTAATTTCACCTGGAAAGTCAGCTGAGCTCAGATGCTATGTTTTTCCATGAGTTCCTTAACCACTGCTTTCACATGGTTCCTCTTATATTGTAATTCAGAGCAGAAATCATGATCAAAAAATATAGGTGCCCCTTCAAATTTTAATTCTTCATGGTGCCAAGCTTCCAACAATATCTGCTCTTTGGTTTGGTATCGAAGCATTCTTACCACCCATGATCTAGGTTTTGCTTTTGGGTCTACTGGACAGGGGCCTAGCGAACGGTGTGCCCGCTCAGTTTGTAGGTCGATGGCTGTCGGGAGTGATAGCGTAGTTTTAAGCAAGTGAGTAATGAAATCTGAGGTAGTGGCAAATCCTTCCTCTACTCCTTCTTTAACTCCATAGATTCAGAAGTTGTTTTGCCAGGCATGATTTTTGGCATCTTCCAGCCTGGCATGTGTGAGTCTATCTCATTTAAGTAGGTAGATTGGTACTCTTTCTGATGTTTCTTGAGCTTTCGTCACTCCGGTAAGTTTCTTCTCTTGCTCAGACACTTTCTTATCAATACCTCATAAGTCCTGCCTGAGATCCGCAATAGAGGATTCTATTTTGTTAACAGATTTTAGGATCTTGTGTATAGCTTTTGTAATCGAGAGAACTTGGTCTTCTTCAGTGAAGTCTTGTTCTGTAGAAGATTCTGATAGGGACTGTAGATGCAAGGGTGTTGTTAGGCCCTCCATAGTGTTGTCAATGGACAGTTGTTTTAATTTACAGTTCCTAGCAGCATTTTGATGCCCTGTCTTTGCAATTTAGATGTCATGTAGTCCTTCTAAAATGCATCTCAAATCTCTGATAGAACATGTTTCTAAGGAGGATGAACAACGATTTCGAACCGAGGGTCAGAGATCTACAGGGTTTAACTTGCGGCCATCACCGTGATGTCACTGGATGTCCCTGGTGTTACTTTAAAAAAAAAGCATCCGGGAATAAGCCCATTTCCAGGGCATCTGCGTATGAGATACTCATCACAGAATAAGTAAAAGTAACTAAGTAAGTAAAACTTTATTTTTATAATGCCTTTCCAAACCCAAGGCACTGAACAGGTTTAAAGTACACATTCACAACAATAAGAGTGTCTCATGTGCAGGGGAAGGGAGAACTCTGATTGGCTGGGAGTGCTCCCTCTATCTATAATAACATTATTTGTATATGTGACTAAAAATGTAACCCTGGCGCTAGATATCTGAAGGGCTACACTACCCCTGCCTTAGCTGGCCACACCAAGGTTGGGGGGCCTGGGTTCCTAAGAAAACTTTAAACTGGTTCCTTCTCAAAATAACATAAAAAGTGCAGTGCCTTCACCCAGAGTATATCTTTTAGTGGGCTAGCTTACACCTGGTACAACCCTCTGGGATGCTGTACCCATCCACAATATCATAAAGCCACCCTAAGCATGACACAATAGACATTTCTCCACATTTCATAACATTTGCAATTATAGACTCACTACTAATAATATGTTCACTAGGCAGGATTATGCAAAAATAACGACTTCAAGAATTTTTAATATTTTCACTCCAGATTTTCAACATTGCCATTTTTGCACACCTCCTTGAACAGTACAGCTGTCCTCTTTCACATCCTGCCCAAAATGTGTTTTCGCACCTGTGGCACACAATGGACACAGTCGCTGTGTGAAATCAACTCTCAGGACAAAGTAACAAAATCACAGTACCACTGTTCATGAGGAGAGGTCCCAAAATGCCCATGTTGAAAATCTGATAAAACAAAAAATCCCCCAAATGACTGTATTATGGGAGTGTGTTGCGCAGTATCTACACCCAGTTGTAGGTTTGCAAATTTTTCATATTTTCTCTCCAGATTTTTAACATTGCCATTTTTTTACACCTCCTCATGAACAGTACAGCTGTAATTTTTTGCATCCTGCCTGAAATATGTTTCTGCACCTGTGGCTCCCAATGGTGCAGTTGCTGTGCGAAATCACCTATCACGATTGAGTAACAAAAGATAGTGCCACTGTTCATGAGGTGGGGTCCCAAAAAGCCACTGTTGAAAATTTGGAGTGAAAATACTAATAAACACCTGGGGCATTAAGGTTTCCAACCATCCAACCATACACCCACCCTGTAGAGACTGATCAGCGTTGGGGACATAACTTGGGTTCATTAGCCATAATGTTCGCAGAATTCTACCCCCACCCCCCACCCTACAGCCACTGACAGGCGTTGAGGTGTGCCTTGGGTTCTGTCACCTAACGTTCACCCCATTCTCCTATATTGCACCCATCTCAACTTATTTCCTTATGGAATGGGGTGAGCATAAAGGCCGAAGACCCCAGTGCACACCCCGGCACTTGTCACTCTCTACAGGGTGGGGTGAGGTGGCATGATGTCAGCATTATGGCTGACCCAAAGCCACACTCCCAATTCCTTTCAGTTTCTGCTGGGGTTGGGGTGTTGGCGTTACTTCAATACTTCACTGCCATTCCTATTTTGCATTTCTAACTCCTGCACTACCAATGCCAGTGACAGCAAGCCAACATTCGGCATTGACAAATGTTTGTTTTTATTCTGATCATGGTTGAAAGGAAGAGCAGATTGAAGGCAGGATAACAAGTTTATGATCAGGCAGTTGCTACAATCAATCATTATCATGTGTGAAGAGACAGAGGGGATGGAGCAAGAGAGGTGAGAGGTGGGTGTGAGTGGTGAGCAAAACAGATTAGGACTTACTTGAGGGAAATATACAGATATTGTGGCACACAAAGTCACACAGTGATTTTTTACTGTGTTTCTATTTAAGATAAACTTAAACCCAGACATCTTTTTAGGTCACTATTAGTGGCAACAAAGATGACAGCATTTACAGTTTTGGTTTGGAATGCTCGGGAGAGTGCAGTGATCAGTTTTTGTTTTCATTTCTGTGTCTTTCAATTGGTACTTCATGCAGTGGTTATGTAGAAATTATTTCATGGCATAAAGTGTTAGCTGACCAATCAGAGTAGTGATCTCGGACCCCATTGTATAATAGGAAATAAATGTGTAACCCCCTTGTTCCCAGGGGTTACAATAATTCCATTAGAGTTAGTGGTAGGCAGAGGAAGCAGCTAGTGATTTGCCAGTAAATGGATTTCACTCTGTCTCCCTCTCTGTTTCTGGTCTCAGCTAGGAGCTGGAGAGGTGATGTCATTTTAGAACTCTCGCAGCTGCATAAGCCACACTGCCAGTTGCTGGGAGTGCGGAATTTAGAATTCTGTAGTTAGTTGGTGGCTGGAGTCGCACAGTGTAGTTGCAGTTCCAGCAGCAGCTCTGATATAGAGCTGCAGTGTTCCTGTTTGTTTTTCTTTCTCACCGAGTGGAGTACAGCAATCTTCTAGCTTTGTTTAAGTGGTGGAAACCATCTCTTGGGATTTTCTTGTGTTTCATCCCAGGAGGGATGGAGCAGGCTGCCAGGTTGTTAGGGGCAATCTCCTGATCCTACCAGGACATTGGTGAAGCTGCCTTGTGTGACAACTTCTGTGAGTACTTTGTTTTGTTTGAGACTGCCCAGGAGTACCCAGGGCTGGCCTTAACCATTCTGGGCCCCTGTGCAGCCTCCTGCCTGGCCCCACCACTCCATTCCCTGTGCCACCCACCACATCCAACATTTACACCTAACTAACCCTCCTGTCCTGTATTAATATAGCAGTACCAAGAGTGCTAGTTTAACCAGCATCTTTTAATTAGTGCCATTGACTGAACTGAATTATTTTACTTCACCATTGTAAATGAATCTGACTGAGCCTGGAGCAAGAACTTAAGTAACTACCGTACTACTACTGTATTCATTTCTGTAAAGAGAGGGACAGCATCACTGGACACTCACACTTCTGTTGCTATGATTTGCAAACAAGTTAAACAACTTAACTTTCCTGGAGATGTGAGTGAGAGAGAATAGAAAGGATTATCATGGGACACCAGTAAGGTTGCCTCCTGTCAGTTTTTTTTACCTGATGATCAGGTTTTCAGGGTCCCTATCAGGAAATCCAGTTTTGCTCTGTGCTGGTCAGATTTTGAGCCATTTTGGCTGCTCACATACTTTTGAAACAGATTTTGCCATATCATTGATTGTTTCAGCTACACGTCTAGGTTTCAACCAAAAGTTCTCTTGTCAATATAGCCCTTTATTTCTGAAAGCTGTCAACCTGAGAGGTGTAACGTATGGCCATTAACACCATTAGCACTTGCTTAACCTAATCTTTTCCACTGCAGCAAAGCTGCCCCCACCTTTTGATACAGTAACAGTAAACATTTTCATCTCTAACAAAATTTAGGCATAAAGTATGGGCCCCCAAGGTGCAGGGTTTCCACCTAGCTAAGGTCGGCCCTGGGAGTACCTGCATTTTAAGGGTGGATTCTCTGACAAAGGGACCCTGTCACCTAAAACAGTTTAAAAGTTGTCTGTCCTCAGTAGAGTCCAGTATGTGACTGTCCATGTGAACAGAACTTTTACCTTTGACACCCCTGTGGTGTTCTTTGCTGATGTTAAGTATGATATACATTTCTAGAAAGCATCAACAGTAACTTTTGGTACAGTGTGAGGTGTATTTACCAGAGAGATGGCTGAGTATGAACTTGGAAACAAACGGTGAGAGATCCCCCATCTGGAGTGACCAGTTTAGCACTCTGGGTTCTGAAGGGCACCTGTCTTTTCTGTCAGTGCACGTGGCCAGTGCCTGAAGAAACTTTTACCCCAGTGAGTGGGTTTGCTCCAGTTTACCCCTTGTATGTGGGTCCTCCAGCATTGAGCCTCTAGTGCTTTGATGTGGTCTGTGTGCCATAACTTATCCTATGCAATATGGGAAGTGTCCAAGTGCTGGCTGTGTGTGCCTAGTTGAGGGAAATTGCTTGTGTGTGTTCTACAGGTGGCTAGTTCACAATTTCTACAGTCATCCTTTGCTATATGGGAAGTTTTAGAGTTCTGTACCTCAGATGTCTGCATTTACCGTATGTGTAACCCTTGGGGTCCATCTTCGCTTTGTGTGTTCCTACTTTGTTACGGAATAAAGCCACATTCTAGAATCCCAACATGGTTTGGATATTTATGTTATTGCTTCCCATATTTGGAGTTACTTGGGTACCCCTGTCCAGAAATGCAGACCTAGCATAACCCTCAGTAAACATTTTCTCCCTGGGACCTGGGTTGTGGCCATGATATTGGTCCCACCACGTATGTGCCAGGTAGTAGCCACACTTGGTTTGTGTTTTATAATGTCTCCTCCATCTGCATATCCCACCTTGTATATGGTGGCACAATGTAACTCCCACCCCTCTCTTTTCCCCTAGACTATGGGAGTTGTGCCTGCTGGTTAAATAAGGGGCTGGTGGGGGCTTACAAATTCAAAGTGCTAAGTGCAAAGCTCCTATTGTACCTGAACAGTTCTGCAAGTTCAGGAGAAGAACACAAGCTCTGCTCCTGCTTCCCAGTCTTCATTTCCAGTCCCCCCTTCAATAATCCATGAACAGCCTCATTAATAATCAGAGTATTATAATGTGACATTATTAAATAAAAACTAAATTACAGCAGGGACTAACAGCAGTCAAGGGAAGAGAGGATCCTTCTCTGCAAGGTCTGCAAAAGAATAAAACATCTCCAGAAGTGTAGTCAGATGATGCACAAATGGAATTGCATCTTTGCAATGTGCACTGGTTGCTTTGCAGTGCACCCCTGACATTTCTGGGAAACTATGGCTATACTGCTTTTGAAGATAGAGACACTGCTTCTTCTGCCACAGGAATAACTGAACACTGCTTCACAAGAGCATAAAAGGTGGAAGACAGAGACAGCACTATTACTGAAAAAACCTGGGAATTGGGGATACAGGATACAGTATATCCTGAGCTGGGAGCAGGGAGGTTACTGTAATTTGAACAAACTCTGGTCAGAGCCAATATGGCTGTGGAGAGCACTTGGGATGCTTTTTCCCATTATTTCTAATGAATTTGCACAACGCAGATCTGCTGAGAGGCAGCTTCAATGTGGTCTTCCTTTTACACATTTTTACAATGTATTTTCCTAGAATATGCCTGCTGATTTATGTATATTTAGCCTGGATAGTTCACAGAAGAAATGTCATCTTATTTCGGGTGGTGAAGCACTAGCAGTAGGACGTTGGAATGTGTCATACATAGGTATGAGCTGTGTGCAGGTGATAATGCCCAGTGGCCATACACCTCAGGCACTCTCATGCAGATCCATCGTCCCAGTGCTGTTGCACTACTCAGTGTGGGTGAAAGCTGATGCTGTACTCACTCACTCACACAGGTCCTGGAACAGGCATGTTACAACCAGCCTCCCATTTGTTTGTACAATCGGGGAACCGCAAATGCACTATCAATAGCCTGGAGTGTACACTACAAATGGCATTGCAGGATACCGTACCCCACGGCACCCAGGATATCTCAGCAGTCCAGAAGGTGGCATGTTACACAGGGGAATGGGGAAGAATGTATGACAGCAGAAAGATACAGCATTGACAAGGCATGCATTGGAGGTATGTCAGTTCCATCTTATGGTTTGCCAGGGACATACTGTACACATAGCTGCATACGCTGGTGGGTCTGCAGCTTGTGTAGTGCCCCAATGTATAATATAGCCACTTGGGTCATAGTGGAGTGCAGGTCCCGGGCCAAGCCCAGTGCAGTCAGTGGCTGACTTTGGCAGGGTGTGGAGGGCAGTGCCAGTCTCTGCAACAAGTCGGGTATGGTGGGAGCGGGGTTGTCTATGTACCAAGACAATGGGTGGGAGTCCTCTATACTATGGATACGGACTGTGGTTTCCTCTGGTGTGATTGGGTCCAGGGGGCCCTACACTATGGAGTCCTTTGGAGATGGAGTTGGATTGATTAGGGATGGGAGTGGGTACCTCTGGTCCACCAGGGCTGCCAGGCTGCTGTGCACCTGGGTGCACTTCCACAGCCCACCTGTGGATGGCTGGCTGGGTTAGGCCAGCTATTCATAGCCTAGCTGTGGGCCATGCTGCTCTGGACTGCGAGGGGTGACTTTCCCACTGAGTATGCCACAGCATGGTATTTGCTTGGGAACACACCCTCAGCTTGCATGGCATACTATTTGTGTGCATGCTGGCCCATTCCCTTGTGGCAGGCACATCCCACACATTTGAATATTATGCAGTGGTGCATTGTTGGAGTTGTGCAGCACACCTCCCATTTCTGCCGGGATGTGCTGTGCATCTCCTTTGAATATGGGGGCCCTGGACTAGGCTACCCTGAAGAAATACATTATCAAAATGGTAAAATCATGACCCCACTGAAAACAAGGCATTACACATTACATCTAATCTGGGATAGCCTGAGTAAATACAGTGCACAAATGTGTAAATAAAGATCTCTATGACAATGAGATGTAGCATCTCCCCTGTGCTATCCAAGATGCAAAATATATGATAAGAAATATTTAAAGGAAATTTAGTCTAAACTGAACTTCACTGTGGTCACTGACATAAACAAACAGTTTCTTTATTGTAACAATCACACAGGAGTGCGGTGTGCATATTTTATGGAACACAAATAAACAGAGGTGAGAAAAGATATGTGCCTCAGCTGGGACTTGAACCCAGACTGCCTGGAATACCATTCCGATTACACTAAGCAGCTGTGCCACTGAGACAACTGGAACCTGTGCTGTCCTCGAGCACATTACTCTTTCTGAAATGCACAACCCAATGGCAACACAAATATGTACTTGTAACAATCACACAGGAGTGTGGTGTGCGTATTTTATGGAACGCATACAAACAGAGGTGAGAAAGAATATGTGCCTCAGCTGGGATGTAAACCCAGAATGCCTTGAATACCATTCTGATTGTGTTAGCTAGCTACACCTCTGAGACAACTGGAACCTGTGCCATCCCTGAGCACATTGCTCATTCTCAAATGCACAACCTAATGGCAACACAAATATTTACTTGTAACAATCACCCAGGAGTGTGGTGAGCTTATTTTATGGAACACATATAAACAGTAGTGAAAAAGAATAAGTGCCTCACCTGGGACTTGAACCTAGGCTGCCCAGCAGTATTATGGCCATGAGGATGGTGGGTGGGTGGGTGTGTGTGTGTGTGTGTGTGTGTGTGTGTGTGTGTGTGTGTGTACAAAATATAGGATAAATATTTAGAGGAAATATACTCTAAACTGAACTTCACTGTGTTCACTGACATAAACAGTTTCTTTATAACATCTTAGAATGCAATATTTATTTTGAATGTTGTGGCCATGAGTTATGGTGTGTACAGTGTGTGTGTGTGTGTGTGTGTTTGCTGTAGCTCAATAGATTTTCTCCTCAAAAAGCATAGTAGAAAATGACTTCTGATAGCTACATATTTAGTCTAAGCAGTTCACTGAAGACCTGGCATATGTCTGAGACTGCTCATCAAATAGTGTCTGTAGAGGTTAAAAAAACAGTGTAAATCATAGATTATCTGGGAAAGGGTGACATTTATGAGGTTTGAATCTTTCTTGAAAGACAATACATTCCCAAGTTAAACTAGTATCAAGTAGCTGTTTAAATGCTAAGTATTTAAATGTGCAAATCTCCAGTTTATTAGGCAATCAATATTTAACAATTAGAAAATGGGCTTCTTACTTGCTGCCATCTGATTGGTCAGTACCCTCAAGATAGGGGTACATTAAGTTTCAATAGATGACCAGCAAGTAAGAAGTGCCAGTCCGCTGACCACTGTACTTGCCCATATCCTGCAGCCCAGCTGACCACTTCAATCAAGCACTTCACAGCAGTAAACATCTGTTTTAAAAAAATAAGTATGTCAGACCACCTATTAACAAACTTCGACCTAATAAATATCTTAAAGTGCCACAATATACTTACAGAAGATGACCAGCCACCACAGAAAATCAAAAGAAGTTGTCCTGTAAAAAAAGAAAAAGAAAAAGCACAAGTAAGTGAACGCTTTCTTTCAATCAGCGATCTACAGCTAGACAAAATAGAAAAAGAAAGACAAGAAGAAAACACTGTAAAAAACACAAAATGGGCAGTCTCCGTCTTTGAGCAGTGGCTAACTCACAACGAAATAACGATTTCCTGGCAAAGCACAACATTAGAAAATCTAAATGATCTGCTGAGCGTTTCTACGCCGGTAGGTAGACAACCAAGCGGGACACAGTATTCAGTAGCTGGCTACTGCGCTTTGTGCGCGGGCATCAACCGCCACCTCGCCAGCACAGATGTCCGTAGGCCTATAAGCATTATCGGAAACCCAGCTTTCACCTCTTCCAACAACGTCCTATCAGCACTCCTAAAACGTCTCCGAAAGTCCCAAAAAGACCAAGCAAGCCATCATCCAGCAATAAACCAAGCGGATCTTCAAAAACTAAGACTCAGTGCAGCACTAAATCTCGATACCGCGCCTGGCTTAGTCCGTAAAGTTGAGTTGACATTCAGCTTCACATGGCCAGGCGCGAGGGGAGGGCATCCGAGCTAAAAAGAAAGTTTGAAGTAAAGCAAGACGAAAGTGGGCATAAATACATTACTAACTTACAACCCAGATACAAAAAATCACAAAGATCCACGGGAGCTGAACAAAGAAAACACACGAGGTCACATCTCAGAGCAACCAAACGACCGGCTCTGCCCTGTTAATTTCTTTATTAAATATATCAAAAAATGCCCACCAACTGCTACAGCTTTCTACCTCCATCCAAAAAAATTGCCACAAGAAATCCTAGATCATCACGAATACTGGTACACCACGGAACCCATGGGCAAAAATTACTTGGGCTCCCTCATGCCACGACTAAGCAAAGAAGCTGATTTATCAAAACGCTACACAAATCACAGTATTCGGGCTACTTCAGTGCAGCTACTATATAGAGCAGGACTTATGGACAAAGAAATAATCGCAGTCACAGGCCATCGCTCCCAACAAAGTTTGACTTCATACTGGGCCCCTTCAACTGCAGACAGAAAGACATGGAGCTCCATACTAGCAGGCAAAGAAAATCAAGAACCGAAAACCTCAGCTAAGACAGCACAGCAGAACACAGATAATGAGCACCACAACAGCATCTGTAAAACAAGCCTGCCACCTACTGATGTCACACAAACTGCAACCAAAAACATTTTTCAGCCTACTAATTGCACATTTAATTCACCAATTAATTTCATTACTTACCAGAAATGAAAGAAATGAAAGAAAAGAAATGCTACCCTGAACAACAGTCACAGAGATTGTAAACAAATTTAACAGTATTACATGTTTTACACTATTTAAATATATTTAAAATGAAATTGTACCCTAAAAATGTTAAAAAATGTTTTAAATACTTAACACTGTTTTAAACTATTAAATTTTAATTATTTAAAATACATTTTAAATGTTTAACAGTCTTATTTAAACATATAAAAAACGGACTGTTTTTTCTCAAATTTCAAAGAAAAGTTAAAATAAAACTTCATTTATTCACAACCAAATGAATACTCTGTGTCTTTATTTTTCAACAGTTAGCCCATTTTCTAAATGCAATAATGCCCTCCAGGGTGGGCGGTATGGGCAATACCGGACCGGCCAAGGGCTATAAGGCCCTCCGCCTGCGGCGTCGGGCCTCATCACCCCTGGCCGGTCCGGTATTGCCCAATACCGCCCACCCTGTCAGGCATTATTGCTTAAATATTTAACAAGCTGTTTCAGTTTCCTAATGACATCTGATAAGCAGCTTGGAGTTATGTCTCCAACATTCTTAACAGAAAGAATGTAATATTTTATTTCAGTTGGCATGGAAGGATACATTGAAAAGTCCAAAACATGAATTCCACGATACGCCATTTTCCAGCTACAGATAGCAAGATGACTGTAGGCTCCGCCCACAGCTATAAAAATGGGGTTTGAGCAGGGAGGGCATTTTAAGATGAGTGGTAAGGATACTGTAATTTAAAAGAAATGAGGATGGGGAAGGGAGTACATCCTTTTTAAATTTTATTTATGCTATTTTCAATATTATATTATTAATAGGTTACATTATAAATGACTGTAGTGTTATGTAATGACAAAAATCAAACTGAATGATTTTTTGGTTGTTTGGTTTTTAATTGGGTTGGCTAGAGGTTAGAGTAATGAGCTGTGAATGAGCTTGGTACATCCAGCAGACTAGACCTGGGTTTGATTCTCACAACCTCCACTTGCATACTGTGTGACTCTGAGCAAGTCACGTAACCACCTAGTGCTCTCAGATCACCCCTGAAAACAGGCACTTGTGCCTAGTAGGCCTTACCAGGTTACCAAAGACTAAAAGACAAATATAAAAGTGTTTTTTCTTCAGTGCCTGTGGATCTTTCAGATTTAGTAACTCACAGGTCAGTGCTTCCTAACTTGATTCCAGAGAAAGAGGTTTTTTGGTTGAAACATTATGTAAATCTGTGGTTGGTTCACGTGCCTTTTCTATTCAACTTCTTTAGCTTTGGAATGGTCTATCAGATTCATTGCAATCTGTTTCTTCTTATTCTTTTAGGAAGAATTATTTTGCAATATCTGTATAGTCAATGTAATTGTTATTGTAATTCTCTTTAATTGTATTTCTGTTTTCTTCTCTTATTATACTATATTGGTATTTATTTATTTTGTTATTGCAGTCTCTGCCTGGGCTGAGCCTGGAAAAGCACCCTCGGTCCAGCGCTTTCTCTCGGTTATCAAATAAAATTATAATATTTTTTAACCAACAAAATCATAAAGATGGTAAACTGTATTATACAGAGAGGATATCCCATAGATAAAATGAATATTACACATAGATAAAGAGTAACAGGTAATAAAATCCCTATTTCTCTTAACTATTTAAATACATCTACCTGGTTGTGGAGTCTTTGGAATATTCATGTAAAGGAGAACTGTGCTATATGTATAAGACATTTTTCCTAGTAGAAGCTGTTTTTAAATATTGGTTCAAATGTTGTTATTGCTTTAGCTATCCAGGCTTTTTAGGTATCCTTGTGGGTGTTTATGATTTACATGCTGCTGGTAAGAACCATTGTGGAAGTCTTGGATTGTTACCCTATACCGCTCCCCCAGGCTCAAATTCTTACAAATGAAACTATGTCCACACCATTCCATTTAACCAGGGGGACAAGGCAGGGATGCCCCCTTTCACCCTTATTATATGTCCTCACTATAGCGGGCTGCAGCAATTAGGGTGCACCCAGACATTAAGGGACACCAGTCAGGTGATATGGACCATGTTATTTCTTTATTTGCTGATGACATCCTACTATTTTTGCACCAGCCAGATAAAGCGTTGCCAGCCCTAACCCGCCTATTTGAGATTTATGGCCCCATACCAGGACATGAAATAAATTGGGGCAAATGTGAATGGCTACCATTAAGGGGCAAACAAAAAAAACGGGTATCCAGGTCACAGATGTACCACCCTCCACCACTATTAAATGTCTTGGTATAATTCTCCCCCTAAAGTTATCTACAATACAATACCTGAACTATAAGCCTTTAATAACAAAGATATGAGAAGAATGTGGTAGGTGGAAATACTTACCACTCTCACTTATTGGTCAAGTAAACACAGTTAAAATGAATACATTACCTCAATGTCTCTACTTATTCCAAAGACTCCCTGTCCATGTCCTGGCTAAAAGACATAAAAGCTTTGGAGGGCGCTATTACATCTCTAATATGGAAAAACTGGAGACCCCTTATTAAAAAAGAAGTTCTGTGGAGACCAATAAAGGAGGGGGAGACTGGGCCTCCCCAGTTTGAAACTCTATTATTTAGCAGCACAACTGGCACCGATCACAGATTTGGTGAAGCTGGGCACTTCCACCAAAGCCTGGGTAGAACTGGAGACTGGGGGGTCCTTGATTCCTTTACATAGCCAACTTTTTGCACCCATGTTGTTGGATAAAGAGATGAGGAAAATAAAAAACCCTTTTACTAAGTCGTCCCTTAAAGGGACACTGTCAGCCCCTCTTAGGCCTCAAACTGTCCCTAGTGTAAAAAACACATTGTATGATTGTTCCCATTCTGTAGAATGTGCTGATGTAGTTGGTAGTTTGGTTTTGATTCTTTTTTTTCTTTTTAAAACTGAAAAACCAGTTGCCCAGCATGCTGGTGTTACCACACTAAAATGTGTTTGTTTACATTCCTTAATCAACTCCCACTGCATCTTTTTTGGACTTGAGAACACCCTAACATTGTCTAGCCATTCAAGATGCAGTGGGAAGGGAGGATACTATTGCTCCTGAATGGCTGCTTTGTTTGGGGGTGTTCCTAATGTTCAGGAAGTATGCTGTAAGAGAAGATGAAGTATAAAGATAAACAAAACATGGTTGGGTATAGTTACACTATTAGCATGCGTTTCAGTTCTACTAAGAAATGAGGTGGATGAAGCAACTAGCAACACCAATGAATTTTAGAGGAGGTAAGCAATCAAAAAATGTGGGTTTTCAACTAGAAATAGTATGATGCAAAAAGGGTTGACAGTGTCCCTTTAAAGCATGGTCCCAAGCTCATAATATAATTAACCACCCATCTGTACCATCTCCATTATTACCATTGATTAATGTCCTATGGTTTGGGGGGATGGATCCAGAAAGGGCAGACAGTTTGTTACTACCCTGGCTCCAGAAAGGAATATACACAATCGACCACATCTATAGAAATGGAATGGTTTGAGAGTTTCAATCACTGATTGCAGACTTTGGCTTAAATGCTATCCATTACTTTACTTACTTAAAAGTTAGAACTCAATTGCAGAGACTCACGGTGGACCAACCTATCAGGTCATCTCCTCTAGAAGAACTATTCCAAAAATTGCATGGGACAAGGCCTGTAAAACCTCTTTGACTCTGTTACAAGATCCTTCTGGTGGCACTTTCAGACCCCCTGATATGGCTGTGACAGAGCTGGGCAGCTGACCTACTACCAGACTCATTGATGGGGGGTGACTGGGACCTGATATGGAAGAAGGGATTGACATACTCTGTTAACAATCGACAGAGGGCTATAAAATACAATTTTATGCACATGACATATTTCATGCCACTGCTCACACAGAAACTGGGCCCTAGCTCCCCAAATACATGCCCAAAATGTAAAGTAGGCATTGGGACTTTTATCATCTTGTGTGGTCCTGTCCTAAAGTGCACATATTTTGGGTGAAGGCACTAACTCTGCTCTCAAGAACATTGGAATGCAAGCCAACTATGGACCCAGTAGACATAGTACTGGGCCTACCTAGGGGTGGACAGGAGAGGGTGTTACTGGAACACCCACTGAGGTGACTAGAAATTAGGGTAGGAATGCAGGTGCTGGCACATTGCTGACTCTCTGAGTCAGCTCCTACAATTGCTCACTGGATAAAACTCCTCCTACAAAGCATGAAGTTGGAACACACACAAAATCTGGAAGCCTCTGGAGGAGGCAGCAGCAAATATGGTTCCCTACTTTTTAACCTTTCTTAGTCTCCTTCAACCCTCTATCAACATTGAACCTGGTTCAGAAAACTGGATAACCAGAACACTGGAAAATAAGGCAACCTTTGACATTCCATTCAGACCTCACTGAGTAGTGAAAATACAAAAATACAATCAACAACAATACAAAACCAAAAAATATAAATTAGAATTTACAAATTACAGTTACAAGCAGATTTATGTAATAAATAACTTTTTAACCTTTGTTTAAAAGTTAAAACAGAGGGAGCAATCCTAACATCAAGTGGGAGAATGAGGGAATATGTATCCGAATATTATTTGTTGATGGAAATTGCATATTGTATTGTAGTGTCTGCTTCGAAGTAGATTTGAAACATTGTACTGCTGACTTTTAAATAAAGTTTACAAAAAAAAACATTTTAGAACTGTATGATGTAGTTTATGCCCCTGTTCTACTCTTCTGTTGTTGGCACAATGCATCCATGTTCTATTATAGAACTCTGTATCTGAGAGGGATATAAACTATGTCACACAGTTCTAAAATGGTACTTACACCAGACTGTAAAGCAGAAGCACCCACTGAGATTACTAAAAGACATGCATGGATGGAATAATTACAGAATTTTAACCAGTACTCAAAAAACATCTACTGGGAAAAATGACTTACAGGTTCAGTGCCATTCTCTTTTAATCGAATGCAAAGGATAAATAAGTCTCCATAATTTAATGTCTTTCAACTGTTACATCTAAGAGATAGATCAAAATACGGTCAAACATAAATGTCTTTTCTAATATCCCATTAACTCATTCTCAAAGCTTATATATTACTATATTAATATATTAATATGTACCAACAATTGGAAAGAAAGCCTATGAGTCAGTGCTAAGGTAATTAAATGATGACAGAATTTAAAAAAACGAGGAGTAAAAGACTACATGATAACAACCCAGTCCAGCTTATTGATGTTAATGCTTATTTTTAAAATAATACCTGTGGATAATTCTAAACATATAAAGCTAAGAATTGTGTCTTGTATAAAATAAACATGCATTTAAGACTTAAAAAAGGGATATCCAAGCTAAAGAACTACACTCCCATTGATATCACATAATAAAAGGAAGCTTTTAATTACTAATATCACTTCATACATTTGAGCAATATTTCAATAACTTAATATTAAATATTATAGAATTAACTGCAGAAAAATACAGAGGTTGTCTGAGCCATTTAAAAAGTGGGCAGAAACTATTCTGACAATTTAAGGACAATAAATATACAATAATGCATGATGGTGAGTGCATAATGAGAAATTATGTGTACCCGAGGTGTGGGATGCTACATAAACTCCGAAGGTGAAGCCCAATGGGTTTATTTAAGCATCCTAAACCAAGGGTGCACATAATTTCTCATTTATGCACTCGCCCCATGCATTGTTCTGTGTAATTGCTGGCTTACATTGGTTTCTTTAGCTAGAGAAAAAATGTGTAGGCATTTTTCTTTTAACAGATTTATACTGTATTGCAAAGCTTAAAATGGTATTAATATGTTAAACAGTGAAAAGCAATCAGGCATACTTAAAAAAATATGTATAATTTTATACCTTACAGTACAGAAATTCTCTCTGAACAGAGCAATACATCATATGATACAGTAAATATTGACATCAGGATATTTGAGTCACTGTTACCTTAGATGCAAGAAATAAGGGAATAACAGTTTTTATATACCCAAAAATCATTCATATTGGCTATTGCTGCTAATGCCTTAAACTTTTGTGTACATTAAAAGATCAGAACCCAAAGTAATAAACATGGCTGATAAGCCTTTGTGTTTGAGTCACAGAAAAGAAATAAAACATTCCCTCTCAGTGCAGTCCCTACATCCAGTAATACAAAATACTATGTTCTATAATTTATGCCCATTAAGCACTGTAGTACTTTTAACATCAGCAAGAGATCACCCATCCGTATCAATTTAATAACATCTATATGGAGCTACACAATCCCTGTTAAGGAATAAACATATTCATTTTAAGACACATAGCACCACAAATTTAAGATGGCTGGCTGGTGGGAAGGTGAGTCCATTCCAAGAAAACAAGGCTGTAGTCGCCATCTTATCAACATCTATAAACGATGGGAATAAGACACCCATATAAACATTTCTTATCGATGGTCAATAGCTAAATAAAAACCAAAAATAAAATGCCCATTTCAATTTGCTATGAGTTATCAGTTAATGCTATCAGTGCAATTATGCATTTTTTGTTCTATAGTTGTAACACAGTCTTAGACTGTCCACCTTGAAATCAGGTACTTAGTCCCCAACTGATCAACTGACACTTTGGGGCAGGGGTGAGAGTCGAATGACTAACAGAATTCGAAAGTCACTTACATATTAGCTTTCAGACTCCTGCCCCTTCTGCATCCGAGGATGCCTCCCCTTCTCTGGCCGCCTTTTCTACTTCTAGCTTTTCAACCAGCTTTCCAGTCTCCCTAGGGTTGGTGTATATATAGGCTTTCCAACTGACATTGACATGGAGCTGGGCAGGCATCAGCATGCTGGTGAGGACCCCCAAATCATGAAATTGGCACTGAATAATGTCAAAACTTTTCCTTTTTGTCTGTGTGGTGCATGATAGGTCTGGGAACAGCATAATACGGGACCCATTGATCAGTAATCCCCCTCTTGGCTCTGGCTGCTTGTAGGATCTGGTCACTGATCACTGTTGATCCTGTGATCACTACAATAGTCTGGGGCTCCTCCTGCTGTCCACTGTCTCTCCACGGGGTAATCCAGTAGACTCGGAAAACTGAGTCTTGCAGTTCAAGTCCGTAAGTCTCAGCCAGCCAATTAATGGTAAATGCAT
The DNA here is from genome assembly GCA_016271365.2 of Neoceratodus forsteri. NCBI lineage: Eukaryota > Metazoa > Chordata > Ceratodontiformes > Ceratodontidae > Neoceratodus > Neoceratodus forsteri. The sequence goes on along the minus strand of CM057458.1, from coordinate 230,283,012 downwards.
GCAGATCATCACCTTCAGTACCCTCTTGAACCCCAAGCACCTGAGCATGTGTAACCCTGACAGTGTTCTCTAGATGCTCTAGCCGGGATCGTAGAAGGGCTTGTTCTTTTATGCAGGTTGCTGCTGCGACCAAAGCCTTGTTGGAGGATTTCTCCACAGCTGTTGCAGTTCCCACTAGTCCTTTGAACTACTGCTTCACGGCCATCATGCAGTCATGATAGGTGTCCATTTTTTTATCCATTTGTTGTACGGTTTCTGTGAGAGCCAGCAGTGCCTGTTGCAAAGAGTCAAGCGATGCCGGTTGGGAATCCTCCTTACTGGGCTCATTCAGTATTTGTTCCAAGGATGTTGTCAGCACCTTCATGGCCCCACCACTAGGTGCAAAGAAGTTCACTTTTTGCTTGGACGTCTTTCACCCATTGTGATAAGATTTGGTTAGGCTATACATGACCCTGAAATGAGTAAGAAAATGTATTTTGTTCTCTACTGAGCAAAACTTAAAATATCTTAAATCACTAATTTATTGGATGCAGCCTAGGGAGCTCTCTGAAGGCATGTCTGGACAGCTGAGCAGCTAGCCATGCCCCCCAGGTATACTTATTTTTGATGCGGTTTAGTCCTTGTTTTTGTTTTCTGTTTGTGTTCCTTAGTCTGCCATGGAGTATTCAAATTTGTGTAATGTTGTCTCCCAAGTATGCAAATGAGAGTCTTGACCTTAGGAGCAGCTGGCATTTCTATGGAGATATTCAAATTAGGGTCCTGTTGCCTCAGAGTATGCAAATCTGGGCCCCAATCTTAGGCACAGCTGGCATTTGGTCCAGTTTTTATCCAGAGAAAAAAAAGTGTAAGTACTGTTTTGTTGTACTGCAGGAATACTTTTTATATGGGAAAAAATGGTAAAGTTAGTCGCAAAACTCTCTCTGTGGAAATTAGTGTATCGCAAGTTCGTGAAGCGCTGAGGCACAGTGTGAGAAAGGGGAAATAGCAGGTGGTGTGTGCTTGCTGTTATTATCCGTGGCTTTTAACAGCAAATTATTTATTTATTTATTTTATTTATTTATTTGCTTTTGATGACCGGGTAAGTACACTAGTCAATGACCCTGCCTATTTTCAGGAACGACTCAGGAGAGTACAAATACAGGCGTTAACAGTCAGGTAAAATAAAATCAGTCACTACAGTAATAAGCAGTTTCCACATAGGGAAAGCTTAGGAATATACAAGTTAACAGAACGTGCCTAGATACTTATAAATCTACACAAGCATTTCCTCAGGGATGGGGAGTTGATTGATGGCAGCATATGGAGAAACCTGAGTACTGAAAGAAAGAAGTACAATAAGGAAGAGCAGGAGAAGTGAATCAGCCAGGTATATTGCAGTCACAAATATCAAGTGCTTGGAGGTGAGAAAAAAGTGCAGATTTAAGGGAGGAGTGAGATGAGGAGCACTTAAGGTGAGGAGGCAGGGAATTCCAGTATGTAGGAGCAAAGTGCGAGAAAGCTTGTTCCCTCATTTTGATGGAACAGAAAGGGTCAGAAAGTAGTTGCATAAGACGAGGGGCCAAAAGGGCAAATCTACACACATTGTTATAAGTGATGTCCCACTTATGGAGAATACTGACATTAGCCTGGGAGAGAAGAGGGAGAGCATACAGCAGAGCCAGAAGCAACCCTTCTTGCTACAGATATCCTGGCCTCAGGGGTTAAAGAGTGGTGAACGTGGTAAGCAGCGCCAATCTTGGTATTTACTGATTTGCATATGTCATTTATATGAAGGGAGAATTCAAGAGAGGGATCGAACCTTACCCCCAGTATTTAAAGAGGTCGGTAGTAGAGACTGAAAACCCATCATTGCAGAGCACAAAAAACCTGAGGGACCTGGTGGGGACTTTCCCAGAGGACCCAAAAAGCATAGCCTGTGTCTTAGGTAGATTGAGTATGAGGAAGTTGGAGGAGAACCAGGATTGGAGTTGGATGAACGCAGAAGTTAGATGATCATTAATGTCTTCAATTAAGCTTGAGGCAGAGTAGAAGACCAGATCATCGCATACATTATAGAGCTGCAGTAGGGGATAGAGGTGGGAATATCATTAACAAATATGGAGAATAGTAAGGGCCCAAGAATAGACCCTTGGGGGACTCCACAGGAGATGGAAGCAGGAGACAAAAGAACCTTGCCAAAGGAGACAGATTGTGACCTGTTGTCAAGATAGCTTCAGAACCAGGAAAGTGTGGGTCCAGTGGCACCTAGGAACTCCAATTTGTGCAGGAGCCATGAGTGGTTCACCAGATCAAATGCTTTGGAGAGGTCGATAAATACTGCCCCAATAAGAAGACCTTTATTCATATTGGATTTTTACCTCACTAGTACAAAGGGTGAGAACTGTGATGGTGCTGTGCCCAGCCCTGAAACCATGTTGAATGGGAGACTAGAGATTAAATTGGAATAAGTGAGTCGAGATCTGGCGGTGGACTAGTTTCTCCAGGATCTTACTGAGTGTGGGAAGGAGTGAGACAGGCTGATAATTAGTTAGGATTTTAGGGTCACCTTTCTTAAAGACAGGGATTGTCTTAGCAGATTTCCAAGCTAGAGGCACCATGGAAGTACAGATGGATAGATTGAATTGCTGAGTAATTGGAGTTACCAGGATAGGGCCAGCGAGTCTGAGGATCCTGGGTTCAATTCCATCCGGGCCGGGACTGCCATGAGCAGGGATTGATTTCAACAGCTTTAGGATTTCAGAATGTAGCACTGGGGAAAGCATAAGAGGAGGAGGAGCTTCACAAGGAGCAAGAGGAGAAGTGAAAGTTTGTGATGCACATGCTGTGGGGGAGACATTAGGAACAGAGGAGAGATGGCGTTAAAGGCATTAGCAATGGTTTTGGGATTGTTACAATGAATATCATTGATTAGCCTGTCACAGAGAATCTGAGGATTAGTGTTTCCCAAACCAAATTAATTTGAGGCCAGTAGTTTTTAGGGTTGGTGACAGAGGATTTAAGGAGTTCACAATAATATTTGCTCTTGGCGATGCAAACCTCAAGCTTGCAAGTGTTACGCACTGAAAGATATGCATCAAAGTCAGTTTATAGCATAGATTTCAATTTTGACCAGAGTTTGTCACATTATTTAAGCAATGCCAGGAGAGGCCTTTTTCAACCACATGGTTGCTTTCCCTTTGACCCTACGAGTTGAGATTAGGATGTGTCTGCACTGTAGGGCCAGTAAGGTTGAGTTGAAGTAGTTCATAGCAATGTTAATATCAGTGGCGGAGAAAAGTGGAGACCAGTCTACAAGTCGCAGATCACTGCAGAACAAATACGGGTCAAATTTGGAGAAGTCAGCAAAGGATAGAACTTTGGGTGGATTTACTGGAGGAGGGGACCCCCTCATGCAGAAGACAGGACAGTGTTCACTAATGGAGTCAGGAAGAACTCCAGTCAGGGAGTAATAGTTCTTGTGATTTGTGAGGATCCAGTCAATCATGTAGTGTTCTGTGATATCCTCATGGGAGACTCAATAAGTTGTAGAAAATTGGCCTTGCTGATAGCTGAGCTAAGGAGACAGGAGTCCGGACCCAGCCAATCAAGATTAAAATCACCCAAACAAATCACCTTCTTTTTTGACATTGAGGGAATCAGGTCTATAATCTCCTCAAGTCCAAACTTACTGTCTTTAGGTAGATTGTATATGCAGAAGATGTGCAACTTCTTGGCTCCACCCAGGAGTAGGAGTGAGTGAAGAACTTCATGGTTATTGAGAGGCAGGGTGAGTATTAGAGAGAGATTGAGGTGATGTTTATAATAAAGTGCCAGACTGCCTCCCCTTTTGGAGTACGTTATACGCAGGAAGAGAGCAACGAAGGTCCAAGTCAGAGGGTTTCAACCAAGTTTCAGATGGGGCAAGGATGTCAGGTTTGTTGACAGACAAAAGATTAATAGTCAAATTAACCAGCCTGGGAGTGGGTCCCAGGGTGGTAGCCTGGGTAAAACATTGGCTGGACAACAGGACACAGAAGGTAATAGTAAATGGAGTCCACTCTGAAGAAAGAGGGGTTACTAGTGGGGTACCGCAGGGTTCAGTACTGTGTCTAGTCCTTTTTAATGTCTTCATAAGTGGCATTGCAGGGGGACTGGAAGGAAAAGTATGCCTCTTTGCAGGTGACACAAAGATCTGCAACAGGGTTGATAAACAAGGAGGCATGGAAAGGATGAGAAGGGACTTGGCAAGGTAGGAGGAATGGTGAGAAGTATGGCAGCTAGGATTCAATGCAAAGAAGTGCAAAATAATGCACCTGGGAAACAAGAACCCAGGGAAGAATACACAATGGGGGGGGAGGTAGTAACAACAACAAAAAAGGAAAGGGACCTGGGGATAATCATATCAGATGACCTTAAGGTTAGCAAGCAATGTGAGAAGGCAGTAGGGAGGGCTGAGGGTATACTGGGATGCATAGGGAGAGGCATCACCAGCAGAAAACAGGAAGTTGTTATCCCTCTGTACAGATAATTGGTGAGACCCCATCTGGAGTACTGCATCCAGTTCTGGAGACCCCATCTCTGCAAGGACATAGACAAGATAGAGGCAGTCCAGAGGAGGACAACTAAAATGGTGCAGGGTCTGCAAGAGAAGCCGTATGAGGAGAGACTAAAGGAGCTTAATATGTATACCCTTGAGGAAAGAAGGGAGAGGGGGGACATGATAGAAACTTTTAAGTACCTCAGTGGAATCAACAAATCCAAGAGGGTAACATCTTTCAGAAAAAGAGACGTGCAAGAACAAGGGGACACAGTTTAAAGATAGATGGGGGGAGGTTCAGGGGCAATGTGAGGAAGTATTATTTCACAGAGAGGGTAGTGGATGCAAGGAATAGCCTTTCTGAGGAGGTTGTGGGGTCTAAAACTGTGGGAGAATTCAAAAATGCATGGGACAGACATAAGGCAATTCTTGTGGGGGGTAGGAAGAAATAGGCTGTTGGTTAACTAGGACCTGCGGCCTATCCTGTAGGTAGGGAAATGGGCAGACTAGATGGGCCAAGCAGTCCTTATTTGCTGTCAAAGTCTATGTTTCTATGTTTCTGTGTTGACATGCACCCATGCCTGCTCTTCCCCATAGAAAACAACATAAGCCAGTTATTACAAGGAATTAACTAGCATTCCAGTTTTGAAGATTTCAGTGAAAGGTAATAGAGCAAATATCAGATGGGTCAGTAACCTCATGTACAGTTTTTGAAGCATGGAGTCCCCTGTCATACTCCTCCCCTCCTGACATCTTACTCTCCTGCCCATTTCTATGCATGCTTGCACGCATGCGTGCTGCGCATGCGCCAGAAACATATTGGGACAGTACGTCATTTTAGAGGTGTGTGAGTTTCTGCCCAATGCAGTTGATGCTTTATGAGGTTCATCCCTCATGCGCCAATGAATCAGTGAGCTGTCTATGACAGCAGTTTGAGAGAAGTGGTCTTCACTTGAAAGAAAAGTGCTGCTCTAATTAGGGATGGTTATGAGTTGACGCTTTATGGGGCTCATCCCTCAGGCACCAATGAATTGGCAAGCTTCTTCTCTCTGTTAGCAGCAGCTGACAAAACTCTGGCTATGCACATTACAGTGCACAGAAATGCACATGGCTGGAGTTATGGTTCTTGTTGACTTCTGCTGCCTAGCACCTTGTTTGTTCGGTGTGCCTTTCCTGGTGAACTATTTCAATAACTAAATAAATGAGCCACGGTGCAGCTTCCACATTGGCAGCTCCTGCTGCCCACCACACACTCCCTGGAAAGCCAACATCGGGGTGCCCAATCCACATGTCAGCATGCCCCCCCACACACACATTGTGGCACACTGGGAGCCCACCTCAGCATGCTTAAATATTTTTGGCAACCTGTAAAATAAAGAAAACTATCCCTATAGTCTTTTTTTTCCACTGTAAAAAAGAAAACAGTCCCTCGTCATTTCCCTATTCCCTCCATCCCCACTCTCCCTCTGAGGACCCAACTCCCCGTACCCCCACTTATCCCATACTTATCTCCAGAGGGTGGAAGCAATGATCTTCTATGGACCTGGACATGTCTGCAGTCTTCAAAGCTGAATGGCAAACTGATGAAATTACAGTAAGCTGTATAATGGGAATCAATGGGGGGGGGGTTCAACTTAGGTTGATATCTCAGCTGTTTCTAGGAATTTTGGCCCCAAATTTTGAACATGGGGTTCTTCAGACCCCGCCTCATGTACATTGTCACTGTCATTTGGTTACTTGGTCCCGAAAGGTGATTTAGCAGTTGCTGCGTGGAATCACCTTTTGGGACCGATTAACAAAACAACAGTGCCACTGTTCATGAGGTGGGGTCCCAAAAAACCTATGTTGCAAATTTGGTGAAATAATTCCAAAAATGACCGCATTACAAGCATGCATTGCACAGTTTCCACACATGCTCATAACGTCACCAATTTTTAATATTTTCACTCCAGATTTTAAACATTGCCATTTTTTCACACCTCCTTATGAACAGTACTGCTGTCATTTTTCATATCCTGCTCAAAATGTGTTTTCGCACCTGTGGTGCAGAACAGCACAGTCGCTGCATGAAACCAATTTTTGGGACAGATTAACAAAATCACAGTGGCACTGTTCATGAGGGGAAGTCCCAAAATGCCCATGTTGAAAATTTAGTGAAACACATTGCATTAGCTTCCTTCACAAGCGGGTTGTGGAGGTGCGGCAGTGTTGAGCTGAATGGCAGCAGTCCATTTTGGGGCTGGTCTGTGCCACAGTGAATAGAGGAGCATGCTGTCGATGATGGCAATTAATGAGCATGCCACTATGCTCAAAGAAACTGGGCCATTGAAATCAGGGAGTGCCCCGTCACTATACAATCAGCTGTTTTTGCTGTGGGGCATCCCTGACTGCAGCAGCCAATTACAGCTGCATTGTGAGGTGTCCCCATGGTGATGGCTTCTCCATCGGCCTCTCACAGTCCCTACAAAGCCAATGGAAAGCTGCTGCCCACCTCTCCCAGTTCTAAAGCCAATGGGGGTGCCCAATTCCCATGTCGGCATGCCCCCTTCCCAGTTCATTTGCTGACAGGGTAGCCCAATCCCTGTTAGCATGATGTACCCCCCCATTTGTTGTGTTCTGAGGGGGTGCTCAGTCCCCCTTGGCTCATGCGTTCTCCCCCAGCACACTATATGGCCAACAGAGTGCCTAATCTCTGTCAGCTCCACTCCCCCTTCTCCAACAAACATCCAGGTGGCATGCTGGGAGTCCATCCCCAGCATGCCAATAGTCTCACGGCATCCTTTTTCTGTTTTTTTTAATCATGTAAAAATAAAGAAAATGATCTCTTGCTGTCTGTGGCGCCCCCTCCCCCAGCCCGTGCCCATCCTCTGTACACACCCTATCTCCCCACACACACCCCTACCCATACTTACCTCTAGAGCACAGCATCACAATCTTTGGTGGACCGGGAACGTGTCTGCACTCTTCAAAGCCGACCGAGAACTGAAGAAATGCAGGTAAGCTGTATAATGACATAAATAGGGTTTTTTCAACTTAAGTGGATATTTCAGCCGTTTTCGGGAATTTTTTCACCAAATTTTCAACACGGGGTTCTTGGGACCCCACCTCATGAACTCAGTCACTGTCATTTTGTTATTCTGTCCCAAAAGGTGATTTTGCGGTCACTGTGCGGAACCACCTTTTAGGACTGATTAACGAAACAACAGTGTTACAGTTCAAGAGGAAGGCCCCCAAAATCCCTATGTTGAAAATTTGGTGAAAAAATTCCCCAAAATGACTGTTTTACGAGCATGCATTGTGCAGTTCCTATGCATTCTCGTAACTTTGAGAATTTTTAATATTTTCATTCCAGATTTTCAACATTGCAATTTTACTGCACCTCCTTATCAACAGTGCAGCTGTAATTTTTCACTTCTTGCCTGAAATGTGTTTTCGCACATGTAGCGTATAACGGCGGGGTCGGTGTGTGAAATCAATGTTTGGGACAGAGTAAGAAAATCACAGTGACACTTTTCATGAGCAGAGGCCTTAAAATGCCTTTGTTGAAAATTTGGTCACAAAAATCCCTAAAATGACTGTGTTACAAGCGTGCATTGTGCAGTTTCCATGCACCCTCCTAACTTCATGAATTTGTAATATTTTCTCTCCAGATTGTCATCATTGGCATTTTTCCACACCTCACCTCCTTATGAACAGTACAGCTGTCATTTTTCACATCCCGGCCAAAATGTGTTTTCGCACTTCCGGCGCAAAATAGTGTGGTTGCTGTGGGAAATCAGTGTTCGGGACAGATTAAGAAAATAACAGTGACACTGTTCATGAGCAGAGGTCCCAAAATGCCTATGTAGAAAATCTGGTGTAAAAAATCCCAAAAATAATTATGGGTGTGCGTTGCACAGTTTCTACGCATGCTCGTGACTTCACCAGCTTTTTGATATTTTTACTCCAAATTTTCAACATTGCCATTTTTTTACACCTCCTCATGAACAGTACAGCTGTCATTTTTATGTTGGCTTGCACATGTGCACCAGCCAACATATTGCAGTAGTAGCATATTTGGAGGTGCAGTCACTGTGGGCGAATGCAGGGCCCGCATCAGTAGGTATGTCCCTCATTCCCCAATAAACCAGCAGCATGTGCTGACACCGTGCATATTTAATGTGGCAACCAGATCTAAGAAAAGGTCTGCTGCAATGAGAGCGAAGCTGTCATGCAGCGGGACCAGAACATGCCTCCCGATGTGCAAGCAACATGGCAGCAGTGACTGCCACCACCTGTCACAATGCTGATGGGGAGCCCACTCCCCCTTCAGCATAATGTCCCCCTCCCATTTTTACTGTGTGCCGAGGGGGTGCCCAATCACCCTCAGCATCATGCACCACCCAAAAGTCTTTCTTTGCTGATGGGGGCCCAATCTATGTCAGCTTCAGCCCCCCTTCCGAGTTCAGTCTGCTGACAGGGGAGCCCACTCCCCAATGGCATAATGTCCCCCCCGTTTGTTGTGTGCCGACAGGGGTGCCCAATCCCCTGTTGGCTACTGCCCCCCCAAAAAACAACTCAGGTGGCATGCTGGGAGCCCACCCCAGCGTGCCAAATTACTCTGTAAAAAAAAAAAAACTGTCCTGAGGTGTTTGTTTTTTCTTACCTGTAAAAGGCAAAATGGTCCTTTGTGGTCTCCCTGCCCCCTTCCCCAAACTGTGCCCACTCTCTGCGCACCCTGCCTCCCTCACCCCATACTTACCTCTGGAGCCTGGCGCAATGATCTTCAGTGGACTGGGAACACTTCTGCACTCTTCAAAGCCAACCGCGAACTGAAGAAATGCCGGTAAGCTGTATAATGGCATAAATAGGGTTTTTTCAACTTTGGTGCATATCTCGGTCATTTTTGGGAATTGTGACACCAAATTTTCAACATGGGGTTATTGGGACCCCTCCTCATGAATTCATGCACTGTCATGGGGTTATTCGGTCCAAAATCTGATTTCTCAGTCACTGCACAGAATCACCTTTTGGGACTGATTAAGGAAACAACAGTGCCACTGTTCATGAGGGGGGGCTCTCAAAAAGCCTATGTTGCAAATTTGGTGGAAAAAAATCCAAAAAATGGCTTTTACGAGTGTATATTGAGCAGTTTCCACACACACTCGTAACTTCATGAATTTGTAATATTTTCACTCCAGATTTTCAAAACTAGCATTTTTTTCACACCTCCTTATGAACAGTATAGCTGCCATTTTACATATCTGGGCCAAAATGTGTTTTCACACGTCCGGTGCAGAATAGAGCGGTTGCTGTGCGAAATCAGTTTTTGGGACAGTTTGAGGAAATGATGGTGACACTGTTCATGAGCAGAGGTCCTAAAATGCCTGTGTTGAAAATTTGGTGATGAAATTCCATAAAATGACAGTGTTACAAGCATGCGTTGCGCAGTTTCCATGCACCCTTGTAACTTCACAAATTTGCAATATTTTCATGCCAGATTTTCAACACTAGCATTTTTTCATACCTCCTTATGAACAGTACAGCTGTCATTTTTCACATCCTGCCCAAAATGTGTTTTTTCACCTGTGGTGCACAATGGCTTGGTTGCTGGAAGAAATCAACGTTTGTGACAAATTAACAAAATCACAGTGTCACTGTTCATGAGGGGAGGTCCCAAAATGCCTATGTTGAAAATGTGGTTAAAAAAATCCCAAAAATAATTGGGTTACGGACGTGTGTTGGACAGTTTCTACGCATGCTCATGACGACCAATTTTTCATATTTTCACTCCAGATTTTCAACATTGCCATTTTTTTACATCTCATCATGAACAATACAGTTGTAATTTTCCTCATACTGCCAAAAATATGTTTTCATCCTTGTGTCACCAAATAGCATAGCCGCTGTGCAAAACCACCTTTCAGCTAACAAACTGATAGTGCCGCTCTTCATGAGGTGGGGTCACAAAAAACCCATGTTGAAAGTTTGGAGTGAAAATACCAACACACGCCTACGGTGTTAGGGTTTCCAACTGTAGCACTCCACCCTGTAGAGACTGAGAGGCATCAGGGGTGTGACTTGTGATCATCGGCTGTAATGCTCATGCCATTCCACCCCACCCCCACCCTGCAGCCAGTGACAGGCATCGTGGTGTGCCTTGGAGCATTCAGCCACAAAGTTCACCCCATTCTCCTATACTGCACCCACCTCAGTGTATTTCCTTATGGAATGGGTGATGTATAACACCCAACAACCCCAAACACACCACAATACTTGTCAGTGTCTACAGGGTAGGGTGAGGTAAAATGGCATGAACATTATAGCTGATGACCCAAAGACACACCCCAATGCCTGTTGGTCTCTGCAGGGTGGGGGTGGGGTTGGCATCACTTCAGTACTTCACTGCCATTCTTATTATGCATCTCTAACTCCTGCACTGCCAATGCCAATGGCAGTGAGACAACATTTGGCATTGACAAATGCTTGTTCACATCCTGTTCAAAATGTGTTTTTGCACCTGTGGCACCAAATGGCGCAGCCACTGTGCAAAATCACCTTTCAGCTAACGAACTGATAGTGTCACTTTTCATGCAGTGGGGTCACAAAAAGCCTATGTTGAAAACTTGGAGTAAAAATACCAAGAAATGCCTAGGGCATTTGGGTTTATGACCATAACACCCTACCCTGTAGGGACTGGCAGGCATCAAGGGTGTTTATTTATTTATTTATTCATTACAAATCGAGTTTACAACCTTTGAATCAGAGACTCATTTACAAAGGCACCTCGTTGCAGGAGGGGGCAGACATCAAGACAGTTATTACAGTGCAGATTAAAACAGAGGATAACATTATAGGTGCAGTAAAAGGAACATTTAACATAGATACACTTAGGTTATGTAATGTGGTAGTTTGTATGTTACTTAGGTTACATAATGTTACAAAATTGTAAGTTACACTCATAGATACAGTAGGTCCTCAGAGAAGACAGCGGGTTACATCCCTGTTTGGACCTAGGAGGGAAGGAGTGGGTCTTGAGGAGGGAGAGGCTGTCCAGTGGACGTTGTCGAGCCAGGGGTCAAGGTGGGTGGGTACCACATGTTACAACACAGAGTTAGTTGTACCTACAACAGTGGGTATTAAAGATATGGTTCTGAAGGGCTGTTTTGAAGGAGCCAATTTTTGGTAAGTTGGAGATGCAGCTAGGGAGGGAGTTGAACCAGGTCGGGGCTCGGTAGAGGAAGGATCTCTGGGCAAGCGAGGTCTTGGTTCTGGGCACCTTGAAAGTGGCCTTAACAGACCTATGGGTGTGACTTGGGATTGTTGACAATAGTGCTCACACCATTCCACCCTCACCCTGTAGCCAGTGACAGGCATCGAGAAGCGCCTTGGACTCTTTGGCCCCAGAGTTCACCCCATTCTCCTATACTGCACTCATTTCAGCATATTTCCTTATGGAATGTGGTGAGTGTACAGTCTGAACACCCCAAGGCACACCTTGACACTTGTAAGTGTCTGCAGGGTAGGGTGAGGTGAAATGTCATGACAGTTATGGATGATGACCCAAATGCACACCCCAATGCCTGTCCATTTCTGCAGGGTGGGGGTGGATTTGGTGTCAGTTCAGTACTTCACTGCCATTCCTATACTGCATCTGTCTAACTCCTGCACTTTCACTGCTAATGCCAGCAAGCAACCATTTGGCTTTGACAAATGCTTGTGTTCATTTGCAAGGCAAGCAAACATACTGGTATCGGTCTGAACGGTGAGGTGGTTTTGGGGCTGGGGGGCCTTCCCCTCTTCCACCTATCAAAGCTTCAGAATACTGAATCTACTCCCTAATTACATCCACTGTCTGCCTTTCTCTTCCTTTTTACATTGCTTGCGCTTGCACAAGAAATGTTTTGCTACAGAGAATGGCATTGCAGAGGTGTACCACTGACTAGCCCTATGCAGGTCAAGCTGCATTGGGCTCATCCTTGACAGACCAATTATCATGCAAGCTACGTATGACAATGGTTTACAGTTTATGGGTGGAAACTTTGTGTACTTGAAACAAATGAAGCACTCCAATGAGAGAACACTTCTTCCGTTTCATATACATAAAGCAGTCCTCCCTCCCCTCCATCACTCTGTTTTCCTTGCTGTCTCTCCCTCCTCCCTTGCACACCTTTTGTCTCATGTGTTCCCCATACCTTATTTCTCCCTTGTTGTCCCTCTGACCCTCCTGTCTCCTTATGCTTTGCATTTCTTCAAGCCAGGATCCAGTGACCATGCTAACATGACTGACTAAACTGTGCTGATATCAGCCTCACAAATTACGGGAGGAACCAGAGAATCTTTAGCTTAAATGATGCACCACAAAGCTACCTAGTGCTCCATGGGACAAGCATTGCTGTAAGAGCTGAAACCTGATATGCTCCAAGAGCCAGAGTGGATGGCCGACTCAGACTGTGCATGCATTTTGTGAATAGCCGAATACTCCGGTAGTGCTCTAAGTACTAAGAATACACTTTTTTCTTAAAGCAAATCCGTACAATTCTTCCTTTGAATGGATTTGATTGACTGTGTGGCAGCACCTGACAATGCAATAATGCAGACCTCTGTGCAACCAGAGCACAGTTAACAACTTCTGTGTACATACTCAGCCACCTCGCGGACCACCGGGCACCAAGCCCACAGTGAAATCAGTACCATCCTGCACAATTTGTAGCTTCTGAGGCACCAGTCCATGCTGAGTGCAGTCAGATTGCATTTCCAGACTGCAGTCCAGCGACAGACAGATTATGTGCCCAAGTTGGTGAAGTGCAATGGGGACAAGCCGGGTGAAGTGATCTTACTGTGCAGTCTGATGCAGAGAGAGAGCAACTGGGACAGAGACAATGTCATGCAATGCTATGGCAATCTCGTGTCTGTGTGATAAGTTGTGGCTAGGGGACACACAAACACCACACAGTGCAAGACAACTAGACACACATGGCAACTGCCTAGCTTGTGAGCTCAGAGACAGAACGTCTATGTGTGTTCCACCTGCCACTACCCTGAACAGTTTGTAGATAATCAGCAGTCCAAGTGGGAAAAGGAGGTAGCTGAGAGTGACAGCAGCCATGCGGTCTGGCATGTAAGACAGAAAGAGAGAGAGAGAGAGAGAGAGAGAGAGAGACATGTTGAGGCAATGTGCTGTGTCTCCCTCTGTCTGTCTACGTCTCTGCCCGCAGAAACAGTGGAAGCAATGATCTGCAGTACAGAGCCCTCTGACAAGCTGTATCACAGGAGAGCAGAGGAGAGAGAGAGAGAGTGACAGTGGCCACCCAGAGTTTCCTTTCCTGGCACCCCACCCAACTGTGGCTGCCCCATTGACCATTTCCAACCCTCAGTGCACAGACGATAGAGAGAGTGAGAGATAGCATCATCACTCTTCTGCACCTGCACCATTGCTGAAATGTTCTGTGAGACAGCAAGAGAGAAAACATTGGGATGTTATTGTCTGTGGCCTTCCCTTGCTCCCCGGTACAGAACAGTGCTGCAGTTTCAGTGCAGGAGAGACCTGTGTATTTACTGTAACCTGGTTCTCTCAAATGGGGACAGAGAGAGGATCTCCGATCTTGAAGTGGGGTAGACATCTGGGAATAAGCGACCACTAAACAGTGTGGTTTATGATAAACTTAGCTGTAGAGTCAAGCCATATAAACGTGAAGGTACTGGACTTCAGGAGGGCTGATTTTGTCAAAATGGGGGAGTGCCTCATAAAAGCTCTAGCAAACAGGCAAGAAGGTGGGGTGGAGCAACAATGGGGAAACATCAAAACCACCTTCACAGAGGCAACAAGCCTTTGTGTAAAGCAAATAAACAAATCAAAATGAAAGAAAAGACCACTATGGTTCTCAAAAGAAGTGGCGGGGAAGGTTAAGGAGAAAAAGATAGCATTCAGGAAGTATAAGGAAACACAGAAGGAGCAGGACAGAGAACTGTACCAGTTAAAGCAGAAGGAAGTGGGGAAGGCAGTCAGAATAGCAAAGGCTCAAACTGAGGAAAAGATAGCCAAGTCAGTTAAGAAGGGGGATAAAACCTTTTATAGGTACATTAGGGAACAAAGAAAGACTAAGGCAGGGATACTGAGGCTGAACAAAGAGGAAGGTGGTTGGGCAGAGAGCGACTGTGAAAAAGTAGGGATACTGAATGAATACTTCTGCTCAGTATTCACAATGGAAGAGCAGGGGGAGATACCTAATCCAGTCAATAGAAGCACTCTGGATGGGGGGTTGATATTTGTCATTTCACAGAATAAAGGGTTCTGAAAGAACTCTTAAAACTGAAGGTGGATAAAGCAATGGAGCCTGATGGGATTCACCCCAGAATTCTAAAAAAACTAAGGGAAGAACTAGTAACACCATTGACTACCCTTTTTAATAAATCATGGGAGGATGGTGTGGTACCTGAGGACTGGAGGAGGGTAGATGTGAGTCCCCTTCACAAAAGTGGGAGCAAGACAGAGGCAGGACACTACAGACCTGTCAGTTTGACCTCAGTGGTAGGGAAAATGATGGATCACTTCTGAAGGAAAGAATTGTTGAGTACCTAGAGGCCAGTGGGGCACAGGACCTGAGGCAGCATGGATTCACAGTGGAAAGGTCACGTCAGACAAATCTAATTATCAAACCAATCAATCAAAATATTTATTTATCCAGGCAGGCACCATTGAGCAAGGCTCATTTGCAAGGTGGACCTGGTCATGAATACCTCAAAGTACAGTACAGAAGCAGGTATACAAAAAGCAATAATATGCAAGGAAGAAAAAGTATATACAGTGTATACAGTACAGTACAAGGTTGAAATAAATAAAAAAACAGCATTATTTTACAATTGAAGAAGTCAGCAGATGTACAATCAACCATAGGCATACAGGGGTTATAAGCAAAGATCTTTTGAGTGAGGCAGCTGGCAAGTACACCTATAGGGGAAAGAGGCCAAGTATGGGGTGGCAGGTTAGAGAGGTAAAGAAGAGGAGGGATATATTACCAATGACTGGGGGAAAAAATGAGCTAAAACCACAGAAAGTGACGATGGCTGTTGTGTACTTGTTTATTATGATAATGACAGAGGAGGGGTAGATAATTGGGACACTACTATGGATGGGGTGGGACTTCAGCCAGGCTGGAGTGGACAGGGAAGGGTGGGTGCAGCAAGAAGAGTTAATAGGAAAAGAGTGAGAGCCAGGGGTAGAAACTTGGCGAGCATCAGCATGGAAAGGGGGAGTTGCGGAATTAGTGGGCTAGTGGTGAGGAAAACATTTGTAAGGTGCTTTCATGTAGCAATTGTAGAACACCTTGAAGATATTCAGTCTAACAGGGCAGCTCAGCTTCAAGTTTCTTTGTAAACCATTCCACAACGTGGGTACAGAGAAGCTTAGAGCAGCTTTGCTGAAATGAGTTTTGACCCTTGGAACTTGGAGGGCAATTAGGGAATAGCTCCTTACAGCGTAGGTGCCTAACACACTCCGAGGAATACAATCTGAGACATATGAGGGGAGCTTGTTGGTCACCGCTCTGAAGGCCCATAGGTTGGCGTTTCTATTCCTTGTATAGTGAAGGGAGTCCAGCCTAACGATGAGTACAGGGAGCAGTGGTGTTTGGAAAGTGGAAGGCCAGTAATGAACCTGATAGCTCTGTGGTAGAGGTTGTCCAACTTAACCAGTGCAGAGGCAGTGCAGTGGCTATAGAGCAGGTCCATGTAATCTATTAAAGACAGGAGGGTAGCTTGAACCAGTTGAATCTTGGCCTCCTTTGTGAGCAGGTGGTTAATTCTGTAGAATAGTCCTAATCTTTGCCTTAGTTTCTTCTGTAGTTCTTCGAGATGGTCGGCGAAGGAAAGTTTATGATCGAGCCAAACTCCTAGATATTTGAATTTAGCTACATACTCTAGTGTTTCTCCAAGAACAGTGGTAATTTGTGGGATAGCTCCCCACCCAGCAGGAATTGCCGCATGCAAGGAGGGGGAGAAGAACATGGCTTTTATCTTTTTTGCATTGAGCAAAAGCTTTTTGCTTATGAGCTGGTATTGTAGAAGGTTAAATTCAGCTTGGAGGTCTTCACAGGCTGCTTCCGGCATGGGACGACTCAAGTACGGTACAGTGTCATCCGCGAATAAGTGGATGTTGGCTTTTTTGATGAGGTCATTGATGTTGTTAATGTAGACTGCAAAGAGGAGGGACCAAGGATAGAGCCCTGGGGCACGCCCTCAGCATAGGTTTTAATGGAGAAAGATCACCTTCAGCTTTAACCTGCTGTTTCCGATTCTCCAAGGTAGTCTGCAAACCAGCACATAGATTTATGGTCCAGGCCTAAGGTGCTTAGGGAGGAAAGAAGCAGGCTGTGATCGACTGTGTCGAATGCCTTACTAAGATCCAAGAAAACAGCACAGACATGCTTCTTGTTGTCAAGGTCTAGGAGCCAATCATTGGTCACCTTAGCTAGGGCTGTTATGGTGCTGTGCTTTGCTCTGAATCCAGACTGAACTGGGTTTAATAGGCTTCTGGATTCTAAGTATATGCCTAGCTGGCCACACACTATTTTTTCTAGTAATTTAGACAGGATGGGGAGGAGGAAGATTGGTCTGTAATTATTTAGATCGCAGGGGTCACCTGCTTTTAATAGAGGGATGACGTGGGTTATTTTCCATTGAGGGGGGAGGCTACCCTGGGAGAGTGACATGTTGAATAGGTGGGTGATTGGCTGCAAGCACATAGTGAGCACATTTCAGATGATGCTGCTCTATGAAAGTCGGAGCCTGCCCCCTTCCTGTGTCCAGTTGCAGCAGTAGGTCTTTCACCTCATTTAGAAAGATAGGCAGGAGTGAGAAGGCCTCCTCGGTAGAGGGGGACTCATGGGTTGGTGGGCCCTGAGCTGTGCAGAGGTCATTGGCAGAAGAAGTATCAAATACTAGCCCTGCCATTGCAAAATGGTTATTGAGGGCTTCCAATATCTCCAATCGGTTAGCGATAACGCTGCCACTGGACTTAATTTTTGCTGGAATGTAATTACCAGGTGCGTGTCCAGACATGTCTTTTAATGTTTTCCAGAGTTTTGAAGGATTTCTTGAGGCAGAGACCAGCTCTGAACGATAGTAGGTTGCCTTGGCTGCTCTGACCAATTTGGTGCACTTGTTACGTGCTCTCTTAAAAAGACACCAATCCAAGTCGTTCTTGCTTCTTTGGGCTTTTTTTCATAAAGTATCCCTTTCTAACAGGGAAGCTTTGAGCTCAGGTGAGAACCAATGGCAGGTGCTGCTCCTGACCCGCAGCTTAACCAAGGGTGCATGCTTATTTAAAGCCTCACTTAAAATATCGTAAAAAAACAGTATATGCCCTGTTAACCATTTTGGCTAGGAAGAATTTCTGCCACCACAGGAATGTTTTAAGTCGTGGATGTTAGCAAACAAATCAAAGTTGCGTTTGCACCTCTTGATGGAGAACTTTGCCACAAACTGCAGGTTGTGCACGGATCTAATGATGGTGATTATACAATGATCACTAATGTTCCGACATGAGAGAACAGGTGTGGCTTGCTAACCAAAATGACATTTAAGAGGGAGCTGTTGTTAAGGTTCTTTTTATTTGGGTGAGTAGGCTTGCCAATGAGTTGCACCAGCCCTAGAGTGTCACAAAAGGATTTCAAGGGAGCTGATGCACTTGATAGCCAATCGTAGTTCAGGTCACCAAGAATAATGGTTTCCAAGGAACTGAGCCCCAGTACGGAACTGAGGTGAGACAGGAGATGAGGCCCGGCAGAAGGGGGCCTGTAGCAGCCTATTACACAGAGTGCACTGGAAGGAGAAAGTTCGATCTTTAGGGTCAAGCACTCAAATTCTTTGTGGGAGGATGATGCATCTATGCATGCGGCTGAGTATTTGTCCCTTACATAAATTGCCACACCACCTCCTCTTGATTGGCTATCTGCTCAGAAGAGTAAATAATTTGGGAAATTGAGTTCATTGTCTGGGGTGGCTGGCCTCAGCCAGGTCTCAGTGATCACTAGGATGTCAGGTAGGGTGTGGCTCACCCAAGCCTGGATAAGGGTGAACTTTTGCAGCAAACTACAGGCATTAAGATGCATAAAAGACATTCCTTTGATAACTTCCAGGTCTGATGGAGAAGCAAGGGTGTCTAATGGTCCTGGGTTGAGTTCAACATTGCCTGAGCACAATAGTAAAAGAAGCAGAAGTCTTTTTAAGGCAGCAAACTGTAATTTGTAAACACTATTTTTTGGGCGATGGGGAGGCGGTGTTGATGGGTAGGCCTGTACCCACTCCTGGTGTTAAACTGGCCTAGTGTTGCAGCCACTAGTGTCCTGGAAGAAATTTGCCATGAGCAGGATGTCTCAAGTCTGGATGGGGGAGTAATCTGCAGAGGCAGCTCGAGAGATGTCCCACTCCCTGGCAGAGACAGCTGAGAAGCCCAATAGCCCAGAATGGCTACCTGAAAGGAGCTGTCGGACACAGGACAGGGAGAAGCGCAAGGGTCATTCCACTTTAGGGAGGGTTGAGGGTTCCGAAGAATTGAGCTGAGCGCTAGTAAAGCTAGTGAAACACCAAGGAACCAGCTTTAACTTCCCATGGTAGATCTTAACGCCACAACAGCCATTAGTAAATGCCACTAGAAGCCCAGACCAATCAGTGATCAGGTGTCATAAGTTCAAAATACTTTCGTTGGCTGAGAGGCATTTTTGGCACTGAACGTACCTGTGGAGCAACTCTTTGCAGCTGAGCCAGTGAGGTGGTTCAAGGCTGCAATCTGGTGTGGCAACACTGGTCTGTAGCTTTCGTTTCTGTTTCTGGCCCTGCTCCACCAGTACAGAATGGAAGTGGGGGCAGGCATTCAAGTCTTGCAGCCTTAGTGGATGAGCATGGTTTGGCCTGAGAAACAGAGAGAAAAACCCCAAGGATGGTCCTCAGAAAGAGAGGAATCCAGGGTCCACTACAGCAGAAGAGGAAGAAGAAAATATATTGCATTTCCTCTTTAACAGAAAAGACAGCTGTTGTAGCCCTGTAGGGGCTATGTAGTATAATTTGCAAATGAGAAAGTAGACACTTGAAAAAAAAAAATTTAATTTTTGCTTTACAAAAAAGGATAGTCTTAGAGGGTCAGCAGCGCTGATAAATGTCTCTAATGAGGAAATGTAAAATGGAGACCAGCAGAAAGAAGTCAGTGAAGCTGAGATCCTCCAATCAGAGTGTTGGCACGGAAAATTCAGAATGTCCAAAGGCACCAAATACCAATGTACCTGAGGGGGTATATGGCTCTTGGCTGTTTCTGTAGATTTCTGGACCCTGCAATGAACCGGAGTTCGGAGGATCCCGGGCAGCAGTTTCAACAGGGGAAGAAAGCCTTAGGGTCTGCTAATTTGCAGTAGCAGAATCGTGGGTTGCTTCCCAGGACAGGCTTGTAGCTTTTCCTTTGGTAGCGAGGTGCGAGTCCCAGGAGGGCATGGCACATCTGAGGGGGAGAGGAAAGGAGATGGATTAAGTAGGGGCAGGCAGTGGAGGTGTGGTTAACTCAAACAAAGAAACAGGGTGGTCACTATTATTTGAAAGGAGGAGGCTAAACTACAAAGTGGGTAATAGAAACAGGGAGGAGACAGAAATGGGTTAGAGGGCAGACAGGTGGCAAAGCGAGAGGCAAGGATTTTGCTTTAAATTTAGAATGCTAGACAGTACACTGAAAAGTCTGGTTAATTTAAAACTACAGCTTTACACAGAAATTAATTCTAAAAAAGGATTCAGCTGTTCTCTTAGAATAATAGTGCAGTACAGGTCTAATAATCTTAAGACTCTACAGTTTTACACTCAGAATTAATAATAAAAAGGATTAGGCTGTAGTTTTAGGATATTAAAGGAGTGCATAAAAAGGTCAACTTAAAACTCTTCAGCCTTTCACAGAGAATTAATTCTAAAGAGGGATGTAATCACAGCGCATTCAGAGCAGGTAAATCACTTTAAACAATGGCAGTGTAACACTGAATGGCCTAAACTGGATTGATAGATGAGGAGAGAAAGAGTGGGGCGGGGGGGCTTTCATGCCATTCTAGCTTTACAAAAAAGAACAATTTCTTTACAAAAAAAAAAAATGAAATTCTTGCTTTACAAAAAAAAGGATAGTCTCCCAGGGTCAGCAGCACTGATAAACATCTCTAATGAAGCAAGGTAAATGGAGACCAGCAGGAAGAAGTCAGTGAGGCTGATATCCTCCAATTAGAGTGTTGGAGCTGAAAATTCAGAATGTCCAAAGGCACCAAATACTAACGTACCTGAGGGGGTATATGGCTTTCGGCTGTTTCTGTAGATTTCTGGGCCCTGCAATGAACCGGAGTTGGGAGGATTCCGGGCAGCAGTTTCAACAGGGGAAGAAAGCCTCAGGGTCTGCTAATTTGCAGCAGCAGAATCGTGGGTTGCTTCCCAGGACAGGCTTGTAGCTTTTCCTCTGGCACTGAGGTGCGAGCCCCAGGAGGGCACAGCACATCTGAGGGGGAGAGGAAAGGAAATGGATTAAGTAGGGGCAGGCAGTGGAGGTGTGGTTAACTCAAACAAAGAAACAGGGTGGTCACTATTATTTGGAAGGAGGAGGCTAAACTACAAAGTGGGTAATAGAAAAAGGGAGGAGACGGAAATGGGTTAGAGGGCAGACAGGTGGAAAAGCGAGAGGCAATGATTTTGCTTTAAATTTAGAATGCTAGGCAGTACACTGAAAAGTCTGGTTAATTTAAAACTACAGCTTTACACAGAAATTAATTCTAAAAAGGATTCAGCTGTTCGCTTAGAATAATAGACAGTGCAGTACAGGTCTAATAATCTTAAGACTCTACAGTTTTATACTCAGAATTAATAATAAAAAGGATTAGGCTGTAGTTTTAGGATATTAAGGAGTGCATAAAAAGGTCAACTTAAAACTCTTCAGCCTTTCACAGAGAATTAATTTGAAAGAGGGATGTGATCACAGTGCATTCAGAGCAGGTAAATCACTTTAAACAATGGCAGTGTAACACTGAATGGCCTAAACTGGATTGATAGATGAGGACAGAAACAGTGTGGGGGGGGCTTTCATGCCATTCTAGCTTTACAAAAAAGAACAATTTCTTTACAAAAAAAAAATGAAATTCTTGCTTTACAAAAAAAGGATAGTCTCCCAGGGTCAGCAGCACTGATAAATGTCTCTAATGAAGCAAGGTAAAATGGAGACCAGCAGGAAGAAGTCAGTGAGGCTGAGATCCTCCAATTAGAGTGTTGGAGCTGAAAATTCAGAATGTCCAAAGGCACAAAATACTAACGTACCTGAGGGGGTATATGGCTTTTGGCTATTTCTGTAGATTTCTAGGCCCTGCAACAAACAGTGTGTGTGTGTGTGGGGGCTTTTATCCCATTCTAGCTTTACAAAAAAGAACAATTTCTTTACAAAAAAAACAAAACAAAATGAAATTCATGCTTTACAAAAAAGGATAGTCTCCCAGGGTCAGCAGCGTTGATAAACATCTCTAATGAAGCAAGGTAAAATGGAGACCAGCAGGAAGAAGTCAGTGAGGCTGAGATCCTCCAATCAGAGTGTTGGTGCTGAAAATTCAGTATGTCCAAAGGCACCAAACACCAACGTACCTGAGGGGTATATGGCTTTTGGCTGTTTCTGTAGATTTCTGGGCCCTGCAATGAACCGGAGTTCGAAGAATCCCGGGTGGAAGTTTAAACAGGGGAAGAAAGCCTCAGGGTCTGCTAATTTGCAGTAGCAGAATCGTGGGTTGCTTCCCAGGACAGGCTTGTGGCCTTTCCTCTGGCAGTGAGGTGCAAGTCCCATGTCCCAGGGGGGCACGGCACATCTGAGGCGGACAGGAAAGAAGATGGATTAAGTAGGGGCAGGCAGGGGAGGGGTGGTTAACTCAAACGAAGAAACAGGGTGGTCACTATTATTTGGAAGGAGGAGGCTAAACTACAAAGTGGGTAATAGAAACAGGCAGGAGACGTAAGTGGGTTAGAGGACAGACAGGTAGCAAAGCGAGAGGCAAGGATTGGGCTTTAAATTTAAAATGCTAGGCAGTACACTGAAAAGTCTGGTCAATTTGAAACTACAGCTTTGCACAGAAATTAATTCTAAAAAGTATTCAGCTGTTCGCTTAGAATAACAGACAGTGCAGTACAGGTCTAATAATCTTAAGACTACAGTTTTACACTCAGAATCAATAATACAAAGGATTAGGCTGTAGTTTTAGGATATTAAGGCATGCATAAAAAGGTCAACTTAAAATTCTTCAGACTTTCGCAGAGAATTAATTCTAAAGAGGGATGTAATCACAGTGCATTCAGAGCAGGTAAATCACTTTAAACAATGGCAGTGTAACACTGAATGGCCTAAGGTGGATTGATAGATAATTTGCAGTAGCAGAATCATGGGTTGCTTCCCAGGGCAGGCTTGTAGCTTTTCCTCTGGCGGCGAGGTGAAAGCCCCAGGAGGGCACGGCACATCTGAGGGGGTATATGGCTTTTGACTGTTTCTGTAGATTTCTGGGCCCTGCAACGAACCGGAGTTTGGAGGATCCTGAGCGGCAGTTTCAACAGGGGAAAAAAGCCTCAGGGTCTGCTAATTTGCAGTAGCAGAATTGTGGGTTGCTTCCCAGGACAGGCTTGTAGCTTTTCCTCTGGTGGCGAGGTGTGAGCCCCAGGAGGACACGGTACATCTGAGGGGGTATATGACTTTTGGCTGTTTCTGTTGATTTCTGGGCCCTGCAATGAACCAGAGTTCTAAGGATCCCAGGCAGCAGTTTTAACAGGGAAGATAGCCTCAGGGTCTGCTAATTTGCAGTAGCAGAATTGTGGGTTGCTTCCCAGGACAGGCTTGTAGCTTTTCCTCTGGTGGCGAGGTGTGAGCCCCAGGAGGACACGGTACATCTGAGGGGGTATATGACTTTTGACTGTTTCTGTTGATTTCTGGGCCCTGCAATGAACCAGAGTTCTAAGGATCCCAGGCAGCAGTTTTAACAGGGAAGATAGCCTCAGGGTCTGCTAATTTGCAGTAGCAGAATCGTGGGTTGCTTTCCAGGACAGGCTTGTAGCTTTTCCTTTGGCGGCAAGGTGCGAGCCCCAGGAGGGCACAGCACATCTGAGGGGGTATATGGCTTTTGGCTGTTTCTGTGGATTTCTTGGCCCTGCAATGAACTGGAGTTCGGAGGATCCCAGGTGGTAGTTTCAACAGGGGAAGAAAACCTCAGGGTCTGCTAGTTTGCAGTAGCAGAATCGTGGGTTGCTTCCCAGGACAGGCTTGTAGCTTTTCCTCTGGCGGCGAGGTGCGAGTCCCAGAGGGGCATGGCACATTGATTTCTTTGACTAGGTGAGCAAAATAGTAGACCAGGGAGGGGCTGTGGTCATGGCCTACCTAAACTTTAGCAAGGCTTGTGACACAGTTCCGCACAAAAGATTAATATACCAATTAACCAGCCTGAGAGTGGGTCCCATGGTGGTAGCATGGGTAAAACACTGGCTGGACAACAGGACACAGAGGGTAATATTAAATGGAGTCCACAGTGAAGAAAGGGGGGGTTATTAATGGGGTACCACAGGGGCCGGTCCTTTTTAATGTCTTTATAAGTGACATTGCAGAGGGACTGGAAGGAAAAATATGTCTCTTTGCAGATGATACAAAGATCTGCAACAGGGTGGCTATGCAAAGTGAAGTGCAAGGATGAAAAAGAACTTGGCAAGGTTGGAGGAATGGTCAAATGTATGGCAGCTTAGATTCAGTGCAAAGAAGTGCAAAGTAATGCACCTGGGAAACAAAATCCCAGGGGAAGAGTACACAATGGGGGGTGACATACTGACAACAATAAAAATGAAAAGGACCTGTGGGTAGTCATATCAGATGACCTAAAGGTGAGCCAGCAATGTGAGAAGGCAGTAAGGAGGGCTGGAGGGATTCTGGGATGCATAGGGAGAGGCATCAGCAGTAAAAAACAAGAAGTTGTTGGCCCTCTGTACAGACAGTTGGTAAGGCCACATCTGGAGTACTGTGTACAGTTCTGGAGACCCCATCTCCACAAAGACATAGACAGGGTGGAGGCTGTCCAGAGGAGGGCAACCAAAATGGTGCAGGGTCTACACCAGAAGACATATGAAGAAAGACTAAAGGAGTTTAAGATGTATAGCCTCGAGGAAAGGAGGGAGAGGGGGGACATGATAGAAACTTTCAAATACCTCAAGGGAATCAACAAAGTCCAAGAGGGTAGCATCTTTCAGAAAAAGAGATGTACAAGAACAAGGGGCACAATCTGAAGATAGAGGAGACGGCTCAGAGGTAATGTGAGGAAGTATTTCTTCACAGAGAGGTTGTAGATGCATGGAACAGCCTTCCTGAGGAGGTCATAGACTCAAAAACAGTGGGGGAATTCAATAATGCATGGGACAGACATAAGGCAATTCTAGTGGGGTGTAGGAGGAAGTAGGCTGTTGGTTAACTAGGATCTGCAGCTTATCCATTATGTAGGGAAATGGGCAGACTAGGTGGTCCATGCGGACCTTATCTGCCATCAGATTCTATGTTTCTATGTCTGTCTGTCTCTCTCTCTCTCTCTGTCTGTCTCATTGTCTTTTTCTTTGGGAAACTCTGTGCTGCTTTCCCACCTCCCATACAACAAGTTCTCTGTGCCCCATTCTGCCACCCACCCCATTCCAGTGAGAGAGAGTGAGAGAGCACAACTCAGTTTTTTCTCCAACGTTCAAGAACAGAGCTTGGTGCTTAGACAGAGAAAGAGAGAGCAACATAGAGAAAGCGAGACAGGGAGATTAACAGTGAGAGAGAGAGACAGAGACACTGGGGGAGCAGCATTGAAGAGACAATGTATGCTGTGTCCTCTCTCTGTGTGTCTGTGGATAGTAGTATGTTAGGGAGGACATAGTGGGGAACAACACTTGCAAGCAGCATATGCTTATGTGTCTCTCTCTGCCTGTTTATCATTCATAAGAGAAAGAGACACAGACAATTGTCAGCAGATAAGAAGTGCCTGGCCCATCTAGTCTTCCCATAAGCCCTTGTACTGGATTACTGCTTCTGACCCACTCGCTGCTGTACCTCTACGGTTCCCCTATGCTGCTGTACCTCTACGGTTCCCCTATACCTGTCCCAAGCATGCTTGAATCCATCCACAGTGCTTGCTCCCACCATCTCCTGAGGCAGACCATTCCACACGTCCACCACCCTCTCTGTGAAGAAAAACTTCCTCACATTCCCTCTTAACCTCCCACCTTCCAATTTCATGTCATGCCCCTTCGTTCTTGTGCTCCTCCTGTATTGGAAAATGTCTCCCCCTGCACCTTGTTTATACCCTTGAGGTACTTGAATATTTCTATCATATCCCCTCTTTCCCTGCATTCTTCCAGTGAGTACACATTGAGGTCCCTTAATCTCTCCTAATAAGTCTTGTGTTACAAGCTCTGTACCATCATATTCACCCTTCTCTGGACCATCTCCATCCTGTTAATATCCTTATGAAAGTGCGACTTCCAGGACTGCACACAGTACTCCATGTGAGGCCTGACCATGGTTTTATATGATGGCATCACTACCTCCCTCCTTATGCTGATGATACCTCTGCCTGTGCACCACAGCATGTCACTGGCTCTCCAAGCTGCCTTAGCATTTTACTTTGGCATTTTCAAGAGATGGTCCAGAGAAGGGCAAATAAGATGGTACAGAGCTTGCAACACAAGACTTATGAGGAGAAATGAAGAGACCTCAATATGTACTTATTGGAAGAGAGGAGAGAAAGAAGGTGTATGATAGAAACATTCAAGCACCTCAAGGGTATAAATATATCTACCGAGAAGCAGGAGACAGCTGCTATAGGCACACGTGCCAGCTTGTGTGTGATATTCTTTTGTTCTTATAAATCTGTAATCTCCAGTATTTCAGTAACCACATGACTGCACTGCCTTCTTTAGGCAATTTTATGCTGGTTGATTTCTGGTGTCAGACGGCAGACAGAGGGCTCACCAGATTGTGTTGCCATTTGAAAAACTTCATAAAGTATTCTTTTACTGCTAAGCATTTTGGAAAGCTGGTGAAGGTCTCACAATTTTTATTATGATTTTATCTCCTTATGTTTGTCCCCTTTGGTCCCCCCATCCCCACACCCCAACAGTCATTGGTGGCCACAGCTGCAGCCTTCTTCTTGCCAAGATGGTGGGTGAGCAGCTGCCTTCACAGTCCATGAAGTCTGATGTCTTTCAGTACCACTTATTGGTCATCTTTCAACACAGGCGAGGTGCTGCCAGCCCAAAACTAACTCAGGACAACAGCTTTCAAAGTGGGGAAGAAATGGAGTGAGCAAGAGTCAAGTACTCATTCAGATGTGGTGTCGATTTTAAGATCAGCATACCGGTGTGGACATTGCAAATAGAACCCCAGCTCGTTAAGCAGCCTTATGAAGAGTAAAGGCTTCTTGAAGCACTGGGGCTCTGTTTATTGTACTGTAAGTGGGCTGCATCTAATTTGATAATTTACTGTACCTTACATCTGGATGTATGGTAGGCCCAACTTTAAATAAACACTGCACCTGAATGAACATATGTTGCCATAGAAACATAGAATTTGTCAGCAGAAAAGGACCGCTTAGCCAACCCAGTCTGCTCAAGTGTTCTCTACCTACTTGTAACTCCTGCCTGTATATGTTACTGTATGTCTTATTCTGCCCGTGTCCATCAGGACCTCCTTGTGAGTGAGCTTGCTCAATGGATTTTTCCTGCAATGAACTTGAACCTACTCCATCTCCATAGCCTTATTGATCTCCGTTGACCCCCCCTTCCTCCTTTTCTAATATACCCCTATGTTTATCCCATGCATGTTTCATGCCCCCAGCTTCATTGTATGCCCCTTGGTTTGGGTGTTCATCCTCATTTGAAGGAAACTCCCCAACTGTACCCTGTTTACCCCTGTGAGGTACTTTGTAGGTCTTGATTATGTCACCTCTTGCCCTCCTCTCTTCGCGAGTGTACACGTTGAGATTCTTCAGCCTTTCCTTGTAGGGATTCCTGTGAAAATCCTGAACCATTTTAGTTGCCCTCCTCTGGAAAACCTCCTACTCTATGTCCTTTCTGAAGTGTGGACTCTAAAACTGGACACAGTACTCCAGCTGGGGAGTATACCAGGGAGTGATACAATGGCAGCACAACATCCCTCCTCCTACTGGAGATGGCACTCCTTCTGCACCTCAGAATCCAATTTGCCCTGCCCATAGCCTTGTCACACTGTACTGCCACCTTGAGGTTCTCTGATATAATGACCTCAAGGAGCCTTTCCTATCTAGTGAGTATCAGTACCTCCCCCGATCCTACTAGCAGCATCGGGGTTCCTATGCCCTAGGTACACGATTTTACACTTGTTGGCATTGAACCCCAACTAAGTAAGAAAATGGAACTGATTTGAATGAATTGCAGGTTTTTAAGCAGCTTTTTTGGGGAGTGTGCATGTCTGTGTGTGTGTGGGGGGGCTCTGCTACTATAACTATTTGCTCTGATTTTGGCCTCAAATCAGGTGCACTCCTGTAAACAGATAAAACATGTTTAAGAAAAACTCATAAGAAATGTGATAAAGTCTTTGTGCAATAGCCAGGGCTGAGCTTGCTGAACCCATAACACTGCATTGCAGACAGGAGAGATGCAGCCTGTTCCTCATTAATGAGCTTCCCACTGGTCACCTGTGAGCCTCTTATGGGCCAGAGCTCACTACACAAGCATTTGCCAATGCCGAATGGTTGCTTGCTGGCATTAGCAGTGGAAGTGCAGGAGTTAGATAGAAGGGGCCTGATTCTCAAAGCTCTGCATTGGAGGTAAGGCACCTGCGCCGAACAGATATGGTGCAAGGTGCACCTTGCATCCATGACTGCCCTCCGTGCGATTCACAAAGGTGGCCTGCGTTGACCGCAGGCTACTTGCCCCAAACAGGGCTTGCACCTGCCCTAGACCCTGCAATGCACTGTAGCATGGCAGTAGGGGGACTGTGGCCAAGGCAAGCTTCATCCTGCGATTCACAGGCATCACCCGGTGGGAGAAATTCTAAGTGCCCTTAGACCAGCCAGGGCAGGCGTAAGGGGACTTAGACATTCTCCCCTGGGTAACATGCCTGTGTGTAGCACACCATGGGTGACAGTCCACCCCCATACACTCCCGAGTGTGGCCCCGTATGTGTGGCCCCCATCCTAGTGGTCCAATGGCACCCCTCACAGCTCCACAATGCCACCTATGTACCATGTCGGTACCCCCATCCTGTTGCTGCCCATACTGGCTCCCCGATCCCTGATGCCCTCCCCATCAGCGTTACTGCAATACCAACTTATGGTGGTACAGTGCCCATCTATGCCCCAGCAGGTGATGCCCAACCCCTGCGCACCAGTCCTGACTGCTCCCTGGCACCTGGCACATCCCACCACTCACCTCTGTGGCCGGGTGCCAATTGCACTGAACATGGTGGGGGGACACCAGCCCACCAGGTTGGGTCCACATGCTCATTACCTGGTGGGACAGGGGTCCTGTGTTAGCCTCTGGTGGCCTGCAGTGGACCCGTGCAGTGCACCAGGGGTTTGCCACAGGGTTCCACTCTGCGCAAGCATGGGGACATAGCTGCTGGGACCCCTCCTGTACCTGAATCAGGTGCAGGGTCCCTGGTGCACTGGGCATTGGCACAAGCTGCTGTTTGCCGTAGCTTGTGCCAGATGCAGGCCCCATGAGAATCAGGCCCATGCAGTATAGGAATGGCAGTGAAGTATTGAACTGACACCAACCCCACCCCCACCCTTCAGAAATGGACAGGCTTTGGGGTGTGCCTTTGGGTCATCACCCATAACGGTCATGACATTTCACCTCACCCTACCCTGCAGACACTGACAAGTGTTGAGGTGTGCCTTGGTTGTTCAGGCTTTACTCACCTCATTCTATAAAGAAATATGCTGAAATGGGTGCAGTATAGGAGAATGGGGTGAACTCTGTGGCCAAAGAGTTCAAGGCGCACCTCGATGCCAGTCACTGGCTACAGGGTGGGGGTGGAGGTGGAATGGCATGAGCATTACTGTCAACAACAGGAGGCAGTATAGCGCAGTGGTTTAAGGCTCTGAGCTGCAAATCTGGTGACATCCAGCAGACCAGACCTGGGTATGAATCCCACAGCTTACACTTGCATACTATGTGGCCCTGAACATGTCACTTAACTTCCCTGTGCTCCCAGGTTGCACCTGTAAAAAAGCTTTCAGCTTAGTGTGTCTCACCGGGTTAAAAAAAAAAAAACAATCCCAAGTCACACCCCTGATGCTTGTCAGTCCCCACAGAGTAGGGCGTTATGGTCAAAACCCCTAATGTCCTAGGCGTTTTTTGGTATTTTTACTCCAAGTTTTCAACATGGGCTTTTTGTGATCCCACCACATGAACAGTGACACTAACAGTTTGTTAGCCGAAAGGTGATTTTGCACAGCGACTGTGCCATTTGGCACTACAGGTGCGAAAACACATTTCGAACAGGATGTGAAAAATTACAGCTGTACTGTTCAGGAGGAGATGTAAAAAATGGCAATGTTGAAAATCTGGAGTGAAAATATAAAAAACTGGTAAAGTCACATGTGTGTGTAGAAACTGTGCAACACACTCCCATAATGTAATTAGTTTGGGGATTTTTTTACAGCAGATTTTCAACATAGGAATTTTGGGACCTCCGCTCATGAACCATGTCACTGTGATTTTCTTACTCTGTCCTGAATGCTGATTTTCCACAGTGACTGTGCTATTCTGTGCTGGAAGTATAAAAACACATTTCAGCCAGGGTGAGAAAAATGACAGCTGTACTGTTCATAAGGAGGTGTGGAAAAATGCCAATGTTGAAAATCTGGACTGAAAATATTATGAATTCATCAACTTATGAGGGTGCATGGAAATTGCACAATGCACGCTCGCAACACAGTCATTTTATGGACTTGTGTCACCAAATTTTCAACATAGCCAGTTTAAGACCTCTGCTCATGAACAGTGTCACTGTGATTTTCTTAAACTGTCCCGAACATTGATTTCACACACCGACCGTGCCACTGTGCGCTACATGTGCGAAAACATGTTTTAGGTGAGATGTGAAAAATGACAGCTATACTGTTCATAAGGAGGTGTGATAAAATGGCAATGTTGAAAATCTGGAGTGAAAATATTAAAAATGCTCGAAGTTATGAGCGTGCGTAGGAACTGCACAACGCACTCTTGTAAAACAGTCATTTTGGGGAATTGTTTAACCAAATTTTCAACATAGGGTTTTTGGGGGCCTACCTCATGAAGTGTGACACTGTTAATCAGCCCCAAAAGGTGGTTCCCTGCAGTGACCACAAAATCACCTTTCAGGACTGAATAACAAAATGACAGTGAGTGAGTTCATGAGGTGGGTCTCAAGAAACCCATGTTGAAAATTAGGTGAAAAAATTCCCAAAAATGGCCGAGATATGCACCAAAGTTGAAAAAAAAAACATTTATGCCATTATACAGCTTACCAGCATTTCTTCAGTTCGTGGTCGACTTTGAAGAGTGCAGACGTGTTCCCGGTCCACCAAAGATCATTAAGCTGGGCTCCAGAGGTAAGTATGGGGTGAAATGGGGGTGTGGGAGGTGGGGTATGCAGAGGTTGGTGTGGGTTGGGGAGGGAGAAGAGAATCAATGGGGGCCATTTTTTTCTTCTAGGTGATTTTTTACAAAGATGATGGGGGACTTTTGCCATGTTGGGGTGGGCTCCCAGTGTGGCACCAGGAAGTTTGTTTGGGGGGGCAGTGGAGCCAATGGGGGATTGGGCACCTCCGTGGTCCATACAGACTTTTACCATGCTGGGGTGGGTTCCTAGCATGGCACCTGGAAGTTTTTTTGGGGGGGCAGTGGAGCCGACAGGGGATTGGGCACCCCCATCGGCCATACAGTGTGCTGGGGAGCACATGAGCCGAGGGATGATAGGCACCCTCTTGGCACACAACAAATGGGGAGGTGCATCATGCCAACAGGGATTGGGGCTACCTGTCGCAAATGAACCGGGAGGGATCATGCTGACAGGGGATTGGGCAACCCATCTGCTTTTTTTATTCATTTATTGAAATGTTTCATGAGGAAGGCACACTGAACATTGGGTGACGGCTTTCTGTTGGCTTTGTGGGGACTGTGAGAGGCCGACGGAGAAGTCATCTCTATGGGGACATTACACAATGCATCAAAACAGCTGATTGTATAGTGACATGGCCGAATTTCTTTACGCACTGTGGCATGCTCATTAACTGATGTCATCAACAGCATACTCCTCTATTCGCTGCTCAGAGAACAGCCCTAGAATGGACTGGTGCCATTCGACACAACACTGCCATGCCTCCATAACTCACTTTTGAAGGAAGCTGACGCAATACATTTCTTGCACATGCATGCAAGCAACACATAAATGGGATCTGGCAGCATGGACTTGCTGCGCTGGGAGAGGGGAGATTATTTTTATTACAAAGAAATAGTGATCTAACAGAGTGAGGGATGACTTCCTGAGCTGGGAGCAGAGAGGTTATTTTAATTATGAAAAAAAAAAGTGGATCGGGCAGGGTGAAATAGAACATCCAGACCTGGGAGTGGAGAGGTTATTTTAATTATAAAAAAAAGTCTGGATTATGCAGGGTGAGGGAGGCCATCTTGAGCTGGGAGCAGGGAGGTGGCTTTTATTACTAAAAAAAAAAAACCCAGGATCAGGCAAGGTGAGGGAGGGCATCCTGAATTGTGAGTGGGGAGGTTATTTTTTTTACAAAAACAGTAAGCAGGGAGATCATTTTTATGATAAAAAATATGATTAGGCAGGGTGAGCGAGGGCATACTGAGCTGGGAGCTGGAAGGTTATTTTTATTATAAAAAATTGGATTTGGTAGGGTGAGGGAGGGTATTCTGAGCTGGCAGTGGGGAGCTTATTCTTATTATTAAAAAAGTATATGATCAGGCAGGATGATGTAGACATCCTGAGCTGGGAGTGGGGAGGTTGTCTTCATTATAAAAAAAAACAACTGGGCTCAAGCAGGGTGAGGGAAGGCATCTTGTGCTGGGAGTAGGGAGGCTATCTTTACTATATAAAATCAGGATCAGGCAGGATAAGGGAGGACTTAATGAGCTGTGAACAAGGAGGTTTATTTTATTATTATTTAAAAAAATGGGATCTGGCATGATGAGGGAGGGCATCCTGAGCTGGGAAAGGGGAGATCATTTTTATTGCAAAAAATGGGATTGGGCATATACACTATTAGGGTTGTGTTTGGGTTTTCTGTTCAAACCTCTTTTTTCAAATGCTTATACTTAGTCCATCTTAGACCCTAGGACTGTGACATTTGGAAATTAGCATTGCATTCTTAGGCTCTAAAAATGTGGAAAGGTTTTTGGAATTCTGTTGGTCCATTGGTGAGTTATAGAATGTTAAATGTATGTATTTTGCCCAATTTTAGCCCAAATTTGTGCCACAGGAGACAGACAAAATTGCATGTCAAGATATGACACTTACAGATTTGTTAGATGTTATGCAGGAATAGATCCTTTTAGAGGTTAGGTGAAAAAAAAATATTAATTTATTTGAAGTTATTAAAGATGTATTGTTCACACATGCACAGTTTGCTGAAAAAAAATGGAATACCATATTTCATTGACTAGAAGCTACCATCGAGGATAAGCTGCCTTCAAATATAATCTGAAGATCATAATGAATACTTTTAATAAAAACCACCCTCAAGTACAAGTTGTGACTTCTAGTCAGGGACAAAGTCATGTGAGATAAAACACTGTAGGTGGGACTTTCTTTTATTTTTAAACACACTAATTATATTCGTTATTGTATTTTTAAAATGGTATCATCTTAGTTGATGTTTATATGCTCATTTTGATATGAAGTGGACCACTAACAATAAACATGATAAAATCCAGGATGTGTAATATTTTATTGTTAGCACTCAAACAGTTGATTTTGCAATACAAATTGCCTTCAAACATAAGCCACTCCTGAATATAAGCCGCAGGTAACAATACATATAGAATAATATATGGGATGGTGTGAATTCCAAGAACTTTATATATACACATCTGAGGTGTGTGATGTTACATAAACCCTGAGTGTGAAGCTTAAGATTTTCATCATGTAGCACACATTGAGGCTGTGTATTAAATTTGAGGAATTACACCATCCTGTGAGTTATTTTATATGATCACTGAGTATCATTTTTTTCTTTCCCCCAAAAGGTTAGCTAGTTAAGAGAAGTAATGAAACACTAACCTTGCCGTTTGCCAAAACTGTTTAATGTATTAACTTGCAGTAGAACATTAACAGTCAAAGCCAAAATATCAGGAAACACCAGTGAAAACCGGAACAACTGGGATATAATGGGAAAACTGAGCAACATAGTGATCATGCAAAAAAAAACAATTCTTCAGATACTGTGTGTTGCCCTTTTTTTTTCCAACTACTTTACTTCAGGATTGCCATAATGCACCGAGAGGTCCGGGATTGCCTGTGGAAACACTAAGGATCATGCTAACATAGTTGTATTTTTTTAATAATTTATCAAACTATGTTATGGTTATGTGATTCTTATCTTAGAGTCTGAATCAGATATGATTAAAGGGCAACTGTTTCTTCTTCTCAGGATTTTGTGTTGTCCAGTTGTAGAGATTTATGGTAAATCCCTGGCTGAAGATAATGTGATGCCCAAAGATGGAGTTTGGCTGTTTGTTGTGCAGGATTCTGCAGGAGAGATTGTACTGTTTTTCTTCCATTGCTTACTGCAGCAGATGTTGAGGGTTGCTCTTCTGCAGGCTCATGTTAGGATATTACATACATTTGTCTATGTTTTCTCTCTAATAGTATGGAGTAGTTGTTGATGCTCTGTAAATTATGATGCCCTGAGATCTCATGAACCTCAGTTGGTGGCACATCACAATCTGTCTCTGAATACAGTACTTGTCTTCCAAGTGGAGTAGTTTAATATCCACCTGTTCTTTGGCATTCTGAAAGCAAGTTTAATTTCTGTCCACATGGATCTCAGTTTGTTCATTCCGATATTCATGTTCTTCTTCGGGTATTGCCTGAAAATAGTCATGTTTTGGCTAATAGCACTTACCTAGTAAACAAAAACTAAATAAATTCTACCATAGGGAACTTTCTGTAGCATTTATGTTCGATGCTGTGTAGACTGGTGCTTCACGCAATAGCATAGGAGCAGGTTAGTTTCTTTTTTAGATGCTATATGCTTTTAAGGTATCATGCTGTGGATTGGTAGACTTTTCATAAATGTGTGGTGTTACTAGTCGGATGTCTCATGGATTGTTGCTGGGTCTTGTCTTATTTTGCAGTTCATTGTATTCCAGATAGTATATCCCCTGACTGTCTTTCTCTTTAATGAGATCTCCCCATGTTAGATCCTAATATTCTTTTGTTCTTAGTGTAAGCTGGATTCCAATGTTGAAAAACATGAAGTTTAATATGCTGGTTGGGTTGGACATAGACAGTGTGCCAGAGCTGTATAACAGATTGTCCTTAGCAGAGAGAGGTTATGCCTTTGGTGGTCTGTTGCCTTTGTCTAGCTTTCTGAGGGTTTTTTGTTTGGTGGCAAGCTTTTCTTGGTCTCTACAAAATATTTTTATACTCTTAAATACAGAATAAGGGTATTTGTGCTTGACTAAGTGGCAGTCAGTGCTGGCAATGATGCCTCTGACCATACCTATCTCATATTTGGAGTAGTCTACCTTTTTTAAACAATAGATAACATTTGCTAACATGACATCCAGATATTTCATTGGCAGTTCAGTGAAGCTGAGAGTTCCACAGGTTCAATTTAGAAATTGTTGAACAGTTTCAAATCACTGAGTCTTTAAGGATGTGCTTCTGTTATCTTGCTGCTCAATGAGGGACTGCCTGTCTGATAGTGCCCCCAGAGAAACATGCGCCTCCATTGCTGTTAGATTTTATTTAATTATTTCACTTTAAACTTTATTTACTTTACAATGTTTGGATGTTCACCTTTGGTGTTCTAGCAAAGACTACTGGTAACATCACAACAGACGTTTGTGACAGACCTGAAGAAAACCGTGATAGAAAGAGAGATGTGCATGTTTTCCGACATTATTTTTTTAACTGAAAGAAACTGCTGACTAACACCATTGAATGGCACCATGCTAGCTTCACTGACAAGGATGATAAATCAGGAAGCGCTGTGCTTGAGCCACATCCTAATCCTGGACCTCCACGCTGCTCAAACCACTCACCAAGAAATATTGGTGGTCTAACAGTGGCATCAATAAACATTTGTAGCCTTCTTCCAAAACTTGACAGACTACAAGTATGGACTGCCAGACAAATAATCCAGAGGTACTCTTGGTAGTAGAAACCTGGCTCACTCCTAATATCCCTGACACAGCAATCCTACTTCCTGGCTACACAGTATTTAGGCGTGATCACCTTTCTCAGCGTGGTGATGGATGTGTGATCTACATAAAGGACACTTTGCAGGGCCTGGGGATTCCCACCCCAGGTTGTGGTGACTTAATTCAAATGTTGGCCATTAAATTGCTTCTCGGTGTACACAACAAAACACTCACTGTGCTTTCTGTTTACATCCCTCCAAGACACACTAAACCTGGCTTTGTATCCTTCATAAACACCTTAAGAGGGATGAGCCTTCACTCAGAATTTCTAATGCGTGGAGACTTTAATATAAACTGGCTCTCCCCTAATGCCACTGATGCCAAGGATGCATTATCTGCTGTCCATCTTTCCAGCTTGTAGAAGCCCCAACCAGGAGGAACTACAAAACTGAGACCAATACCTTATTAGACTGGATGCTATCTAACCAGCCAGATGATGTCAAGTGCATCTCTGTCCTACCTGACTGTATTAGTGATCACTCCCCTGTCAAGTTTTACTGGTCCAATAACTATCGCAAGCCCCCTGCCAGAACTGTCACTAGCTGGGTCCTCATTCTGGGACACCTAGAGTTACTGAAAGCTGACCTGAGGATCACCAATTGGTCTAATGTATATACAGCCAGCAACGTTGAGACTGCATTGGAACTCTTCATTGACCTCTTTAATGCTACCTGTGATAAGCATGCCCCCTTCAAAACTACAAAAATCAAGGGAACACATAATCCCTGGATCACCCCTGCTCTTCTTGATCTACTAAAACACAAGGATCACCTCTGGCACATCTCTCGAGCGCTGAGGACACAAGCTAACCTACAAAGGTACAAAGCAGTGAGAAATGAGTGTACCTGTGCTATCTGTTCTGCTAAAAGCCAGTATTTCAAAGAAGCCCTTTCCACCTCCTGGAACGATAGCAGGATGTTCTGGAAGAACATCCAAAACATCACTAGTAAGGACCCCAAAACTACCCTGAACATGCTGAACATCAATGGCACCCCTACCGTGGACCCAAAAGCCATCACGAATGCTTTCAACAAAGCATTTACTGACCTTAGCAATGCCCCCCCCACTACTTCATGGTCACCCCCTCAGATATGAACCCTGCAGTCCAGAACCCACCCTGAGACCACCTGCCATTTTACTTCAAAGCAGTGTCTATAAATAAAGCCAGACATTATCTTAAGAAGGCACTGGGGAAAGCTAGATTCAGTGGTGACTCCTTAGACTTAAAGATTGTTGCCCTTACCCTCGAGGAAATCTTCACACCTCTTACCAAAATAATCAACCTGTCACTCTCTCAGTCACAATTTCCATATCTTTGAAAATCAGCAGTGGTCACCTCGGTGCATAAGAGTAGCGACTGAGCACTGCAGGGAAATTACCACTGAATCTCTATTCTTCCCCCAATCGCTAAAGCCCTGGAGCGCATTGAGGCTGACCAGCTCTTGGATATCTAGATAAATACCAACTCCAATGTCCCCAACAGCATGGGTTCAGGCGTGGGCATAGTACCATCACTGCACTCCTTGAATTTACAGGTTTTATCAATAACTCTCTGGAACAAGGGCCCTTGGTAGGGGCAACTTTCATAGACCTTACCAAGGCCTTTGACACTATCAACCACAATCTCCTCATCAAGCAACACTCCTCTATTGGTCTTTCTTCTGACACTACAAGTTGGTTCTCCAGCTACTTAAGCAGTCGAATGCAGCACGTAAAAATTGGTAATGCCCTGTCTGTTATTAGGCCTGTATGCCCTGGAGTCCTGCAGGATCTATCTTGGGACCATTGCTGTTTAGTATCTTCCTCAATTCACTATCAGGAGCTTGCTGCAACCACATACTTCTATACGCTGATGATGCTGCACTTTTTACCAGCAACATGGACCCTCACCTTCTCCAGGACCAACTTCAGCAATCCTTTACATCTGCAGAGAAGTGGTTTCGGGATAATAAGCTCATCCTTAATTATAACAAGACTAAGACAATGTTGTTTTTGACCTCTCAGAGCAGACACAAAACCTTCCCACTTACCATCATTAATGTCACTGGCTCCCCTCTTGAACTGGTTCACAGTTTCAAGTACCTGGGTATAACTATTGACTCTACCTTGTCTTTCACCCAGCACATTAACCGAACAACCAAAGCTATTAACCAGCATTTAGGAGTTCTATACAGGAACAAACATAATCTCACTCCAGAAGCACTGAACATGGCCATCCACAGTTCTGTGGTCTCTCTTGCAGACTATGGTATTGTCATTTATGGTACGGCTACAGACGCTGCCCTCCAACATATCAAAATGGCCTTAAATAAGGCATGCCACCTTCATGCTTGACATTAACCTGTGATCTTTATGCCCAGGTTAGCTGGTTGCAATTTGACAGCAGGCTCAAATACCAATTCTGCCTACTTGCAAAAAAAGTCACCTTGGGACTGCTACCCCCTGGTATAATGGCCCTTCTTTCCCCTGCACGTAACCCACGCAGTAATGGAAGCTCTGGCAAAAAGGTTTTCTGAATCCCATGGTGCCATACCGCCTTTGGACAACCTGCATTTGCATACAGAGCTCTGCAGTGGTACAGCTCCCTACCTCCTGACATAACCAATGCTACTTTGCTGGACTCCTTTAAGAAAAAACTCTGTCAGCATCTAATCTCACCGGCAACCTGTGACTGCTACCACTAATTTGCCTTTACCTTGCTCTTGCCATTTGCAATCTCTGTGACCTCTATTGATTAGTAAAATGTTACCCTTCATGTCCATTTCTTGGGCCCCCGGTCAAGTTAACACTTTCATGGCCTTTCTACCTCTGCCTAAATTATTTATTTTCCCTCCTCTCTCCCTTCACCTCCGCTTCCCCTTTTTGCCCCCCATCATTCCAAACCTCTTTCCTCCCTACCACCTTAATTACGTCTTCATCATCACCCCACTATCTACACCACCTCTTCCTCCCTATTCTCCTCCACCCCTCTTTTCCCCCACCCTCCTCTCCCTTTATTCCACTTCAACTACATAGCTATCCTTCCCTTTCCTTCCTATCTGTCCTCATCCTACCCCCCACCTCTGCTTGCCTTCTCCCTCCCCACACTTTCCTCCTCCCTCTCCTGTCCCTCTCTATTGGTACGAGACCTTTCTTCTTTCTTTGACTCAGGCACAATCCAATATCTGCCTATGTTGTTAGTTGTAAACAAGCGTCCTCATGTTATGTTACCGTTACCTAGTGAAACATTAGCCTTTGTTTTGACTCTGCACCCTGTATGTGCTTAGATTGTGTAACTATTGTTAGAATGTATGCCTGGAGACAGTTTTCAGTTGTTTCTTGCTGTATCTGTATCTGTGGAACATATCTGTATTCTTGTTTGTGTCATACTTGATGTGGAACCTATGAAAGAGCTTTCTGCTCAAAGGTGTTAATCCAAGATCTCAATAAATAAATAAATAAATAAAGACAGTTAGCCAGTCTTGAGTGCAGCTGTGTTTAGGGGTAGTTTACTTTTATTTTCTAACTTTTGGGATATTTGATGCAGAGTTAGTTGAATAGAATCATTTGTGTATTTATTTATACTTTCACAAGTAAAATTATGATGATCCCAGGAATGGCTTCTGCACTTGAAACAGTGTGAGTCAGCTAGTTGTGAGCGCAGCTCCTTTGTTTAAATCCATGTATTTGCCATAATAACTGGCCAATTATTATTGCAAATGATAACTGATCATCAACACTAAAAAAACTGAAGACCTGTTATTATAACATTTTAATAGCAGCCACAACATATAGTAATTTGATATCTTTAATTAAAAAAAAAACTTTCACACTAAAATCCCTAACAAATTTTGTTGAAAATGTATGTACTACACAAATATTTTGAACATCTGCACAATGGTTTTCCAGATACTGTATATTAATGCTGCACCACAGTTTCAAAATCTGCCCTTTGCATGATGAGTTTCAAAATCTATGTGCTACACAATGGTTTTCAGAAAACATTAGCACAGAAATCCCTAGCAAAGACTTTGAAAATCTACCTGCTGTGTGATGGGTTTCAAAATCTATGTGCAGTGCGAAGGTTTCTATTTAGTGTTTAACTACCATGCGAACAAGAAGTATGGCAACTTATTAAATACTGGTTAAGACTGTGAGGGTGTGGTAGAATGATACAACAATAACCCCCTGCACCACACACTGTAGATAGGGCTGACACACAGAACACACCACTGCACTCATGCCACTGCATCATAACTGATGCAGTGGTATATTCCAAGAGTTTTGTAAGTTCTAACAAGCTGCAAAGGCAGTGCTAATTAATGCTTATGAAATCCTGCTTTTATAAACACACACAGTCATGCATGGCCTGTGTCCCACAGCAGCACTGGTGCTGGTGACACCAGCCTCCACCCACCACATCTCCATTTCTACAGAGTTATATCGAACATCCTGAACCTGGCAGTCTCATTGTCTGCCCCCCCCCAACTCTCTATTGCTGCCAGTATTGTGCAATAATTTTACTGTGCAATATTGAAGAATGCATCCATGGTAGTCTAGTGGACACCCCTCCTTTACTTCATCCCTGTCAGTATTGTGCAACTTTACTAAAGTTCTTACCTGGTAGTCTAGTGGACCCCCAATCCCTCAACTAAGCCTGTCACTATTGTTGAACTGTACTAAAGCCCTTCCCTGGCAGCCTAGTAAATCCCTTCCCTCACTCAGTTTCTGTGGGTATTGTAGACTTGTATTAAAGCCCTACCTTGGCAGTCTGGTGGACATCCTACCTCACCCAGTGTGGTATTTTGGAAATGTACTGCAGCCCATCCCTGGCAGTCTAGTGTTACTTCCCACTAGATAGCTGATAAAACCCACCCCTGCCCGGCCCACTCACTGACACCTATCACTGCCATCTCCCCCACCCCTGTCGGCCATTGACTCACCCATCCTAACTTAGGCGAGCTACCATAAGGTCTTCAGACAGCGACTAGCATGTTCCCTATGCTCACCTCCTCAGCTGGTCACTGTCTGGCTGACACAGAATGAATGGATGAGTACTGTAGAAACAGCTGTTTCTATAATATGTGCATACTTACTCCCTGTCAGTAAGATGGGAGCCAGCTGAGGTGGTCAGCAGAGGATCTGTGTTGCTCAGTGTCTATGGATCTTATGATGACTCACCTATGGCTTGATGGAGGGATCAGTCAAGGGCAACTAGGGGTGGAGATGATGGGTGCTCAGTGGGGAGGGGTGATTTGACAGTGACTGGGTGGGGACTAGCACTAACCTGCCAGTGATGGGCTCCAGTATATTTCCACAATACTGGATTAGGAAGGGAGGTTAACTAGACTGCCAGGGAAGGCCTTTAGTACAGTTCTACAACAAGACAAGGCTTGGGTGAGAAAGCGCGTCTACTAGACTGCCAGGGAAGAGTTTTAGTACAGTTCCACAGTATTTAAAGGGATTTGGTGGTGGTGGTGGGGGGTGTCTGCTAGACTGCCAGAGATGACATAGGTAAGTATGGCTCTACTTTGTGGGGACTTGGGAGGTCTAGGATCTGCACAATGACTCCTGCATATGTGCATGAATGCATTATGTAGAGCCACTCAGAGCCCTTCTGCGTGGCTGGTGGGACTGGGTTCTTCCTTTCTTCCCTCTGTGCCTCCTCTGGTGCTCCCCCCTTCCTTGGCCTTCATTTGTTGCTTTGTTCCCCCCTTTCCCTTTGTTTCTTGCTCTGTCTTGCCCCTGCTCCTCCTCCTCCTCCCCATTCTGTCTGTACCTTTTTCTTTCATTGTTCTCTCTTCCTTCCTTCCTTCCTTCCTTCCTTCCTTCCTTCCTTCCTTCCTTCCTCGCCAGCCTCCAAGTATGTTGGTGCATACCTGCATCACTGCAGACTCCACACCGGTCCGGTCTGATCGTTGCTCCTTTCTATGTGCTCTCAACCACTGCTCCAGATTCTGCAGTGCCTTGTACTACCGTGGCCAGCAAGCCACATACTGTTTTGCACAGAGCACGCTGGGGAGCATTTCCAACTTCCATGCCTCTCGACTTGCAGCCGCCACACTGCCACCATTACTGTGCTTCCCCACCCATTCAGCCTGCAACTCAGTGAGGTGGTGAACCCTGGATTCTGTCTTCCTCGGCACCATGTGCCTGCTGGCTGCATGGCCATGCACCACTTTTTTACCCTGCTGTCCTCAGCCCAGAAGTCACATTTGGGCTAGGAGTTCCACTCCTGTGTTACAGCAGCGAGTCATGGGCAAACCAGTCTTATGGAGTTGTGCTTACTATTTTATTTTTTCTTGCCTGTGACATTTCAGCTTGGAATTCCCAGGTCAGAGGACTCTGGCTCACATCATTGGGGGATCCTTCCCTGCTCATTCTCGCCATTGCTCTAATGTTAAGACAGAACTGCATCTCTGTATGTCTGGCATGATGGTGCATGCTACTGCAGGTTGCTCTCCTGTGTTCATGATTGTACAGCAGCCTTTTGGGCCAGTGTGCCCACAACTCCTACACAGCCATGCTTAGTGCAGAATGATACTACTTTCAGGAGGCCCGGGATGTCTCACTCTACATGATCCAGGCACCTTCATCCTGACATTCTTGGATATTGTAGCTCCTTACTGACATTTACTGACTACCTCAATGCATTCTCCTTTCAGATCTGCTCCTGCAGCATCCTTCTTCCAACCAGCCTAGATGCAGGCTGCTGTATTGCCATCCTGACTCTGCCAGTCCAGCCAGCTTACATGGAGGCTGGCTCAACTCCCCCACTTCTACTCCTCTCCAGGTGGACCTACGTGGGGGTCCCGCTTGTTCAGCTAGCCTACTTAGAGGCCCAGTTTGACTCATTCACTTCTACCATAACTCAGGCTGACCTATGTAGGGTTCTGCTGGTACAGCTAGCCTACGTGGAAGCTTAGCCTGACTCACTCACTTCTACTCCTCCTCAGGCAGACCTACGTGGAGGTCCTGCCGCTGCAGCTCACCCATGTGGGGGCCTAGCTCGCTACTCCATCACCTTACATGCTGTCCTCATTGGACCTCTATGGGGTCCTTCCAGTGTACCAACAGGGACCTTCATATTGTCTAGATGAATGCAACCTTCGAATCATGCAATCCTACTGCCTTGCTGGACAACTACACATTACCAATTTACACCTTCCTTGCTACGCTTTGCTAAGGTTTCAGCTTCAGCCTGGCTATATTGATGGCCTCTCAGCATTCCATGCAACTCGTACTGTCATCCTGCATGGGATCTCCAGTTTAGCTTGGCCTCTGTGGGACCTCGGGAAGCTCTTATTTCATCCACGCTTACTACAGTGATGGCGGACCCGCAGTGGTCCCAATATCTCAAATATCTGTGCCCATCAGAGGGCTTCTCCTCAGCGTTCATGATTTTCATATTACAGATGGACTTACTGGGTCTTTTCCTCCTTATATTGGACCATGTGCCTCTACTGCAATGGCGGACCATGGGGGGGTCCTGCCATCCTTTACTCAGAAGCGCATACTGTGATGTAGTGGACCATGTGGGGTCCCAC
The DNA here is from genome assembly GCA_016271365.2 of Neoceratodus forsteri. Taxonomy (NCBI): domain Eukaryota; kingdom Metazoa; phylum Chordata; order Ceratodontiformes; family Ceratodontidae; genus Neoceratodus; species Neoceratodus forsteri. The sequence continues at coordinate 230,239,530 of CM057458.1, read as the reverse complement.
CATTTAAAACATACGTGCCTCACAAGGGGGCTCTTCTTCTTAGCTGGCATGTCATAAAATGGTGATGGTGAACCTGCGTGGGGGTCTTGCCATCCTGAATCCATCGTGCCCACAGTGGCTTTTCTCCTTACTCAGACATCTTTCCATCTTCGCAAAAGAATACCCATGTGGGGGTCTCATCTCCCTTATGCTAACTACCTGAGACCTACTTGATCACTTGAGCATTCAAACACTGCATACTCCGGACCTACAGGGGATCCATGCTCCAGCTTGCCCATCCGGGCCTACCCTACTTCATCATTCATTGCTTCTTCTACTGCAACCCATCTCCATTCTAGTCCAGTCCAACCAAATATCTAAACCTACATGGTTTCCAATGTGGGCACAGTACACCCACTGCTCTCATACAGTTTACAAATTATGTCAGACTCGCTATGGACAAAGGCTCTCTCAATGGGGCTACTTTTGTTGATCTTACAAAAGTGTTTGATTTAGTTGACCACCCGCTGCTCCTATCAAAGATGTCATCCCTAAGCTCCTCACCCTCTGTCACCACCTGGTTCCAAAATTATCTTTCAAAGCGGCAACAATTTTTCCAGATCGGAGACGCTAAGTCCCCTCTTGTTCCTACTTGGATCGGAGTGCCCCAGGGTTCCATTCTTGGTCCTCTCCCATTTACAGTCTTCATAAATGACATCCCACCGCTCACTGGTGATTGCTCAGGTCTGCTATATGCAGACAATCTTGTTCTTTACTCATCCTCCTCAAACCTTTCAGATATCAACCTGAATCTCAATAGTAACTTCAATATCTTTCACAGCTGGCTATTGCAAAACAAGATTGTCTTAAATAAAAAGAAAACAGCGACTATGCTCTTCGGTTCAGGTTTAAAAATTCAATCCTGCACCCAGCCATTAAGTATCAGAGCGCTTGATGGCTATCCCCTTAACACAGTTACCTCTTTTAAATACCTAGGAGTAACCCTTGATTCTGCCTTGGATTTTGAACTGCACCTAGCCTCAGTCATTAAATCTGTCAATATTCAACTTGGACTGGCATATAAGGTGAGACATAGCCTAACATCCATGGTGAGGATGGCCATTGCAAAGGGGATCCTGAGACCCAAATTGGCGTATGGGTTAATAGCCTTTCCGGCAACTACTGGAGGGTTCCTCCGAAAGTGGGATGTCTGCTATAACAGCATTTGCTGTTTTGCTTTGTCTTTGCCCAGACTTACTCACCGATGCACATTCTACTCCAGTCTGGGATGGTTTACCCACTCAGCCTTCCGACAGTTTACTTCCTACTGTTTTATAAAGAATATAATCTCCTCCCAGATATCTGACAAACTGGTTCTACTGCTCAAACCTGTGACCTCTGCCTACCCACTGAGATCAGCTGACAAATTCTTTCTTGTCCAACCGAGACATAAAACCAAAATGGGGGAGAATGCTTTCTTTAGCTGGGCCCCTAAACTATGGAACTCCCTTTCACTGAGTCTAAGAATTTCCCCTTCTCCACACAGCTTCAAACAGGAGCTTCATATGGCTCTTCTAAGCTCTGAACCCTACTCCTGTCCTCTATCCACCCACTCCTGTACTGGTTCCTCCTAGTTACCTACTGGCTCCAACCTCTACTACTCTCAAACCTGCCTGGAAATCTTGTCATTTCCTCTCTTCTAGTACTTGCTCACTAGTTGTATGACTTATGACTGTTAGTTATTTGCACTTATATTTCTGTTTTGTTACTGCATATAGAGTCCTGCAAATGTACTGTAATTTGCTGAAAATTTTGTATAAGTGTACTATGTCTGACTTCTACTTGTCCCATGTTGTTTTCTTGTATCTACTATTGTCTGTGTACCCTTTGTTTTAATCTCCTGGATCGTACCTGAAAATAGGCAGCTGTGCTGTCTAGTGTACCTACCTGGTTAACAAAAACTAAATAAATAAAAAAATCTTAAGAAAATTATCCTTTCTGATAAGTATTCAATCATATACTAATGTTTCGCAGGATTTCCAGCTCCAGGCAAGCCTTCCATTCACATAGACTCCTACCACATCATTGCTCCCTGCTGGGCAACACTGCCGACCATTCCTCCTTTAAGATTTCTACATCTTCAAATATTTACATGTTGGCTCTCATCTTGAACCATGTTAACAGTACATGCATGCTTTACAGTTGTTTCTTTCACAGCTACCTCAATCCAGATTGCCATCATCCCTTGTCCAAACATCACTCCTAGCTGGATCTCTTCATCTGCCAGAACTTTCATCTTCAGAGTTGACTTCCTGCTCATCATTGACTTTGACAACAGCACTTAGAATTCTACCTGGGAACTCTAGCCTTCACCGGCCTTTTATACTTGTACTGATCGTAGACAGCCATCTTACCTTCTCACCGTACCATACCTAGCTCTACTCTGTCACGGAAAATTTGGTGATCCTACCTCCACTTCCCTCCAGACAGCGTTGGATGACATCCACCTCCATATGGGTCTCCACCACAATGGCCTACTGCTCCGGCCTTGTCTCTGTGTTATCCTGGGAGAACTGTTCCAATCGATGCTTTACCCTGCCAGGAGGGCCTGGTGCTTGCTCAATGCATTCCATTTCACATAAGCTGATGTATGTGGGATTTGCCTTCGTATTGTAACCTCTGCACTGGCAGACCACGTAGGGTCCCACCTTGTCTGGCTTTGCCCTGCAATAGGACCTGGCTGCTTGCACATCTGCATTCTGTCTCATCCGTCCTACCCACATGGGGGTCTCACCATCTCTACTGGAACCTATGCAATGGCAGACTGTGAGGGGTCCACCATGCCTCCTGCTTCGCCCCATATTGGGGCTTGGCTACCTGCTCATGCACTCCTATTTTGCCCGCAAAAAAGGGACTAGCTGCTTGATCTACACCTTCCTGTTTCACCCCCAAAAAAGGGGGGCCCGGAGGTTTATCTTCACTTTGCCTCACAAGGGGTCTGGCTGCCCACACACCACATTCCTGCTTTGCCCCACAAAAAGGGGGCCTGGCTGCTGTACAACACATTTCATCCCACCGTGGCTGACCCATCTAAGGGTCTCACCTCCTCTGTTGGAACTATGCGATGTAGGATCATGTGGGATCCTCCATTCTCTCCTACTCTGCCCCACAAGGGGGGCCTGGCTGCTTGCTTACCATAATCCATTACATCCTCTAGAACGGACTTCCTCCTTTATCATACTCAAGGATCGAACACAAACCAGTTTAATATTCTCACCCCTCCAAGATATGATTCAATGACTAGCCGCTAGCTGAGCTGCCTGACTATGCACAATTCCTTGCCTTCTACACCTACAGAGTTTACAGACTTGGATTTGCTAACCTCTTAAACTATTGACTTTCCATGGTAAACTCTTCATTCACCAGTACCTTGTCTTCCAGGATTACCTGCTTGCAATCGAACTCAGGATATGCCTTTTCAACCAATGCTCTGGATCTAGTTATAAGACAACTTATCAATACTTGCCTAACTTAAGATTACTCTCCTTTTAGTATGCCCAGAGGATGGGCCGGTCAGTAGCCATAGGTCCTCGGAGGTTCCTCTAAGGGTTTTTTTCCTGTCCTGCATGTTACTGGCCACACTGTCTGATGTTGGGGGAGGTAATCACATCAGTAATTACATTCTTTTTGGGCCTTCAATCCTGCTCTTACCTAGCATCCCGCCAAAGATGGGATATAGAGAAAGGCAAAAAGATCAAGTTCTAACATCAACCATATCACATCCAGCTCAAACCTGCTAAGCACCAATCATATCTCATCCAGTTCCTATGTACTACAAGCACTGACTCATACCAATCCAGCTTTTTTTCTCAATAAAAGTTTTTATTTTCAAATATATAGTACAACATTACGAGATCATATGTCTTTCAAGGTTACATAAAATAAAAATAAATAAACACATATTTCAACGTAACATTAACAATGCACTTATTATAAATAATACAGTATTTTTAGACCTAACAGAAATTGAAGAAAGAAGAAAAACAAAAAAGAGAGAGAGAGAGAAGAAAGATGGCATAAGGAAAGAAGTTCAAAATTACAAATAGCAAAGAGATGAAAAGAATAGCAAGAAGAACAGCTAATTACTAACTAATTGGATACCAATCCAAATGATCCATCTGCTTCATGTCATCTATCTTAATTTGATAATCTACTGCATGAAATCCCCATAAGAGTTTCTGTTAGGGGAGTAGTATATTAGTAAGTCAATTCTTCATGAATTGTTCAACTGTCATATATCTGCTAGCAAATTTGTGTGATATACCATTTAGAGAAAGATCCAATTTCTCTGTTCTGAGATCCTCCAAAAATTGAGCTATGCACTCTCTAAATGAAGGAATTGTTTCTTCTATCCAATATTTTAATAAACTGTTTCTAACTGAGCTTCCTATAAGTATAAGAGAGTGTTTCTGTTCCTGCGTCCCAATTTCTTCTTCATTAAAATATCCTAAAATACAAGTGTTTAGTGTCATTTTGTCATTAAGTATACGGATTTTGTTAAAGTAACTTATTATTTCTTTCCATAAGGTCTGTACATTGGGATGGAACCAATGCATATGTGAAAGGGATCCTCTTCATATGTTGCACTTATGACAAATGGCATCTTTTCTCAATCCCATTCTGTTCATATGTAGAGGAGTAAAATAGAGATTATGCAAAGTCTTAAAATGCAACAATCTGAGATTAGAGGTCTTCAGTGCCTTATCTGCAAAGGTCCATATTTTGGACCAGTCCCATTCTTCTCCATTAATCCCCAATCTTGGGACCACCATCTAATGGAGTCAGTCAGCGGACCTCTGGATGTTTCTAAAAGAGAGTTGTAGATTGAACAGATAGATGGGGAAAGGTGCATTTAAGCAATAAATGATCTAGCTTCTTCAGACAGAGTCAAGTCTTCTGATAACAGAGGGAGCAATTCTGTTTTAACTTTTCATAGAAGTCTCTTTCTGCATTTGTCAATTTATATTTCCTGGCCAATACTTCAAATGTATAAAATGCATCCTTGCATATAATATCCTGAATTTTATTTATTTTTTTGCCAACCCATTCCTGTTTTATTATAGGCATCAAACTAATGTTAACATTATAATTATCCCAGATTGGTTGAAGCCTTAACTGTGGGAGGTTATATTTAAATGTACTGGATACATATCTTAATATCTTGATGGAATCTATCATAACCTTGTTATGAGGAATTGAGAATTTCTGAGCAAAAAATATTGATCTTAGTGTGGCTCCCAGATTTAAGCATAGCTTTTTTTCTATTTGCACCCACTCAGGGATATACCAGTCAGAGTCCGATACAGAGAGACATTTTGATAATTGGGCTAATCTAGCTGCTAAATAATATAAGAATATATTAGGTATTTTAAGTCCACCCCTATTTTTTGTTCTAGTTAATTTGTTGTATGCTAATCTTATTTTCTTATATCCCCATATAAACTTAGAAAGTTCAGAGTTGATATTTTCCATCCTTTTGTTATTATTGGCACATGGAATCATGGTAAAAATATAAAGAGTTTTTGGGAGAAACATCATTTTAATCATTTCAATCCTTCCCCAGGTACCCTGTGGTAATTTATTCCATCTTGTGAGAGACGTCAGGATGTTGTCTTTAGTAATAGTTAAGTTCTTGGACATTGCTGAAGAAATATTTCTGTATATTCTTATTCCCAGATAATCAATATAATCTGTAGCCCATAACAGCCCTAGATTAAGCACACTATTTTTACAGCATTTATTATTAAGATGCATAAATCTACTTTTGCTTAGGTTTAGTTTATATCCAGATATTATCCCAAATTCATTTATCACCTCTAGAACCCTGGGAATAGAATTTTCTATATCGGTCAATGATAATAAGAGATCATCTGCATATACATAAGTGCGAATATCCAGACCAGCTATTTTGACTCCAGAAATCCCCCTCTTCTATATTGATTTTCCTTATTAATGGATCTATCATCAAATTGAATCACAGAGGAGACAGTGGACATCCTTGTCTGGTACCTTTTGTAATTGTAAAGAAAGGGGAAATTATTCCATTTATGACTACCGCCGATGTTGGATTGTTATATAATATTTTGACATATTGAATAAACTTTTCTGGAAAGGTATATCTGCATAGAACATTAAATATATTAAGCCATAAAATCCTATCAAATGCTTTTTCAGCATCCACTGACAGCAGTCAACAAGATGTATCTAGTTTATTCTTGATACCTAGTATATGAAAGATTTTTCTTATATTGTCGGATGAGATTCTTCCCTTCATAAAACCCGTTTGTTGTGGTGAGATTAGAAAGGGAATAACAGATTCTAATCTAGCCAAGAGAATTTTGGCTAGATCTTCATATCCGTGTTTATCAGTGAGATAGGTCTATAATTGTTGCAATCTACTGGGTCTTTTCCTTGTTTTAGTATCAAGGTGATTAAGCATCTGGTTTGATCATCTGAGAGTGTTCCCTCCTCCAGTGCCTCCGTAAATACTTTCTTAAGGACTGGCGCTAACTGTTTTGCAAAGGTATCATAAAAGTTGGTAGAAAAGCCATCTGGGCCAGGGGTCTTATTTTTTTTTAAGAGATTTAATGACCATCAATATTTCCGAGATGGAAATATCTGCCTCTAAATCTACTTTCTGCTCTTCAGACAAAGTTCTAATCGGCAAGTCTTTTAAAAAGGATTCACTATCTTTATTATAAATATATTCCTCTGATTTATAAATATTTTTGTAGAATTCATAAAATTCTGTGTTGATTTTGTTAAAATCTGTGTGTATCTCTCTGGTGTTTGTTAGTGATCTCAGTGCAGAAATAATAGTGGAATTACTATTTTGCTTTATTCTCATGGTCAGCATCTTGGATGCCCTTGATCCTGTATCTAAATAAAAGAGTTTGGCTTTCCTGATGGCAAATTCTGATTCAAAATTAATTAGATCATTATATTATTTTTTTAACTTCGTCCATTCATCCCATAAGGCATCAGTAGCTGTATTATCCAACTTTTTTCTATGTCTTTAAGTTTAGTGAGTATTTCGCTTTACCGCTTATTTCTTAGCTTTTTTTGATAAGAACATACGCTTATCAATGAACCCCTAAGATAGCATTTAAGTGCATCCCAGACTATTCCTTTTTGTCTCATCTAAATCATTTAACTTAATAAAATCAGCAATTTTATTTCTGAAGTCTGCAACCATTTCTGGATTAGCAAGTATCCTGTTGTTGATCCTCCATCTTTTAGACCTATGAGAGTTCTGTGCCCTGGAAATATTTAAAAGTACAGGAGCATGGTCCGAAATAACCACGGGCTTGATGGTTGCGTAATTAACTCTACTTACCAGTGCTCACTCAATCAAGAAGTAATCTAATCTGGAACCTGACTTATTACATGGAGACCAGAAGGTAAATTCTTTGACATTTTGATGCAGTAGTCTCCATATGTCTATCATATCATGTGTCAGGATCAAATCATTTAGATCACGTTCTGCCTTAGACCTACATTTCTTGATTTTGGATCTGTCTAGGTTAGGATCTAAAGTAGAATTCATATCCCCTGCTATCATAATGTTGCATATCCGTTATTAATAAGCTTACTTTGAATGATGTTGAATTTATCATGGCCTGGAGCAGTTGGACCATAAATGTTAATTCATGTAAATACCTCTCCATCAATTTGACCCTGAACAATTAAGAAATGTCCTTCACTATGTGCTATTTGTGAAGAAACCTTAAAGTCAAGTCTTCTGTTAATTAGAATCAGCACACCTGCTTTTTTGGAACCATTCCCTGCTCCAAAAACCTGGCCCACCCACTCTCTTTTCAAAAGGTTATAATGTTCTATTTTTAAGTGAGTTTCTTGTAGAAATACAAAAGAAACATTTGATTTCTTAAGATGTCTAATTACCGAGTATCTCTTTAATTTACGATTTAACCCCTTTACATTCCAAGCACTTATGGTATAAGAATTTTGGATAGTCATCATGACCAAGTCCAAAGTATTTTATGTTCTCTTTTAACCTTTAGTGTGCCTAGTAATCCTCCCATCCTAAACACAAGTTGTCTTGTACCAAACAAAATATCATTGGTGTACCAAGTTAGTAAAAGAAAGAAGAGAAAGTACAAAGAAGAAGAAGAAGAAGAAAAGTAGTACTTAGAGCTCTGAATACAATCATATGTAAAGTCATTTGTATCTTTCTGTAGTAAATCCTGCACAGAAGAAGGTAGAAGTTGTTCCCTTTTATCTAGCATAACAATTACATCCCCTTCCCTGCCCTTCCCCAGTACATCTTCGAATGTTGTAAGACATAGCCCCCCATGCTTGGTGCCCCCCCCCCGGCAGAGGACTGCTTTTTTTTTTGTTTGTTTTTTGTTAATTTTTTGTCTTTTCTCCTTTATCTTATACATATCAGTAGTGTAGAGACAACACATTCTGTGTTTTTCTATGGATATAATAACAACTAAACAGCTTAGTAAGGATCCAGTAATCTGTGATGCCAAACACCGTTGAATGACCTTGTTTCTAAGATATCATTATTTTAACCCAATGAGTAAATATTTAAAACAGGATCATACAATCCTTATTTAGCTTAACACTTTTTAAAAAAAAACACAAGTCATTATTTAGAATGACAATGTTTAAAATAACAAGAAAAGTCCATTTTACTTACAATATTACAATCCTCGGCTAATTTGTTCATATGTATCAAAGAGGTATAGATATTCACCCCAAGCTCATTCAACCCAAAACTAAATACCTAAACAATTCTCATTCTAAATATTTCCAATATGAAGTTTGCATGCTTAACTCTTTTTGATTTCCCACAAAAGTTAAAACATCAGTAAGTTAACATTTGCTGCTGTCCTTTAGTTATTTAAGGCCCTTATAAAGATCCTCCTTGCATGTCACAAGTTGGTTATGTATTGTATAACCGAAAACAAACTTAAAATCTGAGGATCTTGGAGAAGTCCATCAGTACAATAATGCACAAAGAAATCCGATTCTTTAAAAATATTGTTGGGATCCTACTGTAACTTTGCCCAGTCCAACAAAATCAGTCTGTTATGGCATTTTCTGATCCCAGATTGGATTCTCAGCGCCATGTTCAGTTTCAAAGTCCCAGAACTCCTAGCTGCATGAAGCTGGACACTGAAATCTTCTCGTGCTAAGACAGGCACAAGATTTAGATTCTCAAGCCGATCCTTGTGCACCTAATCTTGGGACTGACTGTTGGAAAGGAAAATTAAAGTAAGTAAACTATAAACAATAAAAATGTCAGAAACTGAGACAAACTGTATTTTTCGATTCAATACATGGGGTGCATGAGAGAGAGAGAGAGAGAGAGAGAGAGAGAGAGGAGCAAGCCTGGGAGTGGAAAGTCAAAACGGGGAGGCAAAGTACTATCTAGCCCAAAAGGCACCACTCCCCCCATCCCTCCAGTGCTTTGCAAGCTGTATTTAGTTGTTTTTTTTTCTGCTCAAACAATTCTATCCTCCTGCTTTATCAACTGTAAAATAATGAAGTATACATGTTCAAGGAGTGCACACCACCACACACTCTCGTAGATCAACAATGAGGATCCCAAATTCATCCATCCTAAACTTGGATGATTATGACAGAAACTCCCAATGTAACCTAATTGGCGAGCCTGCTGACCTCAAAAAATACTTATTTAAGATGTTATGACAGAAGATCCATCCACTAATATGATTTCACTTCAAGCAAGTATCTCTCATTTCCTAAAAGACGATACCTATGTCATACATAACATCATAGTGTTGGGGATGTGCAGCTCCTTTTAATTCCTGATAATTTCATTCCTTTTATAATGATGTTCAAGTACAGCCTACGAATTAGAGTAATCTGGGGGGAGCGATCACCCGCCGAGTCAGGAGCATTTGCCTTCTACCCTCTCAGCCTTCCACACCCAATGAAACTCTCTCCCCACACCGACCATCATGAAATCAAAAAACAGTAAATCTACATGCTTGAGACAAACCATATAGCCACAGTTTATTGCTGAAAGTCGAAGTTAGCAAAAAGATTCGGAAAGTCTTTTTTTAAACCAGATTTGGCAGCATCTAGTCCTTTGTATTCCTTAATACCATCTGTGGACCACATTTTAAGCTTTGTGGGGTACAGTAGACCATAGCTGAGCCCAGCTTTTCTCAGTCTTCTCCTAATGGGGTAGAAGGCATCTCTTCTATGAATCACCTCAGGGGGTAAATCATTAAAGATATTTATTGTGCTACCTTCGAAAGAGACTGAAGTTGAATTTCTTAGGGCTCTTTGAATAAATAGTTTCTGCTGGAAATCAAGCAGATGAAAAACCAATGATATTGGTCTTTCGTTTTTGGAGGGTTTAGGCTTCAGCGATCTATGTGCTTCTTCAATGAAAAATCTAGCAATGCCAGGAGGAGGGCCTGTTACGGAACTTAATAATCTGCTCATAAATTCAATTTGGTCAGATCCTTCAACCACTTCTTTTAGCCCCAAAACTCTCAAATTGTTTCTGCTGCTCCTGCTCTCCAAGTCTTCTACTTTAGCCATTAACTCAGTTATTTGTCTGTTAGAAATAATTTTACTACTTTGATCCTTGGCTATTTTGTCTTCTAGGCTGCTAACGCGAACTTCCACATTAGATATTCTCATTTTCTGCACAGCTAAATCTGTTTTAACTGATTTAATATCTTCTGCAATCGATGTGAGTGTGAGTTTAATGTTACTCTTTTCTTGCATTAGCATATCAAAATGAAAAACTGTTAGAGGCTGGTCAGTGTTTTGTTTCTTGGCTTTGGGTGCTAAAGAGCTGCCTGACAGATTATCCATTGTGCCCAAAGGTCTTTTTTATTCTTAACTTCTGGATCTGATTCTACCCTCTTGAACATCATAACTAGAGTCTCCTCCATATTAAAAATCAAATTATGCTTAGTTTCTATTTAGAGCAGTGTTATATGAATGTTGGATAAGTTAATTGAGTCTTTTGGTGAGAATGGGATATTGTTCAACTGATCAGAGAGGTTGTTTAAAAATCTGAGAATTATGAGAGAATTATGAACACAGCAATAGCCAAGCAAACCTGTCAAGGTATTTAGTTACTGTGATGTGCCAGTAGGTGGTGTGGCAGGGACAGTTCGGTGTTTGATTTTTCTGCTTGTTCATTTCCTTGTTAATTTATCTGAAGTTCAGGACAGTACATAATGTTTACGGAAGTAGTATTTTTTTTTCTTGTCAAGAGCAGCAAAATTTTAAATATCTGCGAACTAATGCTGAATCGTGCAATGTACGAATACTGGCTTCATTTCTGCTGTTCTGGAGGTAGGCCGCACCAGAGCTCAAGGGCACACATCCACATTGGAATGCAACATTCAATCGAATCACTGTACCAATCCAGCTCTAATGTCCCTAAGCACTAACCATATCTTACCCAGCTCTTACGTATCACAAGCACTGACCTATGTACTACACATTGAAATTAAATAAATATGAAAAGGTGTGCAAGGGGAAAAGAAATGCTGCCAGTCTGTGGGGTAGTACATAAATAAAAAGGATTCCGCAGACTGCAGATAGCAAAAGAAGTTAGGGCACACATGGATTGTAATGGGGATATGTGTAGCTGCCTGGGGGCTATGGAAAATGACAGCAGTGACTAAGAGAAGGCAGGTTGAAATGATTAAACAGTGCAGTAGCTTTACAGGGCACAGGGGTGGCTACCAGTCTGTGGGGAAATGATTAAATAAATGATTGCAGTTTGGCTGCAGGGACACTTGAAATCTGGGACTCTGCTAAAATGTATGGACACGCTTTACAATAGCCACCATGTAGGGCAGCCATGTGATACCAGCCAGCAAACCACCAAGCCGGGATTCTTGCCAGGGACTCTGGGACTGACTGAAAGAACTTTTGGGGGTAAATACCTGGGAATACATAGGCACCTTTGAAAAAGACAGAAACAGATTGCTTTGGCTACTCACAGTGCAGGAAAGAGAGAAAGAAAGAGAAGCAGCAGAAGAGAATGTGCTGAATTGTTTCTGCTGACACACAGGGCCAGGTAGGAAACTTGCTAACCACCATCAAGTGGTGTTTGCCACTGCAGGGGGTCATGGGCCTTTTACCCAAGTGCTAGGGCATTCTGATCAAAGGGAGCCAGACTTTGGGGCCATTCCCCAGTCTGTTTCCCCTGTAGATGGCAGGCCTTGCACACATGCCCTGCAATGGGGTCTGTAAAGAGCTGAAGGGGACAAGTGGGAAGATCTCCTAGCAAGAGAAAGAGAGAGTTAGCTGCAGCCTCTGTGCCCCCAGATCAAGCATTGTGCCCGGTTCTGCCTGTGATCCATCAATCCCCAGGGCTTCAGTGAACTGTGTCATCCAAGGACTGATTCTGCAGAATCATGAGTAAATTGCAGGAATTGCCCTGCACATGGGGACTGTAAATATGTTCACCCACTAGGGCAGGAAGTAGAGCTAAGGACTAGAAGGCAAGATAAAGGCTTAGCTCTAAATAAAAGAAATGTAAAAAAAGTTACTTTATTTTAGTAAGCATGCCAATGCCGGCTACCAGCTGCACCTCAGGAATGCAACTTAAATCTGGGTACCCAATGACAGGACTTTGGGGATATAATGGACTGGGACCTGTGTGTCTGGGCTGAGCACACCTGCAGCAGTTAGCTAGTTAGATCGGATGGCTGCATTGATTGAGATCTGGGTTTGAATCAAAGGGAAATGTGAATTTTTGAAAATGCAAATCTTGTATATGAAAAGGAAAATGCTTACTTGAACTCTATTCCACTTACCACATTCTTATAACCCTCCCCCTGTAAATAAACCATGGAGTTATTGTTTTGCAGCAGAAAATGGATCCAGAGCCTAATTTTAGTGAGCAGGTTATTGACTGAAATGAAAAGGTAAATGATGTAACAGAATGTGGGGAGGTTCGAATCCAGGTGAGTCCATGCCTGCGGTAACTATTGGGGAGGTGGGTTGGTATGACATCCCAGGGGGTTGTACTTCAAGCAATCAGACCCACTTATATGTACTCTGGGTGGAGGCACTGCCACTTTACTTAACTTTTTGGGAAAGGACCCCTGTAGGTCAGCTTTGGGAACCCAGGCCCCTTATCCTGTATCCTAAGTAGCAGGTAGGGGCAGTGGCCCTCTCCAGGACTGTGCTGGAGAGGGGCTACATCATGGAGGCACTGCTGGAATCTCCTGTGCCAGTCACGCCCGTCATGGCCCCCCTCAAGCTCGCTAAAATTTGGGACCTTTGCAAGTGGTGGGAAATGGAAAAATGGTTAAGAAATGTATTGCAAATGTGAGTTTGGTGCCCAAACTGTCTTGGGATGATTTCATTGCTGGTCAATGAAAATGTTAGGGGTGCATGCCTCCTAGAGGTCAGTGGTGGAAATTGAACCAAAAATTGTGCCACTTGGAAAATAATGGTGCCAAGTGTCCCAGGGGAGGGCTAACATCATCAAAAGCTCTGAGTTGATGGGGTGAGGTATATATTGATGGGACTAGTTGATAATGATTGAAAATAAGAAATGTAATTGATGTTAATGAATAGAGTAGGTAACCCTATGCATAGAGTAGAATGTCATAGGTTTTGACATTACTGTTAATGGGAATGGGTTACAGTGATGACTTGAGAGTAAGTCCCTTGGCTTGGCACGGATGCCATGTATTTAAGGGGAGGGGGAGTGTAACCCTCCTGTCAGGTGCTTACCTCTAAGCCCCCAAAAAGAAGGCTAATTTTCCCTGGGGTTTTGCTTCCACCCCTCCCCATTCTTTTTTTGTTCTGGGTCCCAATTCCTGGCTTTTCCCCTGTGTTCCTGGTCCTCTCCTGCTGACTCCCACATAGTTTCAGAGAGACAGCGGGGCAGGAGGAACAAGCTTGTGGAGCCACTGGCTTTAGAAATAGCACTGCATTGCCGACAAGCACTGCACATCCTCAGTAGTGCATTTTCGTGTGGCCATATATGGCCGGTTTGGTTTGCATTTCCAGTGGTCCTGGTGCTAGTGCAGAGCAAGAGAGGGACCGAGACCTTAGTTCAGATGGACAGCCAACTGGGAGCAAGAAAATGTGCTTTTTGGGAGTGCCAATTGCACTCAAGAATTGGGAATGCTGCCTCATTAATATTCATGAGGCAGCATGAATAATAATGAGCTGGGAGCCTGTCTAGCACTGGGACACAGTTTAAGCACTAGCAACAGGCTGGAAAAAGGATAAATTAAATAAATGTGAAAGAGGTTTGCAAGGTGAGAGGGAAGGCCGCCAGTCTGTGGGGTAGTACATAAATAAAAAGGATTCCACAGACTGCAGATAGCAAAGGAAGTTGGGGCACACATGGATTGTAATGGGGATATGTGTAGCTGCCTGGGGGCTATGGAAAATGGCAGCAGCAGTGACTGAGACAGGGCAGGTTGAAATGATTAAACAGTTCAGTTTCTTTACAGAGCACAGGGGTGGCTACCAATCTGCAGGGAAATGATTAAATAAATGATTGCAGTTTGGCTGCAGGGACACTTGGAGGATGAGGAACAAAAGAATATAAATGTGCTGAGAAAGAGAAAAGGAAAAGTAAGCCTCTTCAATTAGAGAATTGCTATGTACCTGCATGGTGAGAAAAGGGACTGTGTGTGCATGTGATATGTGTGGGCCAGAGTGAGAATGTGCCTGTATTAAAGTTGAGAGACTGTGAAAGCAGAAGGATGGGCAGGTGCTTTTCAGAAGCTCAGGTACCTGTTGTCTGCTCCTGAGATACAGCAAGGAAAAGAGAGAAACAGATTGTTGTGGCTACACAGAGTGGCAAGAAAGAAAGAAGAAAGAAAGAAAGAAAGAAAGAAAGAAAGAAAAAAGAATGTGCTGAATTGTTTCCGCTGACACCCAGAGCCAGGTGGGGAACTTGCTAACCCCCATCAAGTGGGGTCTGCTGCTGCAGGGGTCACGGGTCTTGTACCCGAGTGCTAGGGCACTCTGATCGGAGGGAGCCAGCTGTGGGGCCACTTTCTGGCCTGGGTCCTCTGCAGTTGGCAGGCCTTGTGCACGTGCCCTGCAATGGGGCCTGTAATGGGCTGAAGGGGACAAGCTGCAAGATCTGCAAGCAAGAGAAGGACAGAGCAAGCTGCAGCCTTGGTGCCCACATTTCAAGCATCGTGCCCAGTTCTGCCTGTGATCCATCACAGAACAGTTAATAATTCCGGTATTAGAATATGGTAATTTGGTTTATGGTTTTGCAGAACTAAAACAGTTGAAAAAAGTCAATAAATCCTATAATCACCTGGCAAGATCTGTTCTTAATGGTCCGCTCAGGACACATCATTGCCAGATATATAATATTTTGAAGTGGGACAGTATCAAAGTGTGACTTAAGAAGCAATATTTAATATTTATTTTTAAAATCCAAAGGGGTCTGATAACAGGTAACCTCAATGTACAGCAAAGTTGTGGGACACAACGTTACGAAATGAGGAAGGTAGTCCATAGGGGCATTAAAATCCCTAAAATCAACACACGGTATGGCAGCATGACTTTTCAGTATCATGTGGCCAGAATTTGGATTGAATTATCACCAACAATAAGGAATCTGACAAAAGTTATCTACTTTTAAATCACAATTGAATATGAGTATAACACAAGAATGCAATTGTTATTAAAAATGCTGCTTTACTTTGTATCCCACTGTCTGTATTTGATTATCAAGTTAGTGCTAAATATTCATGCAAGATATGTATATTCTATGTTCTTACATGAACTTATTGTATGTTGGTTTTTAGTATGTTTTATATGTACACAGGACTACTTTGTAAATAGGACCTTTGGACCTAAAGTTTCATCCTGTATAAAAATAAAGTTTTAACTAACTAACTTACTAATCCCCTGGACTGCAGCGAACTGTGCCATCTAAGAACTGATTCTGCAGAACCATGAGTAAATTGCAGGAATTGCCCTGTACATGGGGACTGTAAATATGTTCACCCACTAGGGCAGGAGGTAGAGCTAAGGACTAGAGGGCAAGATAAAGGTTTAGCTCTAAATAAAAGAAATGTAAAAAGTTACTTAATTCAAGTAAACATGCTAATGCCAGCTATCAGCTGCACCTCAGGCCTGCAACTTAAATCTGGGTACCCAATGACAGGACTTTGGGGATATAATGGACTGGGACCTGTGGGTCTGGGTTGAGCACACCTGCAGCAGTTAACCAGTTAGACAGATCGGATGGCTGCATTGATTGAGATCTGGGTTCGAATCAAAGGGAAATGTGAATTCTGGGAACTGCAGATCTTTGATATGAAAAGAGAAATGCCTACCTGAACTCTATTTCACTTACCCGTTTCTTAAAACCCTCCCCCTGTAAATGAACCATGGAGTTATTGTTTTGCAGTAGAAAATGGATCCAGAGCCTAACTTTAGTGAGCAGGTTATTGACTGAAATTAAAAGGTAAATGGTGTAACAGAATGTGGGGAGGTTCAAATCCTGGTATGCCCATGCCTGGGGTAACTGTTGGGGAGGCAGGTTGGTATGACATCCCAGGGGATTGTACTGCAAGCAATCAGACTCACTTATGTGTACACTGGGTGGAGGCACCACCATTTTATTTCACTTTTTGGGAAAGGACCCCTGTAGGTCAGCCTTGGGAACCCAAGTCCCTTATCCTGTATCTAAGTAGCAGGTAGGGGCAGTGGCCCTCATCCAGGACGGTGCCGGAGAGGGGCTACATAAGATTGTTCTCCCTAGTATGATATTCAACTCCAGGGCAGGGGGTGCTTCCTGATTGCAGAATGCGATCAGTTTCCAGCAGCTGTGAAGGGTCAGATAATAAAGTTTAATCCACAATGTTGCATACCCTTATTAGCTAAAAGCTAAGTTACTGTTTTACTAATGATATCTAGTTATTCTATGCAGGCATGTGTCTATGATGGCATATAGCCCATCTGAAGAACTTATTCTTATATATAAAAATGTTTTTAATTCCCTATGTATATAGTGCTATAGATACATCTTTCATACAATATTATTCTTTAATAATGCATTCATTTGCTTGTATTAATACCATCGGGAAAAGTAAGTATTTCATAACAACAAAAGGAACAGCTGTGCTATGGGGGAAGGGTGAAAAACCAGGGCAGCTAGCCCAAAATACAACCCAGCACAAAGAATGTATGTACACCTAGTACCAAAGTTATGTTGCTGAGTCTGATGTAATGAATGCAGAAGAAGTAGTTTATGTACAAAATGCTAGTGCCCCGAAGGTTCACTGCCTCAAAACAAAAAAGCTAGTGCTGGAAGTCACATAGTCAATAGTCTCCAATGGTGCCACATAGTGCCAAATTGCAAACATAACAAACACAAGGTATGAACAGTATAGCTGACCTACTAGTTACCCCAGCATGCTGGCTTAATCAATAAAGATAGTTAAAAAATACAGGAGAAATAAATCATTTCATTAAATACGAACATACGAAATTTGCCAGCAGATAAAGGCCTAGAGGTCTATCAAGTCTGCTCGAATGTGCAGCTAGCTAGCTAATGATGGATTATTGTCATGTTTACTAACATATTTACAGTTATACACACACAAACATTGCCCCCAAAATTGTTCTCTGCATTGGCACTGCAAGGCAGGCTGTATTCTGACCATGGATATAAGTCAGAATCTTAGGGTCCTTTGAAAAGGTTGTGCTCTTTATACATCTGTTGTAGAAGTCTCATGACTCCTCTTATTCCTTGCTGTTCACTAGTGGGTGAGACTATACATCCAGATAAAGCCTTTCCTACTTGGCCTTCTGAATTTACCAGACCTCTCACCTTATTATACGCTTTTGGTTTGCTCATATCTCACATACTACTAGTGGTTGGCGAAGTGTGCTCAATCTGCTCCGCAAAGCGATTCGCGGAGCAAAGGTGGATTCGCAGAGTGCTCCGCAACGTGAAGCAGAGTACTTCACGTTATAATGAGGAACGCAAAGTCCATTGGAAGCAATGACTTCGCATTACTCCAACTCCCCAGGACACTACTCTGCCAATTTTAAGGTGAAGTACATTGCAGGCAGTGCACTTTGCCTCACATCGCCTTGTTTAAACTCCAAAGGCGAATTTTGCAGTGATTCATGGGATGTCAGGTCACATGGGCTCTA
The DNA here is from genome assembly GCA_016271365.2 of Neoceratodus forsteri. Classification (NCBI taxonomy): domain Eukaryota; kingdom Metazoa; phylum Chordata; order Ceratodontiformes; family Ceratodontidae; genus Neoceratodus; species Neoceratodus forsteri. The sequence continues at coordinate 230,221,362 of CM057458.1, read as the reverse complement.
TATTGATCTGCATAGCCTCAGTTCGGGGTAGTATGAGTAGGAAGGAGTAGGAGACAGTGTGCTCTGATAGCTGTCTGTGATAGGAATCTTGTAAAAGCTCTTCAAAAAGCATTTTTGATTTTTTTTGGGATCCAACTTTAGTTCATTGTTTGTAGGAAATCCTCCTGTGCTCATATCATCAAGCATTTTCGTTTTTGTGTGGATTTTGAATGTTAATTTACAGCATTGAGTGTGTGTGGTGAAAGACAGTGAAAGTGTGCTTTAGGGGAAGGGCATATCTGTGGTGTAGGTAGATTTAAGTTGGAGAAATAGTGATTTCTTTGTTTTCTGGTTATATTTTTGTTATATAACTGACTGTGTTAATGTACACACAGTAATATTGTCAGTAATAGCAGAAATTTTCTTGCTGTTTGTTGTGTGGATGTGGAGCAGCAGTTCATAAGTTCAGGCTGTTTACATTACAGATTTACAATACGTAATGTGGCATAGTACTGAACTTTTGCATTTGCAGCGCATTTCTCATTCAGCATTGTACATAAACTGTTCTGTGTGTGAGCGTGAGTGCAGTGCTGCATGCATCAAATAATACACCTTTTATTGTGCCACAGACTAGTGTAACTGCAAGCACAGCAGTGTGAACCTGCTATCCACTGCAGCTACCTGATTTTGTACTGCGATAGTGGTATCTGTTCTTAGTTTTGCAACTTGTAGTGCCATAAAAATCAGCACTGTCTGTATTCAGTGCTCCCCCCAACCCCCATATTCAAAAGGTATTTTTTACCAGATTGGATTGTTTTTGTGACCTCATCAGCACCACTGGTTACTGAAGTTGTTTTAATTCTGTGACAGTCTCAGAGTAGTCTCTTATCTGTTGCTGAAGCCACAGTTGTTTATTTGGCTTCACATCCAGCATCCCTCCAATCAGAGAGTGAACATATCAAAATCTGAATTTGGTTATAATATTTGGGTTGATCCCCCAAAATGCCTGCAAAGAGACGTGCAAGCAAAGCTGTTTCTGGCCATGGCAATGTTGGCAGTAAAATAGTCTGTGGGCATGGTAGTAGTACGCAGACGCAGAAGTGCGTTGCTGATGTGAGGAAAGGTATTTCTCCTGCAATGTTTTTTTACAGCCCAATCAGTAGCTTCACTCATAGTTGGAGGAGATGATGTTTTCCCAGCTAGTGGTGTTAGTGTTGCTGGTGTTAGTGGTGGTGGAGGTAGTATTAGTATTGTTGCGTCAAGTTCTAATTCCGACCAGTGTACCATATCCAAACATATAGAGTGTGAAGTAGTGCAAGTGAGTGGCAGTGTAGATGATACTTCCCAGTAACATCCCAGTAACTGAACCTGAGGATTCTGATGGTCATGTCAATGATAGCATAGAATGTGATATTCCGTCCACCATGGCACTTAACGTCATGCATTTTCCATGCAGTGATTCACAGTGTGGTGAAAAAATATCAGGCGATGGTGGTGTAGATGCTGATGATGACTGTGATGATGCTGATGATGATGATGTTGCTGTTGTTGCAACATGCAGTCCACATGTTAGCATCCAAGCAGAAGATGTGGGTGTGTGTGAGAGTGATGTTGATGAATATGATGATGATGTAATTGACCCCAGTTGGGAACCAGAGAAAAGGAAATTAAAAGTGGTTGTGTCTGAGTCTGTTTGAAGGAATCCCCCCCGTAAAAACTTGTGATCTACTGGTTTTAGTTGATGATGATGATGATGATGACCCAGTAATCAATATGATAGGTAGTCGCAGTGGTCAATTGCAGTCCAGGTTGTGCAGTGCCTGAAACATCACGTGCCCCCCCCACTTCAGTTCTTAAAATAACGGACTTAAATAAGCCACATCATGGACATGTTAAAAGCAAAGCATCACAATCCCTTGTTTGGGATTTTTTTGTTCAAGATGAAAATGATTATTCAGTTGCAATCTGTGAGGTTTGCCATGTGTGTGTGAGTTGAGGTAAAAAGGGGAGCCATCTGGGCACAGGAGGACAGCATATGCATCTTAAGAATAGGCACTTGGCACTGTGGACCCAGCACAAGCTGGCAGCTAATACCACTGTGGGGTGTTCATCCGCGTCACTGGCAACCATAGCCAGCATGTTATCCACTTCCATGACTGTTAAGCCCAGTAGAAATTAAACTTGTGCAGTAGTGCGGTAGTAAGAGCAGAGGATTACTACAGGCATGATGAGGTGGAGGACCATAATGACTTTGAAATGTTGTCCAGTGCTGGTGAGAGTAGCAGTTTTTGTGGTGGTGGTGGTGGTGGTGAATGCAGTATGTCTAATGCAAGTGGTACATAAACCCCGGTTGGCAAATCTGACAAAATAACAGCATTTCTGGGTTTGTCATCATCACCTGTGCAACCATCTTTATCAAATGTCCACACTCCACCCACTGCCAATGCCATTCATCACAGAGCACAACCATTTGTGATCAACACACCCCATGTAAAACGTTTAAGTCAGCCCACATTACAGAGTGTTTTTGCACATAAGTTAAAGTACCCCCCGAATTATACAGTGTGTCATGAACTCAATGCTGCTGTAACGGAAATGCTGGCAATTGATCTTTTGCCCTTCTCCTTTGTGGAGAATTCTGGGTTCTGGTGGTTTGCTGCACATGCCTGTCAAAAATGGAAAGTCCCATCCAGGACATACTTTTCTACTTGTGCTGTCCCCGAGTTGTTCCGCACGGTGTCTGACTCAGTAAGACATGCCCTTCAACATTCCTCCTCTCCATTCATCCATTTAAGTATGGATATGTGGACAAGTGACGAAACAGCGGGGAGTTCATATTTGTGTATAACTGCACACTGGGCGCAGGTGCTGGGGGTTGTTTGTGATGTTGGTAGTGTGAATAATCAGTGAAGTAAGGTGGATTGTCGCGGTAGCAATCTTTCAGGAATTCGACAGCATGCAACAATTGCTATGCACAGTGTGACCTGTTCACACACTGGTGAAAACATGTTTGACTTGGTACTGACTGAAATTGAGAGATGGCTAAACCCTCTGTCCCTGAGAGCTGGGTTCATAGCAAGTGACAATGGGTCAAATGTGGTGAAATGCATCACGAATGGTGTTTTTTTCATGTTCCATGCATGGCCCACAGTTTAAATGTTGTGGTTCAGGAGTTTCTGCAGCACCCTGATATAAAGGGTATGCTGAGCATTGCACTACATATCTGGTCTCACTTTCCAAGATCTGGAAAGGCCCGTGACCGACTGCGGCAGTTGCAGATACAAACCAGCCTGCCTCAGCACTGCTTGAAGCTGGAAGTTGTCACTCGATGGAGCTCCATTTTATACATGGCAGAGAGGTTTTATGAACAATACAAAGCCATCTCAGAATATCTTGTTATGCACACTAGCCGTGACAGTTCTGGGGCCTCCATGTCTATGACGACTGAACAGTGGTGCCTCATGGACTCTGTAATAACAATTTTGTGGCTTTTTGAACCTGCCACACAGGCAGTGAGTGGCGAGTCTGCCTCCATTAGCCAATCAATTCCACTGCTGCGGGTGCTGAGGCAGACATTGATGAATGTACAGCATAGCCTTGATGTTGCCGGAGACAGTGGTAGCAGTATGTTGCTGCAACACATGCTGACAGTATTCGACCAGAATCATCATGTTGTGAGCATTCAGTGTAGTGACAACTTTGCCATAGCAACAATGCTGGACCCACGATACAAACATGGAATTGCATCATTACTGGAGGGAGGGCCTGAACAGGTAAAAAATATCAGTGGTCAACTGGTGTGCTTGGTTCATGAGGCACAGAAGTCACGTGCATGGTCAGCAAACCTCAGCAGCATAATCCGGCTCAGGGAGTACCTGGAGGACCATCAAGCATATCCTGCAAGAGGAAGGGGACTGCAGTTCCAGGTGGTCTGTCATCCAAAGTGGCTGGCGTCAACCTGCTTTGGGAGGCTTTGTCCCAAGTGGGTATTTGTGAAATAAATGATTCGGGAGAACAGGATGATGCATCAACAATTGGACTTAGTGTGGCACAGAGAATGGTTGAGTCATATTTGTCTGAAAACAGGCATCTGACAATAACTGAAGATCCTCTTTTGTACTGGAGTGGAAAGGTCAGTGAACGGCCAGAGCTGACTGAAGTGGCACTGAAGTACCTCACATGCCCACCCTCCAGTGTAAGTGTTGAGAGGGTATTCGGCTCAGCAGGTGCAACAGTCAGGGATCATTGGACAAACCTGTCTCCTGCAAATGTTAGTTTGCTAACATTCATTAAAATGAATGAGAGGCACATACCAGCAGAGACTGCAACCTCGGTATTCGTACCCCGGCCTAGTCATGGTGGTCTTGCTGATGTGGAAAAGGAGCATCCTGGTGGCACTGGCAGGGGCTGCCTGAAATGGCCCACAACTGACGAAGATGATGACACAGTGGAGAAAGAATTTCCCAGTGGTCAGACTTCAGACGTCAATGACTGTGAGGGCAGCTTTCTTTATGAGGATGATGATGTGGTTAATGTTGGCAGGTTTTAACTGAAGTTTTTAAAAGGTGGTGTGCCCCCACCGGACCACCACCACCGGGACTGATGTTAGCCACTGCCACCACTGCCACCATGAGTTTGTCTGCCACCCGGACCACCACCACGACTGATGTTAGCCACTGCCACCATGAGTCTGTCTGCCCCCTGGACCACCACCACTGGTACTGATGTTAGTCACTGCCACCACTTCCACCATGATTCTGTCTGCCTCCCCTAACCACCACCACCACCGGGACTGATGTTAGCCACTGCCACCATGAGTCTGTCTGCCCCCCGGACCACCACCATGACTGATGTTAGCCACTGCCACCAAGAGTCTGTCTGCCCCCTGGACCACCACCACTGGGACTGATGTTAGTCACTGCCACCACTTCCACCATGATTCTGTCTGCCCCCCTAACCACCACCACTGGGACTGATGTTAGCCACTGCCACCACTGCCACCATGAGTCTGTCTGCCCCCTGGACCACCACCACCGGGACTGATGTTAGCCACTGCCACCATGAGTCTGTCTGACCCGTGGACCACCTCCACCACCGGGACTGACGTTAGCCACTGCCACCATGAGTCTGTCTGCCCCCCCGGAACACCAACACTGGGACTGATGTTAGCCACTGCCACTACTGCCACCATGAGTCTGTCTGCCCCCCGGACCACCACCACCGAGACAGATGTTAGTCACTGCCACCATGAGTCCGTTTGCCCCCCAAACCACCACCACCATTGGGACTGATGTTAGCCACTGCCACCATGAGTCTGTCTGCCCCCCGGACTACCACCACTGGGACTGATGTCAGCCACTGCCACCACTGAGCGTGAGTCTGTCCGGACTACCACATCCATCAGCCAGAGACACAAAGCTTCTTAATATTTAAACCATAAAGTGAGTATGTGTACTCATGTTTGTTATGCTGCTTCACTTCCTTTAGTTGTATGGTTTGTTTTCTGTAGCTTTTCAGAGCCGCAATGGTAAAACACATACAGTACACTTCTTTTGTTTCTTTTACAGGATAACAAAAAAAGGCTCCATTGCTAAAAGTTGTTGGGAAAGGTACTGTAGCTGTACCGTACAGAGAGGAAGGGATGTAATACCCATGTGAAATCCATTCTGGTATGTATGAAGATTTTATTTCATCCATTTCATTGTTTTGTAAAGACTGCAGCAAATATTGCACACAGGTTGTGTTAGTTGACAAGATGTGGGTTTGAAATATAACTTGACTTTAAGGATTGAGATTTGAGAACCAGGGAGGGACACATAACAATTAAGTTGTAAGAAGTCAGTCATTTCTTTTTTTAGGAAACTTCCAGATGCTTTGTTGTTCTGACGAAGTGGCCTTATCCAAACAAGTTCTTCCTCATCAGGCCCCCCCCCCAGGCGGGGTGCACATGCAACATGCAGAAGTCGTTTCATTAGATGACCATGACCATCATTAACAACCAGACTCGAGAAGGAGGCAGATGAAATCTGTGAAGAAGTAACAAAATAAGAATCCATTACAGACAAACCTGCAAATATGCTTCCCCCTCCCCAAAAAAATACTTACCTTCATGTGCTTGAGAGTTATCCATTGCAAATTTCTACGAAAAAAGTTCTCATCGAGCACTGGAATGTGCACACCAACAGTATCTGTGACCTGTGATACAGAACAATACCATGAGTACATGTCTACGTCAACCCCACTCACCTACAAAATACAGAAATATGTATCTATCTATATATATATATATATATATATATATATATATACACACAATAGGAGTGAGTGGTAAATAAGTAAGATAAAAACAGTGTATCATCTACTGCAGTGTGATATTTTTATCCTCTGTTCTACTGTGATGATATCAGCCATTTACATGCACAGGTCACAAAAGGTCATCACTCTAGGCAGCTTTCCCCTCAGCATGCAAGAAACACCTGTGCTGTTACCATAGACACAAATGCAGAACTACTTTAGAGGTCTCACTGCTGCCTACAGCTAACTCAGTGAGCATTACAAAACACACCTACCCCCCCAACTTCCAGCTCATTACTGTGACTGCAGCAAGAATTCTAAACAGCACAGCTTCACAGAACAGTCTAAACTACTGCCTGCAGCTAACTCAACTATCACTGAAACACACTCTCACTTGTTCCTCAAATTCTGATTCTCACCCATTACAATTACTGTGATACTATCAGCTTGACTGCAGCCAGAATCCTAAAGAGCACAATTTCACAGAACACTCTGCACTCTGTCTGCAGTTAACTTAATTACCACTGAAAACAGTATCAGCTGTTCTGACACTCTGCCTCTCAGCTCATTACAATTACTGTGATGCTCTCAGCTTCACTGCAGCCAGACTTCTAAACAATAAAGCCTCACAAAATTGTTTCTCACTCCTGCCTAAAACTAACTCATTTAGCATTGCAAAACACACTCATGTGTCTCCTAGAGTTTATAACACTGCCAGCCCATTCAGAAAAGCTCACACACAGAATGAGCAAACACATAAACAGGAACAGAACAAGACAGCATAACAAAACTTCTAAAACTTTTGGCTCTATTGTATATATCGAATAAATGATGGGCAAATTGTGTGCTATGGCAAATATTGTCACTCCTGGATCGTGAGCTCTGAATATCTTACTCTGCAGGAGTGACAATATTTGCCATATCACCCTCATGCCCATCATGTATCTCCTATATATCAACTCACCAAGGCTACTATTAGTGTACAGACAAAGGGCACCCTTCTATCCAGTTGAGATGATCACATTGCCTTTGCTTGAATCACAGAACACATTGGACCAGCAACAGTTTGCTCATGGTCATCATTTTATTCTGGGGCACTGCGTGCATGAGTGACTGTGCAATAGATTCTGGGGGACTTTGCACGTGGCGTGACAATCCCATTTCACTTCGTTACCACTTGTCAATTTTCTGGACACAAGGCGGATGCATTTTGGGCATGCAGAAAAAATCTGGGGACTCTGTGACACCACTGCATGCATGACTGAGTGCGCTATTAATTCTGGGGGACTTTGTATGTGCTGAAACAATCCCATTTCACTTTGTTACCACTTGTTAATTTTCTAGACACAAGGCGGATGCATTTTGGGCATACAGAAAAAAATCTGGGGACCCTGTGATACCACTGCGTGCATGACTGAGTGCGCCATTAATTCTGGGGGACTTCGTATGTGCTGAAAAAATCCCATTTCACTTTGTTACCTCTTGTCAATTTTCTGGACACAAGGTGGATGCATTTTGGGCATGCAGAAAAAATCTGGGGACTCTGTGCCACCACTGCGAGCAAGACTGAGTGCACCATTAATTCTGGGGGACTTTATATGTGCTGAAACAATACCATTTCACTTTGTTACCACTTGTCAATTTTCTGGACAGAAGACAGATACATTTTGTGTGTTGTGATTGTGAGCACATAATGTCTTACTTAAATTATAAATTAAAGCAGCATTGCAACAATGTGCTGACAATTTTGACCAATACTTTTTTATGTTATTTTACATTGCCACTGTTGCCGGCCACTAGTTACCTCATGACTTGTATGATACCCTTCTTTTAATTTGTGTCTGCTTTGTTACTTTTTCTCATGTTCGAAAATAAGAAAGGAGCACGCCATTTAATATTGTTCTGACCAGGTTCTTATCACTATTTGCAGCTGTTTTTGAACAACTATTGTTCTGTGATTGTCATAAAACACTGCCTGCTGCATAATTGTTAATTTGACAACAGAAGTAATATATAACAACTGATGCAGAAAAACAACACAAAATACTGACGAAGACCTGGTCTGCACCATATTAAAATGAGTGCTCCTTTTGTTATCTCAGACATGAAAAAAAGTACTAAAGCAGACTCAAATACTGGAAAGAATAGTATCATACAAGTCAGGATGTAAGTAAAGTGGCAATGTAAAATAGCATAAAAAAGTATAGGTCAAAATTTTCAACAGATTGTTGCACTACTGCTTTAAAGAGATTCACCAAGTTACATAGATATGGATGGTACTGCACCCAATATGTTGGTGCCTAACCTCCAAGGGAATCTTTGTTGCTCCACACGTCCTTAAATAGTGCAATACTTTTTTGGCAAAAGCGTTCATAATTTTGGTAAACTGGGTTCTGGAGGACTTCCCATTCTGAAGAGCCACCCAAGTTCTACTCCCCTGCTCAGCAACATTGTGGTGAAACGTGGGCACGTTTCAACTAACAAGAGCCTTGTTAGTGGAAACGTGCCAATGTTTCACCACAAACTGACCATTATAACATAAAGAAACATTTGGAAAGCTGCCGGCCATTCACTATAGTAAAGCACACCCCCATGCTCTCCCTGGCATCATGTCATAACACTGCTGAGCGCAGTGGCGGAACTTGGGCAGCTCTTCAGAATGGGAAGCCCTCCGGGACCCAGTTTACCAAAATTACAAGTGGTTTTGCCAGAAAAGTATTGCACCATGGAATGTAAGGACATGTGGAGCAAGAAAGATTACCCTGGAGGTAAGGCACCCATATAAGAAGCATGTACAGTATGACTGTATGTGCATGTATATATTTAAAGGGAAGCAGTCAGCAAGAGGAGCTCCTGCGTCCTGCCCAGTGCAAGGCTTACCCTCCGATTCAGCCTTTTAAGTATGTTGCAACGTTTTTCTCGTGCCACAACATACTTTATTTTAATAAAGAAAGGTCAGTGACCCAGAAGGATGTGACGCTATGGGGGCCCCATTATGTAGAGAAAGGTGCTAGTGAGACGCACCATTCGCTCAAATACTTTTGTACTGAAGCGCGTGGTGCGTCGACATTGCACCTTAACAAATAATGGAGCCCCCATAGCATCTGCATACTTCCGGGTCGCTAATGTTTCTTTAGTGTAATAAAGTATGTTGCGGTGTGAGAAAAATGCTGCAACATACTTAAAAGGCTTAACCGGAGGGTAAGCCTTGCAGGGGGCAGGATGCAGACACTCCTGTTGCTGACTGCTTCCCTTTAAACTATTACTGTGGCCTTCCCTCTGTCTGGTATTAAACAAACAAAACACAAAACAGTACAGCAGTGGGGGAGGTGTGCAGAAAACAAAACCTAATGCTCGATCCCATGATGTTCCAGCAGTAGATGAAGCATCGACACTATTTGCAGCTGCTCTTGCTCGATTCACTCCATCTGCTGCTGGACAGCACCCATTCTCTGATTACTTCCCTCCATCACAGCCCACAGCAGTGCTATTTCTGACTGCGTTGCAGGCATTGTGGCAGGGTCCACTGCTGCGGGAGGAAAGGCAGGTAGTGGTGGTGGTGAAGGTGGTGCTGGTGGCAGTGGTGGGGTAGTGGTGGAGTAGCAGCTGCTGCTGTGGCCCTTCTCCTGCTCTGGTGATGCACAGCAGCAGCACCCGCTGCCACTGCCACTGTCACAGAAGGACCAGCAGGTGTAGGCATGGCCCGTTCTGTGGCAGCCTGCCACTCCATCTTGTGGTTGTTAAGCATGTGTGTCCTCTGGCCCCCAGTCCCCAGATGTGTCCCCCAAGGGCCACAGCGCACCTGCACACCATAAAGCAGGCACACCACAGTGCTCCTGTCACCCCTGACACAGTTGAAAAACTGCCAGACTATCAAGCTGCAGGAGGGACCAGGCACAACAGGGGCAGACGTATTGCCGGCAGCACTGTCACGCACCTGGGGGGCTACATCTGCTGCTGTGGAGTGGGAGGTGGTGTTGCTGGAGCTCCTGCAGCTGATACAGATGGTGGTGGTGGCAGCAACGGACTTGCTGGATATGGCAGTGGCACTGGTGGTGCTGCTGCTTCCGGGGGGTGGCAGGACCAAATAATTGGGAGTGGTCCAGCGACACCCACCCACACTGACCCCCACATGTCCGCACTCCCCTCTGGCCAACACGGGCCACAGACTGTCCCTGGTCTATAACTCTCCTTCCTTCTCCACTCTGATGCGTCATGTGACGATGACCAACTTCACACATAGTCACAGACAGTCTCACACACGCACACACACACACAGTCACACACAGACACACACACACTTACACAAAACAAAACTTATAAAACAAATAAATCAGTCACAAAAAAAGAACTAACAAAACAGTACAACAAAAACTAAAGAATTAGCTTTTAAAAAAGCTGTTGGTTTTTATGATGTTTAAGAAAGCAAGTTAAGCAACAAATAAACACTGCTCTCCTACACTATCCTTCCTCCTTCTACCTCTGCAAAGGAGAAAGTGAAAGTATCTGCTGGTATGACTCACTTCCTTCCTGCCTGGCTAAAGCATGTGACTTACAGTACTGTAAGCCATGTGATGTGTGTGGGGGTGCTGCTAAAGAATTCTTATTGTTGTCATTCCGCCTTACTTAGCGTTAAAGGAATAACAACGCGAAGTCAAGTCACAATCACAAGGCGGCGTCGCACTCCTCAAGGCCACTTCGCGTAGCATTGCACTAACGCAAAGTGGCCACTTTGCGTTCACTTTGCCTGCGGATTTTAAATTTGCTGCATCTCTACATACTACCATGATACAGCAGCATTAGTTCAGCTGGTGTGCAGGAGATAGCACTGTTGTAGAGACTTTCACTCAGGCTTTCCTGGCTGGGCACCTCACATGAAGCAGAGCTTTATTTGCATCATTCTAGATGACAGCATACCAACTTGTACCTCATAGAAACATTGAATTTATTGGCAGGAAAGGATAATTTGTACTACCCTGTCAGCCGAGATGTTCCCTGCCTAATCTGCCTCTGCACACCCTATTCAGTCCCCGGTGACCCTCCTACCTCCCTGCCAGTTTTGTAATATACCCCTATGTCTGTCCCATACATGCTTGAAGCCCCCAACCATTTTAGTCTTCACCACTTCCACTGGCAGTCTGTTCCAGGCATCAACCACTCTTTCAGTGAAGATATATTTCCTCACATCTCTCTTGACCCTCTCTAGCTTCACTGCATGCCCCTAATCCTTGTGCTCTGTCTCATTTGAAAGACACTCCCCCAGCACCCCGTTAACCCCTGTGTGGTACTGGTACTTGCATGTCTCTATCATGTTATCTCTCTCTCTCTTTTCTCTTCCAGGGTGTACTCACTAATATCCCTCAGTCTTTCCTCAAATGGCTCCTCATGTAACTCTGCACCATTTTAGTTGCCCTCCTTTGGACCATTTCCACCTTGTCTATGTCCTTTCTGAGGTGTGGTCACCACAACTGGACACAGTACTTTAAGTGGGGTATCACCAGTGAATGATACAGTGGCAACACCACCTCCCTCCCCCTGTTGGAGGTACCCTTTCCTATGCACCCCAGCATCGCACTAGTCCTGCCCAGGCACGTGGTCATAATGTCACAAGACATTATGCCACAGCAATATACTGCGCTGCCAATACAGCGCAATATATTGCCAGTAACATATGTCTTTGATTTGTGGGGGGCTCCTCCCCCACATCCCCTCATTACAGGGGGCAGGGCCCCTCGAACCCTCCCCAACTAGAACAACGAACTCCGGGGGGGGCCGGGAATAACAGTTAAATTTGCACAAAGTGCGAAAAATTTAAAAACTCCCTGCATCTGGGACTGGGAATCGAAACCCGGTCCCAAATGCACTGCCTGCCTCCTTCCCTTGCTGCCTATGGCTCATCCTGTTGAGCCACGGCAGCTGCTTGCTGGCCCCCTGTCCCAGCAGAGGTCTTATCCTCTGCCTGGGAAGAGTGAGAGGGTGCACTACTGTGCATACACCCTTTCGCGGTTTTACACCCTCTCGCTCTTCCCTATCGCTCTGTTCCTGTTGCATGGTTTTGTCGTATGTGTTGAAGTGTGTGACATACTGACCCGGTAGGCCCTACCCACTGCTTTGTCACACTGCTATGCCACCTTGAAGCTTTAGATATAACACCAGGGTCTCTTTCCTGTTTAGTGACTGTCAGTACCACCAATACTATACTCAGCTATTGGGTTCCTATGCCCTAGGTGAATAATTTTGCACTTGTTGGCATTGAACCCAAACTGCCATGCTCTGGACCACTCCTTGAGTTTTCCCAGACCTCTGCACAGTCTCTCCACCTCCTTGTGAGTGTCTATCCTATTGCACAGTTTGGTATCATCTGCAAAAATGCATACCTTTCCTTACAGTTGTTCAGCAATGTCCCCTATGAAGACATTGAAAAGAACTGGTCCCCTCTGGTCACTCTCCTATCCTTAGAGTGAGTGCCATTAACCACCAACCTGTGTGTCCACTTTGGCCGTGGCTGGCAATCTCTTCAGGCCTTCTATGAGAGGCAACATCTTTGATATCAATTATCAACTTAGGATTTCTCATACAAATGACACACAATTGACTCAGGAAATTGCTGCTTTTTTGACATTTTGACTCTGGAAACTGTTATTACTGTAACAAAATATGTTGTCGCTGTACTACCACTTAAACTCTGTGCACTACAATTGCTTGTACTATGGCCACTTTACACCCAATTTTGCACAATTCTTACCATTTGTTTCATATCACAATGTTTCACCGATGTATTGTAACTACTTGCTGTCCCCCTATACCTTTCGTACCTGTCCTTTTTAACAAGTTTGCGCCATCTTTATGGCCCAGGTCGTGCCTGAAAACTGTCCCTGGGATCAGTTCATCCACCCAGATAACACATAAATAAACAAAAAATAAATAAATAACAAAACAGAAAGCACATCTCCTACCTTTTTCAGCAGCTCAATCTTCAGCACTAGGTCTCTCACCATCTTCAGCACAAGTGGCCTCATCACTTGGACAAAGGCAGGACTGAAATTGCTCCACAATATGAAAACACCTGCTTCAGTGAGAGCCTCTGTTCATCACTAGACAACCAGGGGCTTCCCTTGAGGGGCAGCCGCTAGGGAATAGTCACTCCCTCTTTGTGATCCCTTACACGCTCACCAGACTTAATAATGATCTGCACTAAACAGTCTACAGATTCCAAGTTTCCAGTGTCTTCACCAGGCTGGCAGTATAGCTTAGAGGTTAGAGTAATGAGCTGTGAACAAGTTTGGTACGTCCAGCAGACCAGACCTTGGTTTGATTCTCACAACCTTCACCTGCATACTGTGTGACTCTGAGCAAGTCACTTAATCACCCAGTGCTCCCAGGTCACTCCTGAAAACAGGCATTTGTGCCTAGTGAACCTTACCCAGTTACCAAAGACTAAAATAATAAAAAAAAAATGTTCACCATTGTCCTGGTGCCTGTCCTTGGACCCTTCCAGATAAGTAAGCAATGAGATCTATTCTTCTCATGCAGTGGATAACAAGAAATTGCAGCAAGTGAGGGGTCCCTACCTCCTCAGGTGGCTCAGCAAGAGGCCTGAGTCAAGAGTACACCAAAGACAATTTGTACCCTCAGTCACTCTGCCATCTTGACACTCCTCATTCAGGATTGTAGTTCCACCCCCGCCCCCATGGACTGGGCCTACTCAGCTCTGACTGGGAAAACCGAGCCTTTCATGGCTCAACCCAGATTGCCAAGTTGGTCCAGTTCAGAAGTGCAGCCAAGTCCAAAATAACACTCTCACCATGGAAAAGGCAGGGAAAGCTGCAGAAAAGTGCAGAAAAAATCATTTCTTTCTGTCTCTGATCTCTGCTGAAGACTCCTGAATCCCTGGACCACCACATGACCAACATAGGGGAAACACTTGTGATTCTGGGGCACTGAAGGGAGCCAACCAATGAGGGTCTCTGTTCTGTGATTGGCACATGTTTTAGCCAATCCTCTGTATCAGCCACCACAGGACCTCCCTAGGAAACCACGTATCGGACTCATTTAGGGCTTTGCAGTCAACAGAGACAGTCATATGTGTGTGCATGTGGAGATTCCCCCCCCAAAAATGGTGAAAGTTTTGCTAGAGAGGGAGATGAAAAGGGAGAGTAGAGACTGAGAGACCAATGAATTCAACAGCAGAAAACAGCAGAGTGCTGCAGACGTTGCAGCAGACTAAGATTACTCATTAAAAATGTTGTTTTCATTAGAAAGACAGATTGTAAAAAAAGAGCAACAAATTCAACAGCAGAGTGCAGAGGAGACAGCAGCAGAGTGCAGACTTTGCAGACTACAATAAAAGAAGAAAACACCTGTTTTTGTTAGTCAGAGTGATGAGAGAGAGAGAGAGAGAGAGACTACTGAATTCAATAGAGTCAGACAAGACAGGAGGACTCTAATTGAAGGTCACAGTTCCTCACTAATTTTGAGGGGGGCTTATAGTGCCATAGATTTTGAAGGGGGGAGGGGTTATCATTCATGTCTCAGGCTCTGAGTTGCTCATCTATGTGCTGCCCTGAAAGGTCATACTGGCCTAGACTCTGCCCATCTCTGCACCATACAGATTGTGAAGACACCTTCACAAGAACATTAACCAAACTGAGGCAGTCCAGAGAAGGTCAACCAAAATGGTGCAGGGACTGCATCAGAAAACATATGGGGACAGATTAATGGAGCTCAATATGTATATCCTAGAGCAAAGAAGGGAGGAAGGGAGAGAGGTGATATGATCAAAACATTCAAACACCTTAAGGGCATTAACAAGGTGAAAGAATCTAACATGTTTCAATATAAGAAAAATAGCAGA
The DNA here is from genome assembly GCA_016271365.2 of Neoceratodus forsteri. Lineage (NCBI taxonomy): Eukaryota > Metazoa > Chordata > Ceratodontiformes > Ceratodontidae > Neoceratodus > Neoceratodus forsteri. The sequence goes on along the minus strand of CM057458.1, from coordinate 230,206,235 downwards.
ACAAGAGGACACATCATGAGATCAGAGGGAGGCCGATTAAGAGATAATGTGACAAAGTTCTTTTTCACAGAAAGGATGGTGGATGCATGGAACGGCCTACCTCAGGAAGTGGTGGATATGAATACAGTGCAGGGCTTCAAACAGGCATGGGATAGGCATAAGGGAGCAATACAGATGAGTATGAATACATAGGCCATTGACAGAGCAAAGGCTGATGCCACATTCATAAGGTAGAAAAAGAAATGGTCAGACTGGATGGGCCTTGCGGTCCTTATGTGCCATCAACTTCTAAGTTTCTATGTTTTTAAGGAGGGCGTCACATCTCAGACTCTGTGTTGCACATCTCTGTGCCTGAACTAGTACTAGGTCATATAGTGCCTGATGTATTCTGAGAGGGAGGTGTCACGTCTCAGACTCTGTTTTGCCATCTCTGCATCCAAACTAATACTGCTAAGTAAGCAATAAAGATGGACTTCAAAAAATGGATTCAGAATCAAAGTCTCTTATGGAAATGGAACATGTGGCCAACACCAGCAGTATGGCTGAAATTGGTACACATCACAATAAAATGTTTCCCAAAAACACATTCAGAAAAAAAAGGGAAATTCACTGCTGAAGATATTATTACTACAATTGATGAAAATGAAGCAGAACAACCAGAAGCAGATAAAGCAACACAAGCAGAAAAAGATGAAGCAACACAAGCAGAAAGAAAATAATTTTGGTAAGTCCCCTGATCAAAGTATTGCAGCACTGTCAGCCTTGCCAGAAAAATCAGTTAAAAGTAAAGCACAAAAACAGATAGCCAGAACACTTAAACCTAGAAAGTCCATGTTGAAGAAACAGGCTCTATATAGTACTACTAGACATGGCACTCCATGATATGCCACTCATGTATATTGGTCTCCTTCATCAGAAAGCAGTGCCCCTGATGAAGAACAGGTTGTAAATATACAAGAATAAGATCATGATTCCCCCTCCTCTATCCCCCATCCCCACTCGCCTTCCCTACACCACCCCCTTTTCCTTCCACCCCAGCCTGGTCCCTATCTATTCTTCACACCCACTATCACCCCCCTTTGCCCACTATCCATTTTTTTACTGACTGTTCACCCCTTTCCCACTGTGCAGTCCCCTTGAACGTGTCTCCCTTTCCCCACTCCCTCCTAGCACCTTCCTGGAACTCCCCTTTCCTCTATGTCTGCCTCCCCCATTACTTTTGCTTACTCTCTGGCTGGTAATCCCCTCTCCTTCCTCCTGCTGACCTCCCCCCCATCCCCTCCTGCATCTCCCTCAGGCCTTGCCTGCTCTGGTCTAATTTCTAACTAGGTGTTAGGCAACTCTATTGTCAGTTCTTCTGGACTAAGCTGTTCTGGCCATATTAATAACTGTATATACTATGTATATGGGATTTCAATAACTCTGTATATGTATGCTATGTTTTTTTTATTTATGTTACCCCCATTGTGAATTGTTACCTGAAATACCTACCTTCTACTTTTGCCAGGCTTGCACTACTTACTATGTATCCTGATGTGGAACCTTTGTAAAAGAGCCTCTGGCTCAAAGGTGTAAATCTGAAATTCAATAAATAAAAAAAAATAAACAACGTATCACAGTTACACTCTTCCAAAGGTGATGAATCAGAATGTGATACTGATGAGGCAGAGGATGCCAGCTGGGTTCCTCCACCCAAAAAGAAAAAAAAACACATACAGCAAGCACCACCAGGAGCCTCAGCCAGTACTGGAAACACAATCAATAATCAATCATAGAATCATACAAGCTTGATGGTGGAAAAGGACCACATTGGCCCATCTAGTCTGACCAATTCCCCCCCTACACCCCCCCGCCAGCCCCGTCCTTCCCCCGCTACTCAACCTCATATGTCTGTCCCATGTCCTCTTGATTCCCTCCACCGATTTAGCCCCCACCACCTCTTCAGGTATTCTGTTCCAGTGCTCCACCACTCTTTCTGTGAAGAATCACCCTCTCACATTGTCTCTATATCTTCCTCCCTGCAGTCTGAGGCTATGCCCTCTAGTTCTGCCTCCCCCCTTCTTCTTGAGTAAACACCCTTTCCTTACCCTGTTGAGCCCTTTCACATATTTAAAAGTTTCAATCATGTCTCCCCTTTCCCTTCTAGTCTCCAGCGTGTACAGATCCAGCTCCTTATACCTCTGCTCATACATCCTCCCTTGCATACCCTGCACCATCTTGGTTGCTCTTCTCTGAACCCTCTCCATCCCATGTATGTCCTTGTGGAGGTATAGTCTCCAGAACTGGACCTCTTACTCCAGATGCTGCCTCACCATGGCTTTTGTAGAAGGGCATTATTATCTTCCTCCATCTACTAGTAATGCCCCTGCCAATGCATGCCAACATTCCATTGGCCTTCCCTGCTGCCCCGATATATTGGTTTCCTACCTTAAGACTGGATGAGACTATGATCCCTAAATCCCTCTCCTGTTCTCTTACTTTGATTGCCTCCCCTCCTAGGGTGTATTCTGCTTGCATGTTTTTACTCCCCACATTCATCACAGAGCACTTTTTGGCATTCAGTTTCAGCTGCCACATCTCTGCCAACTCCTCGAGCATCTTCAGGTTCTGCCTCATGTCCTCCACACCCCCTAGGGTGTCCACCGTAGTGCATATCTTTGTATCATAAGCAAATAGGCACACCCTTCCCCTCAGACCCTCCGCTATATTGCTGATGTAAATTTTAAAAATGAGAGGTCTCAGAACTGACCCCTGGGGCACCCCACTCTTCACTCCCCCCATCCTGGAGTACACCCCGTTTAGTACCAACGTCTGGGTTCTTCCTACCAACCAGGACTTCACCCACCTTGTTATGTTCCCACACACCCCTAGACTTTGCAACTTGCTCACCAGCCTTCTGTGGGGGATGGTGTTGAAGGCCTTACTGAATTCCAGATAGGCCACGTCCACTACCCATCCCTGGTTGACCACCTGAGTCACCCAATCGAAGAACTCAATCAGGTTCAACTGGTATGACTATCCCTTCATAAAGCCATGCTATCTGCTGTCCTGCAAGCCACTCTCCACCAGGTAGTCCACCACCCTCTCCTTGATTAGTGCCTCCATTAACTTCCCCACCGCTGAGGTGAGGTGAGGCTGACAGGCTAATAGTTCTCCTTCACCTCCCTACTTCCTCCCTTGTGCAAAGGCACCACTTCCACCCTCTTCCAGTCCTCCAGCATCCTCCCCATATCCAGGGACAAGTTGAATAGCTTTGTCAATGGGGTGGCTAACTCCCCCTTCAATTTCCTGATCACCCTGGGGTGCAACCCATCCAGCCCCATTGCCTTGTCCACCCTCAACCTTTCTAGTTCTTCCCTAACCCTATCCACAGTGAACGGGCTGTGATCCACCCTTTTGCCCTCCCCCCTTCGCCTTTAGCTCATGTCCCTTACCATCTTCCTCCTCCATTAAATATTGAGCAAAAGTACTTATTCAACATCTCTGCTTTTTCACATTCCCCTTCCAATTGTATTCCTCCCTCTCAGCCTTGCAATCCCCTGACTTGCCCTCCTCCTCTTCCTCACATCTAAAAAGAGTTTTGTCCCGGTGGTGGCATTCTCTGTAAAAAGTTGTACCCATGCTTGTCTGCACATTTTAGAAATGACCCCTTTCCTTGTTTTTTCTGAAAAAAATGGACCCCTTTAATACACAAACAAGGAGTCAGTTACGGCCTTCAACCCACCTTTTTGCTTCAAGTGAGGAACCAACTACATCTCCAATACACAGAGACACAACTGCTCTTCCAGTACACACAGACCCACAACCACCTCCCCAGTACACAGAGCCACAAGGATGACAAGCACCTCCCAGTACACACAGAGCCACAAGCACCTCTTCAATACAGAGGCACAACCACTTGCCCAATACACACATCGTCCATACTGCCTCCCCAATACAGAGTGGCAACCACCACTGACCACACACAGAGCTGCAAACACCTTCCTAATACATGAACAGCCACATCTTCCCCTAATAGTAACAAAGCTGCAACCATCTCTCCAATATGCTATGCATAGCTACAGTCAACTGTTCTATTATAGAGCCACAACCACTGCATGCATCCGTTCAAAGAGAAAGAATTGTTAGTTACAAATAAAAATAAGGGCTTGCACATTGTGGCATTGTTGTCAGCAGCACAAACTGACAATAATTCTTGTAACTTGGCTGTCCACAGCCCACCGTGTGGTGTGTAGGGGTTTGTCCCATTCATGAATCCAAGATTGGTGGGCAGAAAACAGAGAGTGGTGGTAAATGGTATACAGTCAGAAGAGATGCAAGGCACAAGTGTGGTGCCTCAGGGATCAGTCCTGGGGCCAGTCCTCTTCAATATCTTCATCAGTGACATTACAGATGGTCTGGAGGTTAAGGTTTGTCTGTTTGCAGATGACACCAACATCTGCAACAGTGTAGATGATCCAGATGGGGTGGGCAGAATGACAAGAGATCTAGATACATTGGAAAAATGGTCAGAAGAGTGGCAACTGGGGTTTAACGCAAAGAAGTGCAAGATCATCCCGGGTTTCCACACTGAACCTGGGAAAGTATGAACAGTGGTATTGCAATCTATACACTGTCTGGTCTGCAGTACAGTGGGGCAAGTAAATTCACCCACGCCTTCAGTTTTCTCTTAATCCTTAATATCTAACCAGCAAAATGCTGAGCTACTATATACCAAACTCTGCTCTAGAATGCACAAATATCTGGACTCCACAAACAAGTTAGTAGGCTCATCTGTTACCTTGTCTCCTTAAGGTCTATGTGCAAGGGGCTTTCCTATACATTACCTTCTGCCAGCCACCATTTTCCTCCAACATGCCATTCAGGAGTCACAATCTTACAAAAACTTGTAGTGAACTCCTGGCTATTAGAAAGGCAGATCAAAGTAACTTGGTTCCCATACAGGGACAATGTGTGCCCTACTGGATATACTATACCAATAAGGCTCACTTGTAGCCAAATGACTCATCTAATTACCCAACCAGTCCTTCTGCCATGGACTCTTCTATCATGTAGAATATTTATACTGCAAACTCAGGTGGAAGCCCAGGAACTACACGTACCCATGCTGAGTTTCACCTGGTGTTACACAAAGTTCCTAATTTCTTTTGACTTTCTAGTATGGTTTCTCCTTACTGTATCTTGGATTTTAGCTTTCTACTTCCTCCATTTAAAACTGATGAAGCCTACTTTTCTACCTTTACTGATTTAAATTAGCAGTAGGGAAGGTTCTTAGCCAGGGGGGTCACCCATGCCATACTAGGGTTCATGGCATTGCCATCTGGCCCACCAGCAAGGTACTAAAAAACACTGCCACCTATTGATTACATCAAACCTCTGGTATGTATTGTACTTTTAATCAAGTACTCTTTTAGTGCTCACAACACCACTCACTCCTTAGCAGAGTGCTAGAGTGTGCTACTCCCACCACCTAGCTTCAAGAAAGGCCAAAGCACTCAAAACCTTTGTATGTGGAACTACAATACTTGTTTTGCCATTTTTGTGCAAGGCCTGTGTAGACTCAACAGAGGGTAAGTTCCTGGGGTAAACTCCTCCAGATTCAGTATTTATAAAATAAGGACCCAGGCAGCATTACTTCCAATACACTTTTTACCAGGACTTTTTACCATTACAGTTTCTCAGAATTAATTAAAACATTTATGAACTAGCAAGCATTATTTTCAATTAAATAACACAATGTAATTGAGTGTACCTGGTCTCTGCAAACTTCTCCCTCCTAACAGATAGTTTTCCATGTTTTTTCCCCGGTCTGCAACTCAAACACCCTGTACCCAGTTATCAGTTTTGCAGATCTAAAGGACACATACAGTCACCTGCATAACACAGGTGGGAGTACTTATTGAAAGGGGATCTCATGCCACCAGAATTGATTATATTTTTATCTCCCAAACTATGAAAATTAAATCAGCCACCCGGGATCAAACCACAGTACCCGGGCACAGTACAGAGTTTTAACAGAATTCCTGGGCAGAATTCTAAATTCTGGGTTTAAATCCCGAGGTCTAAATTCTTCTAGCATTCAGGGAGCATTCAGTTCTGTCGGGCTTTTATCTCAGTGCCTGATCTGGGCTGCATAAATTCCTCTATAGCTTTAAAACACCATCTCACCATGGCAAGCGAAGCAGCCAGCTAGCCGCTTCTTAAAGGTGCAACGAGGAGGGTGACAGAAATCAGTGGCAGTAGTTAAAGGTATTGGGGCATTGGGTGCAGGGGGAGGGTCCGAGGTCCCGCTTGGAAGGAAAACCCATAGCTGTCTTTTTAGACCTTTGTACTCCTCAATTGGATGCCATGTCCTGACAGTAGGACAGCAACATGTATGGTCACAATGGAATTCTAGGGCTGTTCATTCATTCATGTGTTCCTGAACCTACCTCGCTATATTATCTCAGCATGGGTGTGAGGGTCATAGAGAGGCATGGGGTCCTTCAATCAATACCAGCCAGTGTAAAAATGGGTGTTGTCCCCAGCTGCACAGTAGTGCCTGTGTCTTTTGAGTTACTGTAGTTATTTATTTAGTTATTCTAAATATTTTACCAGATACTGAGCTGCAAACAGACTGTTTACAGGTTTGTTCTGGAGGGGTGCCATCATGGGATGCATGTGAATATGACAATAATAACTAAAGTACCACCATGTTATTAAAACATAAAAGCAATTTATCCTTATAGTGCAAGAAAAAAAAAAAGACACAGAATCATTTCCCAAAAGTACAGGTTTCCACAATAGTCTGACGTGGGACGCTGCACTGAGTCATAATGTCGTACGCTTAATAGTGTACAGCATTATGGCCCGAATCCCAGACCTATGCACACTCTGGGTTGGACCCCCCGGAGTTGGAATCTTTGAGTGGGGGGGTTCTGGAGCACACCCCTGTAACAAAGGGGTGTAGGGGCGCAGCCCCACTAGAACAATAAATAAAATGAAATCGCGCTAACGCGATTCTGCCGCACGGCATTCTGCCGTGCGACATTATGACCCCGTGCCTGGTTTTCAGCTCATAGTGCCTTCCTAGTTCAACAAAGAGTGCAAATAAATAAAAGGGGTCTTTGTGTCATAAATATATACATTTGCTTCACAATATTTACCATTTGCAACCACAGTGTATGACAGGTACAAAGAAAGCTTCACATATTTTTGTAGCAACCACTGATCGGAACCACTGCCAGTCATCTTTCAGTGAGAAGAATGTCTTTGTATTCTGCAAATAAATCTTTACTAAAGACAAGAACAGATGCAGGATTGGGATACCATGTCCCAAAAGGGGGACAGTAAATTTAAAACAAGATTTGCATGTCACCTCTGCCTACTCCACACGTGTGAGCCCTACTCATAGTAACAAGGCACAGGAACATGGCACTCCAAACAGTGGTCCCTCTTTCAGTACATACTCAGCAGTTCACTTGGACAGTTCACACACATTGACCCTATTCTCAGTATTAACCCCAGGTACTAACATGGCACTCCACCCAGGTTCTGATTGCTTTCCTGGGAGTTCTGTCACAGGTAAAAACCTCTGGATCCAGTCCCGATCCAGCCTCATGTCGCATCGCCGGATCACACATGGGGATCACATCACATGCGGGCATCACATCATGCAGAACCTCCACCTCCCCACAATTAAAATCACCGGGTAAAATTCATGCCCAGAATCCATGGTAAAATCATCCCCAAAATAATCCTTCATTACCTGAGGCCTGGACCTGAGGGCTGAGAGGGTGAAGCTCGGGGTGAAGCTGCAAGAGTATTTGTCGGAGTATTGGCGGCCTGGATTGGCGGCATAGCTTGGCTGTTTCCTTGGACTGTTTCTTCTTTCCGGGTTCTTCCTCCAGTTTCTTTGGGGGTCTCTCTCTCTCTCTCTCATGCTCGGGAGACCAGGTCGGCAGACGACTGGGGGACCAGGGGAGACAAGGAGACCAGCCCGGAGACCAGGCAAGGTGAAGGGCAAGCGGGGGAGCAAGGAGATAATACGGAAGACAAATAGAGAGATGATCAGGCAGCAGGAGCAGTGCCAGACCAGGAGCAGCAGCAAGGCCACGAGCAAGCATGAGCAAGGCAGATGACTTTCCTCCCGTTCTTCTGATGACATTGGGGATAACATGAGGCCAGATGTGAGGTGATAAGGGTCAAGTAATGCCCCAACCTGAGTTGCGCATGTACACAAGTTTGGGCACAAGATCCACCATAGCCGCTGGGCAGCCCAAGCAGGGTGCTAAAAAAGGGTCTACACCTGGGGACTATACCGGGCAAATAGATCACATTTGCCCCCGACCTCAGACACACCTCTAATCTGCACAATCGCAGAGAAATATTACTCGGACAAGTCCAAAAAGTACCCCTATTAAAAAATTACATGGAGGCAAGCATCCACATCTGAACTTTAAAAAACAGCCCTTTTCCGCAATTTTACAAATGCGGATGTGTACCTCAGTGCAAATAAAGTGCCACCACCGGGAGTTTTGTCCTCCCTTTTGGCTTTTTTTAGCTATTTTCTACTCAGTAGCCACTTTTGCCCTCCTTACCTTTTGCCCTGCCAGTCTCCTGTTCCTCTTATAAGTCTCCCTATCTTCCTCACTGAGTGTCCTCTTAGATTTTCTGAAAGTCATCCTCCTTCCCCTGACTGCCCTACCTACCTCCTTTGTAATCCAAAGTGGTCTCCTCCTTTTTCTGCTCTTAAACTTTTTTATGCACATTTCCATGGCTTTCAGTGTCCCTCCTTTAATAGACTCCCATAACTTCTCCACTGACCCTATATTCTCCATTCCCTCCAGTGTTTCCCTTGCTATCCCTTTCATCCTGTCAAAGTCCGAGCATCTGAAATCCATGACTGCAGTACTGATTCAGTTAGTCTCCCTCCCTGACCTAACCCAGAACCTTACAGTCCTGCCCAAAACCTCTCCCACCTGCACCTCCTCCACACTCTCCCCATTTGTCAGGACCACATCCAGCAGGTTGTTGCCCCATGTTGGCTCCTTGACTAACTGTTGTAGTAATACCCCCTGCAGCGAAGCTAGCCTCTCTCTGCTCCTAGTCAATACTGCATCCGAGATTCCCCAGTCAATATCTGAGAGGTTTAGGTCCCCTACTAGTAGTAGTTCTCTTTTTAGGGCCATCCACTTGACTGCCTGAATTAGCTATCTATCCCCCTCCTCCGCCTGCATAGGTGGTCTGTATACCACCCCCAGCCGCAAGGATTCTCCAGTCCTCCTGTTTAGTGAGATCCACAGTAGCTCAGTCTCCCTATCTTCCTCTTGTCCCTCGGTTACTCTTATGTCACCTCTGATGTAGAAAGCAATAAACAGTCTGAAGCCTGAGATAGTTGTCTCCTAGGTATGATGCTATGTCCAGCAAGTCACGCTTATTGCAACTATATCCAGCCCTTCATGCCCCATGATGGCCTCCAAGTCCACCATTTTGTTCCCTAAGCTCCTGGTATTGGCTGTTAAGTCCTTACACCAAGTTCCCCCTGTCCCTCCTTTCAATTGACACCCTCTTGTCCAATATTCTATCTCTATCTTGGGGGGAGGCTGGTAGCCCCTCATTTCTCCTGTCTTGTGGAGTGGATTTTTTCCCAACCCCCTCCCCTATTTAGCTTAAATTATGAGTTTCTTCTATAAACTCTCCTAACTTGCTGTTCAGCACTGCTGCACCCTCCCTATTCAGGTACAGTCTGTTGGGGCAAATAGGCTGTCATCCCCTAGTGTAGATCCCCAGTCCCCTACTAACCCAAACCGCATCTTTTCACACCATCCCATCAGCCATTTATTAAACTCTTCAATCCTCAACCTTCTTTAAGTACTTGCTTTTGGCACGGGTAACACCTCTACAAAAGTCACAGATTGGAACCCCAGACTGCTGCAGTATCTAGCAAGTGCTCTGAAAATTGCTTGAGCCTCCAACAGCCTATTTTTCTCCAGATCATTTATTCCCAGGTGGAACATCAGGTGTGTTTTCCCATCCTGCTGTTTCCCCCTCGAGGGAATATAGTGAATGACCTCCGCCACTGTCATACCTGACAGGCACTCAACCCATACTGCACTGGTCTTGTCGCCCCTGCCCCCCCCATCGGATTTCTTTTATTATTGAGTACCTAACAAGTAAGACTCTGCTCTCCTTTACCTTCTGTTTGTATTTCTCTTCTTTCATTTCCCAGCCCCTTGCATCCCTTTTGTTACTTTTTTCACACTTTCCCTTTTACCTATTGCATCTCCCCGAGTACTGATTTCCCCCTGTGCTCCTCATGCTCCATACCCCCACAGGCATTTTCAGCTAAACCATCCACCCCTGCCCCACTTACTGTGAGCTCTGTCCCTCCCCCTTGCCCTGCCCTTTCCCATGCCCTGACTGAATTCCCCAATGATTTGGTCACTTCCTCTTTCCTGTCTTGTCTTAGTCCCATTGAACCTGAGCTTGCTGCCTCCTCCTCCTTGAGGCTTAGCCCTTTCTGGAGCATGTTCACACCTGTGCCCTTATCTTTATGTTTGCCACCCTCCTGGTTCTTTCCTGAAGGGGCATCCCCTTTCTCCTTTCTCCTTTCTACTGAACCTTCCTTTCTGTTTGCTTCTCCTGTTTCCCCTAAGTGGTGTGCTACAGGGCTCTGTGCTTGGGCCATTGTTGTTGGAATGTTCATACTGGATGTAGCACAGGGTTAGGAGCAGGATCAGTCTGTTTGCGGATGACACCAAGATGGGAGCTGTAGTGGTTGACACAGGGGTGGCAGAGGCTACTGGGTGACCTAACCAGGCTTAAGGAGTGGTCAGCGAGGTGGCAATTGGGTTTTAATGCAAAGAAGTGCAAAGTTATGCAATCTGGGGCAAGGAACCAGAGGAGGGAATATTGGCTGGGTGGGGTGCAGTTAGGGGTTACTAAGGAGGAGAAGGTCCTGGGAGTCATAGTAATGAGGAGCATGAATAACTCTGCTCAATGCAGGAGAGCGGTGGCTAGGGCTAACAGGATGCTGGGATGCATCACATGGGGATTCTCATCCAGGCACAAGGAGATTACCCTGCCCCTCCACAGGTCCTTGTTCAGACCACAGTTGGAGTACTGCGTGCAATATTGGCATCCATACCTGAGAAAGGATATCAAGCTGCTCAAGGCAGTGCAGTGCAGGGTGATAAAAATGATACAGAGGATGGAAGGCAGAACCTACTAAGAAAGGCTGAGTCACTTGAGTTTGTTCGCCCTGAAGGAGAGAAGGGATGGGGGCCACATGATTGAGGCTTTCAAATACTTGAGGGGGATCAACAAATCTGGTAGAGATGGGCTGTTTAAGCAGAGGAAGGGAGGGACACAAGGGGGCATGGGCTGAGAATGGAGGGAGGCAGGTTCAGGAGGGAGATGAGAAGGCATTATTTCACTAAGAGGTTTGTGCCAAAATGGAACACTCTGCCAGGGGAGGTGGTGGCATGAAGGATGGTGAGGCATTTCAAAAGGGCATGGGACAGGGCACGGAAGAGGGGCTGGGTAAACGACACTGAGCAGTTCATAGAGGTGAGTGGGGGGGGCAGCTGCAATATAGGGGTGCTAGCTGTACATACGAGCAGACTTGATAGTCCACAAGGCCTGCTTCTGTTGGCAAGTTTCGTGTGCTGTAAATTGCAAACAGTTATGGAGGAAAAAGATCTAGGCATAACCATCACTCATGAGCTCCAGTTTAAAACCCACTGTAGCAAAATAATCAGAAGGGCGAATGGAGTGTTAAATTGTATTTTGAGGCATATCACCAGTAGGGATAGGATGGTTTTGATGACACTGTTTAGTGCATTGGTTAGACCTATTTTAGAGTATGGGGCACAGGTCTGGTCTCCATACCATAGATATGAGATTGATGGTATAGAGAGGATACAAAGAAAAGTGACAAGATCTGTTAAAGGTGTGGAGAACAAGGACTATGACCAGAGGCTTGGTGAATTGGGTTTGTTCACCTTGGAGTACAGAAGAGGGAAGGGGACATGTATATGGTTTTCAGAGCACTTACTGATCAAGATCATTTGGACAGACTAGGTTTAGAACTACGTGACCAACATTTTTCACTGGGGCACATTCACTGCAATTAAAAAGTGAGAACTGCAGAACATAGAGGTGGAAAATGTGGTATAATCAAAGGGTGGTGTCATCCTGGAATGAGCTGCCCCTGGAGGTGGTAGGATGCTCCACTATGGAAAGTTTCAAATTGAAGCTTGACGCTTTTAAAAATCAGAGCCCAATTTAAATAAACGGTGAGCACCATGGATGCAAGTCTTCTTTGCTCAGCATTCTACCTATGATACCTATGATGTTCGTATGTTCATAAGTCCTCCTTCACCCCATTATCCTGATTCTCTCCCCCATTATGTGCCTCTAGTAGTGCGAATCTGTTTTTCTGCTCTAAGCCCATTGCCTGTATCCCTCTGACTGGGGCCACTCCCCCTGCTTTCTCATCTCTTTCCGTCTGTGCAGACTTTGGACCTTATCTAATTGCATTCCCCATGGTCCTTTTTGTGATCCACACTGCCTTTACCTGTGCCCCCTAAAGCCCCCCTTATGCCCTTCCCTGTTTGTGTACTACTTTGTTTTCTTCCAGTCCCATCCCATCTTCCCCTGCCTATTGATGTAGTTGCTTCTTGCCCCCCTAACGCTCCCCTTTGCTCACTCCTCTACCCCTTCCATCTTACTCCCTCAGCGGATCATCTCCTGTCCTCCTCCCTACCCTTCTCCCTTGCCCATTCTAGCATCCATCTCAACCACTCCACTGCCTCCCTTAGCTGCACAAGCTGCCTACATACCATGCAGCCCCCCCCCGTCTTCCATGCTATAGTCAACACCGTGGCCGACCCACAACCAGTGCACCCTACCACCCTTTCAAAGATGCCCCATGCCCTTGCAGCCCGGTTACCATGTCCCACACCTGCTCCCTCTCTGCTCCATTGGCCCCTCCAATTTGGTTGCCTTCCATTTTCCCTAAGGCCTAGCATAGGCAGATCTCCTGTCAATTGTACTTGTTTAATGCCTTCTAACATACTAACATACTAAAATGCCAGCAGAATAGGCCTAATGGTCTTTCGTGTCTGCTCGTTTGGTCAGCCCCCACCCTGGGTGCTGACCTTGCTGTCCCCCTCGCCTTCTCTGGCTTCTCCCTTCCCAGTTCCAGATATTCTTGCTGCATTGGATTTTGCTTCCAGAACCCTTCCCCTGTACCTGTCCCACCCCTCTTGAACCCCTCCACTGTCCTCTGCCTCCACCAGCCCCTAGGCAGTGCATTCCATGGCTCCACCACCCTCTCAGTGAAGTAGCACCTCCTCCTTTCTCCCTGAATCTTCCCTCCAGCTTCCACCCATGCCCTCTAGTGGCCCTTCCTCATTCCTTGAAGCACCCTGACTGTTCCTCCCCTATTTACCCTCTTCATGTACCTGAAGACCTCTAGCATGTCCCCCAGTCCTTCTCTCTTCCAATGTGTACATATTTAGCTCTTCGAGCCTCTCCTTATAGGTCCTGTCCCCCAAGCCCCAAATCATTTTGGTTGCCCTCCTCTGGACCCTCTCCAGAAGGTTAATGTCCCTCTTTAAGTGTGGCCTCCAAAACTGCACGCAGTACTCAAGGTGCGGCCTCACCAAGCAGTTATACAGAGGGAGTATCACTTCCCTCCTTCTGGAGGTGATCCCCCTAGTGATGCATCCCAGCATCCTGTTGGCCTTGGCTGCTGCCCTCCTACAAGTCTCAGAGTTGTTCATCTTGACATCCACCACCACCCCCAGGTCCCTCTCAGCCATCGAGACTTGTACCATTCCCCCAGGGTGTACACTTGGCCTGGGTTTCTGGCCCCCAGGTGGAGTACCTTGCATTTCCCTGCATTGAACCTCAGCTTCCACTTTCTAGACCATCTTTCCAGAGCCTCCAGGTCCCCCTGTAGGGCCACCCTCCCCTCCTTCCCATCCACCACCGCCCCCAGTTTCGAGTCATCTGCAAAGAGACTCATCTCACTCCTGATTCCTGTCCTTATGTCAGATACGTAGGCGTTGAACAGAAGGGGCCCAAGGACTGATCCCTGTGGGACCCCACTAATGACCCTCCTTGGGGATGAGACTATCCCACCAACTACGACACTCTGGGTCCGGTCCTGGAGCCAATTGCCTATCCATCTGATCATCTGGTTCCCCACCCCCTTCTACCATTGGGTCTTGTTCTGATAACAAATTTCGAAGTAGTAGTACAACGCTGTCCCTTAATTGTGCCCTAAATGCTAACGAAATCCAAAGCAACAACTGTAAAGGACCCTAATGCTAAAATACAGATCTGCTAGATGTACCAAGCTCATTCACAGCTCGTTACTCTAACCTCAGTGCTATACTTCCAGCCCCTAAGTTGACTCTTCTGAGGGCAGCAACACAGTATGCATGAATCAGGGTAAGAAACACCAGCCACCAAAATTACTGCGGTTCCTGGTATGACGGAAAAGCGTTCCACCTCAGTTGTGTGGAGCTATTTTCACATAAGTCCCAAAAATGAATGTGTAGCTGTCTGCATTTTTTGTCATTGGTAAGTTAGCAGGGGGAAAGTGAGGTGTCAGTTTGAGGCTACATCATTAAAAAGGTGTTTTCAAAGAGCACATCCAACCATTCAGCTGGGCAGCAGTCCCGAGCAAAGGACGAATATCTGTGATGAAAATAATCCTACAGACAATAGTGATGGTAAAGAGATGGAGAGAGAGAGGCCAGGAAAAAAAAAACATGTTCAACTTCACTGACTAAAGTATTTAGACAATCTATAGCTTTGCTAGTGCAATCCTATGGTTTTTGCCCCCCCTGCATGAACTAAACAGCAGACCATTACTGTGATGCTGGAACACAACACTGCCTACAGTAGATCACATCAAGTCTTGTTAAAAATTAATCAGTTAATAGCAGAATTTATTGCCAAGGGCCTGCAACTATTTTCTGTGGTGGAGAATTATGGTTCTAGAGCCCTTTTAAAAATGTTTGCTCCATGTTACAACATACCAAGCTGTAAGTATTTTGCAACTGTAGCTGTTCGCAAAATGTGAGAATGTATGCAAAGTAAATAAAATTGGCTCTTCAAGACAGTGAATGTAGTTCTGTGCAGCTGACCACAGAGGTGTGGACAAATTCTCAAACTACTGATTATATGTGCATCACAGCACATTGGGTGTCATGATCATCTTCAAACACCACCACAAGCAGCAGTGAACATGAAGGTAGACTAAGAATGGCAGCTCTTTGCATTAGCATGTTTGGTAAGCATCACACGGCTGACAATGTTATGAAACAGTTGTGTGACAACATTTCTGAGTGGTTAGAGCCCTTGGTACTCCATACTGACTTTGTGGTTTCAGACAATGGCGCCAATATTGTTAGTGTATTTAAATGTGGTGGTTTTATTCACATGCCATGCTTTGCACACTCATTAAGTCTGTTAGTACAAGCTATCAATTCCAGTGACAACAGTATGGTAACACTAGAGGGAGCTGCAAAGAAAATCTGTGGCCATTTTAGCCACTCTGTAAAATCATGTGGTATCTTGGCTGATCTGTAGGAAAAAAATGGCTTGCCAATACAGCAACTAAAACAAGATGTTCAGACAAGATGGAACTCAACTTTTTACATGTGTGAGAGACTTCTCGCACAAAAGAAAGCAGTCCCTGAATATACCATGGAGCACAATGTAGCAGATGGTGTTGTGCTAAATTCATTCCAGTGGGGCCTCATGGAGCATCTTACATTGCTCTTGACTCCCTTTGAGGAAAAAACTAAACAGATTAGCAAAGAGAATGCTACTCTAAGCCAGGTTATTCCCATCAAAAGTTTATTGAACAAGGAACTCAGGAGGCTGCATAGAGGTTTTGAGCAAAAAGGAGACAAATCAGGTGTATCCCTCATGGACCGACTGATACAGCAATTTCAAAATTGCAGAAGACTTCACAATATCACAACAGACAAAAGTCTTCTTTTGACTCATTTTGACCCTCAGTTTAATTTGCAACAGCTGCCTCCTTCAGATCATGGTGACTCTTATCTTGAATACAAAAACATGGTGATTTCAGCAATTGCACAGGAAAGGGACAGGACTGTTTTTAACAATACAAGTGAATCACATGATGTGGATACTGCATCTGATGATGCAACATCTATTAGCGGTGACAGCAATAATTTCCACTTAGTGCTACCATGTACTCCTTCATCAACATTGGGCAGTCCTGCACAAAGTGATCTTTCATGGCCCTTTAAAAAGGCATGTCATTCTGAAAAGCACACAGATGACTCTCACACTTTTTGGTCAAAACTCATGGAAACTGATCACTTAGATCCATCTGTCATGGAGCCATCTTCTTTGTCCTTGTCTGATATTGTGGATGCCTATATATGAGAATCATTCATTATACAATAGTGGTGAAGTGATATGCTCCTAAGTAAATAGTGGTATTTTCACTGCATACTGATATCAGCATGCTGACATGTACACAGTGAGAAAAGCCACCAGATAGATACACTGTGCACACGTCAGCAGAAAATATCAGTGTCACACATCTGAGGAGCTGTCATACAACTGAAGAGCCGAATGCCGCGGAACAATGCCAACAGAAAAAAACACAGGTACCACATACATACTTGAAGAAACAAACCATACCAAAGGAAAAAAAGCCCCACTGCATAAAACGAATATGTGATGGTAAGGGGCTTGATATGAGTAATATAACAACTTGTGGCAAGTCAGCTCCGGGAACAATCACTCGTGGCTCTGCTTCACGGAGCCACTTGTGATATTCCCTGAGCTGACTTGCCACTCGTTGTGATATTACTCATATCAAGCCCCTTGCCATCACTTACCCCCTTATTACTACCACAGTAGTAGAAAATGGAGCTCATCAGATTCTGAACAGACTTCACAAAATTGGAGCTGGACTACAATTACTCTGCAAAATCAGCTTGGCCTTGGTGTGTTCTTGCTCCGCACTATTTTGGAGAGAGAGAGACAAACTGAAACTGTTTGATTCATTCATGCATTTCTTCTACATGGAGTATACTCATGCCAGCTCAAATTACTGTCTGTGGATGCACTCAGTGTAAACAGCATACGCAGCTTGTTTTGTCTCTGCTCCCCCCTCTCATCTGCACTATTTAGAAAAGAAAAAGAAAAACAAAGCCTGCTCCCTTCCCTGCCATCTCTAACCCATAAGGCATTTCAGTTATATGGGATGTCCAGACAAAACACATAACTAACAGTTGTGTTTTCCTAAGCCTGGGAGTAAGTGAGTGTTATCAGTTCAGGAAATCTGCAAGAGTTATTGTGTGTGTGTGTGTGTGTGTGTGTCTGTGTGTGTGTGTATGTATGTACACGTGTGTCACTCTGTTAACCCTTTCTTGGTATATTAACCTTTTCCTAGTCAGCTTGCAAATGGCTGTAATGCTATATATTAGCAGTGCACAGTTCAGAACATGAAGCAGTACATGTATGTTAATGTGTGTGTGTGTCGCACTTTCTTCTAGTCCTGCTGATTATCATAGATACATGCATAGAAGCTGACGGCAGATAATGACCACTTGGCTCACCCAGTCTGCCCTATTAATCCCTATCTAGTGTGATCCCCATGATTAAACTGAACTCTGGAGCCCCTCCTTGCCTCCAGGATATTCTTGTGTCTATTCCACTCATTCTTAAATTCTGTGGCCATTTTAGCCCCTACCACCACCTCTAGTAGTCTATTCCAGGCATCTACAACCTTCTCCATGAAAAAATATTTCTCACATTTCCCCTGAGCCTCTCCCCCTTTAACTTCAGTTTGTGCCCCCTTGAGCATCTTGTACTTTGGAAGATGCTTCCTTCCTGTACTCTGTTTTAGACTGGTGATGTATTTGTACACCTCAGTCATGTCCCCCTCCTTTTCCTCCATGGAATATATATTTGATTCCTTTAGTCTTCCCTCATAGGTCTTATCCTGCAGGCCCTGAGCCATTTTAGTTGCCCTCTACTGCACTGCCTCCACCCTATCTATGTTCTTTCTTAGATGGAGCCTCCACAACTGGATGCAGTATTCCAGATGTGGTCTCATGAATGTCTTATACGGGGCAAGATGGTCTCCCTCTTTCTACTCATGATACCCCTCCCTATGCACTCAAGCATCTGGCTAGCCTTTCCTGTCACCTTATCACACTGCCTAGTTTCTCTTAGGTTTTCCAAGATGATAACTAACTAGTCATTTTCCTGCTTTGTGACTGTCAGTACCTCCCCACCTTGTTCATACTTTTCCCCTGGGTTCTTGTGCCTTATGTGCATGATCCTGCACCTCTTTGCATTGAATCCCAGCTGCCATTCTTCAGCCCATTTCTCCAGTTTTTTAAGGTCTTCCCTCATTCTTTCAACACCCCCTGGCATGTCCACCCTATTGCATTCCTTTGTATCATCTGAGAAGAGGCATACCTTCCCCTTCAATTCCCCAATAAAGACATTGAAGAAGATGACCGGCCTCAACACCGACCCCTCTGGCACCCTGCTCATCACCTCTCCCTCTCCAGAGTACTCCCTGTTTACCACAGCCCTCTTACTCCTGCCATTCAGCCAGTTCTCCACCCACAGAACTATATTAGGATCCACCCCTAGGCTAAGCAGTTTGTTAATCAGCCTTCAATGGGGGACAATGTTGAAGGCCTTTCTGAAGTCCAGACAGCCCACCTCCACTGCACTGCCCTGGTCCACTACCTTGGTTATCTGGTCATGCCATAGATTAGTACAATGAGTTAGTGTAAAACACAGTGCTTATCCTAAATACAATAAAAGTTAGGATTAGCTGTATAAGTAAATAAATGCCATATAATGCAGCGCATGTGTGTTAGTATGTGTGTGGCAATGCTCTGTGTATGTAGGCAGAGCACTGCCATGTTATACTGGAATATATATGTGTATATGTATTAGTCAATGTGTGTTTGTATCGCAACAATTAGAAAGTGCAGTTAGGTGGCTCAGTGGTTAGTGCAAAAATGGCTAGTCTACATTCCCTGCTATCTAGATATGTTTCAGTCTTATGCATGGCACTGCTGATTTAAATGGGGTGTCTAGTGGCAACCCCCTACCCTCCGATGTCCCTCGGAGCCTGAAAAGAAGAAAACGGTCCCTTAATGTCTTTTTTTCATCTTTAAAAATGTGTATAGACAATGCACTGCCATGTTATACTGGAATATATATGCATATATGTGTATATGTATTAGTCAGTGTGTGTGTGTGTGTGTGTGTGTATCACAACAATTAGAAAGTGCAATTAGGTGGCTCAGTGGTCACTGCAAAAATTGCTAGTCTACCTTTCCCTGCTATCTAGATCAGTTTCAGCTTTATGCATGTCAGTGATGATTTAAGGGAGGTGTCTAGTGGCACCCCCCCATGCTCCGATGTCCTTTGGAGCCTGAAAAGAAGAAAATGGTCCCTCAATGTATTTTTTTAATCTGTAAAAAAAAGGTCCATAGGTGATGCAACCCTGCTCCCACAGCCCGACCTCCCACTGAGCACCCACCACTCCACACCTCCCAGACCTCCCCACATGCCCTCACTCACCTGACTAGATCCCAGTGTAAAAAGCCACTGTCCCACGGAAGACACGTCTTACTGCTGGAACCAGCAACTGCTATATGTGAAATAAGGTACTGTACAGTACAAGTCAGATTAAACTGTTTCTCCAATGAGTTGTTTTAGCATGTCTAACTGAGTTGCATAAGTGTTGCTGGAGCCGGCACAAAGCCCTGTACAAACTGTTTCTTAACAGCTAAAATGTAGCTTTTCTTTGCATTGTGACTGGACTGCAGATGCATTCCAAATGAGTTGCAAAAACATTTTACAAACATTGCTTGTGAGCTGGTTAAGCATTGAAAAACAATGTAGTATGAGTTGAGAGTGCATTACCAACTGTAAAAAATAGTGCTAAATCAACTCATTGGTGAACAGTTTAATGTGACTTGTACTGTAACTGCAGTTGAAAACCCATTGAAATACATTGAATCACACTTACTGTACCTTATTTCTCATATACCGTAGCAGTCACCAGTTCCAGCAGCAAGATGTGTTTTCGATGGGAGAGTGGATCTTCACACTGGGACCTGTTCAGGTGAGTGAGGGTGTGTGTGGGAGTCTGTGTTTGTGGGTTGGTGGGTGCTCAGTGAGACATCAGGCTAGGGAGATGGGGGGGTCACATCACTGATGGACCTTTTTTTTAAAAGCTTTAACAAAAAGATATTGAGGGATTGTTTCCTTCTTTTCAGGCTCCAAGGGACATTGGAGGGGGGGGAGTGGTGGCACTAGACAACAAGGTAAGCATAACTATCAATGGGGACAGCTATCCGAAGGTGGGGGTCACCACTAGACACCAGAGATATATAAATTATTTATGGGGAGCGGAATAGGAGGATGGGGGTGACTAGACACCAGAAAGAAATATTATGGGGATGACAATTGGAGGATGGGGGGAACCACTGGACACCCGGGAGAAATACATAAAATAAATTATATATGTATATATAAAAGAAATAAAGACAAATATAAAATATTATTTTATGTTTTTTTATTTATATTTAATTACTGGTTATCATTTTTATATATGGAAAACTGTGGTTTTACCCTGCAATGCTATACTACTGCCCACCGAGCTGCCAGTCAGTGCATTTCAGTGTAGCAAACAGAAGTTACAGTGTAATTATATTTTAGTTAACATTCTGATTCCACTTTTAAGTTTTTCTGTGTGATTACCCTTTAAATAAAAAAAGATCTGCCTGTTCGCTGATGACGCTAAGCTTTGCAACAGGTTGGACATGCCAGGGGAGTAGATAGAATGAAAGGGAATCTAAAGAAGCTAGAGGATTGGTCAAGGGACTGGCAGCCGAAGTTCAATGCAAAAAAATGCAGTATAATGCACATGGGCCCAAAAAACCCAGGAGCATGATATCATCTGGTGGAGGATGAAATAGAATGCACCAAGCAGGAAAGAGACTTGGGGTGATCATCTCTGATGACCTCAAGGTTGTGAGGCAGTGTGACAAGGTGGCAGGAAAGGCTAGCAGGATGATGGGATGAACTGGGAATTGATTTGTGCTGAAAGGGAGGCAGAAGTGGTTGCACGTGTAACTATTACTTCATGCAAATTGTGTAAGTACACAATATGCAAATGTGAAACAAGTGAACAACTGCATAGTAGTTACAGTTCAGTTACAGTGTAGTTACTTCATGCAAATTATGTGTAACTACACAACACGCAAATGTGAAACTAGTTAATAACTACATAGTAATTACATACTGTATAACTGCACAATACTTACAGTGCAGTTAAAGAGTAGTTATACAGTAGTTACAGTCTAGTTAATGACACTTCAAATAGTGTTACCGCTAAATGTTAAACAAATGACAAAAATGAGAAACTGTTTTTTCACGATTTTTATCCCACTGGATATGTTTCTATCCTTGTAGCTCAATGTCACCAAAGTGTATTTGACATTGATCTTTAGTGGACTGTAATCAGACAGAATGGTTGCACGTGTAACTATTACTTCATGCAAACTGTATAAGTACACAACACACAAATGTGAAACAAGTTAACAACCACATAGTAGTTACAGTTCAGTTAGAGTGTAGTCACTTCATGCAAATTGTGTGTAACTATACAACACACAAATGTGAAACTAGTTAACTACATAGTAGTTAGATGTAACTGCACAGTAGTTTCAGTGCAGTTACAGTGTAGCTATACAGTAGTTACAGTGTAATTAATGACACTTAAAATAAAGTTTTACTGCTAAATGTTAAACAAAATTACAAAAATGAGAAACACAGTGGATCCAATCCAATTATGCCTTGCAGAAATGGAGCTTAGATGTGTCACAGGCTTTTGGGGATATGGGTAATATTTTTCAGTAATTTATTTAAAGTCTTATTTGTCTACATGGATAGGCCTAAATAAAACCTTTTTAGGGGCAAGGAGTGAAGAGGAGACTGATTTTATATATATATATATATATATATATATATGTCTGACGATACATGATGGCAGAGTAGGATATGGAAAATATTCTCACTCCTGCAGAGCGAGCTGTGTATTCTCACAAGTGCCACAGGCATGAGTGAGAATGCACAGCTCACACTGCAGGACTGAGAATATGTTCCATATCCCATGATCTGCACATCATGTGTGCGAATTATACATTGGGGCTAGGAGCTTTAGGAATATATTTTTCTGTGTTCTCTTCCTGTTTACTCTGTTTTTTTTTTTTGTTTTTTTTTTAGTGTTTGGTAACTGGATAAGTTTCCAGGGGTGACCTGGGAGCACTGGGCAGTTAAGTGACTTGTTCAGAATCACACAGTATGCAAGGGTAGGTTGTGAGAATCAAACCCAGGTCTGGTCTGCTGGATATAGCAAGCTTCTTCCCAACTTGTTACTCTAACCTCTAGGCTATACTGACAGCACTGTTTGTGTGTAGTCTGAGTGTAAGTGTTTCTGAATGGGCTGGGAGTGTTAGCAACAGTCTGGGAAACAGGTGAATGTGTTTTGCAAAGGTATTGAGTTACCTGCGGCTAGGAGTGAGAAACAAAAACTGTGTAGTGAAGGACTGTCATTAAGGTGAAGGCATTTTTGAAGGTGAGAGTAGCATAGTAATGGGTTGGGAGTTTTAGAAATACTATGGGACATAGGTGTGTGTGTTTTGCAATGCTAATGGTAACGCTCAGTATAATAAGAACAGGAAGTCTGCAGTACTGTTGTGATTTCATATAACTCATCATTGTGCTCTACTTAGTGATAGGGACAGGAGTTGACTTAAAAATGCTGATCCTTATGAGTGTGTGTAACAAAAGGTATTCTAATTGTTGCAGTGAAAGTTCTGTAGGTTAGCAATGTGTGTAACTGTGTTGTGAGTCTGGGTGTGCTATTATGATTGTACACCCTAACTTCATATTTCCATACTATCAAGGGCATGACAGGAACCCTAACTGATGCAGTAATGAAGTTTTTTGCATTTAATATATATATGTGATATACAGTGGAGAGCTGTCAGATAAATGGTTTATCTACACAAGTGCTGTTTGACCTCGGGTAACCTCACGAGTGTCATATGCCACGAGTGAGGTGTCTGAGGTCAAACAGAACAAGTGTAGATAAATCATTTATCTGACAGCTCACCATTGTATATCTTATTTATGCAATAGGGATGATCTCTGTCAGTCCAGGGACATTTGCTTTTGATTTCTTATCTTTTATTGCATATATTTGTCAAAAAAGTGAACAGAAAATTGCATTTTCTGCTCTTTTTTGCTAATTATAAAAATATTTATAAGGTATCTATGAATGAAACACCACTCATTTTGTAGATAATTTTGTGCTGAACAGCTTCCATGCTCACAGTAATGTTAAGAGGTCTAAACCTCACTCTCAGGTTCTTGGCAACAATGGGCATGCAAGGAATCACAGACACATTGCATAAGAGTAATAAAGCTTGTTTATTACTACCAAAAGGAAAATCACAGTTGCCCTAAGCAGTTCTTACCATTAGGAACTGGGAGCCAGTGCTAAGTGTTCCCTATACCTCGAGGAATCTCCTTGTCTCCTGGGGTCTCCGAGGTAGAAGATGTAATGTCTTAAATTATATACCTAAGATAATTACCATGGTTACTGTAAGACAGAAACATTTCTAGTTACAGAGATGAGCCTTTTCAGCTAAATTAGAGGTGGCTCTACAGTCTGAGATTACAGTATACAATTTTGTGATAGTCATCACTTTGTGGAAACAAAGAGGTACAGTTTGTACATAGCTGTGTAGTAATACAAATCATCAGAAGATGGCAATGCTGACTCATATATCATAATCATTACTAGGACACAGGTGTCCTAACATCTTATAAGCAAGAAATGCATGTGTATATTGGAAAGTAAAGTGTATAGCAATTATGTGCATACTGTACATATCCTGACATCTGCTCTTGTATGGTAGATGCCCTTATATGTTAGCATAACATATACCTAAATGCTAGCTGTCTGCAGTGTACCTCTAGGGGTACCAATTAAGGTGCAGGGACCTTGTGTAACAGTACCATGCTGTCTTTTTCATTTTAAAGTTATTCACAAGTGAATATTGGTAGTACTGCTACAGAGGCCAAACATTTTAAATGAGTTCTGGAGTGATTGTGACATAGCTACTATATGGATAAATTTTATTTATTCAACAGCTGTGAAGATAAATTGATTTATTAAATAAGTTTTGAGCCCACTCCTATTGCATATATATATATATATATATATATATATATATATATATATATAGATAGATACACATACTGTATAGGCATGGCCGTGCACCTATAGTTAGGGCTGAGTAGCCTGTTTAATGTTTAACCACAAAATTTGCACTTTAATAACTGCAACACATCAATGAATTTGCACAAAATTTAATATGTACTGTCCTGTGGATTAGATCTCTTGATCTGGCAAGTTTCTTTCCAGTTGTATTTATGAATTCTGAGATCCAGATAGTGCTAAAACATTATAAGTTGCCTTTTTTTGCATTTTTGTCTTCATCGCCTTACATCCACATGGTGTGGAATGTTGGTGTGATTTTGTGTATGGTACAACCAGCTTAGGTAACATAACTGTCATGCTTAGTTTGGTGTAAAAATAACAATTTGTTGCAGTTATTACATTTTTAAGTTTCCCATTGTTTTCAATGGGAATGTTCCTGTCAAAATTATAAAGATAAAGTTTGATCAAGGATTGACCTCAAATAAAATGATTTGCTTTTGTGAGATCCATTCCTTTTTCATGAGGGCAAAATCCTTTTTTATGAGGGAAATTTCCTTTTTTGCCAGCCACCATCTTGTATTCTGTTTTTTCTTAGATTTAGTTTTTTCAAAAACCACAAAAATGACATCCTGGAGTGACACCATCACACCTAGCTGGTTGATCGGGACCACGTTAGGTGTAATCTGCACTTCAATATTATAAATATGCCCTTGAAATGTGCTATTGTTAATATAATGAATCCTTTTCCATGCCCACGTGATATGAAAAAAAGAATCCTTTTTCGTATCATGAGTCACGAAAAAGGATCCTTTTTCGTCACACAAGAATCCTGCTTGTACCTCCAATTGCCTTCCCTACTGCTAGTCTGTTTTTTACTGGTGTCTAGTAGCCCAACCACCCTCAAATACCCGTGCCCCTTCATTTCCCTGGTGTCTAGTGGCACCCCACACCCTCTAATCGCTGCCCTGTAATAAACATAATTTCCTTGATTTTTAGTGGCACCTCTCACCTGCCGATCACTGTGCCCATAATTAAACTAATTTCCCTGCATATGTGGAAATGACTTCCAGTGGTGTTTTTTAGCTCCAATTTTTGTTCAGACAGTAATTTTACTAACCCTTTGTGTTATAGAACTGCTAGTCCTCTTGGGGGAGGTGAACTATGAAGTAAATTAATTAAGGAGTTCTTACACATGGTTGCATATAGGTCTTGGAAAGTCTGGGATTATAATAAATATCACCCATTATAACATAACACATGCAGGGAAATGCTTGTCTCCTTGATCAAGTATGCTATATTCAGATTAGTTATTCTTGTTTCTCTGTTGATGTACTTATAGTTGATATAACGCTCAGTAAAATATATTGATTGCTGTCCCTGATGTTTCTCTGGCATCTAGTGACACTTGCCACCCTCCGATCACCACCCCCTAGTTTATGCCCTCCCCCCAGCAGTGTGGGACACTGGGTAGCCAACTCAAAGTGTCCCTAAATATTTTATTAATTAATTCCTATAAAAAGAAAACAGTTCACCGACATCTTTTTAAAAAACAAAACTGAAAAAAGAAAATGGTCCCTTGTCATTCCCACCATCCCCCTTCCCCATCTCAATCCTCTCACTGAGCACCCACCACCCCACACCCCCTTACCCAATGCTTACCTCTGGAGGTCGTAGGCTGTCATCTTCTGTAGACCAGGATATGTCTGCAGTCTTCAAAACTGAACCGTGAAATGAGGACTCAAGTAAGTTCTGTATAATGTATTTCAATGGTGTTTTGAACTTATGTTCATTATTTTGCCAGTTTTTGGAATTTTTTCACCAAATTTTCAACATGGCCTTTTTGGGATCCAGCCTCATGAACATTGCAACTGTTATTTTGTTAATCAGGCATGAAAGGAGATTTCACAATTGTTGTGCAAAATCACCTTTTGGGACTGAATAATGAAATTTCACCACCAGTGTTCATGAGGTGGGGCCCTTAAAAGTACATGTTGAAAATTTAGTGTAAAAATTCCCAAAAATGACCAGGTTATGCATGTTGATTGAAATGTTTCATGCATGTGCATAACTTTGGCAATTTTCAATATTTTGACTCCAAATTTTCAACACAGCCATTATTTTACACCATCTCATGAACAATATAGCTGTTATTTTTCATATCCTGTCCAAAACGTGTTTTTGCACCTGTGGCATGGAATGGCTTTTTGACATGGATTTGTAAATTTTCACCTGTGGGGTTTATGAGGTGGTATCATAAGAAGACTATTGAAAATTTGGGGTCAAAACATGAAACAATGCCAAAGTTATGACCATTCATTACAGTTTCACTACGCCCGCTCATAACTTCAAAAATTTTAAATATTTTTACCCCAGATTTTCAACATAAAACTAAAACAGGCAATATCAGCACTACTTGAGCTGTAATGTGTAACAAAGCTTTTATTTTCAATATTTAAAATGCATACTGCAGTATTGCAGTCCCAAACCAGCAGGCCATTGCAGACAGACACCCTGACCAGTTTTGCACTTAGTGCATCTTCAGGGGAAGGGTCTCATGTAATTACAAACAGCCTTAAGTAGTCCAAAATTTAAAGAGACAATACGTATACTAGTGTCATGAAAACAAAACTGCTCAGTGCCAATAAATACATCTAAATATATATAACAATCAAGACCTTAAAACTATTCATAAAGATTATGCTAGAATGAAATTTTATACTGTATATGTGTGGAAGAAGCCCAATTTTAACTGTGTCTCCCAATAATCCAGTATTTCAGGCATTTAATTTGTTGTTCCACTGGCATGTGGAATGAAATATGCAAAAAGGTTAATAATTAAGCCACATACAATTTCATAAGGTTTTTTGGAAACAGTGCAAGAGAGAGAGAGAGAGAAGAGAGAGCTATTCTGTGGGAAAAATGCATCATCTCTTTATACATGACAACAATTCAATTCTGTCATTTAGAGCAGGTGGCATTGTGGCTCCCAGTGTAACAATCCAAAATTATTCCCCTTTTCATTCAGATCACCTCCCCCTGGGCCCTAATCCCATTTTCTCAATTCCACTGAACTTTCAATTTTGGACTACTTAAGACTGTTTGTAATTACATGAGACCATCCCCCTGAAGATGCATTAAGTACAAAACTGGTCGGGGTCTCTGTCTACAATGGCCTGTTGGTTTGGGAATACAATAATATGGTATGCATTTTAAACATTTAAAATAAAAGCTTTGTTACACATTACAGCTTGAGTAGTACTGATAATTGCCTGTTTTAGTTTGATATTTGTTATCATGCACACTCGATAGCAGCTGAGCTGTTTTGCCTTGGTTACTTAGATTTTCAGCATAGCCTTCTTATTACCCCACCTCGTGTAAGTCACAGCTGTCAGTTTTCAAATCCTGGCCAAAAATGTGTTTGCACACCTGTGGCGCAGAATGGCATTGTAGTTGTGCAGAATTATGTTTTGGCGGATATTTAAATATTTTCTGTACTGGGTACATGAGGTGGGGTAATAAGATGGTTATGCTGATAATTTGGTCACTGCTGTCCTATAAATGGCTTGGAGGGCCCTGTGCTTCCATAGCTAAATACATATATGTATCAATGGAGAGTTGGGAGCACCACCCTGCACTCCCACTAAAAAATAAGGATAAGATTATACTATCTCAAAAAGTAAGGAAATAAGTTGCAGAAAACTTTGTTAATGCTCCAGTTATGGTCAAAGTAACAAAAGTTGAGAAATGAAGTGTTAGGGTTTCCCCAACACCCCACCCTTCTAAACCAGACAGGAGACCAGGTGTGGGGTACAGCTTGGGCTTCTCAAGCTTAACGCCTACTCCATTTTCATAAAGTCTATACATCTGACCTTATTTACAGATGGAATAGGGTGAGCATTAAGCTTGAGAAGCCCAAGGCACACCCCACACCTGCTCTCCTTCCTGGTTTGGGAGGGTAGGGTGTTAGGAAACCCTAACGCTTCATTTCTCAACTTCTGTCGCTTTGACCCTAACTGGAGCATTAACCAAGTTTTTTGCAAAGATATATATATATGAGAGAGAGAGAGAGAGGGAGGGAGAGAGAGAAAGAGAGAGAGAGATAGAGGAAAAGGATATATTTTACATGCATTGAGAATGCATAACAAATTATAATACTTTTTTTTTACTACAAAGTTGATTATCTCCTTCAGCACCCTAACTGGCCCCCATCTGGTCTTCCCAGCCCCATCACCCACCTTCTCTGGTACTTGCCTTTTCTGGTGGTCCTGCCACAAGACCTTGGATCAGAGGTGTCTAGTCATCATTGTGGGGCCTGCAAGAGAGCAGGACATCACTGTTCTACAGTCAGAGGGCTTTTCCTTCTATTTTCTCCCCTACTGGGCCCAGACATGAGTGTACTTGGCCTCCATGGAAGCACCTCAGTCATCCAGGTGTGGGGTTCCTTCCCATGCTGTCTCATGATGCTGCCACCTAGATTCCTCTCCCTGTCCTACAGATGTCCATTCTTCCCCAAGGCCAGCTTGGTGGTCTGTGGTTAGTTTCAGTGAGCCATTTCCACTTACTTTTCACCCAGAATGCACTGCAGTCATTGATCCAGTAGGACTTGGGAGGGGTCAGAAACTTTTGGGAAAGCATGGTTGCGGATACCCTTGTGAATACCCCTGTTGCCCTGTTGTCTCTTGATATGTTCCAGATAGCAGACCCACCACTGGAATAGTTGGGGGAGTGCCAAAAATTAGAGAAGATGATATGTGCCACCATATACAAGAGTAGTCTGATCCTTAGCACTATTTGCTGTACCTTGTGCTATACTATCTTCAGGAGGGACAAGAGATTTTATCCAGACAACATTCCGGAGATGGTAAAACCCATTTCGGACAGCTGCTGACACCTGGACATCCAGTGTCAGCTCATTGTCCAGAATGATGCCCAGATTTTCACCTTAGTGGAGGACTTCAGCTTAGATTACCCTAAATACAGTCCCAAATCCTCCCCACATCAAAGCCTTAGCAATTACTTTCATTTCTCTGACATGCATACTGAGGCACAATCTTAAGCAAAAATTTTTACACCGGGGTGTTAACATTCAAGTTCCTATGCACCTTACTATTTATTAGATTGCTGCTAACTTAAAAAGTGTTTTTTTTAATGTGGTGTCTTGTACCCATGCAAGGATTTTAAATCCTGATTATATTCACAAAGACACTTGGTTCTGTGTAATGATCAAGAAAAGGGGGTGGCAGATTCTCTTCAAACTTGGCTTTTAATTACTGAACATCTGTGTGTGTGTGTGTGTGTGTGTGTGTTTGTGTGGTGGGGGGGCTGGCAATGCATTCAGTACCTAGACCCCCCCCAATTGTATTTCCCAGAAACTACATTTTCCTTTCCTTTAGGTAGTTGATTGCAAAGTATCTGTGAAAGAAATCCTTTTCTCTTTCAGGTTGCAAAAGCTGTAGTGGAGAGGATTTCATCCCATCCCTCCTATTGCGTCTGAACTCAGGATAGTAGCTCGTCAGTTGGAAACTGATGGGGGTGGCTGCAGTTATTCTCTTGGACTAACCTGATTCAAGGGACCAACTGATCCCAGGTTCAATGAAAAATACAGGCAGAACTGCTCAGCTCCTGATCACAGGGTGTGGTGCTGAAAGTCAAGACTAGCTCAAAATTATCAATACAAGAGCAACACTTTTTCCAAACTGCAGTTTCTGAATAAAGTCAATGTCACTTTAATAATTAACATCTGAATATTTTTTGAATAAAATAAAATTTCTCTTACTGAGTAGCTGAGATAACTGTTTTCAGAACATTCACAGTGCTTGAAAGCCATATCTGGCAGCTTTGCAGCCTTGTAACTTACACACAGACAGAAAGAAAAAGGTCTCAATTTAAAGTCACTCAACATTCTGTGGTATAGCATGGCTCAGATCATATTGTAAGATCAGATCTTTTATCTAACTTGGCCCATTGTAAGATGCCATTTACAAGAACGATCCCATGCCCCACTTTGGGCACCATGTATGTGAGTATTATGACTCGCTTTTAGTTACGCAAACCTAGACTTGGAAGCTAAATGTGTGGGAAGCAAACTGATTTCCTTTATACTAGCACAAGAGCAAATCTTGTCAGTTAGTGGACCCCACATAAATCCCATGATTTTCACAGGACAAAACAGATAACAAGAAATCTGCACTGTACCATTCAGTAGGTTTTATTTTCAGCAACAGGCTTGAAAAAGATGACATATAAGCAATTAGCATGTCATTAAGCAACAGTGTTTTTCAAAAACATTTGTACAAGTGCACTCTTGTTAGAAGAACATGACATTGCTGACAGTGTTTTGGCTTCCCATAAGATGGTGAAACTGAAGTTTGCTTACAGTTCTACTAGGAACATTTGATAAACATGCTTTTGCCTAAGTGAACAAAGGGGGTTTAAAGGGGCACTGTCAGCTTTACCCCTCTGTTTTTTTCTAACATTTGAGCAGTGCACTTCTTGGCAAAAACCTACCGAACATTCACTCTAGAATGCCCCTATGTATGTGAAAAGTAATGTTTTTTACCTGTTTTGTGCATTTTTGTCATATTTGTTGGTCGCTCAGTCTGAGCTTAAATCACCAGCTGACCAGAAGCATATCCTGGTCCAGAATGCGCATTGGCCATGATCGCTATCCCAAAGTATGATTTTTTTTAAATGTAATGGGTAAAATTAAGTTGCTCTGTGTGCATTATGTTATATTGAACCATTTGTGGTGTCAACAAAGACAAACTGAGCACTGTGAATAGTGCAAATAAAATGTATCAACCGGAGCTGAAATCCCCTGCATGTGCAAGAGCGGCACGCTCTTGCACAAGCGCAGGATCTTAGATCACGCCTCTTATGGGCATGCAGGGGATTTCGGCCCCGGCTGAAGAATTAAATTTGCACTATTCACGGTGCTCAGTTTGTCTTTGCTGACACCACGAATGGTTCAAAATAGCATAATGCACAAGAGTAACTTCATTTTACCCTTTACATGTAAAAATATCATACACTGGGTCAGCGCTCATGGATGATGCACATTCTGGACCAGGATATGCTTCCAGTTGGTGGGTGATTTAAGTGCGGACCGGGCGACTGACAAATATGAAAAAAATGCACATCAAGCATTACCTTTAAAAAAACACAGAAATATAGACTTTGACAGCAGATAAGGACTGCTTGGCCCACTTAGCCCATTTCTCTACCTATTGTATAAGCTGCAGATCCTAGTCAACTAGCAGCCTACTTCCTCCTTACCCCCTTCCTACCCCCCACTTTAATTACCTTGTGTTGGTCCCATGCATTCTTGAATTCCCCCACTATTTTTGACCTCACAACCTCCTCAGCAAAGCTGTTCCATGCATCCACCACCCTCTCCATGAAAAAATACTTCCCCATGTTGCCCCTGAGCCATCTCCCCTCTATTTTCAAATTGTGCCCCCTTGTTCTTGTGTATCTCTTTTTCTGAAATATGCTACCCTCTTGGACTCTGTTGATTTCTTTGAGGTACTTGAAGGTTTCTATCATGTCCCCCCCCCTCCCTCCTTTCCTCAACGGTATACATATTAAGCTCTTTTAGTCTTTCTCTTTGTATGGCTTCTGGTGCAGACCCTGCATCATTTTGGTTGCCCTCCTCCGAACTGCCCCCATTCTGTCTATGTCCTTGCAGAGATGGGGTCTCTAGAGCCGTGCACAGTACTCAAGATGAGGTCTCACCAACTGTCTGTACAGAGGAATGATAACTTACTGTTTTCTACTGGTGATGCCTCTCCCTCTGCATCCCAGAATTCCCCCAGCCCTCCTTACTGCCTTCACACATTGCTTGCCTATCTTAAAGTCATCTAATATGAGTACCCCCACGTCCTTTTCCATTTTTGTTGTTGTTAGTACCTCCCCCCATTGTGTATTCTTCCCCTGGGTTTTTATTTCCCAAGTGCATTACTTTGCACTTCTTTGCATTGAAACTAAGCTGCCATACTCTTGACCATTGCTCCAACCTTGCCAAGTCCCTTTTTGTCCTTTCCACTCCTCCTTGTGTATCAACCCTGTTGCAGATCTTTGTGTCACCTGCAAAGAGGCATACTTTTCCTTCTTCCAGCCCCTCTGCAATGCCACCTACAAAGACATTAAAAAGTACTGATCTCAGCATGGAACCCTGTGGTACCCCACTAGTAATCCCCCTTTCTTCAGAGTGGACTCCATTTACTATTACCCTCTGTGTCCTATTCTCCAGCCAATTCTTTACCCAGGCTACCATCTTGGGACCCACTCCCAGGATGGCTAACTTGTTTATTAATCTTTTGTGTGGTACTGTGTCAAATGCCTTGCTAAAGTCTAGGTAGGCCATATCTACAGCCCATCCCAGGTCTACTACTTTGATCACCCAGTCAAAGAAATCTATTAGATTTGTCTGACATGACCTTCCCACTGTGAATCCATACTGCCTTGGGTCCTGTGCCCCGCTGGCCTCTAGGTACTCAACAATTCTTTCTTTCAGAAGTGATGCCATCATTTTCCCTACCACTGAGGTCAAACTAACAGGTCTGTAGTTACTGCCTGTGCCTCATTCCCATTCTTGTGAAGGAGGATCACATCCACCTTCCTCCAGTCCTCAGGTACCACCCCATCCTCCCATGATTTCTTAAAAAAGGTAGTCAGTGGAGTCACTAGGTCCCCTCTTAAGAGTTGTAAGAGTTCTTTCAGAACCCTTTCTTCTGTGAATGGACTGGTATCAACCCACCTACCCAGAATGCTTCTATTGTTTGGTTCCCCCTCTTCTTCTGTTGTGAATACTGAGCAGAAGTAGTCATTCAGTATCTCTGCCTTTTCACTGTCGCTTTCTGCCCACCTCCTCTTTCCTTTATTAAGGCTCACTATCCCTCCCCTGGTCTTTCTGCACTCCCTACTGTATGTACAAAAGGTTTCATCCCCCTTCTTAACTGAGCTGGCTATCTTTTCCTCAGCTTGGGCCTTTGCTATCCTGACTGCCTTCCTCACTTCCCTCTGCTTTAAATGATACAGTTCTCTGTCCTGATTCTTCTGTGATTCCTTATACTTCCTGAATGCTATCTTTTTCTCCCTAACCTTCCTTGCCACCTCTTTTGAGAACCATAATGTTTTTTTACTTTGATATGTTTTCTTTATTCGCTTCACACCAGGGCTTGTTGCCTCTGTGATGGCAGTTTAAATGTTTCCCCATTGTTCTTCCACCCCTCCTTCCTGCCCATTTGCTAATGCATTCCTTAGGCACTCCCCATTTTGCCAAAAGTCAGCCCTTCTGAAGTCCAGTACCCTTGATTTTGTATGGCTTGACTCCAGAGTTGTGTTTATCATGAACTACGTGTGGGTCGCTTGTTCCCAGATGGCTACCCACTTCTAAATCTGTGATCCTCTCTCCATCCCAGTTTGAGACTACCAGGTCCAAAATTGCTCCCTCCTGAGTGGGTTCCAATACTAGCTGTCTGAGGCATGCCCCCTGTAGGGCATCGAGAATTACCCTGTTCTTGGATGTGGCTGCAGTAAATGTGCTCCAGTTAACATCTAGCATATTCAGGTCCCCCACCAACAATATCTCCCTTATTTCTGCCATTCTGAGGTTGCCTTCTATCATTTTCTTGCCCATTTCCTCCCCTGAGATGGGGGTCTGTATACAAACCCTGTGCAGATTGTGGTGTCAATACCTGCATCCAAGGTGACCCACAGTGCCTTCTGTTCTCACAGTTTACCTATTAGTTCCATTGCTTTGATCCCTTCCCTTATGTAGGGAGCTACTCCTCCTCCTCCTCCTCCTCCTCTTTACCCTCCCTGTCCCTTCTATAGATAGTGTACCCTGGTATGTTGACATCCCAATCATGGTTCTCCATGTGCCATGTTTCTGTGACTGCGATGATATCTGGCTGTCCCTCTTCCATCAAGGCCACTAGCTCAGGAAGCTTGTTACCCAGACTACAGGCATTGGTACTCATTGCCTTCCATTTTATGATGGCCTTACCCTTTTTTGCCCTATCCCTGCCCTTACTGCCTTTGTCTTTTTCTCCATTTACCTCTGTCCTGCTCCTGTTGACCTCTGTATCTTGCTGTTTACCTCACTATCTACCCTGTTTTGTTGGGGGAGGCTTGTAATTTCCTACTATATATCAGAGCCTCCCCCTTGTCTAGTTTAAAAGCTTGCCAATGAAGCATTTAAATCTATCACCTAGGAGCCTGGTTCTCCTCCTGGACAGATGCAGACCATCATGCTAGTATAGGCCTGCATCCCTCCAGGTGGACCCCTAGTCCGCAATGAAGCCCAAATCCTGTACTCTGCCCCAGTCTTTCAACCATTCATTGAACTGCATGGTGCAAAGTACCCTCGCCTCACCCATGCCATAGACAGGCAGCATCTCCAAGAAGGTTACTGTGCATGCTACCTGTCTAAGGCCCCTCCCCAATTCTACAAACTCCTGCTGCATTGCTCCGATCCCATGTCCAGCTAGGTCATTTGTCCCAAGGTGGACAATGATGTCTAGCTACCTCTCCCCTGATGCTGCTCCCGCGATCCTGAGGATTCGCTTTCTGTCCCTCCAAGCCATGGTGCCAGGCAGGCACCTTACCTTCCTCTCCCCTCCCTCCCCCAGTTCTACTCCTCTAACAACTGAGTCCCTCACCAGGAGCTGCTTCCTTCCCCCTTGATGTCTCTTGCCACCTACCTGTGGGCCTCCCTTGTGGAGGTTCCCATACACATACAAAGGAGCATTCTAGAGTCAATGTTTAATAGGTTTGTGCCAAGAGGCACACTGCTCAAATGTTAGAAAAAAATGGAGGGGCAAAGCTGACAGTACCCCTACTCTGTCCTAATTCATTACATTTTCACACACAAAGGTTCTGTAAGAGGAAACACTAGGGGCACTAGTATTTCATAAACCTCCACTGAGTAAAACTGATACAGTGAAGCCCTTTTATAAGAACACTCCATTTGTCACAAAAAATGTCATTTCATTTGACAGGGGGGAGTGCAGGTAACAGCTTCAGAGAAGGAAAGGGACCTCGGAGTAATAGTTACAAGGGACATGAAGGTATCAGCACAGTGTAGGAGGGCAGCAGCAAGGGCAAATAGGATGCTGGGATGCATTGCCAGAGGGATCACCTCTAGAAAGGAGGAGGTCATCCTGCCTTTGTACAGATCACTGGTGAGTCCACATTTGGATTACTGTGTGCAGTACTGGTACCCATACTTCAAAAAGGATGTGAGATTATTGGAGGGGGGTGCAGCGCAGGACTACGAAAATGATCATGGGACTGGGGGAGTTTCCATATGAGGAAAGATTGAGGGAGCTCAACATGTATTCAATGGAAGACAGAATGGAAAGAGGGAACAAGATAGAGGCCTTTAAGTACTTGAAAGACATAAACAAAGTCAAAGAGGGAGGATTGTTCTGCTTAAAGGGGGAAATGATCACTACAGGGCACTGTCTGAAGCTGGAAGGGAGACGGTTCAGGAGGGAGATGAGGAGGCACTACTTTACAGAGAGAGTGGTGGTGAGATGGAACGCACTGCCGGAGGAGCTAATTGAACTGAGGAGAGTGGATAGCTTTAAATGGTGTTGGGATAGAGTCAAGGGCAGGATTATGAAACTAAGAGCTGCACAATTGGGCAGACTTGATAGACCTGTGAGCCTTTTTCTGCTGGCAATTTTGTTTGTTCATATGTTCGTACTTTTAAGTGGGCTGTTCTTAGAGATGGGCTGACTGTTTAATCAGCAATTCACCTGCAATTCTCAGTTACAGCCACAAGGTGGTGCTGCTGTAATTGCAAAAATAACACACAGTAAGGCAGGTTAGTTGATTTCTTTATTAATCTTTACTGTTGGAATGTGATTTAAAAGCATTTCAAATAAAAACACTAAAAATGTTAAAAATACTGTACAGGTATCAAAAAGATAACAACAGATTGTGCTGTCTGCTGCATTTATTTCTTAAAATAATCTGTGATCTTGAGCTGTTTCGAGTGCTTCAGAGCCAGGTCACGAAGGTCATTAATGTATGTGTCAAGTACATAAAACGTACCATAATCTGCTGACTCTTGGCTCAGTATGAAATGCCATGTTTTTCTTATACATTCCTTTATGTTACTCAGAGCTAGTGTTTCTGTGAGTTCCCCAGTGTTTGGGTCTGCAGGAAAGTCATCGTCATCCTACTGAACTTTCTCTTTAGGTCTAATGATGTCCCGGGTTATCTGCTCCTGCATGACAGTGCCTGAGGTTTCAACCTCATCACCTATGCCCTCATAAATCTCAGATTCTTCTCGAGTGAGCCCAGATCCCTTCACAGTCTCCTTGTGAGATTTATGTGATAAGGGCGACATCTTTTGCGTGAGTCCCCAATGGGCAAGTATGGGAGGCAGAGTACAGGAAAGGTGAGGAGCTAGGAATGGCGACTGGCAACGGGAGCGCAATCAGGAGGGTGAACCAAATGGGCAGATGTAGAAGCGCGAACAGGTCAAGGAGCCCATGGACATGGGGCGGCAGTGGCTGGGCGATGGGCACAGTGCGAGTAGATTATGGCACAGTGCTAAGGTCCCAGGGATAAGGGTGACAGAAGCAGGCAGCCAGTTCAAGGTGGCAGCATACAGGGTGGGGAAGAGGGACACAGCTGCATAGGGGTCTGGAATCCAGCATCAGGCAGGGCAGCCGACGGGGCATGTACAGAGCCACCTGCCATGGTGACAGTGGCAGTGAAGAGGTGTGCGGGTCAAGAGAGCAACTCCACAGTATGTGCCGCCATGGTCCATATGGTGTGTGCTGTTGGGGGGGGGTCTGCACCAGCTGTTGTGCTGTGCTGGGAGGATGTCCGTGTGTGTGTGCCCTGGTGGGTGTCTGTCTTCTGGCAGCTCCCTTCCATGCTGCTCACTTCTGATGCTCACTTCATGGACAGCTAGGCATTTTGGGGTCGTCTGTTGTGGTTATGCAGATGGGGGCATCGCCATAGTGGTGC
This sequence comes from Neoceratodus forsteri, assembly GCA_016271365.2. Taxonomy (NCBI): domain Eukaryota; kingdom Metazoa; phylum Chordata; order Ceratodontiformes; family Ceratodontidae; genus Neoceratodus; species Neoceratodus forsteri. The sequence goes on along the minus strand of CM057458.1, from coordinate 230,168,932 downwards.
AGTTGCCATTTTCACTCACATGCTGTTGGTCTGCTGAACAGTACTGTTGCCCTTTCGGCAGCTGGCTCCAGTTGCCTCACCCCAGCAGCACACAACATTGTTTCTACGCTCTTAGTGTGTGCTTCCCTCCTGGTGTGCAGCCAGTTGTGCAGGTGCAGGTCCAGTAGTAAATCCTACTTTAGCAAAGCGGTTTTTTTATGGTATCTTGTTTCACCATCCTCCAGGAGGCATCTAACATTTGAATGCAGTCCAGGGTGGTTATTTCACATGGTAGATCAGTTGCCCCTGCCTTCCCACCATCTATTGCTACCAACAGTCTTTCTATAGTTTTCTTCTGATGTTAAGATGTTGTATCACTAATTGATTCATTAGTTGGATTAGTGCTGCTGTGTTTGGGGGAAGAAAAAATAATCAGATATGTCTGAGTGATAGACTGGGCGGGGGGGGACTGAAGTTGTCCAGAATTAGGCAGACTTTTCATCTTTTTCTTCTCATTTTGGCATTAAGACAAGTTACCCAGTCCATAAAAATCTGCCCCATCCTCCAAGCATTGGAGTTTGCCTCATATTCCACAGGCAGGGTATCCAATGATATGCCATAGAAACACAGTGGTTTCTTTGATTTGCCGGTGAGAAACAAGAGTAATGTTTATAAACCATCCATATTGGCACATATGTGGGCTAAAATGTGCTCCTTGCTCTTTGTTCCACCAGCAGCAGGGTCACCACTGAAAGCAAGAGTGCCATCAGAAACTGCATGAAAATAGATGTCTGTCTCACCTCCATTAAAAATGTCACTCTCATGAAAGTCATTTAAAATTACAAGCGGAACAGTCTGCTTCCATGAGAGAGCACCATCACAATCTGCATCCTGCTTCTCCCCATGGCATCTTTTAAATGGTATGCCATGTCTGTCTTTCCAGCAGCACAACCACCTGTTTGTGGTGACGACATCTACCTCCATGCCATCGGCTAACTGCTATGCCTTACCAAGAAGAATAGGACTGCTAATAGGAACGTCAACCATTCTACATGCACTGAACCGCCTCAGGAGAGCTTTTTCTACCAGCTCATCCATTCCCGTGCATTTGCATTTTGTACTGCAGTTCAAACCCTGCTCCAAGTCTACCACAAGCTGCTCTTTGATGCTCAGGATTTTGGAGAAGGTGCATACTGTACGTTAACATCAAACTCTCTCAAGTTGTTTCATTTGATGGGGGCTTGCCGAGACTCTCAATAATGGTGAGCTTCTGGAACAAGGTCAGTGCATTTCTCTGCTTGCTTTGCTATAGGTTTGTTTCACCATGGATGCGGTGGAATGCTGAGTTTAAAACAGTAAGTAGACAAAGCTTTTTAACAGCTCAGTTCATGAAGAATGCACTGAATAGCCACCTTAATAGACACCCATTATCACCTAGCTGAATGACTAAGAAGGTGTTTTTAGCCAGAGCTCAGCAGCAGGCAAGGTGTGACAGTGCACTCAGTGAATTTAGCTGGCAATTGACAGACAGCTCTCAGAAAATATGTTCCTTTAACCAGGCTGATAGTGATTATAAACTAACTTTATGCTCATAAGAAGGCATTGCAAAAAATCAGGGCAGGGGGCTAATGTTCTTACAACTGGGATGTACATTAACCGATCTTACAAGTGGGCTCCTTAGGTTCAATGCAAAGAAGTGCAAAGTAATGCACCTGGGAAACAAAAACCCAGGGGAAGAGTGCACAATGGGGGGTGAGATACTGACAACAACAAAAATGGAAAGGGACCTGGGGTAGTCATATCAGATGACCTAAAGGTGGGCCAGCAATGTCAACAAAGTCCAAGAGGGTAGCATCTTCCAGAAAAAGAGTTGTGCAAGAACAAGGGGGCCACAATTGAATATAGAGGAGGGATGGGTCAGAAGTAATGTGAGGAAGTATTTCTTGACAGAGAGGGTTGTAGATGCATGGAACAGCCTTCCTGAGGAGGTTGTAGAGTCAACAACAGTGGGGGAATTCAAGAATGCATGAGACAGACATAAGGCAATTCTAGTGGGGGGGGGTAGGAGGAAGTAGGCTGTTGGGTAACTAGGATCTGCAGCTTATCCGTTAGGTAGGGAAATGGGCAGACTAGGTGGGCCAAGCGGTCCTTATCTGCCATCAGATTCTATGTTTCTATGTTTATGTTTCTCCACTGTATTATTAATGTCGTACCTGTTTATACATAGTCAGTGCAGCTTATGTCGTCTGTTCCTATACAAAGTTCCAGATGGCATTGTAGCGTTATACTAGACTTAGGAAAAACAAGCATATCTCTACATCACTGAACAGTAGAAATTACATGAAAAAGCTTGTGGAAAAACTAAACAGACATTTCCAACCTACAGAAATAACAAGTTTGCTTCTGTAGAATTAGTGAACCAGGCCCATAATTCAAGTTTAAACTTGACCTGAAAATATGTGGCCCACATATGCCCTCTCCTAGAATTGTTAAGACATTAAAATCATCCAAGGGTGCCGATACAACTTTCTGGGCCCGGGACACACATTTAGGACTAGGCCCCTCCTCACCCTCCCATTTCCTTGTAAGACATATAAAAATCAATAAATGCGTACATTTATATTTAAATAAATTATGTGCCACCATGGCGCTTAACGAAAAAAAGACTATTAAAATTATATAATGAAATTAGTACTTTACCTGTTGTACTTAACTAACTTACAACTTCTCCTTACTGAAGTTCCTACTAAGCCTCATCTTACGTCCTCCTTAAATATTACAGAAGCACTCTGAACCGATATGACTGATGTAACATTGAGTACATACTTGCATTAATTGCATTAATTGTTTTTACTTGTGTTATTTGGCTCTATTGTAAATATCTCTGTGTGCATTGTACCATTTGACCCAGAGCTAACCAGGTCCATCTTGTAAATGATCTTGCTCAATGAAGTTCACCTGGATAAATAAAGATTTTGATTGATTGATTGACATAATGAAATTAAACACATTCCACCGTAACTCTCCCTCTGAATTCAATGTGAAGTCATATGAACATATGAAGAAGCCAGCAGAAGAAGGCCATTTGGTCTATCAAGTCTGCTCGTGCTGCAGGTTCATAGTTTGAGCTACTGTCCCTGCCCCCCCTTCCCACTCCTCCCATCCTCCCTACCCATGACCCTTACCCTCCCCCTGTACCTGTCCCAGCTTCTCTTAAAGCTGCCCACTGTCTTCAACAAGATTACCTCTTCTGGCAGTGCATTCCAAGTGTTCACTACCCTCTCTGTGAAGAAGTGCTTCCTGACCTCCCTCCTAAACGTCCCACCCTCCAGCTTGAGACTGTGCCCCCTTATGATATGGTTGTCACTCAACTTAAAGAGACTCTACTTATCAACCTTATTTATCCCTTTTAAGTACTTGAAGGTCCCAATCATGTCCCTGCTCTCTCTCTCCTGTCTTCCAGAGAGTACATGTTTAGTGCCCTCAACCTCTGCTTGTATGCCTTACCCTGCTGACCAGTTATCATTTTTGTAGCCCTCCTCTGGACTTCTCCAGCAGATTAATGTCCTTTTTGAGGTGTGGGCACCAGCGCTGCACTCCATACTCCAGATGCCACCTCCTCACTGTCATACTGGCAAACCAATGATATTATTGAAATCGAATGTTCGAGCTGTATACCTGCAGCAATTACTGGTGACTAAGTTAAGTATTCAGAGGGCAATACTTATACTGAGCCTAAGGGATTAGTGTTGTCTTTAGCTACCAAACTGCTAAATCATTCCTATCCTCAGCATGATGCTGTAACCTTAAGCATATATTACATTTAAAGTCTGCTCAGATTTATTTTCTCAAGAGCCTGAATAAGCATTTTCATTCCTCAAGTTGTTGCTCACTTCTATAAACTGATAATCAAAACTGCTTGATTAGGAGACAGATACTGTGACAAGCCTTATTGACATACCAGCTCTGGAATATACAAAGTGAATAAAGGGTATATTAGCTCTCTTCAGAATGCCCATGTTTCATATCAGCAAATGTCTCTCTGTCTGTCCCTCTGTCTGTCTATCTCTCTCTCTCGCTCATCCATAGATTTCCTCCTAGTTGCCAAAAAATTCACCCCTACCACTGAATATTGTATACAGATCAGAGCATACCTCTCAAGTGTCCCTGATTTTCAGGGATGTCCCTGATTTTGCCCCCAAATTTTCCTCTGTTCCTCGTAAAAATGTGTGTTTTTGTGACAGAACAGTGGGGATTAAAAGCACAGAATAATGTCAAACATTAAAGTAACAGACTTGTTCTTCTGCAGAATATGCATCTTAACACAAATCCCCTTATTTTATCAGCTTTCTGACTGAATAGTACCAGTTTTTAAGATGTGTCCCTGATTTAGGGTCTTTGTCCTTGATTTTTGTAAGCCTTGTCCCTGATTCACGAGGCAAGAGGTTGAGAGGTATGGATCAGAGTCCCTACAGATCAATATGAAAAGTATTTTCATTTCTGCTACATTTACTTCAGAGGTGTAAGACAACAGTAATCAGTAATAACATTTTTGTTTAAAAATAAATCATTTTTAAAGTGCAGCATTACAGGCACAGACACATACATTTTCATGGATTGGATCAATGTGGCCTTTCATCACCAGCTACACAGCTAGCTAAGCTTAGTGCTCACAATAAATAAAAAGACAGCCTAGACACTGTTAGGACTTGACTGGAGAATTGAGTGATCATTGCATCTTACCTACCAGTTCTGCACCAACATTGCCCCAGGCCCCAAGCCCTAGGCTAGCCTGCCCTGGCCCTGCTGTAGCTGCACTTGCAACCAAAATCCTCCTCCAGTGGTCTCCAGAATCCAGGTCAGACTGTTGTCCTCCTCTCCTCTCCTCTTCCAACAAATTTCACCAGACCGTGTGGCAGTTTTACATCCAGGGAGTCCCGGTTGGTGGTCAGTCAGTCTGATCGATTAAATAAAAATGTTAAATTTGGAATGTAACACATGTGAGTTCTCCGACCTCATGTAGAGTGCTGCCTCTGGCCTGACCTGACCTCCGACCCCCCCTTCGTGACTTCATCCCTAGCGCTGACTGGCTGCAAGTGCTCCTAACCTGAGTTGACCCCTGTCTGCTGACAAATCACAGAATCAGGAAGTACTGCTGTAGAGTGGAGGGGAAAGAAGCACTGGGAAACTACTGCTAGCATGGTGATGGGGTTAATAAGACACTGTGTGGGGGAAGAAAGAGTAAGTAAGGGCTGGAGAAAGAGTAAGTCGTCTGGGGGCTCAGCTGCAGCATCCTCCAACAAGTGTCTGTGTCAGCAATTCAGGTGGGGGGCAGCTGGTGAATACATTGATAATTGGCCAGCCGGCCCCGCGCCCCCCTGAGCCACTGAGCCCGGGACAGTTACCCCGACTCTCCCTCCATCAGTGCCCCTGAAATCATCTTCAAGATTACAACCAGCTGCAATCAGTACAAATTTGATATTAACCACATCTTACCAAAAACAGTTATCAGACAATTTCAGAACTCCAACATGTAATATGCAACATGTAACACGAATGGCACTTTAACTGTCTTGAATTTTCTCTCCTGCATTCCCTGACTGAACCATGAAGACAGGCGATATTAACGTTTCAGACTACTTTCATACCTTACTAGGCCTATCAATGGCAATTTTATCTAGGATAAAGCACAAATTAATCATTTCAGTATTTTACATAAGCATAGTGTGGCTAGGCCCAATGGCAGAAGAAAAACTTAAAAAAAAAAACTTTTTCCGGGTACTCTGTGTGCATGTTCTGTACCTTACTCAAGAGCTTTGCTAATTTACACTATAATGAGTACCTTGGTAACACCATTAACATAGAACTATTCTAACATGGTGGTTAGTGTGACATATCTCACATGTAACTGCTTACTCACCTGGAGGTAAGTAGTCAAGATGCCTGAGCAAACTTGGATTGTAGCCTTTACAGCAGTGACCAACTCATCAGCTCTGGATCATAGTTCCAGAGCTGACCTTTGTTTAGCACATCGTCAGCCTTTGTAACATCCATGAACTTGGCAGCAAACTGTAAACTGACAGTGGTATTTGCAGAACCCTGAGGTTCTAGAACCTCTTTGTAAGAGTTTTGGGCTGCAGGAAGGCCTGAACCAATACTCACTTGAGGGCAGAGGCCCTCTGGGCCTATCTAAAGGTCTGAGTAGTTCCCTTCCTCCCAGCAGAATGGACTTCCAATCAGAGGGCAACTGCACCTGCTCCTTGTGGGCTACTTTCACAGTCCAGATGTCATGTTAGGCATCCATGGTGACAAAGTATATTAGCTTCTGCTACCGTGGCCAGACACTGATCAATGCAGGCCATGAGCCATTAGGGTATGAATTCTGTTTATAGTCTATGGTCAACTTCCATTTACCTGTATGTCCAATTGTCCATTCCAAAAAGGCATAGGCTTTCCTGTACCACTTGAGAGTAATTAGGAAAATCTAGGGTTGATAAATATATACTGTCTTAGAAGGGAAGAAGGTGTTAACCTTATTCCAAGTAATTCTTTTTTTGCTGCAGTTTAGGATATCCTCTCCCCCCTTTCAGTTTACAAGCTTCTTTGGAAGATAGTTTGGTTTCTTGGAGAAAGGCAACCCTTGTCTGGAATTTCTTTATATGAGTAAATATCTGTTTCTGTTTGGCTAGTGAATTCATTCCTCTAACATCCCATGATAAAAATGTGACTTCGATCAGAATGGAGAGCTATAAGAACTACAGTATGGTGGACAATATAGTATGATGGGCTGCAGGGGAACCAAAATAGTATGATGGATGAGGAGGAGAACTGCAGTCCTCAGTGGATGGTTTAAATGTTACTTTGAATATTTAAACTAGCTGAGGGGGTGGCAGAAGAAATCAGGGAGGCAGAACTTGTCCCCCCACTGGCTGAAGTAGACAGTAGGGAGAACCTAAGGGGAGAGGAACCCACCAGGGTGCAAATTAATAAAGGAAGCAGGTGATAGAAATAAAGAAAGATGGGATCAGGAGCATTAAAAAGAGATTGGGGAGTAGTGGTCAAAAAGGAAAAAAAAGGGGTAAGAAGCAGAGAGCTAACAAAGTGTTAGGGGCTGGCCATATAGCCAAGAGGTTAGAGTAATGAGCTGTGAATGAGTTTGGTACATCCAGCTGACCTGGATTTGATTCCCACAACCTCCGCTTGCATACTGTGTGACTCTAAACAAGTCACTTAACTACCTCAGTGCTCCTGGGTCACATCTGAAAAAAGGCACGTATGCCTAGTGGGGCTTACCTGGTTACCAAAAGAATAAAATAAAAACCATCCGGAAGGCCATGTGTATGAATGCTTAAAGTCTAGGAAATAAGCTTCCAGACCAAGAGGCCATCATGGCAGAGACCAGCTTGGCTATTGTGTCCATTATGGAGTCATGGTACACTGAAAACCATGACTGGGACATAGCTATACCATGCTATACTCTGTTCAGGAAAGACAGGGTGGGAAGGAAAGGAGGGTGTGGTGCTTTATGTGAGGGAAAGCATAAAAGCAAAGGAGATACAAAGAATACAGAGGGACAGAGATACTGTGGGTCACCCTGGGGATGGGGAACAGAGCCACTATTCGCACTAGCATAATCTACAGATCTCCAGCCTTGGGGGGAGGAGTTAGATAAGGTACTGGTAGAAGCCACTAGCAAAATGGCTGAGAAGGGGGTGGTGCTGCTGGCGGGGGACTTCAATCTGCTGGATGTAGACTGAACCCTCCCAGCTACAACTTCAACTAGAAAGCAGGGACATCTGGATTTCCTGCAGAGAGCTTTCCTCAGGCATCTAGTATGTGACCTACTTGTGATGCGGCAATGTTGGACCTGGTACTCACTAACAGGAACAGTAATGCAGATGTCCAAGTGGAAGGCCACCTGGGGTCTAGTGATCATCGTTCAGTATGGTTCATTATAAAGATGATTGTGGAACTGGTGAGGGTTCTGGACTTCAGAAGGGCATATTTTATAAAGATGGGTGAATGCCTCAGGTATGTCCTAGCAGAGTGAGTGATCTGGGGGGGGGGTGGAGGAACTGTAGGCAAAGCTAAAAAAAGAGTGTAGTTAAGGTGATAAACCTCTATGTCAGGCAAGTGAGCAAAAGCAAAAGAAAGGGGAAACCACTATGGTTCTTAGAGGTGAAGGAAAAGGCAAAGACTAAAAGGGTTGTATTCAGAAGGTATAAGGAGAAGCAGAGGGAGGAAGGAAGATGGGGAGGTGTATCAGGGGAAACAGAAGGAAACAGGGAAAGCAGTAAAGAGTGTGAAGGCACAAACTGAAGAGAGCATAGCACAGGCGGTAACAAAAGGGGACAAGACATTTTTTTAGGTATGTAAGTGAAAAGAGGAAGACCAGGGGAGGGACTGTGCAGAGGGGGCCAGGAAAAGGCAGGTACCCTAAACACATTCTTCTGCTTAGTGTTCACAAAGGAAGGAGAAGGGGGGAGCAACAAATAAGTAACAGGAACTATGGAGTGGAACACTAGTCCTTTTTCAGAGGAGAAAGTCCTAGAAGGGACTTGCTAATCTGAAAGTGGACAAGGCAATGGGCCCAGACAGACTGCATCCAAAGATATTGAAGAAGCTCAGTGAGGTGCTGTCTGCACTCTGACAGCCTTATTTAACAGCTTGCAGGAAACATGAGTGACTCCAGAGGACTGGAGGAGGGTAAATGTAGTCTCACTTCACAAAAGTGGCATTAAGGAGGAGGCTGGCAACTATAGGCCAGTCAGCCTGACATCAGTGGTGGGAAAGTTAATGGAAACACTTTTGAAGGAAAGGATTGTGGAATATCTTAAATCCAATGGGCTACAAGACTGAAGGCAGCATGGATTCACAGGAGGGAGGTCATGCCAAATGAATCTGATTGACTTCTTTGACTAATTGATAAAGGAATTAAATTAGTGTGCAGCGATGGACGAGGCCTACCTAGATTTCAGTAAGGCTTTCAACACCATTCCACACAGGAGAATAGTAAGCAAGCTAGGTAGTTTAGGAGTGGGTCCAAAGGTGGTAAACTGGTTAAGAAATTGGTTAGGGGATAGGTGTCATAGGGTGGTGGTCATCGGAGTTCTCTCCAAGGAAAAGAGGGTAAGCAGCTGGGTGCCTCAGGGATCAGTGCTGGGACCGGTCCTCATTAATGTCTTTATATGTGAAATTGCAGAAGAGTTGAAAGGAAAGGTCTGCATCTTTGCAGATGACACCACAATCTGCAGCAGTGTAGACTCTCCATGGGGGAGGGGGGACGGAGTGGAAAAGATGAGCAAAGACCTGAGAAAATTAGAGGAGTAGTCAAGGGTATAGAAGATGGGTTTCACTGTGAAAAAGTGAAAAATAATGCACTTAGGGTACAGAAACCCATGGACAGAATACAAAATGGGGGGAGTAGTACTGACCACCACCAAGCAGGAGAAGGACCTGGGGTAATCATATTAGATGACCTAAAGGTGGCCAGGCAATGAAGTAAGGATGTTGGGTGGACCAGTGGGATGCTGGGATGCATAGGAAGGGGTATCACCATCAGAAAGAGGGAAGTGGTGTTGCCCCAATATAGATCCCAGTAAGGCCCCACCTTGAGTACTGTATCCAGTTCTGGGGACCACATCTCCAGAAGGACATAGACAGAATACAGGCAGTCCAGAGCAGAGTCCTTTGACCTGAATCAGCTAATAAAAGAGCCTACTCATTTTGATTCAACTTGCATGGTTTCTACTGTCCTATATCTGATTTTTGCCTCCACTGAACTTCTAATTTGTTCTTCTGGTTTCCAGAGGAACTTATTTTGTTTTATTTTTTTCCCTTAGTATACTATATGGTACCAGAATGGCTCCCTCATCAGCCCAACTTTGTACCCAGCCCCTGTCAACAGTGGGACTTTTATTTTAGGTCTCAAAAGATTGATGATGTATTCAAATTGTTATGCCCCCAGCAGAGAGAGAACACTGCAAAGGGGACCGATAATTCAGACAATTTCTTACTGAAATGCAGTGCAGACATTTTGGCCCCTCCCTGATCTTTTTTATTCAACTTATCACTTACTACTCAAACCTTTCCTGCAGCTTGGAAACACTTCCTGGTTATCCATCTCCATAAAGGGGAGGGGGGATAAAACTTTAGTAGACAACAATCATCCACTTTTTCTGCTCTCTATTATTTCAAAATTTATGGAAAAAATTGCTCTGTCTCAGATGAATGAACATTTAGGCAAGGCAAGACAATTTTATTTGTAGGGTTCCCAATCCAGAAATTATAACAAAACATAATAAAAAGCAGTATAAAACATAAAATGAAAATAATACATAAATACTAGTAAAAGAAGTTAAAATGGATTAAAAAGGCTATCAGCCTATCACAGCAGGGGACTAGCACAAAATGGACTCAGAAATCTGTGAAGGCCAGGGCAAAAAGGTGGGCCTTGAGCCTCCACTTAAACACCTCGACTGAGAAGGTCTCCTGGATGAAAGGTGATAACAAATTCCACAGGGTCGGCCCAGAGATGCTAAATTCATGATCTCCTGAAGTCTTGAGCAGAACCCTGGGAATGTCCAGGAGCTCCCTCGAAGAGGAGCGGAGGGAGCAAGCAGAGGACATAGGTGTCAGGAGCTCTGACAGGTAGCCAGGACTCAGTCCATATAGAGCCTTAAAGGTGGGAAGACCCACCTTGAAAAGGACCCCCCACCTGACTGGCAGCCAGTGCAGAGCCCTCAGGACCGGGGTCACATGACTGGACCTCAAAAGGCCCGTCAGTAACTGGGCAACCACATTTTGCACTACCTGAAGTCTGTGGAGGGTCCCTCCCATGACCCGAAGTACAGAGACTTGCAGTAGTCAAGCCTGGACATCACAAAGACATGCACTAGCGTCAGCAGGTCCTCGGACGGAATGAGGGGCTTAATTCAGGCAATGTTCTGCAGATGGTAAAAGCCACTACTGACCACAGATGACATCTGATCTTCAAAAGTCAATCTGCTATCAAGGATCATGCCCAGATTTCACACCCTCAGGGAGGCCACTAATGGAGCAAAACCCAGGAAAAGCCCTGAATCAGCCCCAGGTGGCAACCCATCACATCTGCGACCAGGCTCAATCCCCAGTACCTCCGTCTTGGCTGGCAGGGTTAAGTCTCAGCCAGCTGGAAGCCATCCAGTCATTGATTTTAGCCAGACATTTATTAAGCACATCAACAGCTCCTGATGCTCCGTGGGCAAAAGACAAGTGCATTTAGTTAACTATCAGGTTCTTTCCAGTTTTCAGTCAGGTTTTAGGTCCAAAGTTTCCTTCCAAACAGCACTGACTGACGTTTCATAATTCTGACTCTAGGGCTGTAGACAAGGGGTGTCTTGTGGGATCATTTTTTATTGATCAGTCAAAAGCTTTCAGTGTGATTGACCAGTCTGCTTTTAGCTCATCTGCCATCTTATGGCCTTTCCTCTGTCACTAATTGTTTTACTTCTTACTTACAAGGGATAATTCAATGTTTCTTGCAATGGCTGCCTTTCATCTCCTCTTACTGTTTCCATTGGGGTTCCACAGGGGTCTATACCTGGTCTATCTTATTCAGTCTTTTTGTAGATCCACTACTTTCTGTTGTTGATCTTTGTTCTGTCAGACTTTATGCCGAAGACAAGGTTCACTTCTATGCTTACAAGTCTCCTTCCATTCTTGCTGTGATTCATCAGGATGGCTTTGACAAAGTGGCGAAATGGTTTTCAGTTAACTTATTGCTACTCAGTACCAAGAAGACGCAAGTAATGCTGTTTGTGTCTCAGTACTCATCTTTGGTAGACTCATCCTTTTCAATTCTTTTGAAAACTCATCCTCTGGAACTTACTGAATTTAAGTACCTCAGCCTCATTTTTGACTCTTAAAACCACACATTGATGAAACTGCGTCAAAAGTCCATCAATGTCTGGGATGCTTAAAATGTGCCAGACATTGGTTAATAAATATGGATTGTAAACACATTATTGAGCAAGCAGTTTTCCCTATTCTTGATGGTGGCAATACTATTTATCACCATGCCCTTCATTTGTATCTTTCACTCTTAAACCTGTTTAATTTCAGCTGCTGCTTTTTAATTTTTTTCAGTATAATATATTTATTAATTTTTCAACAAGAAGAACAATACTCAAACATACAAGCAACTTCACAAATTATTAAAATACATAAACTAATTTATAATTCAAAATGGGATGTGCATCATTGCTCTTTACTACATCAGCTAGCTTGATTATCCCCTCTTTTTGGCATACTTATCACTGGTTATCCATCATTTATAAATCAGCCAACAATCAATGCCCTACTTACTTATCAGAAAGATTATTTGTTCCTGTTCATAAATGCAGTTTAGAGATGTTCCACAGCGTGGCTTTTCCTTACCAAAATTTCAAACGTGTTCTCACAGATAATTTTTCTTACAGTATATGGGGCCCCTTTTTCCTGGAACCATTTGCCCCCTCAGCTCAGAAATTCCCCTACTCTATGGGTTTTTAAGCATGGTTTGAAAAAAAAATTGCTGTTACGGGAACAATCTGTTTGTATCTGGTTACTTGATTTATGTATATTTGATTTAGAATCGTCTTGCTGTAAATTATGACTTGGAATGTTCTGTAAGCAAAGTCTTGTTTCTCATGGAAACTATCCTGTATTTTTGTAACTTTTAAATAAAAAAGGAAATAAAAATAAAAGGCTGCACCAAAAGCCCTACGATGAGAGAATGAAGGACCTCAATATGTACACCCTGGAAGAAAGGAGGGAGAGGGGGACTATGATAGAGACCTTTAAATACCTTACAGGTAGGAAGTATTTGTCAGAATAAAAGGAGCTCAAGAACAAAGAGACAAGCTATGAAGCTGGGGGAAGGGTAGATTCAGGAAAGATGTGAAAAAGTACTTCTTCACAATAAGAGTAGCGGATGTCTGGAACAGCTTTCCACCATACAGTGGTGGGGGTTCAAGAATGCATGGGATAGGCATAAGGGTATCTTAGTGGAAAGGAAAGGGGGGAGGAGAAAGAGCAAGAGACTGATTAGTCTGTGGTGATACTGTACGTTGTGAATAAATGGGCAGATTGGGGGACCAAGTGGTCCTTATCTGCCATCAAATTCTATGTTTCTATAAGCAGTGTCCCAAATCCCCCACCGCCATTTATCTTGCTCTCTCTGGGTCTTGTCTCCCTGTATAAAACCTTGTCTAAGAGAGGTCTGACCCAATCCAAAACATTCCTCTAACAAATATGCTCCCTATATGAAGTACCTAATCCTGAAAAAAGTCAAAGTAACATACATGAACCAACACCCAATGGGGGCAACATACCCACAACCCCAGAAAACCATGTAGCAATGAAATGTCATAGACTGAGTCCCCAAACTGGAACCATGTATCATAAACCCATAAGCAGTGAAGTGCATACTGCCCAAGTGGAACATGCTTGTTTGGTGTGTGGTGAGCCTCTCACCTCCCATCATAAACCCATGTAAGTCATCCACATAACAAGTATCTTTTGCCTAATTTTAACAACCTGTAAAACTATGTAATAACATGTCATGGCTCTTACCCTTAAAAAGCAAGTGTTTCTCTTCTCTTGAACAACTTTGGTCAGTACAGTTGTATTTGCAGGGGGGAGGGTCCCAAGCAAAGAAGAGGGAGTGCTAACTGTGCCATGCAGAGAGTCAGTATAAGTGCATCATTATGCTCTAGAGTAATGCTTGAATGAGAATAAAGCTAAAGTGTGGCCTAATGGTCAGGCATGCAAATTGCCTTTCCGAAGTATAGACTGTAAGTGTACACCCTAACTGGTGTTCCCAGGGAGGAAATGGGACTCTGAAACAAACAGCAACCAAGCCCTGGGGTTTTCAAACCCACTTATAAAGCCAGCATACCTGGGCCAAGCATGCATTCCCCCCTTAGAAGCTACCAGCATACAATTACACAGGAATATTCAGATCCTGAGAAAAGAAAACAGTTGGCAGCGTAGTAAATGCTTTAAAGCAGAAATAGCTGTAACATAAAGAAATGCTTTATGCAAAAAGATTTAGTGTTCAGCAGACAAAGATGAGGCCTGTTTAAGGCCTGGGGCCCAGTTAGTGCCTTAATTAAAGTGAGATGTGGTTTGTTTCTTGAGCTAGTTGTGAGAGGGGTACTTATCAAGTGGCTCTCCAGGTGCATATAAAACCCGGCATTGTGAACATGAATGTACTTAGAGCTCAACTGTGTCTGTGGGGGGCCAGAGTTTGCAGTAGAAGAAGTGGTGGCCACCTAGGAATGAAAGTGGAAGGCCTCAGAGCTGGGTGGTGTGCTCAGCAGAAGTGAGATAAGTTCAGGCTGGGTCTTGGGTTCAGGAGGCAATCCTACTTGATGCACACAGTTTGGTTTAGAAGAGTTAAATTTGGGTCTCTGTGATTGTGGCTCTTGTCAACATGGGGCGGTCATGAGTGGTCTATGAGGTGAGTACCTGCTTCGCTGCACCTCATCGACAAAGCTTTTTGAACAGGCAAACTGCTACATCACCCATCTGTAACTCAGAACACCTTGGGGAGCTAGAAACAAAATGACTCCAGCAAAAAATGCCAGCACGTGCTTGGCATCCCCTTCTGACTTGCACAAAAAATTCCCCAAATCTTGGAGTAAATAAAAGCACTTTATTAACAAACCATAAAACTACCTACTAGCACCCCCACAAAAGAAAGTCAACATTTCACGTCACACTGATGCTCATGAAGTCCCTTATGTGTACACATCATCTTATATAGTATAACATATACACATATTCTTAAGGCGATATTATCACAAAAAGTACCACATTGTAATCTATCATAAGCCATCAAGCTACATATAAAAATATTATCATGCCTAAAAATGATGTGTGCAATTTAAACCCAGTAGTCAGCACATATACAACTTCTATAGCAGGAAAGAACAAGGAATGGAAAAGAAAAGGGAAAGGAAAAATTGTTTAACCAGGAGAGGCACACCAAGCCGAAGCTTGTTTCCAGGTGCGACCTGGTAGCACAAGGAAGTTAAGTGACTTGCTCAGGGTCACCCAGTATGCAAGTGGGGGCTGTGGGATTCAAACCCAGGTATCCAGGTTTGCAACTCAGAGCCTTAAATCACTGCACTATACTGCCTCCTTAAGAGGTGGGGGAGAGGAGGAGGGGGACAAGAATTCAGGAAGTGGATAAAAACCTCATAAAAGAACCTGACGATCAGACCATTCTATATAAATTTCAGGTCATGTATTCATGTTTTCTTAGATTACCATAACATTTCATTGTTATAATTATAACACAACAGTGACTGCATATTCCAAAAGACTACCTACCTACACATTTTACGTGTTTTACTTAAGCAGAAGTGCCAAGTGGAAAAAGTTATTCAAACCTGGCAGAGTCAGGGCCTTTGATTTGTACTGTGAGAAAGTCTCCTTATGTAGCAATTTAGGACTAGATATTCAAAGGGAATGCACTTAGCACAACTGAGTTGCACCAGCGCAACCCCAGAAATGTACCCCAGGGCAATATTCAAAAGGGGGAACTGCACAGCGCAATTCTCCATGCACCAGGGTGCAAAGATAATGTGTGCGGCACACCTCCATGGGGAGTGCACACACATATGTGGCACAACCCGATATTCAGCCTGGGATGTGTGGCGCATGTGCTGGCACAACCCTGAGATGTGCCACATACCAGGGCACAAGGTTGAGCCTGAAAAATATGGCTCAAATGGTGGCCACCCACAGGTAAGCTGCCATAATGCAAGGTGCATCACAGCAGCTGCCAGCTGTGCATGGCCTCACCCCCAGAACACTGTGCACAAGCACCTAAAAATGTCTCTGGTGGTCCAGTGGTTTCCTTCTCCATGCTCGTAATCCCAATTTCCCAAACATACCATAATATCATGTCCCTGGTAGTCCAGTGGTCCTCCCACCCCTCTTGTTGCTCCGATGCCCGTAATCAAATGTTATTACTTCCCTGGTAGTCTAGTGGTACCCCCACCCCTCCCATAGCTCTGATCACCAAAATTAATATCACAGTACTTCCATGGTAGTCTAGTGGTAGCCCACACACCACCAGTAAACCCAATCAGCCATGGAGTAATAATATTATTGCCCTGATAGTCTAGTGGTACCCCAGCCCCTACCCACAGGACCCCAGGCCCGCAGCTGCCCCCCATCATCGGCAACCGATCCATATATTTCTGACTGGCTGCCTTACAAAGAAAGTGTACAGAATGGGCTGCTAAACTCATTGGTCCACATTGTGGACCAATGGGCTGCAGTGCATACTATACTAATCGTTCTAAATATGCTGAATGAATGACTTCATTCTCATATTTGTGAATGACTATTACATATGCACTGCAAGCCTATTGGTCCACAGTGTGGACCAATAAACGGGCAACCATACTAAGCTGTGCGTCGGCGGGCAGCCGCGGGCTGTGGGTGGGTTTGCTGCTGCCCGCCCAGGGGAGCTGGGTGGCTGAAGTCTAATGAGCGAAGAGCCTGAACAGAACAATATCATGAGCGGTGGGTTTACCCGCTGAGTGAGTGCCACCATTTCAAAATAACATTTAATGGTTGTAGGGGCTAAGGGAAGATTGGGTACCACTAGACTACCTGGGATTGTGCATAGATTACTTTCAGGTGATCGGGGTTATAGCCAGGGAGGGGGGTACCTCTGGACCACCAGGGTATCTCGCACAGGGAGTATACCATATTGGGGGCTGCAGGGAGGGAGGTTGGTACCACTGGACCACTAGGGAGTATAACAGTCTGTGCTACTGGTGAGTGGTGGCACAGGATGGTGCTGGGGTTGTACTGCAGTGCCTGATCCTGGAACCCATGCTGTGCAGGGTGCCATGCACATTTCGCTGGCCAGCCCTGCACAACTCATGCAAATGGGGTCATAATGACATGCAAATAGCCCCATTTGCACCTTGCATACATTATGGCCCCATTTGTATATTGGTGACTGAATATCAGGAATTTGCACACGGAGTATCTCTGATGCACTGGCACATTTCCCATTCCTGGTATTCAGACCTGTCTGGTGGGGCTGCGTCAGCCCATTGTATCTGCGCAGTGTGCAGTCTTTGATATATTCAGAAGAGATGCGCCATGGCACTTCTCTTCTGAATATATCCCTTAGCTGCTCCAGTGCAACTCAGTAGCGCTGTGCCACTACTTGCACCATTGCCAGATGCATGCTTGAATATTGAGCCTTTAGTGTCTAAGTCTCCTCCTCTGACATTCATGGAGACTTTTTCAAGTCCAAAGAGCTTGAATTTATGTCCCATTCCATTTTCAACTATGTGGGCAGCAAGTGCGTTTTCAGTTTGTCTCAGCCTAATGCTATGAAGATGTTCATTAATAGGTACTCTAAATTTTATATAGTCTTACCCACATAGAAACCTTGGCAGTTACACATTGCCATATAGACCTCCACTTCCATCTTGCAAAAGATGTAATCATTTACCTTACGTGTTACTTCTGTCATTGATTGGGTAAACTGATTACCCACCTTTTTTTTCTCTCCAATTGTTTAACCAGGTGAGACACACTAAGCTGAAAGCTTTTTTACAGGTGCAACCTGGGAGCACAAGAAAGTTAAGTGACTTGCTTAGGGTCACACAGTTTATGCAAGTGGGAGCTGTGGGATTCAAACCCAGATCTCCAGATTTGCAGCTCAGAGCCTTAAACCACTGCACTATATTGCCTCCCGACCTTTACATGGTCACATAAAGAAGAGCATCCACAATGATAAGTTCCTTTTGTAGTGCCCCTATTTTAATTCCGTTTCAAACGAGTGTATAAACTTTGGATTAGTTCATCCACCAGGTCTCTTCCTCTCTGAAAAATAATGTTGGGTCCTTTTACTGTAGCATTTCTCTGTGCTGGCTTCGTTTCAAGAATATGCCATTTTGTGGTCAATATTTCCCTCAACCTGGAGGCCTATGAGTTAAAAGTAGTAACAAAGTGAGGGCCCCCATCTCTGCGTTGATACTCTCTACGTCCAATCCCAAACAACTGCTGTCTATCCATTTCATCAATATTCAGTTTAGCCCTAGATACACACTCCTTCTCATAACCCCTGTTTTTAAATTTTTCTGCAAGCATTTCACATCCTTTTTCATAAGCTTCCACAGTGTCTCAGTTGTACTTCAAATGCATACATTGCCCTTTAGGTATATACTTAACTACATGTTTTGGATGTCAACTTTCAAAATGAAAAATGGCATTAGTGTCTGTTACTTTTCTGTAGATGTCAGTGGAAAAACCTCCTTTCAAATCCTTTGAGATTAGGAAATAAAAAAACACACCTCATAAAGGACATTAACCTGCTGGAGTAGGCACAGAAGGCTACAAAGATAATAGCTGGTCAGCAGGGCAAGGCATATGAAGAGAGGTTGAGGGCACTGAACATGTACTCCCTGGAAGACAGGAGAGAGAGAGAGGGGACATGACTGGGACAAGTACTTGAAAAGGATAAATAAGGTTGATAAAGAGAGTCTCTTTAAGTTGAGTGGCAACCATATCACAAGGGGGCACAGTTTTAAGCTGGAGAGTGGGAGATTTAGGAGGGAGGTCAGGAAGTGCTTCTTCACAGAGAGGGTGGTGGACACTTGGAATGCACTGTCAGAAGAGGCCATCTCGTTGAAGATAGTGGGCAGCTTTAAGAGAGGCTGGAATAGGCATGGGGAAGGTGAGAATCATGGGTAGGGAGGATGGGAGGAGTGGGGAGGGAGGGCAGGGACATTAGCCTAAGCTGTGGATCCTTCAATATGAGCAGACTTGATAGACCAAATGGTCTTCATCTGCTGGCTTCTTTGTATGTTCATATAATCTACTGTAAGTGTAAACTTAAGATTTGGAGTCATAGTTTGGAATATGTAACAAAGCAGCACAGTTCATTCATAGACTCTTTCCATATAATGAATACGTCAATAAATCGCCAGTATACTGTAGGTCCAGCTTATCTCGATATACACTTTATTTCCTTGAGTGCACAAATTGCTGTTCCCATAGTGCCAAATAGATGTTTGCACAATTTGGTGCCATGGCTGCACCATGGGTGTCCCCTTTATCTGATGTTACATTTATTGCATAAAAAGAAAAACATTACTGACCAACACTTTTTCAGTAAGAACAAACAAAAATTCTATGAAATGAGCTGCATAAGTTGTTTGTGCATATAGTGCATCCCCCAATGCATCCAAGACACAATTATGCAGAATGCTGGTGTATAATGGTGCATGGTACATATGAGGAGAGGATGAAGGAGCTTGACCTGTATCCACTGGAAACCAGGAGAGAGAGGGGGATATAATTTAAACTTTTAAATACGTGATGGGAATTAAGGTGAGGGGAAGGAGTATATTCAAGATGAAAGACAATCCATGAACTAGGGGGCATGGATGGAAAATAGAGGGCGGTCAATTCAGAGGTAATAAGAGAGGACACTACTTCACTGAGAAGGTGGTGGGTGCCTGGAATGGACTACTACAGTGGGTGGTTGAGGCATCAACAGTGGGGTGATTCAAAAGTGCATGGGATGAATACATGGGTTTAAAAAAGAGAAGGAGAGATAGATACCTTGATAGGAAAAAAGGGGGTGGGAATCTAGCGGGGGGGTAGAGACACTGAAGTGGGAGTGTAAGTTGATAGAGTTAGGGCTTCCCAAAGGGAGGGAACAAGGGCAGACTAGATGGGCCAATGGGGTCCATTTCTGCTGACATACTTCTATGATTCTATGATAATTATTGTACATCCACTGTGGCCATTATCTAATCAGATTCAACTGCAACATTTTCCAACACTTCTAAGATGTGTTTGACATCCTTAAAGAGCTAATGGAATAGACTGCTTTTTTTAATCATACTTACATGATTGTAGTATGCTTGCTTAAGTATTTCATGTAGAATGGCATGTTGTGGAATTTTATTTACAATTTTTTTTCCAGAAAACCAAATGACCGGATACGCACAGAATTCGCCATTCCAGGCAGTAATTTACAGATGTAATGCACTTGGAGTCACTTTCACTGCGTTGACAGTGGAGCAGTGCTGTCACTTTTAGAGCACAAGTGTCCCAGCTTGTGTGTGCCAATTTGTATACAGCCTTGTTAAGAATTAACTTCTAGAGGTGGGCTAAGTGGTAGCATGGGTGAAAAATTGGCTGGACAACAGTATACAGAGGGTAATAATAAACGGAGTTCACTCTGAAGAAAGATGGATTACTAGTGGGGTACCGCAGGGTTCAGTACTGGGATCAGTCCTCTTTAATGTCTTTATAAGTGACATTGCAGAGGGACTGGAAGGAAAAGTATGTATCTTTGCAGATGATACAAAGATCTGCAACAGGGTTGATACAGAAGGTGGGTTGGAAAGGATGCAA
Organism: Neoceratodus forsteri; assembly: GCA_016271365.2. Taxonomy (NCBI): domain Eukaryota; kingdom Metazoa; phylum Chordata; order Ceratodontiformes; family Ceratodontidae; genus Neoceratodus; species Neoceratodus forsteri. The sequence goes on along the minus strand of CM057458.1, from coordinate 230,148,526 downwards.
AGGGACTTGGCAAGGCTGGAGGAATGGTCAAATGTATGGCAGCTTAGATTCAATGCAAAAAAGTACAAAGTAATACACCTGGGAAACAAAAACCCGGGGGAAGAGCACACAATGGGGGGTGAGATAATAACAACAACAAAAATGGAAAGGGACTTGTGGGTAGTCATATCAGATGACCTTAAGTTGGGCAAGCAATGTGAGAAGGCAGTAAGGAGGGCTGGTGGGATACTGGGATGCATAGGGAGAGGCATCACCAGTAAAAAACCGGAAGTTGTTATTCCTCTGTACAGACAGTTGGTGAGACCTCATCTGGAGTACTGCATCCAGGTCTGGAGAGCCCATCTCTGCAAGGACATAGGCAGGATGGAGGTTGTCCAGAGGAGGGTAACTAAAATGGTGCAGGGTCTGCACCAGAAGACATATGAAGAGAGACGAAAAGAGCTTAATATGTATACATTCGAGGAGAGGATGGAGAGGGAGGACATGATAGAAACTTTCAAGTACTGTACATCAAGGGAATCAGAGTCCAAGAGGGTAGCATCTTTCAGAAAAAGAGTTGTGCAAGAACAAGGGGGCATAATTTGAAGACAGAGGGGGGACGGTACAGAGGTAATGTGAGGAAGTATTCTTTTTTACAGAGAGAGTGGTGGATACATGGAACATCCTTCCTGAGTAGGTAGTGGAGTCAAAAACAGTGGGGGAATTCAAGAATGTATGGGACAGATATAAGGCAATTCTAGTGTGGGGGTAGGAGGAAGTAAGCTGCTGGTTAACTAGGATCTGCCACCTATCCATTAGGTAGGGAAATGGGCAGACTAGGTGGGCCAAGTGGTCCTTATCTGCTGTCAAATTCTATGCTTCTAGATAGGAGTAGTAGTAGTACATATTAAACATTTGTGTTCTCAAACCAGAATGAAATCCTTTTTTTCATCTTTTTATTTTAAATAAATTTTTTGTTAGGGACTCTGTTTCTGCTAGTGTGGCCTCTTGTTGTTAGTGTATCTGTTATTTCAGTGCAAGCACTTGTGCTAGACTTGGTCTGCTAGTGGTATTCCTTTATAAAAATGGCTTTTGATCTTGAAATACCACTTGATGTTCATTAATTTGTGACTTATGTATGCTGGGATTATTAAAAGACCTCTGAACTTCTCATTGTGTGCTAAACATCAAAGACTGACTCCTTCCGGCTTCAGTTCTTCAGTGACTGTAGAAATACTGATTTTTTTTTCATGTTTTCCAATCTCTGTCATGTGTTTGCATGGGGATGTAGAGATGTACACTGGTTTCACCTCCCAACCCTATGTGAACAATTTATGTATTGTCTCTATTGTTTGTTTATTTGCCATTGATCAGAAAATAGAAGTGAATGATGGCTGAAAACAATGTCACTCTCTTCCGATGCTGTAGATTTTGTTCAGTCACTTAGGTTTTTATGGCAGTGTAAACCAGTGTCTTTTTTGCATCTGCGCTGTTAAACATTGCAAAACATATAGTTCCGTTGCTTGTTCCCCCCCCAGACCGCCCCTTGGAGGTGGCAGTGTGTTGGGAATGCATTTTGTCTCTGACTCTGCCACATAACTTTTTCAGCATGGTTTGCAATATTACAGATCGGAAATGCTTCTTTATTTACCTGCTGCTGTTATTCCTTAGTACGAGTCAAGACTGTGGTTTTGTGGTTATTTTTTTTTTTTTGTATTTCACCGGTGTGACGTTTTCATGGGGTGATCCTGAGCATCCATCCACAATCATGGTCGGGTCTTTCTCAGGTATCTTTATTTAAATAGCCAGAGTCATGCTTTCACATACTGTCTTGCTCCCTATTACTGTTACTGCTTCGGAAACATGGTTAAATGAGCACAAGAAAAAAACATTTAGAAAAAAAAACGTATCGGGACTGTGAGCATGTTGCAGTATCAGCTCACATCAAGAAAGACAAGACTATTATATGAACACTTTGGTAGAAAGCACAATTCCCATAAAGTCTACATTTTATGTATTGCAGTATTGCTGACATACTCAGAAAGTAGCAGTTCGAACATGGGACACAATGACAGCCCCCCGCCCACCATAACCACCAAATGCAGAACCCGATGATGGTAAAGTAGTAGGAGGAAAAGTGTTATCTATACATTTCCAAAGGTTACTGTACTCATGGGATCAAATGGAGTCCAGCACATGGTCAGGATTGTAGAAATCAAACTTAAATTTATTCATACAGCAGGAAAAATAAACAGACTAAAGGCAAAAAAATTAAATGACACTAAGCAGAATGAACAGAAAATACAATTCTACAATTACATTCACTGAAGAAAGGGTTTGCCTAGAAACTGGCTAGACAACTGGTAGGCTTGCCTCCATACCACACACTGACGTAATACACTCTTTTGCACTCAATATATACTGTGTGGTCAGATCACATGGTACAGGAAAACTCCTCCCTATATAGAATGAATCTAACTTTTTAACAGCAAACACAGTCTATATTTCACCCAAGTTTCAGTTTAGGCATTCATTTCACCACTACATGGTTTTCTGGTTCATTAAAGTTAAACATTTCTAGCAATTTCATCTTTTACCCTTTTTCTGAGGGCAGCAGACTCCTCCCATCAGCTTTCAGCATAAAAGAGGTGGAGCAAGGGCCGGCCGGCACTATAGACAGATGGAAAGCTAAGAGGAGAGGCTGCTGAACAAACAAGCCATTTTCAGGTCAGTTGTTTTTACTATTTACAACATTTGGAGCAAACACGCTTACACAGTGTGACTAGCTTAACAAAATAAGCTACCTAATATAATTCAGCAAAGTGGCTTTACAAACACCAAACATCTCAAACCCTGCTTTACTTTTGAATGTTTGCACATAGTTTGCTTGCTACAAGAAGCTATATTCGCTTCAGTGACTTCACTTGCACAGAAGAAATACAAAGCCTGAGGCTCTAAGCATCAGACTAAAGTGCTGTTTCTCTATTTCAGTACTGACATGGAAGTGCTCACTAAACAGTGCAGAAATTCACATAAAGTCTTAGAAACATTCTATGTGAAACTATATGGGGGATTTTCCACAGGCAAACAGCAGTTTTGGCAATATCTGGGTGCAAAACAAAGAACGAGGACACAAAGGGAGATTATGGAGAGAGAGACTACTCACAGGTGGCCATTCCATGAGTAGGGGAACAGATGAAATAAACAAAAGAATACAGGGACAGAAGAGAGAGCAGAAAGCTAAATACTGTTGTAACAAGTTTCTACACAAAGGAAAAGTTCCTGTTTTCCAGCCCAAATAATTGAAAACTTTAGCTGCCATTTGACTGCAGATAGGTATTTACAACACCCATTTAACACTTCAAAATACATGGGGATAGAGAGCAGACAGCCCCTACCACAGTTACTAAAGCCCATGACAAGCACAACAAATTGCATGTGAGACAATTAGTTTTTATTACTCAGTAAGGTACTGAGACAGTGATGCATGACAGCAACCAATGGGATTCATTTATGGGAGGGCTTTAAGCCAAGGTTCAATGGGTGGAGCAACAATGTCACTCCCCCATTGGGCTTAAAAGCCCATTGGGCACTCATCTTGGACTCTGTAAGGATTCTTTTTTCATTGCAACCAGAGGCGCTGCTCTCCGTCACCTATCTGGCATTATGCTGCATTTTTACCCCTGTCTCTGCAGCTGCCTTTGGCTGCCCGTTTGTTCTTCTCCACCTTTTTGGCTTGTTTCACCCTGCCTCCTATCTCTCTCCTGCAGCTGCTGCTGCTTTCTTTCTGTCAGCTTTGTCCTTCACAATGCTTGCACGTGGCCTTTTGCCCCTCCCGCCGCCCACTCCCAGCTAGTGCACGCGTCATTCCTTGTTTGCTTGCTGCTTTCCTTTTGTAGTACCTTGCCTTCGCTGCCCCCCCTTGCCAGCACCCGATCCTTTCCTAGTCAGTGCCTCCTGCATGTACCATCACTCACCTTGCCTGCTTTCTGCAGTATCTCTTTGCTCGACCATGCTTTGTTCGAACTGCGCTTTCGCCGTGGTTGTTCTGTTGCCCTGTGCATTCTCTGCTCATTTCCTTCATCGCCTTGGTCTGCCATACCTGCTACTCACAGTGCCTCACTATCTTTGCTCCTCCGGTCTCCTCTTCTTCTCGCAGCACATCCAATGTTCTGTTCCTTGCCTCAATGCCACATTTCACCTGACTCCTCTGGTTGCAATCTCTTCCCCATTCCTGTCTACCTTTTTCCCTCATACCTTGCATCCCCTGAAATAGGGCTCGCCTTTCCAACGCTTTGGATGCAGTGAGCAGCCTCTGGGTTTTGCTTCCTACCTCATTACTCTCTCCTGACCCTTTGCATTACCACAACACACATTAAAAAAAAAAAAGAAACTGTCTTTGACTGCTACTCACAGGGATTCCCGTATGTTTTCACAATCCACAACAGTTCCTCTTCTTCAATCTGCTTTACTCAGTTGTTTTGCTAATCTTTGATGTCTGGCATTATTTGTTTTTTCCCTGCTGCTCAGTGTAGTCGGGTATTAACTCGGGTACTACACGTTGTGCATTGCTTTGCCTGCATTTCCTGATGGCTTCAGGGCATTTGCTCGCCCGGGGATGATTTCCCCCTTCCAGTGCCTTTTCTATTGATGTTTCCTAATTTCTATGTTTTTTGCATATCTGGGACTCCCGCTCTGCCTCTCTCTCTCATGATTTATCTGATGCCATTGTTGACTTTTACTCCTCCCTGCAGATTCTCCTCCTGACTAGGAGGTGGCACCAGCTGTCCATTCACAATCAGCTTCTGACGATTCACACCTAGTTTTCAGTCTGGTATCTTTTTCCACCTTATGGCACTTTATCAGACAGCCCTCTCTCTCCCTTTTTCTCCAGCGTTACAGTGGCTACCTGAGGGCTTGGCCCTTCTCCAGCAGCATTTGATGGATAGGCCCCCATTTTATTCTACCCCGCTGTTTTACCTACCTTCCTTATTGTATTTCCTTATTCCTGTTAAGCACCATTTCAGCCTTCTAGGCTTCCTTTCGTATTTGTGCATTGTACATTTCTTACCTCTCCTTACCTGTTCCAGCCTTCAAGGCTTCCCTGATACCTTGCCTTAACCTACTCATCTTTTGTTCACTCTCATGGTATGCCTCGTCTGACTCAGTCTGGCCTACCATTGGTATTTCTTTTGGAATATCTATCATGACTCATACGCTGACTTGTTCAATCTGCCTCTCCGAGTCCCTTCCTTCGTTCCTCCCTCTAGTGGGTTCTTTCCATCCTTCCTTATCCAGTACCTTCTTTTGAGGTTTCCCCTATCCTGTATCTGGCTACCTATCATTAATCATATGCCACCTCATTGATCTACAGCCCTTCTGCCGTATGTATCAGGTTCATAACTCCAGTCCTCATTCACCACTTATTATTTCATACCAGCCGTCAAGGATTTATTCCAATCATGGCTTCACTCCATCATCATCTATCCATCTCCAGCCATCAAGGATTTGCTTTAGTCCTGGCTTCCATCTCTCCTCATGCTTCCATCTCGCATCCTGATCCTTGATTCTACTCTATATCCACTCAAGCACCAAGCCTTCCTGTCCATCACTCTTCGCTGCGGGCTGGCTGGAGGCTCTCCACCATAGTTCATGTTCCTTTTCAAGTTCATTTCCAAATCTACTTCCTTTCGAGGAGCCTACTTATTCCACATCGCTCTATTCATTTCTGGATCTACCGCCTTTCAAGCAGTCTACTTAGTCACATTGCTCTATCAAGCATTTCACTGTCGTCCATGTTTGCATGCCTCATTGGCCTCAGAGTCTACTTCATCACATTTCTCAATAGCTTGCCTTATCAGCCTCAGCATCTACCCACTCACATTGCTCAATCAGGCTTACCTCTCCTTGGGTCTTATGCTACCTCGTCGACATGACGCTCTCCTGCAGTGATCATCATCATCAGTCTTCGTCATTGCCTCATGCTCCTTCTTCGATCTCTGCTTTCTTTTGGGGTTTTTCCCCCTATCCCATCATCATCCTCTCTACTCATATCCTTCTCTTTAACGAATCCCTCTCTTTATCGACATACGTCCTCAAATCAAACGTCATCAGCCTGGAGGGAAGGTTACCTAGGCCTTGGATCCCCAGAGGTTTCCTCCTCAAAGGGTTTTTTTCCTCTCCTCCATGCCAATGGTCATAATATTAGTTAGAGTTAGTACTTTCTTAAGTTAGTTAGTTAGGTTCTACTGTTGGATGGAGGCAGATGGTGACTCTGGCTTTCCCCACTCCCATTAGGGAGTCAGCCCTTATCATCTTCTCAGAATTCATTCATTTATCATCCTTGCCTCTTCGATGCTCGACACCTTTAGGTATTCTTTTTGAGCTTCTTCCTAACTTACCTTTAGCCAACACAATCATTCCCATGGCACCTGTAGGGGGATTCTCCTCTAGGGTTCCTTGTGTCATACCCCTACAGGGTGGTATATCCCATGGATAGAGAGATGGAAAGCCACATAGTAAATCAAGTTACACAAGCATCATCTCAGATCTCATCTGATTGCATAAGCACATCGAATGGGAGGGCTTTAAGCCTGAGGATTGTTGGGCAGAGCAACAAGTCACTCCCCCATCTGGCTTAAAAGGTCACTCATCCTGGACTCTGTAAGGATTCTTTTTTCATTGGCCACCATCCAGCCCTCCTCCTCCAGTGGCTCATTTCTCTTACCTGTGAGCTTCCTCCTAACCTACCTTTAGCTGATGCAATCTTTTCTACGGCACCTGTAGGGGGGAAACCTCCTCTAGGGTTCCTTGCATAGTACCCCTACAGGGTGCTATATCCCATGGGTTGAGAGGTAGAAAGCCACAAAGTAAATCAAGTTACACAAGCATGAGCTCATATCTCAACCGGTTGTGTAAGCACATCAAACTTATTTTTTTTAAACAGCAGTATTTGTCTCTGGTTATAAATCACTGCATTATCAGGATACACAGGAGTCCCTGGCAGACATGGCAGAATGTATGGGTGGGTGCCCCAGGACTGGAAGGTGGTGCATATAGTGCCCATCCACAAGGGGGGGATCAAGGGAGGTGGCAAGGAACTACAGGCCCATCAGCCTGACATCAGTGGTGGGCAAGGTGATGGAGGGCATTGTCAAGGAGAAGCTGGGGGGGACCTGGAAAAGTCAGGTGCCTGGACGATAGACAGCATGGATTCATCCCAGGGAAATCATGTCAGACAAACCTTGTAGAGTTCTATGACTAGGTGACAAGTGCCTTGGACCTGGGTAGACTGGTGGATGTCCTCTTTCTTGATTTCTGGAAGGCATTTGACTCTGTTCCTCATGGGGGCCTGTTGGATAAGCTGGGAGAAGTGGGGGTGGGGAACCAGATTATTGGATGGATAGGAAATTGGCTCCAGGACCGGATGGTTGATGGGATTGTCTCATCCCCAGGAGGGTTGTTAGTGGGGTCCCTCAGGGATCGGTCCTTGAGCCCCTCCTGTTCAATGCCTATGTCTCTGACATAAGGAAGGATATCAGGAGTGAGATGAGTCTCTTTACGGATGACTTAAAACTGGGGACGGTGGTGGATGGGAGGGTGGCCCTACAGGGGGACCTGGAGGCTCTGGAAAGGTGGTCTAGAAAGTGGAAGCTAAGGTTCAATACAGGGAAATGCAAGGTACTGCACCTGGGAGCCAGAAACCCAGGCCAAGTGTACACCCTGGGGGGGAATGTTACAAGTCTCAATGGCTGAGAGGGACCTGGGGGTGGTGCTGGATGTCAAGATGAAAAATTCTGAGACTTGTAGGAGGGCAGTGGCCAAGGTCAACAGGATGCTGGGATGCATCGCTAGGGGGGATCACCTCCAGAAGGAGGGAAGTGATACTCCCTTTGTATAACTGCTTGATGAGGCCGTACCTTGAGTACTTCATGCAGTATTGGAGGCCACACTTAAAGAGGGACATTGAACTCCTGGAGAGGGTCCAGAGGAGGGCAACCAAAATGATCTGGGGCTTGGGAGACAGGACCTATGGAGAGAGGCTCGAAGAGCTAAATATGTACACATTGGAAGAGAGAAGGGACTGGTGGGATATGATAGAGGTCTTCAGGTACATGAAGGGGGTAAATAGGGGAGGAGCAATCAGGGTGCTCCAAAAGAGGGGGGGCAACTAGAGGGCATGGGTGGAAGCTGGAGGTGGGGAGATTCAGAGGAAAAAGAAGGAGGTGCTACTTCAGTGAGAGGGTGGTGGAGCCATGGAATGTGCTGCCCAGGGTGCTGGTGGAGACAGAGACGGTGGAAGGGCTCAAGAGGGGTGGGACAGGTACAGGGGAAGGGTTCTGGAAGCAAAGTACTGTGCAGCGAGAATATCCAGGACTGGGAAGGGAGAAGCCAGAGAGGGTGAGGGGGCAGCAAGGTCAGCTCCCAGAGTGGGGACTGACCAAATGAGCAGACACGAAAGACCATTAGGCCTATTCTGCTGGCATTTTAGTATGTTAGTATGTTATATTTCTTGGCTGGAGGAACAGAATGGCACAGACTAGCTTAATTTACCATTCAAAGCAATTATTATGGAGACAAACTGCTGTGAACGTTTGAAGGTGTCACCTGCAATAGATTTCAGGAATGATTCAGTACAATGCATGTGCTCTGCAGACACATGGTCAACCTCAAAATTAGCAGGAGCATCACCTAACGAGCTGCTGTCAATATATACACTAGTAACACTCAGCAAACCTTATCGAGGTTGGTCATTCATGAATATAAATAGGAGAAGAATAAAATGTAAACCAAAACTACTTATGCATTGTGCCAAAAAAAAAAATAGACAAGGATGGACACTCTACAGACTGGAGCAGAACAATACCATGTACTTCTTTAGCACAGATAGGGCTGCTTGAAATAATCCCACACACACACATTCTGCCAGAATGATTTACACCATATTTACAGACAGCACAGACACTCTAAATATACTAAGACACACTACTGCTTTCAGCAAATTAGATGACCTGCACAGTTTCTTTGATCTCAACCCCCACCTCCCCAGACACACACCAACCCAAATCCACCACTGATGCTATACATTACGCTGACACAGGACAGCCATACAACACTGAGGCGATGTCTAAAAACAATTGTGAAGTGTTATGCAAGTGACAAAAAAATTAAAAGATAAATAAAAATAAATATAAAGAAAGCTGCAAAACCACTTGTCTAACACAAGAAACAAATAGTGGCATGCCAGTAAGGTCACTCACGCATTCACCTCAGACACCAATAAGTTTGTTAAAAAAATGAGCCACACATGTACACAATGGGCCAGATATTCAAAAGGGTTGAGCCATGTGCAATAGGGTTGTGCCTGTGCAAGTCCAAACTTGCTCCATTCTATGATATTCAGCAGGAGGCAGTTGCGCTACAGAAAACATGCTGCACAACAGCGCAATGCAAATGAATGCATGCTGAACTGGAGGGGGAAGAACCATGCATAAACTGCACAGCCCGATATTCAGCCGGGCTGTGCAGAGTAGTGCAGGCGCAACCCCAACCTCTGCCTGCACAACTTTGAGCCAAAAAGGAAACAAGTCGAGGGCCACCCACAGGTGAGCTGCTGCATTGCAGGCGCCAACACAGCAGCTGCCGCCTGTGGCTGGCTAACCCTCCCTGTGCCCCCCTGCAGCCCAATCACGGGCAAAGTGAAAATCCCCACCACCACCCCCACTGGCGATCGCGGTCAAGCAGCAGAAATGTCCCCCCACCAGCCCGATCGCGGGCTGCATTAATTAAAAACAACCCCCCCTCCCGAATACATCCATGGTGGTCCAGTGGACGAAAAACCCGATCGCGGGCTGTATCAGTTTAAAACAACCCCCGAACATAGCCCTGGTGGTCCAGTGAACGAAACTCCCGATCGGCAGGATGTAAGCAGTAACACACCCCAACACATCTCTGGTGCCTAGTGTCCCCCACCCACCCACAAAGCCCCACCACCCGCTCCTCCCCGGCAGCCAGCGGGCGGCAGCATCCACCCGCCTGCTGCCCCACCTCCCGCCACTGACTGCCCGGTAGGACTGCCGCGCCCAGTGGTGCAGAGCAAGAGCCAATGGGCGTGCAGCCCATACCATACAAGACAGTCCAGTTTTGTGAATGAATGTATTGGTTAAATCCTGGACATGCTTATCTGGTATGGGCTGCGCCCATTGGCTCTTGCATCATGGACGGCAGCCCTACTGGGCAGTCAGTCGGCGGGAACAGCGGGTGGCAGGCGGTGGGATGCTGCCCGCCAGCTGCCGGGGGAAACGGGGTGGGGCTTCGCTGTGGGTGGGTGGTGGGGACACTAGGCACCTGGGATGTGCTGGGGTGTTTACTGCTTACATCCCACGATCGGGAGTTTCGGTCCACTGGACCACCAGGGCTATGTTGGGGAGGTTGTTTTAAACTGATACAGCCCACGATTGGGCTTTTTCGTCCACTGGACCACCAGGGATGTACTTGGGAGGGGTTGTTTTTAAACTGATACAGCCCACGATCGGGCTTTTCGGTCCACTGGACCACCAGGGATGTACTGGAGGGGGTTGTTTTAAACTGATACAGCCCACGATCGGGCTTTTCGGTCCACTGGACCACCAGGGATGTATTTCAGAGGAGGCGGGGGTTGTTTTTAAACTAATGCAGCCCGCGATCAGGCTGGTGGGGTGGGGGGACATTTCTGCTGTTGCCTGCGATCGGGCCAGTGGTGGGGTGGTGGTGGGGATTTTCACTCTTTTGCCCATGATCGGGCTGCAGGGGGTGTCAGTCCCCGATGGCTGTTGCCTGGCAGGGCGCCAGGCGCAATTCCTCGGGGATCGGTGCACCTGCATGCTAATGGCATGCAAATGGAGCCATAATCAGATGCAAATGGCCCTCCCTGTGCCTTGCATGAATTATGGCCCCATTTGCATGTCACCTTTTGAATATTGGAAATTTGCACATGGCGCAATGGTAGGTGCACCACTGCAAGTTGAATGCACCACTTTGACCACTTGCGGTGGCGCAAGTTCCACTGCGCCATGCACAGTGGCTGTGGCCGGGATGATATTCAAAGGAGTTGTTCAAGGGCGCAACTCCTTTGAATATTGCTCTGGCCACACCCCTGTGCAGCTATTTTGTGCAGCACAAGGGCTTGCTCCACAAAATAGCGCAGTTTGAATATCTGGCGCATTGACCAAAACATTCCATGTCATCATTACAAATGGCACTCTAAAATGAACAATATAGTGACATGATGCTTTATTTATTAAAAACGACCTGATTATGCAAAACCTTTACTTTTTCTGTCAACCCACCAAATTCTGACAGCATTGCAGATTGAGAGAATGGTCTCGCCCGACCCCCAATATGTCACTTCCTATAAATGCTCCTGTGCACTCGCGACACACATAACAAAACAGGTCCCCTAAGAAGACAGCTGTAACTCCATCAGAAAACACAGTGTCCCTGAAAACTTGATTAATTCTCTACAGAAAGGAACATAAATATTGTAACATTTACTGAATTTCAGACGCAATTTGGGAAACAAAGCAGCTGATCCACTAGCTCTTAGATACAAAACTGTGACTCTTGTACCACAGATTGCATATGGAAATCAACAAATTTAGCAGGTGGCTCTGCTAATGAGCCAATGCTGGCCACAACTGATCTCATTGGAGGGTTTGTGAGAGTCATATAAATCTTTGGTAGGCCATAGATTGTGGCCCACACTGGTCACTATACCGTAAGAAATTCATAACAATCCTGATTGATAACTTGATCAATTACTGCATCGTTTAATAGTATATCATATACAATCTTTTAAATGTCATAGTAGGGTCATGGTTTAGCTTAGTATAAAATGATTATCTGATAACATCTCTAACACAGTACACTGATTCTTATCTTTTTTCCATCAGCACAACAGCATCCCCCTTTACCAGCAGGTTTTATGGTGATGGTCATATTTTCAAGCAGTTGTTTTATATCAGCCTTCTCCTGTCAACTGGAGTTATAACGATGTAGTTTCAGGAATCTGCTGCCAATCTCTCCATATCCCTCTCTCGTGCTTTAAGGAAAATATTTCCTGCTGCATTTCTCAGTGGGATGAATCATGATTTCTTCAACATATTCCCCTCTGGAGTGGTATCTGTCATATCCTGTTGTGACATATGGTCTCCATTATTAGCTAAATTAAATGCCACAGTCCCAGAGGCATTCTAAGCTGTTCCCTTACTGTTCTTATTCTTATAGGGCACTATGCATTAAGGCAGTCTGGGTATGCACAATACACAGTTGCCCAGCCTGCATAGCTATGCACCTGTGAACAAGCACCTGGTGGTCTGCATTAATGGATGCTGGCCACCTGTCTATGTCTCCACCCACCCATAGTGCAGCTGTGTGGGGGTGGATTGTGTAACACAGGTGGGATTCGAATGGAATGCCCATCCTGGGTCCCAAAGTGGATCCCCTGCTGCATGTGAACAGGCAATCCTAGGAAGATGTGGGACCCCACTGGAGCTACCAGAGGACAAAGGAGGATGCAGCATACTGGTAGTGGAACACAGTTAGAACCTAGGAGGTTGTGGAGTGGATTACTGGTGACTGAATGACCAGAGGACAAGAAAAAAATAGATTTGTTTCGTGGCAGCACCCCAACTGTGAATGACATTGGAGTGCAGTGAGGAGGTGAGACTACTAAAAGTGCTACCGATTTGTGCGTGAGTGGATGCTAAGAATAGGATTGTGGGAGGGGGAGTTTGTCTTTAATACTGGCATGGGGGGAGCAGGGGGTAGAGGATAAAGTCTCTCCTGATTTTTGGAGCCGGGTGTAGGGGAGTCATGTTACAGTATTGGATGATTTCCAAGGTCCTATCTTAAGTGAATCAGATTCAGAAGCAGACATTCCTAATAATCTATGGATGCACAACAGAACAGAATCATCCAGTTCCGATCATCTCTAGATTCTATCACATCTCCCTATCCCTGTCTCTCCTGTTTTCTAGTGATGACATGTTATGACCATCTAATGTGTCCTGGTATGTCCTACCTTGCAGTCTACCGATCAGTTGAGTAGACCTCTGTAGGATGTGGAGAGGTTAGATACTGTTCTCCTGGTTGTACAGTATGGGTGTGTGCCTGAATGCCTGCCCCCAGACCTCCCTGTCAGCCAGGTGGGCTAGGGCAGCAGTGTGGAGGGAGCTGTCATCCCACTGCAACTAGTGGGTGTCCATGGGGGGCATGTCACAATTATGGTAGGGTCTTCCCTTGTGCAACTAGTGCCCCCCAAGCCCAGCACTCAGTACCCTAGTGAATGGTGTGGAGTGCAGACACACCCCGTAACACACTCCGAGACTGCCCGTTGCATGTAGCCATACAGGCAGCTGGAGGATCATGTGTGCAAGGGGCTTGTACACCTCTTGTGAATGCTGCCGGGGGGATCCACTGGACCCCCATGGTGTGACATTATGACTTATGGTTGCCTGCACAACTCGGATACCCAGCGCATAGGCAACCCATGTGTTAGTGCACCGGCCCTCATAGAGAACATGGAGATTCAGTTTTCTAATATATTTATGTAAACCTACAATTGTGTCAAAGTCATTCAAATCATTGGTTGAAATAAAGATTAATCCTCTTTATGTTTCCTTGCACGTGTGCAAGAAACATCTTATGGTTGCTTCAGAGAACGACATTTCAGAGATGCGTCTAGGACTAGCCCAATTCAGAGCAATCTACAGTGGGCTCATCCCTGACAGACCAATGACCACCCAAGCAGAGAGTGATGGTGGTCAGAGTTTCACAGCTGGAAGTGTCCTGTAGTTGAAAGAAATGAAGCTCTCAAATGAGAGCACTTCAGTTCTTTCATTTGCATAAAGCTGGCAGCTGAGTGGCTTTATGATTTCTGACCAACTGGTCTCTCTGTTCCTCTGTTGTGGATGTTGACCCCCCCTTGCCCCCGCTACTCTACAGTGTTTCCATTCTTATTTTAATCTCCCTCCCTGTGCCTTATGCTTCTTTCAGTCTTCTTTTGAGGTGGTTTTCCTACATGTTTTCTTGTCCTTCTAAATGTTTCCCCCTTTCCAGATGCCCTCTCCTCCTTCTTATGGGTGTGTGATGTCACTGTCCATCTGAAACTACTCCATCCATTCCATTCCCACATACCACTGTAATCTTTTTCAGTAGCTGGTCATGAGTGAGGAGTAAGAGGAGAGCATGGAACACAAGGAATCTCCCCCCCCGTAAATGCTTGTCACATCCTAGCTGCAGCAGCAGCACACAAGACAGAGCTCTGGATGTGTAAGGCATCTCTCTCTCTCTCTCACCCCAGTTTTCTCTGCAAAGCTGCATGCAAGAGAGAGTAGCGCATTGTGCTGCAGGGGGAAAGAGTGACAGCCACCTAGTATTGCAGTGCGCTCCATGTTTCTTTGCTGTGTGCAGTCCTCGCTCTGTTGGGGCAGGGCAGGCCATAAGCTGGAGTGGCAGACAAGACAGAACTCTGGAGGTATAGGGTGGCTTTCTTTCACCCCAGTTTTGTCTGCAAAGCTGCATGCACTTTGCATTAGGAAATCTCCGGCTTCACTCATTCATTGTCCCTCAAAGCTATTGAACTTCTGCCCGTTCAGTCACCCCCCCCCACATGCATACACACGCTCACGATCATATATGGCCACAGTACCTTACAGAGTGAGAGAGTGAGAGTGATTGTTGCTGCATTGTGCAAAGAAACATTATCTCTCTCTCTCTCTCTCTCTCTTTCATCCCAATGGACTTTAGGCCCCTCACGAAACAACTACATTCAGAGGGCAGGAACCCCAAAACTTTATTTTGGATGGAATTTAACTTTGATCACTTAGTGATTGTGAGAAGGGGTCCTAACTAATTTTTTCCCTTATTTATGGACTAATATGTTTCAAATTGCCCAAGTAGAGACTCAGCCACTGCTACTTGGACTATGCTGAGGTGGCTGAGTCCAACAGGCTAGATCAATCTATCATCATCACACACTGGTGCGGACAAGCACATTGTCCTGTCTGTCCAAGTGTCCAAGCCCAAGTAGGACTGCCTAAGACAGTCCAGTCTAAATTCATTGCTTAACAAGACATTGCTTTTGCAGTTAAAAGGAGACAGGAGAGAGCACCACTAGCGGCAGCTTAGCCAGCCCAGTAGTAGCCAGTACCACTACTTTCTTCTTTCTTTCCCTGCACTGATGAGTCTTGGCATACAGCTGATCTTCATTCTTGTTTGGTGTGTTTTCCAATCCCCCCCCCTTTCTGCCTCCCTGAATCCCTATCTCCCCTGTCATGTTTTTCATTTGCTGTTTGGTTGTATGTTGCTCCTGTAGTTAAATACAAGTAGTGCATAAAATTTAGGGGCTGTCTTTCGATCACAGTTGCCTCTCTCATTTCTTCTGTCTATATCTCTTATACTATTGTATATTCAGTGAGCGCAGGTTCAGTGTAGCTCCTAATGATGTATAAATAAATGAACTAGCCTGAGGTCGTCTGATTTTTTTCATGTTTTTGAATTTAAATATCATGAATATTTCTGTACTGTTACTATTTATTATGAAGTGGCACTCATTCAGCCACACACCCTGATGAAGAGTGTAAACCCGAAGCACCAGGGCAGTTGTGGCTAGCATCTTTGTCTGCACCTGCATTTCTATATTTTGGCTATTAAAAACTGTATGTAGCATTAGCAATTGAAATGTGTGGAGTTCCTCTGTGAGTGCAGATTTTCTCTTTGGTACATTTCTTTCTTTGACCCACAAGAAAAGATTTCACCTGGATTTGTGAATGGAGACACCATCTTACAGTGAGCGCTTGTTTTGTTTGGCAAGTACTGCTTAGACATAACTGGAAATCAGGACTTGAGGTTGACAGAGCTCGCCACACCCTAGAACCAGTACCCAGAAAGAGAGAAATACCCTGACTGATATTAACAAGATTTCTGAGGTACATTGATAAAGAAAAGATTCTGGCCCTTCCAAGAGACCATGGCCTGTTTTCCTTGCAGGAGTACTGCATCTATAATTTGTTGGATTTCTCTAACAAACTAGTACAGAAATGTAAGGGATATGCAGATGTCAAGAAGGTGCTACAACAGCAAAATTTCCTTTACAAACTAAAGTATCCTGCTGAACTAGTCATTACCAGGAATAGAGTTTCCCACACCTTTAGCAACCCTGATGAGACACTGGGGTACATCTTGGGACAATACAGTGAAGACACCAAGAAACTCAGTGCCAGCCAAGTGGTCAACAAACATCCTGACCCAGGCTCACAGGCTTGCTGAGCCTGGATTCAGTACCACGCCCCACAACCTACTGGCAGTGGCAGACAGGAATCATGGAGTGGCAGGCTTCAAAATCCAAAAGGTTGAACAGGAGGCTGCAAGACAGACAATGCTCTGGAAGGAAGGAGGAAAGTGGTCTCAGAAGAGAGGGCTGTATCAGGGCATTCTGTTGGAAGTTCTGACTCCATATGGGAGTTTGCCGTGAGCAGACTGGACAAACCACCAGATCTCTCACTGAATACGTCATTCCATGACTTTCCTACTAAGAACACAGCATTCTTTAGATCCACCAGCCAGACCCAGAAGGGACAAGAGCAGGAAGGGTGGTGGCTGACCAAGGAGAGAATAGAGTGATAGGAACAGCACCTCTAGAATGGGCTAAGATCTTGGGCCAGGCACAGCAACCTGACCCATAAACTGCTGTACTGTCCTGATACTTTAAAACAGAGAGACTCAACCTGTCACTTGGCTATGCATATCCTTTTCTAATACTGCTGGTTTGTATAGTTTGAAACTTGGATATGCTTTGTTTGTGAATGAAATATGGCAATTGGTCACCCTACTCACCAACCCCCCCCCCACCATTATCTTGGAGACCCACTGGACAGGAACCTACCCAGCTGCCTATGGCCACGGTGCATGTGCCACCAGAACTGTGGTGCCCAGGGAGACTGAGCTTTGACCACTCTACTAAAGTTCTCACTTGAGCTCTCTCTACCCCCACCACTGCATGGTTTTTGGGGATTCACAGAAGACAGAGACCCTACCTATAACCAACTCTGATGCATCCGTTATATGGCAGCCTTGACTGAGCTATAGCCCAGGATGATGCATGTTGACTGGCACTTTACAGAGGAGAGCCACACGGGGCACAGCCATCGGGCATCCTTTGCTGTTTATTGGATCCAGCATAGCTGGCTCTGCCCTTCTATCGTCTTGGCCCAGGGGAAGGGGTAGAAAGTTTAGACCTGTGATCGGATCGAGGGCACAACTTAAGCGGGTAACTAAAGACTTAATGGAATAACAGAGGGGAAGAAGAGTATCACTGTCTATATTAAAGCCTCCCCAACCTTCTTAGATTCCAGGCTGTATAGTTCCTTACTTTAGGAAAGTTACACTGAACTTCTGCACAGTCATGTAGTAACACTTGCGAAGGGCTGCTTGAACACTCACATCTGATAATTGACACTGGCGGTGCTGGGCATGCTGCCTCAGTGCTACAGAGTAGCCAGCTGTCCACCCAAGTGCAGCCCATCAACACTGCTGTCACCACTGACCTTAACTACAGAGAGCAAAGTTTGTACGACACAGGGACAAGATATTCATAATGGTTACTGGCAACAGTAGTGGATAGTGAAGAAGAAAGAAGGGCACTCCAGGGAGATCTGGAATGCTTGGAGCAGTGGTCAAAAACATGGCAGCTGAGGTTCAACACCAGGAGGTGTCATGTACTGCGCTTGGGAGCTGGGAATCTGGGTTACAGCTATCACCTGTGGGGGGGGGCAGTTATCCACCTTTTAGGACGAGAGAGAGAGATTGGGGGTGGTGATTACAGGTAAAACGAATCACTCTGAACAATGCAGGAAGGCAGCAGCAAAAGTGAACAGATTACTGGCTTGCATTGCAAGGGGGATTACTTCAAGGATGGAGGAGGTTATCCTGCCACTGTACAGATCCTTGGTGAGGTCTCTCCTGGAGTACTGTGTGCAGTTCTGGAGCCCGTAATTACAGAGGGATGTCATGTTATTGGAGAGGGTCTGGAGGAAGGTGACTAAGTTGATTCACTATATGGGGGATAAGACTTATGAGGATAGGCTGTGGGGGCTCAACCTGTACTCCCTGTAGGACAGAAGGGACCAGAGGATATGACTGAGACATCAAGTACTTGAAAGGTATCAACAGAGTTAAAACTGAGGGGTTGTTTAAATTGAAGGGGGAAGGAGTCACTAGAGGGACAGCATGAAGCTGGCAGGGGGGATTTAGGAGGGAACTGAGGGGGCACTACTTTACAGAAAGGGTGGTGGTGCCATGGAACGTTCTGCCAGAGGAGGTGATCTCAGTGGATTCAGTGGCCAGCTTTAAGGGGGGATGGGACAGGTACATGGGCAAGGTACAGGTGCGGGGGGGGACAGTGGGGGATCTTGGGGAGGAGAACTTAGGAGGGAGGGAGGGAAGCACTGGGGGTGGGAGCAGCAGCAGCATCTCAGCTGTGAGCTGAGCTTGAGCAGATGCAATAGGTCTTCTGGTCAAATTCTGCTGCCATAGTCATACATTTGTATGTTAGATGGGCTCTATACATTGTTCCTATCGAACATGGAACGGGCAGTGCCTGGCATACTCTTGGCCCATCTCTGGGTCTGGACTGCATTAACCTTCCTATGATGTGTAAACTAAGGTCAGCTCCAGTGGTTGGGATCATGATCCCCCTAAAGTCAGTACCCTAGTAAGCCCACTGTATTGCAGCCTGAGCCCCACCTCCATTCTGTCTTACCTCATGGCTTATGGAAACTCCTGAGCAGGAGGTGGATGGTGGCACAGCTGCTGCATATCCTGAAAGGTACACTGAATTCAGCAACACTGCAAATGCTCCATTTAAGAGCAGCCAGAGGGGGGACGTGGGAACTAGGCCAGGGGTCAATGGGTGTAATAATACAGTTTGTGGTGTCACAACTAGAGCCAAGGTTCGGCACTTTTCTGGGGTGCAGGTTTTGTTCGCCTGGGTAGAGTTTGCATTTGGTTCAGTTAATTTGAACTTTGAGCATTAGGAGTTCAGGTTCTGTTCGGTTTGGTTTGGATTCATTTAAATTTTTGTTTTTCATTTTGAAAAACAGCAAAAGTATGCACATTCTCCGGTTGTTGCAGCGGTGGTCCGTGTCCCCTGAGATGCAGCCAAGACCCCTCAGTTACAGTATGCAAGCTCCTCTGATCTCCCACCGCTCAAGCATCTGGAGCCCAGCTGTAAGTCACCCATGAGTCCCAGGCTTTCTTTATTGTCAGTGCATACAAGAGAAAAGTTGGAGTATTCACATTTGGTTAAGTGAGAGAGAGCAAGGGAACAGAGGAGTTTTTTGTGTGCAGTTGTGCAGTAAATAAATAAATAATGGCATCAGTTGGGGGCAGTGTAGCCATCATTCCTGTGCTGTGAGGAGCAAGAGGCTGAGAAGAGGCAAGAAGAGGAAGGAAATCAGGGGATCGCAAGTTGGCAGACACCCACCAAAGCCACGCATATACAGATTCACTGGAAAGGGGAAGATAACAATGTTTAAATGGTGATCATAATTTTGGCAGATGTGGTACAATATTAGTTCTGGATGGCAAAATGTGCTGGTTCGGGTTCAGTTTGGGTTCTTTTTTTTAATTGCTAATGGGGTTCTGGGTCAGTTCAGTTATGGTAAAAAACATGAAGTTTTGGTTCTATTCTGGTTTGGTTCTTCCCAGAACCTGGGCTCTAGTCACAACCTGTAGAGCCAGACTTCATGAGGGTGGAGCATAACATACCAATAAGCAAATAATGCAGCCCTAGGATGTAATTCTAGTCAAATCTGAGGGGGTGGCAGTACAACTAACATTCTTACTTACTGGGGCCATCACTTCCCCCATCACACCCACTCCTGCATATACCAACCAACAAAGGTTCCTGCCCTATCATCCAGAAACAACGGATGCAGAAAACAAAACATTACATGCAGGGATATATGTCAGGCCATTGACAGTCCACTCACTTCTGACTACCCCACATCCCTGTCCTAACTGATAACTATGCATGTTAGGTACTTCATAGATGAATGTTATGCAGACTCAGCAAACAAAGGGAGAAACTTGTACACATTCTGCCACCACTCCCACGACCTGTGCTATCCTGACCACAGTAGTAAATGGTCCAGTGCAGCACTAGCTGGTGTTACCTATTGCCGTAGATAACAAATGTGCTAGAGGCACAGATAGCAGCAATAGTCATCTCGGATCATTCCCCTGTATCCTTTGCATGGCTTCCAGTGGGCTCCCAGACCCACCCTGGCTAGCTCTAGCACTTTAACACCTCACTCCTAAAGGACACATCCTTTAAGTCCTCCCTAGTGGCAGATATTAAAGAGGGAATCTTGCCAAAAGTGCTACATTGCAGAATTAGAATAAGCATGCTCCCAATAAATCTCATATCAAACATTACTGTAGGTTTCTGCATTACTTCATTTTAAAGTTATCACTATATTGTAACCCTGATTTCACTACCTGTTCAAAAAAGTCAGTTTCATTGAAGAGTCACTGATGATGTCATAACCTGAACTCACAGTCTAGTCCTCCCTGTCAGCAACTTTATAGGACCAGTTACTCCAAAGTTTAAGAAACAGTAGCTGTAGTAATAAAAAAAAAAAAAAAAAAAAAAAAACTATGGTCAGAGTCAAAACAGCTGCTATGCTGTTTTAATGGGACACTGTCAGGCCATTGCCTTACATTTCCTGAGGGTATCCAGAAATGGGAATACAGTGCCTGCATCAGTTCCTTTATTACAGAAGAATGCACAGCAGCAGAAAAATCTTGTATGAAAAGTCAGAAGTCCGACTTTAAAGGCAATCCGTCACTGTACTGACAGCCAGTGCAGTTCGCACAGCACTGAAAAAGTATGTCAGGTATGGGGAGTACTCGTTAATAACCGGGCCGCAGCATTCTGCACTAACAACAAGTGGCAGATATCAACCCCTGGTAGCTCTAGATAAAGGGACTTGCAATAGTCAAGGTGTGAGGCCACAAAGGCATGGACCAATGTAGACAGATTGCCAGACGGAACAAGGTGCTTAATCCTGGAGATATTTTTTCAGGTGGTAAAAGGATGATTTGACGACCACCAACATTTGCGATCGCAGTGTCAGCTCATAGTCAAAAATCACCCCCAGATTTTGCACCTGTTCAGAAGTAGGGAGCCACCAAGACAAAGTCCTGAAGGAAAACCAGCCCCACTCCCCTCTATCCAGCAGCCCAGGTCCACAACCAACACCTCCATCTTCTCCGAGTTCAACCTCAGCCAACTCGAATTCATCCAGTTCTGGATTTCATTGAGGCAGTTATTAAATATTGAGATAGCTTTGTCCTGGTCAGGTGCAAAAGATAGGTAGAACTGGGTATCATCAGCATAGCAATGAAACCTCAGCCCATACCTTCTTACAATGTCTCTGAGGGGGAGCATGTACACTGCAAACTACATGGGGGACAACACCAAACCCTGATGTACCCCACATGACAGAGAGACTGTGCCAGAGGAATTAATCTCTGACACCATCCTCTGAGTTCTGTCAGTGAGGAAAGATCTAAACCACCTAAGGACTGTACCAGACAGGCCACAGATGAACCTCAGTCTTTTGAGAAGAACCCCATGGTCCACAGTGTCAAATGCTGAAGAGAGATCAAGAAGAACCAAGATGGAACGGCTCTTCTGATCTCTCGCCATCAGGAGATCATTAAGCACCTGAACCAGCTCAGTCTCAGTACTATGCCTCTTTTGAAAACCAGACTGGAATGGTTCATAAATGCCATGGATGGTCAAGTGGTTCTCGAGTTGTATTGCCACTACTTTCTCAATCACCTTCGAGACAAAGGGGAGGTTAGAGATTGGTCTGTAGTTAGCATGGCAGTCTGGTTTCAAAGAAGCTTTCTTTAGGAGGGGCGTTAGCACCGCCTCCTTCAGGGAGCTAGGAAACTCACCCATCTCCAAGGAGCACCAGACTATCCATGCTGGGACTGGGCTGATAGTATCCCAACAACCCTTAATTAGGGAAGCTGGGCCCAGATCCAAACTACAGCATGTAGGAAGTATACCCTGGACAATCCACATGACATCTGTGAACTCTGGTGGGTCAAAGGAACTCCAGGAGAGCCTGAGGACAGTGACTGAGCGCCGATCCATAGCTTCTCCCATACAGGGTATAGGTTGGAGTGCCGCCCTGATGTCAGCAACCTTAGCCAAAAAGAAGTGAGCAAGCTCTTCACACCCTACTTGTGAAAAAGCTCTTCAAACCTGCAGGCAGGCTGGGTTGCACAGTCTGTCTACAGTTCAAAAGAGCTGAGCTGGTCAGTTCTGAGCAGTCGCAATCTCCCAGGACAGGAACTCTGCCTTCTTATGGGAGATTGTGGAATGATAGACTTGATAATATTCCATCAATCTAAGATGCTCAGCATTAAGGGCAGATCTCTACCAGCAATGCTTTAATCTTCGTCCTTGTCACTGCATCTCTTTCAAGGTCCCATCAAACCATGGGGACCGAGGGCGAAGGGGGAAAAACAAACACGGACAGGATAGTGGTATCCAGAACTGAGGAAATGGCTTTATTATAAGCCAAAACCAGGGCATCTGGGTCATTGGTCACTCCAGAAAGCTCCGATAGGTCGCGCACCACTGCCAGGCCCTCAGAACTTATGCCTCGCAACGGGTGGTACCCAACCATGTCCACAGCGGTAGACCTACAAAGGGGGGTGAAAACAATGAACCCCATGATGTAGTGATCGGACCATCCTACAGGTTCCACCCCCAAATCAAAGGCTTCGATCCCCAGGAGGAAGACTAAGTCAAGGGAGTGACCACCTTTATGAGTGGCAGAAGTAACAACTTGTGTAAGGCCCAAAGATGTCATCAGTTGGAGGAAGCATTGTCCAAACTGTGAGAATTCGTCATCGACCCAGGCACTGAAGTCACCCAGGACCATCAGCCTGGGTGACTCAAACACCACGTCGATCACAAAGTCCGCTACTTCCTGCAGGAAACGCTTCTCATCACCTGGTGGACGGTAGACGAGGGTGATCCTGCAACCCACACTTGCTACTACAGTACGCTCGAATGATTCAGCCTCCTCAACTGGTACACTCGTGAAGTCCAGCTCGGTCTTAAAACAGACTGCAATCCCCTCCCTGCGGTCCAGCCTCGAGTGGTGTAACACTGAGTACCCGGCTGGAATGGTGACCTCTAATATAGGACCTGCATTCTCATCCAGCCTCGGTAATGCACACCAGATCCACTGACCCAAGAAGATCTGCAATAATTGCAGTCTTAGTTTTGATGGATCTACCGTTACACAACTCTGCTTGGGTAGGATGGGCATCTGGAGCTACTCGGGCTGTTTGCCCACCAACATTGGTGGTGCCCTTCAGTATGGAAACTAGGCATGAAGGACCACGATCCAGATTCCATTTTGCCCAAGGGTGTCTTCTGGGTATTACTACCTCAATATGATGACCACGCTCATTCGACCTCCACTGTTCACACCCCAACCTCCTTTCTTCCCCTATGAGCAATACCCAGTGCTCTACAGCACTAGTATGCCAATAACTGTAATGGGAGAGGGGAGAAAGGATGGAGGACACGAAGGGCAGAGGACGAATAATGCACGACCGTGGGGGTTGGCCTCCTACACATACTGAAAGACCCAACAACAGCAAAATACACCTAAGCAGTCAAGGAATACCCAAATGAATTAAAAACTACCCACACTCCCCAAATTTACTGTCTAAATCAATCTTAAACACAATTAAATAAACACTCCTCAAAATAAAATATACAATCCAAGAAAAAATATAAAATATAGCGTAAATATGATATACTGAAGTCCTCTCACTATTCCAGTTTTTTATTGTCCAGAGTCAATCATCTCCACTACCTCTCATGTAGTGGAAGAAATGCAGTTAATAAACCAGAGTCCTCTCACCACTCCAGTTTTTAGAATCTTAAATAAAACACCCCCCCTACTTCTCACGATGTGGGGAGAAAAACTAATAAAATAAAATAAACTGAAACAACCAGTCATACAAATCCTCAGTAAAATCAAGAAGAAAGTCAGATTCAATCCAGTATTGGTAAACAGGACCAGGCTAGTCACATTCAGTGCCAAAGTGCTCCTCAATGATCTTCAATAACCAGAGCCACGACATTAAATTGTGCGACAATTTTAAAAATTCTTTAACATAATTCACAGCAGACCAGAGCATCAGCCATACCTCGGTGGTATAGGGCATACAAATAAGTCTCCGTGGAGGAATCCCCCCTCAAGTAATCTAGGACTTCACAGGCTATCCTACGCCACCTTCCACAGCCTACATCTACAATCTCCCAGGAGACAGACCCTAAAAAGTGCCCCGTAAGGGATTTGGGAGAAACCCAACTAAGACTCCAGCTCCCTGAATCCCAGAGGGCTGCTCTTGCTTGGCCATAGAAAGCAAGGTTGCCACCAGCCCCGGATACATGGAGGAGGCTCCCCCCCCACACACACACACCACCCAGACACCTGACCTAGCTCACCGTCCCACATCCTTCAGCACTTTCTACTCATGTTGCTGATGATAAAAAATTCCAATAATCCTCTCCAAGATCCTACAATGCTCAAATCAGTCTATTGGAAAATGGGCCACTCATAAAGTATCCAGGGTACTCTTCTTTGTCTCCCAAACACAGCGCTCCTGGGCGCCCTGACTAGGCTGAATCCAAATCCAAAATACAAGGGATCCCGGAGCGAATTTTCCTTCAGGCTCACCACTAGTTGTTAATCCACTGCAACAAAAAGTCTGACCAGGAGAAAGTCAATAAAACTGCAGACCATCGCGTCTTACACAGTGAGTCATTATTTTGTACTACAAAACAGTATCTCGACAAAAAACTAAAACGTCTTCAACAAAACCAAAGTAAATACAATAAAATACCATAGCAGGCATAAAATATAAAAATAAAAACCAAACAGCAAGCACTAAAGCACATGAACTCAGGACTCTTCCTGGCAGCTCAGCCTAGCCACCATCTTGCCAGTGAAAAAATGAAAAAGAACTTCCCATAAGAAGAAATTCCCACATTCATGCTGAGTTTTATTTATTTAGTTTTTGTAAACTGGGAAAGGGGGGCTAAGCAATTCTACCTATTTTCAGCCTCATCCTGTGGGAGGGGGGAGATACAGATGGTTACTGACTGAAATTGAACCATATTAAGCTGTTGGTAGTATTTTTAGTGAATTTACTCCACCACCATCATTGACCTCCAGCTGTGCTCCCTTGTGAATACATCCCTATTTTTAATCGATAGGTCTTCACTATTCACTTTATTTATACCCATTAGAAACTTATAGGTCTCTTACCAGATCCCCCCCTTCTGTCCTCCAGCAAATACATGTTCAGAACCTCTAGCTGTTCCTCATAGCATGTGCCCTGCTGGCCCTGCATCATTTTGGTGACCATTCTCTGCACTGACTCCAGCTTATCTATGCCCTTTCTCAGATGAGGACTCCAGAACTGGGCACAGTACTCCAAGTGAGGCCTCACCCGTGATCTGTACATGGGCAATATCACTTCTCTTCTGAAATCACCAGCAGTTTGCATTCCCCCACCTGGAAATTAATGGCTGTCTATAATATTGCTCACCCCCCCACCACACACATATGCACACAGGAGGATCAGCTTAGTATGTTTTTCGTGGTGAAACTTGAAAAAAATAAATAAATAAATAGCACAGTAATATGCTGGTATCTTAAATGACTTCTATGCAATAAACAGAATGATGCAAGATACAGTCCACATTTTGCAACTGACAACCAAGTTTACAGCACTTGAGTCAGACATAAAAAAAGCCCCGAAGTACTTCTCAAAATAAGGTGGTGCCCCTTCCCCCCACGCAGGCTAAACCCAATATTGTACGTGACATGATCTTCTCTTTTACAGTTTTATTTTATGCAGTGTCCACAAGAAGGTTTGGACATAGTGCCATTACTTTAAACCGATGCTCCCTAGAGCCTTGCAATCACAGGTCACCCCCCTCATTTCCAGAAGCATTCTCCATTGCCTCCAGAAAAGTCATCAACCAATGATGGCACTTTTGCTGACTATGCAAGACATGTTACAATTCCCCCTTCCCAGCACTGGAACCACACATTCTAACTCAGCACCAAACACATTTACTGTTTTCTTATTAGTTTTTGTTGACAGGGTAAAGATGGAAGCCAATTGAAATTAAACCAGATTATGAAATGGATAGAAAGAATGCTGGCTCCTGATAGGCCCAGAGGTTCTTTCAGGTCCTTTTGGTCAGGACTTCCTCCAACGTATGACCTCGTTGGGCCTCGCATAGGTAGTTACCTCCACAATGCATATTTGTGGTCACTCATTGGACCTGGTGTTCTGTCTCAGGAAGGAGATCTCTGACTTGGTGTTGGAACCAGTCAGGTGGTCTTACCATCACACCATAGGGTTCAGTTTCATGGCTCCCCCTAGTAGGCCTCCCCCTATGGAGATGGTCTGGTACCACCTTTTAAGGGGTGTGACCCCAGTTGGCCTAACGATGATGCTGGATCTATCAAGTTTGGCGAGTGACTGCATGGATCCAGGGGATCTGGTACTTGCCTATAACAAGGCAGTGACAGAAGCCCTGGATTCCATTGCTCCTATTCGAGTTCATCCCCTCACTCTTCACCCACTTGATGGGAGCACTCACACTTGATGGGACCTTGAAGAAGTTGAGGAGAGTAGGTTGAAGGCTAGAGAGGGCTTGGTGGAAATTAGGCCTGGAGATTGACAGGCTTAGATTGATATACCATTATACAGTCTATCAATAGACAATCACCAGTAAGAAGGCAGAATTCCTGTCCAGGGAGACTGTCACCACACTAAATTGACAAGCTCTGCTCTTCCGGACTGTTGACAGATTGTGCAATCCAATCTGTCTTCAGCCTGGGGGAACCTTATCACAAGAGAAGTGTGATGAGTTTGCTTGTTTTTCCATGGATAAGGTTGCCACAATCAGGTCCGGGATTGGCTCAACCCCCTCTAATGGGTATTGTGGAGGTTGGCAGGAGGTTGCAAGCACCCGGTTTGCTTGGTCCGACTTCGGCCGGACGGAATTCATTGACATTGTAAGGATTGTCCAGACTTTGCCGCCAACCAGCTATAGTTTGGACCCGAGCCCAACACAACTCCTTGTGAGCTGCTATGATAAAATTTACCTGGTCCTGGCAGAGATAGTCTGGAGTTCATTGGAGAAGGGGGTCTTCCCTGATCCCCTAAAGGAGACGGTTGTGCGACAGCTGCTGAAAAAGCCCTGCCTTGACCTGGACTGTCCGTTTAACTACAGACCTACCTCTAACCTGCCTTTTGTGGGCAAGGTTATGGAGAAGGTGGTTGTGCTGCAGCTGGATAATCATCTTTCTACCTACGATGTCTATGATTCTCTCCAGTCCAGATTTAGGAAGAGGCACAGCACTGAGCCAGCCCTTGTTTGGGGGCTAAATGATCTACTATTAGTGAGAGATCAAAGGACTCATTCCATCTTGGTCCTTATTGATCTTTCTGCAGCATTTGACACTGTGGACCATGGTGTGCTGTTGGAGCACCTGCGGATCATCTGTGGACTGTCAGGTATAGTCCTCAGATGGTTTTGATCATTCTTCAAGGGTATGACTGAGAGATTGTTCACTGGGACTTATTCCTCTGACACTCTTCCCCTATCCTGTGGGGTTCCACAGGGCTCTATTTTGTCACCCATGTTGTTTGCAGTGTACATGCTGCCGTTAGGAGACATTATTAGGCTGTACGGTCTGAGTTTTTGCTGCTATGCAGATGACACACAGCTGTACATTTATTTATTTATTGAATTTTGTTTACCTGGTAGGCCCACTAAGACTAGAAGTCCCTTTTTCAGGGGCCACTGGGGGTGGCTATAGATGGTAATTAACTGAAATTGATCCAGATTAAGCTGTTGGTGGTATTGGTGACATTTTTAGTGAATGGGGGAAATTTGGCCAGGACACCGGGGAGATTCCCCATCTCTTTTCAGTAGGGGGAACTGGTGTGTGATGGAGGAAATGTGTAGATCTTGCTCAGACAGCTGGAAGTCCCGCAGGAGAGCAGATCTCCCTCCCTGAGGGTCCAGCACAGGAGATTGTGGATGAAAATTTACAAGGAGACTCAAAGGATGACTCGATTAATATTGCTGTACAACTTGAAAATAATTTTTCATATTGGCAAGCAGCTGGGCTCTAACAAGAAGTGGATTTTGTACAGGCATTAAGTATTGAGAAGCAACAAAGGCTGCTAATGGTGTTATCGACTCTGGGGAGAGAAGGTGGTAAAAGTGCGGTGCTTCCAGATCGAGTACCGGTAGTGGAGGAGGTGGATGCCATTGCTCCAACTGAATCAGAGGCAGTGGATGTTATGTCTGATGCAGTATCTTCTTGGTGTGCGGTTACAGAGCAGCCTACGCCCCAGGTACTGAAAGTGAGACTGGGAGTTATGAGAAATGCAGTGATGAATGACCTGCTGGAACTCCTTGAGGATATTGCTCCTTCTTCACCCAGAGTGAGTACTGCCATAATTTCTACTGTTCCAGTTATCAGAGAACCTACTAATGAAAATGATATGGATGCAGTGGAAGGAGCCTATTTGGTTGATCAATCATTAGACTTGAATAAAGCAAGTGATGGGTTGGTGCTCCGACGGGGTCGCCAGACAGAAATATCTGGGGAAAAAGGGTAGATAGGCCAGAGGGGTGGACGGTTGCCTCGGCTCTGACTAATGCAGGCTGGAAGAAAGCCAAGGTGGGGCTCTGGGTTCCTGACCCGGCAGATTTACCAAATATTGATGGGGAAATTAAAAGCCCAATGCAGACTCCGACAAATGCTGTTGTAGTGCTAGTTTCAAATATACCACCCTCAGCTAGAATAGCTGCTGAATCACCTGAAAATCCCCCAAAGATAGATGTGGTACTTCCACCCCAGGACACATCAGAAGCCAGGACAGATGCAGATACGTGGGGAGACCAAGTAAAGCAGAAAATGCCTATCCCTGTAGGAGGTATGGGAGGGGATCGACCTGCTCTGATGTGGAGACAATTTAGATGAAGAGATACCAAGTTCTCCTCTAACACCCCAGCATAAAGAAAAAATGCAGTCTGGATTCAGTATTTGGGGGGCCTACCTTTCCCACCAGACAGAATTTATATTGGGAAAACACTTATCAAGGAATTTTTGCGTTTGTTTTCCAATAAGATATATGCGTTGATTCACGCATCTGGAGACACTGTATATGATGTTAGTTTTAAGACCCCTACTGGCTTGGATTGCTTCTGGACTACCTATGATAAAAAGAAAATTTGACCTTATGGATTCCTCTTCGGACACTTCCAATCACTAGACCCACCATAAAGCAAGTCACTATCTTGTTTCGGAATGAGGGGTAGCAGTTCATGATGCTAAATACTGGCGACCAAACAAATGTGATGTTTTGGGAGATCCTTCTCCGATATTGGATGATGAACATATCTGGACAGGAGGCTGGAAATTTAAAGAGTGGTTAAGGTCTGGCCCTCAGGGCCCAAAACACCTCCCGAGTGCTTTCTTTCTTGGTACAGAATGAGGACACTGTTTTTATCAGGGCCAGCCAAAAACTTGTTTCAGATGTGGATTCCACCTACAGTAAAGTGATGCAAGTGACAGAGTAAAGTGCACATTGTGCATGGAAGTGGTACATAACAATACTGAATGCACGAATGAACAAATGTGCAATCTCTGTGAGAGACTGGTTCATGTGTTTTGGAACTGAGAATGGGCTACCCACAATAGGACTGATCGTCCTAATCAAGAGCTGATGGTGGAGAAAGCACAAAATGCAAGTATGGCTACTCGGAGGTCGGTCCATGAACAAAATGCAGCAACAGCACAGGATCAACAGCTGGCTAGGCCTGACACCTCAATTTCTGATAGCACAGATGATGTTCAGGATCCTGCCGAACTCTCCCCCAGCCCCTTGAGAGTGAAGTGTCCATGAAGACCCAGGATAAAGATCCTATACAAGTTCAGGAGGTACTGATACCTATAGAGATTCCAGAACAGACTATGATACCTCAGCCCACAGTAGCTAATTCTCTGGTTTTGATGTCGGAGTCTAGAATACACGAGATGCTGCCTCCTGATACATTTGTTGTGGTATCAAAAAAACGGTGCCTGAAAAATGTGAAGCCAGAAGCCAAAGTACAACACATAGGCAGACTTCAGATGGCAGTGCCTCTGTCAAATGCATATGATGCATTACTACCACATGATTTGGAACATGAAGATGATTCGGAATACTCCTCAATTGTCTCATCTCAGAAAGGACTGTTGTCTGATTCTGATGATGAGGGTACATCAGCAAAAGTGCAGGCTGCAAGAATAAAAACTAAACATTTAGGGACTGCGCCCAGATGGAGCCAGAGATTGGGCAAACAGTCTGTGACCTGAGGATTTTAGAAAATGTATGCTACCTAGTATTGTTTTCACCTTTTCTATTCCTATATGGCTCAGCTTTCACTATTTAATGTAGCCACCAGTAATTTGAATAGCATTAGGAATAGACGTAGACGTCTAGTGATGTTCTTGGTTATAAAAGGCTACTGTATTGATATTGCCTATCTACAGGATGTTCGCTTATATACTGTGCAAGATATTGAAACTGCCACCAGATTATAGTGTTGATGTCCAAGTCTTTTTTCTTTAACTCTGGAACAGTGTTGGGGGGGGGGGTTGTTTCCAGGTGGAGATTTTTTGATTACTAAAGTGCTTGACATTTCTCCTGGTCGAATACTTTCAGCTGACTTCACACATCACTACAGACAGTGGCGGTTGATTTCAGCTTATGCTCCACAGACAAAAAAGAAGAGGGTGGAGATGTTCAATGTAATAAACCCTTTCCTGTTCCCCTTCCGTTTATTGATATGGGCGGGATTTTTAAATGGTGGACTGTCTGGTCAGGATAGAGGAGCAAAAACACAAAAAACATTTTGTGATTCTAATGTCCTACAACAGATTTTAAATCAAACAGGTTTGATTGATGCTTATCATTTAATTCTTAACACAGGTGGGTATACGTATTATAAAGCAAACTTAGCCACTAGAATTGATCTGGTATTTTTGTCTCGCACCTTACGGTGTGTGCAGGCTGTGACAGTCCCTGTGGAAACCTCGGACCATCTTATGGTTAAGGTACAATTTATCCTTGGGGAGGGCATAAGTCAAGGGAGGGGTGTGTGGAAGCTAAATAACATGGTACTTATTGATATGGTGTTCACAGATGGGGTGCTGGATCTACTGAGAGCCAAAAAGTCTGTGGTATGTTTACAGGAGAATGTGAGTAGGTGGTGGATTCAGACAAAAGTTAATCTCAAATCTTATATGACAACATGGGCATATAAAGCTCATTCTGAAAAATATATGCAGTATTTGACCTTGAGGGGACAGTTTATGAGAGTTGTTTTGTTAATTAATAAGGGATATAATGAATATACTGCTCAGCTTTCTCACCTTAAGGCACAAATGGAGGCTTTACAATATGAAAGAGCAGCGTCTCTTTTGTATGAACGTCATATTGGTACGCCTGGGAAAATGACAACTGGGGATATTTATGAAAGTTGTAAATCAAGGATCTGCAAAGGGTCCATGGAGTCTGTTTGTACCCCTTGGGGAGGCATTGTCTACAATAATAATGACATCATGAGAGAGGTGATTAGACATATGGAAAATTTGTATTTTGTATCAGATGTGACAGCAGAGATGGTCGATCTCTTATTGGAGCCCTGTCATGTTTCACTGAT
Organism: Neoceratodus forsteri; assembly: GCA_016271365.2. Classification (NCBI taxonomy): domain Eukaryota; kingdom Metazoa; phylum Chordata; order Ceratodontiformes; family Ceratodontidae; genus Neoceratodus; species Neoceratodus forsteri. The sequence continues at coordinate 230,116,659 of CM057458.1, read as the reverse complement.
TCCCCAGCATTTGTTGACTGAATTAGTAAGGCCTATTACAAATTTAGAAATTCAGGGTGCAATACGTTCTTTCAATAACAATACGACCCTGGGCCCTGATGGCTTGGCTTCAGAATTTTTTAAGACCTTTGAGTCAGAAATGATGGATATTTTGAGGGTTGTTTTTAATATGATTTTGGATAATCAGGATATTGCCCTACTTTTAGGCCACTCAGTACAGCTTTTTAAATATAAGAAAGGGGACAAACGCCTTCTAAAAAACTGCAGGCCTTTTAGCCTCATGAATACTGATCTTAAGATCGTAATGAACATTTTGGCCCTACGTTTGGGGATGGTGGCCCCGTACGTCATAGATCCCAGTAAAGTATATACTGTAAAAGGGAGGAAAATTACAGATAACATACTGTTATTAAGGGATGTTGTGTTACAGGGACAATGGGATAATCTGAATGGCTTTTTATTGAGCCTGGACCAGGAACAGGCATATGATTATATTTTGCATTTATAGTTACGAAAAGTCCTACTTAAATATGGGTTTCTGAGTCTGTTTGTTACCTAGATCATGAGGCTGTACACCATGGCCTCTTCAAGTCCGCTGATTAATTGCCATCTGGGCAGAGTAATCCATGTTAATAGATGGGTATGCCAGGGTTGTCCAATGAGCCCAATTTTGTATATCTTCTGTTTGGACCCATTGTTAAAATTGATACAACAGGATGGGAGCCTTGAGAGTGTACAGATTCTGGGGATTGTGGGTCTTACAAAGACATTGGCTTATGTGGATGACGTCTGTCTTCTAGTCTCAGATAAGAAGTCAGCTGAGTGTGCCTTGAGTGTGGTGCAACATTTTTCAAGTCTGATGGGATCTGCTCTTAACCTACAGAAATGAAGTGGGTATATTTTGAGTCAGAGTATAGCACAGGTGACCGAAATTCAGAGTATCTGTATGTCAAACACATCCACAAAAATGTTGGGGATCATATACGGAAACATTGACATGGCAAAAGAGAATTGTCTGACATCTTTGGATCACTGTAATGGTAATGTTCAAATTTGGAAGCAATGGCAACAGTCGAAAAAGGAAAAGGTATCCTTTATTAAAACTTTCTTTTTACCACTGCTGATGTATGTGAGTGCAATATTCCCACCTCCTGGCTCTCTGGATGTTACCATTTTAAATCAAAATTTTCAGCTACTATGGGGCAATAGACTGAACCCTATTAAGAGAGAGGTGCTGTATCGAGACTATAAAGAGGGAGGACTTCAATTATTGAATCCTATTAACTATTTTCATAGCATTTTTTTATTCAACACCATTTCAGCTTTTTTAATGCCAGGTGTTGCAGAATGAGAATGGGTAGCAGCTTTGTGGCTAACTCCCTTGTTATAACACTGGGCAATTGGGCGCTTGGTCATATGAAAACAGGAGAGATGGCCACAATTTCTGATGTATGCCTTGGAAAAATTGTGGCGGTAGAAGCTCACTAAAACTCAGGTTACGGTAGTCCACAGAAAAGTGCTGTATGAGTCCACTCAGACTGGATCTTATCAGATACCAAAAGAATATGATAATATCCGCCCAAATAAACATTTATTACTGGAAGCTTATCTTGTAGATAAGCGCACCCCTCCACATATGTGGGATGTAGTATGACTGTGCGCGCATGGTCGTCTGGGAGTGAAGGGGAACGCAAAGCATAAGAGTGTGGAGGAAAGGTTTTGCCCCAGAGAACAATGTACACAGCAGATTGAAACAATGGAGAATTTTTTAATTTACTGTGTTTATGTGACAGAAATGTGGGAAATTATTGGCAACCATTGGGGAGATGAGAGGTGGGAGACTGCCACTTATGAGAATGTGATCACTGGTTCCATCTTACTGTCTACAGATGTGGAAGTTGGTACTGTTCGTTTCATTTTTACTTGTAATAAGTTTCTATTGTGGCAGGTACGATGCAAATATGTTCTTCAGCAAAAAGTAATTCTCCCCTAAATCCTGGTGCGTATGACTGAGAAAGAAGTTGTTACACAGGCACAGTATGATAAGCAACTCTTGTTGTGGGAACAGTGGAAAAAGCGTTGGAAGAATGTTCCTTTGAATAACATGGTATGAGTGATGGGCGTGTGGTGTAACAGGTGAAGGGTTAACAGAGTGTTAGGAAATGGTGTGATGTGTAAATTATGATTTGTTTGGAATATGATGTATAATATTGTATTATTACTTATCCTGTTTTTTTATATGTTCTGCTCTAATTATTATTTTTTCCCTAAGTTTTGCTGTTTATGTATGTCTCATGTGTGCTTCAATTGTTCTGAAGTTAGTTTTTGTTCTCTACGTTCATATAATGTGTGTAAGTCTGTAAGAGTTTTTTGTATATCTTTTTTTGTAATAAAACTTACCCTACTCTTTTTGAGAAGTGCCATGAGATCTTTAACGTCCACCTGAACAACCACTAGAACAGGCAGACGGGACCTCGGTACAACATCTCATCTGAAAGATGGCACCTCAGCAGTACAGCACCCCCTCATGCCGCACTACAGTGTCAGCACTGGAAGTTAACCCAAATGCTTGGTGTGGGGATAGAATCCACAGCCTTCTGATTTTCTGGCCTCAGAGGTGTTTGTGCAACCTACTGAGCCACTGACAATGTTTTTTGCATGTCCTTTGCACCTGAAGAGGGTGATTTTGTCTCAGTGTTAAACAACTGCCTCTCTGAGATCCAGGACTGGATGAGTGCCAGCTGGCTGAGGTTGAACCCAGCTAAAACCCGAGGTGTTGGTAGTGGACCTGGATCATTGAGCGGCAGGTTTATTGGCTGGACAACCTTCTGGGTTTTGGCTTGGGGATGTTCAGCTGACTACCTCAGATTGGGTGCGTAACCTAGGCATTATTTTAGACGATGGTTTGACCCTGAAATCACAGGTGTCAGCTGTTGTCAAGACCTCCTTTTACCATCTGAGGAAAATTACCTGGGTGAAACACCTGGTTCCTCTTGATGAACTTCCAACATTAGTCCGCGCCTTTGTGACCTCGCATCTTGACTACTACAGTCCCTGTACCTAGGGCTACCAAGGGTTGATATCCGCCACTTACAGCTAGTGCAGAATGTGGTGGCCAGGCTGTTGACTGGTACTTCTAGGATCAGTCACATTATGCCTGTGCTCCGCAGACTGCACTGGCTTCCAGTACAGTGGTGGATCACCTTTAAGGTCGACTTGCTGACCTATAAGGCCCTACATGAACAGGGATCCCCGCTACCTGCAAGATCTCCCTTGTCCCTACTGCCCCCTCCGCCAATTCCGATCCACCAACGAGGATTGAAAGAGAGTTCCACGGTGTGCTTGAAGACATCTGGGGCCTTATCCTTTGCATTTGCAGCCCCTACCCTGTGGAAGTCTCTACCTCATTGGGTTAGAGAGTGCTTGACTGTTCAGAGTTTTAAATCATCCCTTAAAACCTATTTATTTAGCCTAGCATTCCCGGAGGAGCTTAGTTGATGGAATATATTGTCATATAGTATTGTGGAAATTATAATGTTTGATTTTATGAATCTGGATTTTAAGATGTTTGTTATTTTGATGTATGTGTATGTACAGCGCCTTGATCCTTGGAAAGGTGCTTTATAAATAACTTTGATTTGATTTGATCCATTCCTTTTATGTGTAACCTCCTCCCACCGGCCCCCCTTGTTCAACTAGCAGGGCTTCTCCTCTCACACATGGCACCAATGAGAGGGATGGGGGCTGTCACTACGGACAGTTCTGTTTATCAATACTTCTACTTTGTAGCCTGCCATCCTTAGACAGGCAAACCAAGTGTGGAAACTACCTGGCTCACATCTGGTGGGACCATTTAGCATGGCCATCAACCTGGGTTCCTGGGAAAAAACGTTTGCTCAGGACTATGCTAGGTTTGCACTTCTGGTCAGGGGCACCCAAGTAAATCCAGACACTGGAAGCAATAACTGTACTGTCCAAACCAGGTTGGGATTCTAGAGTGTGGCTTTTATTCACATCACAGAGAATAATACAAAGTGAAGATGGACCCCCACAGGACTACTCCCACTGGTAATGCAGATTACTGAGGTACAGAGCACACACACAGTGAACCCTCAGGTTCTGAATGGAATGGCACACATGACCAGAACTGATACACTTCCCTTGACTTGGCACCCTTGGCCAGTACCAGGAGACTTTCCCATATTGCTTGAGGAATTACAGGTGGCTCCCTCAACCCCCAAAGAGCACACTCCAGCTCACAGGAAATCCAAAATCCCACATCTAGGTATTTTCTTCAGGCATTGGCCAAGTGCACTGAGAGAAAACAAAGGTGCCCAAACTGAAAGCAGAGAGATAAACATGGTTACTCCAGATGGGTGGTCTCCCACCTTTTGCTTCCAGATTTATACTCGGCCATTCATCTGATTAATAACACCTTTCTCTGAAACACTCTTGTAGATGCTATCTTGAAATGTCTTGGACATTTAATATTCTACTTCTTATACCTTGGAGGTGTCATGAAATTAGAAGTTCTGTACATGGCTATGTCTTTACTCTAGCCCCCACTTTAGCGGATGCTTTTAAATCAGACACGAATGAAAATTCTGTACACAGCAAGTCTCTCTCCGGACCCCATAGTAGGCAGGCACTTTTACACAGAAGCAGTCTTAAAGGTTCTGTGCTTGCCTAGTCTCCCTCCGGACCCCATAGTAGGCATACACTTTTACACAGAAACAGTATTGGTGACAGAGTCCCTTTGTCAGAGAAAAACTCACCACCATAATGCAGATACCCCAGGGCTTCTTCCTCACAAAAGTCTTGGGTACTTACAGAACAAATGAATCTCAGGCAGCTTCACCACCTCCAAGCTGGACCAGGGGATGGGGCACTGGAAAACCTTCTAGGAACTGTCTCTACCACTTCACTCTACTGGTCTTCTGTGTTCTCCAACTAGGGTGAGAACAACTGCCCACTCTCTAAGGTAGCTCTGTGTCAGAGCTAAGTCTGAGGATCTGCCTTCTGCAGCACTCCTCACTCTACAAACTCTCTCTTGAACTACTCCTACCGACTACTGAATCTCACCAACATTCTACTGCTAACCCCTGCAGCTAGCATTCCAATTTGGTTTATGCTGCTGCGACAGTTCTAAGGTGACATCATCACTCCAGCTCAGGAGACTGAAAACAGAGTGTGACAGTGTGAAATCCATTTAACTGGCATCTCACAAGTTGCCTTTCCCTACCTGCCACTGATTCTAAGTGAAATTATAGTAATCCCAGGGAACAAGGGGGTTATACCCACCCTCAGCCAGGAAAATGACTGTCCACAGTCATTGACTACCCAGCACTAGGCCATCCTACCCTATGTGTTACCTACAGAGAAGGGTGATCAGGCCCTCTCCTACCATGTGCCAGGTACAGGCAGGCAACACTAAGGGCCCAGAGGCCATTGGTTGATGCATCAGCCCCTACACTATGATCTTACTATGGAAACCAGTGACCCTGGAAGAACAGTCCAGAGCACAGTCCTAATAAACCAGTACTGCAGCCTGTACTGTAGATCAGGACCACAGCCTGTCTATCCCCCTAGTCCTCTAGGGAAAACCTATCTGACCAAAGACTACTACCTAAAACTGGGAAACCTCCCCCCATCTCTGGACACCTGCAAACCAACCATCGGAGCTAACACTGCAGCCAAGCATTACACTCCCACACTCCCCCACAACTACACCTGTGGAAGGAAAAAGGTTAACACATGTTAACAACTACTCAGTACTTTAAAATACACTTTAAACCACATGAGGAACTCCGATGGGTTCTATGTGATAATAGCGAGTGCTGAACGGTGACTCGCATTATCATGACTTCAGGGCGGCGAAAACAATTTCATACCCTGACATCAACAACGCACGGAAGAAGCGGCACGAGGATTTCAATGTTGCTTTCTGTTGGGGGCTGTGCCCCCACACACACATCCACGCAGGGCTTACACCCCACACCCCACTTAAGGATTCTCAACCCAGGGTGTATGTCATGGCTAAAGCAAAATAAAGTTAAGTTTTGGGCTGAGCGCAACAAAAACACTGTAGCGCCCGGACCCAGACCTGAATCAGGAACCCCGTGCACTGCAAGCGGTAGCCAACTCCTGATGCCATGGCACAGCTTTGCAGCTGACCTCAGTGCTACCCCCTACATCCCCTCTATCCTCTCCCAGGCCATGCTCGCCGTGCTCGCTCCCCCTCGCACGCGTGCATGTGTAGTGACATCCTGACGCTAGGGTCGCCGACAACCCCACATCCAGTTGCCCTTCCTGCCCCCTCGGCTTTTGGGCTTTTGCCCATGTTGTGTCACCATTTCAGACAGCGCCGTCATTCAGGTGCCAACCTCACATGCTGCCCTCCGATGAGGCCCTCCAATCCTCTTCTTGTCTTCTCTTCTGTCTTCATCAGGATCCACCTGAAAGAGAAAAGACAAAAACACACCCCAAATCTGCAGACACAGTACTCAACCATAACCCTTATCATAAAAACACTGGAGAATCCCAAAAATATTTTTTAGAAAAAGTAGAAAACATTAAAAAACAGTAGAAAACATCAACATTATGTATAATACACCTTTTGGGAATGGAATGCTCTAAATGTCCCAACTAGTGACAACAGTGCCCAAAGGCAAGGTCCATGAAAGAGTCTCTCCTGTGCCGGAGACCGGTAAAACACAGTTCTTGATGTACTGTAGTCCCAAAGGGGAGAGTCTTTGTGGATAGTTCAATAGTCTGTAGTCTGCCAGGTGTAGGATGTGTTTTGCAATGTCAGTAAAGTAAGAAAAGTCTGGACTTACCAGTCCCTTGAAGAACAAAAAATGGAACAGCACCTGGATCTCCAGCCGAAGACTCTGCCTGACGGCATTTTTCAGATACAGCTGGGAAGAAATTTTTTGGAAATATCAGGATGGACATCTGGAAACTGCTGGGGGTGATGTCATCTCTGGCTGACATCACTTAAGAGATGGAATCTTGGAACAGGAAAGGAACAGCTGGACTGATGTCATCCAAAATTCCAGGCGATGAATCAAGAAACAGCTGGGTCGATGTCATCTGGAATGCACACTGCAAGGTTGATGAATCTGGACGCACCTTTTGGGTCCTGGAACACCAGACTGGTGGAACAACATGGGTACGGCATTGGTTGGATGGCATCACTGGCTACCATTGCTCTGCTTTCCACTTGGTAGACGTGGGCACATTCGCAGGAAGCTGGTTACATTGAGGGTAGTACCACAATGGGTCAGGTGCAAGAATTATTATCCCATCTGGGCACTCATAATTCACATTATAGAAAGTCTTGTTGTCCTTTCTGTCCATAATATGTACAGTGTCTATGAACAGTGTCCTGCCCACTCTTCAGTACTTCAATTTATCTCTTATCACTTTGCTTCTTCGAAAATGATTGGCACCTGGATGCAGGTCTATAGTTGTCTCTTCCACAAGCCAGGCTCTCCTGTTTTTTTCAATCTCTTCCCAGACTCTCCAAGGAAAGGTAGGAAAGGATATTCCATAGATCTCATCTGCCTTCCTATGAACCAGTCTTTCCCCCTTACTACTGTTGGTCAGTTTGTGACCCCCGGCCTGGCTTGGGGGAGGCCACTCCTGGTTCTGCCAGTGTCACATACTCAATGCTACATAGAACGGATCTCTGACCCCTCCTTCTGGGGGCAGGGCTGTGGAGTCACCAATCTCTTCTTCTGGTTCCTCTGAGGCAAGAGCCCGAGGCTGTGGACTAGCACCTTCATCATAAGGATACATAGCTCCCCCCTCCTCCTCTTCCTCACTTAGGACCTGGGCCCAGGAGTGAGCAGTCCTCCTCACTCTCAAGACTGTCCACTCTTTACTGGGAGTGGAGGTAGACACCTCCAAAACTTGAGTCTCTCAAACCTGATCCTCTCCAATGAGGCTAGGACTTGGACCCTCTCTCCCCAGATCCACTGATTCTCCCTCCACACTGTCCATCTGTGACACAGGCATGGAGACATCACAAGGACTCTGCTCTGTCAGTACATCTATAGCCTCTTCCTTTGTGCAACACTCTGCTGGGCCTCCCCCAACAGGTTTCACCTGGTGCTGTGTGCTGCTACTTGCAGGATCTTGAAGCTTTGTCCACGAGGGAGCCAAACAAATTGTGGATGCACTAGTTAGGCCTTGCTTCTCTAAGCCCCCTGAACAGTGAGGAATCATGAAAACATCCCTTCCAGCCTTGAGGCACATTATGCATACTCTCACAGGGCATCTGGGAATCGCAATATGAGGAGGCAAACATCCACTGTAGAAACATTTCTCTATTTCTTTCAGCTTGTTAACCTCTTCCACTATTATAGCCTGGGCATGATCCGGGTAGCGGGATGATCCTGAAGCCATGACTGCAGAAAAACACACAAATGTTCACTGTTATAACTGAGTTCACTTTTTGCTTTGAACAGTCTCACAAAATGACTCCCTGCTGCTGTGTTTACATTACTACCCCACCCTGTAATGGCAGCGGCAGCACTCCTGGAGCATCAACATTCTGCATCTGACTCAAGCCACTGTGCATTCGATTAACTGCATACTGATAAATTTTACTCAAACTACACAGACTGCACTGTTTTTCTTCCTCAGCACATCTATATGATTTTTCTAGGACTTTACATTAGCTTTCAATCACTTTTACTTGCTTAAAGTCACTAAAGTCACAGTATTTCATGAACAGGATTGCCTGTTTGTTGCAGACTGTCATACAACTCACAGTCTCTCTTTTTGCTCAGAAAATTACGCTGTTGCTGAATCCATAACACATGCTCACAGTCTAATGCTCAGAATTCTTGCTTGGGTTTGATTACTTTATACAGTCCTTCTTTGCAAAAACAATCATACTGTTTACACACAGCTCCTGCTGACTTTAGAAAAATCACACACAGTTTGAGCTCAGTTTTGCTGAATGGTACTCACTGAATCAGTAGCTGGCTTTTCGATGGAAATTCTTGGCCTACAGTTGATCCTGGAGGCCTCTGGGTTGAAACGGGCTGGTGGTCTGCCAGCAGTCCCTGCGAACTCCACGCTTTCTCCCCAGTTAATCAGAATACGGGTTGAGCCCGATTTATCACAGAAAAGTCTGATGTTTTAACTTTTATATCATTTGCAATCACCGCAATGCTCCTCCTGGCAAGCCAGCTCGCACACCACTTGCTCTCTCCCTCTCAAACACTGGGCAGCACTCTGAAGTTGGCTTGGGGGTGGGACTGATTGCAGTCTCACCAATCACTTGACGCCATGCAAATGAGCCTCTCTCTCTTCTCGTGCTCTTCTCCTCCATGGTGATCATCGAGTGGGCACAGTTAAAACTGCAAAACAACTTTTTTTTCTTTTCAACTGTAACTCCATGGTGGGAGCACCATCTTTAACCATTTCTAATGGCAATTTCTTAAGGGACTCCCCAAGTTAACACAGCAAGCTTTTTTAAACTTTCAGGGCAGAATTGTCTCTTTGTTTCCCACAGTTCTCAATACTGTTCCTGTCACAACTTTGAAAATTAAAGCTGGCAAATGTTCTTTTTGATGCAGGACAAGGGGCACATACAATACAGCTTTACAGCTCCTTGGTAAATGTTGACACAATCACAGCAGCACATGAACAGCAGGCATACAACAGCACATATGGATGGCACTACTCTGGTCAATCCCTCATACGCAAAGCTCCCAATTTTTTGGGCTACCAACTGCCAGACAGACAAAATGCTAGCCACAACCCGAGCAAACATCTCTTGTTCTCTCCCAAATTCCAAACAAATCCTCAGTGGTGCCTTCATTATGTAACCTCCTCCCAACGGCCCCCCTTGTTCAACTAGCAAGGCTGCTCCTCTCACACATGGCGCCAATGAGAGGGATGGGGGTTGTCACAATGAACAGTTCTGTTTACCAATACTTCTGCTTCATAGCCTGCCATCCTTAGACAGGCAAACCAAGTGTGGCAACTACCTGGCTCACACCTGGTGGGACCATTTAGCATGGCCATCAACCTGGGTCCCTGGGAGAAAACGTTTGCTCAGGACTATGCTAGGTTTGCACTTATGGTCAGGGGCACCCAAGTAAATCCAGCCACTGGAAGCAATAACTGTACTGTCCAAACCAGGTTGGGATTCTAGAGTGTGGTTTTTATTCACATCACAGAGAATAATACAAAGCGAAGATAGACCCCCACAGGGCTACTCTTACTGGTAATGCTAATTACTGAGGTACAGAGCACACACACAGTGATCCCTCAGGTTCTGAATGGAATGGCACACATGTCCAGAACTGATACACTTCCCTTGACTTGGTACCCTCTGCCAGTACTAGGAGACTTTTCCATATTGCTTGAGGAATTACAGGTGGCTCCCTCAACCACCAAAGAGCACACTTCGGCTCACAGGAAATCCAAAATCCCACATCTGGGTATTTGCTTCAGGCACTGGTCAAGTGCCCTGAGAGAAAGCAAAGGTGCCCAAACTGAACCCAGAAAGGTAAACATGGTTACTGCAGATGGGGGGGTCTCCCACCTTTTGCTTCCAAATTTATACTAGGCCATTCATCTGGTTAATAACACCTTTCTCTGAAACACTCTTGTAGATGCTGTCTTGAAACATCTTGCACATTTAACATTCTACTTCTCACACCTCGGAGGTGTCATGAAACTAAAAGTTCTGTACATAAGTATGTCTTTACTCTAGATCCCCACTTTAGCAGATGCTTTAAATCAGACATAAACTAAAAGTTCTGTACTTGGCTAATCTCCCTCCGGACCCCATAGTAGGCAGACACTTTTAGACAGAAACAGTGTTGGTGACAGAGTCCCTTTGTCAGAGAAAAACTCACCACTGGAATGCAGGTACCTCAGGACTTCTGCCTCACAAAAGTCTTGGGTACTCACAGAACAAATGAATCTCAGGCAGCTTCACCATCTCCAAGCTGGACCAGAGGATTGCCCCTGAATCCTGGAATTCCCCCCCATCCCTTCGGGGATGGGGCACTGGAAAACCTTCTAGGAATGGTCTCTACACTTTCACTCTACTGGTGTTCTGTGTTCTCCATCTAGGGTGAGAACTACCCACTCTCCAAGGTTGCTCTGTGTCAGAGCTAAGTCTGAGGAGCTGCCTTCTGCAGCGCTCCTTACGCTACAGACTCTCTCTTGAACTACTCCTACCAACTGCTGAATCTCACCAACATTCTACTGCTAATCCCTGCAGCTAGCATTCCAATGTGGCTTATGCTGCTGTGACAGTTCTAAGGTGACATCATCACTCCAGCTCACCTGAGACTGAAAACAGAGTGTGACAGTGTGAAATCCATTTAACGGTCATCTCACAAGCTGCCTCTCCCTGCCTTCCACTGATTCTAAATGGGATTCTAGTAACCCCAGGGAACAAGGGGGTTATATATGCATTAACATATTCAGAGAAAAAGTGAAATAGAAATCCATATACATGTTTTGATTATATTTCTGGTCCAATCATCCATCTTTATTTGAAAAAAATGTTACTAGAGGAATGGAAAGCTATGCAGTCAAGAGTATACTGCAGATATATACCTATTAGTAAGGCAAACTTAGCATGGACATGTTTCTCTCTTTTTTTTGTATTAGCTTTTTACCGCCTGCCCATCAGCCAGCATTGCTGACCTCTCCTTCGAGTGGCCAGTCCCTTGCTGCTGTCAGGGACTCAGCGAGCCTTGACTAGGCCAGGGACCCCTCAAGTTCTTGAACCTAAACAATGGTTCAGAAATCCTCCATGAGCTACAGCTCAGCTGATTCTGCAAGGGACCCAGCGAGCCTTGACTAGGCCAGGGACCCCTCAATTTCTTGAACCTAAACAGTGGTTCAGAAATCCTCCATGAGCTACAGCTCAGCTGATTCTGCAAGGGACCCAGTGAGCCTTGACTAGGCCAGGGACCCCTCAATTTCTTGAACCTAAACAGTGGTTCAGAAATCCTCCATGAGCTACAGCTCAGCTGATTCTGCAAGGGACCCAGCGAGCCTTGACTAGGCCAGGGACCCCTCAATTTCTTGAATCTAAACAGTGGTTCAGAAATCCTCCATGAGCTACAGCTCAGCTGATTCTGCAAGGGACCCAGCGAGCCTTGACTAGGCCAGGGACCCCTCAATTTCTTGAACCTAAACAGTGGTTCAGAAATCCTCCATGAGCTACAGCTCAGCTGATTCTGCAAGGGACACAGCGAGCCTTGACTAGGCCAGGGACCCCTCAATTTCTTGAACCTAAACAGTGGTTCAGAAATCCTCCATGAGCTACAGCTCATCTGATTCTGCAATTTACTAGCCCAGACTTTTGGATTTGGTACCAGTGGAAGCTAATTTCCAAGTGGCCCACTCTATCTCCTGCTGAACACATCTCTAACTACTGTATCTCCCTCTGTGTCTCTAGTTGAATTTATGTGTCAGGGTTTAATAATATAATAATAATAATAAAAATAATAACTGTTGAATAAAAAAATTATAACTGTTAACTTTTCCATTAGCAGATTATATCCTCTCACCACTAGAGGGCTATATCTCTGGTAGCAGCTCCTATCCTATCTGGCACACCACACACTCTGTTCTTTTATCATCACAATGCTCCCTGCTCAGTGGGCTCTCCTTTTCCTCTCTTTGTCTCTCTCTCTCTCTCTCCCTTCTTAAAAACTAGATAAGCCTGCCATCCACTCTCACCTCTAACCACTTGTGCTTCTAGCTCCAGTCTACCTACAGGGGTTAAACACAGATGCTCTCCCACCATCTGTAAACACACCTCTAGAACAGCAGCTGATTGGCTGGCCCTGTCTTTACTGCCTTGCTTTGCTCTCCGGGCACTGCTCCCATTGACTTTGCATTAGTTTTGCTGCAAAATATCACCCTCCCCCTACCTTACTTAAATAGACCTCTAACCCCACCTCCCTGTTACATACCCCACCTCCCAGTGCCTATTGGCCAACACTTGTAGCTTTCTCTGCTCTGGCTATGCCTCCCATCCCCCTTCTGTCATCCCACATAGTGCTTACCGATTGAGGTGCTCTCTTTCTCAATCTCGCTTTCTATCTGCCTCCTGCTAGCCAAGTTACTCCCCACTGTTCAACTCACTTCCCCACCCCTACTGTGCTAGTATGCAAGTCATGTGGGTTTTCTCTGCCTTTCTCTCACCTCTCCTCCTCCTTGTCCTGCCCCCCTTCTCTCTACCTGGTCCTAGCCACCCCCACCCCACCCCGCCACCCTCACTCTGGTTTCCACTGCTACTCCAAGGGAACTCTCCACTTCCACTAGAGGCTTGTGTTTGGTGCAACGCTTGATATTCCTGGTTACTTACCCAGACCACTACTCTCAACAAGTGTGGCTGCTTTTCTACACTGTACCACCTTGCAGTCCATATGGGATACCACCTGGAACCTTGCAACCTCTACTCCTGGAAACAACGATCAAAACTATCTCTCAAAGAGCTGCGACTCTGCTCCTTAAAACTCCTACTCCTCCTCCTTCTCATCTCAGGCAGCATCCATCCCAATCCTGTGTCTAGAAGCTCAGCCACACACAAACTCCAGGTGCCCTTATCCTGCAACCATTACTATCTGCAGCCTACTACCAAAGCTGGATGCACTCCAAACCTTCATATGCCAACACAACCCTGACATCCTTGCAGTGGTGGAAACTTGACTGACGCCTAAAGTTCCTGACTCAGCAGTAACAATACAGGGCTACAATGTCCACAGGCTGGACCAGATATCCAAAAAAAGGTGGTGGTTGTGCAATCTATATCAAAGACTCCCTGTCATGGCACCCTGTAGCAATTTCATCACTTTCTGCCTCGGTCCAGATTCTGCCAATAAAAATCATCCTAGGTCCCAACCATAAAGCCCTGACTATTGTCTCCATATACATCCCACTCAGGGACCCTAAACATGGCTTCAACAAAGTCCTAAACTTTATCAACTCTCATCCTCCTGAAGCTGAACTTATTCTACTAGGGGATGTCAACATAAACTGGTTAGGATCAAGCGCCAGCGCCTATAAAGACACCATCTCAGCTGCTAACCTCACGCAAATGGTAAACTCCCCTACTAGGATTAACTACAAGACTGACACCAGTACCATCCTGGATTGGGTCCTCACCACTCACCCCACAAGAATTTCTCATACGACCGTTCTCCCAGACTGTCTAAGTGACCACTCCCCAGTCATGTGTGCATGGTCTAACAAATTCCTTAAGCCCCCTCCCAAAATTATCACTAGCAGAGTCCTTCCTTGTGGAAAACTTCCACATCTCAAACAATACCTGCTTCTACAAGACTGGCTCCCCTTCTATGAAGCAACTGATGTTAACTTGGCTCCTGATCACTTCATCTCAATTTTCACCAAAGCTTGTGACCTCTTTGCCCCTGCTAAAAGGAGAAAAACAAAATCTCTCTCTAACCCATGGCTCACTGTGGCTCTTCTCTCACAGCTGAAACTAAGGGACCACCTCTGGGCAGTTGCCAGGGCCACTGGCAAACAACTGGACATCCAAAATTACAAACAAGCATGAAATGCCTGCACAAAAGCCATCCGGCTAACGAAATCCACCTATTACAAAGATGCTCTCACCAATACATGGGGAAATGGTCGTGCTTTTTGGGACAGTATCAAGGATGTCACAGGGAAGCAGTCAAAAACCTCTCTGACCATGTTAATGGTTGATGGATCCTCAACCCTTGACCCCAAGGTGATCGCAAACATCTTTAACACGGCTTTTTCAGACCTTAGTGCTGTCCTACCCCATGACTTTTTTGAAAACAGGGCCTGCTCCCCAAATACCTCAGCCCCTCAGTCTAACCATTCCCTCTTCTACTTCAGGAAGGTAAGGCTGAATGAAGCTCGACACTATATTACTGCAGCTATCTCTAAATCTAGATCTAGTAGCAACACCCTGGACCTTAAGCTTCTGTTGCTCACCCTCAAATAGGTAATTCATCCATTAACAAAAATCCTAAACCTCTCTCTCAGCTGTGGAAAATTCCCAGACTTATAGGAAACAGCCATCATGACACCTGTCCATAAAAGTGGGGATAAGACAAATCATTCAAATTATCGCCCTATCTCCATACTGCCCCCACTCTCTCAGGCACTCAAACACATCGTGGCTGATCAACTTACTGACCACTTGGATAAATACAATATACCTTGTCCACAACAACACAGTTTCCAGAAAGGTCACAGCACCACCACAGCCCTTCTTGAGTTCGCTGGAGCTTTGCACAAATTCCTTGATAACGGCCTTCTCACAGGGGCCGTTCTCGTCGACCTCTCCAAGGCCTTCAATACAGTACACCATGGACTACTAATTGACCAACTATCACCTGACTCTTCTCTCTGGTTTAAAAGCTACTTAGAAAACTGGTCACAGAGAGTAAAAATTGCTGACGCTATTTCTGACACCCTGCCTGTTTGCTCAGGTGTCCCACAGGGATCCATACTGGGCCCCCTCCTTTTAAGCCTTTTCTTAAACTCCCTCCCTTACCACTGCTCTGAGCAGATCATACTATATGCCGATGATGCTGTTGTATTCTCCACTCACAAAGATCCTGCAACTCTTCAACACAGCCTTCAACTTGGTTTCAGTTCTGTAGAGACATGGTTTCTTAATCACAAACTGGTCCTCAATGACAAGAAAATTAAATCTATGCTCTTCTGCAGCTCTCATAACCCACACAAGCTACACTACTTGGCTATCTCCACCACCTAGAGGAACACTCTAGATCAGGTGGGGTCCTTCAAATACTTAGGGATACAGCTTGGCCCTATTCTCTCCTATGGACCTCACATAGATAATGTAGCTAGAGCTGCTAATACACTGCTTGGTCTCCTCTACAAACACAGAGAACACCTCACACCAGAAGCTTTGAAGGTTGCAGTCCTGAGCTCTGTGATCTCTGTAATAGGCTATGGTCTCATCATTTATGGCTCGACCACAACCACAACCCTTAGACTCCTCTCAACTGATTTAAATAAGGCATGTCAGCTCATCACTGGTGCTCACCATCTCACCCACACATGTGACCTGTACTGTACACCCAGACCGGCTGGCTCCAACTGTCATACCGCATAAAGTTTCTCACCTGCTGCATGGCGAAAAAAATCTACCTTGGCCTTGTACCTTCTGGGGTCTCAACTCTGTTACAACACTGAACCAACAAATGGTGCCTTTGGAGATCCATGCTACAGCTACTGAAAGTCCCCCACTGTCACACTTCACAGGGACAACCCTCTTTTGCTTATTGAGTGCCACTCCGGTTCAATGGCCTCAGCCCCACCATCTCCTCTGCCCCAACAATTGGTATGTTTAAAACTAGGCTCCAGGACTATCTCACTACCAACAGCTCCTGTGACTGCCCAACTTAACCTTATTTCTCCACTTCCCTGCCTGCTGTAGTGGTCCTCCCTCCCCTCCTCACTGGATTCTACCCTCACATCTTGGTATACCGAATGTTGCACTTTTCACCCTCTCCCCACCCTACCTACATTCCTTCTTCCCCCCTTCCCTCTTCCCTCTCACTATGACTCTGGCGCTTCTTATCTCTTGTCTGTTTTCTCTGACAAATGCCGCTGGCTGCCTTGCTTACATTGCTGCCCTTGAATTGTATTAATCTGTAATCTGTTTGCAATGTCCACATTGCTGTAATGTCTGTTTTGATGTTCCCCATAATTTGTATTTCTCTGACATGGAACCTTTGTAAAAGAGCCTTTGCTCAAAGGTATTTGTAATCCTAGACTTGATAAATAAAATAGATAAATAAATGATCCTCTGTTACTGCTGTTTGCTGCCTCCTCATCCTGCTGCCCCAGCTGTCCTGCCATGTCCCTTCAACAGGGGGGGCCCCCTGTCTGTGGGGGGCTGCAGGGAGTGGAGACTTTCGAGTACCCACAGGTGCCTTTTTCTATTTTTACCGGAGTGGCAAGGGGTGCAGCAAGGGGGCTATCCTGACTACTGCAGCTTCAGAAGGGTAGGACCGCCATCATCTGGTGGCAAGGCAGCAATATTTTTCCTGGTTTTCTCCCCACCCACACTGGACACATGACGTGGCTTCCTGGCTGCTCACACATGCGGCGTGTGGTCACCCACATCGCATTGTGCGATCCCGGAATAGGCCACCAGGAGCTTCCAAAGGGCAGTGTGTCCCTGTCCCTTCCCTCTCCATTAGGCGAGCACCTGGAGGATGCTCGGATTCCTCCCTGCCAGCCTCTGCTCCTGCTTCCCTGGGCTCAGGACGTGAACCCGGGTTGTTAGTGTGCCAGGCTACCCCTTATTGCCTGGCGCCATGGAGACAGCTTGTTTCTGTTTTTAGTTATGTTATTATATCTCATTGCTTATAAATTGTATAATTCAGAAAAGAAGACAAGTGGGAACTAATGGAAATGCTATATTTAGCAGTGCAGTAGAAATAAGAGAATACTATTATTTGCAATTGCTGGTCTCCTTATCAGGTAATGTGATGTGCTCTCCCCCCCCCAATGGCCACACTCTTAGTGCATCACCTAAGTCTAAATCCTACAGTTAGCAGTGAAGTAGAAATGTGAGAATGCTATTTGCCGGTCAACAGTTAAAGGAAGAAGTGTGAGTTTCTTCCAAGAAATGTTCCCCTTCCCCAATGGGCAGACTTTGAGAACATTATGATACTGCTTTATTACCTGACTGCATCACTAAACTGTTAATTAAGCACTTTGGACTTGGGCACAACAATAGAGTATGAGTCAGAGCAGTGTAGGAGGACTTGGAGATGAAAGGAGATGCCCTGTCGGACATGCTGTGGGGAGAATAATTGATGGAGTAGAGGTGGAAATATTTCAGAAGCAGCTGCAGGCAGCAATTAACTCCTGAGAAATAACTGAAATAACTACATGAGGAAGAGGTAAAAAACACAGTTGGCCAGCTAGAACTGCTCACCCTGAATGCCATTGTGTTACCTGCCTTCTTGACTCTGGTTTTAAAGAAGCATTTTAAATGAAAACTCTGAGTGAGACTGCTACCAGTCAATTTCTGTTGCTGCTGAGGCGCTTCATTATCAAGGAAATGGTGTGGCTAGCACAGTAATGAGGGGAGGGGTTGGGAAGGGGAGACAAAGGAAAAGCAAGGAACAACACTACAGGGGTGGAGAGATATGGTACAGTTCCACTTGAAGCACTTAGTGGATGGAGACAGTCTAGGTATCCAGTCATGTGTTTCCAGAGTCCCTTCTCTCTCTCTCTCCTAGTTATAGCAGTACATCAACATGGTGACATCACCATGCAGCTGTAAAAATGACATAGGAATGGCTGCAGTACTTGCATTTGAAGAATGTCCAGATGTATGGTATTGTACTTTAGAACATGTCAAGAGGTGGTTTTGGAATGTAGCCTTAAACCTAGGTATAGAATATCAAGGTGGTTTACAATTTTTAAATGTTGGGGCGGACATGTAATCTCAGAATGTGGCAGTTATGTACCATCTCAAAATGTGGTAGGACACTGAATCTCAGAAGGCAACAGGAAAACACACTGAGGAATCTGGCAGTGATTGGCAATTTCGGAATATGATGGGAATGCACACTGTCAGAATGTGACGGAACCCACTATTTTTTTCTGAAATTGCTCGTCCCTCCCATATTCCAGAATTATACACACCCACCACATTTCAAAATTGTGCATCACATCCCCACTGCATTCCAACATTGTGCATCCCAGCCACATTCTAAAATTATGCATCCCTGCTAGATTCCAAAATTGTGTATCCCTGCCACATTCCAAAGCTGTGTTTTATTGCCACATTCTGAAGTTGTGTTACAGTCACATTCCAAAACTGTACTGCAACATTCCCAAATTGTGTGTCACTGCCACATTCTAAAACTGTGCATCACTACCACATTCTGAAATTGTGCACCACTGCCACATTCTGAAACTGTGCATCTCTGCCACATTCCAAAACTGTGCGTCACTGCCTTTCTGAAACTGTCTGTCACTGCCACATTTCAAAATTGTGCATCACACTACATTCCAAAATTGTGCATCACAGCCACATTCTGAAACTGTATGAAGCCAGCCCAAATTCACTCAAGCGGATTTGCATATGTTTCCCATGATACTTTGCATTATTGAGGTATGTGCAATTGTGTTTCCTTTAAAACTTGGCTATAAGGCCAATATCCTCCAGGATAACCCATGCCTCAAGGCATTTGCTCTGGGGCTCTTTTGCAGTTGTATGGAACCTCCACACTCTGAAATTGTGTGTCATTGCTGCTGTCTGAAATTATGCATCACCACTACATTCCTAAAATGCACATCACCACCACATTTCAAAACTGTGCATCACCACCACATTCCAAAACTGTATATCACTGCCACATTCTGAAATTGTGTATTACCTCCATATTCTAAAATTGTGCATCAATGCCACATTCCCAAATTGTGCATCACTGCCACATTCCTGTGTATCACCACCACATTCCAAAATTGTGCATCACTGATACGTTTCAAAATTGTGCATCACTGCCATAGTCCAAAATTTTGCATCACCATCACACTCTAATATTGTACCTTTCTGCTACATTCCAAAATTGTGTGTAAACCACCACATTCCACACTGGCACATTCTAAAACTGTGTGTTACTGCCACATTCAGAAACTACGTCACCACTGTGGCGATTTGGCCCCTTCAGTCATATATTTCTCTGTAATTTTTTTATGTTTAATTTTCAAAAAGGCCAGGACATCAGGTTTGTTAGAAAAGATGCCCATTTTTTTTGCAAGGATACTTGGGAAGAGTTTCAGTGTCTGACATCTTCCGTTGCCTTAGGACAAAGGCTTGCTTAGAGGTAAGCAGGAGTTAAATTTTAATAGGGGATTGGAATTCCCTGGTAGCTGATCAAAAGGAAAAACTCCATAAATGACAGGAGATGGAAGGGCTATCTCCTCTGTTTATAACTCTTCAAATTTCAAAGAGAAATAGCTTTAGAGCAGAGTTCTGAAGATGCCCAGACTAGGAAGCTGTTGTTAAACTTCCTACCAACTGCCACAGTCTATTTCCATTTTAAAGGAGTTCTACTGGCAGAGGTGAAGCCCCGACTGCTGCACAGTTTGGAGCTTCACTTCTCTGATCCCCCCTGCAGGCACCCTATTAATATAATATTTTTTTTACCTCAACATTCTTAAAAACTGCTTAATCCCCTGGTGCTTCTGTCATTTTAATTATGGCAGCCATGGACATCCCAGGATCTTGTGCATAATATCACAAGCTGATGACACTGCCTTGCCCATTCCTAAATAGTACACTTATGTATGGAGATTTTACAAAGTTTATATCTCTGATGTCCAGGGCATTTTTTTCAGAATTTGCCTAAATTCCATGGGTATGGCTGCCGGTCACAATGAGTGATTTAGCAATTTTTATGAGTGCTGAGGTAAAAAAAATATTAATTTAATATGGTGCCTGCAAGGAGGACAGGAGAGGTGAATCTCCGATCTGTGTAGTGGTCAGGGCTTCACTTCTGCTGGTAGTTCTACTTTAGTAAGTGTCAGAAACATAATGCAGGTCTAAATCAAGCCCAGGGAGATGGGACTGTGAGAAACAACATACTGTTAATTTGGGTTCACTTAAAATTTTGGGAAAGAGCAAGAAAGACCTCTGCTGGCCTAGAGATGAACAGTTGGCCTTGGAAATATTAAGGCCACTAGCCAATCACAGGCCAGTTTTGCAGACAACAAAAAGGGCTACATAAGATCTCATAAACAGAGACTCTGAGTGAAGCCAAATTTCCTGACACACTGAAGACTGCCAGACACACTGAAGACCACTACAAGAAAAGCTGGGACTCTGAGACACAGCAGAGAGAAACAGAGACTTTGCAACACTTACTTATTTTTGGGATTCTGATTCTCTACAGAAAAGTAAAACTTATCCAGTTAATTCACTAGTTCATTTTGTATGCAATATTCAACTTTTTTGGTAGGTTTTCTATAACCAAATATCAAAATCATTTATCTGTAAGTTTGTATGGTAATTATGTATGTATTCAGTAAAAGCTCTTGCTTTTATTTTAAAGTACTACTGCCTGGGAGTGATTTGTTGTGTGTGAAGGTTTTTGGGAAGGCTTATTCAATCTGTGACATGCCTGTTTGGCATTAAGGTGCTACACGCTACTGAGACTAGGATCCTGAAAGGGAATCTGGGGCCCTAAAGTACGATAAAAATGCACAAGGTTTCTGAAGGAGGTTGGTGGGGTTTGAATCAGGTTCCTGCACCCCTGTGGGAGAAGACACAATCAGGATTATGATAGCAGCCCCAAAGGTCTCGTAACACCTCAGTTTTCCCCCCAGTGCAGCAACCAGAGAAGGTTCTCAGCTGGCTACAGACTCAAGACTGTCTTTTACCTTACTCAGAGAGAGGAAGCCCTTGTGGCCAGTGTTCAGTTGTGAAATTAGTGAGCACCCTAAAAGGATGCAAGGAGTGTATTTCCTGACCCCCTGTCACAGTTGCTCTTAGGGGCAGGCACTGTGAACTCAGTGGAAATTCATGACAACTCCATTACAAAACTGTGTCACCATCAGATTCCGAAACTGTGCATCACTACCATGTTCATAAATTGTGTGTCACTGCCACATTCTGAAATTATGTATCACCACCACATTCTAAAATTGGGCATTACTGCCACATTTGGAAACTACATTACCACCACATTCCAAAACTGTGTGTCACTGCCACATTCTGAAACTTTGCATCACCTCCACATTCCAAAATTGTGCATCGCTTCCATATTCTGAAATTGTGCACCACCGCTATATTCCCAAATTATGTGTCACTGCCACATTCCAAAATTGTGTCACTGCCACACTCTGAAATTGTGTGTCACTGACACATTCCAAAATTGTACAACACTGGCACGTTCCAAAATTTTGCATCACTGCCACATTCTAGGTTTGTACCTTCCTGCCACATTCTAAAATTATGTGTAAAGCAAAGAGTAGGGGACATTCCCAGTGTCCTGGCCAACATTTCTCTTCCCATAAACCGGTTCATGCAATTGTCCAGGCTGTGTGTGGGTGTTGATGTGCAATATGGCTGCCACTACACATTCAGTCACTTCACTACCAGTCTAGCATTGCTAGTAAAGCACTTTGGAATACACTGTGTATGAAAAGCGATATATAAATGCTGATTTTTGTTCTTCTAGAGCTGTTAACATCACATTCATTTAGCAGATAATATAGAGGGAGTACCAGTAGGAAGGAGTGACTACAGGATAGCACTTTTTGCAGATGCTATATTGTTAACTTTAACCAATCCATCTCACTCCTTGCAGGGGGTAGCTACTGTTTTTGAAGAGTTTGAGGCACTGGCTGGATTTTACCTCTATAAATTGAATACTGATGTTATATCGTAGCATTATTCCCCCCCCCCCCCGGATGAGATTCGGAGGCTTTATCCGATGAGGTGGACCAGATCATCTATTAAATACCTGGGCATAGTTCTTCCTAAATCTTTGGCTTTATTGGATACAGTGAATCTGGAACCTCTTACTCAATCAATTAAAGAAGACCTTCAATGCTGGTCTACTTTATCATTTTCTTTCTTACTTCATATCGAAGTCGTACATACTGTATGATAACTTTGCTGAAAGTTCAATTTTTTTCTACAATCCTTACCAATATGTCCATCTTGGGCTTATTTCAAGGACTGGTGGAAGCTTATTTTGAATTTTATTTGGAATGGAAAGCATCCTAGGACACAAGCTTCTATATTGTTTTTGTCTCCGGTGAAAGGGAGCTTAGGCTTTCCAAACTTTGAATGGTATGTGCGTGCCTCGCAACTTCAGATTTTTTGTTGTTGGATTAACTCCTCTTATTTGGCCATTGGAAAGATATTGAAATGGTTCTGAATGATCTTCATAATATAGATAGGATGTGCTTTACCACTTCTCAACTTTGAGTACCTTAGTTGCATTTTTATGACTTTTCAAAGGAGGTTTTGGTGGTTTGGTGTAAATATCTTTTAGTGTTTTCTTCTGTGGACAGCTTATTAGTTATGGCCCTGGTCTGGGATCAACATAATCCTTTTCGTACAGTAGATGTTTTCCTTCAACGATGGGCCAAGATGGGCTTTACTTATCATCATCAGCTATTTAATGCCCAAGGCTGTCTTAGTTTTGTTATGCTCCAAGTCCATATTGTTCTACCCTATAGGGATCATTACAGATATCTGAAACTCAGTTTGTATTTGCAGGGGTTATCCTTTATAACTTTGGCCCAGGACAGGTTTAAAGCCCTGGGGTTACAGATTTTTTTGGCTGCTCAACAGGGTCTCCCTCAGGCTGATCTCATATCTGCCCTGTATTTATTTGTTAGGGATCTCAAAGCCGGATCCTCTCATTCTATTTATGTGAAATGTCTCCAGGATGTGCCAGTTCCTTGTTCTTGGGAGGAGTGGGAGTTGTCAGCTCTTCCTAGCTACTCTTCAGTGACTTCTTCCTATTTAAGGGGGTTCTTATGGCAATGTTGATGAAAGTTTTTTTAATGCCAGTTCGAGTGGCAAAGTTTAAACATCCCCTGGTGGTGAGCTGTTGGTGTCAGTGCATTGAGATCCAGGCAGACCTTTCACACGTGTTTTGGTCTTGCCCACTTTTAGTCCCCTTTTGGCGGGAGACATCTTTTGCTATCTCCCAGGTGTTTGTTTGTGTTGGAATTTAACCTAGATATAAGAACTGTTTTGTTTCATATTCCCCCTCAGGCTCCAATGTTTAAGCATCAGATGAAATTATTTTTGACTTTAGTTGTATGTTCAAAGAAGGCATTAAAAAGGTTTTGATGAAAGACACAGGTTCCAGATAACCAGGATTGTTTTAATGTTGTTAATTTTTTGTGTGGATTGGAGAAAGCAGCCTATAAGGACAAGGAGAAGGCCTGTATAGCTTTCTGGAGGCAATGGATTAACTGCTAATCATTGGTATCTTCTAATTTTGTTCAATAAAATATGTAATAAACAAATAAAAAATGTCCTCCCCCTATCTCCCCTTTTCAACTTTGTGGTGATATCATCTTTTAGATTATTTGTTACATTGTTTCCAGCTACAATGTTTACTTGACTCCGATCTATTTATTTTGCTGTGCTATATTGGTTTTGATAAGTATGTTTTGTATAAGCAGTTGCCACTTTGTTTTTGGACTTATTTCTCTTTGAAAATTTAATAAGGTTTAAAAAAAAAAAGAATACACACAAGAAGATACTAACCCCCTTGTGGGACACAGGACCAAGGAGGGTCAGTTTTAAAAAGTTTACGCAGACTGAGAATAAAGGTGG
Source organism: Neoceratodus forsteri (assembly GCA_016271365.2). Lineage (NCBI taxonomy): Eukaryota > Metazoa > Chordata > Ceratodontiformes > Ceratodontidae > Neoceratodus > Neoceratodus forsteri. The sequence continues at coordinate 230,092,313 of CM057458.1, read as the reverse complement.
GCTTTGCCTGCCAGATTATGCACAGCAACATGAAGCAGGTTTGCTACTGCAACTTGTCCAGACAACCCCCAGATGTGGCCAGCCCTGCACACCTATGTGGGCAGAATGTGAAGCAGCCCTCTCAGGCAGTGACCTGTACAGCACAATAAGGTTTGGAGACCTCCCAAAACATCTGAGAAAACACTCAACTATATTGGTTATGGCAGGTACCTAGAACAAATTAGCTAAATTGTGTAACTGGTGTTTTGAGCAGTTGCCTAGGTTCCTTCTGTAGAGAAACAAGCATCTTACCATATTCTGGAAACCACTTCTCTGGAGAAATTGGGACTCTAAGGGTATATGGCACCTGAGACATCTGTTAGACCCAGGGATAGAGCACCTCAGATCCTTTGCTCAGCTGAAAGAGATATACTCACTCACCAAACAGCAGCACTGGCAGTTCCTCCAGCTGAGACATGCCTTATGTCAAATACCATTGTAAGGGCACTGTGATTAGGGTGCTGTAATATGGGTGCCACAACGTCATGAGTGACAAGGGAGTTCTGCATTTCTGAGCATACTGCACTCACACTGTGTTCATGTTGTGCTACCTTCATGGCATGACCAACCTGGAGTAAATTATATATAGTTTAGGGTGAAGCAGGGAGTGCAGGGGGCATAGCCCCACCATGGAAAATAATGCATGCACGTGACCAATTCCCAGCCAATCACCTGTCGCATCACCATTTTCCTTGTGCTCTCATTTACCGAGCACTCTTTGTTTGTGCACTGGCATGGGTGAACCACCTTATGCATACTGCTGGGCAAGTTCCTAAAGTCAAAAGGCACCAGTGAGATGGATGTTATCTTCTTTGGTTTTTTTTTGCTTGGGTTTCAGGTCTGTGCCCATCTGTCTGTGTCACATTGTTCCACCTTGTGCTGCCACCACAGCTGCCAGCTCCCAAACACCCCTGGCTTGTCCCCAATGGCAGTGCACTGGGGGTTCCCCCCTTTCCCCTGACAGAGATGGGTGGGTAGATTGGGACCAGGAGTCCAGGTGAGAGCACAAGGTCTGCTTTATTGGGTGGACATCATCTAGTGGTGGCAGAACTTCTCTGATTTTTCCATTTATAACCCCTAGGAGGTGTGACGTGCAATGAAGTGGGAGCTCATAGCACATCTGTCACACCTCTCCACAAAGCCAGTGCCAATCGCTACCAATCCCCAACCTCTGCCAGGGATCGGTGTTGTACTGGTCATCCTGCCCTCCCCCCCTCCGGAGAAGGAGAGCTGTCACCTGGATGCGCCATCCTTCTCTCTCCCCCCGGCCAGCCTTCTGACTCCTGGTTCCATTCCCGAACCTGAGATGTTGACGTTGCAGACAGAAGCCCTACCGCTACATTGGTGAGCCAGCCCCAAGATGCATGTTATCTTCTATCCACAGCTAGGAAATCTGCTGAAAAGTAACCATGTCTACATACACCTGTAGGACCTTCAGCAAAACCCCAGTGGATCCCAGTGACTCAGTTGTTTGGAAGAACTGGGTTGTTGAGGTCACATAGCAGATGTGACATACAGTGAGTAAACCAGGATGAAGCAAAGCGTCACAGATTTCCTGCATGACAGAAGGGATTAACTCCCATTGAAACTGCATTGTTTGCTACAGTAACTCTACTGCAGAATTCAGCAGAGTTGGCTTCATCCTAGTGGACTTTCTGTAGCCTCTGGACTACAACACAGTAATAGCATTTCAAAATGCACAAGGGTGTGCACATACCCCAGGGTTAGATCAAAAGTCTCAGATAAGTGTGCAGTGGCAGTGAAAGACTGAGTCAGTACCACCAACGTCTTGTAGTAAAATGCTCTTCAAATGTTTCTGAAAGTCACAAATAACAGAAAGATTTATTTGAAGACATGCAGAAACTTTATTTGAAGTCATATAGAAGCACATTCACCATCTTGCCACCTGTAACATTAAATGGATGCTCTGCAGTTTATAGTTTGGACATTTGATAAATCCACACAAAGGCTAACCTTCTGAATGAACACCACTGTCATTTCAATACTTTGCTAAGTGGCTGAACTCTGAATTTATACTTTTACTAGCTTGCATTTTCAAAACTACAGAAACTGTCATTACACCTGTCTCATGCAGCATAACAAGGCCATACACTCCTTCAATCTTTTTTGTTATATTAATCCTGTTTATTCACCTGTGTGTAGGTGTGGGGATGTACCCCATGTTGGTTGATTGTTGCTCTGCTCAGTTTCACCTCCTGAATCATCTTCAGGAGCCTTCAAGAGAACTGGGAGACCATGACGTACTCTCCATGGGCTCCCCCCAACGCCTCCCTGGACCCATGGGAGCGGGAGGACCGAGATGCTAATCCAGTCCCTGGCATCTCCCAAAGTGGGCCCAAGGCAGTACTGTTAAGTACCTTGACATCATTGTATGGCTAGCACAGGGATTTGTTTCTTCATGAGGTCCCCCCTGGAGACACAAACATTCAGTGACATCAGCACATGGCAGGTGCTCCCACATGAGCCTTGTAGATGTCCGCCATCACTTCCATGCCTGTCAACATGGTCTGCGCTGGTGTAATTCTCCTAGCCTCTGCTGGGAGCCACCCTTACACTGGCTTCTCAATCCCCAGAGGAGAGCAGTCCTGTGAAGGTTCGATCTTCCTCCCCCTGGCTGGCCCTCTGATGTTCCAAGTTAATTTCTGAGCCTGGGCCATTGGCAACACAAGCAGTAGCACTACCCATACCTACAAAAGGACATTAGGCTACTGGAGGGTGAGCAACATTGGACAACGAAGATGACTCAGGGCCTGAGGGAACTGCCATATGAGGTCAGATGAAGAGAGTTAAATAGGTACACACTGGAGGAGAGTAGAGACATGGAGAGCATGACTGATACCTTCAAATACAAGAAGGCAATAATCAGAACAGACACAGAGGATCTATTCAGGAGGAGGGTGGGGAGAGAAACAAGGGGCCATCACATGAGATTGGAGAAGGGTAGATTCAGGATGGAGGTGAGGAGGCATTTGTTTACGGAAGGGGTGGTGGTGGCACACAGTGGAATGCTTCAAGAAGGGGTGGGACAAAGCAAAGGGGAAAGTAAAGGGAGGGAAGGCGAGGGGGTGGGGCAGCTGCTGAATAGGGAGCAAGCTGCAATCTCGAGCAGCCTAGATAGACCAGGATGGTCTTTTGCTGCTGGTAACTTTTGTATGTTCATATGTTCATACACCTGCATTGATGGGCTGGCTGCCCTCCATCTATATGACTTACTTTCTGTTCTTTCTGACATGCCAAAACTTCTGAAAAGTCTTTTTAGGGCTGCAGTGGGAGGAACCCTGCAGACCTCTTGCTATCAAAAAAGGACTTAGCATTCATTGCATTCTTTCTGACCAAACAACATGTTGGAGTTGCACCACAGTCACCTCCACATCTGTGAAGCACTCCACTCATGTTTGTATTGCTATTGGGTCTGACCAGAATTCCTCATCTTTGTATTGCTATTAGGTCTGGCCAGAATTCCTAGCACTGCACAGCTGTGTTGTTCCGAGGGAGCGGAGTAAAAAAATCAATGTCTTCTGCATTCACTTAATGGTCTTCTCCCTTCCCTTCCCCTCCTTCCCTTGCAACACTATTTTATATATATGACTTTCACTTAGGGCAAGCGGAACCCTCCTCTCCCCCCCAGCTCCTGAATTCCATTCCCAGGTAACAACACAGCTGTATAGCATTCCACTCCTTCATAACGACACAGCTGTGCATTTTGTACAGTATTGGTCCTCATTTTTAGGAAAATCATCTGCAGAGAAAAGGTCAAAAGTTTCACTTTTTGTAGTTTCCAGGTAGCGTTGCATGATCTCTTACCTGTGCATGTGAGTCCAGCTTAGTGAGAAGGCTGCCAGCTGACAGTGCTGTGCAGTTCAATCAAGGTAAATGGCAATATCCCAAATCATATACCACAGAACATTTGTTGCCTTTGCTTTTTAACACTGCCAGCGGGCCTCAAACTGTTAGGATTGCTATTTCAAAATGAGACAACCAGGTTGTAAAGGATGATTTTTTTTCTTCCCTAGAGACTTTTTTTATGGCCCCAGTTTTTTCACCTGGTTTTCACTGCCCATGCCTAAGGCACATGCACACCGCATTACTGAGGCACTCTCCCACTACTCGCCTCCCCTGCCCACCTGCGCTGTCCATCGCACCTCCACCTGATGGCAGCAGAACTATGGGGGGGGATGAAGATCCTCCCTGGGAGAGAAAAGCTTCCATTATGGCTGCTCAGTCTTGCTTCCCCTTCCTCCGAATGGCTATCTGAAGACCCTGGCTCATTGCCGGACCCGAATCACCAGCATGGCATGAGGTAAGGTGTCCAGCGCCTCAGCCCTCTGCACCACCAGGCCGGCCTGTAAAGGATGATTTATTTAATGTATTTAAACTCAATATTGTTGGTCTGTCCTGTGCACAATGTTGGATATTCTGAAAAAAATAATAATTCTGGGCGGGGTCCTCTGCCAAACTCAAAAGACTCCTTTGCAATAACCTCCCTTCTTATAGACAATCTTATGTAAAGCCAACAGCTGTGATGGCTCCTATTTTTTTTTCAGCAGAATGTGTCAGTGTGTCAATACTTTAATGTGTTAATGGGCCTGCTTAGTGAACAATGAGAGCCATGATGGATGTCCGTCACTACCAGTACCACTTCTTCTTTTGGGTACTGGTTTCTTGTCATTCTAATGGGAGCATCAGTTTCTTGTTTCTGCTAGGCTGTTGTGCTGAGTTTCACTTCATTGTTTTCCCTCTGTTCATTGCCAGTTGTTAGAAGCAGAGAACTGCATGCTGTGGACAGTTTCCCTCTGTTAGTTGACTGTGACATCCCTTGCAGCAAAAGCACCAGTAACTCCCTAATCCTGACAGCAACATGCCATCCCCGACACCCTGCACTGATCTCTGCTGCACACTTCCCACCCACAGCCAAGTCACTTTTGTCCCCTTTTGCAACAATGTGGCAGACTGTGCTGAGACTCCCTGATCCTTTCATTATACTGTATAGTGCTGTGGATCTAGTATAGATTTGCACAGGATTATTGTAGGAAAGGAGAGAAAAAAACAATTAAACTGAATGCTGTTTGAAACCTCTTTTGCTGTAAATACTTTTGCACTCTCTGGTGCTTTATACTCATCATTTTTCTCCCCACCCTTTTTTTCTTCTCCCCTATTTTGTGTTTTCTGCATTAGAGGTTTGTAATATAATTTTGTTGTCTGTGCACTTGCATGACACCTTTTTTCAGTGAGTATTATTAGTCAGATAGCTTCTTTATAGCAATTTGTTATTACTTCCTCTCTCTTATCCTCTCCTTTGGTATAGTCCCTTATGTTTTTGTCCCCCCCCCACTCACCTAGCATATGACATTTGTTTTTAAGAAATCGCTTGTAAGTTAATATTGCATGCTTTAGAAATATTTTATTTTCTGATTCAGCACTTGTAATTAGCAAGCTATGCCCTATAAAACCTTGTATTAATTTTATTTTGTGAATGAAACATCAGTTACAATATGTGAGTAATTACTTGTTTCTTTTCAAGGCTCACTTTAATGTTCAACAGTAACCTTTGACACCAATACTCTGTTTTCCTTCTCTAGTCATTTTGAGTGATCGCTTATATTTAATGCTCTATAATGATTTTTGAATGAGCGCCTGCAGACAGGAAGCTTAGCTCCATAAAATCTTGTACTGGATTTACCTCTGCATGTAATATAAATCAAGGGTTTACCTATGGTGACGCGGCAACACTGTTGTCGACATGTGGCATAGAGACATCCCCAATGTCGACAGGTCAAATTTTGCCCCATGCCCCCACATCTTAAGGCTTGTTAACTACAGTTGGAGTTAACGTGAAGGAGAGGGGGCCAAAGTCAGTTAAACGGCAAAATTTTGCTTGCGGGCCCCCACAGTGACATTTTTGATTCTTGTTGAAAATGTCATTGTGGGGAATTTCACCAGTGGGGTTTTGCCCTTCCATCAACATAAATGAAGGCATGTGCTCAATTGCTTGCATTTAGCAAGCTTCATGTAAGCATCTTGTTTTTTTATATAAAATATATTTTTGGCACTCTCCTTCTTCCATTTCCTCACACCTCTATTTACTTTCTGTCAATCTTTAAGAATTCAACATGCTTTACTGCACTTGTAGAACTGAGTATAAAATCAGAACATGTAAAGATTATTTCCTCTCATTTGCCCTATCCTTTGGTGTAGTACGTCATGTTTTTGCTCCACCTGCCACTCACCTTAGTACTTGACATTTATTTTTAAGCAATTGCTGTAATTTAATATACCATGCTTCACAAATATTTCATTTTTTGATTGAACACTTGTACCCATCAAGCTGTGCTCTATAAAGCCTTGTATTGTTTTTATTTTAATATTTTTGAATGAAATACAAATTATGATATGTGAGCAATTACTTGTACCTTACCATGGTTCACTTTAAAAGAAAGGACAGAAAAAAAACAATTAAGCTGAGATAAGTTTACTTCCCTACTGATGTTGGTTCTATCTCAGACAAAGAAGAATCAGAAATGCACAATACTTGCGGTTTTAACTAATTGTCTGGTTTATGCATTTTTTTCATGAGTTATCTCTCATCATTGAAAGGGTTTTCTAATATAAATTTGCATTGCTTAAACTACTGTTATGTTTGGTTCAAAGGGGCATATGAAGCCTAAAAAGATCACCTCCTTCTTCTATGTTTCTAGTGCGAATGAAATTGCTTGGACTACAGAACCTAAGTCTTGGATGGATTAATTGATTAAAATGCTCTGTAAGTGCATACTAATCAATGGTTAGGTCTTTTTAACCCCTCAGAAATTAGAACAATATCTTTCTGTAGAATACTCTAATGAAGATCCTATGTTTTTTCTAAAATGTTTGTCAGTGGACATTAAATGCACTGTAATCTACATCCTCTATGAATAAAAACGAAGAACAAAAAAATAGTATTAAAAAATAAATAAGTTCTTGCAAACAGAGTCATGTTGTTGGAAAGAGCTGTAAATCCCACTTTACATGAGCAGCTAACTAGCATCTTGAAATTGGAGAAGCCTGAAAATACACTTTTGCTGAGAAACATGAGACTATTACTGACTGACAATCCTGTAGCAGGACTCATGGTTAAGCAGGAAAAAAAAAATACCTCTTGTTTTTCTCTGGACAGACCTTTGAAACATGAATCTGCCTTCTAACCCCTTGCTAAACTCAGTATTCATGAAATGTGGAAAGAAATACTATTGGCTATGCTGCAAGGTACTGTACCTTTAACTCAGTTGTAGAAATAAACATGATTGTCAGTGGCTCAGTAGGCTGCACACTCACCTCTGAGGCTGGAAGATCAAAAGGTTGTGGGTTCTAGCCCCACACCAGGAACTTGGGGTAAATCCCAATACTGACACTGTAGTGCATTGTGGGGGATGCTTTACTCCTGAAGTGCTGAATTTCAGATGAGACATTAAACTGAGGTCTCATGTGGTTGTTCAGATGGACTTTAAAGATCCCATGGCACTTCTTGAAAAGAGTAGAGTAAGTTTTTATTAAAACAAAAACACTTTTTTTTTCCAAAATCAGAACAAATCACACAGCCATTATGATATCCATATTACCTACTCAATTCCAGTAACATTTTTCCACAGCTCTCTTGCTTTCTTTTCTCACCATAATTGACATTTATCTTGAAAACTTTTATCAACTTCATCTTGAAACTTAAAAAAAAATCCTGTACTGTCAAATCCTTATTTTGCAAAAATCTTGAGCATCTATTTTGCCATACAGACCATTTCAAAACTGCCAAAATAACATAGACTGTATTTGCAATAACTTTTTCCCATTCTTTTGTTAACTGACCGTAAATCAAAATCTCGTATGTCATATTTTTAAAAGCTAGCTTCCCCCAATAACTGGCTGCCATACCCCAAAAAGGTTTAATAAATTCACAATCAAAAAATAAATGTTGCATACTTTCCTCTTTTGTCCCACAATCTCTTTCTCCACATATTCTTTCCTCCATTCTTTTATGTTTATGGTTACCTTTCACGTTTAACTCCAATGACTACACATCTATACTACATCTTTAGTACCTGCAGAAACTTGAAGAATGGTCAGGGGTTTGGCAGTTGAAATTCAATGCAAGGAAATGCAAGACAATGCATATGGGGCACAAAAACCCTGGCACAATATATCAGTTGGGGTGAGGATATAGCATGCACCAAGCAGGAAAGGGATCTTGGAGTTATCATCTCTGATGACCTCAAGGCAGGGAAACAGTGTGACAAGGCAGCAGGTAAAGCAAATAGGATGCTGGGATGCATAGGCAGGGCATACCAGCAGGAAAGGGAGGTCATAATTCCACTATACAAGACACTAGTGAGGCCGCACCTGGAGTACACTGTGCAGTTCTGGAGCCTTACCTATGTAAGGACATAGACAGGGTAGAGAAGGTTCAGAGGAGGGCAACAAAGATGGTGCATGGATTGCATCACAAGTCCTATGAGGACAGGTTGAAGGCACTGAACATGTACTCCCTGGAGGAGAGGAGGGAGAGAGGGGATATGATAGAGACATACAAGTATCTTACAGGGAGGAACAGGGTGCAGGAATGCACTATTTTTAAGCGAAAAAGATGTTCCAGGACTAAAGGGCATGAGATGAAGTTGGAGGGAGGACGATTCAGAGGAAACGTGAGGAAGAATTTCTTCACAGAATGGGTGGTGGACAAGTGGAACACCCTGCCAGAGGAAGTGGTGGGGGCTGAAACAATCATGGGATTTAAGAATGCATGGGATAGACATAAAGGAATTCTGGAGGTCAGGGGTAAGGGGCAACAGACTTCCTGGAAAACATAAACTGAACTTACAAACTTAAATGGGCAGACTGGGTGGGCCATAGGCCCTTATCTGCTGACACTGTCTATGTATCTATGTATCTTTCATTTTTCCCAGAACTCTTTTTTCTAATGTATCAGCTAAAATTTCCTGCTCTTTTATTCCTTTTTCTACCTTAAAAACTTGTTTTTCCCAGAAATTCCTCTCCATAATTCCTTTATACATCTGCTTCATGTTACCCCTAATTAGAACATCCACTGTTACCCCCCACTGGGTTAAATACTTCCTTCCAATGTCCATATATATTGGCCACACTTTATCTCCTACTATATTCCCTTTCTTCCCAATACATTTAATGAAAGGTACATTCCATTGCTGTGTTAACCAAAACCAATATTTGTTCTCACCTTTTACTAATGGTACAATATTTGAAAACACAAAAATATTAATATAAAAACAAAATTGGATTTATCATGTTTAAACCCTCATTTTTTATGGTTCTATACATTATCCCCCTTTTAATAGGATTTAACTTGCTACCCCACAATAATTGCAAAAAAGACTTTGGATTTTGGATTGCATTTGAAACAGTACTGGGAAAATGTATGCTAAAAATAAAAATATTGGGACAATAAACGTATTTAATAAGTAAATTATTTTCTCTCGCATCATACTTCATTGTTTCCATTTATGTACTTTTATTTGGGCTATTTGATACTTTTCTTCCCAGTTTTTTTGTATTGCATCATCCCCTCCAAATCTTATTCCCAACACCTCAATGCTTCCTTCTGCTATCTCAAAATCTCCTCTTTTCTTTGTTTCCACTGCCCCCAAGGGATACATTCTACTTTTCCCTTTTTTTATCTTAATTCCTGTATATTGGCTGTACTTCTCTACTGTTTCTATTAACTTATTCCCTGAACTCTGATCTTTTACTAAAACTAAGCAATCATCTGCAAAAGCACCTGTTTTAGTCAGTTCCCTATTTTGCCATAAGATACTTTTAATCTCTTTCTCTATCTCAATTCTCTTCAGAAGTTGGCCTAGACAAAATACATATAGTAGGGGACTTAATGGGCACCCTTGCCGAACCCCATTCCTTATATACATTGATGTCCCTAGATGCCCATTAACCACAGGACAGATTTGCTCTTCCTTATATATTGCATTTATTAGACTAATTAACTCTGTTGGAATTTTAAACTTTTCTAAGGTATCCCATATATACTTATGCTTTACAACAGCAAATGCTGTTTTTTGATCCAAGGCATACAAATAACCTTGCAAAGAATCCTTCTGTCCTTTATTTATGACTTCTCTAATATAAATTAAATGTTGTTGTAGGCTCTGCCCAGGAATAGCACATGTTTGAGACTGCATTATCAATTTTTAGTGAAAAAGTCCTTAATTTATTGTTTATTACCTTGACTAAAATTTTGTAATTTGAAGTCAATAAACTAATGCGCCTACGATTTTTAAATTGTGATTTTTTTCTCCTTTTTTATGTAAAAAAATTGTTATTCCTTTTTTCATGCTTTCTGCCAAATTAACTCCATTCATTATACTATTGTATACTCTTGTTAAAATGGGAGCTATTTGTTTTTCCAAAATTTTATAGAACATATTCGGAATCTCATTCACCCCAGGTGCTGTGTTATTTGACAATGATGTTATTGCCTCTTTCATGTCTTCTTCTTTTATTTCCTCTTTTATTGCCTCTGCCTCACCTTCCCCCAACTCTGGCATCTGAATTGTCAGAAAAAAATCCTAACTTTTCCTACTTCTTTGTTGCTGGTATTTTTCCTTCAAAAACTCTTGTACCATACATTTAATATTTTCTATATCTGTATGTATCCTCCCTTTTCCATCCTGTAATTTGTACATAATTCAATTTTCTATTCTTTCTTTACTACTACTATCATAAGGATTTGTATGATATTTTGTTCCCTGGATGCCACTTTTTTGTTCTATAATTAAAGACATGACTCTATTATATTGGCATTCTTTCATTTTAACCTTAATTTCTTCAATTTGTTTAGATTCATCCTCCTTATATTTAACCTGCCTCATCACAAGTTTATATAATCTAGCCCTTAATTTTAAATACTTCCCATAACTTGTTACCTCTATTTTCTGCCCTTCTTCAATCATATATTGTTTGATTTCATTTTTAGTATCTTCCCGCCATTCTGTTCCACTATCACATAATTCCATAACTGTTAACTTATCTTCCAGTATTATTTTAATCTTTTCTTTACAAGTATCTTCCTGTAGCTTAACTGTATTCATCCTCCAATAGCTTTTTCCTATTCTCATCCTATTCCCCAAGTTAATTTCAACTTCTACTGCCATATGATCTGATGTCTCAATCTGTGTACTTCTAATAAAAACTACCTCCACTTTTTTGTACCATCCAGAAATCTACATGAGTATAATGTGAACCCTTGAAATATGTGTGTTACTTGGTACTTGGTACTTGGTAGTATGGACAAAAGAAGGCAGAAGCCCATCGAGGATGTCCTCCACACATTGTGGATCATAGTAAATTATATTCTGTCCAGAAGCCATTTATCGAGTTTGGATTTGAATGCATTAATATTCTGGCAATCAACAATTTCCTGTGGTAAAGAATTCCAAATTTTTGGTGATCTAACAGTAAAGAACTGCTGTCTTCTGTTTGTTCTTCTTTTCTCAATTTTAATTTGTTTATTATGAATTCTAGCCACCATTTTTCTTGATGTAAAAGATACTCCGCATGAACTCATTAATGTGGCAGATTGTAAAATTTTAAATAATCGGAGAAGATCACCCCTCAGTCTTCTAGATTCAAGTGAATACAGCTTTGTTTTTTGGAGCCTAGTTTCATAATTGAAACAAGAAAGATGAGGTATGATTTTAGTAGCCCTTCTTTGAACTTTTTCAATTTTAGTGATGTCCTTAACTAAATAGGGACTCCACAAGGGTGAACCAAAGTCTAAATGGGGTCTAACATGGGTTTTATATAATGTCAAAATGCATTCCTCAGTTTTAAGGATAAAAGTGTTATTAATCCTACGTAGGAGAGCATTAGCATGATTGGCAACCATGTTAGAGTGATTTGAAAAGGACAACCTATTATCAACCAATATGCCCAGATCTTTTTCGACAAGGGATTCCCTAAGTATGATATTATTAAGATGATATATTTGTTTGGGATTTTTTTTACTGATATGTAACACAGAACATTTAGACACATTGAATGTCATCTTATTAGTTACCGCCCAGGATTCGATATTTTTGATATCATTTATTAGAATACTCTTGTTTGTTTCATTGTCAACAGGTCCTCCTAATTTAGTATCATCCGCGAATTTAGATAAGATATTCTGTGATGCGATAGTAAGATCACTGATGAAAATACTAAACAATGTGGGGCCCAACACAGAGCCCTGAGGGACTCCGCTAGACACAGATTTTTCGTCCGATAGTTCCCCATTGACCCTGACAGTTTGGGTTCTATTATAAAGCTAACTATTAACCCAAGACACAATACATTTAGAGAAACCTAATGTTACTAATTTATTTATTAAGATATAATGTGAGACCTTATCAAATGCCTTACTATAATCAAGCAGAATAACATCCACTGGAATATTCAGATCGAGGTAACTGCTGACTGAGTTGTAAAAAGATAGCAAATTAGTTGTACAGGAGTGCCCGGATTTAAACCCATGTTGTGTGACATCATTTAGTCTTAATGCCAGCATTTCTTATTCAATTAGATGTTTAATATGCTTTTCCAATAATTTGCATGGAATAGAGGTAAGGCTGATAGGTCTATAATTTTCGGCCTTGTGATGTGCCCCTTTTTTAAAAATTGGTACAACAATAGCGGTTTTCAATCTAAAGGAACATTAGACTCTAAGAGATTTATTAAAATAATGGTCAATGGGATAGCGATGTTGTTATATGTTCCATAAGAAATTTAGGGGTGATATTGTCAGGGCCTGGGCTTGTTGATAACTTCAAGGTTTTTAAAACTTTCTGGGTATCAGAAATAGTAACAGCATAGCTAGGAGATGTACTAATATTAACATGTGATATGGGTTCATTATCCTGTTCAAAAACAGAGCAAAAGTATTTATTAAATTCAATAGCAGTAACCTTATCTGAAAGAATGGTTGAATTATCAATAATTAATGGACCTATTTTATTAGTGTCACCCTTTTCGTTATTTAAATACGAATGAAGACTTTCATATGAATCCTTATTATAAGCGATTCTAAGTTCTAAATTCCGTTTAGACAAAATAATTGATGTTTTTAGGTCCTTTAGTGCTTTCTTATACTGGATGAGCTTTCCCTCAACTTGTTCAGGTTGGCACTTTTTTAAAGATGTAAATAATTTTCGTTTATGAATACTGAGTCTTTTGATATTATTATTGTACCATGGGGGAACCTTGCCTTTATTGTTATACTTCTTTCTTTCCGGTACATGGCTATTTTCTAGGTTGTGTACAGTTTCTTTAAAGATGTTCCATGCATCATCAATTTTAAGAGGTGAAAGTAATGAATCCCATGGAATAGTTGAAAGATGTTCGTTAATATTAGAAAAATCAGCCTTCTCGTATTGTTTAATCATACAGTTATTGATAGAGTTTTTATGAGCCAGAAGAATAGAAAATAAAATTGTCATGTGATCGTTATTACCCAGGGGGTCTAACACCAGCAAATTAGACAAAGAGGCCTTCAAATTAGTAAATACTAGGTCCAGAATATTATTCCCGCGTGTGGGTTCCCTGACTTGTTGGGAAAGACCAAGATCAGTGATAGTTGAAATTAGCTGTAAATCATATTGATTGTGTCCAGAGAGTGTATCCCAGTTTATAGATGGAAGATTGAAGTCCCCTAAAATTATAACTGACCCTTTATCTGCTATTTGAGTGATTTCTGAAGATAATTGAGTAAGATATGCAAAGTCCGAGGAAGGGGGCGATAGCAATTGCCAACCAAAATCTGGGACGCCCTTAGGTTGTAGGTAAACCCAGATGCTTTCTGTTAATGTTGAGAAGAGGATTCAAAAGATGGAATATTGTTACTAACATAAAGACTAACTCCTCCACCTTTTTGCTCATTAGCTCTATTTTTATAATAGAGTTTGAACCCTGGGATGTTCATCATCCACTGTTTATCCAAGTTACCCCATGTTTCGGTGATTGCGATCATCCCTATGTTGAATTCCTGAATTTTTAACTCTAATTCTGCCATTTTAACTTTGTTAAGTGCTCTAGCATTAAGAGATAAGACATTCAGCTTATGTAGAGTATTAAGAGACGGCTTATTGGGCCTAGTCTCCCCCATGAGTTTTAGTTTAAATTTTTATTAATAAATGACAAAAACTGACGACCAAGAAGAGAACTTCCCCTACGGCTGAGGTGCAGACCATTCCAACAAAAGAGAGAGGGATTATCATTGAATTCCTCCCAATGAGTGAGACACCCTATACCTTGTTTAAGGCACCATTTTCGAAGCCACTCATTAAATGATTTAATTTTTTTTTGAATATAATATGAGGCTCAAGGTACTGGGAGAATTTCAGATAAACAGATGTTACATCCCCTTTCGTTTAATAGGTTACAAAGAGCAACTGTGTCTTGTTTGAGTTGTTGTAGTGGGGCTATAGTGATATCATTAGTCCTGGCATGAACTATAACCAGAGGATTATTGCCTGCTGTACGTAACGCAGTTTTGATCATGGCAGTTATGTCTGAAACCCTAGCTCCCCTATAGCTTGAGCAAGTCCTGTTTACTTTATCAGGGTTACAGATGATTCGATCTATAAATTTGGTCATGGAATCGCCCAATACAAAGACCTGTGGAGGGGTAATAGTAAGAGGAGGAAGAGGGGGGATGTGGGCCTGGGTGTTTATTGGTTCCAAGTTCTGATTACAGGTATCATCAATTAAGAGAGAGGCTAATGGTTCATAAGAATTATGCAACAAGATTGAGGGAGGAGTGTTGATCCCCTGTACCTGCAGATCAATTATTTTATTGGATTTTAAGGGTGCAATAGTGGACCAAGTAGTGGCATCAGGAAATAATAATGGTTCTGAGGGAGAGTGGGACCGCTGGGGAGTTGAAACAGTTTTATGTACTACTTTATGAGTAGTATTTATTCTTGAGGTACCCTGGGGAGTTAAGACAGTCTTATGTACTTCATTTTGAGAAGAGTTCATTCTTGAAATACCCTGGAGTGCCTTAACGTGGGGGGAAGTTATGTTATTAGTTTCCAGTAGGAGAGACATATGGTCAATGTATTCTTCTAAAGCTTCTATTTCTGGGTCCATAGTGTGTTGTGTAACATCAGGTATAGTTTCCACTTTATTGAAAAGTCGAGTTACTTCTTCCTGTAGTGATTTAACTAATATGCACCTGTCACAGATGTAATCTGCTATATGTTTACCAACTGCACATCTGACAGGATGTACAATATTTATTAGCGCTCTTTATTATAATATGAGGTAACAAACACTTGGTAGCAATCTAATTTAAGGTACAGTACCTTAGGCTTCTCCCTTTGCTTAGTACCAGTGAAATAATTGTTAAACCGCTATCCCGAGGTCCACGATGGACACGATAGACACGCGCAATGACGCGCATGTCTCTTCGCGAGTCTCTGCGCGCATCTCCATCACGCAGCCCAGCAAGACGCTTGCCCCGCTCGCAAGTGTGAGTGTTTAAATGCCAGCAAAACCAGAAGTGCGTCGCCGCGCAACTTCCGGTTTTGCGCTAGTACAGCAGCGAGTCAAAGTGAATGCACAGGAAAGAATTAAGCCTTTAAAAAGGCAAAATTAAGTTTAAAAGTGTTATCCCCTATGAGGAGCTCTGGAAACAGTGTGGGGAGATGTATAATGGAGGATAATGCCTTAACAGTCCTCCTGTATCCCACACTGCACCTGTGCTCTCAATCCAGGAAGTACACTAACTACCACAGGTTGAATAAATTAAACAGCATAAAAGTAAATAAAAGCATTTTTTTTTCAGCATAACTGGTATATAGCAACAGCATACACTCTCTATAGTGACAGAGTGTTATCTGATGGCCGCTCGCTAGTGCGAGTGTTTAAATGCCAGCAAAACCGGAAGTGCGTCGCCGCGCAACTTCCGGTTTCGCGCTAGTACAGCAGCAAGTCATGAAATGCACAGGAAAGAATTGCCTTTAAAAGGCAAATTAAGTTTAAAAGTGTTATCCCATATGAGAGCTCTGGAAACAGTGTGGGGAGATGTATAATGGAGGATAATGCCTTAACAGTCCTCCTGTATCCCACACTGCACCTGTGCTTTCAATCCAGGAAGTACACTAGCTACCACAGGTTGAATAGATTAAACAGCATACAAGTAAATAAAAACGTTTTTTTTCAGCACAAATGGTATATAGCAACAGCATACACTCTCTATAGTGACAGAGTGTTATCTCATTTTTTCCCTTTTAACTTATATCCATCCTCCATCCCAGCTTTATCTAACATACTTTTCCAAGTCAGTTGTATCACAAAAATGTTTGATGTTGCCCTCCCCAATCTGCTCTAGATAACCCACAGTTAAAGTCTCCCCAACACCACAAGTTTTGAAGTATGCAAGTAAGCCACTATTTGATCCATTAGCATATAACTATCTTTTTTCCTTTGTGGATTATAAATTACAATAATTCTTACAGAATTCTTTTTTAAGATAACATCAGCAATCATAGCTCTTCCAGGTACCAAATCTATTACTTTTAAAATGTGAACATCATGAAAAGAAAAAGCTACCCCCAACCCGTACACCTATCTGTCCCAAAGGACCATAAGGATGGTCCCCATGTCCAGTCTTTCTGAGTTTCCTGAATTTCATCTGTAGTGTGTAACCTTGAGTCTCGGAATACATATAAGTTACTTTTCAAGTCATATAGTATTTTAAAAGTTACCAACCTCCTCCTTCTATTTTTAATACTATTTGTATTATGAGTGAGACATTTTAAACCTCCCATTTTGTTTTCCCCCACTGTCGTCCTGCCTCTTTAGATTTTTTCTTTTCCTTTCACACCAGCGTGTCTGTTGTGTCTCCATCTTCCTCTCCTGTACCTTCAGAAAGATCCATGTTGAAACTAGTCAGATCCCTCCTCCACAGTGGATCATTTCTTGTCTTGTAATAAATTGTATTTATTAACTCTACACCTTCACAATCTTTTTCCAATGAAATTATCTGTTTTGCTGTACTCTTCTTCTTGTTTTTAGATCTTGTAACCATAGTAAATCCAGTTTCTTTTTCTGTCTTCCCTTCCATTTTAAAAGTCCCTGTTTTTCTTTCTGTTTCTTTTTGTTCAGGTATTACCAACCTTTAGTCTGAGGTTGTATCTTTTTTCCTTTTTCCATGTCCTCTTTGCTAATGGCTTCCCTTATTATTGTATCTTGCTTCTCTTTCTCTTTCTGCACCACAGCCAGGTAGACATCTTGCTCTGCTCTTTCTCCAGTTTCTGGGCTATTATGGGAGACCCAGGGACATTTTGTAAAGATGTGCCCTTCCTCTTCACACAACCTATATTTTACTTGGTTTGTGCATTCTGCCCCAGAATGCCCAACAACCCCACATAGGCCACACTTGACTTTACCACAGACATTACTTAAGTGACCTCACTCTCCACATTTGTAGCAGGCCCGCACCTGACCTGCATAAAAAACAATGCCTCTATTTTGGCCTAGAAAGAAACAGTCTGGCAAATGTTGAATTTCGCCATCTACTTGTTTAAGTGTTAGTTTATATTTCCATCCACCTGTCCACAGACCATTTTCGTCCAATATCACTTCCAGCAGCCCATGCATTACACCCCTCTGCTTGATCCAGAAATTAATGTTGACCACATTAATGCCTTCATTTTGAAATAACACGGTCACTACCTTAAAAGCAGGTATTGATAAGGAACTAACCAAGAAATACTTCCATAAGTCTGTATATTACATTTGCTGATATCATTTCTAAGAGTTGTCCAACTGTCCTCCATGTTTAAAACTTATGTCAAATTCTGTACTTCCTGGTACATGAATAAGGGCATATATTTCACATGGATAAAACTTCATTTTATTCATTAAGAGTTCTCTCCCAATAAAAATTCTGTTTGGCATGTCCTCAGAGGGCCCTCTAAATCAAAGGCATACTGCGTTTCTTCTTTTAGCTTGCTGCGGTTTTGTATCTTTAAGAAATAATCTTTCTTTGGTATTCCCACGACAGGATTTCTCCTTCTCACCTTTCCCTTTCTCCTGTATTTCTTTATCTGTTAATATCGTTTTCTGCTCAAGCTCCATAGATGACTCTTCATTATCGCTATCAAGTCCATCAACAATTATCTCTTTTGTTTTATCTAACATACTAACATACTAAAATGCCAGCAGAATAGGCCTAATGGTCTTTCGTGTCTGCTCGTTTGGTCAGCCCCCACCCTGGGTGCTGACCTTGCTGTCCCCCTCGCCTTCTCTGGCTTCTCCCTTCCCAGTTCCGGATATTCTTGCTGCATTGGATTTTGCTTCCTGAACCCTTCCCCTGTACCTGTCCCACCCCTCTTGAACCCTCCACTGTCTCTGCCCCACCAGCCCCTAGGTAGTGCATTCCATGGCTCTACCACCCTCTCAGTGAAGTAGCACCTCCTCCTTTCTCCCCTGAATCTTCCCCCCTCCAGCTTCCACCCATGCCCTCTAGTGGCCCCCTCCTCCTTCCTTCGAAGCACCCTGACTGTTCCTCCCCTATTTACCCTGTTCATGTACCTGAAGACCTCTATCATGTCCCCCCGGTCCCTTCTCTCTTCCAAAGTGTACATATTTAGCTCTTCGAGCCTCTCCTTATAGGTCCTGTCCCCCAAGCCCCAAATCATTTTGGTTGCCCTCCTCTGGACCCTCTCCAGGAGGTTAATGTCCCTCTTTAAGTGCGGCCTCCAAAACTGCACGCAGTACTCCAGGTGCGGCCTCACCAAGCAGTTATACAGAGGGAGTATCACTTCCCTCCTTCTGGAGGTGATCCCCCTAGCGATGCATCCCAGCATCCTGTTGGCCTTGGCTGCTGCCCTCCTCAAGTCTCAGAGTTGTTCATCTTGACATCCACCACCACCCCCAGGTCCCTCTCAGCCATTGAGACTTGTAGTATTTCCCCCCCCAGGGTGTACACTTGGCCTGGGTTTCTGGCCCCCAGGTGTAGTACCTTGCATTTCCTGCATTAAACCTCAGCTTCCACTTTCTAGACCATCTTTCCAGAGCCTCCAGGTCCCCTGCAGGGCCACCTCCCTTCTCCCCATCCACCACTGCCCCCAGTTTCGAGTCATCTGCAAAGAGACTCATCTCACTCCTGATTCCTGTCCTTATGTCAGATACGTAGGCGTTGAACAGAAGGGGCCCAAGGACTGATCCCTGTGGGACCCGACTAATGACCCTCCTTGGGGAAGAGACTATCCCACCAACTACGACCCTCTGGGTCCGGTCCTGGAGCCAATTGCCTATCCATTTTTCCATCCTATTTTATCTGCCTCTGATGTTATATCTTTCTGTTTTTTGGCTTCATCCATTTTTTCCCCAAATTTGCTTTCTACATCCCTTGTGTCTTTTTTTTGTTTTTTATTAATTTCTGATGTACTGGGCCTGTTCGGATCCCACCCAGACCCATCATGCTTTCTTTTCCAACCTGCTTGTAATAAGTCTTCTGTTACCCATTCAGGTGTGTCTGTCAAGTCTCCAAAAGTTCTCCCTTTTGAATCTGAAACCTCTTTTTTTTCTCCTTTATTTTTTCCTAATGGGACCTTTTTTTCCTATGACTTCCTCAATATCTTCAAAATATGTGTTTTCTTTATTTGTTTTAACTCTTTCTTTACTTTCTGTCTTGCTTTCCACAATCCTTTTCAGGCCAAGTCATTTCTGACTGATGTTCATGTTTCCTTTCTAGGTTGGCATTTTCACTTGTTTTTTCCTGGACTCAGCAAGTATCTTTGATACTGCCATGTCATTGCTTCTCAATTTAGCCTGACAGGAGTCCAGCCTATTTTCTTCACTTTCCATAACAGAAATATCTGGCTCTGTAAGGCCTCCTGTTTTTTTACTCTTTTGCTGATTATTTTCAAAAACATTTTTTTTTACTCACGCTTGCAACATCTCCTCCCTCTGTCTCCATGGAAGAAGTTTCCTCTTGTAATTCCTTCTTTTTCCTTTTCAGCTCCTCACTTCAATCTTCTTGATCCATATAAGTGTCTGAACTCATTTTCTGGCCTCTAGTGGTATATAAGACAGGGGAAGAGACCCTCTCCCCTGTCACATCAGCACTTCCTCCTCCTCTGCTGTCCTGCTCCAAACAGTGCTCCTCCACTCTGCTCTCAGGAAGTCAAGCCCCCCTGCTGACTGAGTAGCAGAATTTTGTTGGTGAAAAATGGAGTAATATTTCTTGACCAAGTCAATGTTTTCTTTTTTGTTACATTACATTCTTTCACTTACTATGTTATGTCTTCTCAACTGGTTGCCTTACAGTTTCCATAAAATATTATTACAAGCTTTCCATAACTGATTCAATTGATTGAGCATTTTTCCAGATCCTTTTCATAGATTTGCCTGATTGCCACCTGTACAGTTCGCAATAACACCTCATGAGGCACAACATGTTGTTGTAACACCCACTTACATCTGACTTGCCACAAATAATATTTTAAGATTGCAAACAAAACTTGCAAATTATCCTTTGTGAACTGATCCCAACTTGGAGACTGTATAGCTTACATTAATTCCATATATGTAATAGTCTTAAATTGCTGAACTTCCCAGCAATCTGCTATCAGTTCCCAACACTGCTTTGCATATGTACAGTCCAAGAATAGATGTTCCTGGGTTTCCAAAATCTGGTTACATCCCTCCCGTAAACAATATCACTCCTGAAGTGCCTTATGCTTGTTATTATTTTTGATTTTAAATTTACCATGAATAGTTAACCAAAGCACATCCCAAGCAAAAGCTGGTATTCTTTTGTTCAATAATTGTTGAAAAATCTCTTGGCTTTGTCGAGCAATACAATAGGGTAACACTATTTCTTCTGTTCATTGTGCTTTCACCATTGCTCCATAAATTGTGTTCCCATCTTGGAACTCAGCTGCATCGTATTCTACTTTACATGTTATAATTTGTTGAAACATTTCCTTCACTTCTTTAGGAATAATTTGAATGTTATTTAGCAGTCTACTTTTCTTAAGTTCCCAGGCTCTCACACATGGTGCAGCCCATTCCATTAGTGTCATATACCATCCTTTATTTTGATTCTTATGTATTTACATGATATTATAACAAAAAATACTATAATAAAAGGCCACAGGGTGTATCATACCTATCCCTCCATCCTGAATACTCCGATACATAATATTTCTCTTAACAGGATTCACTCTACTCCCCCATGGCACTCTAAAAAAGAGGCTAAATATCCTTGTTATCAATACCTTTGGAGGGGGGTAGATGTAACTTACATAGAATAATATATGTATATATGAATAATTAATGACGTGGAACCCTTGTAAAAGAGCCCTGGCTCAAAGGTATTTGTAATCCTAGAACTCAATAAATAAATAAATAAATATAGGTATGAGCATATTTTTTATCAGGAAAATCCTTTTTTGTTTTGATATTGATCCATGCACCCATCTTGCTATTGTTCCTTTTGCTTTCTTCAACTGCACTTTCCAATTCAAAACTGCAGAATTTTCCTTCCTGAATTTAATCCTTAGGCTGCCAACAGAATTACAACATATAGGAATTCTGGACTGATATATCTGTCCGTGGCACAGCAAGGGTTAATTACCAGTATTGTAATGGGTTCACTTGTAATGGCTATCTCTGCAAAATGACTTTTTGTCTGAACCCCCTTACCCAACTGACATCCAACACTTTTTTCTTTATTAATACTAGAGCATGAAGCTTCTGAAAACTCCTGAAGATGGTTCTGTACCATTCTTTCCTCTGTAGTTTCATATATTGTAATTGCCACATCATCTGCATATGCCAAAACCTTCAGTGGTAGAGTAGTTCCTAAATGATACAGTCCTTGAATGTTAGGATCATTCCTTATTCATTGAAACAATTTATCTATGCCAAACACACACAACAAGGGACTCATAGGGCACCCCTGTTTAACCCCCCTGCATACCCTAAATTCTCCTCCTCCATCCATTTACTTTAGGGACTACTGTTGCTTCTTTATATAAACCTCTAATCCAATTTACATATATGGGTGGAATATCATATTGCAATAGAGTGAAGAATAAATATTCCTGAGAAAGAAAATCAAAGGCTTTCCTTTGGTCTAAACTTAGTACATACCCCATTTCCACTCCCATTTGACCCCTAAAAAAACAATTATCTTAACTGTATTAGGTTTCCCTGTATGCCTCTCCAAGGAATTGCACACCCAGCTCTTTACAGATAAGATTTCCTGCACAATTGGCTAACCTATTTGACAAAATATTGCTTAAAATGTTTATATCATTATTCATAAGACAGATAGGCCTTCAGTTCTGTAGGCATGTTCTTTCTCCTTTTTCTTCTCCTTTTTTGAAACAGAAGAATCAGTTCTGCTTCCACTAAGGAACCCAGAATTTCTAGAGTTTTTTTAACAACTCACTGAACAGTTTAATCAACTCTACACTGAGGGGGCTACTAAAAACTTTTTAAAATTCAGGTGGGAGCCCATCAGGTCCCAGAGTAGAATTATTCTTTGGTAATTTTATCACCCCTTTTACCTCCTCTTCAGTGACTGGAGCTATTAACTGTAATTCTTGATCTTTAGTAAGAATTTTATCTTCTAACTGTCCTAAATATCCATGCTTGTTGCGAATTTCTAGTGTTAGGCTAAATGATTTTGCCATATATTCATTTATTATTTTTAATATAGAGACTCTGTCTCTACACACAATGCCATTCTCATCTTCCAATTCCCAAGTGATTTTTTTCTTTGAATTACCTTGACTGTCCTTGAAGGGTTCAAAAGTTTGTTTACTGCTTACTGTGCCAAATCTTAATTCTTGTTTTAATAATTTGGTGCTATTGTACTGAAATTTAAACATGTCCTTTCTTATCTGTTGAGTTTGGGAGCAAACATTATGTCCTGTGGTTTCAGATAATAAAAATGAATCTATGAAGCCATTTCCTAAATTGTAAATATTTGATATATTTAGCACTGTTCTTTCTTCTTATTTGCTTTTGAAAATAAGCTTGACAATCTTTCTTTGAATCAACCCACCAATCTCTAAAGGACTCTTGCATACACTGAACTGAAAGTCTGGCATCCTATAACCCTTGAAACTCATTTACTATCCCCTCCTGTTCCAACAATGAAGTATTTAATTGCCATGTTGATTTCCCATGATTCTGCTCCCCATCCCACCGACAATCAATAAAAACTGCTGAATGATCTGAAAAGGCCAGATCCCTGGTTTCTGACCATTCAACCTTTAAAGATTTTTTTTTACTATTTTCTTTATCTCACCTTACTGACCTCTCACCCTACTCCTTCAGACTTGGTCTATCCCCTTATGGATCCCATCCATGGTTTCTGCCCCTAGAGTGCCTGGTCAACTCCTACCTTCACTCATTTTACCACCCTTGGAGTATCTGCACATTGGGGTCTTGCCCGTGGGTAGGAGATCCCAGGGAACCAGTCGTCATCCAGGGCTGAGCGGGTTTTTTTCCCCATTTTCTTCCCTTGTTGTCCCTCTACCCCCTGAGGATCTTGGCACACAGGACTAACGTCCAGACAGACGACATGCTGATGCACTCTGTTATCAAGTGCCCAAACATCCTCCCCTTCCCGGCTCTTGGCCGCTTGTGCCCCGGTGCCCATGCTTCCACTGTCCCCAGAGCGTTGGGTGCTTGTGGCACCCCAGGATCCCACCCCTGGAGGAGAAGAGCATCCATTGGAAGGCTCGATCCACCTCCTCCCCTCCGACCCCCAGTAACATGAGTCCGTTCCCAAACCCAGTACACTGGCGTGGTGTGAGGTGTAGCGTCCAGTACCTCAACCCTCAGCGCCACCAGGCCGGACAACCTTTAAAGATTTTGATACCAAAATGTAATCTATTCTGATTTTTCAAGGTCCTTTCTGAAATGTAAACCTGTCAGATTCAGATTCATGAAGGATTCGATATGCATCTTTTATCTGTGCTGTGACAACAAATGTATTTGAGAGCATTAGAGTCACAGAACATTTTGTCTGTCTGTAAACCTCTATCTTCCTTCTGCACACAACAATTAAATTCTCTCCCCATACTACCATTCGTGCAGTACACAAAAAAGGCTGACTCTTCCAAAAAAGTTCCACCCTTAAAGCCTTCCCCTGAGGGGCATAGCTATTAATTAAATTAATCCTATTCCATCTGTAGGAAATATACAAATTCAAAGCTCTACCTGGATCTAGGTCTACAAGCCTAGTAACTTTTAATTCTGTATTAGGAAACAATATCTCCAACCCATCACATTTGTTTTGACCCTGAGACCAAAATGTGACTCCTGCTTCCATTTTGCATTGCACTGTGCAATTTCCTTTAAGGCTTTTATTCTAGTGTCTTGGATCAAGATAACAACTGTTTTAAGAAGACTTAATTTGTGTAAGGCTATCTCTCTTTGTGTCTTATTTTTGATACTATTTACATTTAAGGTCAAAATATGAAAATAGCCCATATATAATAGAGCGTTCCTTTAATCAACTTATTGTCTTAATCTGGTAGCCCATTGTTTTTTCCCCAAACTCCCTTACTTCTTCTCAGAAGAAGTCCCTTTTGAAGAGACTACTGAGGAAGAATCAGATCCAGATCCAGAGACTTCTCCATCTGAAATGATCACAAATGTTGCAATAGCTAGTATGGTATAGCTGTTAGCTTGTAATTTTCCCCTTCTGGTCACAATTTTCCTTTCTTTCTTTCTTGGCTCTGAGAGTAATTCAGTTTCCTCCCTCGTTCTTTTTTCATATGTGACTTTTTTGAATGGTTTCTCACTTTGTGGTTTGTGGTGGGGAGGCATGGATGTCCTTGTAGGGTTGTGGATCTTGCTACATCCCACCTGATTCCCCCTTTCAGTATCACTTCCACATTCCTTCTCTTCAATACTCATATTTTGCTGGATGTCCTCCTGATTATCATCGCTGGACAAGCAGGCTGATTCCACTTCTAAGACCACCTCTTCTTCCTGACTTTCTGGTATGCCTGAACTTTTGTCTGTTACTTGCATCTCCCCCACTCTCTCCTCTTCCTCAGGAGGTCCGACCTCACTTTCTTTGTCATTAGATTTTTGTTTTTCCAAACTCGTGCTGATGTCTTTCTCTCTTACACATGCCTCTTTTTCTTTTAGGATGTCCTGCATCCTTTTTTCAGATGCCTGAGCACACCCTTTTTTCTGGGCCTGAGTTATCAGAGTTTCATGTGAAACACCTTCCTCCGAGTTATGGGAGGAACATGGACATTTAATGTAGGAGTGACCTCTTTCCCTGCATAGATTACATCTAAACAAGTTCTTGCAGTTTGTGGAAAAGTGGCCAATTTCCAAACAGTGAGATCATTTGGGTGAATCACATGCATTACTATGGTGCAACCTAGAGTCACATTTATGGCAAGATTTGGGTTGCCCAGGGTAGAACAATAAGCCTCTGTTTTTTCTGAAAAAGAAACAACTGGGCAGGTGAACAATTCTGCTGTTAGCAATGATCAGTTTGCAATTAACTTTCCAGCCTCCTGTCCAGAACTGTTCTGAGTCAATTAGTTGAGTAGGATGTTCCAGAACTTTGCAAAGCTTTTTTAGCCAGTATACAATATGAGCTATGTCCACTCCTCATTCTTGAAAAGTATAGTAATGGTTTTTACTACAGGTTTTGTAATGGGAATAGCTAAAATGAGGGCCCACACAGGCGAATCCTTTAATGCATTATACTTCACCCAAAATCTGTCCATGGCTTCCACTGTTTTAAAGCTCACATCATAGTTAAATCATCTGTGTGAATCAGAGCAAACACCTCCGAAGCACAGAATTTCAATGAGTCGTTCAATAATTTTCTCCCAGTATACTGTACACCCCATTGGGGGGGTCTCCAGGACTCTTTTATACATTAACCGAATAGCATTTCTCCTTGTCGCAGGTTCCCTAGTACAAGTCTTAAATAAATCAGCCATTCTCAAAAGGGATTTCAACATTTTCTGTTTAGCAGGATCCTGTAATGTTACTATTCCCAAATCCACAGATAGGTTTCTATTATTTTCCATTGGGGCAGGCCCCTCCTGCATCAGTTTTATTTAATTAATACCTTTATTTTCCAATATTTGTTTACTAGTACTTGCTCTAGAATCACTCACATCATTTTTACTCACTGTGTTAGTGCCCATGGAATTTGGGCCTGCTGCCAGAGTTAGTTCAATCATAGTATCGCTGTCCATGTCCCCCGAGGTTGCAGAAACTCTTTATGAATCATTTTCCCAGTCCCTGTGATAGCCGTGCCATTGTGTTCTTGAATTGTACGGTCTTGTGGGTCCAGTGACCAGCCATTCTCCATATGCACCCAGCCCGTGACTTTTAATGCATCCTCTGGGTTCAGGTCTTGCTTTTCTAACACTTTTGCCACAGTTTCTCCTTTCCTTGTTACAATGCCATCAGTAAAGTTTTACCCAATTTATCTCTCTGTGTTTTTGGCACCTGTGCACTAGTACTTGAAACATTTATTTCCCTGATCATTTCTAAACTGATCAGATCAATGACCTCTTTTTCACCTATGCATCCAGGCACCTTTTCTCTCTCTCCATTCTTCCGGTGTACTCACCAGCTTCGTTCCGTGGAATCACACCTTGCAGTGCCTGTACACTCTCTAGTTCAGCTTTTCTGGCTCTGGACCTTGCTCTTCGCTTGCTGTTCGCTGATGACACAAATCTCTGTAACAGAGTAGACACACCAGAGGGTGTAGACAGAATGAGAAGCGACCTGCAGAAACTTGAAGAATGGCCAGGGGTTTGGCAGTTGAAATTCAATGCAAAGAAGTGCAAGATAATGCATATGGGGCACAAAAACCCTGGCACAATATATCAGTTGGGAGGTGAGAATATAGCATGCACCAAGCAGGAAAGGGATCTTGGGGTTATCATCTCCGATGACCTCAAGGTAGGGAAACAGTGTGACAAGGCAGCAGGTAAAGCAAATAGGATGCTGGGATGTATAGGCAGGGGCATCACCAGCAGGAAAAGGGACGTCATAATTCCGCTATACAAGACACTAGTGAGGCCCCACCTGGAGTACAGTGTACAGTTCTGGAGACCATACCTACGTAAGGACATAGACAGGGTAGAGAAGGTTCAGAGGAGGGCAACAAAGATGGTGCATCGATTGCATCACAAGTCCTATGAAGACAGGTTGAAGGAACTGAACATGTACTCCTGGAGGAGAGGGAGGAGAGAGGGATATGATAGAGACATCACGTATCTTACAGGAGGAACAGGGTGTAGGAAAACACTATTTTAAGCGAAAAGATGTTCCAGGACTAGAGGGCATGGGATGAAGTTGGAGGGAGGACGATTCAGAGGAAACATGAGGAAAGAATTTCTTCACAGAACGGTGGTGGACAAGTGGAACACCCTGACAGAGGAAGTAGTGGGGCTGAAACAATCACGGGATTTAAGAATGCATGGGATAGACATAAAGGAATTCTGGAGGTCAGGGGTAAGGGGCAACAGACTTCTAGGAAAACAAACTGAACTTACAAGCTCAAATGGGCAGACTGGGTGGGTCATAGGCCCTTATCTGCCGACACTGTCTATGTATCTTTGTATCTATGTATCTATGCTCAATAGAGCCTCCGCTTTCCTGATTGCAGCTGTACTCTCAAATTATTTCCAAGCTGACCGGCAAGTCGGCATCCTGCAAAATACATGAAGCTTCCTCAGTTCCAGACATATTTGGTGAAAAATCCATTCAGTCACTTTGGGTCTCTAAGTTAGCTGGGGTTGGGGAGGAGACCCTCTCCCCTGCCTTGCACACCTCCACACACTCCGACACTTGGGAGACAGATGCCATCCTGGCATGGACAGCAACTCCCCCTACTGACTAGTAGGGGAATTTTCCCAGTGCCCTGGCCAAATTTCCTTCATTCACTAAAAATACCACCTACAGCTTAATCTGGTTCAGTTTCAGTTGGTTACCATCTGTATACACCCCCCCAAGTCACCCCTGAAAAAGTGGCTTCTAATCCAGTTGGCCTACCTGGTCAACAAAATTCAGTAAAATAACATTCTGAAGTTGGCTAGGCAGATAAAAGGCATATCATACGAACATGTCAGACTTCAACTCTATCCAGACTTTTGCCTGGTTACACAATGGCACAGGAAGTGTTTTCTAGCTATTCAGTCTGAATTTATGCAGCTAATGTCCTTGCATTCTTGCAGGCTCCCACAAAATAGAAGGTTACATTTCAAGGAAAAGACAAATATTTTATAGATGTGGATACTGCAATGGCTTTCTATATAAAAAATGTTGCCTTCCCTACTGACATTGGTTTTGTCTTAGACCAAGATGAGTCAGAAATACACAATACTTACCAGTCATCAACTAATTGTTTGGTTTATATATTATTTTTTCATGAAGTGTCTGTCTTCTTTGAAAGGGTTTGCTAACATAAATTTGCCATGTTTACACTACTGGCATGTTTGGTTTAAAGAGGCACATGAAGGTTGAAAAGATTACCCCTTTCTGTGTTTCTATGGTAAATGAAATAGCTTGGAAGATGGAACCTATGTCTTGGATGGATGGATTAATTGCTTATATACTCTGTAAGTGCATACTAATCAAGGCTAGATCTTTTTAACCCCTCAAAAAATGAAAGCATGCCTAAATAATATAATTCATTATTATCTGATTAAAAATTAAAAAAGAAAAGTAATCGAACATTAGCACAGTATCAAAAGTGCACATGAATGTCTCCCAGCTTTAATAGATATATTTAGTAATGGACTCATTCTCTGAGGTGTCACAAACCTTATACACTCCGAGTTTCAAATAAATTGCTGATGTATAAAAAAAATCAGAGAAGTCGGGTCTGCTCAATATACCCATGTCCTTATAGAGAATACTCTTCTGTTGTTCCTTGAATAACATTTGCATAATATTGAACACAGACCTTTTACTATTGGGAGCAGCAAAGTGCACTTCCCTCCAGGTTCAATCTGCAGTATGAGGAAGTGTTGAAATGTAATTTATTACCAAGCAGTTGTCACCGAGGATCATGAGAGCCTTTAGGTGTGTTTGTGTGTTTTCTTTAACGCACATTAACAAACAGGTCAGCAGTCATCAGTCCCTCTAGTTCATACAGCTGGTTTTAACTGATGTAGCAGTTATCAGCAATTCTTGTTTTACTTCTTTGCATGCATTCAAATGAAATATGCTTATTACATTGACCCACTAATCTTAGACTTCAAGTGCAGTCATTCAAACTGCAACAACAACAACAGCATGGATTCCGCAGGAACCACAGCATGGCTACTGCCCTGGTGGAGTTCTCCGACTACATGCACAAGGACATGGATGGGGGCCATTTGGTGAGATCTATATTCATAGATCTCACTAAAGCATTTGACACTGCCAATCATCACATCCTTCTTACTAACCTACTAAACCTGGGTCTCTCACTTGAAGTGGTCCATGGTTTCAAGAGTATTTATCCCACAGAAAACAAAGTGTCAAAATCGGGACAGCCATATCTCCCTAAAGGGAAATTACACTAGGGTCCCCCAAAAGTCAATATTGGGACCACTCCTTTTTAGTCTATTTATAAATAGACTCCCTGAAGCTTGTGGGAGCACGATCATCCTGTACGTGGATGATGCTGTCGTTCCGTGCAGCAGGAAGCAGCACATGGCCCTGAAGGCAGTGCTTCAGGGCTGGTTCAATGGGCTTGAGGATTGGTTCTGTAAAAAAACACTGCTCCTCAATCACAAAAAGACAAAGACGACAATCATCTTTAGTCCCCAGCACAAGAAAACCCTCCCTGCCCTTACTATTACCAACAGCAAGGCTGCCCTGCTGGAGCAGGTACACTGTTTCAAGTACCTAGGGGTTATTATCGATGACACCCTCTCCTTCATACAGCACATTGACTATGTGGTAAAAGCAGTAAATGCAAAGCTCAGTGTGCACTATAGGCACAGGCAATACCTCACACCATTAGCCCTTCATCTCTTGGTCTCTTCCTCAGTTCTGTCAGTCATCGACTATGGACTTGTGGTATATGGGGCCACATCCAAAACTGCACTTGCACACATTGCAGTGGCCCTTAACAAGGTGTGTAGGCTAACACTTGGGGCAGACAACCTTATGCACACATTCCTTCTCTTTGAGCAGAACAATTGGCTTAACCTACCCAAAAGAATAAAATACCAGACCTGCCTGTTGGGCAAGAAATCACTACTAGGCAAAGCAGCTCTGTTCCTTAGCAGCTTGCTGCCTGCCTATAAATCTGAGTACCAGACCAGAGAACACTCCTGTGGCTCCCTAGCAGTCCTCTTCACAAAAAACAACCCTGGGACAGCAGTCGTTTGCATACTGTGTTCCCCTGTAGCTTAATAAGATCCCAGCTCACCTACTGACAAACTCGTGCCTACCTGTCTTTAAGGCCGAGCTTTAACAGTACCTCATTGGAAGCATGGCCTGTTGCTGTAGGCAATAATTGCATTCCCAGCCCTGCAAGTCTTAAGACACAATCGCCTGGCTAACCTACATGGATCAAGTCACCTCCCACACCCTTTTTAACAATGCCCCCACAGGGCTGCTGCCCACATCCCGGTTCCCCCACCCCAACTCTCTACATCATTTCCAATACATGGATGGATCTAGCTCCCCTGGCTACTGAAGATTATACCTTTGTGCCTAGCCTTTGGCTGTTGTAAATTATGGCTGTGTACCAGACAATGTTTGGCCTCGTCATGTTTCTTTGCACTTACCAGATAGCTCATGTCTCTGTTAATAATGTTTCACCCTTGTAATTTGCTTGCACTGGGGCTCTGCCCTCCTTTGTTTTCTTATTCTCAGTTGATCACACTTTGTTGTACCTGATGTGGAACCTTTATAAAAGAACTTCTGCTCAAAGGTAATGTCCGACTCTTGAAATAAATAAATAAAACTCACTATGAACAAAATGATATACAGAACTAAGTCACTTATTGCTGATAACTGCTGCGTGACTTAAAACTATGTGCACTAGTGGAACTTATTAATATTATTTTAAATGCAGACTTCTTTGTACTGCAGTCCATTTTGGGTCGAGGCTTAAACCTTGAATAGCAATATGTTTTTCAACATAACACATTTGGCCTAACTTTTTTTTCTGAAGCTCTGCTCAGATTTTCAAAGCATCACGCAGGTGGAAAGTGTTATGTTGAACAGGTACTGTTACCAACATTTTGCTATTTAAAGTTTAAGCCTCTATCCAAAATGGACCGCAGTTTGGAAATCACATCCAAATGTTTGCTCCATCGCCAGAGAAATATTTACTTTTCCAATATAACAGAAACACTGCTCAAACTTTAGCATCAAATAAAAACTGTATGAGGGAATTATAAATAGGGTATCCTGAACCAAAAGCAAAAAAATCAGTCAGTAGCTTGAGAGTAGATAACTACACTTTACACTTAAAAAAGAGCAAAGTTCAAGAATAAACTGCCAGGACCACAGATGTTTTGTCTGAAGTGGGGGACAAGCCCTTTATACACACATATTTATTTTTCAATAAAATATCAACTTTATAACTGAGATCTGTGCTGGTGGTACTAGTCTTACTCTGGATAATGGTTCAGTAACCTCATTGCAAAACATATCTTTTCTGTCTTCTATGAGATCCCAGTCAAGCAGCCCCCACCCACACACACACAAGGCAGAAGCCCACTCCAACCCACTTAGGTTAAGGACCTCACAGCCAAAGACCCACTAACCCCCATCCATCCTCCTTCCAAACTCAGAGGATACTCTGTGAAGTCATTAATTTGTGTCCCACGGTGGTGCTGCTTGCACTGGTATTCTTGTTGTTCTGGTACTGTATATAGGACACCAACAAAAAAAATCACTATAGTTAACATTAAGTTAGCAATACCAAATTTTATAAAATACAAATTACTATTCAACAGGGCAGGACTACTTATTATAGGCAATTTTCATTTTATCATTTAATCCTCAGGTTGTTAGAGATTTATTTTGATGACTGTGGGTTTATAAAGCTTTCTTTCTTTCTTTTTGTTCCTAGTGTCTTTCATTCCCCTTCTGTTCCATTGCCAGCTCCATGTCCTTCCTCTGCATTCTGCAAAACATAGTAGCACACTGCTACCTGCAGGAAAAGGCATGGAGGACTATACACCAGACACGAATTTCATTAGTGGGACACACAGTATTATTATTTCATGCCATTGTCTCTGTCAGGTGCCTGATCCTGAGTAAATACAGCGTAAAAATGGATAAAAGCAGGACTCCACTGAAAATAAGACATTGCATCCCAGGCTGCACATTCTAGATGTGGCTGCATGCAGTTCTGCATTTCAGCTCCTCTGGTCCCTCTTCCATGACTTTAGCTGCAGCCCTATCAGCCCTGGCCAGAGTTTGTTTTTACAAGTCATTGGTGGTGCTGACCCAGTCTTTGATAACTGCTAGACTAACCATTGCAAAGCCTGCAGAGACATGTTTGACCACTTTACTTACTCCTCCACCAATAGCATAAGACATCATAAAACTACATAGATAGGGTCTCATGCCAATGGATAAGTGTTAGAGATGTGGAGAATGCATGAGAATGATCACCCACTTACTGTGGGTGTACCAAACATTGCACTGGTTCTGGCAAGGGGTTAAAGACAGCTGTAGTAAGATATTGGGAGTGCCAGCTGATCTGTCAGCAGTAAGCATAATACTGAGCTGCCATAATCCTGCCCTCAGTAGTAGCACACTTCCCCTCTCTCACACAGCACTTGGCTGCTTGGTACATTGGTGACTGCCAAGTGCATAACCTTGTGACACTGGCAAGAGCAGCAACCATCAGAACTTGCAGAATGGCTCACTGAATTTGGCAAGGCAGCCAGTTTGGAAAGCATACACTGCATGGCTGCAGACAGAATGGAGCAATTCAAAGCTAGATGGGGTGCACTCATTTCCTCAGCATTTTGCAAAATATTGGAAAGGTATTACATCTAACAGTACTTGTCCCAGCCACAGGTGACCCAATGACTGGGTCTACAAGTCCTAGCACCACTACCCCATGCCCGATTTCTCATACCCATCCCAAAAAGTACCCCTTTCAGGCAGAGTTCTGGAGTAGCTCCCTTTCCCCTTCTCCTCCACACAATTCAATTCCACTAGGCATGCCCCAGAGTATTTGATACAGCATAACTGTAATCAGAACCCACCTGACTTGATCTACAGTATATTGTCACAGTACGCAAAAAAACCTGTCCTTTCCACCACTGTACTGCTTTAGCTGAGAATTCACTGCATAACATCCATTGTATCTGTTGCAATATTTATTGCCTATCTGTAGGTTGCAAATACATGGGATCTGGAACACTACAGCCGGCCAGGAATATTGATTCTTTGTTCTGTTCTGTTTGACAGGCCTTCTGTTATCTGTTCATTTGCTTCTGTTTTTCTGAAAGTACAATAAACTATTAATTATAAAAAAAAAATGTGCTCCCAGGATGCACCTGGAGACAAGCCTCAACATAATGTGTCTTCCCTGGCCAAAAGTTGTAAAAAAAAAAAAAAAAAAAAAAAAAATCCTGCTCCTCCCCACAACACATCACTAGGCAGCCTCTTCCCCTACCTTTATACAGTATGTCTATCTTGGTCCCTCTTCAATTAACCCCTTGTCAACTCCAGCTGGTGGTGCTTAGTGGTGGTGACTCCTGGCTTCATGGACAGCCTCTTCTGGGTATAGTTAGAACTTCAGAAATGAAGCAAACTAGGCAGGGGGCGAGTCTTAACTGGGCAGACTAGATGGATCACATGGTTCCCATCTGCTGTCACTGTCTATGTTTCTATGTTAGCCTGTGGTGTGCTATACAAGCACATACCTATCTTTTGTTACAGGTGAGCAGGACTGAACAGCACTAAGTGCACCAATTGGATTATAATAAATCCTTACTCACCCATACAGTAGTGCACTCATATATCACTGAACAACTTACAGTAACTACCTGAAAGACACCGTCAGAGCATCATGGAGCATTCAGTCTGTGCTGCCACACCATGACTAGCCAGTGGAACAGACTGGGTGTGGCTGAACATACAGGGATTGGGACAGGGTATATGGGGGTGATGGCAGTATGACCAGAGGTTTGCTGAGAAACAAGCAACTAGAAGTGTTGTTCAAGTGAGCCCCCTACCGGCCATAGAAAAATATTACTACTAGCTAGAAGTCAGCTCTTGGTTTCCCTTACTAGTCAGAGTTGGAGCATGGTATGGTTGCCTGAACTAGACAGGTTTCTCTGGGTAGTGGATGTAGGATGGATCCTGTCTTTAGTGCTTTGGGAGAGTGCATCAAGGGGATTCTGTAGAGGATAATCTAATAAACTCAGGCTTGGGGAGTACAGAAGACACAGGTACTGCAACTGACACAAATCTGGACACACACACCAAAAAGCTTGGCACAGATTACAACACATGACATTCCTGTACTTCCAGTAATGTAAAGTATATATAAAAATTACAGTTGTGTGAGGTGAGTCTCCATCTTGGGACTAACTCTGGAACCCCTCTCTCATAAGCAGAAAAACCCCCCCACCAACCAACACTAGTAGAACTGCTGGCACAATCTTAATCTTGTGACATACCCAGATAGCCCCTTTCTATGTTGCATAAGACGAGACTATCTGGGCTTGGGCTGAAGGGGTTAAAAACTGTGGATGCAAAATAATTTTAAAGACCTATTACATAAACTGCTTGATATTTAGTAACTTCCTCTCTCAATAAAATTGTGCTTTTGTTCTGACATGCTTGCAGGAATACTGAAAGATGTGCAATTATAAGGAAAATGTTGGTTTACTACTAATTATTTATGGTATTGACACTGTCAGAGACTTTTGAAATTGACTGTAATGCTCTTCAAGTCTTTTATCATGCCGATACTAAATAAGGACAAGGAACTGAGTTTTGATTAAAAGGTAGCGGTGTGATGCAACAGAACTGCACCAGTGAGTGGGCAATTAAAGGTTACATCTTAGCCCACTGCTAACAGGAAAACAGACTTATATAACTGACATTCAGCAGCTGTGGGCTGCATAACCACATTACTGATACCCATGTTGAACTGTGGGGGACATTAGGAATCCCTTTAAACAGAGGACAATGCTATCATACAGTGGTAGCCATTGCCACTTTCAAAGATATTGCACATTATAGTGAAAAACAGTGTGCTGTTGGGCTGCTAACGTGCCACCTGAGGTTGGAGGAGCAATACCTGTTGTTAGGTGTCTTATGATCTGTTGCTCAGTTTGGCATGGGTGTGTAGTTACCGGCAAAATGGAGTACACATTTAAGATGAAACATTTCATAACCAGTACACTTCTGAGTCTGATAGCCCTTGTTTTTTTGTACTTTGCATAATAAGGTCATCCTTGCAACTTTCCTACACTCCCCGTCCCTGCGTCTAGCTACAGGTAGAATGCCAAGCCAAAAATCAACAGCTGCATTAAAAAGCAAGTGATTAATATGAATTCTTGTTACTAGCACTGTTAAATGCAAAGGTGAAAATATTCTTGTTTAAATGCACTATCAAATATTGTTATTACTTGGTATTATATTACATTACAACATGAACAATAAGTAACTACAAATACATCAAAATAAAGTAAATAAAATAGTTGTCATATTCCATTCCTGTTTTTGCTATTCCTGTATTTCTCCCCTTCCCCATTGTAAGTCCTAATGTGTCAAACCCTTATTATGTTAAAAAAAAAATTATTGTTAAAAAAAAATATTTTTGCTCTCAGAGTAATAACTGAGCAGTCTGATTCCTTCAAAGACTTTTATTTATTTTATTTATTTATTTATTTATTAGATCATCAGTTTACAGACCTTTGCGTCATAGACTCATTTACAAAGACACCTCGTCAAGAGAGCAATTCATTACAGCAAACAAACAGTACAGCACATAAGGCTTAGCTTAAAAAAGCAACCAGTGTTACAGGCATTCACTGGTGGTACATGCTTGGTAATAGGTAGATCACAGTAGTCATAATATAGGTACATGAGTACCACGTCAGATAGCAACCAGAGATATTTTATTACATTAGTCAGCAGATGTTGCATGAGACCCCCCGTATATACAGCAAAGTAGACAGGACAGACCCAGCCTAGAAGTGAAGGTAAGGGGCAGGTGTGGGATTATGTGCAGCTGCAGCAGCGAGTGCTTGTCAGATGGCTTCTAAGGGAGACCTTGAAGGGACCAAGCTTAGTGGAGTCAACTATATTGGCTGGGAGAGAATTGAACCAGGAGGGACCCTGATAGCAAAAGGATCTCTGCGCCATAGAGGTCCTTACCTTGGGACAATAAGGAAGGTTTTGACAGTGCTGTGGGTGGAGACTGAGGGGGAGGCATGCTGCAGGGAGGTGGTGACCTGGGGAGGGAGCCCTAGCAGAGTCTTGTTACAAGAAGGCAGGTTTGGAAGCGAAGTCTTTCTTCAAGGTTGAGCAAGTTGGTGGTGGAGTACAGCAGGCACATATGGGTGCACTTAGGGTCTCCCAGCATTAGCCTGCAGCCTTGTTTATAGAGAGCTGGATTCTTGCAAGCACAGTACTGTCGGCTGCAGCATAGATGGGCAGCCCATATTTTATTTCCAAATAACAAAATGGTATTGTGCAAGCAAACATAAAAACACACAAGTGTCACAAACCTACTCAGTAGGTCAGGGCTTCTATTCCCAAAGTGCCAACCTCCGAGCACAGTCTTGTGAACAGCTTAACATACAAGGTAACCCTCTTGTCTGTTTTGTGAGTTCGGATCAACCTTTGGTCTCAAGTCCTAGAGGGATTCAAACCGTGAACCTTTTGCTAGTGTACCCAATGCACAGGCTCAAATATGTCTGTCTTCGGGGGGTGGGGCAGATATCTTTGCCTATGGGCACCTAACCAGGTATACAGAGATGAACCCTTAAAACTTTAATAAAGACCTCAGATTTAAAATGCTACTCCTTCCAGTTTGGTACCACCATTCAAGCTTATGTCTAGTGCCTGCTATAACCATGTACTTTTCTTACAAATAAAAAGAAAATTCAAAGACAAACCAAGTATTCTCTAAAGAGTTTTTACTAAAATTGATAAACATATGTAACACACAAAATACAAAACTTTTATAACACAAGACATACAAATCTTTTAAAAGAATAAGGTTTGCCAATCTATATAAATCATACACTGCAGAACTTGTCCCCTTACTAACCAGAGTTTTCAACTCATGGTACGAATCAGGTCTATCAGAGTGTGCATACCTTGAAGCCCTGATTACTATTATCCCTAAGACAGGTTGAGACCCACACTATGTGAAAAACTATCGCCCTATATCACTCCTTAATACTGATGTTAAAATACTAGCTAAAATACTAGCCAATCAACTGGGACCCTTTATGGACACACTAATTAACAGTGAACAAGTAGGATTCATGCCGGGAAGGTCTTCAAGTGATCACATGCGACGTTTACTACACCTCATTTCCATAGCCAGCGAGCTACCAATACCTGCTGCCTTAATAGCTTTAGATGCAGAAAAGGCCTTTGACCGGGTCTCATTGCAATTTTTATTCATGGCACTCTCCCGGTATGGTATCCCACAAATATTTATTAATTGGATCAGACTGCTTTATTCATCTCCTACAGCCCGGATTTGGTGCAATGGTCATCTCTCAGAACCGTTCCCACTAAATCGTGGCACAAGGCAAGGATGTCCCCTCTCACCACTCCTTTTTAATTTCTATTTAGACCCTTTTATCCATAAGTTACTTATAACTCAAGGCTTACAAGGCATTCTCGTAGGAAATAGACAGCACCTCCTATCTGCCTACGCAGATGGCCTCCTATTACATATAGCGAACCCAAGTGTAAGTATTCCTGCCCTACTGCAAGAAATTGAAACCTTTTCAAGGATTTCCTACTACAAACTGAACTTGACTAAATCCACTGTTTTCCCCTAAAACCATAAATTATTTAAAAGTGATATAAAACAGTACAGATTACAAAGGGAGAATAAAAGTATAACCTATCTGGGTATCAAAATTTTCAAATCATCCTCTACCATTGTTAAAGAGAATCTCACTAAACTAATAAAAATAATTAAAACAGATCTAGAAAAATGGAACACCCTACGAATTTCATTATGGGGAAGAATTAACATTATCAAAATGAATACTCTCCCTCGAATCCTTTACCCTCTTAATATGTTAGCTCCCTATCTCCCTAAAATATGGTTTACTAAACTTAAGAATACAATTAATAAATTTATCTGGAAAGACAAACCAATGAGACGGGCATACCACAAATTGACAACACCAAAGTCCAAGGGAAGGGTCTCCCTTCCATCATTTTTTAATTATGGAGCAATCCACATTACAAAGTTAGCTTCCTGGATGTACTATACACGTAAGAGAGAATCAAGGTCCTATACCACATTATGGCTAAATATAGAAGAGACCCTTGTGTCTTCTGCCTCATGCTCATTACACTCACTACTATATTCATCCTTGAAACATATTCCCATTCAAACTAAAAACTCTCCAATAGGATGGTCATTGAGGGCCCTGAATCAATTACAGAACCACTTGAAAATAAATTGGCATGTGGATGGAGAGCAACCACTCTTAAATAACCCTCATTTCATGATCCAGCAGAAACCTATTCCATTAAATTTCTGGCCTGCTCTAAAGGATGCTAAGCTTAAAGATGTAATTGACAATGGTAATCTGTTGCCATATACCCAATTTCTATGAAATTTCCCTGAACTAAGTGGACACCCTTTTAAATACTGGTAAATGGTGCATGCAACTTCTTCTTTTATAAATATGAGCCGACCCCCTGAACCCCCTAGGATTGCCTTATCCCACCTATTAAATACTGCTATCTATCCGCACTCAATATCCGCAGTATACAAAGAACTACAGTCCCTTGATACACAATTACCATCAGGTATAAACCAATATTGGGTTAAAACCCTGTCTTTCCCATCTGCACCTGACTTTTGGCAACAACTCTGGAATAACCTATATAGGTTTATCAAGCAAGATCGTTTGCAACTCATACAATTTAATGTGATGCAGGATATATACTATACCCCCAAAGGCTCCACAAAATGTGCAAGACACCTACTCCTTGGTGTTCTCAATGCTCCTATAAGAACTGGGATCTTTACCACATGTTGTGGGCATGTCCCAAAGTCCAATTATTTTGGAAAGACATACAAAACTCCCTGAGCCCAATCTTGGCTTTAAACTCATTGTCTTCTCCAGACACATGCCTACTTAGTTCTTTCCCAATAAGAACTTCGAAACAGAAGAAATATTAAATGGCCCTTGTCTCTGCAGTAGCCAAACTCATACTCATGAGACACTGGGCCCTGGAGACCCTGCCCACTACACTGGAATGGCATAGAGAAATGTTACTTGCCCTACAGTTGGAAAAACATATTGCAAGTATGAACAACCAACTGCGAAAATATACTAACAAATGCGGCGCATTGGAAGCACTACTAATTACATGGAGCCCTAAAAATAAATAACTTGTCGATCATTGACTCTAGCCTAGTAATAGGCCCTGATCTGGGTGGGAAAAACGCCTTGAACCGTATTAGATGAAAATGATTAGTACTCAATGTTGCTTTAATTGAGGAGGAGTGAACAAGGATGGAGATAAACTGACTCAGGGGTGGGGGGTGGGGGCTGGGCTTTGGGGAGGGTTGGGGTTTTTTTTTTTTCTTTCTTACATACTTTCTTGATGTCACTCTTCTCTTCTACCCAAAGGTCAAACATGACACATTAGTAAAGCTACAATACACTATTATGTTAAAATTATACGCAACCACCAGATCATAAGTTAGTGTGCTATAAACTTGCCTATGTAGAGATGTTTGACCTAATGCATGATGACGAAGGTAAATGCACATTTAATGTATATCATGTAATTAATCTTGATGTTATTTTTATTTGCTTTTATGCTTCAATATATAAAAATCAATAAAGTTTACTTAATTTAAAAAAAAGAATAAGGTTTAAACAGTGCAAATTCCTACTTACAGTATTTAGATTTGACTCTCTTTCTAACTACCTGTTTGCAAGTGCTGGACCAGTCAGAGCCCTCCTCCATAGTGGACCATTCCTTGTCTTGTAATAAGGTGTATTTATTTAACTCTACACCTTCACAATTTTTTCCAATGACATTATCTGTTTTGTTGCACTCTTCTTCTTGTTTTAAGATCTTGTAACAATAGTAAATCCAGTTTCTTTTTCTGTCTTCCCTTCCATTTTAGGAGCCCCTGTTTTTCCTTTTGTTTCTTTTTGTTCAGTATTACCAACCCTTTAGTCTGAGGTTGTATCTTTTTTTCATTTTTCCATGTCCTCTTTGCTAATGGCTTCCCTTATTATCGGATCTTGCTTCTCTTTCTCTTTCTGCACCACAGCCAGGTAGACATCTTGCTCTGCTCTTTCTCCAGTTTCTGGACTATTATGGGAGACCCAGGGACATTTTACAAAGGTGTGCCCTTCCTCTTCACACAACCTATATTTAACTTGGTTTGTGCATTCCCCCCCAAAATGCCCAACAATCCCACATAGGCCACACTTGACTTTACCACAGACATTATTTAAGTGACCTCGCTCTCCACATTTGTAGCAGACCCACACCTGGCCTGCATAAAAAACAATGCCTCTATCTTGGCTAGAAAGAAACAGTTCGGCAAATGTTGATTTTCCCCATCTACTTGTTTAAGTCTTAGTTTATATTTCCATCCACCTGTCCACTGACCATTTTCATCCAATATCGGTTCTGGCAGCCCATGCATTACACCCCTCTGCTTGATCCAGAAATTAATGTTGACCACATTAATGCCTTAATTTTGAAATAACATGCTCATGGTCTTAAAAGCAGGTACTGATAAGGAAATAACCAATAAATCCTTCTATAAGTCTGTATATTTCATTTGCTGATATAATTTCCAAGAGCGGTCCAGCCCTCCTCCATGTTTAAAACTTATGTCAAATTCTGTACTTCCTGATACATGAATAAGGGCATATATTTCATATGGATAAAACAGAATTTTATTCATTAAGAGTTCTTTCCCAATAAAAATTCTCTTTGGCACGTCCTCAGAGGGCCCTCTAAATCAAAGGCATACCGCGTTTCTTCTTTTAGCTTGTTGCGGTTTTATATGTTTAGGAAATAATCTTTCTTTAGTATTCCCACCCCAGGGTCTCTCCTTCTGGCCTTTCCCTTCCTCCTGCATTTCTTTATCTGTTAATATCGTTTTCTGCTCAAGCTCCATTGACGACTCTTCATTATCGCTATCAACACCATCAACAATTATCTCTTTTGTTTTATCTGCCTCTGATATTACATCTTTCTGTCTTTTGGCTTCATCCACTTTTTTCCCCAAATCTGCTTTCTACATCCCTTTTGTCGTCTTTTTGTTTTTTTTCTAATTCCTCATGTACTGGGCCTGTTCGGATCCCACCCAGACCCATCTTCCTTTCTTTTCCAACCTGCTTGTAATAAGGCTTCTGTTACCTATTCAGGTGTGTCTGCAAAGCCTCTGAAAGTTCTCCCGAATCTGAAACCTCCTTTTTTCTCCTTTATTTTTTCCTAATGGTCCTTTTTTCCCCATGACTTCCTCAATATCTTCAAAATATGTGTTTTCTTTATTTGTTTTAACTCTTTCTTTACTTTCTGTCTTGCTTTCTATAATCCTTTTCAGGCCAAGTCATTTTTGACTGACGTTCATCTTTCCTTTCTAGGTTAACACTTTCACTTGTTTTTTCCCCCCGACTCAGCAGGTGCGGCTTGCTTTGATACTGCCACGTAATTACTTCTCAATTTAGCCTGACAGGAGTCCAGCCTATTTTCTTCACTTTCCACAACAGAAATATCTGGCTCTATAAGACTTTCTGTTTTTTTACTCTTTTGCTGATTATGTTCAAAACCATTTTTTTTTACTCACGTTTGCAACTACTCCTCCCTCTGTCTCCATGGAAGAAATTTTTTCTTGCAATTCCTTCTTTTTCCTTTTCAGCTCCACACTTCAATCGTCTTGATCCATAAAAGTGTCTAAACTAATTTTCAGGCCTCTAGTGGTATACAAGACGGGGGAGGAGGTCCTCTCCCCTGTCACATCAGCACTCCTCCTCCTCTGCTGTCCTTCTCCAAACTGTGCTCCTCCACTCTGCTCTCAGGAAGTCAAGCCCCCTGCTGACTGAGTAGCAGAATTTTGTTGGTGAAAAAGGGAGTAATATTTCTTGACCAAGTCAATGCTTTCTTTTTCATTACATTACATTCTTTCACTAACTATGCTATGTCTTCTCAACTGGTTGCCTTACAGTTTCCATAAAATATTATCACAAGCTTTCCATAACTGGCACAATTGATTGTTTGAGCATTTTTCCAGATCCTTTTCAAAGATTTGCCTGATTGCCACATGTGCAGTTCACAATAACACCTCATGAAGCACAGCATGTTGTTGTAACACCCACTTACATCTGGCTTGCCACAAATATTTTAAGATTGCAAACAAAACTTGCAAATTATCCTTTGTGAACTGATCCCAACTTGGAGACTGTATAGCGTACATTAATTCCATATATATATAATAGTCCTAAATTGCTGAACTT
This sequence comes from Neoceratodus forsteri, assembly GCA_016271365.2. Classification (NCBI taxonomy): domain Eukaryota; kingdom Metazoa; phylum Chordata; order Ceratodontiformes; family Ceratodontidae; genus Neoceratodus; species Neoceratodus forsteri. The sequence continues at coordinate 230,049,561 of CM057458.1, read as the reverse complement.
CCCAGCAATCTGCTGTTAGTTCTCAAAACTGCTTTGCATATGTACAGTCCAAGAATAGATGTTCCTGGGTTTCCAAAATCTGGTTACATCCCTGCCGAAAACAATATTGCTCCTGAAGTGCCTTCTGCTTGTTATTATTTTTGATTTTAAATTTACCATGAATAGTTAACCAAAGCACATTCCAAGCAAAAGCTGGTATTCTTTTGTTCAATAATTGTTGAAAATCTCTTGGCTTTGTTGAGCAATACAATAGGGTAACACTATTTCTTCTGTTCATTGTGCTTTCACCATTGCTCCATAAATTGTGTTCCCATCTTGGAACTCAACTGCATCATATTCTACTTTACATGTTATAATTTGTTGAAACATTCCCTTCACTTCTTTAGGAATAATTTGAATGTTATTTAACAGTCTACTTTTCTTAAGTTCCCAGGCTCTCACACATGGTGCAGCCCATTCCATTAGTGTCATATACCATCCTTTATTTTGATTCTTATGTGGTTCCATGATATTATAAAAAAAGAAAATACTATAATAAAATGCTACTGGGTGTATCAAACCTATCCCTCCATCCTGAATACTCCAATACATAATATTGCCCTTAACAGGATTCAGTCTACTCCCTCATGGCGCTCTAAAAAAGAGACTAAATATCCTTGTTATCACCACCTTTGGAGGGGGGTAGATGTAACTTACATACAATAATATATGTATGTATAAATAATTAATGATGCAGTACCTTTGTAAAAGAGCCCTGGCTCAAAGGTATTTGTAATCCTAGAACTCAATAAATAAATAAATATAGGCATGATCATATTTTTTAACAAGAAAATCCTTTTTTGTTTTGATTTTGATCCATGCACCCATCTTGCTATCGTTCCTTCTGCTTTCTTCAACTGCACTTTCCGTTTCTGAGAAATGGAGCTTTCTGATTGGCTGCAAACATTCTAACAACCTTATGTAAATCTTTTATTAACATACATGTAGAGCTTAGCCATATGCTGAACAAGGTTTAACACTGTTTAAAAACATTTTTTATTATAATAGCAATAAGACACTCCCAGGGATTATCTTAATAGTCAGTTAATCTCCCTCTAGCGGCATGTGGCACTCGGCTACACCTCATGCCACAGTACATCCCTAGAAGGTGATTAACAGACCATTAACATAACCCTTGGTCATGCCTTATTTCTTAAATATTGTAATCGGTTCACTTGTAAGGGCTATCCTTGCAAAATGACTCTTTTTCTGAACCCCCTTACCCAACTGACATCCAACACTTTTTTCTTTTGGTTCTGTACCACATTTTCCTCTGTGGTTTCTAAGTACTGTAATTGCCACATCATCTACATATGCCAAAACCTTCAGTGGTAGAGTAGTTCCTAAAAGACAGAGTCCTTGAATCTTAGGATCATTCCTTATTCATTGAAGTAATGGATCTATGCTAAACACACACAACAAGGGACTCATAGGGCATCCCTGTTTTACCCCCTGCATACCCTAAATCCCCCCCATCCATTTACTTTAGGGACTACTGTTGCTTCTTTATATAAACCTCTAATTCAATTTACATATATGGGTGGAATAACATATTGCAATAGAGTGGAGAATAACTATTCCTGAGAAAGAACATCAATGGCTTTCCTTTGGTCTAAACTTAGTACAGACCCTATTTCCACTCCCATTTGACCTCTAAAAAACAATTCTCTTAACTGTATTAGGTTTCCCTGTATGCCCCTCCAAGGAATTGCACACCCTGCTCTTTACAGATAAGATTTCCTGCACAATTGGTTAACCTATTTGACAAAATCTTGCTTAAAATTTTTATATCGTTATTCATAAGATAGATAGGCCTCCAGTTCTGTAGGCATGTTCTTTCTCCTTTTTCTTTCTCCTTTTTTTAAACAGAAGAATCAATTATGCTTCCACTAAAGAACCCAGAATTTCTAGAGTTTGTAACAACTTATTGAACAATTTAGTCAACTCTACACTGAGGGGGCTACTAAAAACTTTTTAAAATTCAGGTAGGAGCCCATCAAGTCCCAGAATAGAATTATTCTTTGGTTATTTTATCACTCCTTTTAACTCCTCTTCAATGACTGGAGCCATCAACTGTAATTCTTGATCTTTTGTAAGAATTTTATTTTCTAACTGTCCTAAATATCCATGCTTGTTGTGAATTTCTGGTGTTAGCCTAAAGGGCCCAGATATTCAAAAGGGTTGTGCCATGCACTACAGGGATGTGCCAGTATAAGTCCGAAAATGCACCATAGTGCGATATTCAGTGGGAGGCAGATGTGCCCCCCAAATCACAATGTGCAAGAGTGCAATGGTAATGAATGCACGTGCAACTGAAGGGGGAGGAACTCTGAATAAATGGTGCAGTGCGATATTCAACAACATGCACCATGCACAATAGGGGAGCAAGTGGAAGTAGCGCGATAGCCGAAATTATTCAAAATAAAAAGGAACTAGAGAGAGGCACAAGAACATTACAGGGAAGCCACATGTTGGTGAACTGCAGGCAGGCACACAGGCACACAGCAACTGTGAGTGGGACAGGGCAGGAGCAGGACAGAGCACCTGGAACCACCAGGAACAAGGAAGGTGTGGGGAGCCTGTGCCACTGTGCAGGACAAAATTGGGAAGTGTCACACAGCACTGAGGGCACAGACAGTGGGCAGTATGGTCACTACAGGGAGGTGTTCCCGGTGCAGGGGGAGTAGCAGTAAGGACAGCGGGAGGAACAGTAAAACAGCTGCCGGGGGGAACACAAGCCCGGGACATGGCCAGTGCCACCATCCAGATGGAAGCAGTAATGAGGGGGGTGAGAAGGCAGGCAGCAGAGGGGCGCAGTCGTGGAAGGGCCCGTCAGTGGTATGACCCCAACTGGCAGTACCCAGCCCACACCAGCTTCGAGCTGTACACTGATACTGAGATCATGGGCTGGTACCTCCTGTACCGGGCGATCCTGAGGTGGCTCTGTGAGCTGTGCAGTGATGTGATGCAGGCACCCACACAACGGAGCCATGCTCTGTCAGTGGAGACCAAAGTGACAGCTGTCCTGTGCCTGCTCACCCTGGGTACCTTCCAGAGACCAACAGGGGACACCACAAGCATAACCCAGTTGGCCACGTCATGCCTTCTCACACAATTCCTCAGCGCACTGCTGCCATATGCTGTGTAGTACATCCATTTCCCCAGCACACTGGCAGAGCGCACAGCAAACATGCAGGAGTTCCACAGGGTATCACGTATGCCTGGCGTGCTCGGGGCAATAGACTGCACCCATGTGGCTATCCACACGCCACCTGGACCCGAAGCGGTATGCAAGCATCAACTGCTAGGTGGTGTGCTATGCCAGGGGGTGCATAATCAATGTCTGTGCCATGCACCCTGGGGGAGCACAGGATGCCCTCATCTGGCACCAGTCTGCACTGTGCCACAGGTTCGAGAATGGGGACATCCCCACTGGTCATCTAGTGGGTGAGTATGCAAATCATGCAGAAAGACATGGAGCTTGGGAGGGGCATAGTCAGAGGTGACATGGTTACTGGCCTAGATGGCCCATGGCAGGGTGACGCTGATCACCAAGCTAATGTCCACCCTCTACACACAGGTGATAGTGGATACCCACTCTGTCTCTGGCTGCTCACACCATACCGGTGGCCTGTGACCCCATTGCAGCAATGCTAAAATTAGGCACATGCCACCACACGCAAGGTCATCGAGCGGGTGTTCGGGATGCTGAAGGCATGTTTTCGTTGCCTGGACACATGTGGCGGTGCCCTACAGTACAGCCCCTCAAAGGCCTGCTGGCTATTCCTAGTCTGTTGCATCCTGCACAACATGGCCAATGACTGTGGGATAGCCGTACAGGTCAAAGAGGGGGACAGCGATAGGGACGATGAGGACGCTGGTGAAGATAGTGATGAGCAGCCCCCCCTTGGTTGAAGGGGCCCCCGACTGATCCAGATGGCACAGCTGTACCAGGACACCATCACAGAGGAGCACTTCAGCCAACCTAGGTAAGTCATGGGGCAATGTGCAACCACCAGTGGCAAGGGTACAACCCACAAACGCGCATGGAAAAACCCCAGGGGTGCATGTCATAAAGGGAACTGGCCAAGCATGGAACTGCACATGCTGTCAGGGATTGGCAAGGTCTAACACGGCACGCAGTCTCACACACACACACACACACACACACACATACACAATCACACACACACACACCACAGGACATGCATAAAGGGTGGGAGGCATGCTGACCCCAACCGCCACCCCTAGCCACACACACGTCCGCAGACACCATGCCCAGTGCCTGTCATTGTGCGTGTATCAGACGCTGGGCACCATTGCACAGTAGCAGACAGCACAACACAGGCATCATCATGCACACGCCACAGCAGACAGCAGCCAGGAGGGTGTGCAGATGGAACATGTGTGTGTGTGCAGGGCTGGGTATCCCACCCGTGTATTGCACATTGAACAACACACTGCACACAGGGCAGCATCAGACAGTAGCCTTGGTGGGAGACAGGTCAGTCATGCGCCACAGTGCCATGGCTGCCATGGATGTGTGGGCAGCCCTGCCAAGACCTGCCAGCAGTGACAGGCTGACCAATAGCCTCATGGGGTTGCACCGACAGTTCCCCAGAAGTTCCGCTGCGTGAACACGACTGTGCTCATGCAGGGGTCTGCAGCACACTGAACATGCCTGTGCCAGGCGTGCTTTTGGATGCCCACAGCTGAACTGGGTGTTGACAAGGAGGGTGTTGCACAATGCCGGGAATGGGGGGGTGGACATTGCATTGTGCGGTGTCTGTGACGTGTGGGCAAATAACTGTGTGTCCACTGTGGCTATGGCAGCTGTGATTGTCTGTCAGCCTGTCAATGGCAGTGGTCACATCCTCCCGCATCCAGTCCATCCCTGCCAGGAGCAGACTGGTGTCCCTGCTGTGCCACTCCTCTGCCTGATGCAGGGCTGCACTGAGTGCATCCACTGTGTCACAATCCGCAACTGCTGATTGACTGAATCTTGGAGTATGTGGGTGAGTTCTTCTAAGAGGTCATCTGCCTGATTGGCATGCTGTCCCTCACAGTGTTCGCGGCCCTGATGTGCAGCACCCCTTGAGGGTGGGTGCTGCACACCAGGGCCATGCCTGGGCATGTCCACTGATGCCACCCCCTGACACTGTACCCCCATGGCCATTGGCTGACTGCTGACACTGCCCCTCCGGCTTCCACTCTCCAGGGCTCAACAGTGCCATTGCAGTGGCCACAACAGTCCCACTGTCCTGGACACACACCAGTGCTGCCCCACTGGTGCAGACAGGCACAGGCTGGGACTGTGAAGTCATGCAGGCCTCCACAGCAGTACCACCCACGGCCATGCCTGTGCTGTTACCTGCTGTGTGGCCATCCTGCAGCCCACACATATCACTGTCCATGAAGTGAGCTCCATCATCATCAGTGACGGATCCAGCACCAGTCCAAGTCTCAGTATGATGGCATCCATGGACGCTGGCATGCTGGGATACGGGCAAGGCCTCCACTGCACCTGCTCCACCAACATCAGTCTGGACAGCCAGGCGGGCCCACTGTCACCCTGACCCTCGGACACCTGTGGAGGTGGACAGGTCCTCCTATATGTCCATGGTATCACCCTCAGTGGACAAGCCCACCATCACTGACACATGTAGATGCTCAGGAGCTGTAAGGGAACACAGCAGCATTAATGTATCTTCCCTACCCTGTCTCTGACCCCAGTGACAGATCAGGACCTAGCATGCAGTGACAGACTACCACTCATCTGGAATCCACCACCTGGAACACCCTCGATGGCACAACACTGCATGCTGCCAGCAACCCGCTCTTCTTGTGGGGTCAGGTGTTGCACGGTCGGCTGTCCCCCACTGGTTGCTGCCTGTGCTACCCTGATGGCAGCCACCTTGTCCTTAATCCTCCGCCTGTCCGTGCCCATCTTCTTTTTGCACTTCTGCATGGACCGCTGGTGGCTGCCATGCAGATTGATGGCACGTGCCACCGCTTCCCATGCAGCAGCATGGGCCTGTGGTGTTCACCGCTGTCCGCTGAGCAGACGGTCCTGGTCAAGGTAGGCCTCAAACAGGGCATCTGTTTCTGCCTTGCTGAAGTTCCGCCTCCTCTTCCTCCCACATCTCTATTCCTCTTCCTCCACCTCACGATCGCTCATTCTTGATCCTGTGGGAATGATAGGTGTTACCTGTGACTGTGCAGTCCCATGTATGTCCCACATACCACAGTCCACACTCCCAAACAGCATGCAACTCACCACAATAGACTGCAATAACAGACTATGGCCTCTGCAGCCCAATGTCGCATTTATATAGCACAACGCATGCAAATGAGGTGAGGCACAATTCTAAAAGGATGCTAATGTGGTATCTGCGCCATTGAATAGCTGATCAGCTGATTTGCATATGCCGGCTGAATATCGCGGTGTTGTGCTTTGCACAATTGTGTTGAATGTGCTCAGGCAAGGGAGCATTTCTGTGACATGTGCAGTGGACACCGAACAGCACATGCCCTGGGTGCTGATGCCAATGCCTGCTGTGCTGTTGACGTGCTGTGTGCAGGAGGCAATGCAGGGCACGGCCACCATTGTGCCAGTGGCACTACTGTGCTGTTCACATGTATGGTGCTCTGGCACCGGGGCACCATAGGCACACTGGGTCCACAGCGTGGTAGGCCGCTACAGGAAGTGGCACACAGGCACCCTACCATGCTACATGTGGTGAGTACCAATCGCGTTGTGGCAGTCCGTGCATGAGAGACCCCTGACCCAGTGCTGAGATTTGCCCCTAGGAGCCATGCATCTGCATGGGTGCACCTCTATTGCACTGTTTGGTGACAGCAAGATGGGAAATGACAGCGCAGTACCACGCAGCATCTGCACGTGGTGAATGTGCACTACAGAGCACCATTTTAACACTGAAACATTGCAGGATGGCATGGAGATGGGCACCCATCTGGAGCCAAATGGAACTGGCTAATCTGGTTCAGTTAGTGGAGCCCCATGATGCTGCCTTATTTGGGGAGACACCCCTGGACAGGGCCTGGAGTGCGGTGTGGGAGGAAGTGGAAGTGGCCCTGGAGGAGGCCACTGGCATGGAGTGGACAGTGGAGCAGTGCAGGCATCGCTATGGTGACCTGCAGCACTGGGACCTGGAAAGGCTAGCCCACCTGCGGGCACATGCCAGGAGGGGCATGGTGCCATGGCCAGGTAGGTGCCCCATGCATACACTGATAATGTCCATACCGGTATCACAGTGGCATGTGTCCAGCACATGGGGGGTCTGTCCAGTGTGGGCCATCGTGGTGTTATCAGGGTGCCAGGAGGATGGGTATGGCTATGTGGGATTGCACACACATGGGGTGGGGGACTTTGCTACCAGATTGTACTGATGTTCCTCTCTCCATGTTTGCACCCTAGGCCCAGAGGAGCACTGGTGTGCCAGAGAGGGGAGGCTGGGCCATGAGCAACAGCATGCTGAGAGGACGGCCAGACCAGACAGGTGCTCGGACCAGCCTAATGATGGTGAGTGCCTTACATCCATGATTACTTTTGCATGCTGTGTAACAGAGCGGGCAGCGGGGCATGGCCACCATCCATTGACTCCACTGCCATGCACGCAGCTTGGTACAGTCAGCACTGTCCAGTGGCACTGCATGTCTGGGAGTGCATCAATGGTTGTCCATGTATGCACTGGGTACATGGCTGTGCCACTGCCTTCGCACCACATAGCCATGTCACTGAACAGCCACGGTGGTGCTGTGCAGGACTTGGCCGGTGTGTGCATGCAGTGGTCCACATGGCTGTGTGCACCTGGGTGGGCAGGTCTTGGTGGCATGATCACTGTGGGTGGTGACACACTATCACAGAGGCATGTCCCATGGCCGTATGCCATGCACAGTGGGTGTGCTGCATGGGGCTGTGCATTCACACCTATTGACTCTGCTCCCCTTGTCCTAGGTGGACAGCAGCTGCAGGCAATCAGGAGGCGCTGCAGGAGATACTGAAAGTTGCCAGGGCCTCCCTGGAGATCCTTAAAAGGATAGAATTGCTGGGAGTAAGACAGCGGCATGGCAGGAGGAGCAGCCGGAGTGGGGAGCGGGGCTCCCACTGAGCATACTGATGCCCCTGATTTCCCCTACCCCCCTGGACCCACCCTCACACCCCTCCTTCCCTCTACCATTTGTTCACCCCTGCCTCTTACCCACCCCCACCTTGTTTGTGGCCCTCCCCCCAACCTTTTGTAAATATATGTGTATAGTTTTGCTTGCTGTTTTTCAAGTCATTTGCTTTGATATGCCTACTGTGGTGGTCTCTGATTTGCAGTTGGCTATATGTGCTCAGCTGCAGTGGTGTACATGGCATCAGGGGTGGTGCAGTCAAGTGCGTGTGTGTGTGTGTTTATGGGGAAGTGACTATGGTGTGGGAGTAGCTATCAGTCACTGTCTGTGGTGTGTGTGTTGTTCCCTTGTGCACTGGATGACTGTGTGCAGTGATCCACAGTGCATGCTCTGTGTCCATGGTGCACCTGTCAGACTGTCCATGGCCTGTGCAGGTGACACCCTTGCATGTCTGTGACCTGCATGGTCCACTGGTATGTCAGTGGTGGCCGTCCATGCTGGACTGCCACTGTAGCCGGCACAATGCCGGGTAGCCTCCTGTCACTGGTGTGGTGCATGTCTGCCTCAGGTGACACTGTGGCCTCCGCTGTTGTTGTCCCACCTTCATGCTGTTGCTTGTGTGTGTCACAGGGGAAGTGCACCACTGTCTGTAACTTGTGCTCCGGGTGCATGCTGATTGCATACAGCTCCATGGTGCCTGTGCAGGGTGGCTGGCACTCCTGTGCCATGTAGGGGTGCTGACCATGTGTACACAGTTTCCGTGGCCACATGCTGGAGGCTTGGTTGCCCCACTACTGTGTCCCTGTGTTGGTGTGCCCTTGGGTATGGGTGGGTGTTTGTAAATGCACTGTGTTGCATCCTGTGTGTTGCATGCTTCCATGCACCACTGTGGGTATCTGCACTGGCTGTTATGGCCAGTGCTGGGTCGGGGTGTGTCCTTGGGAGGGTGTGCAGGGTGATATACCACTGGTGGTGGGATCCGGGGCATACCCTGTCACCTGTGGGGTACCTCATGTGCCAACACATGGTTATTCTCTCAGCTATACCTCGGGGGGAATGTGCGTGGTGGCACTGTGTAAACAGCTGTTACATTGCTGTGTGCTGCCACCTGCTGACGGGTGCTCGTGGTGGGGCTGTCTTGCATGGTTCTTCGGTGCACAGGGTTGCATTGTCACAGTGGGGGTGGTGGTATGCATGGGGTGTCCTGCACTGGTGGACGCTGCTCCTGGGAAGGGTGTCTGGGGATCATGGTGCAGGGTGTGCTATGCATTGGTGGGATGGAGTGGCACAGGGTGTTCAGCCCTCCTTGTGTGCCAGTCACAGCTTGCCAGGGGGTGTGCTGGAGCACCTTGCCCCGGCTGTGGGTTTGTTGCTGGTATCCATGGGCCAGTAGTTATTCCAGCTCTCCACCGGTTATGCAGTGCATGGAGTGTAAGGGGCAATGTCTGTTCTGCTGTGTGCTCCTCTGCCCATCTGTGGCATGGGTGGAGGGCCCCTGCATCCTGTCCCTGTGCATCCCTGGTTGTGCTGTTGCACTGCTGCCCTGCTCCACTAAGCATCCCTGGCTACACTATGGTGCATCTGAACTGCTCCACTGAGCATCCCTGGCTACACTATGGTGCATCTGAACTGCTCCACTGAGCATCCCTGGTTGCGCTATGGCACATCTGGACTGTGCAACTGCACATCCTGGGTTGCGCTATGGTGCAGGTGGCACGATATTCAGTCGTGTGCCACAGGCACATCTTGACCTTCACAGTTTCTGAATATTGTGCATCTTGCACATGGATGCAGTGGACTTGAGCTTGCTCCTGCTGTTGCGCACTTTTTGGTCGCAGTTTGAATATCTGGGCCAATGTTTTTGCCACATATTCATTTACTATTTTTAATATAGAGACTCTGTCTCTACGCACAATGCCATTCTCATCTTCCAATACCCAAAACATTTTTTTCATTGAATTAAAAGTTTGTTTACTGCTTACTGTGCCAAATCTTAATTCTTGTTTTAATGATTTGGACCTTTCACATTGAAATTTAAACATTTCCTTTTATATCTGTTGAATCTGGGAGCAAAAATCATGTCCTGTGGTTTCAGATAATGAAAATGAATCTATGAAGCTGTTTTCTAAATTATAAATATTTGATATATTTATCTCTATTCTTTCTCCCTGTTTGCATTTGAAAATAAGCTTGACAATCTTTCTTTGAATCAACACACCAATCTCTAAGGAAATCGTACATACACTGAACTGAAAGTCTGGCATCGCATAATCCTTGCAACTCATTTACTATCCCCTCCTGTTCCAACAATGAAGTATTTAATTGCCATGTTGATTTCCCATGATTCTGTTCCCCATTCCACTGACAATCAATAAAAACAGCTGAATGATCTGAAAAGGCCAGATCCCAGGTTTCTGACCTTTCAACCTTTAAAGATTTTGATACCAAAATGTAATCTATTCTGGTTTTTAATGGTCCTTTCCGAAATGTAAACCCACCAGATTCATGAAGGATTCGATATGTGTCTTTTAACTGTGCTGTGACAACAATGTCTTTGAGAGCATTAGAGTCACAGAACATTTTGTCTGTCCATAAACCTCTATCTTCCTTCTGCACGCAACAATTAAAATCCCCCCCATACTACCATCCTCGTAGTACACAAAAAAAGCTGACTCTTCCGAAAAAGTTCAACCCTTAAAGAATTCCTCTGAGGGGCATAGCTATTAATTAAATTAATCCTATTCCATCTGTAGGAAATATACAAAATCAAAGCTCTACCTGGATCTAGGTCTACAAGCCTAGTAACTTTTAACTCTGTATTAGGAAACAAGATCTCCAACCCATCACATTTGTTTTGACCCTGAGACCAAAATGTGACCCTGCTTCCATTTTGCGTTGCACTGTGCAATTTCCTTTAAGGCTTTAATTCTAGTGTCTTGGATCAAGATAACTGTTTTAAGAAGACTTAATTTGTGTAAGGCTATCTCCCTTTGTGTCTAATTTTTGATACTATTTACAATTAGGGTCAAAATACGAAAATAGCCCATATATAATAGAGCGTTCCTTTAATCAACTTATTGTCTTAATCTAGTAGCCCATTGTTTTTTCCCCGAACTCCCTTACTTCTTCTCAGAAGTCCCTTTTGAAGAGACTACTGAGGAAGAATCAGATCAAGATCTAGAGTCTTCTCCATCTAAAACGATCATAAATTTTTCAATAGCTAGTATGGTATAGCTGTTAGCTTGTAATTTTCCCCTTCTGGTCACACTTTTCCTTTCTTTCTCTCTTGGCTCTGAGAGTAATCCAGTTTTCTCCCTCATTCTTTTTTATATGTGACTATTTTGAATGGTTTCTCACTTTGTGGTTTGTGGTGGGGGAGGCTTGGATGTCCTTGCAGGGTTGTGGATCTCATTACATCCCACCTGATTCCCCCCTTTCAGTATCACTTCCACATTCCTTCTCTTCGATACTCATATTTTGCTGGATGTCCTCCTGATTATCATCGCTGGACAAGCAGGCTGATTCCACTTCTAAGACCACCTCTTCTTCCTGACTTTCCGGTATGCCTGAACTTTTGTCTGTTACTTGCATCTCCCCCACCCTCTCCTCTTCCTCAGAAGGTCCGACCTCACTTTCTTTGTCATTAGATTTTGTTTTTCCAAACTCGTGCTGATGTCTTTCTCTTACACATGCCTCTTTTCTTTTAGGATGTCCTGCATCCTTTTTCAGATGCCTGAGCACACCCTTTTTCTGGGCCTGAGTTATAAGAGTTTCATGTGAAACACCTTCCCCCGAGTTATGGGAGGAACATGGACATTTAATGTAGGAGTGACCTCTTTCCCTGCATAGATTACATCTAAACAAGTTCTTGCAGTTTGTGGAAAAGTGGCCAATTTCCAAACAGTGAGATCATTTGGGTGAATCGCACACATTACTAACGTGCAACCTAGAGCCACATTTATGGCAAGATTTGGGTTGCACAGGGTAGAACAATGAGCCTCTGTTTTTTCTGAAAAAGAAACAACTGGGCAGGTGAACAATTCTGCTGTTAGCAATGATCAGTTTGCAATTAACTTTCCAACCTCCTGTCCAGAACTGTTCTGAGTCAATTACTGGAGTAGGATGTTCCAGAACTTTGTAACACTTTTTTTAGCCAGTATAAAATATCAGCTATGTCCACTCCCTCATTCCTGAAAAGTATAGTAATAGTTCTTACTACAGGTTTTGTAATGGGAATAGCTAAAAAGGGGGACCACACAGGTGAATCCTTTAATGCATTATACTTCACCCAAAATCTGTTCAGGGCTTCCACTGTTTTAAAGCTCAGATCGTAGGTAAATCATCTGTGTGAATCAGAGCAAACACCTCCGAAGCATAGAATTTCAATGAGTCGTTCAATAATTTTCTCCCAATATACTGTACACCCCATCGAGGGGGGGGTTCTCCAGGTCTCCTTTATACATTAAGCAAATAGCATTTCTCCTTGGTGCAGGTTCCCTAGTACTAGTCTTAAATAAATCAGCCATTCTCAAAAGGGGTTTCAACATTTTCTGTTTAGCAGGATCCTGTAATGTTACTATTCCCAAATACACAGATAGGTTTGTATTATTTTCCATTGGGGCAGGCCCCTCGTGCATCAGTTTTATTTAATTAATACCTTTATTTTCCAATATTTGTTTACTAGTACTTGCTCTAGAATCACTCACATCATTTTCACTCACTGTGTTAGTGCCCATGGAATTTGTGCCTGCTGCCATAGTTAGTTCAATCATACTATCGCTGTCCATGTCTTCCAGGGTTGCACAAACTCTTTTTGAATCATTTCCCCAGTCCCTGTGATAGCAGTGCAATTGTGTTCTTGAATTGTAGGGTCTTGTGGGTCCAGGAACCAGCCACTCTCCGTATGCACCCAGCCCGTGGCTTTTAGTGCATCCTCTGGGTCCAGGTCTTGTTTTTCTAACACTTTGCCACAGTTTCTCCCTTCCTTGTTATAATGCCATCCCTAAAATTTTATCCAATTTATCTCTCTGTGTTTTTGGCACCTGTGCACTTGTACTTGAAAAATTTATTTTCCTGATCATTTCTAAACTGATCGGATCAACAACCTCTTTTTCGCCTACGCATCCGGGCACCTCCTCTCTCTCTCTCCATTCCTCCGGTGCACTCACTGGCTTCGTTCCGTGGAATCACACCTTGTGGTGCCTGTACAGTCTCTTGTTCTCTTTTTTCTGACTCTGGACCTTGCTCAATAGAGCCTGTACTTTCCTGATTACAGCTCTCCTCTTGAATTATTTCCAAGCCAACCGGCAAGTCGGCATCCTGCAAAATACATGTAGCTTCCTCAGTTCCAGACATATTTGGTGAAAAATCCATTCAGTCACTTTGGGTCTCTAAGTTAGCTGGGGTTGGGGAGGAGACCCTCTCCCCTACCTTGCACACCTCCACATACTCCGACACTTGGGAGACAGATGCCATCCTGGCATGGACAGCAACTCCCCCTACTGACTAGTAGGGGAATTTTCCCAGTGTCCTGGCCAAATTTCCTCCATTCACTAAAAATACCACCAACAGCTTAATCTGGTTCAGTTTCAGTTGGTTACCATCTGTATATCCCCCAAGTCGCCCCTGAAAAAGGGACTTCAATTCCAGTGGGCTTACCTGGTCAACAAAATTCAGTAAAATAACATTCTGAAGTGGGCTAGGCAGATAAAAGGCATATCATATGAACATATCAGACTTCCTTTCTACCCAGACTTTTTCCTGGTTACACAATGGCACAGGAAGCATTTTCTAGCTATTCAGTCTGAATTTATTCTGCTGATGTCCTTGCATTCTAACAGGCTCCCACAAAATGGAAGGTTACATTTCAAGGAAAAGACAAATATTTCATAGATGTGGACACTGCAATGGCTTTCTATACAAAAAATGTTGCCTTCCCTACTGACATTTATTTTGTCTTAGACTACGATGAGTCAGAAATGCGCAATACTTGCCGGTTTTCAACTAATTGTTTGGTTTATGTATTATTTTTTCATGAAGTATCTGTCTTCTTTGAAAGGGTTTGCTAATATAAATTTGCCATGTTTACACTACTGGCATGTTTGGTTTAAAGAGGCACATGAAGGTTGAAAAGATTACCCCTTTCTGTGTTTCTATGGTAAATGAAATAGCTTGGAAGATAGAACCTAAGTCTTGGATGGATGGATTAATCGCTTAAAATGCTCTGTAAGTGCATACTAATCAAGGTTAGATATTTTTAAACCCTCAAAAAATGAGAGCATGCCTAACTAATACAATTCATTATTATCTGATTAAAAATTAAAAAAAAGAAAAGTAATCAAACATTAGCACAGTATCAAAAGTGCACCCAATGTCTCCCAGCTTTAATAGATATATTTAGTAATGGACTCATTCTGTGAGGTGTCACAAACCTTATACACTCTGAGTTTCAAGAAAATTAGTGACATATAAAAAAAAAATCAGAGAAGTCAAGTCTGCTCAATATACCCATGTTCTTATAGAGAATTCTTTTCTTTTGTTCCTTGAATAACATTTGCATAATATTGAACACAGACCTTTTACTATTGGGAGCAGCAAAGTGCTCTTCCCCCCAGGTTCAATCTGCAGTGTGAGGAAGTGTTGAAATGTAATTTATTACCAAGAAGTTGTCACCAAGGATCATAACATAGAAACATAGACTTTGACGGCAGATAAAGACTGCTTGGCCCATCTAGCCTGCCCATTTCCCTACCTACAGGATAGGCCGCAGATCCTAGTTAACCAACAGCCTATTTCTTCCTACCCCCCCACAAGAATTGCCTTATGTCTGTCCCATGCATTCTTGAATTCTCCCACAGTTTTAGACCCCACAACCTCCTCAGGAAGGCTGTTCCATGCATCCACTGCCCTCTCTGTGAAATAATACTTTCTCACATTGCCTCTGAACCACTCCCCATCTTTAAATTGTGTCCCCTTGTTCTTGCACATTTCTTTTTCTGAAAGATGCTTCCCTCTTGGACTTTGTTGATTCCACTGAGGTACTTAAAAGTTTCTATCATGTCCCCCCCTCCCTTCTTTCCTCAAGGGTATACATATTAAGCTCCTTTAGTCTCTCCTCATACGGCTTCTCTTGCAGACCCTGCACCCTGCAGGTCATAAGAGCCTTAATGTGTGTTTGTGTGTTTTCTTTAACGCACATTAACAAACAGGTCAGCAGTCATCAGTCCCTCTAGTTCACACAGCTGGTTTTAACTGATGTAGCAGTTATCAGCAATTCTTGTTTTACTTCTTTGTTTGCATTCAAATGAAATATGCTTACTACATTGACCACTAATCTTAGACTTCATGTGCAGTCCTTTAAACTGCAACAACAACAACATGGATTCTTCAGGAACCACAGCATGGCTACTGCCCTGGTGGAGTTCTCCGACTACGTGCACAAGGCTATGGATGGGGGCCATTTGGTGAGATCTATATTCATAGATCTCACTAAAGCATTTGAAGCTGCCAATCGCCACATCCTTCTTAGTGACCTACTAAACCTGGGTCTCTCACCTGAAGTGGTCCATTGGTTCCAAGAGTACTTATCCCACAGAAAACAAAGTGTCAAAAGCGGGACAGCCATATCTCCCTCAAGGGATATTACACTAGGGTCCCCCAAAGGTCAATATTGGGGCCACTCCTGTTTAGTCTATTTATAAATAGACTCCCTGAATCTTGTGAGAGCAAGATCATCCTGTATGTGGATGACGCTGTCATTCTGTGCAGCAGGAAGCAATATATGGCCCTGCAGGCAGAGCTTCAGTGCTCTTTCAATGGGCTTGAGGATTGGTTCTGTAAAAATTAAACTGCACCTTAATCAAAAAAAAACAAAGACGATGATCATCTTTAGTCCCCGGCACAAGAAAACCTTCCCTGCCCTTACTATCACCAATAGCAAGGCTGCCCTGCTGGAGCAGGTACACTGTTTCAAGTACCTAGGGGTTATTATCGACGACATCCTCTCCTTCATGCAGCACATTGACTGTGTGGTAAAAGCAGTAAATGCAAAGCTCAGTGTGCTCTATAGGCACAGGCAATACCTCACACCATTAGCCCTTCATCTCTTGGTCTCCTCCTCAGTTCTGTCAGTCATTGACTACAGACTTGTGGTGTATGGGGCCACCTTCAATACTGCACATGCACACATTGCAATGGCCCTTAACAAGGTGTGTAGGCTAACACTTGGGCCAGACAACCTTATGCACACATTCCTTCTTTTTAAGCAGACCAATTGGATTAACCTACCCAAAAGAATAAAATACCAAACCTGCCTGTTGGGCAAGACATCACTACTAGGCAAAGCAGCTCTGTTCCTCAGCAGCTTGCTGCCTGCTTATAAATCTGAGTACCAGACCAGAGGCCACTCCTGGGGCTCCCTAGCAGTCCCGTTCAGAAAAACAACCCAGAGACAGCAGTCGTTTGTGTACTGTGTTCCCCTGTGGCTTAACGAGATCCCAGCACACCTGCTAACAAACTTGAGCCTACCTGCCTTTAAGGCCGAGCTTTAACAGTACCTCTTTGGATGCATGGCCTGTTGCTGTAGGCAGTAATTGCTTTCCCAGCCCTGCAAGTCTTAAGATAAAATCACCTGGCTAACTGACATGGATCAAGTAACCTCCCACACCCTTTTTAACAATGCCCCCACAGGGCTGCTGCCCACATCCCGGATCCCCCACCCCCAACTCTCTACATCAGTTCCAATACATAGATGGATCTAATTCCCTGGCTACTGAAGATTATACCTTTTTGCCTAGCCTTTGGCTGTTGTGAATTAAGGGTGTGTACCAGACATTGCTTGGCCTCATCATGTTTCTTTGCACTTACCAGATAGCTCATTTCTCTCTTAGTAATGTTTCACCCTTGTAATTTGCTTGCACTGGGGCTCCACCCTTCTTTGTTTTCTTGTTCTCAGTTGTTCACACTTTGTTGTACCTGACGTGGAACCGTTGTAAAATAATTTTTGCTCAAAGGTAATGTCTGAATCTTGAAATAAATTAATAAATTAACAAAACTGACTATCAACAAAATTATATAAAGAACTAAGCAACTAGTTGCTGATAACTGCTGTGTGACTTAAAACTATGTGCACTAGTGGAACTTATTAATATTATTTTAAATGCAGACTTCTTTGTGCTGCAGTCCATTTTGGGTAGAGGCTTAAACTTTGAATACTAATATGTTTTTCAACATAGCACATTCAGCCTAACTTTCTTTTCTGAAGGTCTGTTCAGATTTAAAAAGCAACATGTAGGCTGAAAGTGCTATGTTGAACAGCTACTGTTACCAACATTTTGCTATTTAAAGTTTAAGCCTCTATCCAAAATGGACCGCAGTTTGGAAATCACATCCAAATGTTTGTTCCATAGCCAGAGAAATATTTACTTTTCCAATATAACAGAAACACTGTTCAAACTTTAGCATAAAATAAAAACTGTATGAGGGAATTATAAATAGGGTATCCTGAACCAAAAACCAAAAATTCAGTCAATAGCCTGAGAGTAGATAACTACGCTTTACACTAAAAAAAGAGCAAAGTTCAAGAATAAACTGCCAGGACAACAGATCTTTTGTCTGAAGTGGGGGACAAGCCACTTATGCACACATATTTATTTTTCAATAAAATATCCGCTTTATAACTGAGATCTGTGCTGGTGGTACTAGTCTTACTCTGGATAATGGTTCAGTAACCTCATTGCAAAACATATCTTTTCTATCTTCTGTGAGATCCCAGTCAAGCAGCCCCCTCCCACACGCAAGGCAGAAGCCCACTCCACCCCACTTAGATTAAGGACCTCACAGCCAACCACCCACTAGCACCCATCCATCCTCCTTCCGAACTCAGAGGATACTTTGTGAAGTCATTAATTTGTGCCCCAAGGTGTCGCTGCTTGCACTGGTCTTCTTGTTGTTCTGGTACTGTATATGGTACACCAACGAACAAAATCACTATAGTTAACATAGATACATAGACAGTGTCAGCAGATAAGGGCCTATGGCCCACCCTGTCTGCCCAGTTGAGCTTGTAAGTTCAGTTTATGTTTTCCTAGAAGTCTGTTGCCCCTTAACCCTGACCTCCAGAATTCCTTTATGTCTATCCCATGCATTCTTAAATCCCATGATTGTTTCAGCCCCCACCACTTCCTCTGGCAGAGTGTTCCACTTGTCCACCACCCGTTCTGTGAAGAAATTCTTCCTCACGTTTCCTCTGAATCGTCCTCCCTCCAATTCCATCTGATGCCCTCTAGTCCTGGAATATCTTTTTCGCTTAAAAATAGTGTATTCCTGCACCCTGTTACTCCCTGTAAGATACTTGTATGTCTCTATTATATCCCCTCTCTCCCTCCTCTCCTCCAGGGAGTACATGTTCAGTTCCTTCAACCTGTCTTCATAGGACTTGTGATGCAATCCATGCACCATCTTTGTTGCCCTCCTCTGAACCTTCTTTACCCTATGTCCTTACGTAGGTATGGTCTCCAGAACTGTACACTGTACTCCAGGTGGGGCCGCACTAGTGTCTTGTATAGTGGAATTATGACCTCCCTTTTCCTGCTGGTGATGCCCCTGCCTATGCATCCCAGCATCCTATTTGCTTTACCTGCTGCCTTGTCACACTGTTTCCCTACCTTGAGGTCATCAGAGATGATAACCCCAAGATCCCTTTCCTGCTTGGTGCATGCTATATCCTCACCCCCCAACTGATATATTGTGCCAGGGTTTTTGTGCCCCATATGCATTATCTTGCACTTCTTTGCATTGAATTTCAACTGCCAAACCCCTGACCATTCTTCAAGTTTCTGCAGGTCCCTTCTCATTCTGTCTACACCCTCTGGTGTGTCTACTCTGTTACAGAGCTTTGTGTCATCAGCAAACAGTGAAATTCTGCCTTCTAGGTCCTGCACAATGTCACTGATGAAGATGTTGAATAGGACTGGTCCCAGCACTGATCCCTGTGGTACCCCACTGGTCACTCTTCACTCTGTGGAGTGACAGCCATTTACCACCACCCTCTGTGTCCTGCCACCCAGCCAGTTACTTACCCACCACACTACTGTCCTGCCCACACCCATATTCCCCAGTTTGTGCAATAGTCTTCTATGTGGCACAGTGTCAAAGGCCTTGCTGAAGTCCAGATAGGCCATGTCCACTGCCCTCCCGATCCACCTCCCTAGTCACCCAGTCAAAAATTCAATGAGGTTGGTCTGACATGACCTCCCTGGTAAAACCATGCTGCCTTGGGTCCTGTAGTCCATTGACAACCAGATGCTCCACCAATCTCTCCTTCAGTAGTGCTTCCATGATCTTCCCAATACCGAGGTGAGGCTGACTGGTCTGTAGTTCCCTGCTTCCTCTTTGTTCCCACTTTTGTATAAGGGGACTACATCTGCTGTCCTCCAGTCTTTGGGTACCTCCCCTGTTTACAGTGATCGGCTAAACAGGATATCCAGAGGTTCAGCCACCACCTCTCTTAGTTCTTTAAGGACCATGGGGTGCACCCCATCTGGCCCCATTGCTTTATCAACTTTCATTACATCCAGTTCCTTCAGGACCCTTTCTCATGTAAAGGGGTTTGTGTCCATTTCTGCACCATTCTCACCCCTTGTACTCCGTTCAGACCTGTTACCCTCCTCTTCCTCAGTAAAGACTGAGCAGAAATACTTGTGCAATATGTCAGCTTTACTGTTGTCATCCTCCACGTGGCTCCCATCCTCCCCCTTCAGTCTCACTATCCCTCCCTTTGCCTTTCTTTTTTCACTTATGTACCTGTATAAGGTTTTGTCCCCTCTACCCACTGATTTTGCAATGTGTTCTTCTGTCTGAGCTTTGGCTTCCCTTACTGACCTCCTGCCTCCTTTGCTTCTCCTGGTACTTCTCCCTATCCCCTTCTGCCTGTGTCTTTTTGTATTGCCTGAATGCAGTTTTTTTACTTTCACTTTCTTTGCTACCTCTTTGGAAAACCATAATGGTCTCCTCTTCCTTTTCCTCTTGCTATCCTGCTTAATGCATAATTCTGTTGTTCTTGTAATCCCCATTTTAAATACTGCCCACTGTTCCTCAACCCCTGACTCCTGTCCCATTCCCGTTAATGCCTATTTCAAGTATCTCCCCATTTTCCCAAAGTCTGCCCCCCTAAAATCCAGGATACATGTTTTTGTGTGATTTGGTTCTGCTCTTTCTGTGATTTCAAACCACAATGACTGGTGGTCACTGTTCCCCAGGTGCTCCCCCACTGTTACCCCCATCACACTGTCCCTGTTTGTGAGCACAAGGTCCAGTATTGCCTTCTGCCAAGTTGGTTCCATGACCAGTTGCTTGAGGAAGGCACCCTGAAGGGAGTCCAGGATAAATCTGCTCCTAGTTGATGCTGCTGCTGGAATGCTCCAGTCCACGTCTGGAATACTGAAGTCTCCAACCAGTACTACCTCACCCTTGTCTGCCATCCTTTGGATGGCTAGCATCAGCTCCCTATCTGTTTCTTCCTCCTGGGCTGGTGGTCTATAGACCACACTTGTGCAGATGGCTGTCCCCATTTTCCTTTCCAGCTTAACCCACAATATCTCTCCCCCATTTTGTTCCTCCTGGATCTCTGTGGCCCTTATGTCATTTTTCACATACAGTGCTACTCCTCCTCCCTTCCTGCCTGCTCTGTCTCCTCTGAATATGTTGTAGCCAGGTATGGCCATCTCCTAGTCGTGGTTATCATTACACCAGGTTTCAGTGATGGCCACAATGTCCAGGTCTGACTGCACCATGACAGCCTCCAGATCATCCATCTTGTTGCTAAGGCTCTTGGCATTTGCACACATGGCTTTCCATGATTTGACCTCCCTAGACTGTTTCACTGTTCTGCTCCAGCCCCTTCCTTGGTTGTCCTTTATCCCCGGTTCTCCTTGCTGTCTGCCCTTCTGCTGAATTTTGCCCCTTTTCTGCCTATCCACCTCTTGGGCGCTAATCTCCATCTTTTGCACACTGCTTTGTAGAGATAGCCACTCCTCTGGTTCACTGGTTCCACTGCTATCTGTTGGGGGTGAGCAAGCAGGTACCCTCCTTGCTGGCCTGCCTCCCCACCTTTGCTAGTTTAAAGGCTTGTCAATGTAGCATTTAAACTTATAATTGAGTGCTTGGATTCCCCTCCAGGATGGATGCAGGCCATCAGGCTTGAACAAACCTCCATTCCTCCAGGTGGGTCCCCAGTCACCAATGAATCCAAACCCTTCTCACAGCACCAGTTCTTCAACCATGAGTTAAAGTTCCTGGTGCATGCACTCCTATGTTGTCCCTTGCCTCTCGCAGGTAGTACTTCTGAGAAAGTGACAGAAGTAGCTACTTGCTTGAGACCCCTCCCCAATTTGCTAAACTCTTCCTGAACTTCCTTTGGCTCCCCATTTGACAGATCATTAGTACCTAGGTGGATAATGACATCCTGCTCACTCTCCCATCTTGTCTTCCCAGTGATTCCCAGGATCTTCCTTCCATCCCTCCATTCCGTGGCACCTGGTAGGCATCTCACCTCCTTGTCCTCCCCCTTCTGTGTTCCTAGCTGGATCCCTCTTATGATGGAGTCCCCCACCAGGATTTGCTTCCTCCTCCTCTGGGGTCCACTGCTTTCCCTGCTGAGGTCACCTCCTTGGCTAACCTCCACATCCTTTCCTTCCACTTCTCTGAGTACCTCTGTTTGGTTGTCCCTGTTTGCCAGTGTGGCATATGAGTTCTTGAGTGAAACAGGATCTGGGATGTGCCTCTGCCTGACTACTCTAACCCTCCCTGAGCCCACTGTCATCCAAGTGCTCCTCGTTCTTGGCATCCTTTGAGGCAGTTGCATTGGACTGGGTGGTCTCTGGATAGAGGTGATGGTACTCCTGACCCAATTTACTTCTGCTCTGAGTCTGGCTACCTCATCCCGCAGTCCAGAGAGATGCATACAGGTAGGGCAGCACCTCAGTGTCCAAAAGGTTTGCCTGAATATGGCTGCTCCACAGCCACTGCATTGCACCACTCCCCACATTATACTGCAAGTAGCAATACCAAATTTTATAAAATACAAATTACTATTCAACAGGGCAGGACTACTTACTATAGTCAATTTTCATTTTATCATTTAATCCTCAGTTTGTTAGAGATTTATTTTGATGACTGTGGGTTTATAAAACTTTCTTTCTTTCTTTTTGTTCCTGGTCTCTTTCATTCCCCTTCTGTTCCATTGCCATCTTCATATCCTTCTTCTGCATTCTGCAAAACAGGCAGCACACTACTACCTGCAGGAAAAGGCATGGAGGACTATACACCAGTCATGGAATCCATTTGTGGGATAAACAGTATTATTATTTCATGCCATTGTCTCTGTCAGGTGCCTGATCCTGAGTAAATACAGTGTAAAAATGGATAAAAGCAAGACTCCACTGAAAATAAGATATTGCATCCCAGGCTGCACATTTTTGATGTGGCTGCCAGCAGTTCTGCATTTCAGCTCCTCTGGTCCCTCTTCCATGACTTCAGCTGCAGCCCTATCAGCTCTGGCCAGAGTTTGTTTTTATAAGTCATTGGTGGTGCTGACCCAGTCTTTGATAACTGCTAGACTAACCAGCGCAAAGCCTGCAGAGACATGTTTGACCACTATACTTACTCCTCTACCAATAGCATAAGACATCACAAAAACTGCACAGATAGGGTGTCATGCAAATGGATAAGTGTTGGAGATGTGGAGAATACATGAGAATGACCACCCACTTACTGTGGGTGTGCCAAAAATTGCAATGATTCTGACAGGGGTAAAAGACAGCTGTAGTAAGATACTGGGAGTGCCAGTTGATCTGTCAGCAGCAAGCATAATACTGGGCTGCCATGATCCTTCCCTCAGTAGTAGCACACTTCCCCTCTCACACAGCACTTGGCTGCTTGGTACATTGATGACTGCCAAGTGCATAATCTTGTGACACTGGCAAGAGCAGCAACCATCAGAACTTGTAGAATGGCTCACTGAATTCTGCAAGGCATCCAGCTTGGAAAGCATACACTGCATGGCTGCAGACAGAATGGAGCAATTCAAAGCTAAATGGGGTGCACTCATTTCCTCAGCATTTTGCAAAATATCGGAAGGGTATTACATGTAATGGTACTTGTCCCAGCCACAGGTGACCCAATGACTGGGTTTATAGGTCCTAGCATCACACCCCCATACCCAATTTCTCCTTCCCATCCCAAAAGTACCCCTCTCAGGCAGAGATCTGGAGTAGCCGCCTTTCTCCTCCTCCTCCACACAGTACAATTCCGCTAGGCATGCCCGGAGTTTTTGATACGGCATGACTGTAACCAGAACCCACCTAACTTAATCTACAGTATATTGTCACAGTATGCAAAACCACTGTCCTTTCCACCACTGTACTGTTTTAGCTGAGAATTCACTGCATAACATCTATTGTATCTGTTGCAATATTTATTGTCTATCTGTAGAGTTGTAAATCCATGGGATCTGGAACACTAGACCCAGCCAGGAATATTGATTCTTTATTCTGTTCTGTTCTGTTTGACAGGCCTTCTGTTATCCGTTCTTTTGCTTCTGTTTTTCTGAAAGTACAATAAACTATTAATTATTAAAAAAAAAACCTGTGCTCCTAGGATGCACCTGGAGACAAGCCTCAACTTAGTGTGTCTTCCCTGGCCAAAAGCTGTAAAAAAAAAATCCTGCCCCCCTACAACACATCACTAGCCAGCCTCTTCCCCTACCTTTATACAGTATGTCCATCTTGGCCCCTCTTCAATTAACCCCTTGTCAACTCCAGCTGGTGGTGCTTAGTGGTGGTGACTCCTGGCTTCATGGACAGCCTCTTCTGGGTATAGTTAGAACTTCAGAAATGAAGCAAACTAGGCAGAGGGCTAGTCTTAACTGGGCAGACTAGATGGATCACATGGTTCCCATCTGCTGTCACTGTCTATGTTTCTATGTTAGTCTGTGGTGTGCTATACAAGCACATACCTATCTTTTGTTACAGGTGAGCAGGACTGAGCAGCACTAAGTGCACCAACTGGATTATAATAAATCCTTACTCACCCATACAGTTGTGCACTCATATATCACTGAACAACTTACAGTAACTACCTGAAAGACACCGTCAGAGCATCATGGAGCATTCAGTCTGTGCTGCCACACCATGACTAGCCAGTGGAATAGACTGAGTGTGGCTGAACATACAGGGATTGGGACAGGGTATATGGGGGTGATGGCAGTATGACCAGAGGTTTGATGAGACACAAGCAACTAGAAGTGTTGTTCAAGTGCACTCCCTACCGGCCATAGAAAAGTATTAGTACCAGCTAAAAGTCAGCTGTTGGTCTCCCTTACTAGTCAGAGTTGGAGCATGGTATGGTTGCCTGAACTAGACAGGTTTCTCTGGGTAGTGGATGTAGGATGGATCCTGTCTTTAGTGCTTTGGGAGAGTGCGTCAAGGGGATTCTGTAGAGGATAATCTAATAAACTCAGACTTGGGGAGTGCAGAAGACACAGGTACTGCAACTGACACTAATCTGGACACACACACCAAAAAGCTTGGCATAGATTACAACACATGACATTCCAGTACTTTCAGTAATGTAAAGTATATATAAAAATTACAGTTGTGTGAGGTGAGTCTCCATCTTGGGACTAACTCTGGAACCCCTCTCTCATAAGCAGAAGAACTCCCCAACCAACACTAGTAGAATTGCTGGCACAATCTTAATCTTGAGACATAGCCAGATAGCCCCTTTCTATGTTGTATAGGAAGAGGCTATCTGGGCTTGGGCTGAGGGGGTTAAAAACTGAGGATGCAAAATAATTTTAAAGACCTATTACATAAACTGCTTGATATTTAGTAACTTCCTCTCTCAATAAAATTGTGCTTTTGTTCTGACATGCATGCAGGAATACTGAATGATGTGCAATTATTAGGAAAATGTTGGTTTACTACTAATTATTTATGGTATTGACACCGTCAGAGACTTTGAAAATGGACTGTAATGCTCTGCAAGTCTTCTATTATGCTAATACTAAATAAGAATAAGGAACTGTGTTTTGATCAAAAGGTAGCTGTGTGATGCAACAGAACTGCACCAGTGAGTGGGCCATTAAAGGTTATCTCTTAGCCCACTTCTAGCAGGAAAACAGACTTATATAACTGACATTCAGCAGCTGTGGGCTGCATAACCACATTACTGGTACTCATGTTGAACTGTGGGGGACATTAGGAATCCCCTTAAACAGAGGACAATGCTATCATACAGTGGTAGCCATTGCCACTTTCAAAGATATTGCACATTATAGTGCAAAACAGTGTGCTGTTGGGCTGCTAACTTGCCATCTGAGGTTGGAGGAGCAATACCTGTTGTTAGGAGTCTTGTGATCTGTTGCTCAGTTTGGCATGGTTGTGTAGTTACTGGCAACATGGAGTACACATTTAAGATGAAACACCTCATAACCAGTACACATCTGTGTCTGATAGCCCTTATTTTTTTGTACTTTGCATAAGGTCATGCTTGCAACCTTCCTACCCTCCCTGTCCCTGTGTCTAGCTACAGGTAGAACGCCTAGCCAAAAATTAACAGCTGCATTAAAAAGCAAGTGATTAATATGAATTCTTGTTACTAGCACTGTTAAAAGCAAAGGTGAAAATATTATTGTTTCAATGCACTATCAAATATTGTTATTACTTGGTATTATATTACATTACAACATGAAAAATAAGTAAGTACAAATACATCAAAATACAATAAATAAAATAGTTGTCATATCCCATTCCTGTTTTTGCTATTCCTGTATTTCTCCCCTTCCCCTTTGTAAGTCCTAGTGTGTCAAACCCTTATTATGTTAAAAAAACATTATCTTAAAAAAAAATATTTTTGCTGTTAGAGTAATTTCTGAGATGTCTGATTCCTTCAAAGACTTTTATTTATTTTATTTATTTATTTATTAGATCATCGGTATAGACCTTTGAGTCATAGACTCATTTACAAAGGCACCTTGTCAAGAGAGCAATACATCACAGCAAACAAACAGTACAGTACATAATGCTTAGATTAAAAAAGCAACCAGTGTTACAGGCATTCACTGGTGGTACATGCTTGGTAATAGGTAGATCACAGTAGTCATAATATAGGTACATGAGTACCACATCAGGTAGCAACCAGAGATATTTTATTACATTAGTCAGCAGATGTTGCATGAGACCGCAGGTATATACAGCAAAGTAGACCGGGGAGGCCCAGCCTAGGGGTGAAGGTAAGGGGCAGGTGTGGGATTATGTGCAGTTGCAGTAGTGAGTGCTTGTCAGATGGCTTCTGAAGGAGACCTTGAAGGAACCAAGCTTAGTGGAGTCAGCTATATTGGCTGGGAGGGAACTGAACCAGGAGGGAGCCCCATAGCAAAAGGTTCTCTGGGCCATAGAGGTCCTTACCCTGGGGACAATAAGGAAGGTTTTGACAGTGCTGTGGTTGGAGGCTGATGGGAAGGCATGCTGCAGGGAGGTGATGACCTGGGGGGCCCTAGCAGAGTCTTTTTTTACAAGAAGACAGGTTTGGAAGTGGAGTCTTTCTTCAAGGTTGAGCAAGTTGTTGGTGGAGTTCATCAGGCACTTATGGGCACGCCTAAGGGCTCCCAGGATTAGCCTGCAAGCCTTGTTTATAGAGAGCTGGATTCTTGCAAGTGCAGTATTGTCAGCTGCAGCATAGATGGGCAGCCCATATTTTATTTCCAAATAACAAAATGGTATTGTGCAAGCAAATATAAAAACACACAAGTGTCACAAACCCACTCAGCAGGTCAGGCCCTCTACTCCCAAAATGCCAACCTCAGAGCACAGTCTTGTGAACAGTTTAACAGACAAGGTAACCCTTTTGTCTGTTTTGTGAGTTCAGATCAACCTTTGGTCTCAAGTTCTAGAGGGATTCAAACTGCGAACCTCTTGCTAGCGTACCCAATGCACAGGCTCAGATATTTCTGTCTTCGGGGGCCAGATATCTTTGCCTATGGGCACCTAACCAGGTATACAGAGATGAACCCTTAAAACTTTAATAAAGACCTCAGATTTAAAATGCTACTCTTTCCAGTTTGGTACCACCATTCAAGCTTATGCCTAGTGCCTGCTATAACCATGTACTTTTCTTACAAATAAAAGAAAATTCAAAGACAGACCAAGCATGCTCTAAAAAGAGTTTTTACTAAAATTGATAAACATATGTAACACACAAAATACAGAACTTTTATAACACAAGACATACAAATCTTTTAAAAGTATAAGGTTTAAACAGTGCAACTTCCCACTTACAGTATTTAGATTTGACTCTTTTTCTAACTACTTGTTTGCAAGTGCTCCAAAGATGTTTTCGTGGTCAGAGTCTAGGTAAAAATGTGTGTCAGTGAAGTAAAACTGAATAATTTAAAAGCTGGCTTTTACCACACCTCTTTGCAGGAGGTCATCTATCTTCTCTCTGTCAGGATAAATATATAAAAATATATATCTTATACAAAAAAACAGGATGTCTTTTTTTTAAGGTAATACATTCTGCAACTTCAACATAATTCATGTCCTTCAAAGACACTTCTTTTGATCTTTTGCTGTATCCTCCCTCACACAGGCTTCACAGGGGCATTTACAACCTTGCACACCTGTGTAACATCCTAGGTTCCCCTTCTAACATCATAAACCTTGTTTTGATTTCTCTCTTAACAAAATTAACTTAAACAAGTCTGTAATTAACACAGAGAAACAGGAGGTCCTTGATTAAAGCCTTACATGTAACACATTGTCTCTAAAACTGTGTGGTGTGTGATCTCACATGCTGTTTTCAGCATTTTTTTCTCATGGTTTCCACCTCTCAGCTGAAACCTGGGGGAGGGATGAGTGAGGTCACTGCTAGAGCATTTGATTTTCAGCAGGAGACATTCAGTAATACATTTATATCACATCACTTTTTACACACACACTTCAGAGTTAAATAAAACTGGGAAAAAATATTTAGAAGTCAGTAATATGAAAATAGTTATTTCATGGGCAGATGGTGCAGTACTATGTCAGGTGGTGCGTTTCACCTTTCCACATCATCCATAGCTGTTTATTTAATCTCTTCCTTATTTTCACAAGACTTTGTGGTGTTAAATCAAAGTTTCACCTGACATGGGCCAAGATAACATTGCTCTGGTTTTTGGGCAGCCCTTTTTTGCCCTGTGTGCCACCACAGCTTACTTTATTTGTACGTTGCACATATATGTTGTATGGCCCAAGGGCACAGAAAAAATCAGTGTTGCTAAGTGTTCGAGTTTGTTTGAGCTTCATTACCTGAGATCCTTTTCTTGCTCACTTGTGAGAGGCACAATGTCCATATACAGCAGAATGTTCATTGTACCAGTGATGTGACCATGGACTGCGCTCAGTGGAACTGACACACACTCCCTTCCATCTGCCATTGTCTTCAACACTGTGTCACTGTCCTGCTGTGAGTCTCTCATTTCCTCTGCCTCTATACTGTTAGTGTCTTCTAAAAGACTAGCTGTACTATGCCTCTCTGGTGGTATTGATGTCCATGGTGTTGACATTTGCTGCTGCATCTGCTGCTGAGAAGGCAAATGCTAAAATGGTGGCATTCAGAAGATATAAGGAGACACAGAAGGAACAGGATAGGGGAAACATATCTACAGAAGCAGAGACAGAATCTGGGAAACCGGTAAGAGGATCAAAGGCAATAACTGAAGAGAACATAGCCAAAGAGTAATAAAAGGGGAGAAAACATTTTTAGGTATATTAGTGAATAAAGGGGAAACGGGAAGAACTGTAAGATTAAAAAGGGATGCTGGTGACTCCACTGAGGGAGATCAGGAAAAAGCAGACATACTTAACAAATACTTTTGCTCAGTGTTCAAGGTAGAGGAAGATGGGGATAGGTCACAAAAAAGCAATGTACACCGAACAGAAGGTGCTAGAAGGACTAGCTAATCTGAAAATAGACAAGGCAATGGGACCAGATGGGATACATCCTTGGGTGCTGAAAGAACTCGGGGGGGGGGGTACTAGCTGCACTTCTGACAATTCTTTTTATTAACTCACTAGAAACAGGGATGGTTCTGGAGGACTGCAAGAGGGCAAATGTAAGCTGGAAAATTAATGACCAGTCAGTCTGACCTCAGTGATAGGAAAGTTAATGGTATCTTTGTTAAAAGAGTATAGTGGATTAGCTTGAACCGTACAGGTTACAAGATAAGAGACAGCATGTGTTCACAGGTGAGAGGTCATGTCAAATGAATCTGATAGACTTTTTTGATTGGGTAAAAGTTGATCAGTGTGGTACAGTGGATGTGGCATACCTGGATTCCAGTAAGGCGTTTGACACTGTTCAGCATAGGAGACAATTAAACAAGCTTGTAAACTTAGAACTGAGTCTAAAGATGTCAACCTGGGTAATAAATTGGTTAGAGTACAGAAGACACAGGGTAGTAGTAGGATTCACTCAGAAGAGGGGAAGGTGATCAGTGGGGTGCTGCAGGGGTCGGTGCTGGGACTGGGCCTCTTGAATGTATTTATCAGCAACATTGCAGAGGATCTGGAGAGGAAGATCTGCCTATTTGCAAATTACACCAACAGTTGTAACAGGGTTGACATTCCGGGGGAGGGGTGGAAAGGATGAAGATAGACCTGAGGAAGCTAGAGGAGTGGTCATGGGTATTTCAGCTTGATTTTAATGAAAATAAAGTGCAAACTGATGCACTTGGGGTACAGGAACCCAGAAGCAGAATAACAAATGTGAGGAGTTACATTGGCAACAAAAAAAGCAGAAAAGTCACTGCGATGTAAATGTCTCAAATGGTCTTAAGTTACCTAGGCAATGTGACACGGCAGTTGGGAAGACTAATGGGATGCTGGGTTGCATGGGGATCACCAGCAGGAGGGCGGTGGTATTACCTCTGTATAGGTCACTAGTGAGACCTCAACTGGAGTAGTGTGTATAGTTCTGGAGACCACATCATTGAAAGGGCACAGACAGAGTGGAGATGGTCCAGAGGAAGGAAACTGAGATGGTGAGGGGCCTGCAGCACAAGATCTATGAGAGACAAAGGGAACTCAATATGCACACCCTAGAGAAAAGGAGAGAGAGTGGATATGATAGAGACATTTAAATACATAAATGGTGTCAATAAGGTGTAGGAGTGGAGTTTTTTTCTGAAGATATGCTCAAGAATGAGAGGGCATAGAGTTAAGCTGGATGGGAATAATTTCAGGAGGTATATAAGGAAGTTTTTTTTTCATGGAAAGAGTGGTAGATCCCTGGAACATGCTGCTAGCCAAGGTAGTCGGGCTAAAACAGTGGAAGGTTTCAAAAAAGTGTGAGGTAGGCATAAGAAAACCCTAGGGGAAAAGAAATAAGTGTGGAGTGGAAGAACTGGAGATCATGTAGGGTCTGTGGGGATACTATAGGCATGGCTAAATGGGCAGACGATGTGGATCCAGTGGTCCTTATCTGTTGGCAAATTCTATGTTTCTCTGTTTCTATCACCCTCATTCCTCTTTTCAGGTCTTGAATTACTGCCTGCAAATGGAGTTGCCCTGCCTTTTGATACTTCATGGATTCCCTCACCTGTTGGCATTCCTGCTTCCATTCTTTTATGCTTTTCCATGTAAAACACTCAGATGTGTGTCTCTCTACCATTCTGTTCCATGTTCTATGTGTCGCTTTTTTCACATCAGCTCCTATTGCTTGGTGCCCTGCAGCTGCCCTTTCTCCTTGTGTACCCTCAACATGCTACTGTCTTGATTCCTGGTTCTCTGAACTGGCCTGCTGCTCAGGTGATTTCTCGTCCTCTGGAAGGGCCAGCTGCTTTGGTGTGTCTGTGTCCTCCAGACAGGCCAGCTGCTTGGGTGCTTTTGTATCATCTGGCTGGGTCAGCTGCTGTGATGCTTCCCTGTCCTCTGGACAGGTCAGCTGTCGGGTGCAGTCCTCTCCTGTGCTGTTGCTCCCC
This sequence comes from Neoceratodus forsteri, assembly GCA_016271365.2. NCBI lineage: Eukaryota > Metazoa > Chordata > Ceratodontiformes > Ceratodontidae > Neoceratodus > Neoceratodus forsteri. Next base: position 230,018,366 of record CM057458.1, on the reverse strand, counting down.
TTTGGGACTCTTGACATGAGGTCTTCTTCATGCTCCTTATAAAAGGATGGTTCATTGTTCCTGTCAATGACATCACACTTTTCAAACAAAAAATGCAGTAGGATTCAAAATACTTAAAACAGAATATTGCCTACCTGTTTGTGAACTACAATTATCAGAGTCTGACTGAGGTGCAGGGTACCCATCTGGAAAATAGGACCAGGCATACCTCTCTACTCTCCCTGATTTTCAGGGATATCTCTCCAAAAATGTGGGTCTCTGTGACTGAACAGTGGGGACTGTAAGTACAAAATAATGCCAGACATCATAGTTACAGACTTGTTCTTGCTCCAAAACAACATTTTAAACTAAATCTCATATTCTACCAGCTTCCAGAGTGTATATCACCAATGATTAGGATGTGTCCCTGATTGTGGCCCTCTGTCTCTCATTTGTGAGGCAGGGGTTTGAGGAATATGGGACCTGGGGCACACCTGGGAAAAGAATAACAATTTTAAAAATTGTAATCAACATTTGTGTAGTGATAAGGACTGTTTCTATCAAGTTATTTAACATTATAAAGCACATCAGTAGTGCTATATGAAAATCATTGCAGTTGAGAGCTCCTTGAATACCTATTATTCAAACAATAATGTTTTACAATGTATTTTGGGGGCTCCTTTCTGAAATCCTTCATTATAGCTGCAGTAGGCACTGTCCTGCAGTTGTTTTGTTATTACATAGTAAAACAGAGCTCTTCTGATTCCTAACGGAGTAGATAAAATTAGATGTTTTGAGGTATTACTCCATTTTCATTCAGCTAAGCAGTGTTTCAAAGCATTATTCTGTGCTAAGCTTCAATCTGGTTAGAAAGGGAGATAAGCAGACAACCCTGGGACTATAGTGTAAAATATCACAGAATGGAATGTTTATGTAGTAAATCTAATGTTAAAACTTTCAGTGAAGATAAGTTAGAGGACCCCTAAACAGTGTTCAAGTCACAGTTTTTTTTCACAGTGGAGGTTTGAAATGGACTGTTCATATGTACTTTTTCATCCTGCAACTTACCATGCTGTTGACATTCTGTTGCTAAAGTACTGAAAAAGGAATGTGCTTGTCTATGCTTGTTATGTGCCTTCTTCCTGAACACTTAGATTAGCTAAGCTAGCCGTTTTACAGGGAGTGTGTGTTTTTACCTTCGGATTTCAATAACCTTTACTGTGCCTGTGCTCACTGTTTATCATGCTTGAGGTAGAGGAATATAAGGATGTTATTTCAGTTTTGATATTGTTATCCAACCTTATCAGTTTGAGCCCACAGAATCCAGTGTTATCCTTCCCCTGGTCTTCTTTCCTTCGTACCTCTTCTATATTATTTTCTACACCTAGTGTAGATCCTGCATATATACTGTGTGTACTCTGTATTTTCTTATATATTACACCTGACTATTTTGTAATTTTGACCTGTCTGTATAGTGTACAAACTTGTATGCTGGCATGGATACCTCCCATGCCCTGTACTCAATGTGTATATATGTATGCTGTTTGCCAGTGAAGCTCTGTGAATGTATCATGTTGCTTTCTAGGAACCTCTTCCTGGTCCATCTTGAAAATTAGTTTAACTCAATGGTGTGTCACCTGGCAAAATAAAGATTTGATTGATTGATTGACTGATTGATTGACTGTTAATCAATGTGAGGAGGCACAAGTTGCAACTGATTCTGACATAGAAACTGACAGTTCTGACTTAGATGACACTAATCGGAGACATACCTTGGATTGGTTAGTATTTTTAATTATAAATAACTAAAACATTGCTTTATCTGTAATCTAGGGGTCACTGTCTGTTTTATTTAGCAACACAAAGTTATTCCAGTCCTTCATAGAAACATAGAAACATACAATTTGATGGCAGATAAGGGCTGCTTGGCCCACCCAATCTGCCCATTTCCCTACCTAATGGATAAGCTGCAGATCCTAGTTAACCAGCAGCCTACTTCTTTCTACCCCTACCCTCTAGAATTGCCTTATGACTGTCCCATGCATGCTTGAATTCAACCATTGTTTTTGACTCCACAACCTCCTCCGTAAGGCCATTCCGTGCATCCACAACCCTCTCTGTGAAAAAATACTTCCTTACATTACCTCTGAACCGAGCCCCCTCTATCTTCAAATTGTGCCCCCTTGTTCTTGCACACCTCTTTTTTTGAAAGATGCTACCCTCTTGGACTTTGTTGATTCCCTTGAGGTACTTGAAAGTTTCTATCATGTCCACCCTCTCCCTCCTTTCCTCGAGGCTATACATATTAAGCTACTTTAATATCTTTCCATATGTCTTCTGGTGCAGACCCTGCACCATTTTAGTTGCCCTCCTCTGGACAGCTTCCATCTTGTCTATGTCATTGCAGAGATTGGGTCTCCAGACCTGCACACAGTACTCCAGATGGGGTCTCACCAGCTGTCTGTACAGAGGGATAACAACTTCTTGTTTTCTACTGGTGATGCCTCTCCCTATGCAGCCCAGCATCCCCCCAGCCCTCCTTACTGCCCTCTCACATTGCTTGCCCACATTTAAGTAATCTGATATGACTACCCTTAGGTCCCTTTCCATTTTTGTTGTTGTTAGTATCTCACCCCCCATTGTGTACTCTTCCCCTGGGTTTTTGTTTCCCATGTGAATTACCTTGCACTTCTTAGCATTGAATCTAAGCTGCCATACATTTGACAATTTCTCTAACCTTGCCAAGTCCCTTCTCATCCTTTCCACCCCACCTCGTGCATCAACTCTGTTGCAGATCTTTGTGTCATCTACAAAGAGACATACTTTTCCTTCCAGTCCTTCTGCAATGTCGCTTATAAAGACATTGAAGAGGACCGGTCCTAATACTGAACCCTGCGGTACTCCACTAGTAACCCCCCTTTCTTCAGAGTGGACTCCATTTACTATTACCCTCTGTGTCCTATTCTCCAGCCAATTCTTTACCCAGACTATCATCTTTGGACCCCCTCCCAGGCTGGCTAACTTGTATATTAATCTTTTGTGTGGGACTGAGTCAAATGCCTTGCTAAAGTCTAGGTAGGCCATGTCCACAGCCCCTCCCTGATCTACTACTTTGGTCACCCAGTTAAAGAAATTTATTAGATTCATCTCTTATGACCTTCCTGCTGTGAATCCATGCTGTCTTGGGTCCTGTGCCCCTCTGGCCTCTAGGTACTTGACAATTCTTTCCTTCAGAAGTGATTCCATCATTTTCCCTATCACTGAGGTTAAACTAACAGGTCTGTAGTTTCCTGCTTCTGTCTTGCTCCCACTTTTGTGAAGGAGAATCACATCTGCCCTCCTCCAGTCCTCGGGTACCACCCCATCCTCTCATGATTTGCTAAAGAGGGTAGTCAGTGGTGTCACTAGTTCTACCCTTAGTTCTTTTAGAATTATGGGATGAATCCCATCAGGCCCCATTGCTTTGTCCACCTTCAGTTTTAAGAGTTCTTTCAGAACCCTTTCTTCTGTAAATGGGCTGGTATCAACTTCTGTATCCAGAGTGTTTCTTTTTTTTTTTATTTATTTAAAGAGAACTTTATTAAATCTAGGCACACAACGAAAAGAAAAAAAAAAGGGATACACAGGTTCATCAACAAGGAATAACATTGACAATTCCATAAAACCAATACAACCACTCTCCCCACCCACATCCCAGACTACACACAATCACCCATCAAATAAAATTAGAGTAAAAAAATAAGCAAATACCCATATTACTTAGGTTTCCAAGATGTCAGAATAGCCTCTAGTCCACCACATAATCGAGTAAAAGCCTGCACCCCATTTCTCATAAATGCAATATACCTTTCCAGTTGCAGTGCCAAGAGACATTCCCTGTACCATTCCAACAGCGTAGGAGGTTTCTCCTCTACCCAGTGTCTCATGATTACAAGTTTTGCTGTTGCAGCGATGAGTGTCATGTACGCTCTCCTGTTTTTAGGGGTGTCAATTGGAAAGTAATTTATTATACATACTTGAGGTGTAAATAATTCACTTAGGCCAAGGATAGGGTCCATATTCATGCTGATGGACTGCCAAAATGTCTTTATACGAGGACACTGCCACAGCATGTGAAACAAAGAACCAGTATCACTCTTACATTTGCTACCTGTTGCAGCAGAAAGTGTCCCATATCTAAAGAGCTTATCTGGTGTCAGATATATGTTATGCATTATTTTGAAATGTACTGACCTAAGTCTGTCTTGTTTAGTAAATTTATATGTTGATAACCAGAGTTTTTTCCAGACGCTAGCATCTTCAGGGATATCAAGCTCTCTCACCCAATAAGGGCAGATCCCTGATGGCAAATTGTGGTCCCAGTCCTGCAAAATTTTATATATGTTAGACACTGCATGTGGTTGAGAGGCAGCCTGTGTAAGCGCGTGTTAAAATTTCTTGTCCTCGCCTGCTAGTGGGGTCACTAAAGGAAACGAAGCAAGGGTCTTACAAACTTGGAGGTATTTAAAGGTTTCCTTATCTGTGGCACCCATGGTCAGTTGCAGCTGCCCGAAGGCCACCGGTGTCCCGCTCCTCCATACATCCGAGACTTTACAGTCACTCAGCCGAGGCCAAAAAATGGATGGTATTGGAGCACCACCAATCTTAAAATGTGGGTTAGTAAAGATTGGCTGTTCAACGGACTGTGACCAATTCAAAACAAAGTGCTTTTGAGCCTGGTGCAAAGCCTTCAAAGACCAGCCCATCGGATTATTTCTGAGTAATTTAGGAGTGTAAGTTGGGGAAACAAATAAAAGGGCTGATAATGAGCACTTTACTTGGGTTGCCAATATCTTTCTATAGGAAGCCATAGCGGTAATATGCAGCCTGGTCTAACTCCTGTGCCAGAAGGAAAGTTTGTTAATGCTGCCGTAATATAGAAAAAGGAAGGGCCGCAGTCCCCCCTTAGTTTCGTGAAGTCAGATTAAGATAAGACCTTTGACACTCTTTTTGTTCCACAAAAGGAGTTTAAAGTACTTTGCAGCCTGGAAACCACCTTTTGGCAGGTATACACCCAACATTCCTAACGGATATAAGATCCTCGGAGCAGATTCATTTTAATTATACCTAGCCTACCCCAAAGGGAAAAGGAGTAGTCGCCATCTTTCCAGGTCTAAAACTACTGTTTTAATTATTTTATCAATATTATTTCGATAATGGACCTCAGATCCCTGAAGATCTTAATTCCTAGATAATCAACAGATTTTGTTTCCAGACCAGGCCCAACTTGGATAACTCCTCCTTATTCACCCTATAGTTCAGTGGCATTACCTTTGTTTTTATTCTATTTATCTTATAATAGGACACTTGAAAATTCCTCTGTTTCTCTAGCACAGCCGGAACTGAGATAACTGGTCTCTAAGTGCAACAGAATATCATCTGCATATACTGAGTAGGCATACTTCTTCTCCTATTTGAATACCTGCTATATTGTTGTTACTAGCCAATCTACGTAGTAAAGGCTCTAGGTATATGTTAAAAGTAGGGCTAGAGGGGACATCCTTGTCTGGTGCCCCGCCTAACTTAAAAGGAGGAGAGACAGCAACCGTTACATATTTAACTCTGGCCGATGGGCAAGAATACATAACCTTAATCCACTTAATGAACATCTCCGGAAAGCCAAAGGAAGTTAAGGTGGCAAACAAAAAGTCCCAAGAAACTCTATTGAATGCCTTTTTGGCATCTAGCGAGATCAGTACCATTGGGATCTCGGAGTCTCTGGCAGTCGCGATGAGATGCAACAGTTTCCTCATATGATCTTGAGAGGACCTCCCGGTCATAAATCCAACCTGTTCATGTCCTATTAATCTGTCTATGACTTTAGTGAGTCTGTTTGCCAGGATCTTGGCCAAGATTTTAATATCCGTATTTAACAAGGATATAGGGTGGTAACTACCAAGATTTCGTGGGTCCCTCCCAGGCTTTAGAATTAGAGTTATTACGGCCTCCTGAAAGCTAGGATCTGACACCCCCATATTATACCAATAAGTAAAAAGATCTCTTAACAAGGGTATAATCTCAGCTTGAAAAGCTTTATAAAAATTACATGGCAAGCCATCAGGAGTGGGGGACTTATCCGCGGGCATCTGTTGGATAGTTTCTTGTATTTCACCCACTGTAATTGGGGCACTTAAAATGGCTGCCTCTGGGGCAGTTACCTTGGGTAAATTCACTGAGCCAAGATAAGAGTTTATAACCACATCCATGGGACGTGGGGGAGGGGCCACTGCATATATACCTTGATAATATAACCCAAACATTTCCGTTATTTTTTGGGGTTCAGAGCAAACTTGGCCATTTTCTTTAGAGCAGATGCCAGCAATAAAATGTGATGTGTCCAACTGGTGAATTCGCATCGCTAGCACCTTGCTCGCCCTCTCACCCATGTCTAGGTATTTCATCTTGGTTCTGTGTAGGGATAGCTCTGCCCTCTGAGATATTAGCCTAGCATACTGGGCTTGCAGTTGGTGCAATCTAGTCCACATCTCTACTGGGGCAGTATGGAACAGATTATATTCTAAGTTTTTGATAGATGCAAGTACATCGTCTAACTGGGCTCTTTGATTCTTAACCCTTTTGGAGGCAATTTTAATGAATTCCCCCCTCAAGGAACATTTTAAAGTGGCCCAAATGAAATCATATTTATCTACTGTCCCTTGATTATATGTCAGGAAGAAGGCAATGTGCTCCTTAATATACCTCACTATAGCTGGGTCTTTTAGCAATTGAGTATTCAAATGCTATTGTGGGGACCGTTTGCCCCCAGTCCCCAACCCCAATTCCATGTCAACCGGTGCATGGTCAGATAACACCCTAGCTAAAATTTCTATCCGCTTAACCTCAGAAATTGCAGTGGAACTTACAAGCAGATAATCAATCCTGGAATATGTTTTATGTGTCGCAGAAAAAAAAGTATATTGCCTCGCAGAAGGGTTCAGAACCCTGCATGCGTCCACTAATGCCGTGATATACATTAAATCTTTCAACGCCCTCTGCACTGGGGATAGCCCTCTACGAGTCCCCTCGGACCTCTCCAAATCTGACTGAGGAACTAGGTTCCAATCTCCTCCCAGTATTGTGAGCTTAGGTGGGTCAGTAACTACCAGGTTTAACAGATTCACAAAAAGATGCATGGTCGCTGTTTGGCCCATATATTGAACCAAGAAGAACAGGACAAGACCCCAAAGATCCATGCACAATTATATACCTGCCTTCTGGGTCTGATACTTCATGGACCAGTTTAAACGGGACACTCCTGGCCAATAATATCACTACTCCCCCTTTATTTGTGGAGACACCAGCACTGAATACCTGACCCACCCAGAGTCTTCTAAAGAGGAGCGCATCTCCTTTTTTAGGTGTGTTTCCTGAAGGAAAACTATTTGTGCTCGCATCTGTTGCAAATGTTTTAAAATAACTTGCCTTTTGACCCTATCCTTGGCTCCTTTAACATTCCATGTCACAAAATGAAAACAGTTACTCATTTCTTATAATGAATGGGGATATAGGTAAATGAGTGGACTAACCAAGTCAGACCTAATAAGATATACCCTTGCCATTGTAGTCCTTCCCCCCCACAGTAACAACATTGTTAACCCCCCCTGGATATCTACAAACTTTAACCATTATAACCCAAAACCTACTACTATACCCCCAGTACCAACCGACTGCACTCCTACCCCCACCCTGCCACATGATTAAACAACAAAGCAGTCTCCAGCCTGACAACACTGCTCCCCAGAGCTCCCCTCCCTCTTCATGTCCCCCCGATAACTGCTGTTTAGAGGGGAAGAGGGAAAGAAAAAAAAAAGGGGGGGTTGATTTACGGTATCCACAGGTCCCATTAGGATTCAATGCATTTCCTAACATGAGTTTCCAACTAATAAAGCCTGTATATAAAACAGTAATTAACCATAGGCAATTATAATAGATAACAATAACTATCCCTATCTAAAGCTGTAAATTCAGATATTATATACCCCACTCAGACTCGAGAATCATATCTAGATTCTCTTATCCCCCATTCAACTACTCGGTGTGCCACAACTCATTCAAAAGCGAGAGAGGCATTAACTCCATGGATCTGCTGTATCCCAATGTCAGGAAACAAATGTTAAGACAGTCCAGCAACATTAAACAATTCAATCAGGCAAAAGGCAGATTGTCCCCAATACTATGCAGGCTTACATCTGAGATATTTACACATAGATTGGCTGTCCTCACAGGCGAGATATTCAGAACACCGATAACGGTGTAACCAGTGAAAGAGGAAATCCAGAACCATAATTGGTCTGAAATCATTTCCACACCCCGGTATCTAGTCTCGTCGGGTTCTAGTCCCGCTTACAGCGTTTACAATTTGGATGAAACTTGAGCTTTGAGTTGTCACACCACTGTCTATTCTGGCACCTTCACTTTGGCTAATCAGTGGGAAATGAAGCTGCCACACTAGTCCTGAGTCCTCACACTCTCTCCTACCTTTTCTTATTTACTATTTATCTTGGTCATTTCAGCAAGATAACTCATTCCCGACTGATTAAGGGCGGAATTATTCCCAAGACCATGCAGAATTACCTCTGTGACAGCTATATATAGGTTACCTGACCTCACAGGAGAGTTTTCAAAACACGGAGATGGTAATGGCAGTGCTCAGGAATGCGAATTTACCCTGCTGACCGGCGAGAAGAAAAAAAAACAAACAAAAAAAAAACGGGGGTGTCGGTGACCAGAATTAGAGCAAAGTCACATCAACACAGTCCAGTGCCCCATATCTGGTCTCGCCGAGTTCTTGACTCATATGCAGGGTTTATGATGTAGATGAAGCTGACACATTTATTCAAAATGGTACCGCACAGTCTATGCTGGCACCTTAGCTTAGTTGGTCTGCAGGGAATTAGGCAGTCACAATAGCTCTGAAACATCATGCCCTCTTACATTCCTAACTTTTAGAAGCTTTACCATTTCTCACTCCTACTAGACCACGGTGTCAAACAAAAGTATAGCAAAAGTATAGCACTGCAGTTGTCTGACGGGATCGAAAACTTTACCGAAGCTGGTCAAATACAGAATGCACAGGCACATCTGGGCATGTCGAGTCTACAGGATAAGTCCGGTATATATACAAAACATCCTGGGAGAACGTGTAAAACCCTATCGATATCTTCTGTCCAGTCTAACAATTTCTGACATATACGATCCCACTTGATCACCATATTTTCCAGGAATCAACCCCCAATATTTGAAAAGGGCTCGAGAAATAGGTGGATAAGCATTACCACTCTCACACTCGTCCTGCCTTTTACTTAAACAAATCTGGCATGCGCTCTTTTAATCCTTGTAGAGCTTGAACAGGAGAGTTGAAGGAAACCCAGTTGTCATTGCATTTAACCATTAAAATTGCTGGGTACTTGACTCTGAACTGTTTTGTCGCCGTGATCAATTTCGACACACTTGGGATGGAGCCCCTGCCTCCTGAGCTGCACCGAGTAAGGCAGGTCCTGCGCAATATGTATTCTCCTGCCCTCCCAGGTCACTTCTTGGATTTCTTTCACTTTATTTAGAATATGTTGTTTGTCAACGAAATTTAAGAGTTTAAAAATCATAGGTCTCGGATGCTGACCCGGGGCTGGAGGGGGGCGTAACGCCCGGTGGGCCCTTTCGATCACATAGTCACCACCGTTTGGAGGGGGGGCCGACTATTTTGACACAGAACTTTTGCATAAAAGTAATTGCTGCATTCCCCTCCTCCTTCTCAGGAATACCAATTACAATTAGATTGTTCCGTCTGCTTCATCCCTCCAGGTCCTCTATCTTCTCCTCTAATTTTTTAAACCTGCGTCCAATATTCACAACGTCTAGGTCGGCCTTGTCCTGCCTTCTTTCTAGTGACACAATTCTGGTTTCCGAATCCTCGACCCTCCGTGACAGGGATTCAACTGTAGTTTTAATAACTTGCAGGTCTTCTGATATTGTTGCAATTGTTGTCTGCAGCGGTTGCATAATTTCCATGAATTTTCTCCTCAGAAAGTGCAGTAGCAATCGTAGCCATTTTTGGTAAATTCGGCGCTTGCTGCCACGGGCATTTAGTGGCCTTGTCTTTCTCCGGGATCTGTGGCGGAGATCATCTGGGTAATGCCTTTTTCATGTACACCTCCATTCAATCTTCGGTCCCGAGGATCCTGGCACATTTACCTTACTGGTGGCTTATTCTGGTAGGCAATTCTCAGCTTTAAAACCAATTATAAAGTTGGGATCACAGTGCAGGGAATGGAGCTCCAGGAAACTGCTGCTCTAGCTCAGGCTGCCATCATGTGACCCTCCCCTTGCACGTCTTCTGATATAAAAATATATGTGAATCATTTTGTAGAACTGTAACTAATACTGTGATCCCTTTGTTTAAAACGGTATATCCAGAGTGTTTCTATTGTTTGTTTTAGGTACCTCCCTCTCTTCATTTGTAAATACTGAGCAAAAATATTTGTTTAGTATCTCTGCCTTTTCACTGTCACCCTCTGCCCACCCCCCCCTTTATTAAGCCTCACCATCCCTCCCTTAGTCTTCCTTCGCTCCCTGATGTACCTAAAAAAGGTTTTATCCCCCTTTTTAACTGAGTTGGCTATCTTTTCCTCTGCAAGACCACTGTTTCTCTGGGATTCCATGAATGCAAATGGAATCCCAGAATCCTGATTGGCTGGCAGAATTCAAACTGCACCTGGAAGTATCGCGGAACTCACACTGCTTGCATGTGTGATCAGGAATTGGGCTACATAAAAGCCCCTGTGCAGCAAGCCATCCTTCCCTACTGAACCCGAAAACCCCAGAAGAAGGAAGAACCAGAAGAACATAGGAGATGCCCAGAAGAGACCATGAGGGACAATGAGGATGCTGAGGGCACCACTTTGATTTATTCCATTGGCCTGCTCCTCTCGACCCTCTCTGCATTGCGTTTTGGTCACAGGGTTTACCCCATCACACAGACGGAGCTGTTGGCCACAGTAATATTTTAATATTTAAAAAAAAGAGTGTTGCTGCTGCTGGGGCAATCGCCGTAGAGGCATCAGACCCCTGGAATCTCCAGCAACTGTGTCTTGTCTCTGCACACTTCTGGGATACTACTTCCCTTGAGGTAAATTGCAAACTGCAATTCCTTGTTTGCCTTGTGCATTGAATCTTTGTATGTTGGTGCGGTGAAATCAGGGAAGCGAGGGCCAGTACAGGGGTTGGTATTTCTTTGCTAGCTGTATTTGCTATATATTTATAACATGATGCGGCTGTGTTCTTTTCGGGGAAAAAGCAAAAAAGCCAGGGGTACAAACAATCAGTGTTGCTCAGCTGAGTCAGTATATATATAGGGCAGGGGGTCATCTGAGTACTGAAGTACTTAAGTTGTGAAAAACTGCAATTCCTTGTTTGCCTTGTGCCTCTTTGAATCTTTTTACAGGGGTTAGTATTTATTTGCTGCTTGCTATACTTGCTATATTTATAATGTGATGCTGGGTTCTCGGGGAGTGGAAAAGCCTGGGGTACAAACAGTCTTGTAAGAAATAAAGCAGACCAGCACTCCAGGCTTCAGAAAAATTCAGGGCAAAACATTTATTGTAGTTTTGTACTAAAAAAAGTACTTACAATTGTAAGCAGCACCAATGTGCATTCTCTGACACAAACACTACTCTCCAGCCTCAGTGCTTCAGGGCAAAGCTATGAAGGGGTAGCTTTGTCCCGAAGTGCCGAGGCTGGAGAGGATTGTTTGTGCTGGAGAATGCACATTGTTGGTATTGTATGTTTATTGCTTACAATTGTAAGTACTTATTTTTTTTAGTACAAAACTACTATAAATGTTTGCCCTGAATTCTTCTGAAGCCTGGAGTGCTAGTTTGCTTGATTTCTTATTTGTTTAGTATTTTTTCCAGCACCTGCCTCATTTGGAGCGTACCCTGCTTTTTTGAAAACTGTACAAACAGTCTTGCTTGGTTGCTCAGCTGAGGCAGTGTGTGTGTGTGTGTGTGTGTGTGTGTGTGTGTGTGTGTGTGTCCGTCTAAGTATGTGTATGTGTTTGGGGGGGTAGGGGGCCCTCAGGGGGAGACTGAGTAACTTTACCTTCTGTATACCTCAGAGTAGTTGGGGGGATGGTGTGTGTGGTCTAGGATGGAGCCCTTTGGGGGGAGGCCTGAGTAGGCTGGGGATCTGAGTACTGTGAACAACTTTGCCCCACAGAGTGAGTATGTGTGTAATTTGGGAGTGGACTCTGTGTGTCTGTGTGTCTGTGTATATGTGTGTCTAGCAGGAACCCTTTGGGGAGATGCCTGAGTGGGGTGGGGTCTGAGTATTTTGTGCCCCAGAGTGTGTGAATCAAAATTTATATATTTATTTTATTTTATTTTAAAATCCAGGGGTGCAAACAGGCTTGCTTAGTTGCTGTCATCAGACTCTCTATCTAAACAGCTAAAGAAGCCGAAAATACCAGAGCCCCTACAGAATCAGCATATGTGTGTGTGTGTGTGTGTGTGTGTGTGTGTGTGTGTGTATGTGGGGGGGTGGATGTATGATTGGTCTAGCTGGGAGCCATTTTGGGGAGGCCTTAGTAGGATGGGGTTCTGAGTATTGTGACCTTCTTTGCCCAACAGTCAGTATGTGTGTGTTTGTGTGTGTGGGGGTGTTCATCTGAGTGTGTGTGGGTGGGGGTCTGAGTATTGTCAAGGGTGTTTCTGTGAGAAAAGCAAGCTCACCACCCCAACCTAATCAGAGGCACACAGAAAGAAACACAGCCCCTTGGACTTCACAGGAGATGGCTAGCACATTGCATCCTCTAGCAAGTCTGAGAGGCTGTGGTGCTTGCTGTGTGCCCCAGAGTAAGTGGGGTGGGGGTGGTGGTATTCTACACTAATGTGGGCATGGTTAGGATAAGAGTTGGCACTGGTGCATCTCTAACATCCGAGGGTATGTGTTAGTTTCTGTGTACTCCAGAATGAGTCTGGAGAGGAGAATTAGTACCATTGCCTGCAAAACTGCTCTGAGGTACAAATAAATCCAAACAGCCCTTTAGACGTTGCAGGTGGTGGGGCATGTCCTAGGAGCCTTGAGCAAGTTCTGTTTGCCTTTTTTGTGCCACAGAGTGTGTTGTCATTGGGTGGGGTCATCAAGGGCTGTTTTTGTGAGAAAAGCAAGCTCACCACCCCCATTCTAATCGGGGGCACCCAGAAAGAAACACAGCTCCTTGGACTTCACAGGAGATTGCTAGCAAACTGCATCCTCTAGCAAGTCCAAGGGGCTGTGGTGCTTGTTGTGTGCCCCAGAGTAAGTGGGGTGAGGTGATGATAGTGGCACAACACACTAACACAGGCATGTTTGATGGGTTTGTGAGACTTTGTCAGTGCTGCATCCCTGAGTGTCTGAAGGGGCAATGTTTGTTGCTATGTGTCCCAGAGCAAGTCTGAGGACAAATTGTTTTCTAGATCTTTGGGGATATCTCTTGCAGCATAACTCTCAAAAGAAACATGATAGGCTGGCATGGTAAGACAGAGTTGCAGCTGGGGAGGGGGAGATTCCCAGCCTTTGCCAGCAGAATAAAACTGTGTGTCTGTGTGTGTGTGTACGTGTGTGTGTGTGTGTGTGTGTGTGTGTGTGTGTGTGTGTGTGTGTATAGCTGGGAACACTTTTGGGCGGGCTGAGTTACTTTACCTTCTGTGTGCCCCAGAGAGTCACTATATCTGCATGTGGGGGTGTGCTCGGGGTATTCTGGAGCAACTTTGCTGCTTTCTGTGTGCCCCAGAGTGAGTGTGAGTGTGTGTGTGGGGGGGTCACCCTCCTAAGCTATTACTGTGGCTCTTTTTCTCATTTTTTCTCCCAGGAGTTGGGGCTTGCAGTGATGCCTATGGAAAGAAGTGCGAACGCATCCACATGCACACCCTCCAAGCATCTGACCCAACTCCTCCCCTTCTGCAGCATGGTACCCCAGCCTCTTCTAGGCAGCAGGCAAGTGCTGGCTACTGAGGATCCCCCTTCCCAGAGAAGGACAGCACTTCGTCGGACGTTCAATCCTTTTCCTCCCCTGCTGACCCCCGGCAGCCCATGCACATTCCCTAACATGGGTCACCTGTGTAGAGTGTGGTAAGGTGACCAGCACCTCATCCCCTTTGTGCCACCAGGCCAGCACCAATGTGTGCCCTGGAGTATGTGGTGGTGTGTGGGTCTGAGTAGCTGGGGGGATGTCTTGTTATTTCTGAGTTTTTATGTCCATGCGGTCCTGGCGTCTGATGGTTGTAGTTCTAAGGTGTGACCTGCTGCAAGAGATTCTCTTGAAGATCTACTGTTATGAAGTTCTTTCATAAGTGTTCTTTTTTTCTCGGGTGGGGAGCTGGACGACCCCCTGCTCCACACCTGCCTACCATGTTTCTGAGACCAACCTACAGTAGGTTCAGTGGTTTTTCCATCTTAAGGTATGCAGGTGAAAGTTATTTCTGCTGGGGAAATGTGGAAATACCCCTACTTCCCACTGCAACACTGCCTTGCCATATCTGCCTACAGTGTCTCTCTTTTCTTGCTCCCCCAGCTCCAAGCCAGCCTCTCCTTCAGGTCCTCCTATGCCCTCCGAGCCGCACTGCCCTGGTACAGCCACCTCTTCACCCTATATTGCAGCCCCTGCTGTGTAACCCCGGATGTAACACTTTGCCAGGTGGGTCCCCCTCCTCTGAGAGGGAAGGCACCAGGAGGGTGGCCAGCACCATACTTGTCCCAGGTGCTGCTAGGGTGGTTTGTGCACTGCCCAGGGTCTCGTGGCAGTGGGAGCTGGTGACCGTCATCCGGCCAGACTCAGGGCTCTTTCCTGTGTTCTCCCCAGGGACTTGGCATACCACTAACATCAGGCTTATGCCAACGTTCGCCAGGCCCCGTTGAATTGTGGGACCCCACATATTGCCGAGCCCCCAGCCTCCACAAAGGGTCAGCAATTGCCAGGTCGTGTCCCCGCACACCTCGCCGAGAGAAGGCGAGCAGTAGTCAGATGCTTCAGCCTTCTCTCCCTGGCCGGCCCTCCATCACCTGAGTCAGTTCCTGAACCCAGGTCACTGGCGTCACCAGTGGAAATCCAACCGCTGCACCAATGGGCTGGTGGTGTCTCTTTTTGAGAGGAGATTAGTGCTAAATTTTCATTAAGTGCAGTTAAAGTCACCGGATTCAGCAACAAATGCCACACAACAAACGTCAAAGGATGCTTGGAGCTGCACCACAACCTTGTCCTTACATTCAGGTACTGTGTATATGGGGAAAAATGGCTTTGTTTGATCAATGCAGTGATACGGGGAGGGGGGATCCAAGGATGCTAGTATTTTTTCAGACCAGTTTGCAGCGTGGTTTTGGGCAATTCATGCTGTGCAAAAAGCTGTATAGCACCAGGTAAGTCTGGATGTTGCTTGTGTGGCTGACAAATCAAAAGAGGGTTACTTGCCATGTAGTTCTGGGCAAGTAGGAGGATGTTTATTTGCTGCTGCCATTGCAGCCAGAGAATGCTGACTATAGGTTGCCCTACTGCTGGAGTCGTAGGCCGCTGCTGCCATCTCACCTAGTGAATGGTGGTTGTAGAATGCTGCTGCCATTGTACCTGGATGATGGGAGTTGTAGAATGCTGCTGCTGTCGTACACGGAAGATGCAAGTCATAGGCCGCTGCTGCTGTCTTACTGGGAGGATGGGAGGCATAGGTTGCAGTTGCCATCTCATCTAGTGAATGGTAGTTGTAGAATGCTGCTGCCATTGTACCTGGAGGATGGGAGTCAGAGAATGCTGCTGCTGTCATACATGGAGAGTGCAAGTCATAGATTGCTACTGCCTTCACACCTAGAGGATGGGAGTCATAGAATGCTGCTGCCATTGTACCTGGAGGATGGGAGTCATAGACTGCTGGTGCCATTTCACTTGGAGGATGGGAGTTATAGATTACTGCTGCCAGTGTACCTGGAGGATGGGAGTTGTAGACTGCTGCTGCCATCTCACCTAGTAAATGGTGGTTGTTGGCTGCTACTGTCGTTGTATAAGTCATAAGCAGATTGGTGGAACACACTACTAATATTTTATTTTTGGTTGTGATTTCAGTATTCATACTTTCTGCCTGCATGATGTCTGCTGCACCACTGAATAAGAAAGCGAAGCTCTGCTACACCCCGGCTAAGGAGCAAGCCCTTCAGTATAAATCTGAAGGCATCTATGAGGATGGAGGAAAACTTTTCTGTGCATACTGCAACCATGTCCTGAACCATACCAGAAAAGATACACTCAAAGATCATCTGCTCAGCAAGAAACATGCTAGGAATAAGGAACAAGCTGCTAGTGAAGGAAGACCAGCAAGACAGGTGACCCTGACCAGCAGTTTCACAGCTACAGCAGACTCGTCCATTGTAAGAAATGAGATGGTCATGGGCACAATTAAGGCATGGGGAGCTGTGAATGTTCTGTTGGAGAAGCTGGATCATCCACAGCTGAGGGAATGGATGTGCAAGTATGTGAAGGGGAGTGGAGTGGAGGCAAAAGCAGACACCCAGAGGCAGCTCTACCTGCCCAAGTTAAGAAAGCACATTGATGCTAACCTTAAAGCAGTTCTGACTGGGAAATCATTGTCTGTGATATGTGATGAGAACACAGATGCACAGTCACGGTGCATTCTTCATGTCATCTTTGTGTTGGAAGGGGGCAAGACATATCTTGGAAACAGCACAGAACTAGACTCTGTCAATCATTCCACAGTGGCTCAAGCTGTCTTAAAGACTCTAGAGTTGTGACATTAATTTTACAAATATAGTTTCATTTGTCAGTGGCAATGCTCATTATATGATTAAATGTTTTAATGAAGCACTTCATGGGGTTCTTGGGGACCATGGTGTGCATGTGTGTTACTGGGCACACGTCTTGACCCTTGTTGGTGATATATGGCTGCACCATTTCAAAAAAGTTAATGAACTGGTTTTGTTGGTAAAATATGCCTTTCAGCAATCACCAAAATGCAAAAGAGAATTCATCACATTTTTGGAGGATCTGGAAGCTCCAGTGGAAATGATTACTTTGCCACCGGTTCCTGTTTTAACTAGATGTAACACATGGTTTGCAGCTGTGGCATACCATTCAACACACCTGCAATACCTGAGGGAATTTTTCAGGGTGGATTCAAGTGATGCTACCTCAATAAACAATCTACAGGCATTACTGGATGAATGGTACAATGAGCTACAAGCACAACTGGCATTCATTACAGAAAATTCATGTGACATTATTGCTGCAATAGAACTTCTGCAGTCAAAGGAGCAACCTCTTGCGATTTCCACATCTGACATACTAATGCCAATTAAGAGCCACTTTGAGGCTGCCATAACTAAAAATGATGGCTTTGGAGAGAAGACAGAGCTGTACCTTTCTAAATTGAGGAATAAAGTAATGGACAAGAACCTCAAAGTGTTCAAAAATGCTTTCAAGGTCAGTTTGGAGAAACTGACAAAACACCTGCAGTCAAACCCATCTGTACAGTTTCTCATGGCCTGTCGAATTCTCAACCCACTCAACCTATCCAAACTCAATAAAGACTTCCAGCTGTACTTGCCCTGTATCCCAATGTTCACGTTACACAATAAGAATGCACTGTTAAAGGACTGGGAGATCTACATACGGCAGGATGTGTGAGAACTACCAGAGATCAAATCATTTGATCTTCACCAGTAATGGATCTCTATGTCCTCACAGGTGTCAACTCTGGCCAAGGCAGCCCTTCAGGCCATCTAGGTCCCTGTTTCTAGTGCAGATGTGGAGCAGTCATTTTTTGCACATGGACAAATCCTGACCGACCAACAGAGAAGCCTGACTGTGGACAATTTAAAATGTTTTTCAATGTTGCTATTCAATAAGTAGACCCAGAATTGCCCACCCTCATTTGTGTAATTGCAGTTTTGATGTACTACTGCAGAAAAATGGTGCTCCCCTGTGCAATAAACTTGTAGACATGCAGTTCTGGTGCAATATTGTAGAAAACAAAGTGGTGCCCCACTGTGCAATGTCATAGATGTGCAGTTCTGCTGCAATATTGTAGGGAAAAGGTGCTACACTGTGCAATAGTGTAGACATGCAATATGTAGTATCTCTGCATTATATAGCTATGGGTTAGATTTTACTGTCCTTCACATAGTATACTTTAGTTCATGTAGTCTGTATAGCATATTTGTCTGTGTAGTGTATTTGTCTGGGTAGTGTATTTGTCTGGGTAGCATATTTGTCGAACTGTGTTCAGTGGCCAATACTTGAATTGATTTGTGTTTTTTTGCATATGTTTATCTTTGTAAATCTAATTAAAATAAAGCACATGAATTGCATTTTAGCTTGGAGTAATTTTTATTGTACATGTCACAGAACACATTGTCAGCATTAAAACAGAATAGATTTTGGTGTCAATTTAGTATCAAACAGACATCAGAATTGATTCCTCCTTGCAAGAAAAACACTACTGTTACATAAGACCATTTAATTTCACCTGCTGCCTTTATCTGAGAAGGGAATATTTCAATAATTATGCCAGTTTGGCCAATGGAGTTCCATAGTCACTGGCCTTGATAACTGGTAGATGCAAAACTTTGGTAGCTAGCCTATAATAATAATATAAGATGCAATATGAGATTAAATGTTCTTGTTTTCTACTGATGTGGCTCAAATCTGCATAAAAACACAATAAATCACTTACAGACAAATGTATTACTTAAAATGAATAATAGTAAATTTTTGGATTACTGGAAAAATCCTGGAAATTGGATTCTGAAACACCGGTAAAATACTGAAATCCAGGATGGTCAAAATGGAATTTGCTTTTTCCCAGCAGTGAAAAGCAGTGGCCTTGATCATCTATGATAGCCCTCCCATTATACTGCATAGCAGGTCACCGACCTATGCTGTGTCACAAATTGCATATCGGTGTGTGGACAGTATTCAAGAGACTTGCGTGTGAACTTAAAATAAGGTCTGTATTTACTCATAATTGATAAAAAATACAGAATTTGTGCTCTGTACTGTTACCAATATGGTCAAGAGATAGTGTGCATAAAAAAGGGTGTATGTATTTTTATTTTACTGTGGCAACATTTTAATAATGAAAATAGCCCTCAAAAAGGCAGCTATTTTGTGACATGGCTGTGCTACTCATCTTGGTGACCATTACATTTACTGTATTTAAAGCACAATACTAAAGTTTTCTATTTTAGTGGACAGAGTGGATATGTAACTGCCCCCCAGTGATTATTGATTTTATGCATATGTAATTACATTTACATGATACCATATGTATTTTATTACTTTGGTGCATTACTGTGGTGTCTTATGTAGCTGCCGAATTTCTTTTGTGCATTCTGTCTTTATGCTTTGAGGTTTTTTTTTCAGTGTCAGTTTATATTGCTTAATGTGTTTCTGCCGCACAAATCTGCAATCTTAATGCAGTGGTACATAGAGCCTGCTAGAAGCAGCAGCATCAAAAGCTGTGGCTCTTGCTGCCGTGTCCATGTTACCCACGTGGATGATGATGCTGCTGGTATTAGTACAAATAGCCAGGACCCAAAGGTGACATCAGGCATTCAGTTTTAGTACTCTGGATGTAAGCAAAACTATTCTCTTCCTGCTGCTTCTCCTACTCACCATTCTTAAAAACAGGTAGAATGAAGTGTCGTCCATTTTAAATCTGATGCGCTGCACAGGAGTTTGGATGGATCTCAGAGGGTTCCAGTCACTAGAAAACATGGCCTTCAGCATTCTGCTGCAAAACAGCAAGTTAAAATTCTGGGAGGCATATTAAATAGTGACTGGATAAAATGCAGCAGTTGTTCTGTGTCATTTTGGGGATAGAAAAAGTAATGTGTTCATCTTAAGACTTTATGGTCCTGCTGTTTGTGAAGGGCCCCCTCTGCAAAACAGAGGATGATTGGATTAGTGGGCTGTGCAGCACAATGAGGATATTTTAAAGTTTTGTTTGGGGAGTATATCAGCAGAACTTTCCTCTGGTTCTAACACTGTGTAAATGGGGCATATTAAATAGTATAGTTTAAAGTTGTGTTTGGGAAGTATATCAGCAGAACTTTCTTCTGGTGCAGTTATTGTTTAAATTGAGCATATTAAATAGTATATATTTTTTTCCCTTTGTATTTATGCACCTTCCCTGTCTCCTCTCTCCACTCTTTCAGACAGCCTCTGTCTGCAGGCCCCCCACTCCCATCATGATCTGCCTCTGGAGCACACACTATTCCACACTATTTTTACCCCCCAGGTATACCCCCCCGGGTAGGGGTGAGGAGGGATCTACAGTGCTTACCTCCTCAAACCAAAATACTGTGCCATGGAGTTGGTGCAGTGGAGTCTGTCTGATGAGTCCTGGAGATGCCCAGTGAGGTGTCATCACCTAGGTGAGAGCGAGGTGTTTTTCCCCTGTTTTTCTTTCCCCCAGATGTCGGCATGCAATCAGGGAGTGTGAGCCAGGAGGCACGCTGAGACGTGCCTCCTGCTTTGCCCCTCTGCTGATGTCTGCCCAATGCCCTTACTGCTTCTCTACCAACTGCACCTTCCATCGGGGCTCCCCTAGATGGTGGTATTGCAGCGGGAGCATGCAGCTAACCCACCCTGGAGAAGGAGAGCAGCCATTCGGCGCTCTATCCTTCCCCTTCCCGGCCGACCCCCGGCGGCCCGTGCTCATTTCCGAACCTGGGTCACCGGCATGGTACGAGGTGAGGCGTCCAGTGCTTAAGCACTCAGCACCACCAGGCTGGCCCTTAAATAGTATATTTTAAAGTTTTGTTTGGGAGGTATATCAGCTGAACTTTTCTCTGGTGCTGGCACTGTTTAAATGGGGCATACTAAATACTATCTGGCTATGGTGCAGCAGTTGTGTTCCATCATCTTTGGGGGCAGAAAAGTAAAATTTGTGTGTTCTCTCATGGCCTAGCTGTTTGTAAAGGGCCTCTCTTCAAAATGGGGCTGTGCATATAGGTGACCAGTCTAATCAAATAGAGTTTTGCTGGAGATTTATGGTACTTTGTTTACAATCCATCCAGCAGGTTTTCATTGTATGATTAGATTTTTTTAGATTATTGCTGATATTGGTGAACTTTCCCCTGGTGATGACTTTAATCATGTTTAAATGGGGAAAAAATTACACCTGTGGGGATCCTACTGCTAAATTCTGAGAATGTGTATTTGTTGAATGAATGCTGCACCTGTTGATGTGATGATGGCTCTATTTTAGAAGTGTGTGTGTGTGGAATGAATATAAAACCTGCACTCTTAAAATGTCTTGAATAAAGATAAATGCAATTTGTGAGAGATGCTTGTAATTTTTGGAAAGAAGGGGTGATGCTGGCTCCAGTTAAGGTAGGGGTGTGTGTGTGTGTGTGTGTATATGTGTGCATGTGTGAGTATGTGTGCATGCACGCGCATGTGTGTGTGTGAGGAGTTATTTTAAAATTATAAAGTTGCCTTTCTTGATGTAAGATTATAAAGCAGATTAATTGTATTGGCATACTGAACTAGGGAATCAGGTGAGGGTGGTGGCATAATATATTGGAACTGTTTGAAATAAAAAACTACAGCAATGGGACCTACCTCAAAAATGTTTCTCATGGCATCGGTCAGTTCATTCGAGGTTATGGGGGGTTACCACATGTAGGAATGAGACTGCTTCTAAATTAGACATCAAGTGGTGGCATAATATGTTAGAACTGTTTAAAAATAAAAGAATACAGCACTTGTGCCTATCTTAAAACTGTGTCATTGCCTGGGTGTACTAGTGCCTGTAGGGCAACATCATTGTTTTGGATTCATCTGGCAAAAACATTTTCCTGATTTATTTATAATAAGATTGTTTCTAAATTAGATGTCAATTGATGGCACAATATGTTGGAACTGTTTAAAAATAAAAAATTCAGCACTTGGGCTTACTTTAGAAAGGCTGCTTATGGCATTGCTTAGTACATTCAGGGGTATGGGAGAGATACTGTACCATGTGTAGTGCTGTAATCTGGTTATTGCCTGGGTGTACTAGTACCTGTTGGGCAACATCAGTGCTTTGGATTCAACTGGCAAAAACATTTAGCAGATTTATTTATAATGAGACTGCCTATAAATTAAATGTCAAGTGTCGTCATAATATCTTGGAGCTGTTTGAAAATAAAAAAAATACAGTACATCACCTGGG
This sequence comes from Neoceratodus forsteri, assembly GCA_016271365.2. Classification (NCBI taxonomy): domain Eukaryota; kingdom Metazoa; phylum Chordata; order Ceratodontiformes; family Ceratodontidae; genus Neoceratodus; species Neoceratodus forsteri. The sequence goes on along the minus strand of CM057458.1, from coordinate 229,996,155 downwards.
TCTGACTCAAGCAGTTTGGATATGGCATTCCATGTGCAGTACAAGAACCCTGCAGCAGCAGTTTCCCTGTGATACATGTGGCGGTGAGCACAGAGTGGGCCTGTGTGATATTTTGGCATCATTTTCCCCTTCGTGGCTGGCACTGGGTTGACAGGGGATGCCACGCAGTGCTTGCATCTACAGTTATCAACACCAAACAGCTTGCTTGGGTGCTTTCTGGTTGTTAACTGTGGTTGGGCCTTCCCTCAGTTTGACTCTGTGGCAGTACAGTAATGTCAAAATGGCCCCTGATGTGGCTCAGGCCCACCATTTAACATCCAACTATCTCTTGCCTTGCCTTTGCTTGTCCATGGGGAACTGGTGTATTGTTTTGACTTGTAGAGCAGTTTAGTTGTGGCATTCCATGTGCAGAACAAGAACCTTGCTGCAGTGGCATCCCTGTGATGCACATGGTGGTGAGCTTAGGGTTGGCCTGTGTGATATTTTAGCATCATTTTCCCTTCAAAGGCCAGCACAGGGTTGCTAGAGAACATCATGTGGCACCCTCATCTATAGTTATCAGTACCAATCAGCTTGCCTGGGTGCTTTCTGGTTGTTAACTGTGGTTGGGCCTCTCCTCAGTCTGCCTCTGCAGAGCTACAGTGATGTCAAAATGGCCCCTGATGTGGCATGGTACTTATCAATGTGTATTGGCTGTTTGGTTGATAATAAGCCATTAATAAAAGTTGTACCATGTATTTCACATGTTGCATTGCTACTGTGGTGTCCGCGTTACCCACAGTAGCAGTATTCAACAGAGATGGTCACATAATAAATCAAGTACAGCCAAGTGATTTGTTCATGTTTATCTTTCTACTTAATGTTCAGCTTAAGTGTGAAAAGCATATGGACCGGACACAAACAGTGTAAGCATGAAGTAATGAAACTTTGGTAACCTTCTGTTTGTATTTTTAGTGCTGTCTATATTGGAGGATAGATAGCGACACATAGGTATGGAAGAATATCAAATCATTAAATGCTGTAAACTAATACACTTAAAAAGAAGACAGAGACACAGCATTTGAAAATTTTATTTATTACTAGAAATGGGAAATAATGCATAATGGACACCGAGTTACCCACGAAAGTAGTTTCCACATCATAACTAACTGCGCCATTTTTCCAAACTTGGAAATACAGAACTATCTTTATATTTTGTATTATGCAACAACCACATATATACATTAAAATTAAGGTTGAGTCATGCCTAATTATAAAACTTTTTTTGAGTGTATGAATGTCACACTTTGTCTCTCGAATACTGTCCACACAGCTATATCTGTATTTTTTAATATGTCTTTGTACTCATCAGTTCTGAGCTATATCAAGTCATACTGTTTATTGCATGCATGTGGGGAGGGGGTCTGCAGAGGTGCCCACGTGCACCCATTGTTATCATAATCTGATGGTGCATCATATTAGTTTATTAGGGGCTGTGTTTGAATATGGTTTCATCTTGTATTGCAGTGCAAGTATGTGTGTGCAGTTTTATTTCATTGTAAATGTTACCTATTCTGGTGTGTGTGTGTGTGTGTGTGTGTGTATGTACAGTGGGAGTGGTCCTGACTATCTGTTCCTGTACTGTCACCTGTGTGACCACATGACCACAAGTGGAGGTTCATGGACAGGGGTCAAAACTGGCACCGGCCCCACTAGCCAAATACATAAATACATAGACACATGGACACTGCCAGCAGATAAGGGTCTATGGCCCAACCAGTCTGCCCATTTGGGCTTGTAAGTTCCCTTTACATTGTTCTAGAAGTCTGTTGCCCCTTACCCCTGACCTCCAGAATTCCCTTATGTCTATCCCATGCATTCTTAAATCATGTGATTGTTTCAGCCCCCATCACTTCCTCTGGCAGGGTGTTCCACTTGTCCACCACCTGTTCTGTGAAGAAATGATTCCTCATGTTTCCTCTGAATCACCCTCCTTCCAACTTCATCCTATGCCCTCTAGTCCTGGAACATATTTTTCACTGGAAAATAGTGTATTCCTACACCCTGTCCTCCCTGTAAGGTACTTGTATGCGTCTATCATAGCCCCCTTCCTCCTTCCTCTCATGGAGCTGTTAGATATTGTTTTGGGATAGACAAAAATATTTGTAAGAATAAAAAAGAGCATTGCAAGTCTTAATTTTACCGCATAGAAAAACAAGACCATGATCCTGAGCACGCATGTGATGGTGCCATTGACATGACGCACATGCTCAGGATCATGGTCCTGTTTTTATGTGGTAAAAGTAAGACTTACAATGTTCTTCATTATTCTTACAAAGACTCCCATGCTCAGAAAAGCATGTACTTTTAGCTCCAACTATCACTTACACTTGTTCAGGAAATCTGCACACACTCGATGCGTGTTCACATTGAGAAGAGGCATTCGGAGGTGGTGGGTCAGCCAAACAATTAGATAATGTGCTTGGTCTGAGCTAAGTTACGTATATTTTAAAATGCAGGTAACAGATCTTACTTTTACTCATACTGGGGTACATAAATAGTTTATTTTGCCATAGATGTTATTACAGGCACATTGGTTACACACATTCAGTATAGCTGCTGAAAGCTGACAGTGTCCCTTTAATTTTTGCACTGCTCGTGCACTGCATTGATGGAAGTTTCCAGAGAGCTGCAAAATACAGTAAGCTGAAACTGAATTACATCTAGAAGCAAACCATTAGGAAACTTTGGATTCATTGCAGTGAGCAGTGCACACATTAAGCAACTCACTGAAAATGCTAAACCAGAGAGGTGAAGGGACAGTTTAATGTGACTTGTACTGTATGTTATACAATTATACTGGAATATATACCTGTATATGTGTACATGTATTAGTCAGTGTGTGTGTATATCACAACAATTAGAAAGTGCAGTTAGGTGGCTCAATGGTTAGTGTAAAAATTACTATTCTATATTCCCCCACTATCTACACCAGTTTCTTTCTTATGCCTGTCATTGCTGATTTAAATAAGGTGTCTAGTGACAACCCCCCCCCCCCGGGCCTCGGAGCCTGAAAAGAAGAAAACAATTCCTTGATGTCTTTTTTTAATCTGTAAAAATCTGTGTAGACAGTGCACTGCTGTGTTATACTGGAATATATATGCATATATGTGTATATGTATTAGCCAGCATGTATGTACAGCAACAATTAGAAAGTGCAGTTTAGTGGCTCTGTGGTTAGTGCAAAAATTTCTAGTCTACATTCTCCCACTATCTAGATCAGCTTTAGCCTTATGCATGTCATTGCTGATTTACATGCATTGTCTAGTGGCAACTCCCCACTCTTGGTGTTCCTCAGAGCCAGAAAAACAGAAAATGGTCCCTCAATGTCTTTTTTTTAATCTGTAAAAATGTGTGTAGACAGTGCACTGCTATCTTATACTGAAATATATATATATATATATATATATATATATATATATATATATAGATATATATATATGGGATACATGATGGGCAGGAGTGGAATATGGAAAATATTCTCATGCTTGCAGAGTGACAATATATTTTTCATATTCCACGATCTGCACATCATGTGTGCTATTTATACAATGGGGTAGGAGCTTCGGAAGTGTTATAGGTTTTTTTTGCATCCGTTTCCTGTTTACTCTGTCTTTATATTAGTGTTTGGTAACTGGATAAGTTTTTAGAGATGACTTGGGAGCATTAGGCACTTAAGTGACTTATTCTGAGTCACACAGTGTGGAAGCAGAGGCTGTGAGAATCAAACCCAGATTTGGTGTGCTGGATGTAGCAAGCTTGCTCAAAGCTCATTACTCTAACCTCTAGGATGTACTGAGAGCAGTTTTTGTGTGTGTACTGTAAGTGTTTCTGAATGGGCTGGGAGTATTACAAACACTATGAGAAACAGGTGAATGTGTTTGGCAGCGCTTATAGAGTTAGTGTCAGCAAGCAATGAGAAACAAACTGTGAGGCACTGTGATTTAGAATGCAAGCTTTCTTGAAAATGACTGTAGCATAGTAATGGGTTGAGAGTTTTACACACACTACTGGAAATAGCTGAATGTCCGTTGCAGTGTTAATTGAGTTACTTTGTTCCCTACCATATGGAAAAAAGTGGTCATCACTCCTATTCACAAAAATGGCGACCGTACCTCTAGTAGTAACTATAGTCCCATTTCTATACTTCCTACCCTCTCTAAAGCACTGGAAAAAATAGCTGCAGATCAACTTACTGACTGTTTTGACACACACCACCTACTGTGCCAGCAGCAGCAGCATGGTTTCAGGAAATGGCACAATACTACTACTGCCCTTCTTGAGTTTACCTCCTTTATCCATGAAGGCCTTGACCAGGGAGCCCTGGCCAGATCTGTCTACATTGATCTTTCCAAGGCCTTCTATACCATCAACCACTGCATGCTGATTAACTCCCTCCTCTCTGTTGGTGTCTCCCAAGAAACTGCAGACTGGTTCTCCAACCATCTCCATGGCCATACCCAGCAAGTAAAAATAAATAGCACGCTTTCTGCCAGCCTCCCAGTCCGATCGGGTGTCCCACAAGGGTCCATCCTTGGCCCTCTTCTTTTCTCCCTATACTTAAACTCCCTCCCTCTGGCCTCCACTGAGCACCTGCTCCTTTATGCAGATGATGCTGTGATCTTCAGCCGGCACCCAGACCATACCCTGCTCCAAAAATCCTTGCAGGTCTCCTTCATAGAAATAGAATCATGGTTCACCTCCCACAAACTTGTCCTCAACTGCAAAAAAACAAAGGTCATGCTATTTGCCCACCCTCAACATAAGCACAGCATGACCAAATTATCCATACTAAATTCACAAGGTGCCATGTTGGATGCAGTTTCCAATTTTAAATATCTAGGGGTCATACTAGACTCGGCCCTTACTTTCTGTGAGCATATAGCATTGACTTGCTCTACTATAAACATTAGAATCAGCCTCCAGTACAAATATAGGCCCTATCTCCCTCCTGATGCCCTCTGCTTAGCCATCTCTAGCTCCATCCTTTCCCTGGTAGACTATGGCATAATCATATATGGTGCCGCCTCTGACACTGCCCTGTCTAGCATAAAACAAACTCTTAACAAAGCATGCCAGCTGGCCACAGACTGTGATCTCCTCACACATACCTGTGACCTCTACCAATGGTCATCATGGCTAAATTTCCAGGGGCGACTTCTCTATCAGACCTACCTATTGGCCAAAAAGATACAACTAAGGTTAGCCCCCCGGTTGTCTATCGCTCCATCAAACATGCTTGCTGATGCGGGCCACAAGACACTCTAATGCCACTACCTTTCGCATCCCTTTTGTAAGGGCCACTGCCAGCCAGAGGTCCTTTTGCAAGAGGGCACCATACTGGATGAACTCCCTCCCCGATACTGCCCTCTCAATCCCAAGGCTAGGGCCACTTAAACCGGTGCTGCACACCCATGTTATGTTAAACAGTTACTGTGATTGCTCATAAACTCTTCAATAGGGCTTAGACTTCTTTTGTTGCTAAATAAATTCTGTATATAATATGCCACAGAATTATGCACCTTTGGTGATGCTCGCTACATGTTTTATCCCATTATAGTTGTCTCTGTACTTGTTACTGTACTGTAAATTACTCTGTATATGTCCTCACTCAATGTATGATGCAGAGCCTTTGTAAATGAGTCTCTGACTCAAATGGTTATAATTTCTAGACTTTATACAAATAAAACTTACGAATAAAATACAACTTGCAAGTAGCAGTGAGAAACAGATTTGTGGAGAAGTTCAATTTAGCATGTAGGCTGGAGTGAGTGATGACATCAGCAAAGTAGGTATATTTATAAGTTATTTTAACTCCAATGATGTCATCATAAATTATTTCACTGCAGTGGAAATAACTGAAGTTATCCCACTCATATTGCTCTCACTCCCATTGTATAAATTATAGTAGCATGGTAGTGCTACCATAGTTAGGGTTGAGTAGCCCTTTTAAGGTTAAAGGGTGAAACTATGCACCTTAATAACTTTGCCACCATTCAACAGATTTGCCTGCAATTTGACCTGCACAGACTGGCAACATAGATATTGGGATCTGCTAACTTATGTACTGGTCAGATATACGGCTGCAGAGTTATTAAGTGACAGTCGTGTGTGCAATTTTTGTTTTTGCGCATTCTTTGCTCGCACCTATAGGTCACAGAGTTTGCGTGACCGGTCCAAAAACTTCAGAGAACGTGCAGCCAGGGTCTCCGATGTGCCTTTTGAAGATTTCATGAAAAAATATTGAATGGTTCAAAAGTTATTCAAAAAACAAGTTCCCATTATAAGTCAATGGGAAAAGTTAACAAAAAGTTTGCTACTTTCGAAAATGCAGTTTTTAGTGTCACAAATGGCCCTAGTAGTGTCACAAATCTGCCATCTTGTTTTCAGCTACTGATCACAGAAATGCTTGGCATTTAAAATTGGGACCATCTGGGGACACAATTCTTTTTGTGTTTACCTGTTCAAGCCCTGGGAAAGCTAGGCATGTCTTTAATTTGGGGTTAAACACCCTAGAAATATGTTTTTCAAATTTCTGGAAAAAGTAGTGTTGCAAAGTAATGTCGCACCTGAGACACTTTTGCAAATTTTGTGAAAGCTTTCGCAAATCCTGTTACTACTTTTCTAGGCTACTGGCCAAAATGACAGGAATTATTTGCCACCCTGCTGCAAAAAAAATGATTTAGTCTTTTGAGCTGAAATTTGGAGGGAAGACAGCCAATGTTTTACAGAAACAAAAACATAGATACATAGAATTTGATGGCAGATAAGGACCACTTGGCCCACCCAGTCTCCCCATTTCCCTGCCTACTGGATAAGCTGCAGATCCTAGTTAACTAGCAGCCTACTTCTTCCTACTCCCAACCCCTAAAATTGCCTTATGACTGTCCCATGCATGCTTGAATTCCACAACCTCCTCCGGAAGACCATTTCATGCATCCACAACCCTCTCTGTGAAAAAATACTTCCTTAAATTACCTCTGAACTGCCCCCCTATCTTCAAATTGTGCCCCCTTGTTCTTGCACACCTCTTTTTTTGAAAGATGCTACCCTCTTGGACTTTGTTGATTCCCTTGAGGTACTTGAAAGTTTCTATCATGTTCCCCCTCTCCCTCCTTTCCTCGAGGCTATACATATTAAGCTCCTTAAGTCTCTCTTCATATGTCTTCCGGTGCAGACCCTGCACCATTTTAGTTGCCCTCCTCTGGACAACTTCCATCCTGTCTATGTCTTTGAGAAGACTGGGTCTCCAGAACTGCATGCAGTACTCCAGATGGGGTCTGACCAGCTGTCTGTACAGAGGGATAATAACTTCCTGTTTTCTACTGGTGATGCCTCTCCCTATGCATCCCAATACCCCCCAGCCCTCCTTGCTGCCCTCTCACAGTGCTTGCCCACCTTTAGGTCATCTGATATGACTACCCCCAGGTCCCTTTCCATTTTTGTTGTTGTTAGTATCTCACCCTCCATTGTGTACTCTTCCCCTGGGTTTTTGTTTCCCAGGTGCATTACCTTGCACTTCTTAGCATTGAATCTAAGCTGCCATACATTTGACCATTCCTCTAACCTTGCCAAGTCCCTTTTCATCCTTTCCACCCCACCTTGTGCATCAACTCTGTTGCAGATCTTTGTGTCATCTGCAAAGAGACATACTTTTCCTTCCAGTCCTTCTGCAATGTCGCTTATAAAGACATTGAAGAGTACCATTCCTAATACTGAACCCTGCGGTACCCCACTAGTAGCCCCCCTTTCTTCAGAGTAGACTCCATTTACTATCACTCTCTGTGTCCTATTCTCCAGCCAATGTTTTACCCAGGCTATCATCTTGGGACCCACTCCCAGGCTAGCTAACTTGTATATTATTCTTTTGTGTGGGACTGTGTCAAATGCCTTGCTAAAGTCTAGGTAGGCCATGTCCACAGCCCCTCCCAGATCTACTACTTTGGTCACCCAGTCAAAGAAATCTATCAGATTTGTCTGGCATGACCTTCCTGCTGTGAATCCATGCTGCCTTGGGTCCTGTACCCCTCTGGCCTCTAGATACTCAACAATTCCTTCCTTCAGAAGTGATTCCATCATTTTCCCTACCACTGAGGTTAAACTAACAGGTCTGTAGTTTCCTGCTTCTGCCTTGCTCCCACTTTTGTGAAGGGGAATCACATCTGCCCTCCTCCAGTCCTCAGGTACCACCCCATCCTCCCATGATTTGTTAAACAGGGTAGTCAGTGGTGTCACTAATTTCTACCCTTAGTTCTTTTAGAATCCTGGGATGAATCCCATCAGGCCCCATTGCTTTGTCCACCTTCAGTTTTAAGAGTTCTTTCAGAACCCTTCTTCTGTAAATGGGCTGGTATCAACTTCTGTATCCAGAATGTTTCTACTGTTTGTTTTAGATACCTCCCCCTCTTCCTTTGCAAATACTGAGCAAAAATATTTGTTTAGTATCTCTGCCTTTTCACAGTCACCCTCTGCTCACCCTCCCCCCCTTTATTAAGCCTCACTATCCCTCCCTTGGTCTTCCTTCACTCCCTGATGTACCTATAAAAGGTTTTATCCCCTTTCTTAACTGAGTTGGCTATACAAACATATGAAATTTTCCAGCAGATAAAGGCCTAGAGGTCTATCAAGTCTGCTCGAATGTGCAGCTAGCACCCCTTATTCTGCAGCTGCCCCTCCCTTCCACCCTTCCCCTTCATTAACCCTCCCCCTTGTCCTGTCCCATCCTCATTTGAAACAGTCCACTGTTCTACTGCACACCACTTCTGCAGGTAACACATTCCACCCAGCCACCACCCTCTCTGTAAAAAAGTGTCTCCTCATCTCCCTCCTGAACCGTCCTCACTCCAGTCTCATATCATGGCCTCTGGTGGCCCTCCCCTTCCCTCCCCTTCCTTACTTTGAACAGCCCCTCTGTACCTATCTTGTTTATTCTCTTCATGTATTTAAAGGTTTCAATCATGTCACCCCTGTCTCCCCTCTCCTCCAGTGAGTACATGTTCAACTCCTTCAACCTCCTCTCGTATGATAAGTCCCCCAGACCCTTGATCATCTTTGTCACCCTGTGCTGCACCCCCTCCAGTAACTTAATGTCCCTCTTCAGATACGGACGCCAGTACTGCACGCAGTACTCCAGGTGTGGTCTAACTAATGACCTATACAGTGGCAGAATCACCTCCTCCCTCCTTGAGGATATACCCCTTACAATACAACCCAGCATTTTGTTGGCCTTTGCAGCTCCCTTCCTACACTGTGCCGAGTTGTTCATTGACCCTGTAATGAGCACACCCAGATCCTTCTCCTCCTCTGTCTGGTCTAGCTGCACTCCCCCTAGCTGGTAAGTGCTCCTTGGGTTCTTCGTCCCAAAATGCAGCACCTTGCACTTTTTGGCATTAAAGCCCAGTTGCCAGGTGTCTGACCAGGTTTCAAGCTTTGCCAGATCATCCTGCAACCCCTGCCATCCCCCTAGGTCATCCACCACCGCGCCAACCTTGGTATCATCAGCAAACAGACTGATCTTGCTCTTGATGTCCCATGATATGTCTGCAATGAATATCCCAAACAACACTGGTCCCAACACGAGCCCTGGGACACCGCTCATCACTGCCCTTGGGTGTGAGAGCTCCCCACTCACCACCACCCTCTGTTGCCTTCCCTGCAGCCAGTTTCCTACCCATCTCACCAGCTTTGCACCCGCCCCTGTGCCTACTAACTTCCTTCCCAGTCTTCCATGTGGCATCGAGTCGAATGCCTTACTGAAGTCCAGATACAAGACATCCACTGCATGGCCCCTGTCCAGTTGCCTAGTTACCCAGTCATAGAACTCAACCAGGTTGGTTTGGCAGGATCTGCCATGTATGAAGCCATGCTGTGTGCTGTCCTGTAGTCCTTTGGCCTCTAGGAGGGCCACCAGCCTCTCCTTCAAGATAGTCTCCATTAGCTTACCCACAATGGATGTGAGGCTCACTGGTCTGTAGTTTCCCGGTTCATCCTTGGGGCCATTCTTGTGGAGAGGCACCACATGAGCCATCCTCCAGTCCTGAGGTACACACCCTGAATGTAATGAGGCATTAAATAGGTCTGCAAAGGTCCTGCAAGGACCTCTGCCAGCTCCTTCAACACCCTGGGGTGGATGCCATCTGGGCCTGGCACCTTGTCCACCCTCGGTGCCTTCAAACCCTCTTGAACTCTGCCCTCCATGATTTCCCCATCTGTCACCACTTCCCCCCGCGTCTGCCATTTCTCCCACCTTGGGTGTCACCCCCCTCTTCTCTTTAGTAAATACTGAGCAGAAGTACTCATTTAGTGCTTCCGCCTTATCGTACCCTGCTTCCACCCAATCCCCCTCCTTCCTAATCCTTACTATGTGGTCCTTACAGCTCCTTTTCTCCATGATGGTTTGGGCCTTTGCTGTTCTGACTGCCTTCCCAGCTTCCTTTTGCTTTAACTGATACAGTTCTCTGTCCTGCTCCTTCTGTGATTTCTTGTACTTCCTGAAAGCTTTCTTTTTCTCTTGAACCTTCACTGCCACTTCCTTTGAGAACCATAGTGGTTTCTTACATTGTTTAGTTTTGTTTATTTGCTTCACACAGAGGCTTGTTACCTCTGTGATGGCAGTTTTTATTATTCCCCATTGTTCTTCCACCCCTCCTTCCTGCCCATTTGCTAGTGCATTCCTTAGGCACTCACCCATTTTGGCAAAGTCAGCCCTCTTAAAGTCCAGTACCTTTGCCTTTGTATGGCTTGACTCTATTGCTGTGTTTATTGTGAACCATACTGTTCGATGGTCGCAAGTTCCCAGATGGCTACCCACTTCTACATCTGTGATCCTCTCTTCATCTCCATTTGAGAGAAGCAGGTCTAAGATTGCTCCCTCTTGAGTGGGCTCCAATATTAGTTGTCTAAGGCATGCCCCCTGTAGGGCATCTAGAATAACTCCACTCTTCGAAGTGGCTGCTGCAGCTGCACTCCAGTTAACTTCTGGCATATTCAGATCACCCATCAGCAATATCTCCCCTTTTTCTGCCATACTAAGTACACTTTCTATCATTTCCTTGTCCATTTCCTCCCCCTGAGAAGGGGGTCTGCATACAAACCCCTGTGCGGATTGTGGTGCCATTGCCCATCTCCAAATTTACCCACAGTGCTTCTTCTCTTCCCTGTTTTCCCTTTTGTTCTGTTGCTTTGATTCCTTCCCTTATGTAAAGAGCTACTACTCCTCCTCTTTTACCCTCTCTGTCCCTCCTGTAGATAGTGTATCCTGGTAGGTTTACATCCCAGTCATGGTTTTGTGTGAACCATGTTTCTGTGACTGCCACAATATCCAAATGTTCCTCCTCCATCAAGGCCACTAATTCAGGAATCTTGTTACTCAGACTACGGGCATTGGTACTAATTGCTTTCCATTTCTTGATGGCTTTACCTTCTGTTGCAGCATCCCCCACTGACCTTTCTACCTCTGTCTGTTTCTCATTTAGTACCCTGTTTTGTAGGGAGAGGCTGGGATTTTCCTGCTGCTTATCAGTGCCTCCCCCCTTGACTAGTTTAAAAGCTTGCCAATAAAGCATTTAAACTGATTGCTCAAAAGACTTGTTCCCTTCCTTGACAGATGTAGACCATCTTGTGGTTCAGTGAAAAAATACTGGAGGGATGCAAAGTTATGGTACTCCAAAGTTGACGTTTTTTCCCATAGACTAACAAGGTGGTGTCCGCCGCACCTTTCAGGGCTTGTATCTCATAAATGGTGTGAGATATAGAATTACAGAATTCAGTGAAAACCTAGCCAGGAAACCCATGAATCATGTGAAATTTAAATTTGTTCTTATGTTGCACGGTTCCTGAGATACTTATTTATTTAATTTTCGTTGACCGGGTAAGTGCACTAGGCAAATCCTGCCTATTTTCAGGCACGACCCGGTGGAGAGGGATACAGATGAATGCCAACTGACCTTGAACCAGATTAAGCTGTTGGTGGTATATTTTTAGTGAATGAGGGAAATTTGACCAGGACACCGGGGAAATTTCCCTACGCTTTTCGATAAGTGCCATGGGATCTTTAACATCCACCTGAACTACCACCAGTCCAGGCAGATGGGACCTCAGTTTAATGTCTCATCTGAAAGACAGCACCACAGAAGTGCAGCATCCCTCTCATGCTGCACTACAGTATCAGTACTGGGATATTAACCCAAGTGCTAGATGTGGGAACTGAACCCACAGCCCTCTGATCTCCTGGCCTCAGAGGTGAGTGTGCTACCTACTGAGCCACTGACACTGACACTTTAGTGTTCCAACAGCTCATTTTCTGCTCCAAGGCCCATTATTATGCAAAAATTCTTTGTACACACTGTTTTTCTCTATGCAGCTGTTGGGAAAAAACAGGGTGTGCGCGTCCGTTACTGTTACAGTTGGCATTTCCACTTACATTTCTATGCCCGTTTGTGTTACCATTCCTGTGTATGCCATCGTGTGCATTAGCCTTTGAGTTCTCATTTGCGTACGTGTTTGCATTCACATTTCTGTTTCCTTTGGCGTTGTTTCTGCTGTTACCGTTACCATTTGCATTTCCAATTGTGGTACCGTGACCGTGTGCATCATGGTTTGCATTTCCTTATGCGCTTGCATCTCCTTTTGCATCACTGTTCTCTTTAGTGTCACTTTGTGCTTGCGTTTCTACTAACGTTTGTTTTCCATTTATGTTTCAGTCACCATGTGTGCAACCTTTAGCGGTTGCTTTTCTTTGCACTTACCATTACTATGTCACAAAAAAATCATGTGGTGGGAGTGCAGGATCCTCCACTACCACATTCCATTTACTATTTCTACTGTACATTCTCAAAAAGAAGGGAAATTAGAGGCAAAAAACTCAGTTTAATGCATCAGTTAGGGTTATTCCACAGCAACAAAAGCAAGGAAATTCTGTGTTAGGGTTGAATGCCCTGCTTGCACCCCCCCAGCCCACCACCCCAACCGCCAATGGGGTATGCATGGGGGTCATCGGTCCTTGTAACTTGTTACCTTGAATAAAAAGGGAGTGGTAGGAGAAACCATCTCTAGAGATCTGTCCATATTGCTTTAAGGAGGGGAGGATAATTATCTCTATATAGGTAGGCGGGGGATCTACTCAGCCTCACCCCTAAATATTTGATATTAAGGCAATCCCATTTCATTGGGTATTTAAGCTTGAGTTCCTGGGGTATGTGAGCATTCATTGTTAGGATTTCTGTTTTTGACCAGATCATCTTGAAAAGGTCTCTATTTGTTGGAATACCTTGGGGAGAGAATTTTCAGGGTCTGTTAAATATAATAGGATGTCATCTGCATATAATGGAATTTTATGGGATATGTTATCCCATATCACTCCCCGTATATCCTGGTTTAGTCGTATACTTTGTGCTAATGGCTCAATATAGAGCACAAAAAGAATAGGGGACAAGGGACGTCCCTGTCATGTACCTCTGGACAATCCAAAAGATTGTGATATATATTCATTGTATCATACATAAGCCATCTAATTCATGTAGATCTTAGTTATAAGTTGGCAAAAGAGTATAGGGAAACCAAAGCCGGCCAGGGAGCCCTGGAGGAATTCCTGATCAAATGCTTTTTCGGCATCTAGGCTCATGATACAGATTGGTTGAGTTGTAGATTGTAACCTATCTATAATATTAATTGTCCTTCTGACATTATCCAGCATTTGTCTACCTGAGATGAAGCCTGCCTTGTCCATATGCATTAGTCCAGGTAGGACTCCCTCCACCCTTCTGGCCAATATGGCTGTCATTATCTTATAGTCAGTGTTTAGGATAGAGATGGGATGATATGTAGCACAATTGGTGGTGTCCCTGGCCAGCTTTGGTATAACAGACATGATTGCCTGTGTCCATGATGGGGACATCTTACCATCATCTGCTCGTACATAATTGTATGCACTACAGAGCAAAGGAGAAATTGTTTCTTTAAATTGCTTAAAGAATTCTACTGGCAGCCCGCCCAAGCCTGGGCATTTTCCTGTTTTTAAATTCTTAATTTCTAGGGAAATTTCTTCTTCAGTAAAATGTCTACTTAGTGTCTCTCCCTGTGCCTCTGTAAGATTTGGGAGCCCTAAGGGGGTTAAGAACTCTTCAATTTCTTGTGCAGTGGGGGTAGTGCCTTTAGCATATAGGTTCCGATAGTATTTCCTAAAGGACTCAGCTATATCCTCAATTTTGTACTGAAATGTATGTTTAATGGGGTCTCTAATTTTAGTAATTGTAGCTCTATTCCTGTGTTGGTGCAACCTACTGGTCAAAAGTTTTAGTGGTCTCGGTCCCCCCTCGTAAAATCTCTGCCTTATATAAATTAGTCTTTGTTCTGCCTGATAATCTAGGATTTTTATTAACTCTGTCCTCAATCTTTTTAGTTGTTTTCCCCGTTCTTTATTTAGTTTATGTTGCTGTTGTTTTTCCAGCTCTGCTATCTGATCTTGCAAGTCCTTCTGTCTTTTTTCTCTTTGTTTTTTTAATCTAGCTGAGATCTTGATAAATTTCCCTCAAATAAGGGCTTTAATTGTATCCCATAGGATCCCAGGGGAAAGATCAGGGTGTTGATTAAATTGTATTGCCTGTTTTATAGTCTGAGTTACAACATTCTGGTTCTCTTTGGTTTGGGGTAGAGAAAGGTTTAATCTCCAAAATGTTGATCACTTTGGGGGTCCTACTGCAAGTTGTAGGTATATAGGGGAGTGATCTGAGAGCAAGTTTGATCCTATTTCCACAGATCTACAGATTCCTAAAGACTCTTTTCGAACAAGTCTAGTCTTGAATACTTTTGGTGAGGGCGAGAAAAGTACGTATATTGTTTAGCGTTTTTATGGTATGCACGCCAAACATCAGTTAGGGCAAGTTTTCCAAATAATTTATCTACCTTCTTAGCAACCCCCTCTCTTCTTTAGGAGTCTGTTTAGAGGAGTCCAGTGTAGGATTTAGTTTTAAGTTTAGGTCTCCTGCTATTACCAAGTGACCCTCTGCCCAATGTATCACCTTAAGAAGAAAATCACCATAAAAGGTAAATTCAGTACCTGGTGGTGCATATAATGAGATCAGAGTGAGCATAGATCCATTATAGTGTCCCTTAATGGCTGAGTATCTGCCTTGCTTATCCACTATTGTATCTTTGAGGTCAAAACAGGTGGAGTGCGGAATTAAAATAGTTGTTCCTCTTCTATGGCCTTTACTGTATTCAGATGCTACTATTTTCTTTTATCCAAATTTTAGGAGCTTTCCATGTTCCAGGTTATTCATGTGGGTTTCCTGTAGTAAAATGAAAGCAGCTCCAGATTTCTTTAAAAAATACATAGTTCTGGCTCTCTTAATGGGGTGGGCTAACCCATTGACATTATAAGATAATATTTGGAAATCTGAGCTAACCATAGTAAATCAGTAGTGACCCTCTATTGGTATAGATTACCCTAATTTCTCCATTACACAATCTATATCTATAGGCAGTATTAACCGTAAATTCTATCATGACAGTAAAACTCTCTCCCTTTAGCTCAACAACAAGACAAATGGATTTTTCAAAAATCCATAACTTTGCAATGTTTTCTACCATCTATTGGCTTCCAAAGTGGAGATCTACAAAGGTTTCCAGTGGATCTCTGTTGCCAGTTCTCTTGCACTCTTTAAAAAGTGAGCTTCTGGCAGGGGAGATGAGGTAGGTTCTTCTCACCACTAAAATAGTGGTTCTCCCTGTGAGCCTGCAGTAATCTTAGTTAGGCTCTTGCAGCTGAGAATTTCAGTGCAGTATGTGACGTTGGTTATCAAACCACTCAGAGTGCTAGCACAAAATATTATAAGTCAGAGACTAGGATGATCTCAACAAGCTCATCCCCCCCTTCAGTTTAACAAGTAATTTGCACCCACATTATTATTTCAGGTGCATTAATGCTTTGTGATTGAATGCTCTACTGGAGTTTTACTGGCATTCTATAATTTCTTATAGAATGCTTTACAAGGGTGAAATTTAGCATCATGCTCTAGAATTTATCTAATTATAAATTCAGTCTGAGCAGTAGCACAGGTCCAGATCGATGAGGTTCTGTGTTTGAAACCATCAGTCAGTTTCTCCTATACTAGAGCATGATGCTAAATTTCACCCTTGTAAAGCACTCTATAAGAAATTATAGAATGCCAGTAAAACTCCAGTAGAGCATTTAATCACAAAGCATTAATGCACCTGAAATAAGCCAGAAGCCAGAAAGAGAAGGAAGGAAACATATTCAATTCAGTGCTTTAGAGTAACTGGTAATTGGTATTTTTCTTTTAAACTTAGATTGTGGGCTTGTAGTGACACTATACTTTCTTTCTTTGTTGTCTTTACTTATAATTGTTTTTGGGCTGTTGAAAATTTAAAACATAGTGGTGGTGTAATTCTGTGCTGTCTTTAATTGCTGCAAATTTTATCTTGGCTTGTCTGACTGTCCTGTAGCTGGGTGAAGGGTATTAATTGTCTGGCCTCTGACCTCAGCTACGTGATAACTGGAGGTGGGGCTTAGTCAGAGTTAAAGCAGCAAACAGAGGTTGATTTTCTCAGAAGAAGCCAGAAGGAGAAGGAAGGAAACATATTCAATTCAGTGCTTTAGAGTAACTGGTAATTGGTATTTTTCTTTTAAACTTAGATTGTGGGCTTGTAGTGACACTATACTTTCTTTCTTTGTTGTCTTTACTTATAATTGTTTTTGGGCTGTTGAAAATTTAAAACATAGTGGTGGTGTAATTCTGTGCTGTCTTTAATTGCTGCAAATTTTATCTTGGCTTGTCTGACTGTCCTGTAGCTGGGTGAAGGGTGTTAATTGTCTGGCCTCTGACCTCAGCTACGTGATAACTGGAGGTGGGGCTTAGTCAGAGTTAAAGCAGCAAACAGAGGTTGATTTTCTCAGAAGAAGCCAGAAGGAGAAGGAAGGAAACATATTCAATTCAGTGCTTTAGAGTAACTGGTAATTGGTATTTTTCTTTTAAACTTAGATTGTGGGCTTGTAGTGACACTATACTTTCTTTCTTTGTTGTCTTTACTTATAATTGTTTTTGGGCTGTTGAAAATTTAAAACATAGTGGTGGTGTAATTCTGTGCTGTCTTTAATTGCTGCAAATTTGCCCATTCTCCCTCCCCTTCCCCAACTCTTAATTATATGCCCTGATAAATCTGATTGACAGGAGCTAAACACAGGGTATAGTAAGAGGTGTGAAGTAGGAGGGCCTAAGGGGAAGAAGCCCAACCTCAACTCCTACAAGTGTTTCGACTTATTTATTTATTTATTGGTTTCTTTTCCTTAAAAAATATCTGAGGATCAGTTACAGGATTTTTAGTACTGTAAATTAATAAAAAAGAGAACTAAGAGAGTTTCCAGTAGCAGACAAGTTGTGGAATTGCAGTATAATGTGGGGAGTGGTGCAATGCAGTGGCTGTGGTGCAGCTATATTCAGGCAGACCTTCTGGACACTGGAGGTGCTGCCCTATCTGCATGCATCTCTCTGGGCTGTGGGATGAGGTAACCAGACTCAGAGCGAAGTAAACTGGGTCAGGAGTACCATCACCCCTATCCAGGGACCACCCAGTCCAATGCAGCTGCCTCAAGGATGCGAGAACGAGGAGCACTTGGATGACAGTGGGCTCAGGAAGGGTTAGAGCAGTCAGGCAGAGGCACATCCCAGATCCTATTCCTTCAAGAACTCATATGCCACACTGGCAAATGAGGACAACCAAATAGAGGTACCCAGAGAAGTGGAAGGAAAGGATGTGGAGGTTAGCCAAGGAGGTGACCTCAGTGGGGAAAGCAGTGGACCCCAGAGGAGGAGGAAGTGAATCCTGGTGGGGACTCCATCAAGAGGGATCCAGCTAGGAACACAGGAGGAGAGGACAGGGAGGTGAGGTGCCTACCAGGTGACACGGCATGGAGGGATGGAAGGAAGATACTGGGGATCACTGGGAAGGCAAGATGGGAGGGTGAGCTGGATGTCATTATCCACCTAGGTACTAATGACTTGGCAAATGGGGAGCCAAAGGAAGTTCAGGAAGAGTTTAGGAAACTAGGGAGGGTCTCAGCAAGTAGCTACTTCTGTCACTTTCTAAGTACTACCTGTGAGAGGCAAGGAGAGCATAGGAGTGCATGCATCAGGAACTTTAACTCATGGTTGAAGAACTGGTGCTGTGAGGAAGGGTTTGTATTCATTGGTGACTGGGGACCCACCTGGAGGGATGGAGGTTTGTTCAAGCCTGACGGCCTGCATCCATCCTGGAGGGAATCAAGTATTCAATGATAAGTTTAAATGGTACATTGACAAGCATTTAAACTAGCAAAGGGGTGGCAGGCCAGCAAGGAGGGTACCTACTTGCTCACCCCCACAGCTAGCAGTGGAACCAGTGAACCAGAGGAGGGCTATCTCTGCAAAGCGGTGTGCAAAAGATGGAGATTAGTGTCCAAAAGGTGGATAAGCAGAAAGGGCAAAATTCAGCAGAAGGGCAGACAGCAAGGAGAACCAGGGATAAATGACAACCAAGGAAGGGGCTGGAGTAGAACAGTGAAGCAGACTAGAGGAGGTCAAATCATGGAAAGCCATGTGCAAATGCCAGGAGCCTTAGCAACAAGATGGAAGATCTGGAGGCTGTCATGGTACAGTCAGACCTGGACATTGTGACCATCACTGAAACCTGGTGTAATGATAACCATGACTGGGAGATGGCCATACCTGGCTACAACATATTCAGAAGAGACAGAGCAGGCAGGAAGGGAGGAGGAGTGGCACTGTATGTGAAAAATGACATAAGGGCCACAGAGATCCTGGAGGAACAAAATGGGGGAGAGATACTGTGGGTTAAGCTAGAAAGGAAAATGGGGCCAGCCATCCGCACAGGTGTGGTCTATAGACCACCAGCCCAGGAGGAAGAAACAGATAGGGAGCTGATGCTAGCCATCCAAAGGATGGCAGAAAAGGGTGAGGTAGTACTGGTTGGAGACTTCAATATTCCAGACATGGACTGGAGCATCCTAGCAACAGCATCAACTAGGAGCAGATTTATCCTGGACTCCCTTCAGGGTGCCTTCCTCAAGCAACTGGTCATGGAACCAACTTGGCAGAAGGCAATACTGGACCTTGTGCTCACAAACAGGGACAGTGTGATGGGGGTAACAGTGGGGAGCACCTGGGTAACAGTGACCACCAGTCATTGTGGTTTGAAATCACAGAAAGAGCAGACAAAACCACACAAAACAAGTATCCTGGATTTTAGGGGGCAGACTTTGGGAAAATGGGGAAATACTTGAAAGAGGCATTAAGGGAATGGGACAGGAATCAGGGGTTGAGGAACAGTGGGCAGTATTTAAAATGGGGATTATAAGAACAACAGAATTATGCATTAAGCAGGTTAGCAAGAGGAAAAGGAAGAGGAGACCATTATGGTTTCCAAAGAGGTAGCAAAGAAAGTGAAAGCCAAAAGATAGCATTCAGGCAATACAAAAAGACACAGGCACAAGGGATAGGGAGAAGTACCAGGAGAAACAAAGGGAGGCAGGGAAGTCAGTAAGAAGCCAAAGCTCAGACAGAAGAACACATTGCAAAATCAGTGGTTAAAGGGACAAAACCTTTTACAGGTACATAAGTGAAAAAGAAAGACAAAGGGAGGGATAGTGAGACTGAAGGGGAGGATGGGAGTCGGTGGAGGATGACAACAGTAAAGCTGACATATTGAACAGGTATTTCTGCTTAGTCTTTACTGAGGAAGAGGGGGTAATGGGTCTTAAGGAGTACAAGGGGTGAGAATGGTGCAGAAATGGACACAGTCCCTTTACGAGAAAGGTCCTGAAGGAACTGGAAGTAATAAGAGTTGACAAAGCAATGGGGCCAGATGGGTGCACCAAGGGTCCTTAAAGAACTAAGAGAGGTGGCTGAACCTCTGGCTATCCTGTTTAGCCAATCACTGGAAACAGGGAGGTACCCAAAGACTGGAGGACAGCAGATGTAGTCCCTTATAGAAAAGGGAACAAAGAGGAAGCAGGGAACTACAGACCAGTCAGCCTCACCTCGGTAGTGGGAATGATCATGAAGCACTTCTGAAGGAGAGATTTGTGAACATCTGGTTGTCAATGGACACAGGACCCAAAGGCAAGCATGGTTCTCACCAGGGGAGGTCATGTCAGACCAATCTCATTGAATTTTTGACTGGGTGACTAGGGAGGTGGATCAGAGGAGGGCAGTGGACATGGCCTATCTGGACTTCAGCAAGGCCTTTGACACTGTGCCACATAGAGACTATTACACAAACTGGGGAATATGGGTGTGGGCAGGACAGTAGTGTGGTGGGTAGGTAACTGGCTGGGTGGCAGGACACAGAGGGTGGTGGTAAATGGCTGTCACTCCACAGAGGGAAGAGTGACCAGTGGGGTACCACAGGGATCAGTGCTGGGACCGGTCCTATTCAACATCTTCATCAGTGACATTAGCAGGATCTAGAAGGCAGAATTTCACTGTTGCTGATGACACAAAGCTCTGTAACAGAGTAGACACACCAGAGGGTGTAGACAGAATGAGAAGGGACCTGCAGAAACTTGAAGAATGGTCAAGGGATTGGCAGTTGAAATTCAATGCAAAGAAGTGCAAGATAATGCATATGGGGCACAAAACCCTGGCACAATATATCAGTTGGGGTGAGGATATAGCATGCACCAAGCAGGAAAGGGATCTTGGGTTGTCATCTCTGATGACCTCAAGGTAGGGAAACAGTGTGACAAGGCATCAGGTAAAGCAAATAGGATCTGGGATGTAGGCAGGGCATCACCAGCAGGAAAAGGAGGTCATAATTCCGCTATACAAGACACTAGTGAGGCCCCACCTGGAGTACAGTGTACAGTTCTGGAGACCATACCACGTAAGGACAAAGACAGGGTAGAGAAGGTTCAGAGGAGGGCAACAAAGATGGTGCATGGATTGCATCACAAGTCCTATGAAGACAGGTTGAAGGAACTGAACATGTACTCCCTGGAGGAGAGGAGGGAGAGAGGGGATATGATAGAGACATACAAGTATCTTACAGGGAGAAACAGAGTGCAGGAAAACACTATTTTTAAGCGAAAAAGATGTTCCAGGACTAGAGGGCATGGGATGAAGTTGGAGGGAGGACGATTCAGAGGAAACTTGAGAAAGAATTTCTTCACAGAACGGGTGGTGGACAAGTGGAACACCCTGCCAGAGGAAGTGGTGGGGGCTGAAACAATCATGGGATTTAAGAATGCATGGGATAGACATAAAGGAATTCTAGAGGTCAGGGGTAAGGGGAAACAGACTTCTAGGAAAACAAACTGAACTTATAAGCTCAAATGGGCAGACTGGGTGGGCCATAGGCCCTTATCTGCCGACACTGTCTATGTATCTATGTATCTATGTATCTCTCAAAGTTCTGAGGAATTTCAAAGACCGTTTTTCTGTACTTATCTTTTCAGTCCTGTGTATCATCAGTCTTAATCCTTGTAGTTGCCTGAGTTTTGAGAAGCACTGCATGGACCGTCGCAAGGGGCATCAGCGATGACATCAGAAGACCGCACCCTCGTTTTCTCTTGGAGGCTGCCAACAGCCAGTCAGTTGGTGATCACATGTCCTGCTGGGAATCTGAGTTCTGTAGTGTGTGAAATGGTGCTTCCAGAAGGACTTTATTGAATAAGGCCTTACCAGCTTCCTCAGGTGTGTCATAGATCCTGGTACCTTCTGGCCACATGACTCTCAGTCGAGCTAGGTAAGGGGTATTGAATTTGATATTTTTAGCACGCAGAACCTTCAAGATGGGGGTGTATTGGAGCCTTTGTGTGCAAGAACAAGGGGGCACAATTTGAAGATAGAAGGGGGGCGGCTCAGAGGTAATTTAAGGAAGTATTTTTTCACAGAGAGGGTGGTGGATGTATGGAACGGCCTTCCAGAGGAAGTTGTGGAGTCACAAACAGTGGTGGAATTCAAGCATGCATGGGACAGTCATAAGGCAATTCTAGGGGGTGGGGGGTAGGAAGAAGTAGGCTGCTGGTTAACTAGGATCTGCAGCTTATCCATCAGGTAGGGAAATGGGCAGACTGGGTGGGCCAAATGGTCCTTATCTGTCGTCAAATTCTATGTTTCTATTTGTTTTTGTATCTCAAGTGGATAATCGTGATCAAAATACAGTCTGTGAGATAGGTACTTTACTTCTTTTTGTTGCCCCGCCTTACTCAATATTTCTTCTTTCACTCTGTAGCATTAAAATTTTATGATGATTGACCGAGGTCTTGAATCTTGGGGGCGGGGGGGACTTTAATTGTAAAGTTCGATGCTCTCGTTCTATACTGAGCTGAAATCCTGGTGGTAGATTTAATATATCTTTTATTAAGTTAGCAATAAATTCTGACATTCGGCCGGTTTCCGTTCCTTTGGGCAATCCATGTATACGTATATTTTCCCATCTAGACCGGCCCTCTAAATCCACACATTTATTTTGTAGTTGTTCTGTGTGTTGTAGAAGAGCCTGGATAGCCAGATGTATTTTAATGGTGGTGTTTTCTGTATTGCTAAGTCGGCCCTCCGCCTCCTCCACTCTTTTTTCCAGACCCTAGAAATGTTGGTTTAGTTGTTTAAATTCTGTTCTGTTTTCAGCACGCATTTCTTTTATTTCATGGAACAACTTATCAAACCTCAATCGTGTTAGCTGCTCATGCTCTTCATCAGTATCTGGTAGGCTGACTGGAGATGGGCTTCGACTGGCCTCTTGAGGTGATGGTTTTAATCCTGTTGCATCGAATTTCCTTGAGGTTCCTTTAAACTTGGCTCTGCTCTGATTGTCTTTAGGAGGTTTCAGCATTGCCATCTGGATGCTTTGGGTGCAGTCTCCCTTTTAATTTAGCATTTTTTAGGGGTTTCAGGAGAGGAGCTCATCCTAGTTTGCTGTTCCTAGCTCCATGACATCACCAGAAGTCAGCAAGAAGTGTCTTCAATGGGACAGTGTATCTTCACACTGGGACCTGGTCAGGTGAGTGAGGGTATGTGGCTGAGTCTGCGGTGTTGAGTGGTGGGTAGTGATGGGCAAAGTTGTCCCAATTCACTTCGTGGAGTGATTCGCGGAGTGAAGGCGAATTCTCAGAGTGCTCCACAACGCGAAGCGGAGTACTTCGCGTTACTGATGAGTAACATGAAGTCCATTGAAAACAATGACTTTGCATCACTCCACCTTCCCAAACCACTACTCCACCAATTCTTAAGGTGAAGTACCTTGAAAACAATGTACTTCGCCTTGTTTTTAAGCTCCAAAGGGGAATTTTGCAGTGTTTCATGGGATTTCAGGTCACATGGGCTCTAGATTGTTCTGCACAGCCTCAGTTTGGGGTAGTGTGTGTAGGAAGCTGTAGGAGACAATCTGCTCTGAGAGCTCTCTGCAATTCCAACCTTCAAAAAACTGTTATAAAAACCTTTTTGAGTCATTTTTTTTGCTGAAACTTTAGTTCAACGATTATAGGAAACCCTCCTGTGCTTATTTCTTCAAGTGTTTATTGTTTGTGTATGGATTTTGAATGTTAATATACAACATTCAGTCTGTGTATTGAGAGACAGTGGAAGTGTGCTGTGGGGAAGGGCATATCTGTGGTGTAGGTAGATTAACTTGGAGAAAAAGACAGTGCTTTCTGTTTTGGTGATATTTTTCTTGTATAACTGTGTTAATGTACACACAGTAATATTTTCAATATCTCTTGCCATTTTTTTGTTGATTGCTGTGGTGCAGCAGTGCATAATTTTAGTTTGTTTGAAATAAGCGGTTATATTACTGAAGTTTTCAATTTGCTATGCATTACTTGATGTATGTGTGAGTATGTGTGTGATGTGTGTCATCAAATCAAACACTTTTTATTGTGCCACATAATAATTTCAGCAATGTGAAGTTGCTATCCACTGCAGCTGTGTGATTTTTGTGCTTCTTTGTGGTATCTTTACTGGTACTAGTACTAGTGACTGTTACTGCAGCAGTGCATTACACTGCCCCCCCGACCGCAGCCCGCCCCAACCGGCAAAGGTATTCTTTTCTAGATTTGAATTCCTGATGGTGAGCACTGGTTAGGTGGTGTGCCTTTGTGTCTGCATCTCTTCAGTGCACAGTGCAATCTTAATCTGTCTGTGCATTTGCATCTCTTTAGGGCCCAATCTCCATCTGTAACTTAAGTCACAGTTGTTTCTTTGACTTCCCTTCAGAGTACTGGACAGGTGTGGTGCTTAATTCTGCATGAACATTGTACTCATTAATATGCATTTTTAAGTCAGGACCATCATCACGAGTCACTCATGATACAAATCATGTTCTTCATCATCACGGTCACTAATGCAGTCACAAATCACGATTCACGATCATTCACATTACGAATCACATCAATTTATTTTCTAGTTACTTGGATGTATTGTAAGCCTGTTTTGTAGTATCTCTCCAGGCTTCACCACCCCACCATTGTACTCATTGATACATGTTTTTAAGTCTGGGAGTTTTAAGCTACAGCTCATCGGGGAAGTACAGCTGTAGGCGGTAAGCATTCATGTTTCTTCATCATCACAGTCACAAATGCAGCCACTAATCATGATTCACGATTATTCATGTCACGAATCACATTAATTTTTTTAATTTTAAGTTACTTGGATGTATTGTCAGCCTGTTTTGTAGTATCTCTCCATGCTTCACCACCCCACCATTGTACTCATTAATGTTTGTTTTTAAGTCAGGAAGTTGGACAGTGTCTGCAGTACATACACAGACTGGAAAGAAGACTGAATGCACACATGCAGTTTAGTACAGCATACTTGCACTGCTCAGAATACAAAATGTCACACAGATGGAAGACGACAAAAAAAGGGCATAATTGCATACAAGGGTCAGGGATGGTGGAGGAATACATTTTATAACACAGTAAGGAAGGTGTGGGGGGGAACATGGTATGAGGAAGAAAAATAATGTGGGATCCTAAGGTGATCCAGCAGCAGTTCCAGCATGGACATAATTTGCAACTGATGTTCCTCTATGTGATCCAGCCACTGCTCCACAACACTCACCCTCTCGTTGTTATCCTCAACAGCACTCCAGAGAACTGCCAAGTCAGCCTGTGTTACATGCAGTTCTCTGGGGTCCACACATTCTACAGGCTGACCTGCTGGTGGTGGTGCTGGTGGGGGGGGTTGGGGTGCTGGTGGAGCAGCAGGTGCTGCTGTGGTCCTTCTTTTCTTAGGGATGCTGCAATCCACAGCTGCACCCCCTGTCACAGAATGGCAAGCAGGTGCAGGCATGGTCCGTTCTGTGGCAGCCTGCCATTCCAACTGCTGGTGATTGAGCATATGGATGCACTGGCCCTCAGTCCCCAGGTGAGTCCCCCGTGGGCCATGGCGCACCTCCACCTCACATAGGCAGCACTTGACCACACTGCTGTCCTTCCACACAGTAAAAAAAAACTGCCTAACAATGGAGGTGCGGGGAGGACCAGGCACAGGCAGGGGATGGCCAGATGAACTGGCAGCCAGCTGGTTGCAGTGCTGGACACGGATGGGATCCACAGAGAACCTGGACTTGGTGGTGGTGGTTCAACTGCCTCAGAGTCAGGACAGGAGGCGGTGCTAGTCCTGCTTCTGGGGGGGGGACACTCACAAGTATCAAGCGGTCTAACAGGAATGAGTGCCCATGCCCTCCACACATGCACATGGTATGATGGTTACCACTACCACGCTCTCCCAGAGCTGCCCCCAACCCAGACATTCCCTCACCCTGGTCCATCTCTCCTACTGAGCTCCCTCAGTCTGAGCAATTACTACTCACACTGTCACACAACACACACACACAGTCACACAGAAAAATAACTAACTACTTAAAAAGATAAGAAAAATAAAATTTACAGAAAGAACAAATTAAGTAAAAAAGAGTTCAGAAAAGACAGAAAAATGTAGCTTTTAAAAAAGCTGTTGGGTCTAAATCAAAGCTTAAATCTCCTCCTCGTGCTGATCTCAAAGTATCAGCAGTCACAAAAACACACTACTCTCTCTCCGTCTGCACAGAAGAAAGTAAAAGTGTCTGCTTGTATGACTCACTTTCTTCCTGCCTAGTCAAAGAGCATGTGACTTACAGTGCTACAAGCCATGTGATGTGTGGAGGGGCTGCCAAATGTGAAACACCAAGTGGATCACTTAGAATCATAATGAGGAACGCGAAGTCCATTAAAAATGACTTCACCTTACTTCACATTGCCATTCCACCTTACCGAGAAGTGGTAATGACAAGGCGGAGTGAGCGCTTTGCATTGCTCACTCCATGTAGCGGATTGGTAACACAAAGTGCTCACTTCGTGTTCACTTAGCCAGCGGAATTTAAATTTGATGCATCTCTAGTGGTGGGTGCTCTGTGGGAGGTCAGACTGGGTGGTGGGGAGTTGTATCACCACCCAGACTGCCCTATTAGTCCCTATCTAGTATGAAGCCCCATGCCCAAACTGAACTCTGGAGCCCCCCCTTGCCTCCAGGATACCCCTGTGTCTATCCCATTCTTTTCTTAAATTCTGTGACCATTTTAGCCCCTACTACTCCCTCTAGTAAGCTATTCCTGGCATCTACCACCCTCACCATGAAAAATATTTTCTCACAATTCCCCTGAGTCTTCCCCCCTCTAACTTAATTTTGTGCCCCCTTGACTTGGAGCATCTCTTACTTTGGAAGATGCTTCCTTCTTGTGCTCTGTTTATACTAGTGATGTACAGTATTTGTATGTCTCAATCATGCCCCTTCTCCTTCCTTTACTCTAGTGAATACATATTTAACTTCTTTAGTCTTTCTTCATATGTCTTATTCCACAGTTCCTGCACCATTTTACTTGCCCTCCACTGCACTGCCTCCACCCTATGTTCTTTATCAAAATGCAGAAAACTGTTGCACAAAGAACATCACTGAAAACTAAAGTCTGAAATCCTAAAGTGCTTTTAATCAAAGAACGGGTACACATATACAGAGGCAACAAAAAGGAAAACCACAATACACTCCTGGTGCTTCAGATCACTGTGGCCCTTTCTCAAGGGGACAAAGTGGCTATTGATCAATATCATATTTATACAAATCAATTCAGATGTTGATAATTGCATTAATTATATTAAAGCCAACTTAAGCATGCATCAGTTGAGAATACAATTACCTATAAATTTCATTACCGTAGTCAAAGTGCAATGCTTAACAACATTGAATAAATACATACTAAAACATAATAACCCCCAAGGCGCTCCACAATGCTAACATATTTAATTTAATCACCACAAATAGAGTGCTTATGAAATTTAAAAAGTTAGAAGCAGCATTAACCACATGAATTCATAAAATAGTATAATTAATTTTGCACATTTCTTGCAGACTTGTTAAAGATGTCAGGAGATTTAAGTTTCAGCCTTGGGGTGCAGATTCATAGTAGCTTATTTAGCCTGTTTTTATATAGGAAGGGTTTCTATTGAGGCTTGAACATCTTAATGCTGCTAGCTGCAGAAACTGGGGTAGATTAAGAAAGAAAATATAAATAAATAAATACAAAGATCGGACACTATTTTTGGAACAAGGAGCACACATACATAGAAGGCTATTATATAGCTATATTTTCTTATTTACGTATTATTGTATATTATATTCATAGGGAACATTCTCATATAGCAGAAAATAGCCAAACCAGATAGAAAGGTTGAGAGAGAAAAGAGACAGACATTGGGAGGAGGGGGAAGAAATCAATATAAACAGCATTCCAATAAATAACAAGATATATTACAATTCTACAACATTTGGAAAGACATGATCAACAATCAAATAATCTATCATTCACATCCAGTATGCACATCAAGTAGTCATATTTGAATGTTCTACAGATAGGACTGTAATTCCCAATCATCATTCAAACCTCCCACTGTACAACCTCCTAGTTTAAAATTTAACCTCCCTTCCAATTGGGAAAGCATTTTCACTCTATCCCCCCTGTGAATCTGATTGGTTCTGATTAAATGAAAATCATTCACTTCACTTTTATGATACTCATGGAAGTGTTTCTCTACTGTGCTGTCACTTTCTGGGTTCAAAATGGAACAAACATGTTCCTGTATTAGTTCTCTGAGTTGACATGTAGTACATCCAATGTATAGTTTAGAACACGAACACCATAAAGCATAGATTGTAAACACTGTATGACAAATAATGAAATGTACCATATGAAAAACACAATTCGCAGGACTAGTGAGTTTGTAGCTTTGAGAACTATACCTACAAATACTGCAATTACCATAGCAATGGAAACCCACAGGAGATGGGCTACCAAAGATGGTATTTGTTTGAGTTTCTTGGAAATGACTACGTACAGTTCAATCCTCAATGTTTTTTCCTCTTTTATACACCACCCTGAGACCTTGTTTGACCTCATCAGTTAGATCTTCACCTGCAGTTAGAGTGTGCCAGTAGCATTTCAAAGTCTCTGCCACCCTTCTGGAAATAGTTGAATACCATGCAATGAAATTAACTTGATTACTTTTTGTTTGGTCTCTCATTTTAGGTTTGAACAACTCTTGTCTATTCTTAGACCTTGGTTTAGCACAAGCTGTATCTAGTAATAGTTCTGACTACCCCCTATCTACAAATCTGGCTCTTAAGTCTCCTGCCTGTCTATCAAACAACTCTATATCAGCACAAAGTCTATGAACTTGTAGAAACTGTCCATATGGTATTGCTTCAATCACATGGGAGGGGGGGAATGGTTGCTATCTGCCTATAAAAGAGAATTACCAGATGTTGGTTTATGATAACCTTCTAAAGTCACAATCCCATATTCTCCTTTCTGTAAAGTAAGATCAAGAAAGTTAATAAAACTTTTGTCACAGGCAAATGCAAATTTTAAATTCAAATCATTCTGATTAATGAAATTTACAAAATCCATTATTTCTTCTTCGGTACCATGCCAAACACATAAAATATCATCTATAAAGCACTTCCAATATTTGATATTGGAAGCAAATGAATTGTTCAAGGGGTCATGTATGGCCACCTCCTCCCAGTATGCCAGAAAAATATTGGCATAGGTGGGGGCCATTGAAGATCCCATGGCTGTTCCACAAATCTGCAAATAAAACTTTGAATCAAAGCAAAATAATTGGTTGTGAGAATTAAATCCAGTTCCTGTAACACAAAATTAGTGCTTAAAGGTTCTTCCATATCATAGTTCAATAGAACATGTCTTACTGCTTCTAGTCCCAGTTCATGTTTGATACAGGTGTAGAGCAATGTCACATCTGCTGTGAGCCACTGAAAGCCTGGATCCCATTTGAAGTCCCTAAGGGTGTCCAGAACCACCATGGAGTCTCTCAAGTATGATGGTATATGTTGTATTATAGTTTGTAAGGAACAATCCAAAAACATGGAGAGTTTCTCAATGATGGAATCAATTGAGGATACAATTGGTCTCCCAGGCATGTTTTGAGCATCCTTATGGACTCCAGGCAGAATGCAAAATATAGGGATCACGGGTGCTTCATTATACATGAATTCATACTTGTTCTCAGTAATGAAGCCTTTCTGTAGCGATTGACTTAAGAACATCATAAATTTTTTTCTGAAAATGATTAGTGGGATCAGAAGACAACGCTTTATATGATGTTTCATCTCCTAACTGTCTCAAAACTTCTGTTTTAGAATAAGTTTTGTACAAAATAACAACCTTCCCCCCTTTGTCTGCATGTTTAATAACTACTTTGGACATTTGGCTCAATTCTTCCAGAGGCATTTTTTCTTTTGTGGTGATATTGGTTGAATATTCATGATGGTTCTTTAAAATATTGTCCACCTCTTTTTGAACCAGTTTTTCATATGTTAGAAGCACTGGAGACTGCGTCCGGTTAGGACAGAAAGTAGATTTTTTTCTGGAAACTCCATCTCTCATCCTGAAAAGCTATATCCATGGATTTCTTTGTTGGAGATGTTCTGCCAAATTAAGTGCTGTTTCTGTGCCCCAGTTTGAAGGCAAGATAGTCTGACCCACCTCATTGAAATGTATCCCTTCTACCAGTATAGAATGCTCCTCATTACCATTCATCATTTCCATCA